>CM059501.1:41255000-43655000 GCA_030378355.1 Eleusine indica | reverse complement strand
CTTAGAACATATGTGCAAAAAAAACATGGAGCTTGCATGAGAAAAAGACAAAAGAAGAAGTAACACAACAGAATGCAAAAGCATCAAATAGTTATCGTAACTTCCCAACCAAAAGGAAAAAACAGAAAGAATGAAATAATTCGATTTTACCTATCTATAATTTTTAAACGCCCTCCAGGCAGCCACAAACCTATGTCCCCCGTGTGCAACCAGCCATCTTCATCAATAACCTCTCTTCTGCAGGTTTTCAAATGCATCCATTTTAGCTCACAAATAATTAATATCGAAATGTGAATGGAAGAAGATAGCAAATTACGTTTGGACTTCATCTTTGTAATACCCACGGAAAATCGTAGGTCCCCTAACACAAATTTCTCCACGAGGATATGGTTGATCCTCAGAAGTATAATTCATTTCTGGTACATCCACAAGTTTAATCTCTGAAGATGAAAGCAGGATTTGCATTAGAAAGAGTGAGTTAATGAAGAAAGGCAAACTTCATGTGATCTTGGAATGGAGCCTAATTTAATTTGTTCCAAGAGAAACAATATTGAATCTTCCACAACAAAAATGATATTTTTAAGAAAATCCCATCAAAAATAGATTATTGGCTCTTTAACTGGACAATATCAACTTGAAAACAACACTTGAATCAAATGATCCATACAAATCATAAAATAGCGACAATTCAGAATAAGTATCTTCAGTGGCAATACCTCATATGACTTTCAACTAACTTCTATATCTAGGATGTTCTTACAATAAATTTTGGTCAACATAAGTGCACGTTTTACGCAAGCAAATCAAATTATATCCTTGAAAGTCAACAAAGAGCTTACCACAAGAAGGATTTGGGGATCCAACATGACCAATGGATCTGTCACCTATGTCCATTGTAGAAATGACACAAGATGTCTCTGTCATTCCATATCCTTCAAGAATTTCACCGCCAAAGCATCTATCATTATTCAAACATTATTTGTTATTACTAAAGCAAAGTTCCAAATAGTGAACATGCAGCACCAAGGGAGCTTAGAAGTCAGCTTACATTCTCAAGAATTCCATGACATCTGATGACAATGGAGAAGCGCCTGAACTCATGAGTCTCACTCGCCCACCAAGCCTGGCTTTAATTTTGTTGAATACCAACTTGTCCCACATTGGGGATGGATTTCGCCCTAATAACACACAGCACAGAAGTAATACCATGTTAAACATATTGAAGACAAATTGAATCAAACAATGGCACAAAATATAAAATTTATATCTTCAAGTGCAATCAGAACCTTCAAACCATTCAAATACTGTAACCAGACTTGAAAAAATTGCTGGAACAGAACTAATTTAAAAAATACTAGCTGAAGTTTCAGTTTCTGATAAACGAGCTACCATATGCTATGTTATAGGAAATCCTGAAGATAACTGACCATATAAAATAAATTACACAACAACCAAATGGCTGGATCCATCACAGCTATTCGACAGAATAGATGAAGAGTCTCAATTTATGTGTGCGTGCAGGTATAACTGTACCGAGTCTATGCTTCAATATGTGTACAGATACAACTCTTTTACAGAATAGATGAAAGAAGCTCAACCTAAGTATTATGTATAGGTATTACTGTACCGGGTCTATGCTTCAATTTTCATACAGACAAACTTGTGATAATTAGTTTTTAGGTGACAAAAAAATTATGGACATTTAGTCTCAAAATTTGTAACATTCTTACCATTAATAATTGCTTGCCTCTTGGCATTGTATGCAGTATGAAACAATCTTTCTTTCAGCCCACCAGACTCCTTGACAGCGTTTGTAATTCTACAGAGTAAACAAGCATTTAGCTTCTTGATAACAGAACCAAAAAAAAAAAAGATGGTTCAAAACCTTTTGCCACTAGTTTTCAAGATCATCTAGGAGTTACTAATCAGTCAGTTGCTGATCTAACCCTGGTCCCATGTCATTTTATCGCATTACTTTTCAATTCTCAACATCTAGCAACACCTATTTGCCTGTTGGGTCCTAAGCAACATAAAAACATCTCAAATGGTATAATCACAATGGGTATTGCTCTAGCCACGAGTTCAGTTTCCAGTGGCAACTGGGTTGGTTATTGCAGGATTTGGAGCTGGAGAAATAATAATACCAAAGTGACAAATATATAATATCTGAAAAAATGTACAGCTGTATTACGCTGCATAAATTCGGTTGTATAACCGGGGAACGCTTGCAAATACTGTTGGCCTCAAAGCAGCCAGATCATCCATCAGCTTCAAATTATCCTGAAAATTAATGTAGTACACTATCAAACAAACAATCAGGATGAAATATAAACATTGTAATGACATGAAAAAAGTAAAGTGGTCCAGGGTTACAGTTTAGAGTGGGAGCACTACAGTGATATGATACCATATTTCTATGTATCACAAAGGCCAAAGAGGCCAGAATATAACAAGAGGCAAAAACACAAGAACTCCTTAATTGCCAGATAGTACTCCCTACATATGCCAAGGCATAACGTTAGGACAAGCAAAACTAATTTACCAAGGCCAAGCTTTTCCATAAGGAGGGATTACACTCTATTGCTCTCTAATAGAAACGAGTCAAGTGCACATCGCATTAGATGTCCTATTCTACTCCTGTGCCTACCAAGAACATGTAGAAGCAACTGCCTAACCAATTAATTTTCTGAAAGTAATATATCTAACTTGTCCCATAGATTAAACAGTTGCTCAAACGAACAAAAGCAACATACTATAAAGCTATCATTCTCAGTACTTTTTTTATCTCCGTACCCCTTGGTAGAAGCCAATGGCAACACCGTAGTGCAGCAATGCAATCTGGTTAGCTCTCTCGTAGATATGAGCCAAAGGTAGATATGAGATGTACCTGTGGAGATAGATAAACAAAGTAATTGTCAAAACTAATATGTGCCAAGAAGAAACAATTCTAGAGTGAACATAAAATCCTCACACATCAGTGGGGTAAAATTTAATTCCCAGGCTTGATCCTGCAACATTTGCAATTAAGTTCCCATGAGAAAGGACAGCTCCCTGGGAACAAGATTGGCATCCAAAATCACACGTTTGACATGTAGAAGAGCTTTTCTAATGGAGCAAAGAAAGGAAATAAAAATAAGTGATTTACCTTTGGGGTTCCAGTAGTACCACTCGTGTAGCAGATAGTGGCAACATCTTCAGGTTTTGGAGGTCGAAAAGGTTGAGGACTCATCTTTCCCTGAGTTTCAGATTGAAAGGGGTTCAGAAAAATGGGAAACACAAGGATATAGGAGTGAGTAAAATTGGAGGTGCAGGTGTTGTAGATTTTTAATTCAAAAATAAACACCAATATGATTTACTAAATTGGAGGTCCATCAAAAGCATTATGAGATTGACATCTTCCCCTAACATTTCTTAAATTCAGATACAAATAACTCACTTTCATGTAACTAAAAGTATGCGGTCACATTTTACAGGCTCCAGGATCAGTTGAAAACCCCACCTGGTTATAAAGCTGTGCGTACGTTAAAATTTGCACACAAATAGTTGCTGGTGCGGATGGCATCTTTGCATCGTCTCCACCAACTACCTACATAAAACAAGGTAACAACACTTAATGAGGCAGATCCTTAAAAACACATGAATATTACATTGCATTCATTAATGGTGAATGGTACAAACTTACCACTATAAGCCGAACACAGGGCATTTGGGTTATAAAGCTTAACAGCTGCAGCCAATAGACAAATACATCAACAGGTAGGAAATCAAATATTTTTATTTTCCAAATTAATGAAAATTAACAGCGAGCAGTGTATATAAACTAATCTAGTGTTTTGAACTAGGAAAAAATTATGATTTTACTATCACTTAGAAATGATTGTAGAGCAAGTAAACATATTTGAAAGTTATAAACAATACCCAAAACATTAATTGTGCTTCTATGGCATTGCCTACATGCCATAACTAAGCTTTGCCCTTGGTGAGCATCATTGGTTACAGAACATAAATATTGACAAATTGTAGGAGTTGGTAATTTCCAAGGATGAAGAAGGTATGAAATCCTACAGTGCTTAGTGTTTGAGGAACACAGAATATAACTTCTACTGTTGCATGGTTCACAATGAATTGAACTGCATCTGGACCTGCATGAATGTACACACACAAAAATTGTCACCAGTTGAGTCAAGACTGAAAACGAGACATAAGACCACTAACAATTGAGCATACCAAGAGTGTCATAAAGTGGCACAGATACATATGAATATGCAGCACAAGCATGGTCAACTATGATCCATTCAGGTCTGTTTATAAAATACAGACCAATGCGCACACCCTGATTTGAATAAAAAGAGTATTAACATAAGTAAAGTAAATTCATCATGAAACATTCTAAGTAATAGATTAATATACCACTGCGAAACAGGATATGTGCCTGTTAAATAAGCAAAACCAAATGGATAAAGTGCTTGTCAAGACTTACTTCAAGTATTCCATGGTAAATAAGACCAGAACCTACTGCAGTCCTGCTTGTACTAACTTCTCCGTATGTCATCCATTTGTAGCTGCGACATTATTTGACATGTGAAAGGTGTTAAACAGGGTTAGGTAAAAAGCCGACAGACAGGCAGTAAAATAGTATGAATCCAAACTGACAATCTTTAGATCCTTACTCTCCAACTGTTCCATCTGCACGGATCCTTGTACCCAGGTATCTACAATCTGTAAAAGTCTCAACAGCATACCTGTGCAATTTCGAATATTATAAATATAGTGCCTCAGAGATTATTAATGTACTAAAATTAGGATACTTTTAATTTGTATATCACAAAAAAAGTGTACAATTTTACAAGCCTTCACAGTACAATGAGTGGTACAAAAACTTCTGTATTTCCAGCTTTTAATGCACCCCAACATTAAATAAAATTGCTTCAGCAAGCTAAGCTCCTGTGTTTGATCTAGATCCTTTTCTTCTTATAAGCCCCACGGCATACGTATGATTTGCAAGTAACTTAAAATTATAGCTGATAATTGACAGTAACATTGGTGATTACAGAATATCTGATCAAGTTGAGATGAAAAATTAAGACACAAAGGTCGCACGTTAAAAAGAGATGGTAGGATTCTTACACGAAATTGTCATGGAGTGTCCCGATGTCTGGAGTGCCAGGAAATCTACTTATTAATCTTAGAGGTGACCGTGCAGACCTGAAAGATCAAAACAGAAAGTATGAGCCACAACATAAGCAAAATGCAGATTGACATTGCAAATAGACTACCGGTACACATTCCACTTTCCAGTATCCAACTTCTCAGGGAGAACAACACTGTAGCCCTGCACTGAAATGCGATGTAGAATGAATTTAATAGTACAGATCAAATGGAAAACACATATACAAGAATAAAATACCCTATTTATTAAACTAAGAGAATAAATGTTTTCTCTGAAGAAATAATATGTCAAATCAAGCAAGCACAGTTAGAATGGAGAACACATAAGCTGGGCAATATGTCACTGGAAAAGAAACGGGTTTTTGATGGATAGCAGCACTAGCATACAACATGACCTTATTCATAATCAAAACATGGGTACGAATGTGACAATTATCATGTTGGACTCGTATTATTTGCAACAAAAATAAAAATAAAAATATGGCGTGGTACACCTTTTTACTGATCACATAAGGGTACCGATATCTACTCAAACTTTGCACTCACATCCTCCTTGTGTACAGGGTGCTCTGATCAGGTCAACAGGGAGGGTGTACTCCAATCAGGACAAACAAAGCAATTCAGATTTGAAATAAGTGTATTGCTCTCCAATGTCTGAGAAGGACTTGCTATGACATACTAAAAGAGGAAACCATCTAACAAACAGTAAAGCAATAACGATTGTGCAGTACTAAAGGCAGCACCCCCAATTCAGAGCGAGAGAAGAAACTAAATTCTAAATCGCTTTGCACGGGAACAAAACTCCCCTCAGAGCGATATGCTAGAAGAAGGCCAAGGGAACCGATGCACGGTGCGGGTTCCCTAAGATTCGAAAGCTAAACGGATGTGCCGGTTTGCCCCACTAGCATCCCCAACACGACTGCGACCACCACCGCTGTACCACCAGTTCACCAATCCGGGGACAAATTCCAATACGCAAATTAGAATCCGCGGCACCGCCACACGAAGGTTCAAACGGTTGCGTACGCCAGCAGGCGAGAAACGTGGAAGGGAGTCAAAGGGAGAGACGCACCATGGGCGTACTCGCCGGCGGTGGGGTTGGCGATGAGGCCGCGGTCCTCGGCGGCGGGCGCCGGCGGGCGGAGGTGGGCGGAGACCGCGCGGAGCCGGCGCTGGGCGGCGTCCATTGGGGATTGCTCGTGCTCCCGTGCCATGGCGATGGATGGGAAAACTCAGCTGGAGTCTCTCCCTCCGTCTGTGTCGCTTAGCGTTGCGTGGTGGGGTGGGGAAGCCAAGCCGCGGAAGCGAAGGAAAACACAGCTTTTTCGCGTGAGAACTGAGAAGAATTAGTTTGAGGAGCGTTGCGATCAAGGCGTTGGGGTTGCTCGTGGCGTTCGCACAGTTGACACGGATCGATTGCTTCTGATTTGGACAGATTTTTGTGTGGATAGCGAACGGTAGATTCCGGGCTTTGTACTCTGACGCATAGATGTTTCCGACGCTTTTGTTGTTCCAAAAGAAAATCCGACACTTTCCAGAGGAGCCGTTTGGGGAGCAGGGCTTGGAGATAAATCAATGGCATCTTTTCTTTTTTTTTCTAATAGAGGAAATCAACCATATCTGATCTGCTTGCTTGCGTCGTGCGGCATGGCCTGGCACGGCACGCCGCCCCCGCTTTTTTGGCTATGTGGACGCGGGCAACGGCCGGCGGGTGCGGTGGGGCCAACGAAGTAGGGGATTGCTGAATGCTGATGGCGGAGGCTGTTTGCGTGTTCATACATGTGAAAGGGAACGTACGGGTGAGGATGATAATTACGAACAGTAGTGGGACAGACGTGTTGCAATTGCAGTGCACCTCATGGCTAAGATCGATGCTTTGTTTGATGAGATTCCCGTAAGACAAACATGTAAAATACTCGTATTCATCGCTGAGGAAGTGTTGCTTGCGAGGACACACTGACTCAGCTTCGGTTTAACACCCTCCAATAATGTCACGTGATCACTGACTAGTAAGTTTGACCATCCGTTAACAAATGTTTATATTTTATGAAAACCGAGGTTAGTTCCGTACGTGGAGACAGATTTCTCAGCAATCTGACAATTTGATGCTGAGTGCTGACTTACCTTTTTTTTTAGAGAGAGAGACTTTTACCTTTTTTTTTTTTTGAGCCAAGAGAAACTTTTACTATTTGAACGAAACTTTATCGCTGAACATGTTGGACGGCCTGCCGCCTAAACGTGCCGTGGGCCACGGCCCGTGGTGATGGGCCAACTCTGGGTCGTGCGTTTTCAGGGCCCATCTCGCCTCTGAGATGCGGCACCAAGCATCGGTATATCCTCTGTTTCGTGGCCGTCAATCTACTTGGTTGCCACGGAAACGGACTGACTTGCACGTGGGTCTCGCATAAGAGCGACCCCACTTTCATTGAAAGGCTGAGACCGCTCCAACGTCTCTTGCTCAATCCCGTCTTCCCGCTACCGAAGGCGAATCGCGAACACGATTCCCCAATCCCGAATTAACAACCCTAGAACACACCCGAGCCCCGATCGAACCAGCGGAGACCGTCTCGAATCTCAATCGCCGCAGCAGCAGCAGCAGTTCGAGGCCGAGGAGACCGCGTAAGGAGGGAGGTACTGCTTGAGCGAAGGATCGAACATGGCGAGCGCGGATCTGCTGCGGAGGGAGGAGGAGTTCTACTCCTCCCTTTTCGATTCCGCCAAAGGTAACTCCTTTACCCGGAAATCGCTTTGGTCGTGGTGTCGATTTTGCTCCCAGGAATCGCCCTAATGCAGCACTTCGTTTCCTGGAATTTTGGTGTCTGAGCGCAGGCGACGGCGTCAAGTCGCGCTCCCAGATGATTGAGAAGAAGATTGAGGCGCTCGAGGACATGGCCACCAGGGTGAGAGAAATCTTCTTCTAAACTACGTTCGCTCGAGCATCCTGCTGTTGCAGATTATCCTTATGCTGCTGCCTGAGATGCCTAATCAGATTGCCATTTGATTCTTGTGTTAAGAAGCACTAATTTGCTAATCACCGACCAATGACATAAATGTATCATCATCATCACCCGTGCTGCAAATAGTATGGAAAAGAAGCAAGTTTTTCGTTAAAGCAATTCTTGTTATAAAAAGCCTGTTATTGTTATGTAATGATGGATCCAATTTACAATTTTACACAGGTCAGCAACAGAAGATCACGTAAGTGGTTGAATGATCGCTTGTTGATCGAACTTGTTCCCCGTCTTCATGTTGAAGAAATCAAAGGCCTCTTTGCTCCTCCACCATGGGGTAAATAAACTCCTATGCTGCTTCAGCTTTTCTTAACATTATTTTTGCAACCTGGCTATAGGCTTTGTGGTTCCATGTATTTGTTGACTCTTTACACCATGTATAGGTATACCAGAAATGCACAAAACTTGAAGACTGATTACAGAAAGCAATAATACTTTCTCTCGGGCACATCTATATTGAAAATTTACAAGCATTGCAGTACTGAAAAATTGTTGAGTCAAGCATATTTATAATGCCTTTCTGTTTATCCTTTAATAAAATGTTTTCCTGTTTATGTGGGGTTGTACTTTTGGTTGCTCTTCCATTTAACATAGGTATCACTTTCATGACTTTTCCTTTGCATATTGTGGAAAACTCATCTCTATGTTATGACAATTATACAGGTGAGGAACTGCCCTTGTCAGCATTCTGCAGCACAGGCGTTGGTGAATGGGATGCCTTCAGGAGCATCGACATGGATACTGAGGTATCATAGTATGTTTAAGTGTAGTTGACTTCAAAATAAGTTTTGGGTATCATAGTATCATCATGTAAATCTATTTATTGATCAGTTATACTTAGCAAGTTTTGGTTTTCTTATTTGTAGGCAAGATTGATGCAGAGCATGAAACAATCATCAGAAAAACAGAAGATTCATGTGGATCAAGATGAAATGATTGCACTGAATGCTTGGCGTCGTATAGATCGCCAAACAAGAGAAGCCATAAAGAGAAATTTCCTGCCTGAGCTGCTTGAAATCTATGAGGTGCTGCCTTCTATCTTTTATAATTCCAATTTTCTTAAACTAATTTCAATAGATTTTTTCCCTTGCAGAAAAATTGGTTTTATTTGTAATCCATATTGGCTCACCTTACTGATTTGTTTTTAAAAGTTTCAAATCTTTGATGGTTGTTTTAATGTTTATTAATTTTGAAATTTTCAGTTAACAATAGCCAATAAACACTATGCCCATAAAAGTCAAGAAAGATATCTTTACTGAATTATTTCTGTGCTGCCTTGGAATTGCTAGAAACATAGTTTTCGGAATAGAGCGTCATATTGTGAACCTTTTATGCAGAGCTTGCTAACTGCTTCTTGGTATCACCTTTTGTGTAATATGTTTATCATGGGTTTCAAAAGTTGTAGCAATCTTAGATAAACGGCAGTCTTGTTAGCTCAGCAGAATTCGCAGCTGAGTTATTATTCAGTTGTGGTCTGATTTCTGAAGCTTCTCATACCATTTGTAACTGAGTTTTCTATTTTTCTTCCCTAACCTTTGACTAAACTTATTCTTAACAGCTTATGGGGTACTTCACATCACAACTCCTGTTTTTTAATTGTACAGGAACGGGTTAGGACCTTCATTGAAGATACTGTTAGTAAAGATGTGCTTGTGCTGAATGTCCAGGACCCATTTCAGAGGCTGCTCCTGCATGGTGTTTGTGAGGTGAATATATGTTGTCACACTTTCATGGGTAGTTCTCTGTGGAAGAATTGCAACTCCTTGCTCTAATGATTTTAGTCTTAACCATGGGTTTTAATTCTATATGCAGTTCTATAATGTAACCTCGACAACCATGAGCAGTGTAAGAGATGGAAAGCAGTGGAAAACAACCATGATTAAGAAGCGGGCGGGCACAGGTGTTCCCTCCAAAATCACGTTAGTTAGCTTCCTGAGGATGAAGAAGAATGGATCCCAGTAACACAGCGTTGGTTGCTTGAAGACCACAGGCAACTGCACTCCTATTCGCTGAACATGTATCGATGTACTGACTATGGTAGTAACATTGCTGAGGAAAGCAATCTTCTTGTTTTAGGTGCCATTTAGCATGTACACAACACAAATGTAAATTATTTCTGTTTCCATCTGGAAATGTTTGAAGGCAAGTGATTGGCCAGCGTCTATGATGTCAAATACTGCCTCGTTCCCCATGTGGGCCATGTCACAGTTGAAGTCATGATTACTGCTGGTGTGCTGAACGACATGTGAAGTTTTGTTTTTGAAATGCTCGTCTTTTGAAATCAGCCTAGAACCTTGGTGTTCAATTGGAGTCATATGAGGTTCATGCATAACATTCAGGAAAGACTGTCAATTGTATCAATCCGATCTGAGAACGTGTAACGCTAACCGGCTCAATTGCGCGCAGGCCAATAATCGTCCTTCGTGATGGCCATGCCATTTTGGAAGTCAGAATAAGAGACATGTGCATTAGTTATTTGGGATTAATAATATTACTGGGAAAACTTTTGAGCCCAAATTCTTTTCTGTAACAGACTAGTGTAACTTGGGTGGCTAAAGAAACGAACATATTTTTGTTAGGCCCCATTCATGGGAGTTATGCAAATAGTTGGTGGTTTGGTGACCTTTCGCTTAACAGTACCAGTTGAAGATCATGAATGCGACCACGCACTATCTACATCCGCGAGTTACAGTCACAGTGAAAATGACAATGAGAAGGGATCTTATTTGCTGCAGATTACATAACTGCATACAACCGAACAGCAGCTGGTCTGAAGTTACTACAATCTGAACAACTAGTGATACAGACACACACACACAACCCACAATACCGGACTTCTCTTTTATGTGAGATCACAGATAGATCATCAGTTGCATGCCATGCCATTATGTTACACCACCATGTACAAAGGTTCACTTGCCCAAACGATGGCTGCAGATCAGATCGACCCAAGTGCTGTGAGGAATGTAGAGCCTTCCACCTGCACATGAAATTCAGGAGGATTAACATTGCGTCATTGGAATCGCTGAATTGCAATCACGTTGTCAAAAAGAAAAAGGAGCGCTCCTTTGTCCCAATAATATTTGCAGTTTTGATGTCAGATGCAGAATTCCCTATTCTGAATTCTAACTTTCTGTTCAGATTTCCAATCCGACACAGAATTCCTATTCTGATTTTTTTTTTTTTACCTTGAAAGTTGCACCACAAATTTCCTCTTCATTTGCTGGAACAGCAGTGACCTTGTTCTTTGGGTTCTCGTAGCACTTCAAGCCTCCAAGAGCATTAGAGTAGAAGCAACCTGCAGTCAACATCAGATAACCGTCATACAAAATGCTGAATAGTGTTTGGCAACGTTTTCAGATAACTTTTTTTTTCTTATATAACAAAATGAAAAAGTTAAGCCGTCGGTGGTTGGCAACACTGAAGTCAAGACATGATGTGGCATTGCCTAATGAGCTTCATTACCTTGTGGGAAAGACGCAAGCGACTTGCCACATGATCCTTTAAGCATGTCAATGTCATCAGAGAAGGCAACACAGCCGTCAGCAGTTATCCCCCAGAACAGAGGCACTTTCCCCTCGGGATCCTGTGACAACGAATCCACACAAGTGTTTAGCTAAACAAATCAAACCTTGCACGGCTGCGGTACGTCCAAAATACAGTGATGAGCTGCAAACTTACAGATGCGACGAGCAGGGAGGAGGTGGACTTGTCGAAGAGCACAAAAGCGTAGCTGCCGGTGAGCTGCGAGAGCATGAAGCTGACCGGGTATGGCGCCCTGTCCCGCAGCGTCTTGTACGCCTCGATGACGAGGAGCACCTCGTTGGCGCCCTTGGACAGTCCGTACTGCTGGCTCAGCCGCCCCAGGTTGTCGAGCACCCCCTCGAACAGGCAGAAGATCTCGTCCTTTGCGGCGAAGGACCTGAAAGAGACAGGTTAATGTTGTCAGCGAGCATCTTTTGTACAAATGCATGCATCTCGACGTGCCAAGTAGTACTATTTGTCAACTATAAAAATTTGATAAAGACGAAACTCTGAAAATGGAATACTGAACAACATGTGTGCTTCAGCTATTCTTGAATTCCTGAGGAACATGATGGTCCTTTAGAGTTCAGATGCAGAATTAGGTTCAACATCAGTGACTTAATGCACGGATAAATGCACCGAACGTTGAAATTAGGATAAGTAATCAGTAAACTAGTCTTTTTCAGAACTTCAGCTATTCTTGAATCACTGAAGAACAAGATCCTTCAGGGCAGCATCTGATGCAAAGCTGAAGAATTGGTAGGTTACTTTGAACTTGTCTTTTTCCTATAAGGGTGCTTAAACTTGTTCAAAAAGTGACAGGCAGCATGTAGGAGTACAAATGGATGAAAGTAAAGGTCCAGAATTCCTTGGATGCTACTCCTTCAGTGAATCTGTCTAGTACTGACAGGATAAGAGCACAGAGTAATCAGGCCCCACCAATCATAGCGGTGAGAGACCCCATTTGAGCTGCCTACCGCAGCTTTCCTCTCAAATCTGTGGGCAGCAAAGCCGGATTTCCTACCAACTGACTACTGAACCATGTGAATGTTTAACACAAAGGCGACTACAATTAAGGGACTAAATTAAACTTGCACAATGCTTGCCACGAGTCCATGATTTCCTTGAAATACTTTTATGTTTCATAGACTTGTCCATTTTATTTGAATGACAAAATTGTTCACTGATGTTTCCGTAGCCGCCTATCGGACAATATGAGGCGGGACTGTTGGTTATTAGTCAGTGGACACCATCTCCGGGGAAGGTGGCATGATGTGGACGTCCAAATTGCACACTATGCGGACGTTCAAATTGCACAAATATGTAAAAGATATTTTTGTGTCCACGTCAATGTAAACATCGGTGTAACTTTCTTCTAGCTGCTTCCTTCTTGTCCGATCCACCAACATTTTGACGCAGGTGACCTTATAAATCTAGGATTGATAGCGTGGTTCCATGGTTATAAAACAGTCTGCAATTCTTTAGATGCCGTAGCACCATGACGACAATAGCGAGTGACACGCCTTTTTATACTCCATTTTCCAGTCCGCTTGGTTTCCCTGTTTCCCTATTTGTTGCAGCGAGGAAATGTCACTGGCTCAACCTCGACCGCGAAATCATGTCTCCTGTCATTTCCTGACCATTTTTTTTGTGGCTCACAATTATTAAGTCAGAACGATAAATCAAGGAGTGGTAGCTCGGTCCTACACCTACAGGAATGGATGAGATAAACCAATATTTATTGTTCCCTATCTCTTTGGAACGCACAGAAAAGAATTCTGACCAATTATTGGCTGAAAAGATGGTGTCAACCGCAACCTCATAAATTTATCTTTTCGATAAATCCGATAACAATTGAATTCAGGCGCGTGTGACTAATGGCAGGTTTTGTGAGTGTTAAGATACCGCGGTCATGGCCAACAGGGTTGTATTTGCCGATCACGGCCCGGACTGGCTCGGCAGATCGGGCACGGCATGGTCGGAGTATCTCGAACAGTAGTGCGGCGTGCTGGTGCGCATGCTTTATCTGGATCCGTGGTCACAGAAAAAAAGAAGAAAAAAGAGGTCCTCGCGCGAGGACGAGGTTGCCACGTCCTCTGCCGTGGCCTCGTGCACTGCCATGATCCACGCCGGCGTCGCGAACCGAAGCTCAGGCACAGAATCAGCAGTATCGGGAAGAGAGAGACGACGACGAAGACGAGGTCGGTGCGTGGTGACATCAGACCATGTAGCCACTATCGATCAGCAGCCTTCACTATTAAACAACAAAACAGAGCAGCTGGCTCTGTTTCTAGCGCATAAAAACTACAGAAACGGTCCGTGTTTAAACCACAGAGATTATTACTCATCAATCAATCAATCCTTGGATCTTGCCAAAATTCAGGCAAATTCAAAAGAGCACTGCTTTGAGTCCATGAATCAATCAATCAAGTACTAAAAAGAAAGAAAAAGAGGAGCATGTATATACCTTGGACGGAGCAGTGCCTGGTTGGTGTGGGAGTAGGCGAGGCTGCCGAGGTCGCCGAGCTGCATGGACACGGCCGGCTCGTTGCCGCCGAGGAAGCGGTTGACCAGCTCCGCCGCCCTCGTCTTCGGCGACGGCGTACGGCTGCCGGCCGCCACCAGCTCCGCCGGCACCTCCACCACCGCGCCGCTGAACACAGCCAACATCTTCACCTCACCTCACCTAGTAGATTATAAACTAACAAACGCTCTACGGGATCCTACTCCTAACCTCCTCTGCTGCTAATTAATCAAAGTAGCATATACTACGCACTACACGTATGTGGCCTTAACAGACACTACTCTCCTTGGATGGAGGAGAAATGGAGGAAGGCGAGGCGGTTTATATAGCAGAGGAACGGAAGGGAATCCCCCCGCCTGGGGCCGCTGTTTTGTTTTGGCGAAGGAATGACGTGGACCCCACCTGGCATCCACTGTTTCCTTACGATTCCAGCTCCCTTTTTCCGTCTCGGTTAATAATAAGCTTAACTTAAATAAATTAAGCTCGCGTGAGCGTTGGGTGATGTGGCGGCGCCTGTCCTTTGCCGGTGTTACCAATCGTGTCGCACCATCTAACCCAACCCCCCATCCCCATGCGCACCTGCACCTGCAACCGTGAACATGTTTGACACGGGAAGTTCAGAGCTTCGCGCATGCTTCTTCCACTGATACAAAGTTTGAACTTTGTGCCTGCTCTTGCTGGTATACACATTTGTTTTTTTTTTTTGGGAAAGGTGGTATACGCATTTGGTCAGGGAGAAATGCGACAATGTATCGGAAGAAATGTGCAACGCGGGACCAAAGGCGGAGATGGATTGCGTTGCGTGAGGATTTCTCGTGACGGACACGTCTCTTTTTTAGTCCCACGCGGACCGGAAGCGCAGCCACCACGCACGGCCACCGGCAAGTTGGCCTCTTCTGGCAGACGTTGCCGGCGAGCACACACATGGCCCGTATGTTTTGCCACCCATTTTCTGTTTTTTTTTTGTTCACATTACTTTTCAGTTGGGAAAAATCATTGCCACATATTTTTTCTTGAAAATCAAATGAAAATGGTAGTGTACTCATAAATCCATTTTTTTCTGGAGGCCATTTGCTCCTCGTGAAGTGATTTTGTTAAGGGACTTGTTAATTTTCAGCTGACTGAAAGTTTAGATAATTTTTAGTCACTTATTTGAATCATTAAATCTAGATCTAATAATTTATAATTATTATACAGATAATTTTATAAAAAAACTAAACACAAAGTAACAACTATTGACACTGAAAATTTTCAGCTGATTTTGAAAACTAGATCTAGCACATTTCTTACCTTCCAGCAGTGCTTTCCTTTTTCCTAGCACAATGTTTTACCTGCACTCCACTCCAGCAGCACCTTGTATAGTGATCTTACCAACTAGCGTTTCCAACTGGTTCCGTGCTGTCACGTCGTTGCACACGCCTGCATGCCACTAACACTAAGAGCTCCACACACACACACACCACTCTAAAAATTAGATTCTTTTTCATTTCCATTTCATGACAAAGACTGTTATCCATTACTGTGCTAATCAAGCCATGAAAACCAGTGTTCACCTGACGGCCAATCCTACGCCACACACTGATTTACGAAAATCAGTGGACAGAATAAACGGCCCTGTTGCACCGAAAACGACTGACGTAGAACTCCAAGTTCCTACAGTCCATTAAGCACTCTTTTCTTTTCCCCAAGCAATAAATACAATGCTGCTCTGTGTGTCATAGAAACGACTCGCACTTAGGCTGACTCCAACAAGGAACCTATTTTGAAGAGGCAAATCAACGAATGTCTCGCGTGTATAGTGCTCGGTAGGAAATGTAAATCTGGCGTTCTCTAACAAGAAGAGACAAATTACTTGGAGGTGAAGAAGAGGACGGTACCGGCCACGACTTCCGCGACGTCGACTCCCGCGGACGACCTCGACCACAGCGGCTCCCTCCACGCCTGCGTGCGACCACCTCCACGCGAGCTCGAGCCGCCGCCGCGCTCGCCTCCACGTGTGAGCTCGCGTCAGCCTCCACGCAAGGTCGCGCTACCTCCACGCAAGCTTGCTCGCCGCCGAGGCCACGCTCGCCCGCTGTCGAGCCGCGCTACCCTCCCCCAAGCTTCAGGGCGCCGTCATGGTGGCGGGGAAGGAGGAGGAGACCGGTGCGACCGCTCTGGAGGAGGAGGCTAGCGCGGTGACGGGGAAGGAGGAGGAGGCTGGCGCGACGTCAGATCTGAAGGAGGAGGAGGCTGACACGACGCCAGATCTGAAGGAGGAGGAGGCCGGCGCGGTGGCGGGGAAGGCGAAGGAGGCCGGCGCGATGCCAGATCTCGAGGAGGAGGAGGCCGACGCTGTGGCAGGGAAGGAGGAGGCGGCCGACGCGACTGCTTCCCACGCTTACGGCCGAGCGAATGCCTCGAAGGAGAGAGTGAAGCCAATTTTGCCTTCTCTCTCTCCTCCGATGCAAAATTCATGCGTCGTCTTGTTGGAGAACACGGAGGAGAGGTACAGTAGCCTTCGTATTCTATTTTTGTCTTGATCATGTGTCTGTTGGAGTCAGTCTTATTATGCGTTTGTGTACAACATGAATAAAAATTTCTTATTTTTATCACCGCTAGCTGCAGGGAATCAAAGATCCAGCACCACATCGCTTTTGGTACGCTGAGGAAGAAACAGGCGGATAGAATCGAAGTATATGTCACTGTTAGGTGCTCATGACGACAAATGATCGAGTCACCAGTTAATTAATCCAATGAGAGCATAATTATTGTTATCTTTAATCTAAAAGTTCATTAGTGTGGTGATAAATTGAACAAGGACGGACTTCACAAAGACTTTTATGGGTGCTTGTTCGCATCAAGAAAACGATTTCAATAATGATTTTGCACCACACTAGAGATAAACCGAATGAGTACGAACGCAGAAGAAATAATTTGGCTGTTGACGCGAGAGCTTCACCCCTTGCTATGGAAAGTCTGGAAAAGCAACAAACTCCGAAACTAGCCAGCCCAGAAGGAGCTTCACCCATGCCTGAAATGATGAGTTGCTGATAAGATTTTCTTTATGTTTTTTCAACAGATGGAAATTTGAGGTAATACGAAAAGGGAGATGATTTCATTTCATACAAATATGTTTTTGTCAGAATTGCTAAATCATGCAGAAAATTATTCATATGTTCAAGGCACGGTACTAGTATAACTAGTTCATCAGTCTATTCTATCCATACATACCGTGGGAATCAAAGTTGGCTGTGTAAAATAGTTTTCATGAGATGTCTCTCAAACCTTTGAATATTCCATATTTCCATTGGAGGTATGTTACTATGTTGAAATTGAAAAATCCCTAAATTCTTCTTGGAACACTGATGAATCAAAGATGAACAGAAAAATTTAATGGACATTTCCCCTTGTTTCCATTTATTATGTCTTATCTATCGCTCTCATTCTATGTTCATGCTTCGTAAGCAAAACACAAACAATACTACTCCATTACTTTGACCTCGACCGTTCAATATGATTGGTGGTGACTATATTATGAGAAACGAACCATTAAGAAACCGAGTACAGCAAAACCAGACGTGCTAGATTAAGTGGTATGTTACATCAAGCATACCTTGCTAAGACCAGTCTTAATGTACTCTTTCATAAGCATTAAATATCATGCCACATATGCATTTTTTGTTGACATGGCAAGTTAATTATGAAGAGAAAAAAGAGAGACTTTCATATCATATGAGAGCCCTTTCATTCTAATGAAAGGATGATGACTCACTTGTCTAAAACTCTGTATTAAAAAGAGTGTAATGAAAAGATACATTGAGACTGATCTAATTGTCTAATTGGTCGAAATAAAAGGAATCATTAAGAATATCTTACAGTGACCTAGGAGCAAGGAATCATCGACAACTGGCTCAGCATTTGCGGCAGATCATTGATTCAATGACGTGGCAGTTAAAAAGTAAAGATGAAATGTTTGCACTTATTTTTAGAAGTGACGACTAAGCAAAACAAAATCACCACGAGAGTACAAACTGTAACACGGATTTTACCTAAGGATGTAGGTGGGTATCCATTGGGTATTCATGGGCCAACACCTTAGTGCATTTGGTTAATTGATTTGTGAAGGTGAGAAAATTTTCTAGTTCATTTGAGATAGTTTTTGGATCGGTCATGACCCACAAATTAAAAAATCTGCATCCCTAATTTTACCATAGTCACTTCATCCAGTTGAAGTTGCTAAATCATACAATCGGCGCCGTATTTCGGCTACCGATCGAAAGCAAATCATGCCATCCTCATTGGTACCATAATATGCCCTAAAACGCTGCAAAATCATTCTTCATTAACTTGAATAGCTTTACATGGCCTAGATCATAATAGTTCAAAAATTTGGGGAGTCATTTATTCAAGTTTTCCCAATTCTATCATCTCATTGCTAAAGTTACTAGATGGTTCTAGAGTAAGTATTTGGTTATTCAAAAGTGTACGAACACACTAATCAAAGTGTTTTTTATTTTTTTTTTCTAAAAGAAGGATCAAAGTATTTATGTACAGAAATCAATGGGCGCCCACAGAACTGAATAAGACTGTTACCCACAGATTTGCCATTTTTATTTTTGCTTGATTTGTGCACTGCAGAGAGAATCTAGCCCACGTGATTCAGTGCTGAGAATTTGAGTTTTCTTTAACTTCTCCCTAACTGTGTTCGTGGAGTTCATTAGCGGTACAGATACACTGCAGAGGAATCAAACTGACGAAGAACTAGCACCTTTAATTGCTGGCTCCTATCAATGGCAGGGCATGATGTACTATCGTGAGGTCCTTTTCATACATGGATTTATCTGCTTGCCTAAACCAAAAACCTTGCATGAAAAGTCAGGAGCAACTTGGCAAGAGGCACACCTTAAATTATTATTATATGGTGGCATAATTGTTTCAAAACAATTATTCGAAGAAAAGAAAAAGAATCTTGACACGCAGTCACGCTCATTTCAACATGTTTATTCATCAGATATTACAACTTGCAGGTATATACAATTTAGACCACCGAATGCGACTGTCTTGGTATAGCCGTGGAGTAACTGTGCAGGAATTCTATGTGCCCACAGTTTGCCGCCAGGGGTCCTGAAACCGGACATTTCTCCAGCCAAAGTCCCCAATGATTCCGCCATAGCACGGTGGTTATGATATCCAGATGTTTCATATATGCTTCATGCAGGTTTATTCCTTATCGTATTACTTTAATCCTCTTCAGCCCTATTGTGGGTTAGCAGTTCCTGTTTGGTTTAATGCAATCACGCACATTCTCGGAAGCTTGGCATGGCTAGTTAGCATAGAATTGGTGCTCACTGAAGGTGTAAGTTACTGAAGGTATAGACTTGGCTATCAAATGATTGTAACTGGGAACACCAGATTCACAATTTACTGCAAGAAGACCACAAACATATAGTACCACTAGGACAAGATTTTCTCACTAAAACTAACTTACGAGTGCTACAACTGGAATAAGTTCCAAAACATACACTGACGAGGCCTGTTTCATTGGATGCGTAAGTTCAGATGGTCATTGATAAAAGCTCCATTGATTCCAAACCTAACTGACCATGAACATGTTCTGAAAGGTAGCTGACAAAAGATTACAAGTTCCAGCTTCAAAATGCTACCTACGAAATGTTCTTGATGGAATACAGAAGGGAACTGGAAATGAATTAGACAAGAACTCTACCGGGTTTGCATTAGAAAATCGAGATTTATGTATCGTACCGATACTCATGATAGCTTGTCAACCTGTGTTTATCAGTGAGATGCATGGGTTGTTCTTAGGAGCATGATGAAAGTTTGCTTTCTTCCATCCAAATTCTAGAAGAGGAACCAAATTGCATCAACTCAATATGCTGTTTATAAGAATCATATATCATCCAGAAGTGCTAGCAATGGCAATACTTACTATGGTAAACAAGATATATAGTCCCATAAGGCAGTAACCCCAGAATCTTGGTACCCGAAACCTAGCCCAGGTTACAACCAACAGGGTGCCCATCAAGCTCAGAAGAAGAAATACAAATGCAACGACAATCCCAACATGGAATTCAAGTACATAAGCTTCCGGGTACACTCTTGCTGTTTGTACTACAAGGGCAGTTCCCAATCCAACCAACATATTAAACATGGGGCCAGCAAAGCAGCCAGCAACAGCAATTGTAGGTTGGCCAGCCTTGGCCAATGCCACATCCGCAACAAGGTCACCTATAGAATTCCCCCACGCCAATACTGTCATACCAAGTATTGCTGGAGGAAAATCCATAATAGTTCCAATTGCTGCGAGACAGTTCAGGAGCTCCCCAGCCATGGTTGAGATCCATATGACACTCATTACAAAAGAAATGAGGGTACTTGCAACGTTCTCAGTCTCTGGTGCTTCTTTCTCAAAGATGAAGTGAGATAGAGCCAAACAAAAGCTGGCAAAAAGCACAACAGACCAAAGAGAGAAGCGGATCTGAGGAAGAAGAAACACTATTCTGGCATCCAAGGGAATGAATGAGCTGAAAGAATACAGGAGTAAGAGAGGGCATAGACAGATGTTTGCACAAATGTAAGCTTTGTTCCACTCGGAAGGAAGTGTTGATGGTATTGTGAGCTTCAGTACAAATGGAATGGGCCACTCCCAGCCTTTTGTTACCTGCCAAATGCATGATACTCATTAGTGTTGTGAAAAATGTAGAGAATGAGTGGAAACTGTTCACACACACAATCTTATAAGTTAAGCAATCAGACAAAACATGTAAGATAATCAGTACAGTGAATATATTATTCTCATTATGTGAATGATGTGGGTGTCCGGGTGCATATATGCTGCATACCACTAACTCATAGTGACTCAAATAAGTATTTTACTATGTTGAATAATGTGTGGGCGGCTACCCCTGCTAAATCTTCATGAACAACAGGAATCTTATGTAACGCTCAGACCTGCTCCATCTCCATGTGCTAGAAAAACTCAAGTATTGACAAAAAAAGGGTCATAGTTCGCCTCTATGCTGCTTGCTTTCCCTCTACTAAATTTCCAAATTCTACATCGTTGCTCCATCTAATCACCAACTGTCTAGTTTTTCTAGAAGAAAAAAAAAGAATAGTTAAATTGGACAGATCACTTGTTTGCTCAAAAACTAAAACTACGAGCTAGCAAAGATTCAAAACACCAGCAACTATTTGGACATTCCAACAGGTCAAGCCTTGTTAAGTTGCATGGACTAAGATGACATTCCTTTAACACATGCTATACTTGGGAGTAGTCTGTTTGACTGTTTCTAAGGTTTGAGAACAGTATTCAACTCAAAAGCCAAGTGTACTCCAGAAAAAAAGGGTAATGTCAACTAAGCAATGACAGTTGCTGATAAACAATTGAACAACTTTCAGCATTACCAGGTGACGATGTCTAACATGAGGTATTGAGGACGCCATCTAATAGACTGACAGACTGCCTACACTAGAATCGTTGTCCCCGTCCAAAACTAATATATTAGATAGTAAAATCACTCAGGTAAGCATGCAAACGAACTTCCTTAACAGATAGCATACCTTGCTGAGCACCGCACACAGAGTCCGACCGTGTTGCTTGTGATCCTCCACTGTGACCGGCAAGTCCATCGTCACACGGCCAATGCCACTCGCCATCTCCAGCTCGGCGGTGCTAACCGCCTTCCCCTCCGCACCCAAATCCATGTAGAACACTAGCCCCACGAAGAAGGCGTAGAAGAGGACGAGCCCGACGGCCTGCCACAGGAAAATCTCGGCGCTGAGGTAGATGTAGAACAGCCCGGACGCCGCGACGAGGTAGCAGAACACGTCCCGCGCGAACGACGCGGGCGGGACCGCGAACGGCGCGGCGACGAGCGCGACGTTCCCCACGACGAACGCGGAAACGAAGGCGCCGGCGGAGAGGATGGCGGCCAGCCCCGCGCGTGGCATCCCTCCGGGCCCGCCCAGCGCGGCGGCGGACGCGAACGCGTCGGGCGCGCCGTTGCCGAGCGCGAGGAGCGTGACGGCGGCCATGGACGGGGAGAGGCGGAGCCGCGCGGCGAGGCGGGAGACGGCGGGCGTGAAGTGCGCACCCGCGGCGGCGGCGAGGAGGCGGAAGTGGAGGGCGAGGAGCAGCGCCAGGAGCGGGAGGGAGAGGCGGGCGTCGCCGCGGAGGAGGCAGGAGTGGATGGCGGCGTAGTCGAGGAGGGCCGGCGGGTGGGCCAGGGCCGAGGCGGCGCTGCAAGTCTCCACCGCCGGGGAGGCCATGCCATGCGCCGGCGGCTGATGCGACGCGCGGCGGTGGAATGCCGAGTGCGGGGCGTGGGGAATCGCCGGATCGGGGACTAGTGTCTGAGGAATCTATGGAGATGGCAGTGGCGAGTGGGGGGGAGCGCACGGACGCCGACGCGGAGTGGCCACTGCCAAACTTGGCGGTGGGTCCCGCGAAAGAATCAGGTCGAAACGCAACATGTTTGACGCGGTGGACCGGGGGCCAAGCGTGTCGTCACAATCAGGCCCAGAGCGTGCCCCCCCCCCCCAAAAAAAAATAAGGCCCAGAGCGTGAAAGCTGCTCTTGTCTGGACCTGTAAATGGTCCTTGTTGGGCCTGAGTGGATGGACCTGGGCCGATGCCGACAACAAGTGGTGTAGTTTAAAAGGAAGGAAATTCAAACTGTTTAGCAATTTCGTGATGAAATATTTGCTTCATGAGAGGGATGCCGGCATTGAATATGATAACATCTATTATTGACTTATTTGTGTGGTTGATGCAACCACGAAAGGACGGCACTGAAATTAGCTGCACCACTTATATACTAGGACTAGCAATATGTTCGTGCTTTGCTACAGATCTTAAAACAAAAAAAGTATAGATAATCATAAATTTGTCATGTTCATTTTGTTGTCTACATCATATATTCTTATTTTGTAATATACGTAACTTATGCGAAACCTGACAAAATACAGACGACCAATGAAAAAAAATAATAAACTGATCCTCAAAATCACAATAAAGATAGTGCAATGGCGACAATTGTACTTGATCCGTCCTTGATTCTTTTTGGCATATGTGTCACATCTCAATTGGTTGCATAGTTATGTATAGTAACTTTCTTAAATTAGGACGTGGCATGCACTTTGAAGGTCGTCTATGACACGAGTAATGCACGATTCGTCTACGCGCACTGGTTGTCGCATGCTGCTCCTCGACAAGGCCAGAGCTCGTGTCAGATTCGTGATGTGACTCCTCAACAATGTGGTAGTCTCATAGTATATCAGGTTCATGATGTGGCTCCTCAACGATGAATTCGTGTCAGGTGTCGTACCTCGCCGATGGCACATGACGCTCGAAAGCTTATCACGACGATGACATGCAGTTCTTAACCCATGTCTGTTGTGGTGATTTTGACTTGATGAAACTCCGTGTAACACCTAATGATTTTATAGACATAAAAACTCTCAAGTCTATAAGATGGCAAGCGCGATGCAGCTTGATAGCATATGTGAAAAAAGTTGTAAAAACCGACACGGACACATAACTTTCAAAACCAAAGCCAACACCAAACTAAACCAACACCAATGACGACCTCACCTAAATTAATAAGGAGTAGAGATTAGTCTGGTCGCCTGGGGGCAGCGTTTCGCGTACGCTTGCAAAGGTAATTTTCTTGGACCACTTTTGCACTGACTCGCCGGACGAGAGAAATAACAATCGTCTCCACTTATCTGTGCATCTAACCTGTTCTCTCTGTTGCCTTTCTGTTCTTCTTGTACCCCCAAACCCAAACTCCTACTGTATCCTTATTTTCCTATGATATTGCTGATGATGGGGCTCAGGAGTAAGAAGAGATTCTGCTTGTACGTCCCCCCCCCCCCCCCCCCCCTCTCTCCGATTTTATTATCATTCGATTATTACTCCTGTCCTTTTTATCTCACTTCTGGATTCTAACTGAATATTTTCACAATTTTCTAATTAAGTATTTGCTTCAGATTTAAATCTTGACTCAATTTTGCAAATTTTTTGAATCAGGCGTCTATTTTAAGTTTTCCAGAGGTTTTCATATGACATGAAATTCTATCGGATTTCCTCTCCAGCAAGTAAAGTAGTGAAACAAGTGATGACTACATAATTCCCCCATTATCACCCTCCTTTTTCATCTAATCTGGAGTTTACACTAATCTTGCTACACGTGACACGTCAATACGGAGTACAAAATACGCAGGGAGTCTTTTCTAACAAAGTGGGGGTCAAGAACACCAATGAGTTTCCTTTCCATTCATGGAATCATTTTACTTGCTTTTGTTTCGTCTAGCTTAACACCATCCTGTGTATCAGACAGTCGGCTCCTTCCCAACAAGCCGCTTACTGTTGGCAGCAAACTCCTCTCCGATGATGGCACTTTTGCCTTGGGCTTCTTCTCTCCGTCCAACTCCACCAAAACACACTATTATGTTGGTATATGGTACAACAATATTCCCAAGGACAACGTCGTGTGGGTTGCTAATCGTGATACACCAATCACTGATCCTTCATCGACAACACTTGCCCTTGCAAATGGATCCAATCTCGTTGTGTCTAACACTAAGGGCCAGCTAATTTGGATGACAAACATCAATGCTACAAGAAACTTCTCATCAGAGACCACTGGTGGAGAAGAAGCCATTCTTGACAACAGTGGAAATTTCATCCTTCGGGCTTCGAATGGTGTAATCTTATGGCAAAGTTTCGATTACCCGACCGACACTCTTCTCCCTGGCATGAAACTTAGAGTCACTCACAAGAGTCATGCACTGCAACGACTAATATCTTGGAGGGACCCCCAAGATCCATCACCAGGCATCTACTCCTATGGTGCAGATCCTAAAGAGTTTCTGCAACGTTTTATCTGGAATGGTTCAAGACCATACCGTCGAAGCCCTGTATGGAATAACTACTTAGTAGTTGGGCCATATCTTGATATTATCAAGTCAACTATCTACATGACAGTGTGTCGTAATGACAATGAGATCTTTATGTCATTTGGCATTTCCAGTGACTCCTCAACAACAAAAATCAAAATGGACTACTCAGGAAAGATAAAGATCCTAGTCTGGAATAATAGCAATATGTTGGAGTGGAATATGTTGCAGGCAGAGCCAAACCATGAGTGCAGTACATATGGATATTGTGGACCGTTTGGTTACTGTGATAGCACAGAGCCTATTGCGACGTGCAAATGTATCGATGGTTTCAAGCTGATAAATGACAAAGACGATGACAGGTTTTCAAGGGGATGTCATCGGAAGGATGCATTAAAATGTGGTCAAGAAAATAATTTCTTAACTTTGATGAATATGAAGATTCCTGATATGTTCTTGTATGTGAAGAATAAAAGTTTTGATGAATGCACAGTAGAGTGCACTAACAACTGCTCCTGCACAGCATATGCTTACGCCAATATGAGCACCAAAGCTATCAATGGGGATGACACGAGGTGCCTATTATGGATGGCAGATTTGATTGATACAGAGAAGCTCATTGGAGAAGGAGAAAATCTTTATATTCGAGTTAATGAAAGTGGTATAATTTATTCATTCCTTTCTCTGCTTATGATATTTTTTCCTTTTTGCTTGTCTAGAAAGGATACAATAATATCCCTTTATTTCTTCATAGAATAATAGAGCATTGAATAAGATGTAAAGTATTAGTGATAATAGTAGAGTTCAGAGAATTGACAATACCTTTCGAAAAAGGAGTCCTCAAAAGGTTTTCCCTTGTGGATCAATAATATTCTCTGCTTAAGAAATACTCCCTCCGGATTTAAATTATTGATGTTGTTGACTTTTTAGCTCCGTTTGCCCATTCATCTTATTCAAAATATTTGTTCAAATATATAAAATTATAAGATAGGTTTGAACGTTCTTTAATGATAAAACAAATGATAACAAAATATCTGACAATTTTCTAAATTTTTTGAATAAGACGAATGGTCAAACATAACTAAAAAAGTCAATTGCGTCAACAATTTAAATCCGGAGGGAGTACAAATTTACTTACAATATCTTAGCTGCTTGTTTAATGAAAGGCAAATGCAAAAAAAAGTTTATTGATTCCCTATACAGTTGTGCATTTAGAGTTTTAGACAAACATTGCAACAACATACAAAAAATTTACATTCTAAGGAGGTAGTGAAACCACATTTAACTAGATTGCAGCCACCTTGAACAATGGTGATTCAATCACGTAATGGTTGTCAACCTTATAAGGGAAATATCACAGGTAAAAAACACCCTCTCGTTGCAATCACGAAATCCCCATAAAAACATGTCTTAGTTATGACAATTCTAAAAGTATACACTGATTTTGATGACATGATTCACAACTGGCACTCAAAAAAATGTGTCTGGTATATCTTTTTTTTTCTTTTAAAAAAAGTAGGTTTGGCCTAGAGATTGTCTACACATGGTTATTATTTCTCCTGTGATCTGCACAATCAACATATAATTCTACTCTGCAGTTGACAGGTCGAGTACCAATAATTCATGTTTCAAATCTAGAGATCCAATCTAGCCTCTGAAGGATAATATTTACAATCATATATATAGGCAACTTCATGTATTGGCTTAAATCAAGATATATGATAAAAGAAAACTAGGATATTCGGTCTGATATGCTACTAACGTGCTATGTTAGCGGTATTTTGAGAAATGTTCATATAGTACCACATGCTGCCTAAACTTACAATGGGTCCTGCAAACTATAGTAGTACTATATGCTACAATAGTACTGTAGTGCTTTGCATGTACCTTCAAACTCGTGAGAAATGTTTAGTTGCACTCAAAGTGTTGTTCAATGTCTTAAATCATGATACTTTTTGTGGGTTAAATTTGGGCAGATAAAAAGAGAAGGAACATGATACTGAAAATCACACTGCCAGTAGTTATATCAAGTTTGCTCACACTCATATGTGTGTGGCTTGTTTGGATCCACAAATGCCAAGGTAGAGCATATGTTCCCTATTTCCTTTCAGTAACCCCTAGGAGTGTTTACACAGTTCACTTCGTTATCTCACATGTGATGCTCTTTCACTCCTATTAGCCCAACAGGGAAACAAGAAAATTTGGAAGAACCTACTATCTGGATCTTTGGGTAGTTCCCATGAACTTGATGATGGAAACATCCCTTTCTTAACCTATCAGGAAATTTTACTCGCGACAAACAATTTTTGTAGCTCGAACATGCTTGGACATGGAGGCTTTGGTAATGTTTATAAGGTAAAAAAAATTCTTTCCTTACTATATAAAATCATTGTTTATTTTGATCTGATCTAAGAAGAAGTATTGGATTTTGCAGGGAACTTTTAATTATGGTAAAAAAATTGCTGTGAAAAGACTTAGTGAGTGTTCTGGCCAAGGGATATTGGAGTTCAAAAATGAAGTAATTCTCATTGCAAAGTTGCAACATAGAAACCTGGTTAAACTTCTTGGTTTCTGCATCCATGGAGATGAGAAACTATTGATATATGAATACTTACCAAATACAAGTTTGGATGCTTTCCTTTTCAGTATGTTCCTATTTGTCTTGCTACATTTTAGTAACAAATCAAATAAACAAGCTCGCCTGAAAGTATCACCTAACTCATGCTATTTGTCTACAGATTCTGCAAAAAAATCAATATTGGATTGGTCAGTAAGATTCAAGATAATCCTAGGGGTAGCTAGA
The DNA here is from genome assembly GCA_030378355.1 of Eleusine indica. NCBI lineage: Eukaryota > Viridiplantae > Streptophyta > Magnoliopsida > Poales > Poaceae > Eleusine > Eleusine indica. The sequence continues at coordinate 43,627,070 of CM059501.1, read as the reverse complement.
GGACTTCTTTATCTTCATCAAGATTCAAGACTGAATATAATTCATAGGGATCTCAAAGCAAGCAACATACTGTTGGATGAAGAAATGAACCCTAAGATATCTGATTTTGGTATGGCTAGGATATTTGATAGAAACCAACAACAAGGAAACACCAACCGTGTTGTTGGCACATAGTAAGTGATATAACACATAGGATGAATTTTACAATATTTTCTTGTGGTTGATCCCAAAGTTGTGATTTTATTAATTGGTGATGTTTAAGCAGTGGTTACATGTCACCTGAATATGCTTTGAAGGGAGTGTTTTCTGTCAAGTCTGATGTGTATAGCTTTGGAGTTCTAGTTCTAGAGATTATAAGTGGTTCAAAGATAAGTTCTGTGGACATACCAGAAGATTTCCCTAATCTTATAGCTTTTGTAAGTACCATGGAATACTCAAATCACTATTAACTTATTGTAATTATGATTTCTATATCCTGATGGGGATATGATCGAAGCAGGCATGGAGCTTATGGAAGGATGGGAACACAAAGAATTTTATTGACTCATCGATCGTGGAGAGTTGTATACCTGATGAAGCTTCTCAATGTATCCACATCGGGCTTTTGTGTGTTCAAGACAATCCAAATGCTCGTCCGCTCATGTCATCGGTTGTATCTATTCTGGAGAACGGATGTACATCACTTCCACCTCCAGAACTACCTATATATTTTGTAGAGAGGAGTTATGGAACTTACAGAGCAGAAGGAACTATTGTGAGTGGTGCAGATACTATTACAGTGTTGGAGGGACGCTAGAAGTCCATTAGTGCAAATGAAACAGCTCTACTGCAAATAACAAAGCACATATTTTGACTTACAGAACAAGTAGTTTTGTACAAATCTAAATATTATATTTCAGCTTCAATATATATTCCATATTAAATGGGAGCAGACTACATGTTCTCTATACAGTTCCTTATCATCAAGAATCACAAGTCACAAGTGTACCATATCAAGTAAAATAAGAGAGCTACTTAAAATATGCCACGCTTAAATTAATAACATCAGAGAGTAAAATATTTGTAATGCAGGATTTTTATTGATTCATACAATAATTGAACCATTTCCCAACAAGTCATGGAAGACTTTGTTCCATCACAAATCAGTCATGAACTGAAAACAGTCAATGAGAACATCTACTAGTAGCTTTTGTTCAGGAAAAAGTAAACATCGTCAGAGCAAGGGCATGGAAGATTACCACCGATTAGACTAGGATTGTTCCATGAGGAAGTGTAACCGATTCGTCAGGGCATATGATTTGACGGGGAGAAGCGGAGCCGCGCGTTGAGGCGGGAGACGGCGGGCTTGAAGTGCGCCCTCGCGGTGCAGGTCTCCGCCGCCGGGGAGGCCATGCCATGCGCTGTCGGTGGAACGCTGCGGGCTTGGTTCGCCGGATCGAGGATTGGTGTGGAATCTAGTGAATAGTGACGGCGACGAACGCCGACCCGTCGGCCGCGAGCAGGACGGGACCGACGGAGTGAGCTGTGAGCAGAGTGTTTGACGCGGTCGGCCGGGTCGTGCGGGTGTGGCCCAACGCCAGGTTTTGTGGCCTTAATAAATCTCATCTTAAATGGGCCTGTTCGGGGCTGAGTTAGTTTGTAGCTTAGATTTATTAAGGCCCACTCGCTCGATTTCAGCCCATTAAGGTTAACCCACTAGGCACTGGGCTGCAGCCTGCAGCAGCTACAGTCCAGTGGACTTTGCTGTAGCTGCTGGTCCAGGCCGATACCGACAACGGTACATGCACGAATCACGTGACAGCTGAGTTGTTCACGAACCCCGTGCCAGGGACGCGGCAGCACTCAGCAGTGACGACCGTACGGATGAAAGCGATGCACGGTGAAGCTAGAAAAGCGACGCTGCCATGTAAAATGTTCGTGTGGGGGCACATCGAGCTGTCTGTCTAATAAATCGTGTGGCACTCGCACAATATGGCCGGTGTCATCATCAACAAAAATACACAGGTACACGAAAAGTACCAGCGACACCAGCAGCTCTTGCCTTGCGTACAAGCACGCGCGAACCAGCGCCCTTTCTTCCGTTCCGTACCCTCCTCCTCTTCACCATCTTTAATTCTTGATGATAATAATAATAATATATTGCCTGCATCATTCTTTGCCTCCCCCACAGCATCATGCAAGACTTGATTCCGTCACAAGCCAAGTCTCAAACTGAAAACCATCGATGAGAGGAGGGCAACAGCTACCAGCTTGATTATACTATACCTTGAAAAATGGAACAGAGCAAAGAACTCTGAAGATTACCAACCGATTAGGTAATCTTTACCCCCATCATGAAGAGTAACCGATTCGCACTCCTACAAGACCTTGCAAGGTCCCGTCCCTCCGAATTCACAACTTTCTCACCTTCTCTACGTAATGTACTTCTTTATTTACACGGCCCAACTGCAGCGCATTAACACGATAGCCGTAATCATTTGTAAACTGCAGTTATGGAGATTACGGTTATGGAGTAAACTGAAGTAATGGGAAATGACAGTGCGGCAGTTAGTAGTGGTGGTAGCACCGAATGATGAAGAAATGATGGCCAGGCAGATGAACGAAGACTTGTTGGGTTTCCAGTTAAAACCAGGCAACCACAGCAAAGCAAAACGAAAACGAAACAGATCCCCTTTCCCCCATCCCGTTGCAGTCATAAAACACGGCGCCACCCCACCACTCCTCGTCTCCTCCATGTCGCGCACGCGCCGCGATTCGTGGGGACTAGCCTGTCCCGCGCTGGACCGTCGTGGCGAAGGAAGAGGGCGAGAGCAGCAGTAGTAACTGAAGCACCGACGAGGGGAAGAGAAATCGTTGGACTCAGTTCTCGGTTCCTTCCTCTCCGCTTCCGGTCCGAGGGAGGCGACACCGCGGCATTTCCAAATGGCGCTGGGCTCGCCGGTGAAGCGGCTGGCGCGGCGGGCGGTGAAGGGCCCGCTGGAGAAGGCCGGGCTGGCGGGCCTGGTCGCGGTGGGCGTCGCCGCCGCCGCGCTGCTGCTGCTCGTCTGCGCCGCCTCGCTCCGCTGCTCGGCCGCCTTCGGCTCCGCGCTCGCGGCGGCGCCCAGGAAGCTCTGGGCCGGCGGGGTCTCCATCGCGGCCAAGGCCTCGGAGGCGGCAGCGGCGCAGGCGCGCGCCGGCGGCGGCGTGGTGGCGGGGGAGGAATGCGACCTGTTCGACGGGAAATGGGTGTGGGACGACGGCTACCCGCTGTACGACTCCAGGGACTGCCCATTCCTGGACATCGGGTTCCGGTGCTCCGAGAACGGCCGCCCCGACTCGTCCTACACCAAGTGGCGGTGGCAGCCGGCGCGCTGCGATCTCCCAAGGTTGGTTGGATTCGTTACTTTGTTCTTACTTGCTTCGTTTGCTTGGCAGTTGCCACCCTCCCGTTGTTCCTTGGATTTGGGGGGATTTGGTACGAATCGATTATAGCGTCGCCAAGAACTTGTGACAAGCTTGTCAAATCGAAGAGGCTTGGAAATTTTTAATTGAAACTTCTTGGTGCATTGCCTATTGAATCAGTCTTAATTTGACGGTGCTAGTTCAAGCCTCCCACTTCCATGAAGGGCCCGTTAAGATCTAGGAAAACTATTCCGTAGTACTGCTCTGTTAGCAGTGGGATGTGGATCGGTGGATGTGGATGCGCAACTAGCATTATTTGATTATTGCAACACGAGGCTGTCATCTACCCCCCGCACTTGGGACTACGTAACATGATTGGAAACTCGATGCCCTTTGTCTGTCACTCGGTCAGAAAGCAACAGTTGGTGTACATATTTAGTCCTAGTCATGGCCTCATGGGGAAGATATGCATGTTAATTACACGGAATTGAATAATTAATTATTCCACATGTCATGCCTCATGACGTAGCCATGTTGCAATCTCTGATGTAAACGTGGCCTGTTCCTGTTGTTTGCGCGTCGTCAGTGTTATGTTGACATTTTCAATGTTATATTCATCCGCCTTTGTTGACAATGGCCCTTGTTTACGAATCGAACACAAATCTATACTGTCAGCAACTTACGTTATATTTCATTTTTTTGCGAGCTGACAGTGGGCATTGATGGTGCTGGGTGCATGGTGCCAGCATCAATTGTAGCCATGCTGATTTATCACCTTGAGTGCAATAATAGCAAAATCACAACAGATCTTGCTGCTCTCTGTTACCATTAGTTGGGCATGCCTTTTATCTGAATTAAATATGGACGTCATGATATTGTTCAGTAGAGTGTTATATGTTTCTGGCACTGTGCTATGCACAGGGCAGATGCAGTTTGTGGATGATCTTATATAATGTATAGGTGAAAGTTGCAACTATATCTGCAGCATATAATTCGTTATGCTTAACACATCTGTTTGTTACTGAACCTTTATGGGTGTAGCTGAAATAGTTTTCTTGTGTTAACCTGGAAGTTATACTTTATAGTTTTGTGGGCTAGTACATCTGTCAATCTCTCCTCTGTGTTTGGATTGAGGCACAGTCTGGACAAACCACATTTCCAAGCATAATTGCTATCCTCTTTCTAATTGGTCATATTTATTCTTTGACTTGTTAGATTTGATGCCAAAAATATGTTGGAGAAGCTAAGGAACAGAAGAGTAGTATTTGTTGGTGATTCAATTGGAAGGAATCAATGGGAGTCTCTACTTTGTATGCTATCTACTGCAGTTCCAAACAAGAGCTCCATCTATGAAGTTAATGGGAGTCCCATCACAAAGCATATGGGTTTCTTGATTTTCAACTTCAGAGACTACAATTGCACTGTGGAATACTACAGATCTCCTTTTATTGTCCTTCAAGGCCGTGCACCAGCTGGAGCCCCTGATATTGTAAAGTACACAATTCGGGTGGATGTTATGGATTGGATGGCCAACAGGGGTAAGTGGAAGGAAGCTGATGTATTGATCTTCAACACTGGGCACTGGTGGAACAATGAAAAAACAATCAGGGGGTAAGAATGACCTTTTGGATTGTGTTATTTTTCTTGGTACCAGTTTCTTTCAGTCTGGCCTTTTTACGATTACAGTGAAGTTAACTTCAATGAAATTATTTACCTATCAGTCGCTACTATATGTCACAAGTAGTCTAGTTCTTTATAGCTATCTCCATGTCTAAATATGATCATCATATTTGACAACTCATATTTCAGACTAAACATATTTATAACACTGTTGCAGTAATATGACAAACAAAATTTCGTTATCCTATAATCCAGTCCTGTGATTACTGTAGATAAGTCTTGTATCTACTTCAGGCAGCATACCGTAGTTGAATCTTATATCCACTTGAAGCTAGATTTGTTGACTGCATGTTATGTTTAATCAGGGGTTCCTACTTCCAAGTAGGAGACGAGGTGAAAATGGAGATGACTGTTACAGATGCTTACCGAAGATCAATACAGACATTGTCTGATTGGCTTCACAAAGAAGTTAACGCAAGCAAGACCCATGTCATCTACCGTACATATGCTCCTGTGCATTTCAGGTCTGTGTAATTGCCCAGTTATAATGCTTACTTCCCTCATCTGTTTCCTTGCTATAGAATTATGCGACAGTATTTGAGATTCTTTATGTTCTATGTGTTCTTAACTGAATCATGTTACTCCAGTAAGTGCTTGAAGCCTTGATCAGCACATGCATTTACTTCTTTGACAAACAATAATATATGTATATATGTTCTGCAGAGGTGGTGACTGGAAGACTGGAGGCAGCTGTCACCAAGAAACTCTTCCAGATGTGACACCAGTTACGTCGCTGCAAGAATGGGCGGACCTGCTTCAACCTGTGAATGATTTTCTAGGAGATAACCTCAGACCCAAGCTTCATGGGCTAAATATGCTGAATGTGACGCAGATGACAGCTCAGCGGAAAGATGGTCACCTGTCAGTATACCTAAGCCCTTCAGGCCCTGTCCCTCGGTACAAACAGGATTGCAGCCACTGGTGCTTGCCTGGAGTCCCTGATACCTGGAATGAGCTTCTGTATGCTCTCGTAATGAGAAGACATAGGAGGGTGGATCGAAATGTCAGCCTTGTTGACATTAGAATGCTGAGCAGTGGATGATGAAATTACAGAGCGGTGAGGTACTGAATGCTTTCATTGGTGAAGTCTGATTGACTGAAGAGGGAGATGTGTACCCCAGCCCCCAGCAGCTAAATAGCTAATCTGACAAAGCAGATCTTCACATTATCGTCCTGGGAACAGCGTCGATCAATGCCAGAATGGCAAGACAGATTTTTGGATCGTGGGTGGTGGCTTGCAGGAAGCTGCCCGCCCTGCTGTGTTGGTAACTGAGCAGATTTAGAAACTAGAATAGTTGAGTTGATAGGTTATTGAGTTTGTACTGGCCCGTGGCAAACATAGCTAGGGACTGCACTGTGCTGTAAATATATAGCAGTAACGAAATTTGCAATGGTTTCTGCTGAACCTCATGGCAGTTGGCTTGTATATATGTTGTTCAATACAGTTGTTTAGTATCATCCAGCTGACAGGTGCCGCCGTCCGCGGACATCCATCATGCTCTTTATGTAAAATTATTCTTTTGTCACTTTGGATTTAATCGGTTCTAAACTGATGTCCTCCTCTATGCCACTTTCTCCGGCTTCTGAAGTACTAGGAGTCTTAGAGCATCTTAAAAAGTTTCCTAAAATTGATCCCAAAAGAAGCAATCTAAAAATTATTAGTGAGAAGTTTTTTTTTCTCTTCCAACAGTTCTCCTTAAAAATAGACATGATAACTTTTGATTGGATCATGTCAGCATCTGGGACTATAACAATATTAATTTTTTTCTAAATACAAGGATTGGGACCTCCAATTTTCTCCTCTTTTTTAACTATAAATAAGATAAATTTAGGAAGAGAATAAATATGTGAGTTGTTTAAGATGGTTTTTTAGATTAAATCCTATTAATTTGATTTAGATATAGTTTATAAAACTCTCTCTCTTTTTTAGGAAAGTTTATGAAACTCTCTTAAAGATGCTCTATGGACTAATGATCAGTTCTTATCAAATGGCGTTGTCAACCGGAATTTTAAAGGCCGGCTGAAACTAACAATGGCCCGTATGATGCGGCATGGGCTCGGTTGGATTCCAGCCCACCTCGTTCCCTTTTCTACCGACCGCTTGTACTAGTCAGTTCTCATCGTCACTAGCCAGGATTCACCCAGCTCGGGATCCATGGATGGATTGATCCGGCTTTGAATACTCTGCACGTGCCGCCCCCCGCCGGCAAACTACCCGACCTTGCTGCTCCGGCCAATTGAACATCTAGAAGTTTCCTTGGGCCGTGCGCCTGCAAAGCTGCCAACGCCCGCCTACGCGGCCGCCCGCAACCATGGCCCTTGTCGAAGAAGACACGGCGCCTGCAGCTGCTGCCGCCGATTCCGATCCAGCCGCTGGTGAGTCCCTCCTCGCTCGCCGGTACTCTCTCCTATTTTTCGTCCCCACGCGTGAGCGGCGCTTGGTGGGGCTCATTTTGCACTCGTTTGTATTGGTGGCCCGGTTCGGTAGGAGATGGTAGCTTAATCCTCTGTGTGATTGTACTATCGCAGTGTGCTTTCCCTTGGGATTTGCAAGACTAGAGGGGGGTTGGACACTAGTTGGGGCTTGGGGAATAAAATGTTATGTCCTGTGATGATTCGATTTCAAATCATTTTCTGCTGCAGTTTGCCCATCACCCAAAGAGCCTAAAGTCTCAAATCAAACACTAGCGATAATTTCTGTTTATAGTAAAAGAAATGAAAATTTGTATCAGCCTCTAGTGATAATGAGATAACTGTGGAAGATTGCAACTTCTGAATTCTGATACCTGGTCGTTTCTTTCCCTTAATTCTAGTCTTTTGTTTTCAGCCTCTAGTGATAATGAGATAACTGTGGAAGAAGCTTCTTTTGTGCATACTGAACCTCCCCAAGATGGCAATGCCCCACCTGTGGCTACCTCAGATATGGAAGTCCTTCACGATAAAGTTAAGAAACAGGTCATAAAAGAAGGCCATGGCAAGAAACCCTCCAAGTTTGCGACATGCTTCGGTAAGTATGGCATAAACAGTTCATTCTATATATTTGGGATGTTGGTTTCTAGAACTAGTCTAATACTAGTATGCTTCACCTGCCTTGTGTTCTATTCTATTACAATCATATCCTGCAATTGTTATTTATTCTCACAGTGGCTCGGGGAACACCTATAAGTTCACATGCTCATCAACTTATCATGTATGAAAAGACATGTTTGACCATGGTTTCATAAGATGCAATTGATCTTCTCTGCTTCCAATACAAATAGTCATGTTATGGGTGAGAAGGGGATTTGTAAAAACAAATTCCGTATATCTAGATACTGTCTCTTTTTTATCCCCAAAAACAATAAATTACCATGGCATGCAATATTAACAGAGCTGTGAGCCTGTGACTGTTTGGGGCATGTGATATTTGATACTAGCCGCGCCTTCGTGTACTGTCCATCCATTGGGTACCAATACCAAGTGCCTCAGTTTGTAGCTCTAATGTTTATGCAATTTTTCAAACTTCCTATGTAATTGTGGAAGAGGATTGAATCAACTGCTGCTCTATTGATCAGAATATGGTTACATATATATCAGTACAACAGTCCCTAGACTAACTAACAGATGAGCATGGCGCGTGGGCAGCGCGGAGCGCGGACGGCCTGGCAAGCGAGTCGTGGCGAGCGAGGCTTGCGGATCGCGTGGAGCGCGGACGCGAGCGAATCTCGGGCTAGCAGAATGAGTCCTCGGCGTGCCGTTGCTCATGCTGATCATGCGCTTAACACCCCTCCGCAGTCTCGGCGTCGGTTTGATCCACGCAGAGGCTGTTTCTGAAGTCGATGAATAGATCCGATGGAAGCCCTTTTGTGAACACATCGGCGAACTGCCGTGAGCTTGGCACGTGTAGAACGCGGACTTCTCCCAGGGCCACCTTCTCTCTGACGAAGTGGATGTCGAGCTCGATATGTTTGGTCCGCTTGTGGTGAACTGGATTGCGGCTCATGTAGACTGCGGATACATTATCGCAGAAAACAATCGTTGCCGTCTGAACTGGGCATCCAAGTTCACCAAGCAAGGAACGAAGCCATGAACACTCGGCGACGGCATTGGCGACACCGCGGTACTCCGCTTCGGCGCTGGATCGCGACACCGTGGTTTGGCGTTTGGATGACCATGACACCAGTGCATCGCCGAGGAAGACGCAGAAGCCGGAAGTTGAACGTCGTGTGTCGGGGCAACCCGCCCAGTCGGCGTCGGAGTACGCCGTGAGGGAGAGCGACGTTGTGCCGCGGAGTTGAACGCCGAGCGATGTTGTACCCTTGACGTAGCGCAGAACCCGCTTCAGCATTGTGGCGTGTACGTCTGTGGGCGAGTGCATATGGAGACACAGCTGCTGCACAGCGTAAGCAATGTCAGGGCGAGTCACCGTCAAGTACTGGAGGGCACCAGCCATGCTGCGGTAGTTGGTGGCGTCTGCAGCGGTGAGAGGCTTTCCATCCAAGGTTGATTGCTTCGGATTCGTGTCAGCTGGAGTAGGGGCGGTCTTGCAATTGCGCATGCCAGCACGTTCGAGGAGGTCATCGACGTACTGAGCGTGGGAGAGGAGGAAGCCGTCGGTAGTGCGGCGCACATCGATCCCGAGGAAGTAGGCGAGAGGACCCATGTCTTTCACGGCAAACGCGTCCTTGAGCTTGGCGACGAGCTGGTGCAGCAGCGCCGTGGATGATGCAGCTAGGACCATGTCGTCCACATACAAGAGGAGGTAGGCCGAGACGCCCCCGACATGGCGAGGGTCTTGAGGCGAGTGGTGTACTCGGTCATGCTCATGTCGCCCTGCTGCAGGTTTCGGAACTCGGCCTCAAGGTAGACGGCGCGTTCAAGCTCGTTGTCGCGGAAGATGCCCTCGATGTCGGTCCACAGGGTGAAGGCAGAGGAGCGAGGCTTGAAGACGATGTTGAAGACACTCTTGGAGATGGTAGTGTGGATCCAGTTGACGATGCTGTGATCAAGCATCATCCACTCGGCGTCGCGGTTGTCCGATGGTGTCGGCGAGGAGACATGCGCCGTGAGGCCGAACTTGCCGAGGACGGAGTCGAAGAAACACCGCCATTGGCTGTAGTTCGACTCGTCCATGTCGAGGGTCACCGGAACGTGGGAGCGGATGTTGATGGTCTGCACCACAGAGGAAGGCGCAGGGGGAAGGACGACGGTTTCGTCGTCAGAGGAGGAGGACGAGTGGGAAGGTGAAGCCATGGTTGGGAGAGCGGAAGCAATGGCAGATGTGGGATCTAGGAAGAAGAAGACTTGGTCACTGATACCATGTGGAAGAGGATTGAATCAACTGCTGCTCTATTGATCAGAATATGGTTACATATATATCAGTACAACAGTCCCTAGACTAACTAACAGATGAGCATGGCGCGTGGGCAGCGCGGAGCGCGGACGGCCTGGCGAGCGAGTCGTGGCGAGCGAGGCTTGCGGATCGCGTGGAGCGCGGACGCGGGCGAATCTCGGGCTAGCAGAATGAGTCCTCGGCGTGCCGTTGCTCATGCTGATCATGCGCTTAACAGTAATCATTGAGCATGCTTCTGCCAATTTCAAAATTCAAAATTAATCATCTTCTGCTGAAAGTGGCCTAATTCTGTATAAGCATATCAATTTAGTCATTCTTGTGCTATTGGGAGAAAGCAGGCACATCTATTATGATCATATTGATTTAGTTCAGTCATACTCATGCTATTGGGAGGGAGCATGCATGTGTATTATGATTATGATTTATTGCACAATTCGAAGGAGAACAGCTGTAAGTTAACATTTTGTTTGTAAACTCGGTACTGCAGTGCACTACAGAGCATGGGTTCAAGGATCATTGCATAAATTCGAGGATACTTGGCAAGAACAGAATCCAATTGAATTGGTCCTTGGAAAAGGTGCAAGCTTCTTCACTTATTTCATACTCAGTTTAGCTCTGCCGTATGCATATCATTCATATACTCTGTTCGAGGATACTTCAAACAGCTTAGGTTGCATTCTATTATGGTTTTCTTGTACCCTGACAAATATAGTCGTCCTGTCAGTAACTTATCATGTGTACAGTAAATTTTCTAACATGTTGTAAGACAAAAGATAATCATGTTGTGTAGTTCGATAAGTGTATTTGTTACAAGGTAGCTAACCCATGAGAATCATATGGGCACTCTCAAAACTATAGCAGATTTTTACCAGCGACTATTGCTTATGGAGTAAATTTCTGAAGCTTTGTTTTCTATACACAGAGAAAAATTCAATGGCTGGTCTAGGCATTGGTGTTGGTAACATGAGAAGCGGGGAGCGTGCATTGTTGCATGTTGGCTGGGAGCTAGGGTATGGCAAAGAAGGAAGTTTTTCATTCCCAAATGTCCCTCCAATGGCAGACCTTGTTTACGAAGTTGAACTTATTGGATTTGATGATGTCAACGAGGTAAGAGAGAAACAACTCCTGTCTGCATCCTGCATTATGCTTTGATTATTATTGTGAAGTATAGGCTGGTATTGTTTGTATTGATTATCATTTTACTTTTCTCGAGCTGGAAACTTCCAAATAATGACAAGCTGTGCAAATCAGGGGAAAGCTCGAAGTGACATGACGGTCGAGGAGAGAATTGCAGCTGCAGACAGGAGAAAGGTTGAGGGTAACGAATATTTCAAAGAAAAGAAACTTGAAGAGGCCATGCAACAGTATGAAATGGTTAGTGATGTGCTTTACTTTGTGCATGTTGATAGTTACCATGATACTCCAATTTAAGTCCTCTGCCACCTCCCCTCTTACAGGCAATTGCGTACATGGGAGATGATTTCATGTTTCAATTGTTTGGAAAGTACAGAGATATGGCCTTGGCTGTGAAAAATCCCTGCCATCTCAACATGGCTGCATGCCTGATCAAATTAAAGAGATTTGACGAAGCTATTGCACAGTGTAGCATCGTAAGTTGTTCTACTATGTTTCTTGAAATTCAATCTTCAACTTATGATTTACATTTGTGTGCGCATTACTATGGTTTGCATAGGACTTAACAAAAAATAATATATGATTCTGTCAAAATAAAGATCAAAATGGCAGTAAAATATTGTTATAACCATGATCTGTGCTCATAGTAAAATCTTGTTTTCACATATCATTTGTAAGACTCTCACACACAATGATTTGCACATTTTTTCAGCTTTTTTGTTTTTAACTGTATGACTGATTGTACAGTCCATGTCCCTACTGCACATTTGCCGTATGTTGTATTGAAATGAATTTAGCCAATACCGATTTGATGATTGGTTACCTGCATAATCTTAATGTTCAGGTGTTATCAGAGGACGAAAGTAATGTGAAAGCCTTGTTCAGACGAGGAAAAGCTAAATCTGAACTTGGCCAGACAGAATCAGCAAGGGAGGACTTCTTAAAAGCCAAGAAATACTCACCGGAAGACAAGGAGATCATTCGGGAGCTTCGATTGCTGGCTGAACAAGATAAAGCTCTCTATCAAAAGCAAAAAGAGTTATACAAAGGTCTCTTCGGGCCAAGGCCGGAAGCAAAACCGCAGAAGTCAAACTACCTGGTTCTGTTCTGGCAGTGGCTCGTGTCCTTGATCAGTTACCTTGTTAAGCTATTCAAACGTAAGAATGAGTAGAATAGTTTAGCGAAATCACCAAGAACTAATGTCTTGTCATGTGACCACGGTTACCACCTTGTACTATACGCCGAGTTTTTTTATTGGTATGTTGTACTTTTGACAGTATATCTCGTATTTGATGTGGTTTGCATAACATGGTCACTAGAAACTCTGTACATAGATGTATTTTTGTGAGCTTTATGCCTTTATCAGTGTCTGCCTCTGGCAATTTTAGAAGCAACTGCCGTGAAGTTTTTTGACATTTCGTGTATTAGTTAAGTATTTTTTTTTAGTAAGTGTATTAGTTAAGTAGTTTCCAAAGCTTTGAGGTGAATTTTTTTTCATTTTTAACAGGCTTTCACCTGAAGTTTCGAAAGACATTTTTTGCGTGGAAGCGAGCACAGCCGCGCAAAACAGAATTAACGGCTCTATTATTGCGTAGACGTTGCATTATTACCTCCTTTTCCTGAAGCCTCACCCACGCGCCATTGCGCTTGCGCCAACGCCGACGCCACCGCACTGCCCCCCCCCCCCCCCCCCCCCCCCCGCCCCCAACCCGAGATGGACGCCGTCGCGTTCCCACCGCCGCCCGCGCCCTTCCTCGACGACGGCTTCGATTTCGGGGAGTTCACCTTCGCCTCCGCGCCCCTCGCCGATCCGCAGCCGGCCGCCTTCGCGGCGTTCGACGACGACTGGGGCGATTTCGTGACGAGCCCGCTCGGATCCAACACGGAGGTAGAGTCGTCCGCACCGCCCACGCCTCCGACGGCCACGTCCACCGCTTCCTGGGAGAAGCCGCGGGGCCCGCTCCCTCTCTCCCTGTTCGGCGCCGACGACCAGGAGGAGGAGGAAGGGCCGGCCGCGCCGCCGCCGACGGCCACGGCGCACCAGCGCGCTCCGTCCTTTACTTCAGGTGGATCGCGTCCCGCGGACCTGAAGGACCTCATCGCTGGCCTCTACGGATCTGAGCCGCCCTCCAGCGCCAGCGCCAGCGGTGCGGATGCAGGCGTGCAAGAGGAAGCCGAGGATGACGATGGGTTTGGGGATGACGGCTGGGAATTCAAGGCGGCGACGCTTGAACCTGCCAGTCTAGCAGGAAGCGTTCATGGGGATGGAGCTGGAAAAAATGAGGTGAGCTCGTCACACCTTGATCCATTCATGCTGTCTTTGTCAAAAATTCATGAGAAGGTGGAAGATTCGCAGTTAAAAATACAGTATTGTCGCAAAAACACTAGCCGGAAAAAGAACATAAGATCGCTCCTTAACGTTGCCAGGGATAGTATGGGAGATGGTTGGGTTGTTTCTGTCATTTTGTTCTCTCAATTTTCACATAAGCAGCAAAAACTGACCTACTTTGAAAACCCCTGTTGCAACCGTGCATACACATGACTTGTCTGGTAACTGAAAAATGAACCCCATAATTGTCACATTCAAGATGTCAGAAGTGTTTTGGGTACTGTTTTGCCTGTTCATACATACAACAGAACTGCAGAGGTGAATGTTGGAGATGGAACGTGAGCTGCAGATGGGGTTGGCAGACTGAGTATTTGATAGAAATTCAGTATTAATGATGGTCCACAATTCCACATTAAAAAAGGATCATGCTCATGCTTGCAATGAACAATCATGTAGTATTAGTTACGGAAGAGAATTTTATGGAGCTACAGCATTGCCAACCCTATCTGTTGTTGTTTGTGGGCTTCTTCTTTTCTTCCCTTTCTCCTAATCTTCTTAGTGGCTCTTCTCCATTGTTGATCTGAGTGTTTCCATATCTTTTAGGATGTATCAAAATCGTTGGGCAACAACCAGGAAGATTGGTCCTCCTTTACCAGTGTCCATGGAAAATTGAACCATGCTCACACTACAGATTTTGTTGGGAATCATGACTTCACAGAAGAATGTCTGAATTCAAGTTACTCTGCAACTAATAATTCGTCCATACTCAACCTGTACAAAGTAAGCGAACTGCCTGCTGCCACTTACATCACGCAAAACTCTGTAGAAAGTACTCAGAGTTCAGCTGATTTGTTCTCTAATAATGAAATGGTGAGCATTCATTGTGTTATAAGTTATCTGTGACAACTTTTGTTTTCGTTCAATGCACACTAATGATCAGTGATCAGAACTCTTCATTTGAAACAGATGAAAGCCATTCGGTTAGATCAACAAATGACAGTATTTTGATTGAATTCTACCATAGGCTGAGAGAAGAATCCTTGGCAGTAATATCCCAGCATGTGGAGGATCTTAAGGTCAGTTGATTATTCGTTACATTTATTAAAGACCTTATTTATATACTGGTTTATTCATAATTGAGTGATTAAGGATATGCTTTCAGAAAGCACAGAGTTCTGCACTCTCTGATGAAAACAGCAAGGCAGTAGCAATTGAAGGGGAGATTCAGGTGTGTTTTGATCGTCTTTGGCTGTATATTAATTTTATTGTGAATATAATTGATATTGTGTACCACATTTCTGTGTATTACTATATGTGTATCAACTCTAGCACTTGGAATCACTCTTTTTAATTCATTTTCCCCAATGTCCAGGAGATATATGGTAAACTAGAAGAATCTTCACTTCCCAAAGACTTTTGCACAGATGAACATTCTTCAAGGCATGTGTCTATCACTGAACTGCTTAACAGTATGAAAGAGGAACATCTGAAGGATTTTGAGCAAGAATATCATTTAGCAGAAAAAATAGCACAGGTATGTATCAAGCCCTAGATTATGTTCTTTTCTGCTAATTGTTACTGAGTCTTATTACGAATTTCCCGTACTTTTAGCCTTCCAAGAGTTGCACAGAATATTTTTCCCTTTGTATTCTTTTTCTTGTTAAATTTCTGAGTCTTTTTCCTAATTTTGACTTATTCATGTTTTTTAGATTCAAGTTTACGTACCCAGTTTACTCGATCAATCCATTCATTTTCTTGATGACCCACCCATCTTCTCTCTGCTTAGTTTGGCATCATGTTTTATCACTGTTGAATATTACCGTAAACCATCCGTTTTCAATGTGACTATTTCTTGTTCTGTCGATATTGTAATTTACCTTCTGCTTCTTGTTCATGTGATTGATGGAGACTCATGATGCAATTTTAAGCAAGGAGAACTGATAATTAATTGACTGAATTACAGGTAACAGAAAATGTGAACGTTGCAGTTGAACTTTACCAGCACAGTTTGCTCATCCTACATACATTGGAACTAGCATCCAAAGAGGAGCGGTGTAATTATGTCCATGCATGGTATAGTATGCTTCTGTCCTGTGCTCAAGAAATGCAGCGTGGTGCAACAGTTTGGGAAGAATCTTACCATACGAATGTATCTGATCAAGTGATTTCTGAAGGTAGCAATACTAGAAATGAGCATATCTGAATCATCCTTTATTCCGATGATCATTTGTATTCTCAGTTAAAGTCAACTAAACTGGCAATTCTGTTGGTTTCACAGGTGGCCATTGGTTTATTGCACTTGGGGAGATATATAGAGTTGCACAGATTTTATACTTCTCCTTGCAGTATTTCAAGTCTTGGGTTCTTGCGGATCCTGGAATGTTAAGTAAAATGTTGGCTCCTTTAGAGAGCTGCAATAATGCTTGGACTGGTGGTTTGCGAACGGCTCTTACACTGGTTGCTGAAAGCCCTCGCTTAGACACATCTGTTGCTAAAGCTCTCATGGAGTCCATCAAGCAAATTAATGAACTTGAAGTATCCAGTCTTCAACATATTCTTCCTGATAACGAGGTTGTGTGTAGATTAACCCTCCTGCCAGCTAGCCTCATACAAGGTAAAACTTATGCTATTGTTATAGCCCTTCTCAGAAAGGAAAATTTCAGCTGTGAGGAGCTTCTCTCTGGAAATCAACTAACCACGGTTGTCGCTTTCATATAGGAATGAAGGTGATCATGTGGAATGGTGATCGCTATTTTATTAAAGCTGCAAATTTGTGGGCAAATCGGGTGTCTTCTGATCCTCCCAAGCTGTCACAAACCCCTGTCCGGCTGCCCCTCTGACGACCAAATGAGCAATGCAGCAGCCCATCATGTTGAATAGCCTATCAAATTTTTTACTTCTTCTGACGAATGATTCAGAAGCCTTTTGAAAGAAATGTGTTCAACATATTGTCCTGGTCTGCTGAACACATTATAGAGGCGCCGAGAAAAGGATCGATCCACGGTTCCGTTACTGGTCATGTCATTCTTTTGTACAAGTTATACCATTCTTTCCTTAGTGCCTGAACATGGCACTAGCATAGCAAGTGTAAAAGGGTCATGTTTCATGATATGTATTATGTATATCGTTGTATCAAGACTAAACTGTAGTGTGATACTGTGATTATAGAATTCTTGTTGCTTCCAGGTCACGGATCGGCATGCTCTCCTGGAGATCTGTTGCTAATCGTGACGCAAGGTGTAGGACCAGCCATTCTTTTTTTTGCGGGGTAAACGACCTTTAATAATCATCAAGGAGGGTCATTACATAGGACCAGCCATAGTTGTATTGACCTTCGTCCTGCTTCCTGTCTCTGCCCAAGAGAATCGAAGGATTATTTACCTTCCGGCTGCGCAAGAGAATCGAAGCCGGAAAAAATGTTAAAAAATAAATAAATAAAAAGATGAGATCGTACATAATAACCAATAGCAAGGGTAGTTATTGGCTTCATTAGGCTCCCACCGACTATTTCAAAGCGTTTGGCGTTGTGAAATTTCAACCTTGCCAAAGGCAGACGGGGTAGCAATGTTTTTTTTTTTTTTTGACAAAGTCCCTGTCTGTATTCATGAAAGATTACAGACACTGGGGCAAGCACACCCCAAGGACAAAACACTCCTAATAGGGTGCGGAATACAGGGCTCTCAATGAGCAGAGTATATGTTACAACGGAATCGACTATCAACGAGCTAGTCCTCGAAGTGTCGTCGGAGGGGTCTCACTTTGAAAAAGCATGAAGCTGGTGTCTTTCGCCTGCGTGATGAAATATCATCGGTGAAGAATATGGTTGACGTTCACTTGGACGCATTAGAGAGGCGAAAGCAGCACCTTTGGTTGACAACACTCGAAAAGTCAGACGTACTAGATCCATGTCACATCGATAGGGGCACCCGTAGCGGTCATCGTTACTCAGAACATGAGTACGGAATGTCATCGAGAATGTAGAAGACCCAGACACCATGAGTAGCCTGGATTGGAGTTCTTGATACCCTGCAGGAAAGCTGATGACACGTTGCACGTCACACGCCTGGGAGAGGTGACGCATACACAACGTGTGTCGGCCGATGTCGAGGTGGGAGGCAGATCGATATGACCGCCGGAGTCGTCGCCCGGGGTGGTCGGCTCGTCGGGGAAGGAGGACGGCTGTGGCTGATATCACCGGTCGACAGGTAGATGAAGATTTGTCGACGGCGGTGTGTTGAAAATGCCTTCCTTCTCCTTCGGAGGCGAGCGGCGAGGGCAAGGCATGAGCTCAACATGACGGCCGAAGAGGTGATGCCGACTTGGTGGAGAGGGCGACGCAGAGGCGGACCTGACCGGCGTAGGGGCGGCCAAGTCCGACGGAGGCGAGATCCATCTGCATCGGTGAAGGGCGGAGACGGAGCCGGTGGCGGAGGGGAGGGGGCGCGTCAAAGCCAGCAGATCCAGGGGTTGCGTCGTCGGATGCCGCACCCTGAGGCGCGGATCTGGCGTCGGTTGGCCAGGAGCAGGAGGGGTTGCCGACGGCGGGGGCGAACGAGGGTGGGGCGGAAGCGAAACCTAGCACTACGTTATTAGGGCTGTCCTCCGGCTTCTTGATGACGCCGAGGAAGCCGCAGTCGTCGAGCAAAAGCTCAAAAGCAGCGGCCATGACGACCAGGAGGGGAGCGAGGCAACACATGGTCCACGAGGAGCTGCGAAGACGAGAGAAAACAACTAGACTTACCTAAAAGCACGAGGGGAGGGCTTCCCTCTCCTACCGCTGCTGGCGAGGACGCCGGAGGGAGAGGAGGGGAGGGGGGGGGGCAGGGAACCCTAGCTTTCGGGGCAGAGCAAGCCGGTTTGATCTAATTTGGGGGTAGCAATGTTGGATCGATTTCAGGCGGCAAGGGCAGCGCCAGTTTCGATCGGAAAGGTGAAGACTGAAAAGAGAAAAAAATCAGCACCCTTTACCGCTTTACGGATGTTCGTCATCGAGACTCTAATGTTCCTAAAGAAACACTGGATCGTACGTGCACTGAAGTGTAGCATGGTAATGGTTGATCAACAATACAAAGGTCGGAGTAAAGTTAACAGAAAAACACGCAGCCCATAGCAAAGGTACAGTACTAGTTTCATTATTCCGTTTGCCTATGGAAGGGGTACACTGCAGTAAACCTGAGCAAACTACCATCGGTTGTGGAATGGCAAGGCAAATCACCAATGATAGCATCATAGCAAAAACTGCTCATTCTGAAAGCTATAGAATCATACATATATAGCCACCAAGTTTCAGCCTACTCAAAAGTTACGGGTGAACGTGCCACAGTTCAAGCATTGCGAACCAGTCTAATCGTCCAGCTCAATGATCTTCACAACTGAGGAATCGCCCACCTTCTGGCATACAACAACGCGGTCATGGGACTTGATCACACCAGAAGCTTTGCCGTGATCTAGAGCAACTTTCAAAACTGACTCATTTGTTGCGCTGGTAGATTCAGCCTGCAAAACAACGAAAATTACATCAGTACAAATTCACTGGACAACCTGAGTACAATTCATCGATTAGCATGGCTGCTCAAGAATCCTTATGCTAAAGAATTGCAATAACCAAAGCTGTCTTAAACCAATTCAAAACAAGACTGATTTATTCTGCATATTAGGCTCAATTAACAAACCAGCTAAACTGGAAACAATGTTTGGTTTGCATGGCTAGCAAGACCCAACAGTTCAACTCTAATGGAAGTGAAAACATTCTGGTACTAATATATGTGGGTATCCGTAAAATCCGAGTCCCCTCATACTGCTTTGAGCTTTCGCAATAATATTATTTTTTTAAGACATCTTATGACGAGGACGTTGATCTTTTATCATACTACTACTTAATGAAGACTGCAAGGATATTGATCTCACACAAGGGCTACGGAAGCATCCCTCCCCAATCATAGGTGTCACGTGTTTGGTAAGTAAATAAATCTCCCAATGACTGCACACAACACATATATACTTTATTCATGAGCAACATACCGGATGCCGTGGATCAGCAAGCATAGGGAAGAGACCCCTAACTATGAGTGATTGTCGTGCCTGCAATACCATTAACAAAAAATGAATGAGTACAAAATATAAGCACCTGTCGCAGAAGATACCACATATCCTGTACCCAGCAAAATTCCTCTAAAATATCATAGGAACGAAAACCAAGTATCAAGGAAAATGAAGGATCAATAACTAAGAACAGCTTCTAGAAAAGGGAAAGATAAAAATTTTGACTTGTGGCTGATTTTCCTGGCTAAGTGCAGAGACTTTTTCTAGTATCACATATTCCATAACACATACCAATGCTCAACAAATTGCCCAATGTCATAACATGTATAGCTAAATGCTAGATGCAAATAGATAAACTTTATATGCCTAATTATGCCTTTTAGAAAAAGATTGTTAGAAAGAGAATGTGATACACCAATGCAAATTAATGCTAGATGAAAATAGTAAGAACTTTAATAATAGGACTAATTGTTTAACAAAAAATATTATTAGCGAGCTAATGAGGCACATAAGAAACATGTACTGAATCACAGACATAAGAAAAAGGTTGTACACAAACCTCAAATGCACCAGTGAAACTCCACTTCAGCTGGTTTGTTTTTAGACGAGGAATAACAACAGATAGGACAGGCATGCTAGGCCGGTACTTGGCAATTAGCCTGTAGATCACACGAATAATACATGAATTTGTTTCCAGTTTCGCACCAAACAACAACCCCACACAAGAATAATTATAGCTACCTTGCAGCCCGGCCAGAAGACGTGAAGCAAATAATAACAGAAGCCTTGACTTTAATAGCAGCTCGGACCTGGAAAATGCATATGAAATTGTTGTCCATGTGAACAGTAAACAAATATTATAAGTGCTTACCGCTGAGGAGGCAATAGACTCCAGATGGGTCATGGGTTCTCCAACATGTTTCACAGTTCGCTTGTAGTATAAATCTTGGTTAAAGACCTTCTCAGCCTGCAAATGATTGACAATCACATTATTAGATCAGTGGTGCTAACAAGTGAGATGGGACATGGAAAATGCAGGCTGCAAAATGAATTAAAAACTCATTGAATATACAACTCTTCATAGAAAGAAACTAAACCTCAGCACAAATTCTGCCCACTGTCGAAATAGTCTCAACTGGGTATAAACCACGGAGAGTCTCAGCACCAAGGAGAATGGCATCACTCCCTAAAATAAAAGGAATTGAGACTCATGCTTGAATATATGAGTCTGTGCTAAGAAGCAACATTATACCAGACTACCAAAGCCCATCTTCAGAAAGGGATCCATAGTGTCAACGACTTACCATCAAGTACAGCATTTGCCACATCAGTTGCTTCTGCACGAGTTGGCCTGAGGTTGTCAGTCATACTGTCCACAACACGAGTAACAACAGCAGGTTTTCCAGCCATATTGCACTTGTGCAGAGCAGACTTTTGAAACAGAAAAACCTGCAACATGGTGGGGAAAATATCAATATCAGAAACTGGTCAAAAACAGGGGCAATATATTACCTTACTAAAATGGAAACAAATCAATCAAGGATAAAAGGTTTATGCATATTGTCTTTTCTTCGCTCAACAGCTTAGGATTCTGGGTTAGCTAGTAGTTGCATGAAACTGAATTTGGTATCAGACTCAGGTTTTAAATCAAGATCTGGCTAATGTTGTAAAAACAGTAACCTTCTCAATTACCGTAGGTCAGCGCTACTCAGATGAACGATAGTATTGAACTATACTGCTACACCATGACTCTAGACTGGTGCATGAAATGATACTAAGATTCACAAAAAAAAAATTAATAGATGTTAAAATTAAGTGAGGCACTCTCAGCCTCTCAAAGAGATAACCAACCTTTTCAGGTGGGAGATCAATTCCCAAGTTTCCTCTAGACAGAATGATACCATCAGCCTCTTCCAGTATTTCATCAAAATGGTTCAATCCCTGTAAGAAATAGGAATCAGATAGGTGATATACAAACAAATGAACTTGGCTAACAACATGAAAGAAGCATCTTGGAATTTACCTCAACATTCTCAATTTTGGCAAAAATCTGAGTTTGGCTAAGATCACCTAATGTCGAGAGGAACTGTCGTGCCTGTATCAAAGGCAAAATACTAATACTGCTGAGAACATTCTTCTCAGTTAAGAACTGCAAACAAGCTGAAGATACTATGTCTGGATATAGCACTATCGTTAGTTGCCTACCTGTCGCACATCTTCTGCATGCCTAGTGTAGGATAGGGAGAGGAAGTCAATTTTGTTTGGAGCACCCCATCTTTTAATAACCTGAAAGCAGTGTATGCTAATCAATTTTTGTATAGTTTAAAGTGAGTTATGCAAGGAAAGCAAAAAAACCAAAGCTATATTTGCACAAAGATACTACGGGAGGAGTTCCATACATCCTTGTCCTCATCAGATAGTGTGGGTAAGTCGATATGAATCTGGGAGCAGTGCAGTGTGAAAAGTGAACCAGCCAGGGTAGCTGTGTTCTTGATCACACAAACAACATCATCTCCTTTAATTTCAGAAACCTACAGTAAGCAGATAATAGGTTTGGTGTCAGAAAAGGAAGACATCGCAACGAAATATATATGAATAAATGTCTCAACTCTGAAGAAAGAATGCAGAGCACAATGTTTACCTCCAACCAAACTGAAGTAGTCTCACTGCCAGTGAACAAGTATTGACCAACAAAAATTGTGGCACCTGGTTTTAAAGCCTGCAGATCAAATGGAAATGTTCATCACCTCTATGCAGAAACAAGTTTTCGAAGGATTTCGGTGGCAGTACTAAAACCAAAGAATTCTATAGTAGCAAACAGGGGAGGTAATCTGCTTGCAGCTGCTCTACAAGTATTATTACAACACATTCATATCTGACAGATAGCAGAAACTATTATGTTACCTTGGCAAGGCCAGAGAAGTTGATGGGCAGCAAGCTGTTGGACGCTTCTTGTCCCTGGTGAGGCGTGAGGACGACCTTGCCATTCTCCTCAAGGGAGATTGGGGTTTCCTTAGCGTTCACCACCTGCAGCTCTGGACCAACGGTATCAAGCATGACCTGTACAAGAAGGATCCAACTGTCACTGTCAGCACGTCATATCATCATTTCGCTGGCAGCACTCTAGCTTTCATTCACAGGCAAGCTGTACCATCAACCAAGTAGTTGAGAGTGATGCAGACAACAGAGTAACTTACGGCGCATAGCTTCTTTGTGGACTTGATGGCGAGCTTGAGGTTCTCGAGCGTCTCCTGGTGGTACGCGGCGTCCCCCCACGAGAAATCGAACCGGGCAACTGACAGGGCGCCAAAATGAAACGGGAAAAATGAAAAATCAGCTTCGGCTCTAGAAAGAAGAGGTTATTAGGCCATTGGGGGACCGCAGTGGTTACCTGACATGCCGGCCTTGAGGCAGGAGGAGATGGTGTCCACGGAGCGCGACTTGGGACCCAGTGTCCCCACGATCTTGGTCATGGCCGGGAAAAAGCTCTGGTCATCCAAATCAACCACCAAAATATTAGTACAAAGTTAGGGTTCGTCGTCGATCCCGTCCAAATCCACATCTAATCTGGGCAACAAGGCGAAAATGGAGCAGAGGGAAGGGATGCTCACGGTCTTGGATGGCTCGAGGATGGAGGCCATCCGGATGGGCTCCTCGAGCAGCAGATTCGTCGAATGCATCTTGTCTCACTCGCGCTTCGGATCAGATCGGGAGGAAGAGCGGGAAGGCGGTGGCTCGGGTACCGGAGACGGGGACGAGCAGCAACGGCGGCGGCGGTGGCGGCGGATTCAGAGGCCTTTCCCTCTCCTCCTTCTCTTCCAAGGAAAGCACACAGCTACAATGACGAGAGTGTCTCTCGCCGCTCTAATCACGACGGAGGACGATGCGATCACGAAAGAAATACTAGAAAATCTCTAGCGTTTAATAGGCGTACGTGTTCGTAATGCGCAAGCCCCATCGCATATGCTTCCAGGTTTCCAAAGTGTGAAACGGTGGATCGCAGACGCCGGTGGGTTTTGACGGCGGCCGCCACCGGTTTTTCGGTGCTGCCACATGTTATTGGGCTGGGCCGTAGCGGAGAAGTAGGCCCACATTTTGACCCCACTTTGAACCTTCTTTTTCTCCATGTGCCTTGGTCACTGTCGCCTGTCGGTCCCCGCTTTGACCCTTCCCTCTTTCTTAGGACCCCGATGTCTCCGACATGGACGACCGTGGTTGGCACTGCGTGTCGCTTTCTCGTTGTTCTTTCTTCTAGAACAAGGTTTACGAACTGGTAAAACGGACACTTTTCTGCATTCAAATCGGCCTAACGACGTCAACGTGGCTGTTGGTTTGCATTCAACCAACAGCAGAAATATGAAGCTCCATCACGAAGCATTGCTATCATGAGATTCATGGCGACCATTGCTATCACGGGCTTTCTAATTGTTCTTCCTTTCATAGGACATTTATTGTTTAACACCTGGTATAAAACTCACACTTGTCTTCATTCAAATTCAATTGGAAGACCAACTTTTTCCATTAGGTGGAAGGATCCGCTTCACTTGACCGACTTTCCATTTTCCTGATTCTAGATCAAATACAGAAATTTCAGAGAATAATTACAACCACATGTTGCTTACGCCAAATTGACACTGCTTGCTGCTACTACTGACTGAGCAAGGACAATGTTAATTGTCAACCAAATACTCTTCGGTTCTTTTTTTTTTTTTGGTTGCTGCCTAGTTCAATTTTGATAAGCAACAGCTTCCAGGTTTGCATTCAACCAGCAGCAGAAATATGAAGCTCCATCACTGCTATCGTGAGTTCGTGACGACCATTGCTATCACGGGCTCACACGGCTTGCTGCTTTCTAATTTTTTTTCTCCTTTATTGGGACATCTCTTGTTTAACACCTGGTAAAACACACGCTTTTCTCGATTCAATTTCAATTGGAAGACCAATTTTCTCCATTCAATTTTCTTCGTGGCCTCTTGAGATTTTTCATCCTTGAGTAGTATATTCCATGGGTTCGTGCAAAAAACAAAATTAAAAAAAAATGCATATGCGCATATGAAAAATCATCTAGTCAAACAAAGGGTAGCCCGCAACGTACCAAGAGCACGATTTAGATCTCTAACCAAAGTAACCTTCATGACATACATATACTAGCATCTCCTTACACAGAGAAACTGCGGCAGCAAAAGCAAGCAGCTCGTAACACTCTAAGCTGAAATCAGGGCCGGACCTCCCTTATTCAAGGGCATTGGCCAACTATCAATTATACTATTATGTATAAGACATGTAAACAAATTATGTATAATATTTAGGCTAAATCTCCTCCCAGATGCAAAAAACCATCTTTCGATTCACCCTATTTTCTCCTTTCACGTGTTTTGCGCATCATTAGCCTGGCTAAAACATCCCAAACTTTCATGTTTAAATGCCCAGCCAAGAGGTTCTGGGTCCGTCACTGGCTGAAATGGTAACTTGTGAATGCGTGCAAAAGTGAGCATCATTCAAACCTGTAGGTGCTCAAGCTCAGGAGCAATGGACAGTCCTCCCTCAATTTCAGATATCGGAAAGCCACGTCACACCGATTGAAAAACATATGGGGGTTGTGTGTTCCTTCAAGGATTCATGTTTTTTTGTGGCTGCTGTCTAATAATAAAGAGGCAATTGAGTGGTTGATCCTATTTTTATTTCCAATTACATGAATGACCTTGTTTTTTTTCGTTTTGCATGGTTGACCCTGTTTTTTTTAAAGGGAGATGCTAATTTTCAGCTGACTGAAAGTTTGAAGAACTTTCAATCACTGCTTTGAGTCATTGGATCTAGATTCAATGGTTTATAATTATTATACAGATAATCCTATAAAAGAAAAATCAAAACACAAAGTAACAAACCATCGATTGAAAGCTTTCAATCAGCTGAAAGTTAGGAAACATGTTTTTTAAAATGATGTCATCGTCTGACCCGATTTTTAAGCTGCCATCAGTTACAGCATTTTTGGTCCCTTCAAAAAAATGAAAGAAACAAATGAAAAATAGAAGGGCAGGTTAAAAGACTATTTTGCCCTCTAGTAATCTGTATAACTCTCTCTCTCACGCGCAACACTTCATCCCGATTCCCTTCCTTCACGGTCGACTCAACCCTAACCCTATCCCGATTCTATCTACTCGACGGTGCATGGGAGCAACGGCGGCGCGAAGCATCTCATCCTCGAGCGCAGGAGGCAGGGCGGCAAGAGGCAGGGCGAGCAAGCCTCGCGAGCAGCGGTGGTACAACACAAGTGAGTTGGAGGCAGGCGACAGAGCGGGCGGGCCTCGCGCGCAGGACCTAGCCGCCTAGTCCTCTCCTCCTCGCTTGCACTGCACCCGGCGTTGCTGCTCGGTCTGCCCGTCGTCCGCCACAAATGCAATGCTGCTCCGAGTGCTAGAGTCCATGATGGCGCATCCCTCCCCGGTCGTTGTTGGTCGGCCTATCAACGTTGTCTGTCGCCTTCCCTTGTGGTGCTCAACAAAGGCGACACCAACCGCCATCCTCCTTGGTCCTTGCTGCCACCTTCCCCGTCCCGAACAGCGCGCGCGGAATATGAGGCAGACCCGCTGCGAGGAGGACGAGCTCGCCGTCAACTATGCGTGCCCCTGGTGGGCTTCTCCTTCCCCGCCCTGTTCTTGGTGGATGGGAACTGAGCCTAGATGCGGTCCTCGCCCTCTCCGTACGTGAGCATTGATACGTCCCCGCCTGAGCTACAGCATCACGAGTCGCCTGAGAGAGGAGTAGGCGGGAGCTCTTTTTCCATGGAAGAATCGCTAGGATCTGGGAGCTTGATTGAAGAAATGTTGTTGAGATGGTCGCCTGGAAGAGAACAGAGGAAGGGGAGGGACGGAGGAATCCCATCTGGGTGCGCTGCGCTGTGGAGGAGGGCACGTGGGTGGGTCCCACTCTCAAATGCTCATATTTGTGGACAAATGCAAACTCCTTCAAATGTTGTAAATATAGTGAAAGGGCTGCTGAAATTTTTAAAAAAATTAACTTTTATACAAAAGTTTGTAGATTATTGACAAACTTTTGCTGAAAATATAGTTAAAACAATATTGAAATTATGGTGTTTAAAAATGGGGCCATTCATGCAGATTGGATAGAAAATAGGGTCAATCGTGCAATATCAAAGCAAAGGCAATATGGTCTTTTTACCATGCGTTTTACACCGTTAAATTCTCATAACAGAATAGGGTCAATTTGCTTCTTCACTTTCAAAAAACAGGGTCAACTATGCAAAACGTAAAAAACAGAGTCATTCATATAATTGAAAATAAAAGTAAGGTCAAACATGCAATTGACCCAATAATAAAATGCTCACTAGAGATAACTTGGCAAAAAGAAGAGAAGCAAGTGATAATACCTGTCTTTTCTGCTATGAAGCAGAAAATGTTTCACATTTGTTTTTCGAATGCATTATAACTGAGCAAGCTTGGGACTTTGTGTCTGAAATTTTTGGTAAGAGAGTAGGATATGACTTTAAAAATGTAGCCCGTTGGTGGGTTAGCAACAATAAAAATCCTGTTTTAAATATGGTTTCATCGGCAATATTATGGAATTTATGGAATCTAAGCAATGCACTGTGTTTTTAGGGACAATCGTGGACAGGGATGCAGAGGCTGTGGAGGAGGACGGCGGAAACTCTGAGGACTTGGAGGAAGATGTGCAAGGAGGAACTGGTGGTGCGTTTGGATATGACAATTACACAGCTTGTGGAAAA
Source organism: Eleusine indica (assembly GCA_030378355.1). Lineage (NCBI taxonomy): Eukaryota > Viridiplantae > Streptophyta > Magnoliopsida > Poales > Poaceae > Eleusine > Eleusine indica. The sequence goes on along the minus strand of CM059501.1, from coordinate 43,599,428 downwards.
AGCGGAGGAATGGCCGAGAATACAATATTCCCAGAACCAGCAGGCGAATGGGGGAATGTCTTTAGGAGGGCAACGTGGTAGATCAATAGACTTTGATGAAAGTGGAACCTCAGATGTGTGGGCAGATATGTCTGAGATAGCAAATCAGCTGAGTTCCCATGTAAGACTGAATGTAGGTGCTATAGCACCAGACCCTGAACTTGGTTTCAGTCAATGAAACTAGGGGAATACCCTCTTATCTAAAAAAAAACATCGTAGCCAGGAAAGCATAACAAAGCAGAGGTTTAACTCTTAGCTGAGTTGACCATCTCTACCAACGTAATGCCGATTTAGGCGACGTCTCACCGAAACATCCCAGTCCTCCTCTGCCATTGACAATTGATTATAGCTTGCACTCTCTCGATCATACTCACCACGGCCATGGAGAGCCTTTGCTCCGGCTACTGCACAACGCACGCCCGCACCTGCAACATGCAACATTGCATCGCCACCATCTCCTCCCTGATCGAAGACTTCTGCAATCCATTCTTCCGCGGTTCCACCGAACCTAGGACTGCATATGTCTGCATCCACTATGAAGTCTCAGCCTTGCTCTTCTTGGCTCTCCTGTGTGTGTTGGCGTTGGGCAATGCTTCTAGGTGTTGTGCCAGTGTGACGCCATTGGGAATTTGTGGACGGTCGTCCTTACCGAACATGTAGCATCTGAGGCAGGCAAAGATGGCGCAACTTGGCCCCGACGGAGGAGGGGGAAGGCTGCTCGACGGGTCAAGGGCTCGAGGCCAAAGCCACAATGGATAAATATGAAATTAAGACCCTTGAGTATGGGAAGTCCTTGTTGCTATTGTTCCAGGCTGTTGTGCCTCCCTCGTGCTCGGCACCGCCAGCGCTCGTCGGCGCCTCCCTAGTGTAGTGTGTGCCCTGCCGCCTTCTCAGGTTCATGCAAAAATGGCGCCTCTCGACCGATGCGGCGGCGATGACACCGGGAGAGATGATGGCTCGGTCTCTGTCGCGTCTTGTGAGCTCAACATTTTGCAACGCAAGCTAATGTTCATCTTTCTGAAGGCTATGGTCCAATGCCACTTCAGCCAAGCAAGTATTCATGAGAAGTTCAACTTCCTACCTGCTGTCAGGCATGTCTTTTGGACAAATTAGGTGTCATTTTGACTAGAACTTGTTGTATCGTCCATGTGTTAAAAACTATGGATCTGCTAGGAGTAGAAACAGAGAGAGTAAAACTTTTCTATGGGCGTACCTTTGCTCGCGCCACTGGTTCTGTCGGTGTAGTCTGCACACGACGCAACGACGGTCGGTGTAGGGGGCGGCCGCTGAGCTCGTGGTGGTCGTCGAAGAAGATGCTGACGGCGACGCCTGCTGGTGGTTGAAAGTTGCGTAAAGGGAACGGGTTGAAAGTTGCGTATATATATAAAGATATACGTGTTCCAAACTTGTGAATAGTGACAATCAAACATCCAAATCTATATTCACAAGTTCCAACAGTATGATCTCAAAATCATCATTTATTTTTGAAATTCAAAGACATAAATGAATTTTGAAGAATTTTGATTTCAAGTCCTTTTGCAAGAGCAACAACACATCAAACAATGCACAAGGTCCTACTCCACATTGGATGAATCCAAGATATTCAGCTCACTTCTAAGCCCACAAAATCGCTTCTCATCTAGGGGTTTGGTAAATATATCGGCTAATTGTTTATCGGTTCTCACATAGCTAATCTCAATATCTCCCTTTATGGAATGATCTCTCAAGAAGTGGTATCAGATATCTATATGCTTAGTCCTATTATGATCAATGGGGTTATATGCAATCATGATGGCGCTCTCATTGTCACATAGGAGGGAAACTTTGGTCGTAGTGTATCCAAAGTCCTTTAGAGTTTGTCGCATCCAAAGTACTTGAGCACAACAACTTTCGGCTGCTACATACTCCGCTTTGGCTGTGGATAGAGAACCGGAATTTCGTTTTTTGGATAACCATGACACAAGGGATCTACCCAAGAATTGGCACGTCCCGGAGGTGCTCTTCCTATCCACTTTACATCCGGCATAGTCGGCATCAGAATAACCCACTAATTTGAATTTGGAGCCCTTTAAATATCACAATCCTAGGTTTGGTATGTGAACTAAATATCTCAAGATTCTTTTGATCCACGGGCTTACCATTTACATCTAGTCCGAGGTGTCCATTTTTCTTCATGGGAGTCTTGTTGGGCTTTGCATTCTCCTTGTCAAACTTACTTAGTATATGTTGAGTGTACTTGGTTTGACTTATGAACGTTCCTTCTTCAAGTTGCTTGACTTCAAAACCAAGAAAGAACTTCAACACCCCCATCATGGACATCTCAAATTTCCTAGTCATGATCTTGGCAAACTCATCACAAAAAGATTAATTAGTAGAACCAAATATTATGTCATCAATATAAATTTGGCACACAAATAAATTATCATCAACTTTTCTTGTGAAAAGAGTGGGATCGGCCTTGTCAATTGTGAAGCCTTTCTTGATCAAGTATCCCTTGAGATGTACATACCAACCTCTTGGAGCTTGCTTGAGACCGTAGAGAGCTTTATGAAGTTTGTAAACATGGTTTAGTTTCTTTGGGTCTTCAAACCCCGGAGGTTGTTCTACATACACCTCCTCTTGAATAGGGTCATTAAGAAATGCATTTTTCACGTCTATTTGAAAAATCTTAAAACCATGGTGAGTAACATAGGCAAGTAAAATACGAATTGACTCAAGCCTAGCTACGGGTGCATAAGTTTCACCAAAGTCCAAACCTTCAACTTGTGAGTAGCCTTTTGCAACAAGTCTTGCCTTGTTTCTCACCACCACACCATACTCATCTTACTTGTTACGAAACACCCATTTTGTACCTACAACATTTTGCTTGGGTCTTTCCACCAATGATCAGACCTTATTTCTTTCAAAGTTGTTCAACTCTTCTTGCATGGCCATCACTCAATCCGAGTCTTGAAGTGTTTGTTCCATCCTAAGAGGTTCCATAGACGAAACAAACGAGTAATGATGACAAAATGTAGCCATTCGGGATCTAGTAGTTACCCCCTTTTGGATGTCACCGAGAATGTTGTCAACGGGGTGATCCTTTTGAATGCTTTGTCGGACTCGTGGATGAATTGGCCTAGATGCATCTTCTTCTTCTTGATTGTTGTCATTTTGAGTGTCTCTTTCTCCACCATTTTGAGCTTGATCTTGGTTGTTGCCTTGACCATGATCGTTATCATGATCTTGGTTACTTCCTTGATCTTGTTCATCATGCGGCTCTTGTGGAGATGAGTCATCTTGTTTTGAAGAGGATGGTTCATCTTGACTTGAGTTTGGGTCTTGTGGTCTTATCTCACCTATTGCCATGTTTCTTATTGCTTCACAAGGAGCTTCATCACCTACATCACTTGGATTAACTTGCTCTACTTGAGAGCCATTAGATTCATCAAATTGCACATCCCGGGTGATTTCAATAACTCCGGTGTCTTTGTTAAAGACTCGATATGCATAGACGTTAGTTCCATATACAAGTAGAAAACCTTCATGTGTCTTAGGAGCAAACTTAGAGGATCTAGGTCTCTTGTTAAGAATAAAGCATTTGCTCCCAAAAACACGAAAATATGAAACATTGGGAAGGTTACTGATGAGAAGCTCATAAAGTGTTTTCTTCAAAATCTTGTGAAGATATAGTTTATTTGTTGCATGGCATGCGGTGTTGATGGCTTCGGCCCAAAAAGTATCCGGTGTCTTGTACTCATCAAGCATTGTTCTTGCCATCTTTATGAGTGTGCGGTTCTTTCTTTCTGCTACACCATTTTGTTGTGGAGTGTATGGGGCAGAGAATTCATATTTGATACCTTCTTCATCAAGATATTCTTCAACTTGAGTGTTCTTGAATTCGGTTTCATTGTCACTCCTTATCTTCTTGATCTTCACTTCATACTCATTTTGTGCTCTCCTCAAAAATCTCTTTAGGATACCTTGTGTTTCACTTTTCTCCTTTAAAAAGAATACCAAGTGAAACGTGAATAATCATCAACAATTACAAGGTCATATTTGTTACCGCCAATGCTTATATAGGTAACCGGTCCAAATAGGTCCATGTATAGCATCTCCAACGGTCTTGTCGTTGTCATCAGTATCTTGGATGGATATGTCGCGCCAACTTGCTTTCCGGCTTGACATGCGCTATATATTTTGTCCTTCTTAAAAGCAACATCCTTTAGTCCAACGACGTGACCTCCTTTTAGGAGTTTGGAAAGGTTCCTCATCCCAACATGAGCTAGCCGGCGGTGTCATAGCCAACCCAAGGTGGTTTTAGCGACCAAGCAAGCATTTAGGTTAGATCCCTCCTTGTTGGTGAAATCAACAAGGTAGATCTTGTCCTCTAAATACCCTTTAAAAGCTATTGAAGAATCCTTCTTCCTAAAAACGGTCACGCCATCATCGTCAAAGAGACAACTATAGCCCATTTCACAAAGTTGTGAAACGAACATCAAGTTGTATCATAGACCATTCACAAGATAAGCATTATCAATAGAAAGGTCATGGGTGATGGCAATCCGACCACGACCAATTATCTTTCTCTTGTTGTCATTTCCAAATGATATGCCTCCACTTGGTAGGTTGTCATAATCAAGTGTGGAGAACATTGATCTCTCTCCGGTCATATAATTTGAGCACCCACTATCAAGCACCCATGTTGCTCCACCGGAGGAGTATTCCTCCAAGAAAAATCAAACATGTGTTTTATGCACCCAAGTTGGTTTGGGTCCCTTAACACTAGATACAAGAACTTTGGACACCCACACACAAGGCTTCCACCTTGTATCATGTGGACCAACAAACTTAGCAACCACTCTACCATAAGCATTACGGGTTAGCACATAAGAGGCATCAAAATTATAAAAGGATATGCTAGAGGTTTTGATGTTCTTGTTGACTTGGGAAGTATTCTTTGACTTAATTGTTTTCTCTTTTGTTACTTGCTTTCCCTTGTCTTCGGGTACAAAGTTGGGTCTCTTGTTGTATCCCTTCTTGGGTGCATTCTTGTTGTACCCTAATCCTCTCTTGTTATGAGAGGCTCTTGGCTCACAAATAATTTTTCTCGTTGTTTCAATTTGAGCCTTCTTCATGAGCTCATTGACTTGGTTGGTTAGCTTCTCAATGATTGCATCTTGCTTAGCAATCATGTCAATATCAATGTTGTGGCACCTTCCACAACCTTTGCTTGTTGAAGCTTGAGAGGATTCTAATCTTTTTATTAAAGAACATGAACTCAACTTGAGATCTTCAATTGACTTCACAAGAGCCTTGTTCTCCTCAATCAATAAGTTACACCTCTCTTGAAGCTTCTTGTTGGTTGAGGTGCATGAATCACTTGACTCTTTGACCTTGCCAAGGTCATTAGTCAAGCACTTGTTCTTTTCCCTTTCTTGCTCAAGTTGCTTTGTGAGCTCAAGGTTCTTTTCTTTTTCTTCAATGAGTAGATCCTCTTGCCTTTGGAGAATTCTCTCTTGATCCTCAATCTTCTCATTAAGTTTACCTAGCATTTTCATCATTTCTTGCATAGAGGGGACCAAGTCCTCCTCTTCATCACTACAATAAGAGGGATTGAAATCGGAATAAGGAGATACCTTGCTTTCCTTGGCCATGAAGCACCAGGGAGCATCATCCTCATCATCAGTGAGGTTGTTGAAGAGCGATTTCTTGGCCGGTGGTAGACCAATGGCAATGTTGGCAATGCCACCCTCATCATCTTCATCATCATTTGTCTTGAGAGCTATGTCTTTCTTGCTTGAGCTCTCATCACCAATGAGCATATTTACTCTTTTGGCTCATCATCACAACTCTTGTGGGCATTGATTCTTCCTATCACTTCATCGGTTGTGAAGGTCTCAAATCCATCATTCTCTTTAATGATGGTGCATAGTGTTGGATTACACATCCTAAGAGCCATGAGTAGCTTATAGATGACTTCTTCATCCTTGATGTTGTCTCCATAAGCTCTTCTCTTATTTACAATATTCATAAGCCTATCATATGTTTATTGAGGCTCTTCTCCTTTGTTCATGACGAATATGTTAAATTAATTCTTGAGAACTTGGAGTCTTGACTTCTTCACCACATCAACTCTTTCATGAGCGCATACAAGTTTCTTCCACATTTTTCGGGCATTCTTAATTCTGGCTACTCTTGAGTATTCCTTAGGATTCTAGGAAGAGAGAATGGCAGACACCGCTTGGGCATTGCGATGTATGTTGAGTTGATCCATGGTTGTAGGATTATCCTTGTCCTCCAAGGTGTATCCTTTCTCCATAATTTCCCAAATTGGTGGACCAATTGACATGAGATATATCTTCATGCGATGCTTGTACCAACTAAAATCTTTGCCCTCGAAGTAAGGCAATCTTCCACTTCCACTGTCATGTATATTTACCATATCGGCATAGTTGAAAGGCATGGTGGTGTGCAAATCACTTCCCTTGCTTGCCGAAGTAAGATCTTGACGCTTGTCGCTTTCTCCCGGCTTCGACATCCTTTAACCTTTAAGCTTTTAAGCCTTGTAGATGATTATAACTCTGATACCAATTGAAAGTTGCCTAGAGGGGGAGGTGAATAGGCAATTTAAAATTAAACCTGAAAAAGCACTCAGGTTTGATAAAAAAACAGAGACGACGGAACTTCCATCACCACGGAAGTGATAGAACTTCACCTAATTCTTTCTCTAAAACTAATTTAAATGCGGATAACTTAAGAGAAAGAGATACAATACTTGATAGTAGTGAAGCTATAGCAATGCACACCTAGAATCCTTTGAAAGATAGCTAGCAACACAATTAACAAGTGAATCGAGCACAATAATATAAAAAGAATACACAAGCACAATAAAATACGGGAAAGTAAAGAGAGACACAAGTAATTAACCCGAGGTTCAGCAACCACACTAAGTAGTTTCTACGTTCTCGTTGAGGAGCCACACGAAGTGGTCAGGTTTCTCTCAACCTATTTCCCCGCCAAGCAATCACAAAGATCGTGCTCGGATTTCTTTCTCCACTTGATTCTTTTCCTCTGGAGATGAATCACACCTTCACAAAAGTCTCCGTCTCACGATAACAAGTTGGGAGCTCAAGATCGACGCCTAGCCATCTAGAAGACCAAGTCTCCAAGAGTAATAAGTAAATTAAATCTTGTTTGGGGAGGAAAAGATATGCTCAAGCTTTTAAATGGATGGAATCAATCTTTTTGTGGTTGGATCTCTCTCACTTTGCTTGGAATGTCAAGAACAAGTTTAGGAGTGAGAGGGGAGAGCTCTAGCTGAAGAAAGAGTGGAATGCCAAAATGTACAACCCTTCCCACGGGGAAGGGGTAGACTATTTATAGAGCTCTCTCAAAAACTAGTCGTTGGAGTGTTTTGTGAGTCTGACGGAACTTCCATGAGAGCCCACGGAACTTCCATCATTTCAAAAATAGCCGTTGTGCGAGCCTGGAAATAAAGCAGATGCTATGACAGAACTTCCGTCACTCTCGGGTAAACATGAAAAGAAGGCTCACAGAACTTTCGTGAGAGCCACGGAAATTCTAGTGACGGAACTTCCGTCAGAGAACGATGGAACTTCCGTCACTCTCGGGTTGGCTAAAAGAAACAGTCTGATGTTGACGGAACTTCCGTGAAAAAGATCACGGAACTTCCGTCACTCTCGGTTTGGCTCAGAAAAAAGCTGGCTCTTTGGCTTTGTTGGCTAATCTTTCACAAAGTTTATTTGTTGACTTGAGCATATAAATTCTCTTGGAAGCAAGATAAGTTGTACCCCTCTTAATAGTTCGGCATACCTATAACTCAAAAATAAATTAGCAAAAGCTAAACTTGAAGCACTAGAAGTCCCTTTTCTTTTTTCTTTTGTTGAGGGATAAACATTTCTTATAAGAGTGGACAATTAACTTTTCTCTTGATAATCTGCACATTTACTTCATGAACAGGTTAGCACAGTTTTAATCTCATGTCATTAATCACCAAAACCCACTAGGAAACCTAAATGCATCTTCAGTAGTGTTTCCATCACTTCAACGTCACCCTCTTAGATCGGCTATGTTTAAAGGTGGGTATACTGGGCCTACCAGCCCTCTTTGGATTGGATACCCCCGATGTGGAGATCAATCTAACACCATGATTCGCTCTATGTTGCAAACTCGTACTGCTGCAATACGATCGAGGATCTGAGATGGCATGGATGAATGTCATCTGCACTCGGGCATGAAATTATGGCGGTTGCGCCACCCCACGGACCTAACCGCTACCAATCCAGATCGTCTCCGTGGAGGTCGGCGATGAGGACAGGCGACTACTTCCAGCAACAAACAGGGGAGTGTGGGCATTGGGGCGAGATGGAGCTGAGCCGCTGGCTGCACCTGAGCTCGACGAGTATTTTCTGTTCCTAGGCTGAAGAGATCTAAGAGATGAAGTAATGAACGTAATTACCAAACTGCCCATAATTACAATTCCGTAAATATCTTTTTTATATCAATGGCTGGGATTAAATCGCAGGGGAGGAACCTCCGGTGCCCCTCAAGCACGGTAACAAGTCTCAGAAAAAAAACATTTAATTAGGAGAGTTCAAGTTAAAAAGACTCAACTAGATTTCGGAAAAAAAAAGGCTCAACTGACCCTTTTCGTATTCTTCTGGTTCCGATCCGTATCGTGGACGGCCTTTTTTCCGATTCTTCTCGCTCTCTGGTTCCTGTTTTGTTCGGCACTCAAAAAGTGAAACCTTAAATAAATAAATAAATAAATAAATATATGGTAAAAAGTTAGTAAAAGTGTATCGCCGGTTCTCTCTCTCCAGGGTTTACATAACCAGAGATAACCGGCCGGTTATCCCGGTTAACCGAAAAAATAGTCCCGGCCAATCGCGCTAACCGGCCGATTAGCCGGAGAAAACCGATTCTAGTACTGTAACAATTTGGTTAATCGATTGGTTTCTCCCGGTTACCGGCCGGTTTTCACCAAACCGAGCCGGCCGGTTAATCCGGTTATTTGAACCCTGCTTCCCTCTGCCGCTGAAGTCCTCCGTCACCGTATTATCGCCGTGCTCATCTGTCATACCATCGGCCAGATCTAGTCAGGCCATAGAGCGGCGCGTTGCTCTGCTCATCGCTGCAGTGAGAGGTCAAACGAGGTCTAGCATTTTATCCCCAAATTTTATCGAAATTGATTTGTACCTTTTTGTTAGCCCCAACTCTCTATCCGAATCTGTACTTGTGTTCTCGCCACGTTGCCGGATATTCGGAGATGTGGCTGTTGGAGATGCCCATCAAAGACAACACCACTACATCTCCAGTCTGGAGCCTCTTTGATCTCTCTTCCCTTCTACTTCTGCCGCTTCTTGTCTTTTTTTCTCGCTGTCTTCTGATGTTTCTTGAAGATCAAATCAGACAAAAGTTTCGCCTCTTATCCAAGTGTCTATTGCGTGAAAAGGCAAATAAGAAAAGCGGAGTAGTGCGGTATGGACTTCTTTGGCCAGACTTACATGGAATGGACAATCACGAGATTAAGGTGCTTCAATTTCTGAAGCACAGTACATGCTCATTGCTGGGAATATATGGCAATCGTGGTGTTGGCAACACCACCCTTCTTAGACTTGTGCGCAATGCATATGCTCATGATGATTCCTTCGACTACATATTCTACGTAGGGGTTGGCATTGGATGCACAACGGAAAGGTTACAGTATGTTCTTGCCCTAAATATAGGTTTAGGCTTGCCGCTTGATACTTCGAACATCTCTACAGCCAAGATCATCTCCAATTTTTCTCAGAGAGAAAACATTCTTGTTACTGCTAGATGATGTGTGGGAGAGAATTGATCTGGCAGCTATTGGCCTGCCGGTACCATTTGGGCACCAGCAAAAGGTCATCTTCACAACTAGAAATCAATCTATCTGCGCTGAGATGGGGTGTGAGAGCGATACCATCCAAATGCAGTGCTTGGGAGAAGATGTTGCTTGGGACCTGTTCAAACATAATGTTGGAGATGAAATCATCAATGCTGATTCAGAGATCGAGGACCTTGCAAAGATGGTATTTATACTTGTTCTTTTACCATGTCATCTTATTTGCTTGTCATTCGTTCCAACATACTCGATTAGCATGTCATCTTATTTTCTTTTAACAATGTCATCTTATTTGCATCAGATATTTGCACGGCTTTCTTCTCGATGTTTCTTCTCACATTGACTTGTGAAATTATTTCTCTGCAGATAGTTGCAGAATGTCGAGGCTTCCCTGGTGCCTTATGCACCATTGGTCGGACCATGTCTATCAGGAGAGATGTCAAGGGATTGGAGGGTTGCCTATGATCTGCTCACGAAGCACCCACTGTCAAGTGAAATCCATGATATGGGTGATAGAGGTTATCCTTGCCTGAAATTTTTTGAAGATGAGTTCTAGGACTCTTTCGTATTCATCTTTGTATGTCCCCCAAGCTGGGAGCTAACACCTTCAAGGTGGGCTTCAATCTGTATAGGACGAGAGTACCTTATGTTCTGTTTGTACTGCCAAGTCAGGACCTAGTAGATTTTCTTTTCTAGTGTGTGATTGATATTGTTTATCTTATTTGAGACTTGGTTTTAGTAATCATCTCAATTACGTCAAGTGCTAATTCCTTCAGTAACGGATGGAAAAGATGATCTTGGGCAGCTTTTCCATACTTAACTTCTTCGCTTTAACCATCAGTTTGTGCCGTATGATTGTATCAGGGAAGTTCATATATGAAGAATATTGTGGACATATTTGCTGGCTGGCAGGCTTTATAGTCTAGATCTTTATGCAGGGACTGCTATTTTCATTATGGAGCCTCTATCCTTTTTTTTTTTAATACAATTGCGGAGATTCTCTTGATACTGTCTTATACATGCTGTAGAGATTGTGTAGTGCAAGGAAGAAGAAACTGAAATGTTGATTAGACATCACTGTTCCAAATATTTTATTTTAGTTTTTCTAGGCCCACAGAATTTCTGGAGTGTTGTATTAGTGAATGCTTATATGTTGAATGAATTTCCTGGCATGTGTTGTAGTATCAGTGAATGCCCAATGTATGATGTTTGTGCTAAAGAAGGTGTTGTACATGTATTAGTTTGAGGTTTTGAGTGCTGAAATGCTTCAGAATTATTAGGCTCGCAGATGTGAATGTTTTCCATGCAGCTTCAGATGCAGGAACGGTAGTAGAAAGAGAACTCCCCGAGGCTCGGGCTGCCGTATTTGGTGGGTACGGACCGATGGGAGGGCATGGTCGACACAGTCCGAAAGGCGGACGGTGACTTCTGGTGGGCGGACGGCGAGTTTTGGCAACAGTATATGGCATGGAGGTCACCTTGGCGAGACGGGGGATCAGATCTCCCAAAGCACAAGAACAATGAACATCCCACAATTTCAATTCTAGGGGAGCCAATCACACAGGTTGAAGAACATCACACCTAAACAAACGAAAAACAAGGCGAAACAGAGGTTCAACTAGTACTAGTAGTAGCCGAGACGCCCGTCTCCACCGTCGTCCGTGGTAACCCCGACGGACGGCGACGTCACGGAGACATCCCTGTCCTCCTCGGGCGCCGGAGACTGGTCCACCGGCACGCTCTCGACCATCCTCACCACCTCATCCATGGCCGGCCTCTGCTCTGGCGCCTCCGCGACGCACGCCAGCCCGACGTGCAGCATCGCCACCATCTCCTCCTCGATGTCCCGGTACCGGAGCAGCTCCACGTCGAACACCTCCGCCGTCCACTCCTCCCGCACCACGGACCGCACCCACTCGGGCAGGCTCACCGCGCAGTTCTTACTGTGAGGATTCGCGTCAGGCACCGGTGGTGGTGCTTGCAGGTGCTGCGCGGTAGGGGACTTGCCGGTGAGCGTCTCGAGGATCAGAACGCCGAAGCTGTACACGTCGGCCTCTTGAGACAGGCGCTTGTTGTTGCCGGATTGTTCGGGGGCCATGTACCCTCCGAGCCGCGCGATGGCGTGCGCCGGGCTGAGCAGGAGCGCGAGGCCGAAGTCCGCGACGCGGGCCGCGCCGTCCTTGTCGAGCAGGATGTTGGTGGACTTGACGTTGCCGTGGGGTATCCCTGACGCGCGGTACTCGCGGTGGATGCACGCCAGCCCGCGCGCCGCGCCGAGAAGCAGCCGCACCCGCGTCGTCCAGTCCAGTGGGGCGTTTCCCGAAATCCGATAACCTGCAACATTCATATCATCAGTTGCTGGTTGATCACCACGAATTCGCAAGAGAGAGCATCCGTACCGTGGAGGCGGTCGTGGAGGTTGCCGTTGGGGAGGTAATCGTAGATGAGCAGCTTCTCCTGCTTGGCGTAGTAGAAGGCCCGGAGCGGGACGAGGTGCGGGTGGCGGAGGCGGCCGATGAGGTCCATGTATCGGTGGAACTCGTCGCGCGCGCAGGGGTTGGCGTCGCGCAGCCGCTTGACGGCGACCATGCGGCCGTCGCCGAGCGCCGCGCGGTACACGGTGCCGAGGCTGCCGCGGCCCACCATCTCCGCCGACGCGCGCAGCAGCTCCTCCAGCTGGAACCTGCTCCACCGCTGCTTCCTCTGCCGCAGGTGCGACGTCAGCGCCAGCCCGTCGTCGTCCTCGTCGTCCGCGCCGAAGAACACCAGCTTGCTCCGCGCCCCGTCGCTGTCGCCGCCGTCGCTGCACATGCCCGCGCTGCCTGGACGGTGCGGCTGGTCACCCTTCGTGATGTGGCCGCCGAACATGCCGCTGTCTTCCAGGCCCACGCGGCCGTGCCGTCTCTTCCTCTTCTTGTTGCCTTGTTGGCGGCAGCAGCAGCATACCACTAGCAGCGACGCCAGAGCAAGGAAGAAGAGGGCGTTACCGGCCGCGATTCCGGCGATCGCGCCGGGGCTCAACCCGCCCTGCTTGCCATTTCCAGCCCCGGCGAGCGACTCCGGCGTGGCCAACGCCGGCGAGGACGACGCGACGGAATTCGAGGACGCCGCCGCCGGGTTGGACGGCACCACGGATGAGGCCGGCACGGAGGAAGAGGAAGAAGGCGGCGTCGGAGCGGGCTGGTTGGGCAGGAACGAGCATGGCCGCAGCGGCGGCGCGGGCCCGCACAGCCCGGCGTTCCCCGCGAAGGAGCTGGCCCCGAACCTGGTGCGCATGGCGTCGGGCACCCGCCCCGAGAGCTGGTTGTTGGATGCGTTGAACTCGGCGAGGCGGGGCAGCGCGGCGGCGAGGTCGGGTACGGGGCCCGTGAGGAGGTTGTCCTGGAGCCTGAGCGTGAGCAATCCCCTAAGCTTCCCGAGCGCGGCGGCCGGCGGGACGGGCCCGCGCAGGCTGTTGTCGGCGAGGTCGACGCGGGCGAGGCGGGCGAGCCGCGCCACGGCGTCGGCCGGGATCTCGCCGGAGACCTCGTTGCGGGAGAGGTAGAGCAGCGCGAGGTTCGGGGCGCCGCGGAGGAGCGCGTCCAGCGTGCCGTTGAGCCGGTTGCCGCGGAGGTCCAGCGTGCGGAGCTCCGCGAGGTGGCCCAGCGGGTCCAGCGGGCCACGCAGGTCCAGCGACGGGAGGGAGAGGGCGACCACGCGCCGGCCGTCGGCGGAGCAGGTGACGCCCGTCCAACGGCCGCCGCACGCGTCGCCCGTGCTCCAGTTCGCAGCCAGGATGCCGTGCGCGTCGGCGCCGCGACGGAAGATGGTAAGCGCGTCGGTGTCGCTCGGCTTCACCTCTGGCTCTGGCTGTGGGACCGCCGCTGCGGTCGCCGGCAGCGTCAGGCTCAAGCACGCCAAGATCGCCAACAAGAACACCATGGAATGCAGGTGCAGGAACCGCGGCATTGCTTCGAGTGTGGTCGCAGGTGCTAGTAGAAGTAGAAGATCCCCGTCGTAGAGGAAAGGCGAGGCATCACTCAATCAAAGCCATGGAGTGAGTGATCTTTGCTGCTCCACCTATATGCATTGGAACACGAGAAGCCTTGTGCTTTATCTCGAGCGACTTTTGATTTTTGAATTGGACCGGTGTTCGAGCGGAACGGGACTGGGACCTCTTCACTCCACTGTTTTATTTCGTCGAGTAGTAGTAGCCCATAGGCCAGTGTCAGGTCGTCAGTACTGGAGGCTTCCTTTTTCACTTTTGCTCTGTCTGTGTCTGCTCATGGACGGCCCCTCTAGTGTACCAGAGCTCCAGACCTTGAGAGAGTTCGAGCCAGTAGAGTTCACTGTTCAAACCAAATTTACCACAAGATTAGACTAGAGCAAGGTTAACATAACCGAATCGACCGGTATAACCGATCGGGACTGGTTTACTGTTAATCGGAAAACCAGTAAAACTAAATGGTTAACCGGATAAATTTTGATTTGGAAGAGTAAACAACAGAGAATCGGTTAACCGGTCGGTTTTATTGTTTATTTAATTTATTTTTAAATACATATTTTTAAATTCAAATATACCGGTTTTAATGCAGTTATACCGGTTATCAGCCGGTTTTATCGGTTAATCAGCCGGTTTTATCAGTTGCACCGGATATAAATTTTTTTAAATTTTAAATAATTTTAAACCAAAACCAGAGGTTAACCGGCCGACCGGTATAACCAGACCGGACCGATAACCGACAGTTAAACCCGGTTATGTTAACCCTGGACTAGAGACACATGAACCAGAAGTTAAGATCCATGGATGCGTCACTGCGGCTCACACAGATCCGTCCCAACCGGTGAAAAAGAGGGATTTCGTCGTTGTTTGGATAATTATGCCACACTCGTACTGAAAAATATGGCAGTGATCTTACCTCGAGAACACAGGATAGGAGGGCCAAATGATTTCCTCTTGCCCAGCGTGACAACAAAGTTCCAGAGGCATCATATGCCAGTGTCGCTTTTGACTTTCGTCGCCTCATCTTTTCACGCTCACCTTCTCAAGTACTCATCCTATCCCGCTTCTCTCGCGGTTAACTACAGTGGTACAAACTGGACAAAGAATGCAGCGGCAGTGTGGCGACATGAACCAATGTCAGCAAAAAAACAAGGCCGATACTAGAAGGGAAATGCATCTCTCTGGACCAATGTTTGTTCAAGAGGACTGGGGCAATTTGTTCATGAAACTGTTGTCAAGCGTTGCTGTAAATGACAATGTAAATACAATCTGCAATCGATTGTCAATGTAAATGACAATCTGTAAAAGTGTCAAAAGGTACAGTGGACAGAAAACAGTTCTGGTGTAAGGACATTCTCGTAAAGGAAAACCTCCTAATATAACTTCTTTTGCGTACAGTTCATAAGTTCAGAAAAGCCCTGACTCTCTGTTGGAAAAGGTCCAGTCTTAAACGACCCAAAAAACGTAACAGCTTATTACAAAGTTTGTTCTCACAGATGAGTGGCTAATTCGGATGGTATAATTGTAATGATTTGAGGTGCTCGCCAATCCACAGCTTCTCTTGCAAGTTTTCTGCTCTAAAAAAGTTGACCATGATTGAGTCCATGTCAGGTACACACAAGTATTTTGAGCAGCAGAGGATAAAAAAATAAATAATAAAAAAGAGTCACTCTGCAAAAACAATCATGTAAAAAGATATAGCTCATATTTACCTTTTGACGTTCAGTTTTATCGTGAATCTTCAATATAATACACACAGCTATTGTGATTGTGCCATTAATAAGTTAAAAGTGAATTGATGATAGCAACAATGTTTATTGATGAAAGTGTGAAAGGTGATAACCGAAACTGAAGGGTGCAGTGCACAAGTAGTACCCAGAAAAAAAAAGTTTTGAGAAGTCAACATTGCGTAGCATATAGTGTATTTTTTCATAAAAGGGTTCAATACATTTTTTTACTGTTCCTGAGAGCAGTCTACGGTTACAGAAATATGCTTTTTAATGCCTTACAAAATTGCCGATGATGGAAAAGAAAACTACACTCATAACCACATTGCACTATCAAACAGTCTGAAGCGCAACCCATAAATTTGCTTTCAACAGTAATCTTCGTATAATCCGACTCCCATAAGGCTCAGGAGATTTTTCACAAGCATTGCTGAATTTCCTAATATCATGATCTGCTAGGTTGTTCAATTAATTTTTTTTTCTCGGTATGCAATCAACAGTTCAAGGACTATGATTTATTAGCCACTGCAAAACCCACATTTATTGTACATATTGAGCAAGATTCATATTGTTGTCCATTGGTGTGTCTACAAGAGCTCACTAATTGAGCCACCTGCTTCAGGAGTCTCATGGCCAGGCCATGGAGCAGAGATTGCACATAAAATAGATATTCATGTATGCAACGTCACTTAGGCATTACTGGTCTCTATAAAAGATGATGCTATCCAAAAAACTGAATTTGTGAATTTGGCTCTTCTGAAGTCCAAAAACATTGTGGTAATTTACTGAGGGGCTTTAATGTGGAGCTGACATTATGTAGCGCGTAGAATCAAATGTTACATAACAACTACTTGGGACCTGTAATCATTTAACTTTAAGGACACAGGTGCACGGTTTTGAGGAGCCCAATGCTTGCTATAATACATAATGTACTGTCTGTTTGATGATTAGGAACAATATTTAAGCCTTCCAATTGAAACTTTCCATAGAACACTAGATAAACCCGTCTATTTAATTTGTTCATACAAATGCATTTTCTGACAGCGCCAAGGCACAAATGCAGTAGTATGTGAAACATAGTACAATCTCATAATTTTGGTTCCTAACACATATCTTAAATGTTGGAAACCAACTTTTCCCATAATCTTTTAGTTGTTCAGGTGATCATGTGCATTGTTGTTATTTTTTCTAAAAAAAATCATGTGTATTGTTATTGCTATTGCAAAAGGTGTTAGTTGTAACATCCTTTTTTCTGCATTATCCGTAATTGTTGTCACGATGCTTGAAGTGCCTGCACTATTGGCGTTCCAGTCCCTCCTGCGCTATTGTTGTCGGCAAGTTTGACTTAGCACTAACAGGGGACATAGCTCATAATGTGCCTATTTGGTGCGTCCAATAGGACCTTCCTGTCTGTGATACTTAAATCTAGCGGCCAGGGTTTGGTGAAAAACCAAAGATTGCAACCCCCCCCCCTGGCCTTTCACTGGTTTGTGTATATAAGAAAGCACATAAGTAACTGTATCCAAACTATTGAGCTTTTACAACTTTTGATTGATGTTCTGATTTCCATCAGCTATGATACTGGTTCACAGCAAGTTGTGATCTTAATTTGGAGGTGTACACTTCAATTCTTTTATCTAAACTTTGGATCCAATAGGATCAAAGACTATGCTGTATGCATGTACATACAATCTTCTAGACAACTTGCAGCATAACAGCAATATCATCCTTTAATCAAATTTTATTTAAGTTGATCACTTCAATAGGTTGAATATCTTCCTTCTGTTTCAAAACATAAAAGGGCAAGAAGACAACACTTCAGAAAGAAAGAGTTCAACCCACCTCAAAGAATCAACCTTAAAGAGGAGTGGTGTGCACGATGGCTTCAAGTATTTTCTCTTCTAGTTTATCTTCAGCAACCCACATACCACTCTTCTTGCGTAGGAGCTCCCTTTGCTCCGCCTTCTTCTGTTCCTTGAGCTTCTCTTTTTTCCTCCAGCTCTCCAGCTTCTCAGCTCTTTCTTTCATCTGGATGTATAATGAGCAGTTAGATTCACAGTAGACAGCTGAGTGCTAATGGGCACTAAACATGCTGCTGAAAAAGTCATAAGCATGCTTTATCTTGGATAACACAGGCAGTCCTTAGCTATATCCATATGATTCGAAAATGATACTCTCCAAGTAATATGACTATCCACGGTGGTACAGTATGATTCACATTCTAAGGAGTCAAAACGGACGAGGCATTTCGCCATTTCATCAAACAAGTTATGTGTAACGGCTATTCAAGCAAGGACCAGAAGAGGATGTGCAAGAGAGGGAAGGAGCAAGAAGGTAAAACCTACAAGGGCCTGGCGGAAGTCCTGCTCGAACGCGCGCCGCTCGGCCGCGCGCGTCTGCGCGGCGGCGGCCTTGGCAGCCTTGCGCTCCTCGTTGGCGACGCGGGCAGCCTCGGCGCGCGCCTCGGCCTTGCGCTGCCGCTCGGCCTCCATGAGCTGCACCTCGAAGGCGTACTGCCGCCGCAGCTCCCGCACGTCGCGCGCGTACCCCTTGCGCAACCGCTCCAGCCGCGCCCACGCCTCCCGTGGGTCCGCCGCGGGCTCCCAGCTGCCCAGGTAGCCGCTGGGCTTGGCGAACTCGTGTGGCTCCGCCCGCGCAAGGGACTGCGCGGAGGCGTGGAAGCCACGGAGGAGGGGGCGCAGGAGGCGGTGCGGCCGGGAGGAGGAGAGCGCCATGGCGGCGGCAAACGGGAGGACAGATCGGCGGTGGCAAGCTGCCGGAGTGGAGCGGGGTAAGGGCCTAAAGGGAACGCGCCTGCGAACGGCCCGTTTTGAAGAGGTACAGATCGGCCCATGTCAATTGTGGGCCTAAAGCTCGTGGGCTAGGCGAAGAGAATTTCTGGGGCTCCATCTAGTTTTTGAACTCTCGGCCCACGACGAATCAATTTTGTAGGATTGCTGCAATTACGTAAAAAAATCGTTCCAGAAAGAAAAGGTGGGAAACCTATTTCTGCGTTTCCTAACTTTGAGCACCAAATATAGATGAATCCTCCTACTCGTGCAGAGAAGTGAAAATGTGAAATGCCGTTGGCCTGATGGAGTAGAGTGTCCAATGGTCAGTCAATTTTGCATACTACTTCAGTTAAACTGAAGAGCAGGGCTCTTCTTGCAGCAAAGACAAGTTTGATCGTCAGAATATGCGATCAGCAAAGCAGTGTGAAACGCCATCTTAATTGTCATTTAGGCTGGTATAGTGATGTGTGCGCTCCATAAAATTCAAATGTGATACGTCTCCATTTATTTGTACTTTTTTTTTATGAAGCCGGAGGGAAGCATCTCACCTTTTGTATTGATTTAGAACATTTGAATGACGCATTTCACCAAGTAGAGGATATATCAGCAAGGGAGAGAAAACAGCACGCATAAACACATAACAGAGAAACTAAACCAAACATAACACAACACACTACCAACAATAACTATACATCAACATATGGCGTCATGAGTCAAGTTCACTTTGACGACCTTCAATGCACGCAACCGTAAAGCTTAGAGTCAATTGACAAACGATAATCATGGTTGATGTTACTTTATAGGGCGATCCGGGATCCTAACAATACCACTCCAGTGCTATTTGAGGGGAGAAAGCCTCAAAGGAGAAGCATCACCAAGGAGAGAACGAGGAGACCCAAGAGGAGGTCATAGTCCCGTTAACCCGACATATGATGAAGCAAAACCACCAGAAAATGGAGGAAGAGCAAAGACGAGTTCTCAATATCAACCATAAGCAGACAAACAACCGTTGCAGGTAGAGAAGAACAAAGGAGCAAGGAGGCACGAGGAACTCCACAGGGGCCATGACGTGATGTAGCAGATCACAAAGCAGTACCAACCTCATCGGATACTCCAAGACAATGCCTTCAAGAAGGAGAGGACGTTAAGGACGCCATCATTGTCCGTTAGGCGCTAGGCTGAACTTGGGTTTACAACCAAAGAATCTTGAGGTCAACACCGTGATGGTACCTCGACAATGCCTTCATGAAAGAAGATGACGCTAGAGGCGTCATCGTTACCAAAAGCTTTCGCTCGGTACCCAAAGATAACAACAACCTTCACCGTGAAAGAAGCACAGCTACAGAGAGTAGCCATCAACATAGCGATGCTCCATGTGGCCCTCTCCCCTGGCCGCACCGCACAGTGAGACTAGGCGCCTCGCCCAAGATCCATGAGCATGATGCCGTCCTCGACTAGCTCCCTCAGCCAGGTCATCCAGGCGCTGAACCATAAGCTGAGCCCGCAAGGTTCCGGCTGAGGATGTGCGGATCTAGCCATGGCGCTAGGGGGCCCACGCATCCAACCAGTCATGCCACCACGGTGCTACAATGCGGCCCGAGCATGGAGAGCCCAGGCGCCATGCCCAGGAACTCTCCAGGTCGATGGAGCCACGCCGCCATGACGTCCAGCACGCTCAGCCCCGACCTCCGAGCTAACTGATGACTTGCCTCCTCTCGCAATCTCGGCGGGGGAGAGGCGGATCTAGGCCTCTCACGGTCGGATCCGTCAAGTAACCATGAAAAAGTGGGGTCAGCCGTTGAAATCTCGCCATAGATATGAAGGAAGAAAGCAAAGGAGGAGGAGGAACGAGGGAGAACACGAAGAGCAGTAGCTACGGACGGAAGCCATTGGGCTTCGCCGCTGACCGCCGCCGGCGTGCCGTGGTGACGCTGGCGATGGTCGTTGAGGTGCGGTGGCACTGTGTTTGGACGGCGGGCTGGGAGTCGCTCCCGCGTCGCTTTGGGGAGACGATGCGAGCAGCACGATGAGTTTAAGGGAGTACTACGGAAAAGAAATTCCATTTATTTGTACATGACTACATAGATCTTTACACATAAGTACCTATCCGAACTAGTAGTACAGAACTAAACAAAAATAGCGGTATCGATGACACGACGCAGTTGTTGATTGAAGCCTGTTTCTAGGAATGAACGCTGACGGACTAAACATAGCAGTGGTGGACGGTCCTGTCTGAAAGCTGCTAGTAGTATCTCTGCCTGCTCATCTGGTCCAGCGGAGAGCTTACAGGCACTTAGAATTCGCAGATACGATAATGACGCATGTCGTCAGGCAAGGTAATCCGCGCAATCTTCGTAGTTTCCGCTGACTTTGGTCTTTGCCTCGAGCTCCCTCCCGGACCTCCACAGGTAATCCAGCCCCACAAGCAGCTCCGTCACCGCAGCCTCCGTCTTCCTCCGGTCCGCATAATGCAGCGTCTGCAGCAGCAGCACGCCACCGCCTCCTCCACCGGACGCCACGTTGCTCCGCTGCTCGAAGTTCCGCTCGGCCTGCCACCGCACCATGTTGTGCGCGAGCGGCGCCAGCCAGCCCAGCGTCCCCCGCACCGTGCCCGCCCACTCCGCCGCCACCAGCGGGTCGTCCCATGACGACGCGCTCTTGTTGCTGCTGGTCTTGGCGAGCCGCGGCCTGAGCCGCGCTCGCAGGGACGCGCGGATGCTGTCGGTCAGCATGTCGTAGAGCTCGTCCCGCTCGTCCGCGCAGATGTGGCGCGGCGCGACGGCCAGCCGCTCGATGAAGATGATGAGGTGGGCGTAGTGCAGTGCCAGCGCCGCGCCGCCGAGGGTCGTCGCCGGCGCGTTCCGAAGCACGTCGTGGCATGACTCGAACACCGACGACGTATTGAGCGTCGGGTTTCGATGGCGATGATTATGACCTGCTTGGAACTGGAACTTGATGCTGCTGTAATCGTCGGTGCTGTACTCGTCGTCGGTGCTGGCCGAAGCTGACACGTAGCTGAAGCTGAGCGGAAGGTCGCCGCCGGCGGCGTGGACCCAGTTGGTCTCCCTGGCCGGAGGCGACCTGCTCCCTGTGACGACCACGCAGCCGATGAGGTGCTTCCCCGCCGCGCCGGGCCACTTGAGCTGCTGCTTCAGGCTCCTGCTCCGAGACATGAGGAACCGGCGCGCGTCGCCGCCGGTGACGAGCTTGCCGGACCTGGAGCGCTGCATCCGCGGGTCGGTGACGTCGGAGGGGTACACCGTGGACATGGACTGCACGCTGGTCCCGACGAAGGAGCCGCTCCACGAGGAGAGGCGCGAGACCTTGGAGGTGCTGGAGTCGGTGAAGGAGGAGGAGGAGGAGTTGATGGAGTCCGAGGTGTTCGCGGCGGCGGGCTCCAGGTCGAACACGTCGATGACCCGCGCGACGATGGTGAAGAGAGACCGGGCGAGCAGGCGCACCGCGTAGTCGAAGGTCCGGTTCCACAGCGACCCCGCGCGGAGCCGGTCCACCTCCTGCCGCTGCCTCTCCACGCGTCGCGCCATCGCGGCGGCCTCTCCTCCTCTTCCTCCTCCTCCGCCGCGGCGGCGCGTGGAGGTGACGACCAGCTGCTGCTGCTGGAGCTCGGCGAGCACGTCGGCCTCGTGGTACAGGCACGCCGTGAGCGCCACCAACCGCTGCATCTTGCGCGCCTTGCGGTCCATCTTGCGCGCGTCCCTGTACCGCACGCCGTGCCGGTCGGCGCAGCCGTCGACCAGCGCGGCGAAGAGCGGGTCGAAGCGGCGGAGCAGCGGGTCGGCGCAGCGGGAGGCGAGCCGGGCCACGGCGCGGGCGAGGCACGCGCACGCGCCGGCAGCCTCGGCGAGCGCCAGCGAGACGAGCGCCGCCTCGTCGTCGGAGACCAGGCGGCGCACGCCCTCGAGCCGGAGTGCCTCCGCGTCGCCGCCGCGGAGCCGTGCGAGGGGCCCGGCGTCGCCGAGCGCGCGCCACAGGCTCGCCGCGCGCGACATCAGCGCCGCCACCTCGAACGCCAGCACGCCTAGCTTCTCGCCGCCGCCGCGCGGCACGCTCAGCTTCCTCATCGTCTCACGCTGAGCCTCTCGCGTCGCGGCGGCGGCACGAGACTAGTGGTGCTACACTACACTAATGGCAGGGCATCGGCCGTGTTATGTACGCGGCGCGCGAGGGGTCAAAAGGCCAACGGCTTTCGTTCGCTGGTGGGGTGGTGGGCATAGGAAAGCTGCGGCTGTGTGTGCATTGGTAGTGTCACGGGACGGGCGGGCCAGCGCGCGGGTGGGAGTTGAAACCGAGCGGGGGGGAGGGGGCGGTTGGGGCATCGCGCGGGGATTATTCGGCCGCGGCGGCGACGGGGAAAGTTGTCAAGATTTGGGCTGGATTCGATGGTTGTGGCGTGTGGGGGGCGAAAGACGAGGGGGGAGAGGCGCGTTCGGCGTGTCTGCACTCGCGTGTCGCGGCTCGGGAAGTTCGCCGGCGCGGCACTTCCGATGACTGCCTTTCAGATGCTTGCTCCTTGTAGCCTTTGCGTGGCATGGGAGGTCACATGTCACAACGCGTCGGATGGTTACAAGGCTCCGTAGAGTGGGACGCGGGGGGGAAGGTTGGCAATTTGCTCGTGTCTTTCTTAGGTCAAACACACGCACGCACCAGGCTGAAGAGACCTCCGCGGGTGACACATGGCAGCCGGAGGAACGTAGCAGTAGAGATTTGTACTCACTACTACAAAGATTCAACTTTACTTGCCGGCAGTTAAACAGTATCCATACGGCTAGATGCCAAGAAACGAATCTCCTCAACACGATTCCTTCCCTCTCCTGGTCATATAACGTTGTTGCATATATTGCGCAAGATTCTTGGGATAGCTCAGACCATAACGTACCAGTATACAGACATCGCATCATATCATTCCGTGACAGTGAGCTAGTCCAATATATAGGACACATGGAAAAACAGATCGCATTTCGAACCCTATTTGGAACAGAATATCATAATCTCAATAGTCAAGAGATAACGTAGGGCGCTCGAGCCATTTGTTGTTCCATTCCTATCTGAAAAAAAAAGCTTTGGACCTGAGCAAATGAACTCCTTCCTGTTATAAAACGCTTATGAGTCAGGCCCACCTTCTAGAGGAAGGACTCCTAACCTATATAGGCTCCTTATCTAATATTAGCCCAACACGAAATAGGGTTTTCTCCTTATAAATAGTTGAGTAGACACCTCTTTGTAATTTTATTAGAATTATTTAATAAAGAATTTCGTCTCCTCTATTCTTGTCACTTTTAGTTTTCGTTCTCTACTTCGATCTACGTGCCTACGATCGTCGATAACTCAACACGTTATCAACACGCTCTACAGAGCCGACCATCTACTCGGTGATTAAAGGTATGATTTTTGATTGATTTTGTATCTTAACTAGTTGCAGTCAAGATCTGTCCAGGAGATCGTCACAAAAATCTTGACTCGTTACAGTCAAGATCTGCAACAACAAAAGCCCGCCATAGGAGGCAGCACCATGAAATAACAAAATCAGATTAACGACACTTATGCACCAGCAATCTCCTAACCCTAACCGGATCTGGAACCGGCAAGGGGAGGATCTGGAATATCCAGATCTAAAACGGGATACGTTCAGAAGTTCAAAAAAAAGGCCGCGTCAGAGCCCTCCGCCGACGCGAGCCACGAAGATGGCAAGAAGAAGAAAACCAGATCTACCCTAATCCTAGTGGTGAAGTTGACCAGATCCACAAGAAAGAAGAAAAAAAATCTCGAAATCCGTTTCGAGACGGCTCAGATCTGGGTCTTATTAGCCCAGATCCGCCCCCACCAAATATTGGATTAGGTTACATACATCACAGAAAGTTGAAGAAAAAAAAAGAAAAAAAGGGGGGAAGGACAACATCCGGCAAGATCCGGGCCCACCCGCGGCACTGGACTCGAGCGCGGCGCCGCCCCTCGCCAGAGCGCGCGCGCGCGCCACCTAGGCCCACCCCCGGGGTAACCAGGATCGAGTACAGAAGAACACTCGATGAAGCGAGTTACAACAGCACATACATTCATACAAGTCCAGAATATTACATCATGGTATAATACAACCAGGTTTTTTTAAAATCAAACTAGAGTTTTGCAGCAGAAAAACACTTATTACAATAAAAGAGTTTAAAAACTCGAAACGGAAGTTGTTCGACTACAAAAGACTTTATCAAACTACTCGACTACTACGCTCTCTGAAGCACGGCTGATCTTCTACTCTTCAGGGGACTGGATGCGTTCCCACTGGATGGAACTCCTCTCCGGAAGTTGTCCTTCTTCTGGCAATTTCTTGGTTCAACAATATGGATAAGGCTCACCTCCTAGAAAAAATATTACGAACAAAACTCTGAGTATCTAATATACTCCGCAAGACTGACCCGTCAACATGGCTCGCTAAGACCAATACCTAGAATGCATAGACCTTTGGCTGGTGGTTTGACTCAGACTTGCGAAAAATAACACTTATTAGTGGATATCTATTTTCAAATTTTAGTTCAAGATTATGTTTACTAATATTAAGGTTTGCATCCTGCAACTATTGTAATCAAATTTATCAAGCAAAACTAAATTATTTGAAATAATCTTTCTCTTCTCTTTACTCTCGATTATCTCCGTTGTGACGAGCGATCAAGCAATATTCATTGCTGCGAGCGACAGCGATTCGAACCAATTTCAATCCAGCTGGGTAAAACCCGACTACATGATATATACGCACCGCAATGGTCGTATATGACAACTTTTTCTACTAACCCCAACCAGAGGTCGATCCGTTTCCAGCTCCTCCGGGAATATGGAGACCCCACTAGATACCCGTCCCAGACGTTATCCATGGGCGACCACCATTTCGCTCCCGTGAGACTTCAATCTCACTAACAGCCAGAAAAAAAAAAGTTGGCTACATGCTACCATTGAGGTAGTTAGGGTACATCAGCTTACTGGGTCCCATATACCAGCATGTAGACGGTACTGTTTAATACTTGCTCCCTAGGCCACAACGTGGTCCTAAATTGACACGGACGGGGCTACCATCTTACAAGACCCAGTCTTACCCTTTCCCCTACCAGCCCGTCCGGTCTCATCATCATCATCATCTTTCATTTGAATTCTCAAAAATCTCAATCAGCTTAAAGCCTCCATGCTTTAAGATCATACCAAAGTAGCTCGCGAGTAGTGTTCAACACTACCTGACTTCTACCGTTTTACTAAGAATTAAGCATAGTAGCTATCGAGCTACCTGTACCTGTATAGTATAAAGACATCATAGGTTATGGTAGTAATGCAGGTGGGAGTCAATCAATTCCTGAAACCTAATGCACAATCATGACTCGACTGACAGTGGTAAAAGAAAGAATTTAAAAACATAGGTGGAATGCACCGGGGCTTGCCTTTGGGTTCGTCCGAATGCGGCACTTCAAGTGCGCTGTCGGTCTTGACGATCACCACCTCGGGTTCGACCTCGACGGATTGCTCGATGATCTCGGGTCCTATACGATTCGTCGATACGTCATAAGTTAGTACTAGCAATGCATGAATGTGAAATGCAATGCTTGAAACGATGGTTCGATAAAATAGTAACAAGAACTTAATTACTCTTGTCTGAAGTATTTCCTTCTAATTAAAAGTAATTAAGCCTAAGAATGAAAAGGGATTAACATGCTTAATCAAAATTAAATACCCTTAATTACCCTATTATAAATTAAAATAACTCTATTACAAAAATAAACCTTAAATCAGGAACTAAGAAAATATTTAACCATTTAAAGGAATTTTTAAATACTCAATTAAATGCTTAAAAATCATGGAAAATAAATATTAAATTTTATTTTATAAAGGGGTCGAGAAAATTATTTGGAACCTAACAATATTGGTCCCAAGATTTTAGGAGGTCTAAAACACTAGCTATGATTTTTTTTCATTCTAGAATTAATTTTAAAAGCAAAATCCTAGAAATTGAAATCGCCACTTTAACTCGGCCTTATGGGCCACTCGGCGGCCTAGCCGCACAACAGCCCAGCCGCACAGCAGCCCAGCCGCATGGCGGCCCAGCCCAGCTGTACGGGGTCCCGGCCCAGCTCCAGGGAGCTCCCGGGCTCGCCACCGCGCGCGCACAGCGGCGCTGCCGTAGCGGCCAGAGCGCGCCCCGAGGCTCATCTTGGCCAGCCGAGCGCATGGGCAGGGGCGGCGCTGCGAGGAGGACGCAGAGGCAGGGTCAACGATGACGGAAGGTTCACCGGAAGAGACGGCAGCAGGCGGCAGCGGGAGACGAACCTTGGCAGGGCATCGGCGGCGATGGCTCCTGCGAAAAATTGCCAAGAACGACCATCGATTCTTGATCAAAAATTGCTCACGAGATGCACATGGACCTTGTGAAGATTCCTTAAAACTGATTTGGAGCGACACTCACCAGGAGAGAAGAAATCAAAATGGGGGTAGAAAAAGGTTGGCTTCAGACTACGACGAAAATCGACCTCGTGAATAGTAAAATAGAACAGAGGAGTTGCAGGGGAGGTCGCCGGCGGCCAGAAAACCTCACTTTCTGATGATTTTGGTGATGGAACTGCACTGTGGATGATTCAAGTCGGTGCTAAATGATGTAAGAAAGTTACAAAAGAAAGGAATTGGATTAGAACTCACCGAGGGAAGAGAAATCAGAGGAGAAACGGTGGTGGGTCGGATTATCATTGTTGTAGAAGAAACGTCGATTCACTGGACCCGTCGAGGTATCAGCCAAAACAACACCATGGAAGGATGGAGGGGGGGGGTCTAGGCGCAACCCCTTGCAGCCCTAGCTCATGCCAAGATGGATGATGGTGGTGGAGCAAATGGAATTTGGTCATGACCGGATTAGTGTGAGCAAAGAAGAAGAAAAATGGAATACGATGAAGACCTTGACTTAGCTAGGCTTGGGAGAGAAGCTAAGGAGGAGAAGAGAGGATTGGCTCACGGTGAGTGTCTGGAAAAGGCCAGCTCATTGCCTTCCTGATGGTTCTAACCAATGGGAAGAGGAAGAGGGTGACAAGTGGGTCCCGCCGAGTTGAAAATCCTTCCCTCTCACTGTTGCAGTCAAGACGAAGTCTTCTTCAACTCAGAAAAATCTGGGGATTTTTTTTTGAACAGAAGAAGATAATTTGAGCAACTTTCGTCATTGACAAAAGTTTAAATTTTACTTGCTAAATTTTCTAAAATTCTAGGAAAATAGACTGTTTTCTAGCATAGTTTTAATTATTTAAGGCAGTTATCCATTGAGAAAAATTCTAAAAAAATCTCTAAAATTTTATTTTCATATTTACACCTCAGAAAAATTATGAAGTTGGTATACTTTTGTTTGAAAAAAATTTATGTTTTTGCAAACACTAGGTTCGACATTTATTTGAAGATTTTTTTATTTTTGCAAAAAGTGAGGACTGTCACAATCCACGCCGCAGGCCTAGGCGCTGCTGCCCCCCCCCCCCCCTCCCCGCCATCGGAGGGCCACGAGGCAGCACACACACGGCCTCCAGCGCGCGCGGCGCCAACACCCGCACGCGGCGGCAACGCACGAAGCGGCCCGGCGTACGGCCGATGACCACGTGCGCAGCACTACGTTCGCGCCCCCCCCCCCCCCCCCCGCTAGCAGGCGCACCCAACCCGACGCACGCGCGCGCTAAGCGTCGTCGAGCGCTGCTGCGCTGGCGGGCACCCGGGGCTGATGGAGCGCTCCCCCCCCCCCCCCCCCCCCCGCCCGGCCTGGGCGCTGGATATGAGGAAGCGGCCGGGCCTTGGCGCGCTGGATGTGGGGAAGAAGAGAGAGGAGGGAGGTGTCGGTGGGGAAGGGAAGAAGAGAGAGGAGGGAGGTGTCGGTGGGGAAGGGAAGAAGAGAGAGTAGGGAGGTGTCGGTGGGGAAGGGAAGAAGAGAAAGAGAAGAAGAGAGTGGCGGCTGGGAGAAAAGAAAAGAGAGTGAGGAAGTGAAAGAAAATTAGGGTTTCAACCCTATTTATACTCTTTACAAGTAAAACGGACCGGGCTTTATGGTATTGTGTCACGCACGGAGCTATGTGGCAAAGATCTTAAAGATCCCGATCTCATCCACAAGACTCTCTCCACCTTTCACTCTAAGCTCACCCATGTGAGCCGCCAGTACAAGAAGGACAAATATGACTCTTATGTCGCCTTGAGTAATGTATTATAGCAAGATCAGGGGGAGGACGAATTGATCAAGCAGAATCATTTGTCTCGTCCTACTGGCTCCATGGCACCACAAGAACCAAATGCCATGTCATTCAAGAAGAATAACAACAAGGGTAAAGGAGCACCGAAGGCACCACCGAAGGCGCAAAACAACCCTAACAAGTTCATGAAGAACTATAAAGGAAAGTCAAAGAAGACGCCTTTATGGGGAGAATATGGAAAACAGGACCAGAAATATTATAGATGTGGCATGAATGGACATTGGTCCAAAATTTGTCGCGCGTCTAAGCACATTGTCGACATGTACCAAGAACTTAGGAAGAAGCTTACGGAGCATGAAGCCAACTATGTTAAAGCTCCACAAGACAAAGAAGACATCACGAAGATGGATTCTAGTACATTAGACAAAGCTCAAGGTCATGAAGAACCAAGCAAGGTCTCTGATATTGAATTTGATGACGACCTCATGGCAGAGGATGAGGAGGACCTGCATGGAGATTCACACTAGTCTCGTAGACTACTTAGAATCAAGAATTCTCCATTAGAATTAAGCATTAGTAATATGGGTGCATTAAGTTTTTAGTAGTGGTTTATTTATGTAATCTCATGAAGAGAAGACATTTTCTCATTAATATATTATATTGGTGTGGAAATTGTTTGTATTATTATTTCTGTTGATTATACATTATTATATTAATTACAGAATCATGAAGTATATGACTATTTAAAAGGAGCTTTGTCTCGTAGACAGTGGCACTACTGCTACCGTTCTAAGTGACACTAGTTATTTTCAAACACTTCGAAAGTATGATGGAGATATAACTACTGTTATTGGCAATGACACTAGGATTGTTGGCACAGACAGGGCCACAATCGTCCTACCGAATGGTACATGGCTAGTAATCCATGAAGCATTACTTTATCCTGAGTCTACTCGGACATTGTTAAGCTTCAAGGACATTCGTGCAAATGAATTTCACGTAGAAACCAATGATGATAAAGACGAAGAATGTCTTATTATGACCAAGAAAGATGGAGAGCACAAGACTATCATCGAAAGTTTTCCAACCATTAAAGAAAGCATGTACTACACTTATGTTAAACCACACAAAGAGTTTGCTGCATTCAAGAGCGTATTTAGCAACCAAGAAGCCTATCGAACATGACATGGTAGACTTGGTCATCTAGGCCTCAATATGATACAAAGAATCACGAAGAATTCGAATGGTCACAACTTAAAGACAAAAGATTTTCCAAATCAAGAAGATTTTTTGTGCGTTGCATGTGCAAAAGGGAAGCTCATCACTCGACTCTCAAAGCTTAAGATTCAAGCAGAATCGATGGCATTCCTTGAACGAATTCAAGGAGACATACGTGGACCGATTAACCTCATGTCAGGACCTTTTCGGTACTTCATGGTGTTGATTGATGCTTCCTCGAAGTGGAGTCATGTATATTTATTGTCTACTAGAAATCATGCGTTTGCACGATTGATAACTCAAATCATACAATTGAAAACCAATTTTCCAGATCACAGAATCCAATCCATCAGGATGGATAATACCGGAGAATTTACCTCGAAGGTGTTTAATGACTATTGTATGAGTCTGGGTATCAAAGTGGAACACTCTGTACCACACGTGCATACACAAAATGGACTTGCAGAATTATTAATTAAGATGATCAAGTTGATAGCACGACCATTATTACAGAATTGCTTATTGCCTACCTCTTGTTGGGGGCATGCCGTGTTGCATGCAGCAGCATTAATTCAATTGAGGCCATCTGCTACACATAAAGAATCACCATTAGCAATGGTGCGTGGTACAATACCAAATGTTTCTCACTTGCGGAGATTTGGATGTGCTGTGTATGTCCCTATCTCTCCGCCTCAGCGAACTACAATGGGTGCACAACGGAAACTCGGAGTTTACGTTGGATATGAAAGTGCATCTATAATCAAGTATTCAGAGTCATCCACTGGGGATTTACACACGGCTCGCTTCGCTGATTGTATCTTTAATGAAGATCATTTTCCGGCATTAGGGGAGGAAAGTATCTCTCTCAGGACGAATGCCGTGAAATAGAATGGGAAACTAAAGGAATTCAAGGAATGGATCCTCGCACTACAAAAACTGAGCTCGAAGTTCAGAACATCCTCCATCTACAGAGGGTGGCTAATGAACTACCAGAAGATTTCACCAATACAAGAGATATTGTGAAGTCTCATATACCGGCTGTAAATGCACCTGAAAGAATAGACATCCCATTTGAAGAAGATGACTATATGGAATTCCAGCCTCCTTCCTCAAAAGCAACGAATACTAGGAAGAGGGGGAGTGATCCGGTTACACGGGCACTAAAGAAGCCTAAAGTACAAGCTCAAGCTAAAGCTTCTAGGAGACGTCCTGCGGAGAATGAGCCTAAGCAAACTACTCAAAAGAAGAATATAGAATATGAAAGCACACCACACGAAGTGGTGAGCCTTGAAGAAGAAATCCCAAGTGAGAATGTGCGCACACTTGAAACTCACGACGGGTTATCAGAAATTCCTGATCTAAACACACCTCTGAGTGATGTGTATCAAGCAAATGAAATAATAGAAGAAGTTTCAACACATTACGTTGAGACGGGAGCAGTATACAATAGAAAGATAATAAAAGTCGACTCATATTTTGCTGACACAATTGCAACACAGATTGACTTGGAATCTGAACCAAAGTCAATGAAGGAACGCAAGAAGCGTCCTGACTGACCAAAGTGGAAAGAAGCAATTTGTGCAGAGTTGAACTCGCTAAGGAAAATAGAAGTGTTCGGCAATGTAAGCCTTATACCAAAAGGTATCTTTCGAGTGGGTCACAAATGGGTGTTTGTCAGGAAGAGAAATGCTCACAATGAAGTGACAAGATACAAGGCGAGACTCGTAGCTCAAGGTTTCACGCAGAGACCAGGAATTGACTACGAAGAAACCTACTCTCCCGTAATGGATGGAATTACTTTCCGGTATTTAATATCATTGGTAGTGAATATGAATTTGCAAATGCGACTTATGGATGTCGTCACTGCATATTTGTATGGAACATTAGATACAGAAATCTATATGAAAGTTACAGAAGAAATTCAAGTCTCGAATGAAGAAGAACACAAATTGTATAGTGTCAAACTTCAGAAGTCACTATATGGTTTAAAGTAATCTGGAAGAATATGGTATAACAAACTCAGTAACTTTTTACTAGAGAAAGGATTCTTGAAGAATGATGATTGTTCTTGTATATTCATTAAGAAATCAGAGAAAGGTTTTTGCATAATCTCTATTTATGTTGATGATTTGAATATTATTGGCACTACACAAGACATCGAAGATGCATGTTCTTACTTAAAGTCTGAATTTGAAATGAAAGATTTAGGTAAGACTGCATATTGTTTAGGCTTGCAGCTTGAGCATACCCATGAAGGGATATTATTGCATCAATCAAACTATACCAAGAAGGTATTAGAGAGATTTAATATAAAAGATGCATACTCACTCAGATACCCTATGGTTGTGAGATCACTCAATGTAGAGGAAGACCCATTTAGACCAAAGAAGGAGGGTGAAGAATTATTGGGACCTCAATATCCCTATCTCAGTGTTATTAGAGCATTGATGTACCTTACAAATAGTACGAGGCTCGATATAGCCTTTGCTGTTAATCTACTTGCTAGATACAGTTCGGCACCAACTATGTGACATTGTAAAGGCATTAAACAAGTCCTAAGATATCTGAGAGGAACTGAAGATTTCAGATTATTTTTCAAGAAGAATGCAGAAGTAACCTCGGTTAGGTATACTAATGCTGGCTACATATCCGATCCACACAAGTCAATCTCGCAGACTGGATATGTGTTCTTATTTGGTGGAACGGCAATTTTATGGAAGTTAATAAAGCAGACGATTGTTGCTACATCAATAAATTACTCAGAGATCATCGCATTATTTGAAGCCGCCAAGGAGTACACTTGGCTCAGAAGGATGTCAAGTCATATAATGGATAGTTGTGGAGTATCGTATACTCCATCCCCTACAGTTATCTATAAAAATAATAACGCTTGTATTGCACAAATATAATCGGGATACATAAAGTCGAACAAGACAAAGCATATGTTACCTAAATTCTTCCATACGCATGAATTGCAAGATAAGGGAGAAATTTTGATAACTCATGTCCGATCTTGTGATAATCTTGCAGATATGTTAACAAAGGCACTACCAGCTTGCACTCTTGAAAAGTGTCGGCATGGTATTGGCATGAGAAGACTTAGAGAAGTGCTTGGAACAGGGAGAGAACTTCTCTAAGTACATCACGTTCCCGAATTAAAGAATAATCTCGAAGATAATTCATGTCGTTCATGAAGATCGATAAGCATTAATCATGAAGATTAAAGCATTATACTCTTTTTCCCTTATGAGTTTTTCATATGAAGTTTTCTCATTAAGGTTTTTGATGAGACAATGCGTACAATACAAGTGTCGGTAATATGTGCTCTTTTTTCTATTTTTCCTACTGGATTTTTAAGGAGTTTTTATGAGGCATATTTATCGTGATAAAGAGCCCCAGGGGAAGTGTTGTAAAACGCTTATGGGCCAGGCTCACCTTCTAGAAGAAGGACTCCTGGCCCATGTGGGCTCCTTATCTAATTCTAGCCCAACATGAAGTAGGGTTTCCCTCTTATAAATAGTTGAGGAGACACCCCCTTGTAATTTCACCAGAATTATTCAATAAAGAATTTCGTCTCCTCTATTCTTGTCACTTTTAGTTTTTGTTCTCTACTTTAATCTACGTGCCTACGATCATCGATAACTCAACACTTCCTTTCTGAGTGTGTATGCAAAAGAGCAAAGTGTAAGCGCTCAAGCAATCATGAATTTATTCTCCATCCACAACTCTACCTTGGAAAGGAGCTGAAGGGATTTTGTTCCCATGTTTGGAAAATGAAAAGTAAAAATTACTTAATAATCATAATACATGGTTGGAAAATAAACAAAAGTTGTAGTTGGAAAGAGTGAAGACAAATATATTTTTTTAAAAATTTGTTAGTAACCACCTACTAACCACAGTTCATTTACTTGCATGCATTATTAGTGGTCTTACATAAGCATCAATTAATCATAAAGATATTTTTTAAACATCAACATTTCAGATATGCTTGTGTAATGGGGCCTAAGCCCCCTCCAACACCCATATCCACACATACATTGATTGGTTATTTCTTACATGTTTTCAAATTTAACAAAATCAAGATGTCACTGTCTCACTATACTTTTGCCAATAAGATATTGTAAAACTATTTGTTAGATCTACCAACAAATTTAGCATAAGAATATTAAAAATGAATCCAAATATGTGTGATGTAACAAAATCTGTAAATTTTAACAATTTGCACACTGGCAAATAAGTGAAGAGAAGAATATAAATTTTTTTATCCAAAAAATGGCATAAAAACTCATCTAGTTTTGAATTCAAATTGATGTGCATGGTAAGTGAAAACGCAGAGCATCTTCTAAAAGAGGAGAAGAATAGACCAATGAGTCCATCATATGGCAAAGTAAACTAAACATCTATTATAAAGTCATTTGGAGGTTTGTGTACGATTCTTCCTTTTCCCTTTTCCCTTTTCCTGATACATTATTATTTCATAACATAACTATGTATAGTACCTTTTTGTATTTGTTCGAATTGACTCAACAATTGTAGAGTACATTAACAATTTGAAGAACTTATTCAGCTTTTGAAATTTTATTCAGCAATTGTTAGAAACTAATTTAATACTCATATAAAAAGTTTGTCCAACAATTCAAACGATTGCATGCTTGCCGTCCACTGCATCTCTATGCGAATCTTAAAGCTCGACCCTGGTGCAGAAAATTCTTCCGGCTGTACTCCGTGGGCTGCTTAGTTAGTAGGAGCAACATCGATGCAAAACAAATTGTCAGCCCACATCCAATCCATCATGAGATCAGGCTCAACCGGGCTGAGGCCCATGACGACCCCGCCGCCGCCCGCAACGCACGGATCCGGCCGGCGACCCCTCGCGCTGGCCGCTGGCCACTGGCGGCCGCTGCTCGGCGATCTTGCCTGACGCCGCCGAAACCTTCCGGCTTCCTTACCTGTCACTCTAGTTTTGCTGCGTACTTCACCTACTGCAGTTCATGCATCATCTCCTTTACCAGCCGGTGACTAACACGGTCTTCTTCCCGGTAACGCCTACCCTCTCCCAATCTTCTGCGTTCATATCTGAGCTCTCCAGGCACCATATCAGATCGATGTTTACGTATATATGCAGGGATATCATTTTTACCAGCAATTTCTTTTTATACCTGCTCAAGCGTGGTTATTAGAAATTGACTCACATATGCAGTAGAGAACTAGAGATTGAGCTCTTGCTGGCATTTTATTTGTCTAAATTTACCGGTGCGATACAAATATCCTTACATAATCATTTTTTGCTGGAACACTATTTTCGGTCTTATGTTGAACTGGTTGGCTGATGATGATGCTTTTAGAATACCCCCTCCGGGTTTCAATTGTTGATGTTAGGACAGCTTTCTTTTTATTCAGGACTAAAAAAAGATATCCTAAATGTCATGGATTAAAAACAGTAGAATAATGACTTTGGAAATGGACCAATACTTAAGCTAGGTTGAATTCATCGTGACAACATGTGTTTCCCTCCGTTTTCCTAGGCTAGAGATGAGATAGTAGTACACTTCAATGAAAAACATCAACCTTACTCATGATACTACATTTGATGGATTAATTCAATTACTTCTAGTTAACCATCTCTCTTTAGTTTGTTTATGTTTTCCCTCACATGCTGCTAGTATTCCGCATTACGGCACTACCTCTCTCAAAGATTTAACTTAGATTCAAAGGAAAGTCTGTCTTGACCCTTGTTTCTAAACGTTTCACTACCCTGAAAGTTTCATTACTTTAAGTACAATTATAAAACTTTGCCCTGCATTAAACACAAAAGAATCAACTTCTTTTGTGCTTTCAAATATCCAAATTGCAACAAACTGCTGGGGTTGCAGGAAAAAAAATTGAACTCAAGCTCTGGAAGTGCTTTGTCATGAGTTAGAGATCTAGTTTTCATGTGGACAAGAAGATTATTTTCCTTATTCATTTTTGCTTTTGTTAATGTAAAATGAGTTTGCATCATGGTCAATATAAACTGCAATTCTGCATTATGGTCCTCAATGTACTTATGTGACATTTAATTTTATGTCAGTCTGAAAGTGAGGATTCAATAACGTTTAAGTCGCTCTAGAGGTATTTAGTCCGAGTAATTGGGTCAGTCATCATATAAGTTGGAATATAGATAAAAAAATTGTTTTAAATATTTCTTAAATAATAAAACAAGTTGTGTCTCTGCGGTGAAAATACTTTTCTGTGTTTTATTACTGTGGATATCTTTTTGGTTTAAAAGCTTTTGAGAAAACACTGTTACTTAAGAGATGGAGTTATATATTATGGACTTATATAACTTACACTGCTACAATATTGAAGCATCGGGACTTCCCTGCATTGAGGTATTGAGTTGTTACAGTGAACTTCTAATAGTAATTTAGCTATTGTTCTCGGACCTCAACAAAATGGTGCTGCTACCTGTCCGGTGTTTTTGGCTATCGTACTTTTAGTTTGTGTAGGCTATTCTTTGAAAGCGTGCCTGAAGGTCATGTGCATGGTTTGATTAAAAAAATGACTATTTTGCAATCTAGGAATAGAAAAGTCGCCCTAGGTCTGAGTTCTCTGTTTGTTTCGGCTTTAAACTATTGTTTGGCAGCTTTATAATTCGGTTCCTGTTTGCTTTTACCTGTTTATTATCATATAAAAAGTGGTGAAAAAGAAACATCGTGAGCTGCTTTCCTTTCTCTAATTTGTTTAATACTTACAAGAAGCCTGAAAAAACGTTTGATATATGCGTTGCCACCAATTTTGTGGCTAACCACATGACACCACCATCATGCATGTGTCTCTTTAATCAAAGCCTCGTCGATAATCAGCTCTATTATACTAAGCCTTGGGAGGCGAGTTTTGGTTCCTTCTGAGTACTCTTGAAGCAAGTAAAGCTACCCATTAATCCATATTCAGTATCTGTCAATATCATCAAAAAAAATTTATACAACTTTGTTTACTTTTTTTTTTAAGGAAACAACTTCACCTACTGTTGTCATCTTCTCGAATTTATACTCAAAATCATCAGTAGTACTTCGTTGTGGTTCATCCAGTGTTTGATAGTCATTCTGAAGGACCTGGACATATAAGATAAGCTGTCATCTATCAAAGGAACTAGTGATCTAACAAAAATAGCATCCCTACTAATTTGACCCTGGTCCCTGCTAATAAAATGGCACCCTTATTGTAACATATTTTCTTAGTGCATAATGCTTTATTTCCTTGTGAATGTTCTAGTTTACCTCGAAATTAATGACCATGGTAAGCTAGTTGTGTGGGCAGCCGATTTGTAGGTCACCTTTTGTCCCTTTCAGGTGACCATTGGCTTTCTTCCAAGTTTTTATCATGTGTTTTTACTTGTGCAATTGTGCTAGTGGTTAAAACTGTAAGAAACAGTGAAAAAAAAAGCAGTACAAACTACAAATCACTCAGTGCTGTCTTTCATGCTTTCTCGTTGTTCACTGAAGGCCAGGAGTCGAGTGTCAGATTATTTTTAGAACTGAATATCCTGTGATCCGCCTAACCATTGGCGAGCATCCTTTCTGAAGAGGGTACCAATTCAGAATGCTAAGTACCAAAGAAAAAGGAAAACAGATGAAATGTTCCAAGTAATAATTTTAATTTTATTCTACCAAACTGTGCTCACATTCTGAATCGCCTGTTATCATTTTTAGATTCAGATTCAGTACGAAAGACGATAAAAGAAATAGCTTTGGTCGTGCATCCGGCTTGTGATCCCTAACTCCTACATTTATGTATGGTTGCAGCGGATAGTATGGGAAATTTGCACCAGCTGCACAGCAGCTGAGTTTTTTTTTTTTTTTTTGAAATGGCAGCTGAGTTACTCCTACAGTCCTACAACCTTTTTGTTTTTTTGTTTCCAAGGCAGTGAAAACTCAATCTCTCTCTCTCTCTCTATCTCTCAAGTTGATATCCTGACCGTAAGACCGCTTTCTTGGGTTTATTCTACTACTCTGCTTATTTATCTATGATGCCCCACTTTTAGTTTTGACGGGCCCACTTCCCTCTTGTTTCTTGTTGAGTTCTTTAGTCCCAGCAGTGGTAGTATTTTTTTTTTTTTTGAAACTAGTGGTAGTATTTCTTGGGGATACTGGAATGGATAGC
The DNA here is from genome assembly GCA_030378355.1 of Eleusine indica. NCBI lineage: Eukaryota > Viridiplantae > Streptophyta > Magnoliopsida > Poales > Poaceae > Eleusine > Eleusine indica. Next base: position 43,561,461 of record CM059501.1, on the reverse strand, counting down.
TTCACCATTCCTTGTTTATTCAAGCCTGTATAGTTTTGTGATAACGAGGACTTCTAGCTTTTACTGTTACAGCGCATCATGGATTTGACCGCTTTTATATTTCCACTTTGATTTACTTATTGCTAGCCTTCAGCAAGTGATTTCCCAAAAGGCCGAAGCAATGTGATCAGTTGGACAGCTGTGCACTATGCAGTGCAGTGCTGGTGCAAGCAAGAGCAGGTGCTGCAAATTTTGGTACGCGTGCTTGTTATTACTGCGCCGGGTAAGTTTTCCCCATCTTCTCAGCTTTGTTGAAACTGTGGAAAAAGAGAAGGGGAAGCATACAAGAATCAAGTTCATGCCTTTCTATGTGATTTTGAAAATTCTAAAAGAAGAGGCACATCGGGAAGGCTGCATAGAAAGATGAGAAATGAAATGCTTTTTGTTGCTACTAACGGGTATTGCTAGTATAGCAGAATCACCACTTCTCAACCACATGAAAATGGATGTCCCCTCTACTTTTGAAATCCGAATTACTATATCGAGTTATAACCAAGAAACTGCTGGATTCGTTCACCGTGCTATTCCGTATGTATATAATTTCCTCTCACAGATGTAATGAAAGAGTGAACCAGAATAGTGTAGACTGTAATGCGGTGCAGACTTGGTAATGTCATTTATATGAGTAGTAATGAACTGATAGTACAGTCCAATGTGTGTTTTCTCACTTGCTGGTTATTATTTTAAGAAAACTAACTTATTTTCAAATCCGAGTAACATACAAATATTTTTTATATATATTCTGTATACATATTCAATTTACTTCTGAAGGACCAATTAAAGACTATAGTTTGAAACTGTATCTACTTATTATTATTATCTTATCCATTTATTTGTCCCGTTCGCTGTTTTTACTGTTCCATAAGCAACGGTGGGTATGTTGTATACTCCAGTACACTTTTGCAGTCCAACCAATCGGCTGGTTGGTCAAAGGAGAGAGAGCGTGGGTTGCAGGAGCAGGAAACCCCGCCCTTCTTGTGCAGTTTCTGCCCCCGAAATCTCTCCACCTTTTTTTTTGTTTATGTCATTTTCCCATATTCTAAATCTTTTCCTTGATGACTTGGGTATATACTGGTACAACCAGCTGCAGCTTGCTGGCGCCTGGTAGTAACCGGACACAAAAGGAAAGCAAAAACTAGAGCTGGTGTCTCCTCTTGCCCGTCTTCCTCCTCGTTTCAGTCCAAGCAACCAAACTAGCAAACCAATAACAAGAAGCAAGCAAAAACCAAGCGGAGAAGAGCTCTCCACATGCTCAATGGAGGGAAGGGAGGGCATTGCAATGGCTGCAGGCCATGAATCTGGTCATGGTCTGTTCAGAGCAGACATATCCATGACTGAGGCGCAAGAAGCTGCAAAGGGGTACCATTCCTCCCCCTCCTCGCCGTCGACGTCACTCACACCATCCCCACCGCCGGCAGAGCCTAGCCAGGGAGAGGAGCCGACTGCAACTCCACTGGCGTGGAGCCTGGGTCCCGAGAAGCAGAGCGAGGCCGCAGGGGACAACGGCATGCAGCCGGCGGGGCAGCACCAGGGTGAACACGCCAACTTGAGCTCTGGACGGCGTAGGGGCCGGCCGCGCGGCTCCGGCAGGCGCCAGATCCTTGCTACTCTCGGTCAGTATGCTCCCTCGGTTCTTCCGAAATGCCAAGCTTCCTCATTTTACTCTTGAACAGCCCAAATTTCCATTGTCGCTGGTTGGTTTTGTTTCTATGTTTGCTCCCCTTGTGGATTTCTGTTTCATTTTAGGATGGGGTCCAGTCAGGGTGTTGTGTGTCTTGCTTTTTAGTCTGAAGAAAGATGGGTTACAAGCCAATATCCGTAACCAGTTACTGCAGTCATGCTGTTGAATGTCGCGCTCATCTCCTCTGTTAATTGTCTAAAGTAATTCTTATATTTTTTTCCACTTTCATCCTACCACTGTTTCCTGGGTGGATTACCTTATCGACCTAATCCTCTATGGTTTAGTGAAGCTTCATATAGATTAGCCGTGATTAAGGCTTCTTTTTCATCATCTAGTATTTTGCTTGTTTGAAAATTGTTCATCTGTCTACCTGATTGTTCTGAAATGCAACAGGGGAATGGTATGCAATGTCTGCCGGAGGGAGTTTCACGCCTCATGTCATTATCGTGGGTACTGGGGAGGTAAGACATGGATTAGAACCTCGTCACCATCTCAAGTTTCCCTGCAGCTAGTCTGTTAACTCGTTAGTAGGTTTCATTGCTTGTCTTAAGGGTAACACTAAACTTTGTCCAATTTGGTTCGCAGGATGTGGCTGCGCGCATAATGTCGTTTTCTCAGAAGGGTCCACGCTCAGTGTGCATCCTCTCTGCCAATGGGACAATCTCTAATGTTACTTTGAGACAGCCGGACTCATCTGGCAACTTCACCTATGAGGTATATGAAATATCATTCATAGTTTATTGTTGATATATTAGCACTAAATATCATTCTTAATGTCATAGGTTAGGATCTATCCACTGTTGCGAACTCCGGTTGTGGGGTTATTCCTAACTATTCTTGAATTAGATCTATTATGTCTCCTAGTTTTTAGAGAGAATATACCAAACAAATGATGTAATTTAATCTCATGAAGGCTCCCACTTTGTTCTATATCTGCTGTAGGTCTAATTAACTTTAAGCAACCAAAAGTCTGCTAATCATAAGCGAGACTAACAATACGTATTCAGAAACTTGTCGATGGTTCAAATGGTAAATGATATTTGTTCTGAGAGGACAATGGAATGCTCAACTTACTTATCAGTAACTCCTGTATAGATAAATTTTATCATGCATATCACTGCTATTTTTTTTTTCTTTGAAGACCTGAGCTTTGCCTTTAAAATTGGTGAGTGGTTTGTATAGTGAAGGAAAAGTGTTTTGGTTATTACATCAAAAAGTTGGTCGCTTCATTCTCTAAGACAAGCGCGTTGTTGTGCTTCTTGGCACCGTCCGTATACGTATGATTGTGTACAAGCTGTTAATTTGAAACTGAAATGGCATTGAACTGTTTCTTGACTTCAGGGCCGTTTCGAGATTTTGCAACTGATGGGCTCTTTCACAATGGCTGAGGAGGGTAGGAGGAGAACCGGTGGGCTCAGTGTGTCTCTTGCTGGCCCTGATGGCCGTGTGGTCGGTGGTGTAGTGGCTGGGATGCTGCGTGCTGCCAGTCCTATTCAGGTATAAACTGACTGAACATGTACAATTCATCAGAATAGAAAATGCTTATCTTTGTTGGTATACACTTATACACTTCATCGAAACCTGTATCTCTTCACGTATTGGCATCCGTATATCCTTTGTTCTCTAATAACATAGACCATTGTTTTCAGGTGGTTGTAGGGAGTTTCCTGCCCAACAGCCTGAAGCAGCATCAGAGGCGGATGAACTTGCAGCAGCAGCCGTCTCCTGCTCCGGCACCGCCTGCGCTAATGGCTCCGCCTTCAGTGCTGACAGCGGCTATGCCAATTTCTCAGGCAGCTCCAGGAAACGGGTTCCACCACGCACCGCCACCACAAGTGGCTGCACCCCAGCAAGCCCATAATGCCGGTGCAGATCACAGCACAACTGGCATGAACTTGAAATCCTCGTCAGGCTTCACGATGGTTGGCTGGCCTCCGAGCTCACAGTCCATGGTGCATCAGAGTTCACCCGACATCAACGTCAGCCTAACTCCCCACGAGTAGAACTGGTTACGGTGTGTAATTTGTTTTTTGGTCGCCTGAACCCTGACATTTGTACGGCATGGCTTTTACTGTCCATGCGTGATGATTAGCCGACGAGCACGTCTGCAGTATTAATTTGGGGGAGAAATTGAGCTTAAGCTAGTGCTAGAGTGATGGGAGAAAGGATAATTTAGCTATGATCTGTAGTAGAATGTCGTAGATGCTCAGATGAACTAATCTGTTTTACCTGTAGGAGAATGTTTCAATTTGTTGGGTCATTGGTTGTGATATTGGTCATGGTGTATCGCACTTTAACTTGTTTTAGGACCCTTGGTGGTGCTCCAAGTTCCTTGCAGTTGAGCATGCTGAGCGTTGTATCCTGTTTTGTTTAGTGAGCATTGTTTCTGGGAAATTTTTTTACTGAACATTGTTGGTGAAGGATTTTTTAGCCTCAGAGCTAGTATTCTTGTCGTTTTGAGGAATGTCATGGCGTCATGTGCTAATGTTCAGTAGTATGCATTTGCAAAACTGTTAATTGCGACTGCTTCAGATTTTCTGGCTCGACAAGCATGTGTCCAACGAGACATCATCGTGTTCGTACTCAGGCGTGTGCATTCGACATCAGACTGGCCCGTCGCATTGGTTGCCTGCTTGCCGGCCTGGCCGTCTAACCCGTCGCATGCAGCCTCCCCGTGATTGCTTCCCTGCACGGCATCCAGCACCTGGCTCGACAGCTGCAGAAGACGCTTCGCAGTTTGGCTCCACAGAAATGAATTTGAGTTGTGTTTCTAGGGAGCCTGGCTCTCGTGGTACAGGCACATCTTTCTTAATTACATTATTAGCATATTGATTAACATATATTAAGTAATATTAGCATATTCTTTTAGTAATTCAAGATTTGCAGCAATAAGGACCCGTGGAATGTGCTTACCCAGATATATATATTATGAGAAAGCTATTTCTTTTAACTTTTATATTTTTTATAACATGGCTTTATATAAACTACCAAACATCATCTCTTCTGAGTTATACATGCACATAATCAAATATAAGAGATTGTATACAATCCAAATGAGCCTGGTTCACAAATACAAGACAAACTAGGCTTATACAAGAAACCAATTAGACCCTAAGATTACAATTATGATTGTACACTCATTTAAAAATAAAGTTAAATGTATACGATCCAGATACACTCATACCATACTAATCGTGTATATTCAACCAATTCAATCCACAAGCTCTGCTGAAGTTAAGGAGACACATCTTCGTTGCAATACAATAACAACATATTATTTTTTAACAAATGTTATATCCTTTCTTTTTTTAAAATACATAGGAGAGCTACATAATTTTATATTAAGAATAGAAAAAGGTCAGAGACTAATTACTTTTTTGAAGAAAAAAACCGTCAATAGTCTAATGCTACAGGTGAGAATTATGACCCACGAAGACTACCGAGAAATCAAGAAATAGTAGAAAGACTAGTCACACTGATACAACTAAGGTGTTTGACATTGGCAGCCACCCAAATCTTCGCTTCTTCTTAATGCGCGCTCCGATGCTTGTCATGATAACCATAAACTTTGGATAGTTATTCACGCATCTTTGCCTAGTGATCAACCATGTGTCGTTCTTCTGTATTGAAACATCTTGAAAGGACATTGTTCAAGATATTTTCTCAAATCTATTTTATCGGACAGCTTGGCAGTCTCTAGATCTTGATGGCAAAGAGAGCAAACTTTATATCTTTCATATATTATTATATATCAATTAAACAGAAAATGAAATCACATAAGTTTAGTGACAAAACTTTTAAGACACTAAAAGTTTAACACACTAAAATTTAGTGAGGATGTTCATTTCTTCCATAACAAAAAGTAGCACAGACAAAAAAAATTCTAATAAGAAGAAGGTAGAGATTGTATTCGTTAGACAAAATATTTACATCTTTAGATAAAATATTTACATCCATAAAAATATTCCTATGTATAGATGAGGTAAATTTTAAAGTCTTTTAGTGTCTCTTGGACACCAAAGATTTAAGAACTCTAAAAATCTTTAACACTAAACTTTACAACTCGGCTATCAAACCACTAAAATTTAATGCTCAAACTCTTTAGGGTCCGAACAGGCCTTAAAAAGCTACTTAAGACGTACGTACAGCTGTGTGGTAGCCAGGCCAAATCGCCGACCAGTTGTCGTATGCAGGAGCGTTATCCACACCCACGTCACAACCGTGCGTGGATATTTCCCGGGGACGTGCTCTAGATGTCGCCTTCGCCTTCCGCCACCTTCGCCCACCTTCTAGACTCCTATCCTCTCCGCCACCGTTCACTCAGCCCCGCCCGCGCCCCTCTTCTTCTATATAAAGCTGCTTCACCCCACATCCACTCACCTTGATCGAAGAAGGTCCCGCGAGCATACCAAAAAGGAATAACACACACAGTTTCGATCCAAAAGCACTCCCGATCAGATCAATCATTCGATCCTTGATTGAGCACGCGCCGCCATGGCGATGCACATGCGCGTGACGCACCGCGACGAGGAGGGCCACAAGGTGACGGAGCGGGCGCCCATCCCGGAGACGCGACGCCCGGACACGGCGAAGCACTTCGAGCGCAAGCTGGAGGAGCAGGGCTTCCACCGCTTCGAGCGCCACCCGGCCAACGCGCCCCGCGGCGTCGGCATCGGCGCGCCGCCGCCCAAGTCCGGCCGCGGCGGCAAGTACACCTGGGAGGGGCCCGGCGGGCTCGTCGAGGACCAGATGGATCCGGCGCCGGCGGCCATCGACCGCAACGACCCCAACTACGAGGAGGAAGAGGAGGTGGTGGGCGGCGCCGGGAATGAGGAGGTGGCCAGGGACGCGGTCGTCGGCGAGGTGGAGGTCGCTAAGGTGGCCGAGCCCAGGGACGGGGTCGCCAGGGTCGACGTCGCGCCGCGCCTGCTCCAAGAGCAGCAGCAGTGAAGTTTTAGTTGCGTTGCGTGAGTGGGGTTGCTCTGTTCTGAACTTGTTTATCAGCTGTTCTTTGTTCCTTGCGTTGCGTGAGTATGAACTGAACTTTGTACAAAGCCAATAATAATACAGTTTGAATCGAATCCTGATTAAACCTGCATTCCCTATGCTTGATTTGATATCTCGGACATTGGGTGTCATTTTAGCGCTCTGAGCTCTGAATCAGATCGATCAATCGGAGTTCTCAGTCTGAAACTCGAGTCTGAACTCTGAAGCGACGATTTTAGTCTGACATGTTCCTACGCTCTCGGGCCGGACCTGACCGGTGGCCTAAAGCAGCCATTATAATTTTGGTCCACGTAGGCCCATAGAGTGCGATGCTCACCTTGGGCCGTCGGCCTTGTACTGTTATACAGGGATATGGGCCGAAGCAGGCTCACGCGGTCAAGGAGTGCCGCCGGCCCAGTCCTCCCAAGAGAACTTTTGCTAGGTTTTGCCACAACCGGCAACTGCTCCGCTGTCGCTCTCTCTCGCTCGTGTCTTCCTTCCCGGCGGCGGCCGTTTCCGTTCGCCTGCCTCGCCGGACTAGCAAACAACCAGCCGATGGCGAAGGGCGACGACGCCTTGGCGCGGAAGCGCAACAAGGTGCGCCGCAAGCGCCTGCGCAACAGCGAGAACGCCGTCTCGTCGCGGGTCGCGGCAATCATCGCGTCCAAGAAGCGCCGCAAGTCGGGGAAGCGCCGCGGCTGCGAGGGCATGTGCTTCTCACTCCCCACGCCCGACGACCCCTTCAACGACCGGTACGGGAAGAAGCGCAAGGTCAAGGAGCCGGAAGAGCCGGCGGAGGAAATCGTCGAGGCCACGGCGGCCAACGACGTGCACCCCGAGAAGAAGAAGAAGGGTTTGAGCGCCAAGAAGCAGCCATCGGCGAAGGCCGGGGCCAAGGGCTTGTCTAAAACCAAATCCAAGGGCATACGTGAGCTGGCGACGGAGGAGGAGGGCCCCGCGGATTACGACCGGCCTTCCAAGTTCTTGGTGGTCTGTCTCAACGCCATTCGGGACGCGATGGCTCCTGGGGATGACGGTAGCGGCGGCGGCATCCACGGCGCGGGTGACTGGGGCGTGGAGCTCTGGAGGAGCTGCTCGGCCGCGGCGCCGTGCGACGTGCTCGACACCAGCGGCGCGTGCGCCACGCTGGAGCAGACGGCGTGGCTCGTCTCCACCGCCTGTGACATCGTCACCAGGAAGGAGAGGCTTGGGATGGTCGTCTCTTGCCCCTTCCTGCTGTACCTCGTCCCCTCCCAGGAAAAGGCCACACAGGTCAGTACTGCAGATTTGCTGTTGCTAATTTCTGTTATCTCCTTCTCTGCATAACGTAATGAACAAAATGTGAACGATATACTGACCATTTAGTGCTGTTTCGCCAGGTGCGTTCAATATGCAAGCCCTTGAAGCCTCTTGGTATTCATTCGGTGAGCTTGCATTCTGGAGCTTCTATTGAACACCAGGTGTCAGGGTATGTTTTTGTTCAAATATTAGTATCATCTTGTAGTCAATCTGATTTTTCAGACGTTTTCAGTAGTCCCTATAAACACCAGTGCTAATTTGTTTTCCTTGGACTGCTTTGTCAGACTAAAAAGTTGTGAGCCAGAGTTTCTTATATCAACCCCTGATAGACTTCTTGAACTTGTTTCCTTAAAAGCAATTGACATATCAAGTGTATCTATGCTGGTGAGCAAATGTGGTAGTTGATCCTGCCCCATTTTATTTTACATGCCTTTCTTAATTTTGTTAATCTTTAGAATTGCACTTTCTAAATTTTAAAGTGCGAAGCAAATGTGTATGATGCCTCACACAATTAGTTCTACAAGTATTTGTTATCCTGGGACCAAGCTTCATCTAAAAGATGACAACTTCAATTGACAGGTTGTTGACGGGCTGAAATCTTTTATGGACTTTGATGTTGGTGACAAACTTTGTTCTATTAGAAATACCATTTTAAGCAAGCCTCAGATCACTGTCTTCAGTGATCCATGTGACAAAAATGTTGCTACAACGGCAAGAAATCTACTACATGGAAGAATTGCTAGGCTTTGTATCAATGATTCTGTTCCATTTCGAAGTGCATTCCTTGCCCAGCACGTGCACTTCTGTCCATCAGAGGAGCAGAAAACATCAAAGGTACTTGCTTCTGTTGTTTCTCATGTTCAGTTGGCCTTTATGTGCTCAGCTCTTATCCAGGAGAGCTTTAGTGTGTTGCTTTTGAACTACTGTAATTTTCTTCAGAACCTTTTGTTCTCCTTACTAATATTCCTTAATTTTGGCACTTGATGTACTTCATAGATCCTGCTGTTTAGAATAACAAACCTTAAAACAGGCAAATGTTGCCTGTCACTGATAATCTGCACAGGCATTTGAATGCACCCCTATGCTTGATATAACTATTTCTACGTGTCTGTGTATTATGGATGATAGTTTATCAGGTTCAAAATGTTTAGTTACTATTCAAGGTTAATTTACTACTTTGATGTTCTGATGCACTCTTCATGTTTTTTAGGTTAAGGAAATACTTGAGGAGATTCTAAAAAGTCATGCTAAAAAGACATCAAAGGTTCTGCTAGTTGCTGCAAGCGATAAAAAAGCGCAGGCCTTATCATCATCACTTAAACGGGGAAATTGCACAGTGACTGATGGCTCACATGGCCATTCGTTCACCATATGCAGCAGGTGCAGTGAACCAAACAACATCATGGTATCTGGGAAATTTCCAATCTTTCTATGACAAGTTTCCAACTGAATAATGTGGAACATGGCTCAATTTTGTTGTCATTTCAACCACATAATGCTTAGACGTCAAGATTCACATTATCCTTTGGTTCAGAGTAATTGCTGCTCTTAACTTTGACATCTTAAAAACATGTGTCTTTGTGCAGTATGGGGCTGATGAATGTCCATGTGAAAGATCGGGAGACCATGGCGATGACAGACATTGAGGAGTTTGAGACCGTGCTGGTCGTTGATTTGCCTCCTTCAATCGAGGAATATGCTGAGGTCCTCACAGGTGCAGCTCGGCATGCTGTTGTAGGGGAGGTGCATAGTATATTTTGTAACACTAATAATGCTCCTCTTGCGAAACCTTTGGCTGAGCTTCTTGCAAACTGTGGCCAGACGGTGCCTAGTTTTCTCACAGAACTAGAGTCCTCATGATCGATTGTTTGTCTGGGAAATTAGAGGCTGCCATGGTGACTAGGTTAGTGCTGCCAGTGATCATCCATGGAACTTCTTGTCACCAAGAAATTTTGATATATTTGTTACATGTAATCCTCATTTGTGTCACCAAGAAATTCGTCGTCCTTGATGTATTACAAGTCTTTGTGAAATGTGAACGCCTTAAAGCCCTTTTCTATGAAAAAACAGGGTCAGTCCCAGGTTCATAAATTATCAGGCTCTATTATTGTTGTTATTGTCAAGGTAGCAAGTCAGTTATCAGGGACCGCTCTTTACCGCTTTTTCAAAGTGAAGCTGAAAAAAAGTGCACACATTGATTGACTGATAGATTTCTAGATCTTTAAAGTGCATCCAAATGTCAATGACATGGGTTCCTTTAATCAGGTTCGGTCTACACGTTCACAGTGCTCTTCTTGCTAGCCTCTAGTTTCCTCTCTGCTTTGCCTGTCACTATGTCAGCTCGATAGATTCGTCGTTAGGCAGCTGAGTTGGTAAAGGAGCTGTGCTCAGGCAACCTTTGTAAATTGTAATGCTGGATTGGTCCTGGTACCTTTGAGCGGGACGGAGATGGCTGGAATAATGGATGTTGGTTGGTCATCGATGGAAGATACTGGATCTGAACCATATGCAGAGCAAATGGATGTCGGTACACAAGCGAACAAGTCTTCTGCGGAATCATAACGGATACCTTTCATCGGATTCCTGCGTGACCTGATCCTTGGGCGAACAAGCTGAGTTGGATGATTTCGACATCCAAGGGTGTGATTGGATTCCTTCTTTGTGCAGCCTGGCCCGTATCTAGTCAACCTGGCCGCCATGAGCCTGGCTCATGCGAGACTTAATGTTTGGTTGCATGTATTCAAGTGGTTTGATTGGTTGCTAGCATATGCATGAGGTTGCAGTTTTTTCTATTGTTTTTAACCACCAAATGCATGCTCCATGCATCAGCCGAGCCTGGCTCTGGAGATGCGACCGATTTTCTTATATCTCCGGATCGAGGAGTCACTTTTGCATCCCACAAGCCAGACTCAACCCTCTGTGCAGGAAACCAATCAAGGCCATATTACATCCCATGAGCCTGGTTGTGTCATATCCAGGAAACCAATCACCCTCCAAATGCACCTTACTAGTTTGTTTTTTTTACAAAGAAATAGTTTCTTCTTTCTTTTGATGCTCTGAAATCATAACGGTTACCTTTCATCGGATTCCTGCGTGACCTGACCCTGGAACGAAATATTCGTCCTGATCTTCAGTTCAGCCACGAACACTCGAACAGGCTTGAAGCTGAAGCCTGTCGTCGTGAAGCATCCTCACCTCATTTTCCGTACAGTTGTGAAGCATTTCCAGTGGACGGTTTTGCTCGAGGCTGCTTCACCGGCACACAGCCTTTCCTTTTTCAGATGACAAGCATCTTGAGCTATGCACGTATATCTTTGCCGCCGCCGGCCCGCCGCCGATGAAACCGTTGTTAATTGAAGCACCATTTGGCATTAAACAACAGCGAGTCAAGCACAACCTTTACAGCAGCATTCATGCTTGATCAAGCTTTTTTTTTAATCAAACTCTAAAGGCGGTTCGTGCTTGAGATGAACCCCTTCAGCAGCTTTGTTTTCTTGAGTTTACAATGCTTTTGCAAGCATGCCATCGTGCCCTTCAGTACTAAATTACTAGGCATGCTGGATTTACGTTTATAGCTTTTCGACGACAGTTATTTGTGTCCACTCCTTTTCCTAGAAATTTGAGGCCGGCTGCTTAACCTCTTTATCGTGAAGCGTGAGTAATGTTGCAGTTGGAGGACAAAAGTTCTGAGGGAGTATACTCTATTTTTCGGCTCAACACTGGTAGCATGGGCTATGGCGGCAACTAGCTAGAGCTAGCGTCGGCAAAACGTATCCCGAAATATTCTGACACAACTTTTTGTATCCTTAAACAAAAGGGAGGAGCTTTCCATGATCCTCCTACCACCGGTTGCATTAGGATATTGAGGATGATGAACACTACGAAGATGTCTCTCTCAGCATGCTAAATTAAGTAATAAGCATTATTACGCCCACTCGTTTTACTGGTTGCCAAGCCACCATCTTATCATTCTTTGTAAACTAGTGGCCACTGTTTGCATCCAATCCAACGATTGCAATCGATGATCTCTAAACATTTTTTAAATGATTAAAGCAGTACAGTATCCACGTGGAATGCATGAAGAGTTTTGTACTGATTGAGCATATCAATCTAAATATTGAGATATGGTTAGCCAGTATCCTAGGGCGGCCTTCTACTTGAAGAAAGCATCTAGACGCTGCGCTGCAACTTGATAAGCACACCTAGTTGCGATGTCAGCAACAACGGCCGTGCGTACGCCATCATCAGCAGGATATATATGATGCGTGGTACCTTAATTGTGCGTAGTGTGAATGGCTGGGACAAGTGTCACGCATGATCAATGGTACGAAGACCAAAATAAGGCAACGCGTGATCTATTGATAAGGGAAAGAAAAAACGAGTGCGTGATATCGCAAGTTAGGTCAGAGAAATATCCTGACGACTTTCGGAGTTAGAGTGTGTTTGATGGAGCTTATGCTTATAGAGACTTATAATGCCAAAAGTGCTTATTTTGTCAAAACTGGTTATAGTGCTTATACTGTTTATTGTAGCATAAGCAGTCAACCCGTTTGATAAAACTGCTTATGCTGAGAGAAAGGACCACCATAGGCATTAAAAGCTACATTTTGCTGTTTTACCCAAAGTGACTATGATAGTACAAAATAGCAAAAATGCCTATAGGTGCTTATACCTCATAAGTATTTTTTGTTATTTTGTTGTTTGACAGTCCAAACTGCTTATTAGACATAAGTAATTCTAATAAGCAGTTTAATAAACTATACCAAACACACGCTTAATCTTTGTTGATGATTTATCTATCCATCAATGCGGTTATTAACAAGGACATCTGAAAGGAATGTAATGATGGATCCACTGATCCTAGACACAGAGTATGTCTGAAAATGACGGTGCAATAAGTTGTGCACTTTGGAGTGCCAACGAAGAACCTGAATATGATAGGGCAAGTGAAGTGATTCCACCACTTTTGAGTTCCCATGAACCGTGCTCCTCTCCATTAGCCCGGGCCGGCCTCCCCACTACCACCAGCGGTGAGCAATTAGTCACGAGCCGCGTAAAAACCTCCTTTCCAATATCAATTATCTCCATTTTATATTGACTAGCATAGTATACCTCCCTCGTGATATCGCACGATCGAATATGAACACGAGATGTGGACTAGGACTAGTTAACCTCTCCATGAAAATGCATTATTTTCATGTGTGGACCAGCGCAAACACGCGTCGTGCCCTGATATAGGAAATGCCTATAGGAAATGGCAATTGTCCATTCATCCGTCTCGCTTTCAGCTTCCCAATGAAACCGCAGGTTCCAATTTCATTTTCCATGCAGAGCGGCACGCCGATGCATCCACATCCCACCTACTACCTCACTCTGTCACTCGGATAAGGAAAGCGGCGTTTGCGAACGCGCAGCTGCTGCACGCCGGCCGTTGTAGACTGGACTTGTTCGTCCCTGCTCGCACGCAGCACGACGCGTACGTAACGATGGCACGCACGCGCAGGCGCAGCCGACATGATCAAGACACACACATGCGTGCGTGCGTGCTGAAAAATCGCAACCACGACTTCATTTGAATTCCGGCGGCCTCCACTAGCAAATACTAGTACTAGTAGTAAGCCAACACGGAATACGCATTGCAACCACGGCAAAAACTCTCCAAGATTCTGATCACACATTCGCCCACAGCCACACAGGAAGGATAGAGTCGATAGCCGGCGCTTTTGGACTCCGTCTCTTTCGAGATATCATCCGTTCCACTGTGCGCGTCACGGGGGAGGGAGGATCCGATAGCAATCTCGTCGTATCGGGCGCCACACATTTGCAGCAGCTCTGTCTCTGTCGCCGCAGCGCGCCTGTGTCGATCAGTAGCTGTAGAGGCTCATCGTGTGGAAAAAACTGAAAGCTACAGAGGCCAGCTGATCGGAATCCAAGCGTTGACTTCATCTTCATGTGAGCCGATACGAAGGCGGCGGCAGAGGAGACCAGAGCAGAGCGCCAATATGGGACCCGGTGACGCGCCGGGCAGAGCGGCAAGCACAGTGTGTGTGTGTGTGTGTGTGTTGTGAGACGACCCAGCAAGCGCACTGACGTCCCAGCTGGAGCTCTCGACGACGACAACGACCACCATGACACGAATGGACACGTGCAGGTCAGCAGCAGACGCGGTGATGCACGCAACTTCCTCTCTCTCTCTCTCTCTCTCTCTCTCTCTCTCGCGTGCTCGCCTCCTCTTCTCACGGCGAGAGTACCGGGTCAGTAGTAGGCACTGCACACACCGAAGAAAACACACACACATACTACACGAGAGCGAGAGTGGAAGGCGAAAGTGGCGCCAATGATGCAGGAAAAATGGCGAGACTCATCACAAGTGCCGAAGTGGGGGAGGCAGAGCGCAGATGGGGCACACGGCATGGCTGCTGCTACTAGTGCTCGTGCCCAGTCGAATCCACGCAGTGACCATCTTATTACCAGTACGTGGCTGTGCCATGCATGTGGAAGTGGGACCAGCTGGGCCACCGAGACGTGGTGGTCAATGCAGACGGGGCCCACGCAGGCACTAAGGATCAGTCGATCTGGTGCCCACCCCACTGCCCTGCCATGCAGGTAGTAGTAGCTGTAGATCAGCACTGGCCGGCCACTGAACAGGGCATTGCTCTGTTTTCTTCCTTTTACTACAAGTTGTGCAAGTCTTTGAAAGTCACTGAGATTTACTGTAAATGTAGCAAGCCAAGTTAAGCATGAGTTTCGGTACCCAGTGGTCTTGGTTTTTCCCCTACCTAGAAGGATGCGATTGCTCCTGCGTTCGTGCAAGCGGGGTTTCTGGTGGAAAGGGTGGAAAAAGGAAAAGGGAGCGTTTTAGCAGCAACTTCAGTTGGCCTCAAAGCTTGGGAAAAGATCCGCACTTCGATGCTTGTCTATACCTCAAATGCTGCATCCACCACTCCTCAGTTGTGTGAGTGAGAGCATTTTTCCAAGAATCTCCGGTGGCTGAAGGAAGTGTCTCCTTTTCCCGGGATCAGAGGATGCCGCGATTAGAAAACATTGACTAGCAGATGTTCCCACCGTTCGTCTTTCACTATTTTTGCTTCCCTCCATTCCATCCACCGTTTCATTCTTTTCTGTGACCGGATATGAAAGTTAAAGCTTCAGGTTCATATAGTATACTTTACGTTTCAAAGTGTACAACATTCTCCCAAGTTTCGCATTCAGATTACCAACAACCATAACCACATACACACGCTAATAAATACTGAACAGACGGAAAAAACGAGGATAAAACATTTTGGTCCGCTGAATTTATTTAGGGAGACGTATCTGCCTATTTTCCAATATTTCCAACTGTCGCAATTTTAGACATCCCTTCCTGTGCTGAATTTTCGCCACACTCAGCAACCCGGATCACTATCCGACTATTCTACTTCCTTGACTTCTCTAGAAAAAGGTAAAATCGTTTGCTTGGTCTTATTAGTACCTTCTATATTATTCTTGTATTGTATCAACCTTTTTTTTTTCTTGTCACGCTCTTTCGTCCTCTAAAGTCTAAATATTTCTGTCTGTAATGCTTACTGGACATAAACATTACACCATTTTAAGCATGAAGTGCAGCAAGATCAAGAAAATATAGGATACGTTTTGTTTTACAATATACCGCCTCTATCCATTTTACTTTCCTTCTTGTTTTTTTTTTAAATATTGGTAAGAGAAAATCTAACAGTGTGACTTTATGTTTGACCACAACAATAAGAGAGTGGCATTTATTCTGAAGTCGTATGGGAAGGTAGGAACTTATTGGTTATCCATCAAATTCTAGTAGAGTTTGGTTGCGCTAGAGGCGGGCAAAAAGATGGATGCTGGTTAAGCCTACATACAGTTATTAGTTTGGCACCGGAGGCTGAAAGCACATGCAAACTCTCTACGTGTTACGAACGTGTGGTGGCCGACTCCAGTGCGTCCGCGCGTGCACACCCAACCATGCCTTGCAAGTTGCTCCTCGCCAGCAGCTTGGCGCCATTATAAATAGGAGGTCTTGCTGCTCGCCACAATCGCCACAATTTGAGTCACACACTCAACAGAAGCACACAGCCAACCCGCAGCTTACAACCCTCCTCAGTACAAGTCGTACAGCTTCTCCTCTCGCCCTTCGACAACGCAGCAGCGGTGAAGACAAGGCAGAGCTGAGATGGGGCGTTCCAGCAGCGCACCTTCGCCTCTCGCCGCCCTTGCGCTGCTCCTCCTCATCGGCGTCTTCCACTGCGCGGCAGCGGCTCGCAACCTGCCTGCTGTTCCTCTTGTTCGCAGTGGTAATTTGCTCGTACTAGCTGCGTATATATTTCCGCTAAAATCTATTTGCAGGTCCGACCTGCTCAGCTGCTTAATTTAATCAGTGTTTATCTCTCCAGAGAATGGTGTCAAGGATGCTGCAGACGGCCTGGTGCTTCAGGAAGGCGCCGCGAGCAATGACGATGAGCTCTCGATCTCCGAGGTGAGGAAATAGAATCCTCTGCATGATTCAGTCCTTCAAATTGAGCCGCTCATTGGAAATTTGTATACAGTTGCTGATGTTTCATGTCCTGGTGTTCTGCAGATGATGGGGGCAGAGGAAGCGGAGGCGTGCGAAGAGGAGAACGATGAGTGCATGCAGAGGCGGCTGCTCCGGGACGCCCACCTCGACTACATTTACACGCAGCACAAGGGCAAGCCCTAAGGATACGATGAATCTCGTCATCAGCTTCGTTGTTGGGACAAGTTGATAGAGGGAAACTCATCTATGTATCTACCTTCTGCTAGTTCGATCTCGAGACTACTAATATCCGTGATCCACCTAGGAGTGAGTATATGCGTGTGTTAAGTTCACCTCCTTGTACATGTCCATGTCCCCTACCGTCTAATACATGGTTACGGCCATTTCGTCTACAGTGCTTTTTACTAGTACTACTAATTTGGTTCGTGTGGTTATCTCAAGTTGCGACAAAAAAAAAAAATCATGTCCATGGTTTTCTTGCAGTTCTACCATATGGTTGAGTTTGTTTACTTGTGTGAATCTGGATGTCTGTCTTACTGTCTGCATGCGAAGCCGTGATGACGAGGAGCCCTGTCTGAGCCTCTGGCTGCTGCTCTACCTAAACAAACATTTGTCCCTCTCGATCTGTCTGCCTGCCTGCACCTGATCTTCTTAATCCAAGAGATCAAATCATTTTATCAGTCCAAGAAAACAACAACTCGTTGTGCTCTATCGACCTGTCTACAGTGTAGGTTATGGGGCTTTACGGATCGTATCTGCTCCCCAAGATTCCGCGTGATGGTCGGCGCCAGGGTTCGAATAACCGGTAGAAACCGGCTGGTTATTCTGGTTAATCGGATAACTGGTCTCGATAGAAACTGACCGGTTACTCCGGTTAACCGGATAACCGATCCCGGCCGGTCGTGCTAACCGACCGGTTAGCCGGAGAAAACCGGACCTGGTATTGTAGTAATACGGTTAATCAACCGATTATCTTGGTTAACCGGTTGGTTTTTCACTAAACCGAGCCAATCGGTTATCCCGGTTATTTGAATCCTGGTCGGCGCTCAATTAGCTCAATTATAAAAAAGTCAACCCATACCAGCTCATTTCATATGTCTGGGCCTGGAGGCTGCTCCGGCAAAGAGAGACATGCAAAGATGCGCATCAGTCCCCACATCCACGCGACGGCAATGATTCACACAGTTCTCACTCACGCAGTTTCGTGCTACTCTCTACTCGGGCCTTTGCAAACTGCATAGATCCTACTACTAATTTATGAGCTTTTCTCACAAAGATGCTGTGCTGTGGTATCCGTGAAAGAAGATGCTGAAGTGACGCAACATCATAATACCAAAGGTCAAGTGCCAAGCCTACTCGGACTCAGCTGCTGCCTGTTCTATTTCCGGACAATTCACTTATCAGTAGTAGTGCACTAGCAGTAGCCAGATATTCTTTCTGTTGTTTACATTGACATGTGTAATGTCTTCGCATTGTTCTGTGCGGATCGAGTGGCCAATAATGCCTTCTCTTTTATCTATCTGATCTCTATCAAGCTAGTGAGTGATCAGTGATCTTTAGCTGCTACTGCGCTAGTATAGAAATGCTACTGGCACTATAGTTTAGAGCACGTAGTACAGCAGGCTGTTGTGTAGTGCGCAGGGTGGGTTCTCAATTGGTTAAAGTAGCAGCATGCACGCCAATGCCATCATCTCCTTGCACTATCTATGTATCTAAACGCTAGCTATGGTGTGTGTAAAGAAACAAACATTTCAGAGCTTAGTTGCTTCTTTTCCGGCAGGGTCAAGTGTGAACAAAGGAGGTCGGCCACTTGCAATGTTCCAATTGGAGTTGGAGGGAGCGCTTTTCTTTTTCCCTGCGCTGCGCACATCGTGATCTTTCTATCCGGTCGATCTCCTCGTGCGCACGGATCGATCTCGCACTGCTGTGCCTCCTGCTGATCATCATGCTTGAAATGTGTCTGTGCAGGAGAAGTTCAATTTAGTCATCAGCCTGCTTCAAGTGTCACCGGTAGGATAATATATAGACTCTCATTACAATATGCTATATACTACTTTAAGGCCTCAAGTCAAGTAGTATAATTTTAACCTACCGTTTATTCAAAAAAACATAATTATAATTGACTAGCTTAACCATCTATTTACACCAGTTACCACCGCAAAGCACTAACGACAAAAGATGCATGCCACATAGGCACACCTCATCATGGTTGCCAGATTGTCACAGTGCCAGTGCCACCGCCGCCTGCCAGATCCTCGCAACACCAACAATCAGAAGGGTTGGCGCCTGCCGATGGGCAATCCGTAACCACATGGAGCGATTTGGCCCGTCCCGATGCGATGTCTTCTCCGGCTGTCCATTGCGCTCGCGTGTCACCATTGCTCTAGGATCTATCACCACGTGCTGACACCACGTTCACGCCCACCATGCCCCACCGCCGCCCACACTCATGCCCACCATGCGCCGCCGCTGCCAAATCGCTGAGCTACCAAATTATGATTTTGGAGATGAAGAACACGAGGGGAGAAGAGCTGAAGAACACGGGAGAAGAGGAAGAAATGAAGAGTACGGCTATCGCTTGAAAAACTAAAAATATTTTAAATTTTGTTTTATTTTAAATCATTCTAAAAGATCAATCAAATTACGGTCGGCATTTTTTCTTCTAATAATATCCATACTATTTAAATATATTATTTCATACTATTTAAAAGTTTAATGTAGTATGAGATCAAAAGAAATAAACGGCCTATATTAATCCTAATCTATTGTAAAGGTTCTCAATATAAAAACCATTATGGTGCTGGTCAATAACAATAAGGATTTTTCGTAGTGGCAGGTCATACAAACGTGAGTGGCCGGTCTCTGCCAAATTAAATCGTCCAGTGGTTGGCATGTGTCAATCCATCCATGTTGCCATATGGCTTTGGCTTGGCACCCGCGGCAAAAGGAAAAGACATGTGGCTGATTCTAGGTGCTTGGTACGACGTGAGCAGTATACATGTACATCTGCGCAGATAAAAATGATCAGTGGTAGCTAGTTGTGCTCTATCTCTGATTTGATCGTTTATATTTCTCGAAAAATAAGATGAACACACATTTGACCATTTGGGTGTGTTCGGTTTCACCCATGATTCACCCATAAATATTGACTTTTTTCATCTGCAGGTATCAGCTAGAGGTAGTTCTGCATGCTTTCAACGCTTCTTGGTAGGACGACGACGCGGTTTATGCTCTTTCGACTGACCGTTACAGCGATGATAGTGACTAAACAAACATTGAAGCGTGTCATCAAGACGAAAAAACACTAGAAATAGTAGAGGAGTTTTACGGTCCAGATTAGTTGTCCTCTCACTTTTACAACGAGTAATTTTAGGTAGTATTGAGTTTACTGAGGTAATATTGGAAAAGAAAAAAATGTCAGAGTTCTAATTAATTTTATTAAGCAATACGAAATGTTTCAATCATAGCAGGCTGCTCCCTCTCGGTGAATTCATTTCAATTCCTCTGTCCCATCGCTCTGCTTTGGCTAGGGTTCTTCCTGGCGACGGCGAGTTGTCCGAAGACGAGACATCCGTGCCGTCTGTGAATCGCGTCCGACGCAAGCAATCAACGCGGCGGAGATCCGGCATCGTTCCACGCGACGACGCTCCTGGCCGCAAGCGGCGTTCGAAACCCAGGCAGGCCGGCGACGTGAGGTGGTTCCCTGTCGGGTATCCTGCATCTCCGCGCAGCGTTGTACTGCCACGGCTATCGATGACGGTCAGGTTTTCTTCAGGCGTACGTGAAGCTGAAGTGGCACGATGGGGCATGAGTGGACTCAAGAGTGCAGTTGATGCTTACACGATGAGGTACTAGTTAAGCTTGTGTTTGAGATAGATGGGTCTACACATTTCACAAGGAATTTTGGTATGTTTTGGTGTTTTTCTATGCTCGATCAGTCTATCTGATCAAGCTACAGTGCTGCCTATTTTTCTTGTTGCGCTGCTGAAGTGAAAAAGGAAACAAAGTGTCCATTTTTCGTGCTACAGTAATGTGCAAACGAACGGAGGCTCTTTCATCACACACAGATAAAACTGAACCATGAAATGGCAAGTGTGATGTCGAAGGACGCCCGCGATGCAGAATGGTGATGCGGACGGCGGTGCAATGGTGCGTTGGCGGCGAAATGCGGATGACACGTTCGGGGAGGAAGGCGGCGAGTTTCCGTGCAATGTAGAGGGCACATTCGAGTAGGGAGGGATGCGACGACGCGTCCGCTAAGGGAGGCTGCAAGATGTCACAGATCGCATTCGCGGAGGGAGGCGACGAGTCGTGGCACGATGCGACGGCTGCGCAGTCAACGGTTTAGAGCATCTCCAACCATTATCTAAATGAGTTTGCTAAATCAATATTTAAGAAGTAATTAAAAAAACAAACCTTTAACTGTTCTTTAAATGAGGTCTTTAAATATAGTAACTCCTAAAACAAGGTCTATAACTCTCTACATTTAGTAGCTCAATTGAAACTCTCTAAAGACAGATTCTTATAATTTTTTTTATTTTAATAGATTATTGCGTCACATATGATATGATACTAATTTTTAGAAAACAAATTATTGGGAGTTGTTAGAGAATGTGACTTTTTTTTACTCCCAATAAATTTAGAAACCTCCTAAATCTTGTGTTTCAGGAGTAATTTTTTACATAACGATTGGAGATGCTCTTAGCGGAGTGAGGCGGCAAGTTCCGGCGGCGTGACTATGACTGTAGATGACTCTCATGCTTGCGATTAAAATTACGGTTTATACTTCTAGTGGCATTTTAAGTAAATACTTTAATTATTATGTCAAATTCATTACTACCCCTAATAATTACTATAATTACTGGTATTAATATGTATCGTAAAACTGCTTTATATGGCTGCAGAAAATTTGTAAAAACAACAGAAGTAGGGGGTGTTCAGATTGAGGTGGTGGCAGGCTCCGATACTGCACTACTCGTACTAAACGAAAGCTGAAATGACCGCCGGTCACAAATCTGCTACAATCGGTACCAGTTGAGGTTCTCCATGGACAAATTTTTTGATGTTTGATTTTGACCAAATTTATAAATACCTATATTTATGAATGAAGAGAGTAGCTGGTGAGCTACTAGCTCTTGTCTTATTGCCATTTGCGACGGGAAGACGTCTTATTTGTCTCCCTTAACAATTAAGATAGGTGTAGATTATATCTCGAATTACAAAACCAGCCAACTCGACTCCCTCAACTCAGTGGTGCAGTGCAATTTTTCTCTCTTGGCGGTTTTGCTGACTCAAGATCATAAGGTCCACATGTCAATGCTACATAGGCATGGTGGGGCCCACATGTCAGTTGCCACTATTTTTTTTCTTTCTTTCTTCTCTCCTCTCCTCTCCCCTCATCTCCCACAGGCGGCACAAGACACGAACTCGAGGGCAGTGCAGGGCGAGGTCGGGACAGGGCGGGGCGGACGCGAGGTCGAGGCGAGGACGACAGACAGGGACGGCGCGAGGCTGGGGCATGGCGGGAGCAGCGGAGCCATCGGGCGCGAGCGCTGAGGTGCGCGAGGATGGCCGGGGCAGGGGGGGCGGAACTGCTGCGCAGGAAGGAGGCGGGCGGAGCGGCGCGTGCGGCTACTCGGCGCGGGCAGGGGGTGGGGGGAGGGGGGTGAGGGAGGGGGTTGCAGGCGGGGCGGAGCTGCTATGCGGTCGCGGGCACGGGCATGACACGGGTCACCGGTGAGCGGGATGGAGCGGCTTCATGATGTCGGCGTGGCAGAGCAGAACGGTTGTGGCGCAGGCCACGTGGGCCCGTCACCGGCGTGGGCGGCGCGGCATGGGTCCGGCTCGCGACACGGCGGCAACGCGCGTCAGTGGGCGGAAGATGAGAGGAGAGGTGAGGAGAGAAGAAAGAAAGAAAAAAAATGGTAGCAAGTGACTTGTGGGCCTCATCATGCCTACGTGGCAAGACATGTGGGCCTCATGATGCTGAGTTAGCTAAAACCGCTCAGAAAACCATCAAAAAAGGAAAATTGTACCGCACTACTGAGTTGAGAAAGTTAGACTACTGGTTTTGTAATTCGAGGTATAATCTGCACCTCTCTCGATAGTTGAGGGAGTCACATACTACTTCTTTTTTTCCCACATCATCTTACACTCTTGCGCTCTCAAAGAAAAAGTCCGCCTTGTTTTGGTCCTGCAGCAGCAGCAAACAGTTCGATCGGTTTTTCCGAGGCCGGCCCACGGCCCATGAAGGGATTTGCAGCTCGTGCGCTGGAATACACATACTCACGGCCACAATTAGTCCTGGCCAAACGGACCACGCGGCACGGTCCGGCCCAAGCACGAAATGGCCCGGCACGATTAATTTCGGGCCGGTCCGGCACGGAATTTATGTTGGGCCGTGCCGTGCCGCCCGCCATGCCGCGCCTTCGGCCCACGGCCCAGCACGAATTTAGTTAGCCGTGCCGGGCCAGCCCATTAAGCACGATAGCCGAATAAACATTTCGGCTTGTTAGTGTTTAAATGATAAAAAATAAAAGAAAAATAGGTGCTGGTGACAAGATTTAAACTCAAGACCTATAGGTTGGGAGAATAGTGTCTTACCACTACACCAAACAAGTCTTATTTGGCTTTAGACATATATTTTCGTTCTAATGCCAGATTTTCGAGCCGTGCTCAACTAGGCCTATATCGTGCTTCATGGGCCGACAGCTAAACGGGCCGTACCCGTGCCACCTGTCGGGCCACCGCCTCGGCCCAAGCACGGTCCGTAGATGCGTGCCGGGCTGGCCCAGGCATGAAATAGGTCATGCCGTGCCGGATTTGGGCCGGGCCAAATTTTACGGGTCTCGGACCGGCACGGCAAGCACGGCCCAGCTGGCCAGGACTAGCCACAATAGTAGTAGTTGATGGATACGCACATCCAAACCTTCAAAGAACTTCCTACTGCCTGCTATGCGTTTGTTCCTCTTCTGTTAGAAGTTTACAAGGGCATGTCAAAAAAAAAAAAAAAGAACAAGTTTACAAGGGGGTTTGGTGGGCTCAGAGTCCCCTGGATGAATACTGAGCTAAAAAAAAACGCAGAACACGAACATCAGTTGTAAAGACGATCATCCATCCTCGTCGACGGCGCTGGCCATGTTAGCTGGTCCTGCCGGATGGGACAGGACAAGACTAGCTGATCGTCGTCCAGCTACACCTTGTACTCGACGCCGCGCGTGTCGCCACACACGGGGAAGAGGCCTAGGTCGCCCTTGCGGACGGGGTGGAACGCGCCGCCGAAGTATGGTTTCAAGTACGCTGGAAAAGGTCGCCGACAGGAAGGAGGCGGAACCGGGCGTGGTAACGGACACGACGTCGGCGCGAGGCGGGCGCGGAGTTGGGCTCCTGGCTGGCAGTGCTCGTCGTACATGGCGACACAGGCTGTGTCGCGACGGCGCTTGTCTTTGAGCAGGAGGATGACGTCGCCGACTTGCCGTGGAAGATGGAGAGGGTGGCCATGGTGAACGGTTGGAGGTTGCAGATGGAGTTGCAAAAAAGTGGTGGCCTCCTCCAGCACCAGCCGGTTGGGGGAGATCATCTTGCTGAGCGGAGCAGAGGGCGTGGCGGCGGCAACGTGAGACGTGTTTGCGTTTTGATGATGGTGGCCAGTTTTGTTGTTGCCCGCGACTCCGTTCTGCACACGCGAACGCGAATCCGAGCGGCCGGGTGACCCGGATTTCTGCTTGTTCCGATCCACTCTCGGCAGGGCCCTGCTCTCGGGATGTGTGCTCCTGGTCCTGACAACGTAATTCCCCGAGTCGGAAACCATGTTACCTACTCCGAAACCAACTCGAGATTAGCACATCTATATACGTGCATCAATTCTTCGCTACCATTAGCATCTGTGAGCGACAACAAGAGTGCCGAGATACCCGACGGCCACATGTTTCCATCCTCCAACGCCGCTAGGCTTGTTTCAGCGATGGCCGACGAGACCACGGAACAAGTCGGCCTGCCCGCCGCGACAGAGAAAAGCGCAGCGGCGCACGCTTCTGCCGGCGCTGAACAGGACGCGTGCGATGCCGAGCAGATCGGCGGGATGACGTTCCAGGCCCTGCGTGAGGCAGGGACGCCAGCGACCGTGTTCCCTCCGCCCGACAACGCCGACGAGAGCACGGAACACGCCCTTGCCGCCGCCGCCGCAGACACCACAGCGGCGACCCGCGATGAGGAAGCTGAGGTCCCGGAAGAACGCGAAGCCGCCGATGACGACGTTCAAGAAGCCCATCAAGACTCGGAGCAGCAGCACCAGTTCACGTACGATGATGAAGACGAAGGCCCCGGTGAGCTTGACCCGGTGCAGGTCGAGTTTGTCCGCCGGGTCCTCAACGCCGTGCGCCACCTGAGCGATCCCGACGGGTACCCCGACGACGTCATCTACGAGATGGCGCTGGCCGCGATCCCACGGAGCTGGCTGCCTCGGTTGTTCGACGAGTTGCCGTCGTACCGGAACGGCGGGTTCGGAGCAGTCCCAGCGTCCGCCGACGCGGTCGATGCCCTGGAGAAGCGGGTCTTTCACGCCGGAGGAGGAGGAGATGACCACGGCGGGTGCGCCATCTGCTTGGAGGAGGAGTTCGAGGAGGGCCAGGAGCTCAGCGTGATGCCGTGCTCAAAAGCGCACGCGTTCCATACTGTGTGCATCACCCTGTGGCTCGGGCAAAGCAACATGTGCCCTCTGTGCCGCCATCCTCTGCCTGCTACCGAGGATTAGTAGTAGTAGTGGCAATTGAGTTATTAGTTGTTGGCTTGTTAGCTGATGATGTCGGAGTACGTCTTGCCAATGGAACATCAAGAAAATGTCTCCGTGTTTTTTTAGCAAGTACGTAATTGTAACTAGCATTCTCGTTGTTCATAAGTGTTCGTGGAAATAGTACATATCACTTATTTTAACAACTGATCTGTGTCGTCAGAATTTAATTGTTCCCAAAGATTTGGACATGAAAGGCGGCAGATTAGCAAGACAGGTTCGGCCAAACGAAGATATAACATGCAGCAGTGCACGATTTTTGATCTCGTGTTGTTAAAGTTTATCAAATTTATTTATTATTTATAGAAACCTTATTCAAAGATAAGAAGAAAGCACAATTAACCAATCATAGAAATAAAGTTCAAATATGACAGAGGGAGTATTTTTCAACAGGGTCAAAAGAGAAGTTCAGAAATGCATTGTAGAAACAACAATAAATTCATAAGAGAAATGATTACGGTACAAGAAACGTCACAGCTGTCTTTAAAAAACGAAGATGTTACACCATCACTCTATCATACGATGAAGAAATATATTTATACAAGAAAAAAGATATAGAACACATCTATTTTACACGGCCGTACTCTATGGATACGGTGAAGAAAAATGAATAGGTATCCTATTGGTACATAGTTAATCACAAATTCATTTATACAAGAAAAAAGATATAGAACACATGCATTAGTTGTAAAGGTCATATATAATAGCATATCCTATCAAATGGGACTTAGTGAATTATGACTTAGTAATGAACCCTATCAATATAGAATACATGCATCAGTTGTAAATGTCATATTGATAATAGATCCTACCAGGTGGAACTTGGAAATCGAGAAATAGAACTTATTGCCGAATGCAATGTTTGCACGAACGATTTATACTTCCTGATTTTCACACCAGTAAAGCTCCTCCTTACATACTTCATTGACTCCTCGAAGTATCCTCACATTCCATCCATGGAACAAGGGATATGACATATTATTTCGAACAATCCATCCATAAAACATGGGTGATTCAACACAATAGACATCTTATCTCTATCAACTAGGAAGGTTTGCAGTTGAAGTCTAATAAATACTAGATACTCTCTTATGACATCGATTATCTTTTATAATTTCTCACTTTGAGAGGTCATGTGAGTTAAGCATAAGGTATCACTATAAATCATATCACATAGAACACGAATTACCTTTTTAATCACATTAATACTATCACGCAACAAAGCTAAAATTTTATTGCCCAGGATCCAAACACACCTGGAAGGCATGATGTCTCAAATGAACTATACATAGCTTTGATTTTGGGTTGCGTTGTCAAATGAATTACAAACAAAACCTTGTGTTCTTAATAGTGACATGCATCTCATGAAAACTCGTAATACATTTATCTAACAAATAATTGAAGACAAATTAGTTGACTGATTTATCTAACATGGAGTGCTAATAAGTTATGTGATTTTAATCCTATGAGTCATGCATTCCAATTAAATAATACCATATAAGACGCACATATATTGTGCATGATAAATATTGTATTGCATTATACCTCTCCTATAATATAATAGAGTCGGCTTAAGATGTAAGACATATGATAGTCCAAGTTTAATTTTTTAGCCTATCAAATATACTATAATATGAGAGACACTATAATTTCGTAGAAATTAGAGATATTTGGGATTTGGATAGTGCTGATAAGCTCACGGCATTTAATCCGACACGTGGTGATTAATCCCAAATGCATGAGTTTAGTTGATTAGACATGATGATGGAGAGGAATGAGAGACGGACGCAAGCTGTGGTCCTGCTCTATGGCAGCCTTCTTAGTCTTGCTAGCTGCTATTATTAGGGCACATATAGTGGCATATAAAATTTATTTTTAGAGAAACGTCAACTCCGCGTAGTCTTCACAGGAGGCAGGTGCGGGATGGGAGATCGAACGCCAGCTGGCTAAGACGCGCCCATGCATCTTCAGCACCGGGCCACATGCCCTTCCGCGCTATATAAAATCAATCGTTATAATGTATCATCATTTATTAAAGTTATCTGGAACGACTATATGCAATATTACAAATACCAAAAGATTCTCATACAATGGTACTATATTAGATAGTAATGGGTATAGTCCTCTTCCTTTCTCTCAGACATGTGATGTCACAATAAAGATTTGTCCACAAAGGCAAATGCCCCAACGTCCACATTGGTTCATAGCTTCGCCCTTCGCTACTCACTAACCAGCGACTGCTCGATGGGTGGGGGGGGGGGGGGGGGGGGCGCCCCCACCGCCTCAAGAGGTCATTTATAATGGCCATGGAATTTGATCTCATTCTTGAGATCCATCATGTCCATCTTCTCGCGTACGCATTGCTATTGCAGGACCACCTTAGTGCAAAGCGCGGCCATATTAGCGCCAATGTGTGCCCTCGACTACGACCTTATGCAACATGCCTCCCTCTGTATAGCTAGCCATTCGGGCCGCTTGGCCTAGCTCAGCACGAACTCGTTTAGGCACGACCCGCTGTGGATGCAGGCTCACACGACACAATGGGCTGTCCGAGCCGTGTCGAGGTCGTGCTAGTGCTCGGGGGTCGGCCCAAGACACAACATGAAATGGACTTTGCTGTACCGGGACGGCCCAAATGGCACAATAACACGATGGCCCAGCGGAAAGGTGGCACGGTGTCAGATCCTAGAAGCGGCAGCGGCGAGCCGATGCGATGAGCCCCTACAATGAGCCGAGGAGAGGGATCTAAGAGGGCAAGGCGACGAGTTGGCGGCGATGGCGAGCGAGAGGTGACGCTGAGCCGACAAGGGAGAAGCAGATCCAGAGATGGCGTTGAGTCGGCGGGCGGCGTTAGGTTTCGGCAGCAGGGGTGGAGAGGGCTTGAGGTAGCCGACGGAGACACGGAGCATTCGATCGAGAGGAAGGGGAGGCGGCGCCACGTGGTTGGCGCATGCGGTGCTCAGTTTAGGAAGAGAAGGGAAGGGAAGAGAAAGAAGAAAAAGAGAAAGAGAAAGAGAAAGATAAGAGAGCGGTGCTGGGCTAGATCGCTGGGGCCGTGGGGGTAGAAAATTGTGTTGGGCCGCTGGGAAGGAGACCGTCTCATTCTTTTGGGCCTTTGTTGGGCTGCACCTAAAGCTGTCCAAACGGGCCGCCTGACACGGCACGGCCCGAGCACGCCAAGGCACGGCCCAATTAATTTTGGGCCGGTACGACACGTAAATATTTTTGTCCTGTGTCGTGCCAGCCCACGTGCCTAGGTGACGACCCATGACACGGCACGTAAATGTTTATCGTGCCGGGCTGGCCTGATAAGCACGTGGGCATGTAGGCCCATTTCTGACCCAGGTAGCACGACAGGCCTAAAAAATTCACAAAGGCAGCTAAACCAGAACAGAAGGAGAAAAATCAAACACCAGCACAACACAAAATTCCAACAAAAGAACACCAGCACAGAAGGGAAAATAGAACACCCAAAATATGGCCAAAGGAAACTTAATTATATTAAGTTAGAAATTAAGTTGTTCTTAGTTGGCTGCCTCATTAAAAACCCTTTGGCCTAAGGGAAAAGAGTACAACCCAGCTCAAAAGTAGTGAGTCAATTCTATTACAGAGTGATCCTAAGTTACAAACTAAGTACATTACACAGTTATCACCCCTTCACCTTCAGCAGAAGTAGCATCATCAAAGAAAAGGTCCACATATGATGCTTCAAGGTCCTTATGATCCTTCTCAATGCTGTGTTGCAGTCTATCTTTCCCTAACCGCCAATCCTTCAAGCAATTCAAGATCTCCACCATTTTACTTGTCAAGCGTCTTCTCCTCTCCTCAAGAAGTCTGCCACAAAGACTGAAAACAGACTTTGAAGCAATAGTTGAAACAGGAACATACATGATATCTTTTGCCAAAAGGGATAAGATAGGATATGTGTACTTATGATGTAACCACCAGTTTAGAACATCAAACTCATCATCATTATAAACAGATATTGGTTCATTATCTAGATACATAGTCAATTCAGATATTGGACCAAAAGATGAACTAGAAGGCAATGGAGTAGACTCAACAGAATCATCATTAGAAGCATAGTCTAAAGTAGACACAGGAAGGATTTGCAGCTCTCAGAGATTTTTGACTAGCGTGGACACATTCTGAAGTTACCACGTCCCTTTTACCGAGCATCTTCGATGCCTGGCCATCGTGGCCGTTTCTCTACCACTTGTGCGTAACTGGACCGTGTGCGCCATTCCACTTATTGCTTCGGCCCAAGCGACAAGCAGAGTCGATTTTGCCTCGGATCCATGATCTGTGACACCCCTAGTCGTCCTGGACACCTACAGAAGCTAGCACGCCTGTCGTTGCCGTGAGGTGGCCCCGTATCGCGGCTCGTAGACCCGCACCCTAGACGCCCCGGCATGTTTGCCCCGTGCGTGAGCCTCAGTTCCTCCGTTCCTCCATCGTCGTGGAGAAACGAGTCGTCATGGCGAAGCACAACGACGGTGGTGATGACGCTGACGCATGAGAATGGAGGAAGAGGATAATGTCGCGTGAAGGCGGGATTCTGAGCGGGGCGTGAAGGATTGGGACTCAGCATCGACGTGTGGAGACGCAACATGAACATGGCAACTACGTGTCGAAGCTTCAGGAGCGACGGTGACGCGTGAAGAAAAACCAGTAGTCAGAACTATGGATGAGAGAACATTGTCGGCTTCCAATTTTACAACTCCCTGTAGATCTTACTCCAGGTAGTTTTCTTTCTGCCAGTATTTACCTATTGAGGTGGTCTCCTCAATCTGAATGCACCAAATTTAGCTTCATACTTCACAAAGGTGTTAGTCAAAGCAGAATGAACATTGATGAAATAATCAGAGTAATCATGATTAATATTATCAGAAATAAGTTATAATACAT
This sequence comes from Eleusine indica, assembly GCA_030378355.1. Lineage (NCBI taxonomy): Eukaryota > Viridiplantae > Streptophyta > Magnoliopsida > Poales > Poaceae > Eleusine > Eleusine indica. The sequence continues at coordinate 43,531,236 of CM059501.1, read as the reverse complement.
TTGAAAGACCTTTCATCTTGCCTCTAGGATCAAGAACAAATGCCATTGCATATAAGATAGGAATTTCTTATCAGTACTTCAGGTATTTACTCTTCATAGGAACAACAACATGTCTCAACAACCTATCATTCTCATAGCTACTCAAGTGAGAAGCTATCTCAAGAAGTTGATGTAAAATCATATTAGATGTTGGATAATACACACCAAATAATATAAGAGTGGACTCATAAAACTGTTCAAGAAAGACACGAACCTTCGTAGCAACATACCAATCATCCTTGGTCAACAGGGTCTGACCTGTCTTCTGCTGATATTGACTATTCCTAAAGACAGAAAAAGAATCCTCATGTGGAATAAGGTGCTTTAGCATTAGAAAGGTGGAATTCCATCTCATATCCATGTCCAAATTAAACTTCTAGGAGGAACACCAATTGCAGTGCAATAAGCTTTGTATGCAGCAATCCGTTGGTTAGAAGAGTTCAACAATGAAATTGCAGTTCTAAAAGCTTCAACAATTGGCTTTAAACGTTTCAAACTAGATTTGACAATAAGATTTATGATATGGCATGCACATTTTTGATGAAAGAAAAGAGAACCAACATAACTAGAAAACTAAGGTGTCAAAATTTTCATAGCATTACCATTAGCAGAAGCATTATCTAGTGTAATAGCAAATATCTTATCAGTCAAAAGCATATTCATCAATCACAACACTAATACGTTCTGCAATGTTCTCACCAGAATGGGAAAATTTATAAGCCTCATATCCAAAACCTTTTTCTCAAGCACCCATTCAGCATTAACAAAATGAGCAACAACAGATAGGTAATCTTCCTTAGCTTTGCCATACCAGATATCAGAAGTAAGTGCGACACATGAGACACTACAATGCAAATATTCAATCAGTTCAGAGCGACATTCATTGAAATACTTCACAAAATTGCTAGTGGTTGTTTTCCTAGACACACAAGAGAATCTAGGATTATGAGCACGTTTAATGTAATGCTCAAATGCATCAGTGGCACCAAATCCTAGAGCAAGATCTAAAGCAACAATCAAACGACACAATTTAGCATGAGCTACAACAGAATCATATTTCCATGAACGAACAGAACCATCAGGATTAAAAGATAGCAAAGATTGGGTTCTATTAGCATGTTCAACTTTCCAAGCAAGTACTCTGATGTCTAAGCAAGTGACTAGTACCAACTACACCATTTACCTCCTTGGTGATAGGATCGAAATCCTCCCAAGCGTTGGAGGTCCTCTTCCTTCCCCTCTTCTTACCTCGGTTGGTGGTGCTCGTAGTGTCGGAGGCGTTCGAAGGAGGGGTAGGCGCTGAAGGAGCATCGGTCGAAGGCGTGGAAAGAGGGCTCAGAGTGGGAGAAGGAGGTGTCGGCGTTGGCATTCTTGGTGGAGGCATGTTCGGTCTCGAAGAAGGAGGGGTCGGCGCTGCGCCTAGATTCGCCGCGGTGGTTGTCGCTGCAGATCCGGTCACACAAGAGGTTGGGGACGAAGAGCTCAAGGCCGACGCAGGCATCGAAGAAGGAGCCGCCGTGCCCGCTCTCCGAGCGGCCGCGCCAGTCGAGCGTGGACTAGTCCACTTGCCAGTCCTCAAGCTAGCGACGACGAATCGGTGCGTCAGAGGCCTGCTCGCCGCCAGCGTCTCCTGCTCCTGTGACTGCGAGGAGTCGAAGAGCAGGTGCTTCGCCGCGCGCACAGCGTCCTCGCTCGGGTCCAGGCCGTACATCGAGCCGACGAGCAAAGGCGAGGCCAACTGGCCGAAGAGGAAGAGAAGGGAGAAGTGAGGTGCGGCGCGGGAGGGAGGGGCGAGAAGAATGAGGTTAGGTTTAGGGTTGCGCCGGGGAGGGGACGGTATTTATTCGAAGGTGGGAGAATGGGGGAGCCGTTGGGCTGCCAGGCAGGCCTTAGATAGCCGTTGGGTTATTCGTGCTCACCCGGGCCTGATGCGTGCTCAACCGGGCTGAGTGTTAAACGGGTCGTGCCCGTGCCGTCCGACGGGCCGAGGTGATGGCTCAAGCACAGCACGACACCTCGTGTCGGGCCGGCCCGGGCACGAAATGCATCGGGCTATGCCGTGCTCGTGCTGGGCCCAAAAAACCATGCTTCGGGCTGGCACGGCTGGCATGGCCCGTTTGGATAGCTTTAGCTGCACCCATTTCAAGCTGCGCCTCGGGCTAGAGGACAGAGTCGGCCCAAGGCACGGTCCACACCGTGCCATGGGCCCGATTTCTATCGTGCCGTGTCAGGTTCGTACCGGGCCAAAATGGCCAGGCCACGTGCCAGCCAACTTGTGCCGGCCTGCATTCCCAGGTATATCTCTCTGTCGTCGGTCGTCCGCATTGCTTCGAGCATTTGCTCTCCGATCGAGAGCCCAGCTACTGTGAAACCACTGGTCAGCAAGGCAGGGTCGGGCCTCAAACGACATGTTGCCTGCTGGTGCACGCTCCAGAGATCGTCTCGGTTTGGTGCCCTGCTCCCTCACGCCACGCAGTTTGGTCGCAAGCCATTTGCCATCGGCGTATAGGCGAGTTAGATCAGCGTGGAGGCAGACGCTGCGCATGAGCGAGCTCCCATGAGTTTGCATTCACAACGATTCTGGAATAGCCTAAACTTCTTTGTCTTGTCTCGTCGGGTTCGAGTTATTATAACACGAGGGCACAGCTATAGAAAGCTCTGCGGCGACACAAGTCCAGCCGCTCCCGTAACCGACTCATAGTCCCATGAGTTATGAGTTCCTAAAGTATGCACACACCTGCACGCGTACGACACAAGCGCTGATGTGAGTCCGAACCAGACACGTCAGCGATGCCGGTCTCTACAAATACACGGCACGGCGGTATATCCATCGACCCAAGTAGCCGAGACGAGCAACAAGAGAGCAGCAGAGACGCGTCGTCCGCAAGAACGAACCTAGCTAGCTGCACTGTTGTTATCTCGCACATTACTAGTAAATAATAATAAAAGATCGAAAGGTGTGTATATTAAACGCCCTCGATCGAAACCGGTTAGCTTTTCTGTTTCATGGACGTCGTGATGTGTCGGTCCCGACGTGATGAACTGGAGTCGCACATGGAGGTGCTGCTGAAGGCGCGACAGAGGCTGATGGAAGCAGAAGCACAAGGACTGGCTAAACCATCCAACAATGGTGATGACGAGCAGCCCGCCGGCGTCGACGACGGCGCATCATCAAAGACGGCGTGTAACGATGGCAGCATGCCCAATCATCGCCGAGATCCCAATGCTTCTGGCCCCACCACCACAGAAACTTCCATCAACGTTGACTCGGTCAACCAAACCGACGATACCGGCCCAATGCCAATGGTGACCGATCAGGAAATTCTGCCGCGCATGGAGCGACAGCTTCTGTCGGAAGCCCCTCTTCATCAGAGGTCTGAAGAAGAAGACACGACGATGATGCAGGGTGCTTATTACCACCACCCCGTCACGGATCCCGAGCTCTGTAACTACGAAGACGACGTTGTTGAACAGCCTTTTCATTATGATGTAATCACCGGAACATGGAATGTTTTACAGTACTACGTCCAAGCTAACTCCTCCTCGGACTTTGACCAGGATTACCGCGACTACATCTCGAGGCTTAATTACCAAAATAATCAGGAATCTGGAGGCGCCCCCACCAGTTCATCAGAACCTTCCTACAATGTAGACTGGTTCCATGACACCGAACCAGCAGCGGTGCTCGATGACGACGGCCTCGACTACCCGCCGGACGCGCCTTACTGGGAGCAACCAGTGTACGATCAAGTCTGCGACGACCCGCTCAGCCAGCCGATACAGTTCTGGCACTTTCAAGCGACGGAGGGTGACGACGCTTCCGTGGACGAGCACATTGACACGCTAGTTCATATGGAGCCCTACAACGACGACTATGACCAGGAGGAGGAGGAGGAGGTATATGAGGACCACATCATCGAGGACGATGATCCCGCCGTGTTTACCGAAGAATCACACGGCGGCGGCGGCGGATTCGGCGGCGTCCCTGCGTCCGCCGCGGCGATCAAGGGTCTCAAGAAGCAGAAGTACGACGGGTCATCAGGAGCCGATGGTAGTGGTAGCGGGTGCGTCATCTGCATGAGGGATTACAAGAAGGGCAAGCGAGTCGTCGTGATGCCGTGCCAGTACATGCATAGGTTCCATGGCAAGTGCCTCAGGAAGTGGTTGTCGCGTAGCCACTTGTGCCCGCTCTGCCGCCACGCGCTGCCTACCGAGGAGCAGCAGCAAGAGGTGCACGCGAGCGAAGGAGTGTAATTAAGTTTTGCACTAGTGTTCCAGTTAAATAATGACTCGCGTATTGTGATTTTTACTGCTCCACAGCTAGTTAATATTCTCTCCGTTTCAAAATTATTGTCGCCATTGACTTTTTTTTGTTACCTTTAACCATTCATTTTATTCAAAATATTTGTTCAAATATGAAATGTTATAAGTTATATTTAAATTTTATCTAGTAATAAATCAAATAATGAGAAAATACATGATGCTTTTTGAATTTTTTTGAATAAGACGAATGATTAAAGATAGCAAAAAAAAGTCAATGACGACAATAATTTTGAAACGGAGGGAGTAGTAGTTTTGTGGCCTTTGCCTCCCGATTTTTTTATGTTACTGGTACAAAAGCAAAATGTGTCTGGCTGGAAAGCAAAAATCTCAGGTGACAGAAAATTAAGAAATCTGCCTTGATCAGTTTCAGAACACTGATTTGTCCTTGTTCTGTTGTTTTTGTGGCTTTTGTAATCCTAGTTTGTAATTAGGTTGTTGCTCTCTTTTTTAATGAATGATGGAGCTCCTGTCCTTTTTTAAAGAAAATTAAGAAATCTGTTAAGTAGCACACAATTTTTTTGGAACTTTTTCCATTTCTTGTTTTGAATGCGAAAGTGCAGTCTTCCTGAGAGCCTGACAACCCGTGGCATGCTAAAATTCAATTTGTGTCCCTGGCAAATTGAGTGGGCTCTATTTTCTCTATAACATCTCTCCCACGAGTTAAATATTCAACTTTATGTCCTTAGCATTTCTCTTTCTTGTAGTGGTAATTATATTCTACTCCGACATGTGAAGAAAAATCTTGTCTATGTACTATAGAAAAAATATTTTGCCGTCATCAGTTGGATTTGGATTAGAGAATGTTGATTGAAATGACCTCTAATTTTCAGACGACTAGAAATTAGCAACTCCTTATATATAATAACTTAATATTTAATAAGGTCCGGTTTGAATTCACTGATATTTTAAGAATCTAGATTTTAGAATTCTTGAGACCTTCAAACATGACAGATTTTTTTCTAAATTCTAAAATCTAGATTTTCAGATTTTATGAATCTCACAATCTAGTTATACCCAACTAGAGCCAGATTTTATATGTCCAAATACTCAAAAGTCTTTGAATTTTAAGAACGTGATCAATATCTAAACACCACCGCTCAGATTTTATTTAGCATCCGGACTCTAAAATCTTAAAATAAAAATCAGATTTTAAAAATCTGAACTAGATCCGCCCTAAGTATATAGAATCTGTAGCAGTGGAACTTAAAAGACGTTGCCGCAGATTAACACCATCCAGCATCAAACTTGGCACAAGAAAGCGGAGATGCCTACAGGGAGCGCATGGTTTCGATCTAATGGCTAGGGGTAATCGTGGGAACCGAATCGGGTGGTGCCATGGCTCGGCGCCGTAAGTTAGCGAAAAAGAGATTGGGTAGAACGGGGGTATTCTCACCGAGGGGTCGCGCGCGCGGAGCTGGAGCCTGGACGTGGTGGCGGGACGATGAAGACGACGGGGAGGGGCGGCTAGCTGTATTCAGATGGTTAGGCCGTTTGGGCCTCATACAAATGGGCCGTCAGGTTGGTTCGTGACGAAAAGGCGGACTATAACTAACACACGGGACTCGGAACCGGACCGACCCTGTTTCAGTATCCTGATCCGGACCGGACTCCAAGCCTGCAGACGGAGGAGGCCGAGGAGGAATCCGACCCGGCAGCCAGTCCGTCACCGAAGAGATGATGTGTTGCGCATTCACTCGAGCGAGTATCCTCCGCATATATAAACCCAGTGACCACGGAAATAAAATGACCGCCCGCTCGAGCAACTCAGCAGATCAAATAGAGGAACAATCATCATCTCGGAACCAGCGGCTCCCGTGTGAAATTCAACAGCGCGGTCGTCCATACGAAGAAGGGATGGGAGACGTGGACGCCGACGACGTTGATCATCAGTCTGCCGGTTTTGATGGTTTTGATTTGGACAACAACCCTGAGTTGCAGCGCCTGCTAGACCTTTTGGCCAGCCAGCCTGCGGACGAAAGGCGGCACCTTACGGCGATCGCCGAGCTCGAGAGGCAGGAGTACATTACCAACATGTCAAGCACGAGGAAGAGGAAACGTGGTCACGGCACGCGTGGCGAAGAAGAAGAAGGGGTGATGTGTGAGTGTCCTGTCTGCCTTGAGGAGTTCACGGTTGGCGACGATCTCATCATGATGCCGTGCAAGCATAGGTACCACGAGAGGTGTATGGTCAAGTGGCTGGCGCTTAGCCGGTTGTGCCCGTGCTGCCGCCATGCGTTGCCCTGTGAAGACAAGGCGGAACAGGTTAGCATCATTAGCACTGCTGTGACGGTGCTACATAACACCACCAGCAACCGAAGGTTTCGAGGTCAGGCCGCCGTTCAATCTCCTAGGGCTAGGAGGAACTACCGACCTCGACTTCCGCCTGTTTGGGGATGAACTGGAAATAAAAAAAAGATTGAATCAGATGTATGTAAACTTCATTCTTCGTTCTTTTCCGACTGAACGTCCGTAGACGTGCATCGTTCCTGGCTTGCCGGTGGGGGCGTTCTAGGAATCTTGTGAGGAAAGGGTTCCTCAGTAATACACATGATCTAGTACTTTAGAGATCATGGACTTTTGTTGTACGGTTGATAAGAAGGGAGATTACATTATTGCACTGAAGTTGATTGTGAAATATTTACCTTATAGGTATCCGCAGTTATGCTTAAGTCAGTACACTACCGGGTATTTTATCCATAAGGTAACCGATCGAGTTGGCTTCGAACACAAGGAAATTAGAGATAGACTTTCTATATGAATCCTTGTAACTACGAGTAGGACTCTTTATGTACCCCCTGACGACCGGATATAAAAGGCAGCAGGGAACCCCCATCAAGGGAGAGGACAACAATCACAACAACCAACACATTAATAAAAACCAAAGAACATAGGACGTAGGGTTTTTACTCTCGTCGAGAGGGTCCGAACCTGTCTAAATCGGCGTCTTGTGTATTAACCATCGAGTTCTTAATTCCGACGTAACCCTATAAATTTATTGCCGAGTAGAAGTCTCGACAGTTGGCGCACCAGGTAGGGGGCAAGGCTCGCCGGGATTCACCGTTGACTTTGATGGCCGAGATTCTCACCATCCAGTACTCGCCAGACTTCAAGATCTCCTTCGGGTCGCTCGACTTCACCGCCGACTCAAAGCAGACCCCCGCAATACATAAGGCAGTAGCCATGTTCAAAGCAGCTATTGTTCAAGACGCGGCCAGGGGCGAACCACAATTAGTGGCGAGTTCTAGCCATGCAACTTCTCGTGGTCGACAGCGTAGCGATCTGAGGAATTCCATGAGACCCCGTGACGGTCGAGATATCATCAACTCTCGTACAGATGACCGACGGGACGACCGATGGGATGACCGACGACACAATTCACCTCCGAGAGGCAACCGCGACGACCGACGTCGACGAGACGATCGGGACCGGCGCGAAAACCATGATGAATACAACAGGGATCGTCGTCATACTAATGACATAGGCCCTCACCATAATCGTCGCGCGTCTTCACCTTCCCGGTCATCAGACCGACGACGGAGGTCGGTCACTCCAAACGAGGACGAATTCGATGGGATCAAGGCTTACATACTGGAGTTTTGTATCGCTCGGTGGCCAAAAGGATTCAAGCCGGTCCCCATCGAGAAGTATGATGGTCAGACTAACCCTCGGAAGTGGCTTCAACTTTACAGCATGGCGATTCGGGCAGGAGGCGACACCTATGTGATGACTAACTATCTACCGGTCTGTCTCGAGCCGGCCGTTCGGATTTGGCTCACATCACTCCCAGAGAGGTCGATTACTTCATGGGGCAACCTCAACAAGAAGTTCATTGAGAGCTTCTAAGCTACGTGCAACCGGCCGGACAGTCACTTCGACCTCACCCGGATCAAGCAGAAGGCTGATGAAACCCTACGTGACTACATCAAGCGGTTCTACGCCAAGAAGATCGAGATCCCTATTGTTCCGGACCAACAAATCATTGCAGCCTTCCAAGGAGGTGTCCAGAGTGATGAGCTAGTTCGGGAGATCGGTCGGAGGAATCATGACCTCAGGCTGATTGCTCGGGAGTGCATCGAGATCGCTGATAAGTTCGCATCTCGAGAATCGGCCTTATAAGACATCTGAGGCAAAGGCAAGGAGAAGCGCTCAGACAAACCGGAGTTCTCCAAGAAAGAACAGAAGCGGAATACTGAGAACATGGTCGTTGTAGTAGCCCGAACGAGGAAAAATCCTCGGACGAACCAGCAGACCATGGACGACTTGCTGAGTGGCCCGTGCCTATGGCATCTAAAGGAAAACCACAACGCGAAGCATTGTTACCTCCTGAAGGGCTTCACGACTGCTGCGCTGAAGGTGGCCAAATATCCGCCAAGACGCAATGGCAAGGATAAGGCCAATGACGGTGATGACAAGGACGAGGATGGAGAGTTCTAGAAGCCCTGGAAGGAAGTCAATTTCATCTTCAGAGGCCCGGATGCCTACATGTCCAAGCGCAAACAAACGCTGGAGCTACGTGAGATCAACTCCGTAGAGCCTGCTACGCCCGAGTACATGAGGTGGTCTGAAGTACCGATTACTTTTGATCGGTCGGATCACCTCAGGCACCTGCCCAAGCCGGGTCGCTATCCGCTAGTGCTCGCGACAACGATGAAGGGGGTCAAGATCAACAAGGTACTCATCAACGGAGGAAGCAGTCTGGACTTGTTCTTCACCAAGACCCTCACGGAGTTAGACTTGTCGGTCAGTGACTTGCAGCCGAGTTCCTCTCCCTTTCATGGGATCGTACCCGAGAAGACTTCTGTTCCTATAGGACAGATCACTCTGCCAGTCACCTTTGGGACCTGTGAGAACTTCAGGACAGAGCGTGTTATCTTCCAGGTAGCCGACTTCGAGTGTGCTTACCACGCCATCCTCGGCAGACCGGTGATGGCGAAATTCATGGCGGTCCCGCACTACCCATATCTCACTCTCAAGATGCCAGGCCTCAAGGGAATCATCTCCCTCCACTCTGACCTTTGAAATTCTTTCGATTGTGATGTGTAGAGTTGTGAGATGACCGACCGATAGTTGATGCTGTCCGACCGGCTGGAGATCCAGAAGGCAGTCGGCAGTCACGAGCGGATTGACGTGGATGGCCCCGTGAAGAAGCCCACCAAGGACAAGATCTATATGGACGAGGTTCCTACCAAGCAAGTTTTGCTCGATCTAGAGGACCCTGCCAAGATCACTTATGTAAGGGACGACCTTGACGAGAAATAGAAACTCACGCTCACTCTTTTCCTCCAGTAAAATAGGGACATCTTTGCATGGAAGCCCTCTAACATGCAGGAAGTTCCTAGGGAAAACATTGAGTACGAGCTAAGGGTGCCTCCTGGGGCCATCCCCCTCAAGCAAAGGCTTAGAAGGTTCGCACAAGACCGCAAGGACGCTATGAAGAAGGAGATAGCTAGATTGTTAGATGCTAAGTTTATAAGGGAAGTGTACCATCCCGATTGGCTGGCAAACCCACTCCTTGTACCTAAGAAGAATAAAAAGTGTCGGATGTGTGTCAATTATACCGATTTGAACAAGGTCTGCCCTAAAGACCCCTTCGCTCTGCCACGTATTGATCAGATTGTAGACTGAACAGCCGGGTGTGAGCTTTTAAGCTTTTTGGATGCCTATTCAGGCTATCACTAGATCCCACTGAAAGTCGAAGATCAGATCAAGACTTCCTTTATAACTCCCTTCGGCGCCTATTTCTATACTATTATGCCATTTAGTCTGAAAAATGCTGGCGCGACGTACCAACGTGGTATTCAACGCTGTCTCGAAACTCAGATCGGTCGGAACGCAGAAGCGTATGTTGATGACATCGTGGTAAAGACTCGGAATGTTGAAGAACTTCTCTCTGACCTGGCAGAGACGTTTGACAACTTGAGGCGTTACTCGATGAAGTTGAACCCTAAAAAGTGTGTTTTTGGGGTTCCTTCGGAAAAGCTACTGAAAGGTCTAGGTCTGGTCTAGGTTTCTAGCCTTGAATTAATGATGAGTTTTGGTGATACATGACAATGGTTGTTGGAACTAAACTTTTATATGAGTTTGTGAGCTTGCATGATAGGTTGTGTTCCGGCATCAAGCAAAAGGTCAAGCTATGACATTGAACAAGAATGTTTATGACAAGTGTTGGGAATCAACATGGATAAGCTTATAGATTGATGACAATATGGTTGACTCAATAAGTTATTTTATGAAGATGCTTGATAAAGGATAATAGTGTTCAATATGTTGATGAAGGTGTCAGTATTTTATGGTTGAAGCTAGAAACACATCATAGAAGATGATTGAATATCAATAGTTGATGGTGTCAACATGGTGATGTGTCAATAATTGAAGTAGAGATTATTGGCCAATAACTTGAAGCTAAGTGACCATTAAGACAAGAAGAAAATCAAGACACTTGAGAAAAGGAATATATCAACTTGGTTATTGAAATAATAATGAGCATATTGATGATGACGGATACAAAGTAGCATTATATGGAAAGGCGGTGAAGGTTGAGCAAGACTTGGCTACGACGGACCATGTGCAAGGGTGAAGGGCAAGCAAGAGGCTTGGTGCTGAAGAACCAAAGGCAATGGTGAAGAGCAAGTGTAGGTTTAGCATGATGAACCGTGCAAGACTATGTGAAGCTATGGATTAACTACATCACTTATTTGAAAAATGGTTGAAATGTGAAATGGATTAGCATGATACTCATGGGTTTTACCCACATCAAGTGAAATTGAAATTAAGAGCAATGATTGAATTTCACATGTTGAAGAACTTCAAATGGGTTGAACATATAGAAGTGGTCACATACACTTCATGAGTTGATGAAGATCAATCTCAAAATATCATGCAGACATGCTCAAGAAAATAGAAAGATTGTGGTTGCACTTTATGAGTTGATGAACATCAAATCTAAAATCTCAAGTGGACAGGCTCAAGGCAAAGGTATAATAATGTTGGATATATATGCTTATCGATAGTTGATCAATAACTAAATGTTCAAATGGTGAAATACTCATGCATTGGCAACCCTCAAGATATGTAAATATTATGACATGAAGGTTTTTCTATTGGCATAGTTTCTATTCACTTTTGAGTATAGGAATGTCATACTATCAAGAGGGATGCAACGTTGATAGCTTTGCTTATGTCTCGGTGCTTAAAATGATCTAACAAACTTTTGTGAGAGTTTAACATTCCTTTGGGTGAAATTGGGGCTTGTTCTTAGTGAGTTTGGATAGCCCTCTAAGTTATCTTTACATAGAATCCAAAATCACCTAAATCGGACTTCGGGAGCAAAAGTTATGCCATTTTTTCTGGGTACTCCCGGACTAGGATGGCTCGGCCTGGTCCAGAACCATTTTGGTTCTGTTTTCGCCTGACCCAGATTAGGACGGCCAAACCCAGACTAGGACGGGTTCTGGGGACAGTAGAACTAAGATGGGATTACCCGGACTAAGAGGGTTGAGGGACTAACAACGGTAATATTTGTTCTGTTCTGAGTTGGTCCGGACTAGGACGGCCCCCGTGGCCGGACTAAGACGACCACTGATAGAATATAACGGCTAGTTTTTGAAAACTTCTTATGTATACCCCCCCTTTGTCGTCAACGGTTGGCTGCCGGTTCTATACCAAAGAAACACAAATTTAGGCCAAGAAACAACCTCTTCACTCCCCATTGCTTAGTGTTTGACCTTGTGGGTGAGATTGGGTGAGAGATTGAGTGAAAAAGAGCTAATTCCATTGTTGAGCACTTGAGTTCATAAGCAAGCAATTTTTGTGGCATTTGTTACTCTTGGGGATTCATCCCCTAGAAGGCAAGGCGTCGCCCGGTGAGCTCCCAAGCTTTTTGGTGAGCCTCGGGAAATTTGTGAAGGTTTCGATTCACTTTCGCAAGGGAAGAAATCAAAGGAAGCAAGAAAACCTGAGCTCGATCTTTGTGATTGCTCAGTGAGGATTTAGGTTGAAAGCGACCCGGCTCTTTCGAGCTCCTCAACGGAGACGTAGGATTCTTGAAGAATATGAACTTTGAGAAACAAATCATCACGTCTCATATTTGGTTTGCAAGTTCTTTACCTTATTCTTCATATTTGTGCTTGATTTTCTTAAACCGAATTATTCTATCATTATACTTGTTGTTGGTTCAATTCATTCGGTGTATTAGCTCATATATATGTCTAGAACAACTTGATAGAAGTCGATTTGTATCTAGATTGTTAAAAACATGTTTTTGCTCATCTTTCCACCGTGCAGTCCGGACTAGTCCGGGAACCCTAAGGACTAGTCCGGGTCCTTAATTTGTCCAGAAATCTTAAGTACTAATTCAGCTCTAGGACAAGTCCGGCCCTGTCCGGACTTATCCGGCTTTATCCGCTGCAAATTTGTTTTAATCGCCTATTCACCCCCCCCCCTCTAGGCGACATTAAGTTCCGTTCAGCTACTCGGCTACATCATTTACAAATGAGGTATAGAGGTTAACCCAGAAAAAATCAAGGCGATCCTTGATATGGGGCCACCGAATTCCCAAAGGGATGTTCAGAAGTTGACCGGGTGCATGGCATCCTTGAGTTGCTTTATCTCCCGACTGGGGGTCAGGGGTCTACTGTTTTTGAAACTGCTCAAAAAGCAGGATGACTTTGTCTGGACAACAGAGGCGCAGTCGACGTTGGATGAGTTGAAGGTCCACCTCAGCAATATTTCAGTACTGGTGCCTCCCGAGCCACAAGAAAAGCTTCAGCTCTACATATCGGCCACAACTCAAGTTGAGAGCACCGTCTTAGCGGTCGACCGAGAAGAAGAGGGTCACGTACAAAAAGTACAACACCTGGTGTATTTTGTCAGTGAGGTCCTTAGTGCCGTCAAAACACGATATCACCAGATCTTAAAGCTGCTATATGCGCTCTTGATCATTTCGAGGAAGTTGAAGCACTATTTTTAGGCTCATTCTATTGAAGTTCAAACAACCTTTGCACTCGGAGAAGTCCTCCACAACCGAGAAGCCAAAGGAAAAATTGCCAAGTAGGCAGTCGAGCTCGGTCAGTTCACCAATACGTTTGTATCCCGCTCGGCAATCAAAGGACAAGCGTTAGCTGACTTCATTTCCGAGTGGACAGAGATTCAGATGCCGCCTGCACCGCAAGATATTGAGTACTGGAAAATGTACTTTTACGGATCCCTCCAGTTACCTGGAGCGGGTGCAGGAATTGTTCTCATCTCACCACAAGGAGAAAAGCTTTGGTATGTCCTCCAGATCATGTTTCACGTGTATAACAATGCTGCAGAATATGAGGCTCTTCTACATGGTCTGCGCATTACCGTATCACTCGATATTCAGTGTCTTGACATCTTTGGTGATTCAGCTCTGGTCATCAACCAAGTCACTAAGGATTGGAATTATGTGGATGGAAATATGGCTGCCTACTGCCAAGAAGTAAGGAAACTCGAAGACAAATTTGATGGACTGGAGTCCACGCATAGTCTTCGGGATAACAATCAAGCGGTTGATGAATTAGCCAAGATGGGATCATCTCGAGCGATTGTCCCACTCGGTATTTTTCTACACATCCTTGATTCTTCCACTATTTCTCCTCGGTCTGACGTCTTAACGATCGATGTTGCTGAGATGGTAGATGATATCAACATACAGACCAACTGGCGCGACCCGATTGTCCAATTTTTTAGTAAGGGAACATTGCCTCCGGATCATAATGAGCAACATAGGTTAAAGGCAAAGTGTCAAGGATATTTGATGGTGGATGACCTACGCTATCGACTAGAAGGCAAAGAGTTGATGGAAGAAATCCATTCTGAAGTATGTGGCAACCATGCGGCTTCCAAGACTTTGGTTGGCAAAGCCTTCCGGCAAGGGTTCTATTGGTCCACGACGGTCGAAGATGCACACCAAGTCATTTGGAAGTGTGAAAGCTGTCAATTCTTTGCTCAACAGACAGGCATGCCTTCGCAACAACTTCAGATGATACCTATGACTTGGTCTTTTGCAATCTGGGGGCTTGACATTGTTGGTTCTTTCAAGAAAGCGCTAGGTGGGTTCACTCATTTGTTTGTTGCTATTGATAAATTCATCAAGTGGATTGAAGCAAAGCCGGTCGACAAGATAACTTCAAACAAGGCGGTCGAGTTTGTCAGAGATATGTTCACTCGGTTTGGGGTCCCTCATGATATCATCACCGACAATGGTACTCAGTTTACATCTGAGGAGTTCCATGACTTTGCCGATGAGATGGAAATAAAAATCCACTTTGCATCAGTGGCTCATTCTCAAAGCAATGGGCAGGTCGAACGAGCCAATGGTATGATTCTTCGGGGGTTGAAGCCTCGAATATTTGACAGGTTCAAACCGTATGCCGATCGGTGGGTTCGAGAGCTGCCTTCGGTTCTCTAGGGGCTGCGCACTAGTGTCATTCGGGCTACTGGTCAATCACCTTTCTCGTTGGTCTACGGCTCCGTGGCTATGCTGCCGACCAAGGTAAACCTCGTATCAGCGTGAGTCAAGGGATATGACGAGAAGCTTTCTGAAGACAATCGAGTGATTGAGTTGATTGCAGCAGAGGAGTTGCATGATCGTGCTCTGTTTCGATCGGCAATATACCAGCAAGGCTTGCGACATTATTATGACAAAAATGTTCCAGTCGCCAGTTTCATGTTGGGGATTTAGTGCTGCGACGAGTGCAACAACTAAGAATCAGCACAAGTTATCCCCTAAATAGGAAGGACCTTATGTGGTCAAAGAAGTTACTCGGCCAGGGGCTTATCGACTAATGTATGAAGATGGCGACGACGTACCAAATTCATGGAACATCAATCAGCTACGTCGCTTTTATACTTAGTCTTTTTCTTGTATTTTCATACATTATTATTGAATGAAATTCTAAGTCTTTTTGATGGAATATGTTTTTGATTTCATTCTTATTTGTCTTGATTCCTTAATTTATAACATTAAACAATCGAGCCAGGGGCTAACTAATAATGTCCCATTACTCCTTAACCTTGACAGATTTTGGTTTTGGATTTTTCTGACCGATTTCTCATATTTTAACACGGTCTAAAGTTTTTTTGGTCTTACGCTGAAACATTATGGTTATACAATTTATACTGCACAACAGACTGCCACTATACTAAACCCAGAGCCAAAGTGTGAGAGGTCATGTGTTAATTGGTCGATTCTGCTTGTTACGCAGTTATAAATTACAACCTAATATGCTAAGGCAGACTGGTACAACTTCTATTTTTGTCTCTAAAAGACTTAAAGTGAAAAGGTCTAAGTGTTATAGCGTGACTAACGCAGCTTGGCACCGACTGATTTGCTCTAAGTAACAGGAGATTACTTTCATGACTATTTAGTTTAGTTTTTCGAACTTGTTTAGTAACTAAGCAAGCACAAGAATTAATATTTATATTTATATAGAGACAATATTATTTTTCTGATTCAAATACTATTAATATTTGTTAACATTACAGATATTACAGCTCCTGTGAAGGAGAGGAGGCATAATCTTGTAACTCTAACTCCAGAGTTGCTAGAGGAGACTGCACGATAGGGTCGACCTCTACATTATCGACTAAGGCATGGGAGGTTTTCAGCATGGAATCTATAAGCAACTGATATTGATCGATCGTCAAGTCAGGGTTGAAGCCCTCCTTGACTTTGTCCAATGACATAGCAGGAGACCAAGATTGGCAAATAGCCAGTACTTGACACCCGGTTTCGGTCGCCACTCTTCTGGTGTTGTTGGCGATCACCTCCGATGCGTGCTCCAGCAAGTACTCCAAGGAGTGCCCGGTCTTCTCCACTTGGTTAGCATGGATATAATCCAATGCTTTCCGAGCGTTGTAAGATATGGCTGCAAAAGTCATGAAGGGTATTAGATGATGAAGTCCGAAAGTGATGATAGAAGACTTAAAAGGATAGCTTACTGACAAGTTTACATTTGAAATACTTGGAGTTGCTCTTAGCCTCCTCAAGCTTTCCTTCGGTCTCTTCTAGTTCATTCTTCAGCCGAGTGATCTCGGCACTCTGCTCTCCAACTGACTTGGAGAGGTCATTCTTCTCAGCAGTCAGAGCATTTAAGAATCTCTGCTGGTTTGAAGTTAATTTCTCTAGGTCGGTGACCTTCTGATCATGAGCTAAAAATACAAATAAAGACTTTAGTGTTAGAGTGAGAAAGAAGCAAACATAAGTTGGTCTGCAATCTTACCAACAACATCAGCACGACTTTGCTCTAGAGCTTTGGTCACCACCTTATGGTCGATCTGCAGCTTCTCAATTTGCCTCATGGCTTGGGAAAGCTACTCGCCGCTAACTGTTGACAACAAGTCAATACCTATAAAGGAGAAGTTTCAATGCACAAGATGTTAGGGGCTTACCAAAAGTTTTGGCCTCGAGGTATTCAATCCTGACCTGCTTCTTCTCCACAAGAGAATATATTCTCTGAATATGAAGAAGGGTATGGTTAGCTGGGAGAATGATTCAAGGAAGAAAAAACTTGGTGGTATTGATGTACCTTGTTGGCCTCTCGATGCCGATGCATGATGTCAATGTCCTCAACTTCTGGTCGACTCACTGAGTCCTCGACCAACACGGCCTTACCCTTATAATAGGGAGAAGACATGCCTGTCGGGGAAGAGTTAACGGTCAGAGGAGTAGGCGTCAGCAGTGGATTGGGCACTGGAGCGTTGGGCGACTTCCTCGGCTCAGTCTGCACACTTGATGGTTTGCGGACCGGCTGAGTCTGGTCGGTCGGTCGAGGAGCAGGAGTCGACCGAGTGTCTTGAGACCCTTGGACGCTCTGAGTATCACTTGACCGACCGCTATGATTGCCAAAGAGCATAACGGAAAAAGCTTAGCATATAGTTGATAATAGCAATGATGAAGAATCAAAAACGTGAAGAGATATACCCGGGGGCTTGTTTAATTTTGATCCGACAAACTTTCTTCTTTGTAGAAGTGGTCTACGAATCAGAATCCTTCCTCTTCAGGGAAGTCTTGGCGGCTCCGACTAGCTTGATGGTCGGTCAGAGTGTGCAGAGGTTGGCAGGCTGGCATTTTGGTGGCGCTCCTTCTCGTCATCATCGTCATCTCCCACATATTGCCGACGAAAGTGAGCGGTTTGTTTTACTCGTCGACTGGGGGAGGGCAAGTCAGGGCGAGAAGGTGCAGTGGAGATGTTGGTGACGGCCTCTTCGATCAGTCGGGCGTCCGCTGAACAGCTGGCTCCACCAGTACCAGTCTGCGGTGGCTTTTTGACATAATCCGGTCCCTCGGAATCGGTCGAAGGGAGCGGAGGGTGTGACACATAAGTCTCTAGAACCTGCAAAAACATCAAGATATCACATATTGTGATTTTTCAAAAGGACGTCAGAATTATTCAAGACGACCGAGGCTTACTCGGGCCCACAGAGTGCCCATGTTGTATGCCTTCACGATTAAGAAGTGATCTTGAATGATGTCTCCTTCAAATATTTTTGATAATCGTGACCGACGCAGAGTGGAGTTTGGCAGATCAGGCACCTCCATCGTCTCGTCGTCGGTGGCATAATCCCAGGCGGGGTGGCTCTGTTTCTTCAACGGTTGCACTCGGCGCACTATAAAGCTTTTTGCAACAGTGATGCTGTTGATCCCTTCATTCTTTAGCTCTGCAATTTTCTCTAGCAGAGCGACTACTTGGGGGTCGGTTGGGTCAGGTCTCTCTGACCACCGTGCCTGGTGAATGGCCTTGCAACCAGAGAAGTCGGCCAGAACAGGAGGAGAATTGTCACAGTAGAACCACTCATCCTTCCAGTTGTTATTCCCGGTCTTCAATGGTACGTTGATGTAGGCCTCCTTCTTGCGCAACTGGAAACCAACTCCACCTATGGCAACTTAGTTTTCCTTGGTTGGCAGCGGTCGAAGGATGAACAGATAGCGGAACAAAGTAAAACGGGACAGAATGCCTAGAAAAACTTCGCACATATGCACGAAGATAGCAATGTGAAGGATGGAGTTGGGATTGAGATTGACGAGCTCAATCTCATAGAAGAAAAGGAGCCCGCGCAGAAAACTACAGCAGGGAACTTCGAAGCCTTGCTCAAAAAACGAGCAGAAAACTACGATTTGTTGATAGATTGGAAGGGGGCGAGTCTCTTTCGGTACCTTCCAGTCGATACGAGCTTGCTCCGGAAGGATGTCATCCTCCACCATCTTGTTCAGATCGACGGTGGAGATGTTGCTATTCGAGAACTCCCATAGCTGCTCCGGGATCTCCAGCTCGAAGGAGGAGGACTCAGCGGCGGGGGCCTTCTTGGATGATTTGCGAGTCATCTTCAAGGGATGTAAAAATGCGGTGGATCTAAACCCTAGCTAATGCTCGGGGGTTTGATGGTGATGAAGATCTGTGGCGGCGATGGGAGAAAGCGCTAACCCTAGCTCTGGAAGCAGAGGAGTCACAAGAACACGGGAGGCGCGAGGAAGACGAAGCGTTGTGTGCAAATGGCGGCGTGGAATTGGAGTCAACAGTCCACTGCCCCTTTTATACCTTCGCCTTTTTGACATAGTCTCTGGGTCCCATGGGCTGGTATGGGCCACTTAGTGACGGGCTTTTCCATTTAATAATAATAATAACATGACAGGCTTTATTCTTTAAAAAGAATTAGAGCTATTAACCCTGATAAATAATCTCGGGGGCTTCTTTGATGAGAAGTAGTGGCAAATCCACTTAACAATACTTTTCATATCTATGTCATTTGATGATCATGTAGCAAAGGACTTGATGGTCTTACGGGTGTAAGTTCAAGAGATAAGTTATTGATTGATGTTGATAATTAATTATCAAAAATGGACTTATATTAAAAAGAGTGATAATTCATTAAGGAAAAGTTATACTATGATTGATGTCATTTAGCTTACTACTATTATATGATTGATATCATATTCTTTTTTATGGGTTAAAACATGATTGATGTCATAAAATTTAGATCCACAAGTCACTCGGACAAGAGTGTGTATCACTCAGCCTTTCTAATAATCGGTCGGCAAGATTGATGTCTTGCTAATTGATCTTTTGGTTTGATGATCAGGAGTTTACTTAAGCTCGAGCTTGATGGTTTGAGTAAATTTTATATAACAAAATATTATGAGCTAATATTATTAGACTCTTATATTATTTATTAGTCTTCAAATTATACAAGAGTCGGGGGCTACACCTGATCAGGTGCACCTAGTTGGCGCATCAAATCCATCAAGAACTTCAATCAAGAGGTCTTCCTAATTTATGATCTAGTCATATAATCTTAAAGATCACTCGGCATGTCAGAGCTCAAAATCAAGAAGCACTCGGGGGTTGCTGTGGAATACTTACATTATAGATATCCGTAGTTATGCCTAATTCAGTAGACTACCGGGTACCTTATCCATAAGATAACTGATCGAGTTGACTTGGAGCACAAGGAAATTAGAGATAGAATTTCTATGTGAATCTTTGTAGACTACGAGTATGACTCTTTATGTACCCCCTGCCGACCAGATATATAAGGCGGCAGGGAATCCCCATCGAGGGAGAGGATAATAACCACAACAGACAACACATCAATACAAACCACAGAACACAGGACGTAGGGTTTTTACTCTCCTTGAGAGGGTCCGAACCTGTCTAAATCGGCGTCTTGTGTCTTAACCATCGAGTTCTTAATTGTGACGTAGCTCTATAAATTTATTGCCGAGTAGAAGTCTCGACATTGGTCTGCAACAACAAGATTATGCTATTTTCCTTTCTTTTTTTTTTTGCAAAATGATTGATCATCTCAAGGCACATGCAGAAAGACATGAACCCATTCTCCAAATAAGACTGGAAACGTTGTTCCTCTCTAGAAAATTATATGCTAGTGCAAGCTCTCTAATTCCAAAAAAAAAAAAAAACACAAATCAGCTTCCCCTTAAAAATAGGATTTGGAAAGTCAGCCAAACCATGCTTATCAGTAAATAGTCAAATTTACTTGCGGTTCCATCATCTTTATACTTTTTTTAAAACGAAGCACTGCCTTTTCATTAAGCAGAGAAATCTTTATACTTTATGTCTCCTTGTAGAAAGGAGCCAGCTGAATAAATCACGGCTACAGAAAGGAACGTATGATGTCTCCATGATTTTTTTTTTCTAGACACTTCTGCATTATTGAACAAGTTTGCAACAGGATTTTCACTCAGAAAGTCAGAATATAGACTCTGTGTGTCTGGTAACAATTCGGTGATGAGCTGGTTAATTAGATTCCTATGACAGACTGGGGCCTGATGTCTGATAACTATTCAATCTGCTGATCAGATCCCCATGACACGGAACTGATAGCCACTTGATGATAAATAAGTACTGGTATCATACACATTCTTTCAGTTCTTAAGCAATTGACGGTCAAACCTGAAGATCAACGAACCATGGGCACATCCATCTGCATCCACAAGTGAATTAATCGAAGTAAACGCCGCCCTAATTCAAAGCTGACGAACTGAAGGACTGTGACACCTGAATGTAGCTGTAACCGATTGTAACCTAAATTGGATCTAATAAACTCCTAACTCTCTTTTCGCAGTAAAAAAAAACGATAATCTTCAACAATTGCCAAGCACTCCCTCTGGTTTTCAGTATTGAACATTAATCAGTTGACGTTTTGAACATTAATTCACGTACCATGGAGTATACTGCAGCAGCAGCAAATCCTAAATCCACCAATGTCGAGGAAGATTGCCGTGTCACCGTACATCCTTCTCCACGTTACAATACTTTTTTCGAAATATGTCCACGTTACAATACTCCAGAAGGCGTTCCCCGGTGAAGAATGTGGGCAGATACATGCAGTTGACTTTTGGGCGGCACACATGACGTTGACTTTTGGCCTGTTCATACCACTCTACCTTTTTATTTCTTAGATTAGAAAAAAAAAATAGCATACCACTATACTTTGTGGCTCTAGTTGCAACTTCCAGCTTGCAGCTGGTGCAAGTTTACTTGATTTTTTTTTATGTATATATATTTGCCATTGAGTACATGAGACAGGCCCTGCCTAACCAAATGGAGGAAGGCATTGCCTGCCGCTCACTCCGTTGACCTTACCGGAACTGTACATGCCAATCCCTATGCCAATACACCGATGTAGTGCTAGACTGCTAGCACACGCTCCTCTTGTTCTAAACATTTGCCCACCACCGTCGCGCTTTTCTCTCTGCAAAATGAGGGACGGCGGCAAGGGTTATGATCCGGCGACCGCCGTCCTCATCGCGGCACTCTGCGCGGCGTCGGCAGCGGTGCTGCTCGTCGACGGCGCCAAGGGAGACGAGGACGAGTTCCCGACGCTGCTGATCAACGGGTTCACGGCGACGCACGCGGCGGGCTCGCCGTCCCCGTTCGAACCGGTGCTGTACGCGCCAAACCGCGCCTTCGCGTTGGGCTTCCTCCGCGTGGGCCCGGGCTCCCTGGACCTCGCCGTTGTCCACCTCCCCTCCTCCCTCCCGCTCTGGCGCGCCACCCCCGCCCGCCTCGGCGACTGGGCCCGCCCCGCCACGCTCTCCTTCGACACCACCCTCGTCCTCGCCGCCGACGGCCCGGGCACCGCCGTGCTGTGGCAGACGCTGAACGCCGCCGGCGACACCGTCGCGCTGCTCAACTCGTCCAACCTCGTCGTGCGGCGGTACGCGAAGCCCTTACCGGCGTGGCAGAGCTTCGACCACCCGGGCGACACGCTGGTCGCGGGGCAGAACTTCACCGCCGCCTCGCCGCCGCTCATCTCCTCCAACCGCCGGTTCGCGCTGCGGCTGGGCGCGTCGTCCATGGCCCTGCACATGGAGCTCTACGGCGGGCGGGCCCGGTCGCCTGCGTACTGGCGCCACACTGCCCTCGAGGAGCCCCCCGCCGGGAACGCGACCAAGGCGCCGGTGTACGGCCGACTCGACGGCCGCGGGTTCTTCGGGATGTACCTCGACGGCGACGACGGGGAGAGAAGGGTCGACGTGCTCTCGTTCGACACGTTCGCGGAGGCGAACCTCGCCGGCGCGTTTTTCCGGCGCATGACGCTGGACGACGACGGCAACCTCCGGGCATACTACTGGGCCGACGGCGGCGGCCAGTCCACCAAGGCCTGGACGGCGGAGTACGAGGCCATCTCGGGCCCGTGCGGCCTGCCCACGGCCTGCGGGGCGTACGGCCTCTGCGTCCCCGGTGACGAAGCCCAGTGCCAGTGCCTCACCACGCCGTGCCACGCCGGCGAGGAGGAGACCACCGACCTCTGCGATCTCGGCGGCGGGCAGCACGTGGCGGAGTTCGACGTGGTGCGGCGGACACGTGTCTCCGTGGCGTACAAGGAGCAGCTGCCGCCGTTCGCGACGAACACAACGGCGGCGGCGTGCGAGGCGGCGTGCGCGGGGAACTGCAGCTGCTGGGGCGCGCTATACAGCGGCGCGAGCGGGTACTGCTACCTCATCGACTTCCCCGTCGAGACGATGGTGTACGACGCCGACGACGCCAAGGTGGGGTACTTCAAGGTGAGGAAGGTGCAGAGTCAGACGCGGCGGGGCATGGCGCCCGGCGCGAAGGCGGCCACGACGGCGGTGCTGGCGCTGTTGTTAGTGAGCTTGGTGGCGGCTGGCGCGTACATGGGGTACAGGATGTGGGAGAGGAAGAGGAGGCGGCGTGAGGGGGTGATGGTGCAGGAGCTGGGGACCGGGCCGTACAAGGACCTCAAATCCATGGCCAGCTCCAACAACTCGTTCAAGGCGTGAATCGATCGACACACGCCTGTGGCCGTGGAATGATGGACTATTGTTTGTTGCTTCTACTTCTGCATAGATGGCAATAATCCGACCAGTTCTCAGACTGAATTGAAGATTTAGCAGAGGAGAGGTTGCAAATAAGCTGTACCCTCCTGCTCACAGAACTGCATAGCTTGCCCGTACAGAGAAGCTGCCATCCATAATCATGGACTTTGACCTTCTTTCATCTGTCTGTTCCATGTTGTTCGGTTATAGTAACAATTTTTGGAGGGGATTTGCTACATATTTTTATGTATATATTTTTCTTTTCTTTCCCGCCTGTTCACCTTTTTCTGTATACATCAGCACACCAATGACTGAATCAGTAAAGAAAAACCTTTTTCTGTATGCCTTTCCTACTGAAGAATGAACAAGGTAATGCTTTCCTTTGACTTGAAAAAGATTTTAGAGAGAGTTGCCGACCGTATCACGTATTTTCGTTCCATGCACTGGTTCTGCCATCTGAATGCAGCTTATGGCAGGACCCAGTAGCCTCCGTATCAGAGTGTCAGTGATGTCGGAATGCAGAGAGGCTATGCCAGGCATCCAATTTGCCGGCGGACGTTCATGTGTTTTATGGAGCATCTGGAGAGAAATGATTTAGGACAGTGGTTCCTCGGTTCATGGCGATCCACTACTATCCGTTTGTCTCGTCGGGAACCTACTGGGAGTCTACCATGTTGTGTCGCGCCATGCCAACGAATCAGAGCACCGGATCCGCCACGGACAAGGAACACGAGGAGGCTTCAGGGTATCGAATCGGCGAAATAAGGCGCGGTCAGAATCGTACGCGTCACAAACGTGTAGGAGGCTGGGAGCTCGTCGGAGGGCGGGCGAACCGCAATGCTGCGCTTCAAAAGGCATCTGATCGATCCGAGTGGCACGAGCCACCGTTACCGATTCGATCTGGATGGCTGCATCCGGTGGTGACGCTCAAGTAGCGGGCCACCTGCCATTGCTGTCTCGACCGGCGGGCGCGCGCAACCACGCATGCGGTGGATGGTGCGATCGTCTCGACCGGCGGCGGCCGGACTGCGTCGGCCTTAGGAGCATTCGTGCGGGCTTGGGCCGTCTGCTGTCCCGTGTCCGCCGGATAAGCCCACATCGCCCACATCTGGTGTCCTTGTACTTTGACGGCCTGCTTTCATCTGTTCCATCTTCTTCGATCGGATTTAGTATGCCTATGTTTGAGGACAATATGACATGTCTAAGAGCATCTACAACAGATTGTCTAAACTCATTTGTTTATGTATGTAAATAAATATAGCTATTTTGAGAGAGAGAAAAAAGACTTTTCAACAGACTCTCTTTCACCTTCTATATTTTTTCTTGCTAGCTATCGCTGCCTTCCGGCTCTTTATTTTTGGCGAGGCAGCGCGGCTCGCTATCGCCGTCTTTTCGCACGGCCACTTCCTGTTTCCGCGCTCCCCTTCAATTCCCGTGCGCGCATCGCCTCTTTGGCTCCCATGGGAAAGGGCCAACAGGCAGAAGGCAGTGCACAACGACACACATGAGCAGATACAAGGCGACAGCTATTTGTTTCCTAGCGATTAGCGGAAAGAAATAGCGTAGCCATGCAGTTACAAGAAAAAAAAAATCGTAAGAGGTTGCAAAGAATTTTCCTATCCACCATCATTTGAAAATAGAGATGATTCAATTTTAAAGAGGCTGTTGGGTTTGATTAGTTTTTGGCTAGCCATTTTAGTCTACATAATAGCTAAATTAGGATTTTGACTATCTATTTTTAACTAGTCTTTTGTAGATGCTCTAAAGACCACACACGTGAGTTTTATGAATTGGGATATGTTTCTTCTACCATAGCTGGAGTGTGCAAATAGCAATACAAAATAGTCAACCAAACAAGTATTGTAGATAAAAATAGTATAATTTATTTGCAAGAGCCTGATATTTATTTTAATTTTATTACTTGATGTTTACACTGAAATATCTATCCAAATCTAGCATTTTCTACTCAAATCTAATATCAACGTTTATGTTGTGACTTGATATTTGTGACTTATAAACCTACATTGCAGTTCCTTTGAGCTATGGAAGCTTGATTGAGTAAGATAGTTTTCGGGACTTGATTTTTTGGAACAAAGACTTCATGCATGCCAGATTCTAAGTGCGTGGAAGGAATTCAAAACAACCTATAAAACGAGTTTCTACTTGTTTGGCTAAAGTGCAACCCAACCTTGAAAACCAAATTATTTGAAAGAGCATATGTCATAACGTAGCAATTTAATAAAAAAATGTTTAACCATGGATCATCCCTCAAAACTACACAATTGGTGAAATGACTAAGCATATCAGCAGTAGGTCTAACCTATGTAATACATACATCATTATGAATTTATCGCTAATTGAGAAAAACAATATAATACTCTCTCCGTTCCAAAATTATTGTCGTCATTGACTTTTTTTGTGATCTTTGGTCATTCGTCTTATTTAAAATATTTGTTCAAATATGAAAAGTTATAAGTTATATTTCAATTTTATATAGTAATAAAATAAATTATGAAAAAATATATGATGTTTTATCTAATTTTTTGAATAAAACGAATGGTCAAAGGTAGCAAAAAAAATCAATAACGACAATAATTTTAGAACAGAGGGAGTAATGCTTAAAATATGATTTCTTGTCCATGCCCCGAAGATTATCTGTTGAGGGAAAGCAAATATGAGATCTTAGCGCTTAAAATTAGACATCATCTAAAACAGTCAATGTCATATTCGAATTTCCACTACAACCAAATTTCTTGGATGAAATCAACCAATTACACCAATATAAACCCTAATGGCATACGAATGAATCGAAACTCTAATCTAAAATATAACTTTCTTCAGACTACATTGAAATCAATTTAACAATTAATTGACATCATAACTAAGACTATATAGCAGTGGCTTGTTTCTTTGAACTTTAGCTAAAATACAAGAAATGTTATTGTTCCAGTGTTGTAGAACTCCACATTTGTTGTTCTTTTATAGCAACTCCATATTTGTTGTTGATATTTACTTAGATTCCAATTAAATACTCTGAAAATCAAAAGAAAAAATATATTAATTACAGTATTGACATCTACAGGATGGGTGAAAGGAAAAAACTTATACTAACTAATGCAAAAAAGAATGAATTATTTGGTATAAATTAAGATTAACCTACAGGATAGAAAATGATCGGATAAAGGAAAAGCGTAACATCCCGGCCCATTAAAATTAGGTCCGCAGTGGCCATGAACACTTCTGTGAATGTAAGAATAGAAATTTAATACTACATTGTTAGTCTATTAGGAGTAATGTCAACATATAAGGCAAGATCATCCATGATCACTAACCTTAAGTTAGTTCTTTTATGCGAATAGATTATAAAAGAATAAACAAGTTGACGGATCTGAGGGTCTACTCAAAGTGCAAATCAAACACAGCCCGCGTGTGGACCCTAGTGCGTTACGGAAAATTTCAAACAAATTGAATGTAAACCAAATACTTTTGTATGCTCCATAAATCTTAATCCACAAAATCAACGAGTATCTCAACAATATATGCACAAACTTCACAAATTTCACGAACCCTTCACACCCAACTCTATTGACTAGCCTGGTCAGTATGCACACGAAAAGCGCAAAGTTAGGAGATTTTTGGAGAAGGACAATAAAGATAATAACTCACCTTGTAAGTTGCGCCTGGGCGTGAGGTGCACGTAAGGACGGCGACAGTAGTGTTGGGCCTGCTGGCTTAGTGGCGGCTAGACCTGTCCAAATAGGTGGCCCTGCCCGGCATGACCCGAGCCCTAAATGGCCTGACATATTTATTATCGGACCGGCATGGCACACGGGTCTTTTTGGGGTGTGACGTGGCAGCCTTCGGACTCAGCTATCGGCCCATGGCACGGCCCTAAAATACAAAATCATGTCGGGCCGGCCCACTAGGCATGTGAGCACATACGATCCAAAAATTCAATTATAGACCATTAACACTAAAAGTAATAAAAATTTGAAAAGAAATAGGATGGATGGTGAGATTCGAACTCAAAACCTACACTATAGTAATGAGATGATTTACTAACACGCTACAAAAC
Organism: Eleusine indica; assembly: GCA_030378355.1. Lineage (NCBI taxonomy): Eukaryota > Viridiplantae > Streptophyta > Magnoliopsida > Poales > Poaceae > Eleusine > Eleusine indica. Next base: position 43,503,976 of record CM059501.1, on the reverse strand, counting down.
TCTTTTTTAACTATCACATAAATATAATTATACTTAAACAAAATTTATCGGATCGTGGTGTGCTGGCCCTTGGGCCTGGCCATCGGCCCAAGCACGGCCCATAGAATAGGGCTGTGCTGGCACGGGCCCTAAATTAAGTGGGTCGTGTCGTGCTCGGACTGTGCTTTTTTTTTGCGTGCTTCGTGCCGGCCCACTCGACCCGATCTCTTTGGACAGGAGTAGTAGCGGCTAGAGCAGACACCAGATACAACATGTACATGTGGGAGAGGAAGAGGTGGCGTAAGCACCGTGGCCTTTCATGGACTGTAGGCAGCTTTTTTTTCCCTCAAATATGCTAGTTATGTATCGTTGTATTAAGCGGGAAGCAAAAGTTTTATAACGCCGACATTCACTTCTAAGCGAATGGAAGACACACAACTCAGACCTAGCATGACTATAGCTGAGCCCTCTACCTAGGGCTTGTTTGGCAGGAATTAACTTTTTGACCGAATTATGCTTCTCCTATCCAAAAGCTATCCAAAGGGTTTAAAAAAACAGATTCGGTTTATTTTTTCTAGAAGCACTTCTCAATTTTATACTAGAATTCAAAAGCACAAAAAAACATAGCTTCTAATGGCTTCTCTACTCATTTTTTTATAAAATATACACAAGAAAATCTGTTTTGCCAAATGATTTTTTCTAGGGAATCCGTTTTTTCGAAGAATTCATTTTTTAGAGAATTTATTTAAAAAAAACGTTTTGTAGAGAAGTACTACCAAAGGTGCCTCTATTTTCTTGTAGCTGGCTTGACACCATTGTCGCACTTCCTGCTGAATCCTGGCCGTCACTTGCAAGCGTTTCTTTCTTTCCAGATCTCCCATACTACGTTCACGAAAGTATGTCGAAGCCCTTGCGCATGAGCAGGAGTTTCCAAGACCATATGAGCGGAAGTTTCCAAGAAAGAAAGAATATTGACCTGCTTGGATCTGTTTCATGTTCTTCGAGCGGTTGTAACATTTTTGCCTATATTTGCTATCATTGATGTATATAGTTTTCTTTCGCATCCATTCGCCCTTTCTTTTTGTAATCAGCATACCGCTGCCTGAATCAATAAAGAAACACCTGCAGTAGGTCTCCTCGCGCTAGAGTATGCACCTTGGCATGACTTCCCCAAATTCCATTAGTCAAGTTCAAGTATGTCTTGTGTTACCCCAGGAAACTATATATTGGTAATCAATATGCACCGACCCTCTCACCTGAAGCTGCTCAGTATCTCTTAAGTCCATCGCAACCACACAGTGTCGAGACCTCGGAACAAGTGGGAATCCAAATCAAATGCACATGTTCTGAACGTTGTGAACCCGACAATGCCCTAAAGTAAGTTGAAATTGTCTCGCACCTGCCAAAATGGAATTGTTTGAAGCTTCTGAAACTACATCACCGTGCCTGCGGCATTTTCTACTGAAGAATGAACAGAGTAATGCTTTTCTTCGGCTTGCTGAAGATTTAGAATAGTTGTATCACGGATTTTTATCTGGTTGGCAGCTGCTGGCAGGATCCAGTAGCGTTCGAGCCGGATATCACGATCGATCTAGAACGCGTATATGCTATCAAAGTGTTGGTGATGTCTGAAACCAGAGGCAGGGCCAGCCATCCAATTTGCCGGCGGATGTTCATCTGCTTCATCAAGCATCTAGAGAGCAATGGTTTCGGGTGCTCATGCTTTGGTTCACGGCGATACAGTGCTGGTCGTTTTTGTCTTGTCAGAAACCAACTGGGAGAGCAGTTTTCCATGTCCTCGCGTGTACGCCATGCCAACGAATCACAATCAGAGCGTCGGATGCGCCAGCGGTGAGGAAACGAGAAGGTTTCAGAACATCGAGCTCGCGAGAAAAAAAAAAGGCGGGAGAAGCTTTCCGACAAGCATGTACCGACACAAGCGCATGAGAAGCTGGGAGTTCGCCGGACGGCCGCGGCGACGCCGGCGAAGCAGCGCGGCGCGGCGGGGGCGGGATGACGAGACAGAGTAACTCGTATCAAATCTCGACCAAACGATAAAGATTGGACGGATCTCAGCAACTCCGGGGTGGTCGGGAAACGAAACACCGACCACGCCCCCTGGTCTCGGTGCTCGCGGCGAGCACCACCCAATGCCATCGCGACGGAGAGCCCGGAGGCCGTGTTTCGAGCGCACCACGCTCGCGCCGCCGAAAGGGCCAGGCCAGGTGAGGTACCCCGACGCCGGCCGCGGCGCTGGGACAAAGCGAAGAAGAGCTGCAGCCGCGTCGTGCGGCGCCGGCGGATGACGCAGGCAGGGCCGCTGGGCAGCAGCCATGCTGCACTTCGAAAGGCATTTGATCTACCCGTGTGGCTAGGGCCTGCCATTCTGGCGGCGCTGGAGTAGCGGGCCAATCTGGCATTGCAATCTCTGGGCTCCAGCGCGTGCACTCGCAGGTGACAATGTTCAAGTGCGTTCTGAAGGAGACAAAAAAAAAAAAAAAAAAAAAGGCCAGACCGGAGCTTGCTTAGGATGACAACAACGGTCAAATGCATGTGCCATCCGCACCAGTGCGGGCAGTGAAGTAAGCTGGTTGCCACCATTGCTTCCCTTCCATGTGCAGTGCAGGTATAACTTGCTCTGTCGCCGGTGGGCGGGCGGTGAAGCAGGCAGGCGTGCGTGTGGCTCTCGCGAGGCGCACTTGCTGGCACGCCGATCCTGGCAGGCGGGGGTAGCGCGAAGGCATCACGGCGAGACTTGATGGGCTTTCTTGGGCTTTGCCACGTCCAATTTCTCTGCTCCGTGATTATAGATGGTCAAATCATGATTTAAATAACCGCGGTTAACCGACCCGGTTATCCTGGTTAACCGTATAACCGGTCCGATCCGGTTACCTTGGCCAGCCGGTTAGCCGCTAATAACCGACCATGTTACTGTAGCAAATCGGTTAACTGGTCAGTTTTCTACCGAACCGAGTCGGCCGGTTATCTCGGTTATTTAAACCTTGGGCCATATAGGCCGGCCCCAAGCATGATATTTTTCGTCCAGCCCAGACAGGACATGACCCAAATTATTTGGGCCGGAGGTGCGATCCAGTGGACGGCACGGATATGACATGTTTATGATATATTAAATAGTGTTTATTTTTTAAGTTTACTCAACAAAGGTGGAGTGATATAGTGGTTAGTCTGTTTATTTCTTTCCTTCAAGTCATCAGTTAGAATCTCATTCCATCCTTTTTTTCTCCACTTTTTCATCATTTACAACAGTAACAAATCATAAATGGTTTATTAGGCTGCCCTGTTAATGAGCTAATCGGACCGACTCGACACATTTAAACAAATTCGTGCCCAGGTATGGGCTGCCTCGGCACAGCCCGATAAGCATGGTGTGTCGGGCCTTTAAGACCCGGCCGTGCCGTGCCAGGCCGCCTATCTGTCCATCTATATCCGTGCTGTTCGGGGTCCTGCTCATGCTGTCATGCCCCTCGACCCTTGTTCCACGGGGGACACGCCACACAACACAAGTACACAAGACGTGTACCATGTCTTTGTTATACTAGAAAACAAATGGTAAACGACTTGTCACGCCGATCACACAGTATTAAGAGATTCCCGGCGCGGCAACGAAACACGCACAACGATCCCCTCCGTCACTTTCCCAAAGCGCTCTTCGGCGCCAAGACCAGCACACATGCATGTGTCGCGGTGCCATGGCCATGGATATGAGAGTCATCGGGAACCTTTTGCAAACGCCTCTTATATTGTTGGAAGGATTGGACGGCCATCGAACTTTCCATATGGCCACATATCATCGCTAAGCTTAATTTCTGTCCTCGTGTCCATGCATTCAAATTGTGGGTCCGGGTAAAACGGACACCACGTAGCGGCGTCAAGTGTCCTTGCGTTGTTAATTAATAATCTCAAAGAAAAAAAAAGTCCTTGAATTGTTGCGCCGCGATTACTTTGCTACCAGAGAGTCTGTTCCTTGATCGCCAAGTTCACGTTGATCACCTCGCCGGCGATCGCTCGCAGTCTCGCCGGCTTCAGGACCTCTACGGCTCCTTCGATCGATCGGAATCTCCCTACGGGGAGCAACCAGGTATATACATCCGCACTAGGATAATTGCTCTCTTCTTCTCGTCCCACAATTCTCCTGTGTTTGATGATTGTTATTGCCGTCCATCTTCCTCCTCCCGTGGTGGTTCCTGATGACCTCTTCTTCCACCTCCCTTCTACAGTTCTACCGATACGCACTTTATTTGTTTGTTGGTATACGATCAAAGCCCTACCTTGATTGGATGAAAGCAGGGGGCCGAGAGAGCATCCCACTTAAATTTTTATTGATCAGGACAAAGTAATGAAGTTCTTATGACGAAGAAAGAGTTACAGAAGCTAAAACACACACAAGAGACATTGTGGCCAGACATTAGCGACATCTAACGCTTTGTTTTTCTTTCAACTACAGGATGGCTATTTCTAACTCCAATACTCCAAGATTTAGGATGCCCACATTCGAGGTTGAGGATCTACCGCAAGACCCGGATCCATATGGGCCTTCGCCCTCAGTTTTAAGAATTTATTCTGAACTGAAATTCCTCGCTTCGGTCATAGCTGGGATCTACGTCCAACGACGATTTGGAATAATCGACCAAATACAAACTGTTGCTGACATTCCAAAAATAATGGTGCTTGCTGCAGGAGCTTGGACATTAGGAGAAAACACTGCACATATATTTTATGACTCGATGTTTGCACATAAGCTTCGAGATATGGCACCACCACCTCAACCAAGAAGGAGGTGGAGGAGGAGAAGAGAAGGCTTCTAGCAAAAAAAAAAAGGGACTAAATTAAATGTACAAATGTAAATAGTTGATTTACGAGCATATATGAGATATATGTTGAATGCATGAGCTTGTGTTAGTAGAAGTAGTTTTTAAGTCTTTCTTATGTTGTAAAGGTTATTGTATAAACCCTTGTGTTTCCATGATTGAAAAACAAGCAATGGTAGATTCCAGCCAATCAAATTTTAGAACTCCATCTATTACAAAAAGATTCATTCTGATGTGTGAGTAAAATAATAGAGACCACTACACTGAAGCTATTCACCTTGCATGACAGGAAATGTTAGAATAAAATCTATCCCTTTTTAATTTTTTTTTCTAGAAGATAAGCATTGGCTGAATATTGTAATAAATTTTAACGTTGTGTGTGACTTTGCAGAGTCGAGAAGTTACTTCCATTATCTAAAAAAATTCATTAGAAAAGTAATGTATTTCTAGGTTTGATTAACTGTGTTTTGTTTGTATCTTTGACCAATATTTTTTTACAAATTAATACATACATTTTATATTATGAAAATAATTTTATGATGAATCTAAAAATATAAAGTTTATGATGAGAAATTGATTAAATATATATAAATTATTGATCAAATTCAAAAATAAAATACATTCAACCAAATCCAGAAATACAATACATAGGAAATATTTTACAGATTCAAGTTATTTTGTACGGGTTGTAGTTAGACATGCTTAGGGCAACCATAATGGGAGAATAAGAGGAGGTAATAAGTGCTCCTACCCGGTAGTAAGCATTGTGGAGGTAAAAATAAAATTGATAGTAGTTGAGACCGGTAGTAGTGGTACAACCGAGTAATAAGCATTAAATAAATATTTATTCTCTCTCATTGTTCTCTCTCACTCCTATATGGTGTTCTAGCGAGCTGCAACTTGCCTCATGTTAAGATTTTTTTACTAAATATGGGACTTACCTTATTACCTCCCTCAACAATAATCATTATGCCAAATGTAAATAACTAATGTCTACTGACGTCTGGCCCCAGCTTACTATCAAATTCGGTAGTAGCCATTATGGTTGCCTTTAGACCGACTCTAATAGGCGTTGCAACACGGAAGGCAAATACAAAATGGATGTCGAAGCGGTAACGTGCATCACAAATTTGTCTCTAACAGAGAAGCCAACCGCGGTAGGCAATTTGCCTTGAGGAGAGAGAACATCTAAAAATAGAACGCCTCTCTCCTCGAAGGCATTTGCCAGCGCCCAACGACCAAGATCCGGAAGAGGAGCGCGGGGTGGGCTGCGCTGGGCGATCTGCTGGCGGCGGCGTAGGTGGCGCGGGCTGAGTGGATCCGACGGCGCGTGCGGTCGGTGGTCAGGACGAGCGCGCGTGGTGTGAGCGCCCAGGCGGGGCGAGCTGGTCCGACGGCGCTTGGAGCCGGTGCTTGGGGTGAGCCGCTTCGGCGGCGGATGGGAGCAACGCGGGGGAGAAGCTTGCGGCGTGGCAGCTGAGCGACGGGCAGGACCAGCGGTCGGGGCGAGCTGCTTGCGGCGTTCCAGCAGAGCGGCAGGTGGCCTCGTGGCAGTGGAGCAAGGGCGGTGACCGGTGTCGGTGAGTATCAAATCGCAACTAAGCAGTTCGTACTCCCCTTTCTCCTTGATGAATTTGATGCAGCTTCATTTGTCCTTGTGGATTCTATGGATTTTATAGATGGTTGCATGGTGCTGTGAAATTTTAGTAGCCTAGATTTGTTGGTTGCCTGCAGGAGCTACGCGGGCCAAAAGGCGGCGCGCAAGGCGAAGGCCACACAGGCCAAGCAACGCGCACGACGAGAAGGACGCGCGAGCAGAGGGCGAGCAGGGCGCGCGAGGAAGGGTAAGTAGGGCGCACGACGACCAGGGCACGCGAGCAGAGGGCGAGCAATGCACGCGCGCAGGCCAATCGGAGCTTGCGGCTACCAGCGGAGGAGGGTCCGTGTCGAAGGAGGCCGGCGCGCGGGGCAAGCAGCGGCGGGACGCCGCTGGGGCGCCGAGTGAAATGCGTCGGCCTTTCGCGCGGGTCGAGCACGCGGGAAATGAAACCGACCGGTGTGCACTGCGCGGGAGAGGGGAGAAAAGCATTATCTGTTGGAGACGATGATTTTTGCATTGCACGATGATGTATGTGGTATATACGATGCAAAACTGATTTTGTCTCTAAAAAATAACACTTTGTTGATGTCAGTCTTTTAAAGTAGCTTTCCACATACGCCTTCCAAAGTTTTTTTTTTTTTAAAACTACGCCTTCCAAAGTTGATTGGCCACTTGGCAAACTCTCGCGGGAAACATAACGCAAATCGCAAACCACACAACCTCTCTCTCTCCGGCCCCACTCTTCTTCAGACATGCTCCTCCTCCCTCCCGCCCCGCCGCCGTCGCCGGCCGCCGCTGGCCGGCGAGGCCTTGGACGCGGTGCCACCGCCTGCATCCGCTGCTCGAGCGTGCGCGAGCTGGAGAGCTCCCCGAGCCCCCGCCCTGGCGCGTCGCTCCCGCCGCTGCGGGAGGCGAAGCGGGTGGTGCTGGTGCGGCACGGGCAGAGCACCTGGAACGCGGAGGGCCGCATCCAAGGGAGCTCCGACGTCTCCGTTCTCACACCCAAGGGCGAGTCCCAGGCCGAGACCTCCCGCCAAATGCTGCTCTCGGACTCTTTCGACGCATGCTTCACCAGCCCGCTCGCGCGCTCCCGCCGCACCGCGGAGATCATCTGGGAAGGACGGGGTGACGACCTCATCCCGGACTCCGACCTCCGCGAGATCGACCTCTACTCCTTCCAGGTCAGAATTCGACATCGTATTGACATATTAGGTGATTCGTGAACTCTGCTCGCAGGGTGTTTGTGGCAATGTGTGCACAGTTCTGTCAGCTTATTTGTTGCTTCATATGCGCGCATGTCTGCTTGTGGAGCTGTCCTAGTAACGAACTGATGATTTTAGTTTTCAGGGCCTGTTGAAACATGAAGGGAAGGAGCGATATGGGGTTCTGTACCAGCAGTGGCAGAAAAATGCGGCAAACTTCAGTATTGACGGGCACTACCCAGTGCGGGAGCTATGGGACCGCGCTCAGAACTGCTGGGAGAGGATTTTGGCACATGATGGCAAGTCTGTTCTTGTGGTCGCACACAATGCAGTGAATCAGGCCCTTGTTGCCACTTCTTTGGGTGGGTGCTGCTACGTTTTCATGGTAGTTTTGGTAATGCTGAGAGATGTTTGAGATTAATTTTTTATTTCTCGATGTTTATGTTTAGGACTTGGTGTGGAATACTTTCGGATTCTGCTCCAGAGCAATTGTGGTGCTAGTGTGCTCGATTTCACCCCACAAGCTGGAGGAGCCCCTCCAAGTGTGTGTCTTAACCGCTTGAATCAGGTGAATGAAACTGTGTTTATAGCACTGTTTTTGCTTTCTATGGATGAGGTTTCCTTTCAAAAAAATACAACCGCCTGTTTATATTAGTGCAATAGTGTCCTATTTTATATCCAAAAAGAGTTCAAAGAGAACATAGAAGATAAATAATCAAACAGATTTAACATAGTTCTAATCTCTTCCCTATCTATATGGTACAGACCCCAAATTCTCCTGTCGCTGCAGGAAGTTCTGCAGGACGAAAGACAAACAAGAGAGTTATTCTGGCCTGTCAGGGAGCAACACAAAGCACTCCTGAGGTATGAATCTTTCTTAGCGTGCTTCTGTGCATGAGAAAATCTGTATTTGTTCAGTGGATTAAACCATTAAACTCATCACATATTTTTCTGGCATCATAATTGTTTTCTTCAGAGAACTGGGTGAATCATTCCCACTGAGCCGTATACATAGCGCAGGCATCACAGCAGGGGATTCCTTTGCTGTTTTAGTTTCAAAAAATATATATATCACAGGCATGAAACCTGTGTAACTTGAGTTTCTTAAAAAAAAAGAAAATATAAAGAACTGCAGTCTAATTTTCATTTGTGCCAGTAATTTATATAAATTTCAGTTATTTTGAATTCCAGTTTGGTTTAGGCGGAATGGGATATGCACCCCTGAATATGCTTGGGACTATACAGGTAGTTCACTCTGTCTCACAATTCATGAATTTATTTCGAATACAAAATTGATTCATTAGCAACTTTCTTGGGATTAGGCTTTGTTGTTATTGGTGTACAAAATTGACTCATTTCTAAATAAATAATTTTCAGTCCCAGAAGACTGCAGAACTACTTCTAGATCTGAAGGTGAATGGTATTCTGTGTAGCCCACAAGTTGCAGCTGTTGATACTGCAACTGTTATATGCGAGGTAACTATAATGTGACTAACATAAACTTGGGTTCCCCTTTAGTGTACATATTCTTCATATGGTCAATCTGAAGTCTAGGAGTCAATTGCAGGTCCAAGAGGCTGCAGATTGCTTAGGTGCTGACTGCGTGCCTCGTTATGTGGAAATGAAGACATTGCTCGAACTTGAAATTGATGACGCCTTTCAAATGAAGCAAAAGGTCAGACAATTTTAGACTTCTGGACTGGTTTTGACAGTGCATACATGATTTGAATGTCATGTCTTGGAAAGTTCACATTTACACCATCAAGCTATTTTCACAAGCATGCTAAATTGGCTCTTTGGAAGAATATCTGTAACACTGCATTTTTACGAGCAAACAATTCCTCACTTCATATCTGCAGAGCTTTGGGGCTATGGTTGAGTCTGGTTGGCTGGGCAGCATGGACTACAGAAAACTGGAGCTGCTATGGACTCAGTCCAAGGAAGCATGGCAAGCCTTGCTAAATGAACTGCCAGATGATAGTACGTCTGATCGAGTTCTTGTGGCCGTAGGCCACCCTGCCATTCACTTAGCTCTAATCTGCCGGTGTCTTGATTTACCAATGGAGTATATGTCATCTTTTCATCTGGACGATGGGAGTATCAGTGTGATCGATTTCCCAGACGGACCAAAAGGAAGAGGCGTTGTCAGATGCACAAATTACACGGCTCATCTAGGTAGATGGTCAATACCTATTACACGAACAATAGAAAATGATGAAGAATTCTAATTTCTGAAGGTAACCGTCTTTGTATTTTTTTATAGCATCCTTCCGGAAAATCATTCTTGTAAATAACGTACAGTGATGTATATATGATCTCCACTTGCAAAAAAAGAAAATAGTATATATGATCTCAGTGTCCATGCATATAAATGTCATGTTGTGCATACTATGAAAATTTCAATTGACAGGCACTAATGTGGTACTGTGTTTTTGTGTGGACATCTCTGTTGTAAGCAAGAACTCTGCACTTGCAGCGATGCAAATTCATTCATGAATATAATCCGATTTGAAGGTTCCTCTGTCAAATTACCACCAAGCTAGAGTATTTGGATATCTCTGTTCGCTTTATTGACCGAGATCTCTCTATTCGCTTGATAAAATCTGAGTGTTGCAGATTCAGCCATAATCCATGGACAGTACAATCTGAAATCTGAATATTGCAAGTTCCTCTGTCAGACTTCCACCAAGCAAGAGTAACTGGATGCCTCTCTTCCCGTGATGTCATATGCCTACACTTCCAGAGGGTGACAAGGGTTTATGGACAGAGATGGGACCGACAGAAGTGGTTGCCGTCAGTAATCTGCTTTGGAAGAAGACACTCACAAGCCATGAGCATGACACATGTCTTCCTTCTGCCACGTGTAGGTCTTCAGGCTCGAGCAGCGGCGCAGCACGACACTCTACCGGCTACAGCCACCGTCTGATTCTTCGCCGAGTTTGCGCCATTCCCTAGGGTCTAAACTCCAAGCCTCTAATGGATTCATCACGACATCAGGTGTTTGGATTCCAGCATGATTACTCCTTGCCGGCCGCTTCCTCCGGCAATGGCCGGCCAAGAAGCACGGCCGCGAGGGAATCCACCGACGCCATCTCCTTCCTGGCGTGCCCGGCAGGCTGGCTCATCCGACTGGTCACCTTCCTCGGGGAGCGCGTCGCTTCTGCTATGCTCTGTCTTCTCTTCCCCGTCGCCACACTCTTCGGCGAACTGTGCGCCCTTCCTGGGATGGTTGTCAGTAACATCCGCCGCGCAGCCTTTGGGCTTCTCGCGGCGGCTTGCACATTTGCCGTCCTTGTATCTGTTCTGTTCGTGTCTGTGGTGCTCGGCTTCGTTCTTGTCGGGCGTTGGGTTGAGGAGCCCGTGACCGTACGCCAGCCGATCTACTTCGACTACACTGAGGTGCAGCCTAGCGCCGCGGTGGCCCTCGGTGGAGCGCAAGGTGTGGTGCTGCCTGCGGGGCACTCCGTGAGGGTGTCACTGGCTTTGCTGCTGCCTGATTCCTACCACAATCGCGATATTGGCATGTTCCAGGTATATGTTCATGCTTATTGCATGATTCGTGATCCAAAATTCTAGGATACTAATTCTTCTGCTTATTTGCATATCTCATGATTAAACTTGTTCCGTAGATTAAAGCAGAGGCAGTTTCTGTAACTGGGATTATCACAGCATCAGCTACACAACCATATATGCTACGGTACAAGAGCACCCCAGTACGGCTGACGCAATCGGCTCTGATGTGTGTACCGCTTACGCTGGGCATGCGCAGTGAGACTCAGACTGCAAATATCAAGGTTTTGCACTACAGAGAAGGTCATGGGCGTCACAAGAGAACAGGGCACATCAGAGTTCTGCTGCAGCCGAGAGCTGCTACACTGCAGCTGCCCCAGGTGTACAAAGCAGAAGTGGTTGTTCAGTCAACTCTTCCTTGGACAAAGGGCCTTGCACGCAGCTTGAAATGGACACTATGTGTGTGGGTGTCTTTCTCTGTCTACGTTGTCCTGGTTGGTCTTGTAATTTGTTTGGTCCGGCCCCTTGCTGTATCTGCAAGAAATAGGAGGTTATCAGAGCTTCAGGTTGACGGAAAGATGGGTTCTGATTTGAATAGAGGAGATTTTGGTGATAGCCCAAGCAAGGAATTGTCTGGCAGTGATATAATGCAGAAGAGGCAGCGGAGGGGCAAGAGGAAAGGACAGTTTCAAATCCAATCACATGGAGGTCGCGTGAAGCCTGAGTTTGCTGAAGGTTCAACATCTAGTGTTGCAATGGTGGAGACTGCTGAGGTCACTAAATGATCTTGAGAGCCTGTTTATCTGAGATCAATTAAGTTGATAGGATCACTTGGTGTGAGGTTTATGTTCTATATATGAGACATGAATGACTTCAATACGTAATTACAAACAAGGAAATAATGAAGAAGCATGTATCGATTAATAGGCTCCATGGAGTTTCATGGAATTTGTTACCCTTATTCTTGTGGCTTGCAGGTGGGAGGGGGGTGGGTGTTCCCTTCATGGTAATAGATGTTGTAAGAGCATGAATCAGCATGTTTCTACTTCATACAGTCCAGTATTCTTAAGCTAGGTCAATCTTAGTCTATGTATTTTACAGTCTCTAGACAATAAATTATCTTTTTCTGAATCATTTACTTTACTGCAACTATGCATTCTCTAGCCTTGCTTATATATATTAGTCTATTGGGTAGGATGTAGACAGGGAGAGGCAACTGAATCGTTAGATAAATTTTTTCTATTGCAGACTCTGAAAATTATATGAGATGGGACCATTTTATGCTTTAGAAAACTGAGATCTTAATACTTTTTACTAACCTTGTTTCAGGTACTAAATATTGTATAGGGTAGGGCCATTATGTGCCTCAGGCAACTGGTCACTAAAATTTGTACATTTTTGTGGGTTCCAGAAAGTAGATAACAAAATAATATGGTTAGCACTACAATCTTACTGTTACTGTAAAGGATCACCCAACTGTTGGCTAGGACCAAGTGGGCTCATGACTTAATGAAGATTTCTTATGTTTATTAAAAGATAATAGTATCTTGACCTGTTACAGAACATATGCCGTTCCAACTAAACAAGTAAAGAGGAAGGAAAGTTCATTCCCAAATGGGAGCAACCTGCTATCGTCCTTCCTAGTTTGGTAAGATTAGAGAATTATATCTACCGTACTATCATTTTTCAACTGGCCTTCCAGCTGTCAGTTAGGGCTAATATATCTGCTCCCAGTTGCACAAAGTTATCTTGTGTATATTGCATTTGTACGCCATTTTATTATCATTTTTTTCAACAACAGAAACTGGAGTCTAATATAACATAGTCCATTTGTCTTTCATCCTGTGATACAATACAACTATACCTAAGTTGCAGCATACTCACACATATGAAATGACTTTCTACTTCTGCCCTAACTGAATTAAATACATGGTCCCTGGTTCACAGAGACAAAAAGTTGCCTGATTTACCATAAGAAAGGGCTAACTAATTTTCAGTGCTATTATTTAGTATTGGTTCTACTTGTTAAAAGTTAAAAGTGGATGTCTACTGTTGATCTTGCCTGGTGTTTCTACTCGTTGAAAGTTAAAAATGGATGTCTATTGTTGATCTTGCGTGGCCGCCTTCCTCTTTCACACATGACTTTCTCATTTAACTTGTGCTCTACCGCTAGAGATCAGTGGGGGCTGCTAGTTGTCCCTCACCAAAACTGAAAACATAGTCAACAGACCATGTATTTAATTTTATAATTCTTCTAGGACTTCAGGTCTAGCTAAGTTATGTATCACATTCTAATATTATCCTGTTGCTCCTTCATTGTTTTTTTCTGTATTTAAACTTTACAGTTTTTATTTACCATATTTCACACTCATTTCTCAGATCAGATTGGTTCATGATTCGCGGACCTGTATATGGACTAATGGACCATATGTTTATGTGGAGCCTGCATCAGCAGTAGGTGAGTCCCTGGCATATTCTATATGTTAATTAATACAGTGGACTGGCAAGAAGGGAGCAAAATAATGAGATTAAGTTTGCATGTGTTTTTTGGAGTTTTGCAATTTAAGAGTGGTTGGTTCCTTAAATGTTGAACGAGAACATTTTGCTAGACCAGTGACAAGGTAGCAAGTTTTTCTTTGTTTCTTTCTTTCACGTTGTTTAATCGTCATTATTCAATTTTTCAGTCACAAGTAGGCTTAATGACTGATACTTTTGTAGCTAATAAAGTGACAAAGTTGCCATTATATTTCATTGGATTTTATGATCTTGGGTATTGTTGGTGCTGGTGTATGCTTTGCTGTATGACTGTACTCGAGTGTACTCCTTTTGTTTTTTCATCTACATGTCACATGTCAGGGGACCACCAGTGATCCATGATCTACTGATCCCTCACCTTGTTCATCTAGTTATCAGTCTAATCCAACACTACAGCACTGATGTTGCTGTCACATTGAGCCATATTGTTTTGCAACAGTTCATTTTTCTGAGGACGATGAACTCACCCGTTGTTGTCTGAACAGCACACAGTTTGACCGGGCCGCTATGTGCCCATGGAAATCCATGTCCTCATATCAGGAGCCGTAAATTGTTGAAAATAAGATCGCGTTCTTTACACAACCAACTTGAAAGACCTATGGAATGCCATTTTGAATCATACAAATATGTTATCTTGATTCCACTGCATATTGAAAAGGTTAGTACAAGATCATGTCCTGATGGATGATCATTCGTTGCCAAACTGTGGTATGCTACACTAGCTAGAATAGTAGGACCAACTGAGCTCTTGATGCATTGGAAACTTAGCATGATGAATTTCAGAAGATGCAATTTGCAGGTAGTAGGAGGGGCCACTCCAACTAATACATCAAACAATACGAATTCATCTCTAGTTGCAGAAAACCGTACCATCCTTTGTGTACCTTGAAATATGAATCTAATGCTTCTCTCCTTCTGGTTGGGTATGTGAGGATTAGGCTTTTGTTTTCCTCAACCACTCAACTGCCTTGCTTCTGTCAGCTAATTAATATACTCTCTCAAATTGCACAATACTATCTTGTCAGCTGATTCTATAGTACAGTAGGTCAGAAACAGAAAGGCATCTTTTGTCAACTTTTTTTTTTTTTTTTGTATTTGTAGGATTTCATTGTCAACTTCTAGTTGAGCAGGATAAGAAACCATGTTCAACACACACAATTCATTTTTCTGTTGTTGAATAGAATTGTTATTGAACTGAACAGATTACTACTTGTGTCTACCCATTCCTAGCAATAAGTTTTTCTTATGGCCGACATGAACATTCCTAGCAATAAGTTTTTCTTATGGCCGACATGAATAGGTCATGTAGCCTGTTGTAGACCATTGTGCATGAATACCATATTACTCTTTTATTAACAAATACAGTTCATTTCGATTTGCCGGTTGTTGAACACTAAAAGGCTGTCTATTGTTTTCAGGGATCCTGCTTTTCTCGTTTTAAGGTGAGTGTCTTATTTCAGCATTTCCAAGCACTCATTCAGCATAGGGACAACTTTTTTTTTTTTTGGTGTGTGTGTCCTGGAACCTTAAAAAAGTGAAGTCAACACACCATGTTTATATCTTTAATGCTTCTGGGATCAAGCGCTTGGTATCGCTGTGCGTGAATGGCATTCTCAGCTATCGAAGCAGATTTCTCCATGCCTGATTCAGCTACCAGTTTATTAGTATATTTCAACCGAGGTTTTATTATTTGTATCTCACGCGCTTCTCAGATCAGAATATTGGTTAGTTGGCCTTACTCAGGGACTGATGGACCAATGGTCCATAAGCTCGTGCAGTTCTGCAATGACACAATTATCTTCAGGATGGGCGCAAATTTATGATACTACACGGGCCGGCGGTTCCATTCCCATGAGGAGGCAACGACACATTTTTATCTTCCATGCGTGTGCTGGACTTTACAATCCCAAAATCATTTGGCCGTAGCCGTACAGTAGCTTTCATGAAACATGGAGGGACACCAGCCGAGGAGAGACAAAGGTGAGCTTTGCTTCATTTCTAATTCTCCCTGTTGCTTCGCTTGGTAGGATGCGGTTTTATTAGTTTTTTTTAACCATCTAGATCGCACATTAATTCTTGCAGGTAATAAGGCGACAGAATCGCCGTAGTATTCCACCGGATTTTGCCATCTTGGGAGTTGTTGGCGTCGACAAGTGCTTTGATGGATGACCGTACTAGGGGGGCGTAGCCATCTCTTTTTTTGTTCATCATGCCACATGCCTACGGGACGGGACACGGGACCATCATCATTCAGTGAAGCTGCGTGATCCAGTGATCCATTCCAGTTTGCCATCATTGATCATCTGCCGGCCTGAGCCGACACTCTCACCCGTGCTATTGGTTGCCTTTAGCCGCTTTTGTGTGATAGAACTATGTGAATCCAAACTCTATTCAATCGTTAAAGCAGGCTACAGATATGTCACATGGCTCCCCCTTATAGACAATATAAGTTCATTGCGTTCAAAAAGAGTCGGGTTAACGGAGAAGGATTGGCAGCAGACAGGGTTGGGACATTTGGTTTATTTAGGCCTTGTCACATGTTGTAGGAAGAATCTGAAACCATCTGACCTTGTTTAAACTTTGACCTTGCCCCGTTCGTGAACCCGCCGCGGCGGTACCGGCGTCCAGTGCTCCTCTCATAGTCCCATGTGTGTAGGGTGAGCACGCGGCGGATGCCTTTTTTTTTTTTTGCCTTGGTTTTGAACAGGTGTCATTCCGATCATGTGAGGCCAGCCGAGTCTTGGACAAGGTCGCCGTCGCGGGGTTCGGTTTGGTACCCCTCCTGCTGGTGCGCCAACATGCATTCTGCATTTGCTGCCCGTCCTGCTGCTTGAACGACTCTGACTCGTTCTCCAACTAGTCGTCCAAGTAAGCGTCGTCACGGGCTCACGGCGTAGAGCCGGATGGTGACGCCACCCACCCTCACGGTGTCCGTTGCCTGGCTCTGGGCAATCAGCTACTAAAAAGCAGTGTAATCAAGCAAAGAAAGGGAAAGGGAAAACTTGATCCGTAAACTTCCTCCTGGCTCCCGCCGGAATCACCACCACCCTTGTCCCCTCGAGACCTCCTTTTTCCATTTCTTTTCGAGATGCATTGCCGTCTTTGGGGATTTGAAGGAGAAAGACGACGCGGGCAAAGATCCGCTCCGCCCCTACCTGCAGCAAGGGGATCTGGCAGAATTCCCTTTTCGGGTCATAAGTGGCGCGCCTTGCAGTCCGTCCATCCAAGATCCGACGGCCAGAACGAACCCCTGCCACGCTTCAAGCCCAAGCATCCTCCGCCGCTCCGGCCGTTACCACCGTCCTCTCCTCGCCGTCGGGCTTTAACTCTGTCTCGTGCGCCGCCCGGGCCCACCACCACCCGCGGGCACTCCCTCCCAGTTCATAACCCCCACCACCCCTGTACTACTCGTTCGTTCGCATTCCGTTCTCTCTCCTCCACGCACGCCACGCCACGCCACGCCTCGCCTCCCTTCCCCGCGGATCCCCAATGGTGAGCGCGTCGAGCCTGCTGCTCCCCTCCTCCGTGCGGGACCTCGCCTCCTGCGTCTCCGACGGCGCCGTCCGCGTCGCCTGCACCACGCCCGCCTCCACCCGCATCACCTCCTTCTCCTCCTCCTCCTCTTCCACCTCCTCCTCCTCCTCCTCCCCGTCCAATCTCTCCGTCGCCATCACCTACCGCGCCACCCGACTCTCCCCGTCCGCGCCGCCGCTCCTCCTCCGCCTCATCTGGTCCCACTCCCCCGCGGGCCCGCCCGCGCTCTCCTTCGCCCCCAACCCCAACGCCGGCGCCTCGTCCCCCGTCCTCCTCCGCAGGCGCAAAGGCACCCGCTCCGTCGCCGGGGACCCCCCGCTCGCGCTGTTCTGGGACCTCACCGCCGCCAAGTACGGCGCGGCCTCCCCGGAACCGGTCTCCGGGTTCTACGTCGTCGCGGTCGCCGTCGCCGACGCCGAGGTCGTGCTCGCCGTCGGCGACCTCGCCGCCGAGTTCGTCAAGGCCAAGTTCGAGGGCCAGATCCCCAAGGCCCGCTTCCTCCCCGTCGCGCGCGCCGACCGCGTCGTCGCGCCAACGCCGCCACCCGGCCACAACCACCACCACCACCGCTCGACGTCGAACGCGATGCACACGGCCAGGGTCCGGTTCGCGGAGGACGGCGGGGAGCACGAGGTCAGCGTCGGGTGCTCCTCCTCCACCCGCCCCGGCGACGAGGAGCTCTGGGTCAGCGTCGACGGGAAGCGCGCCGTCACGGCGCGCAGCCTGCGCTGGAACTTCCGCGGGAACCAGACGGTGTTCGTCGACGGCGCGCCCGTCGACGTCATGTGGGACCTCCACGGGTGGTGGTTCCGCGACCCGCCCGGGTGCGCCGTCGTCATGCTGCGGGCCAGGAGCGCGCTCGAGAGCCGCCTCTGGCTCGAGGAGGAGGTCGCCGCGCCGGGGTTCTCGCTCGTCGTGCAGGCGTTCAAGTCGCCGACGTAATCTCGCTCGGATCCTCCATCACAGAGGTCAATGACTCAATGGCTACTTCCCCGCCCCCTGGTTACTTGTCCGTTGACATGAAAAATTGGTGGAATTTATTAGCACACCAAAATAACAGGGGAATGGTTGTGTTTGCAGTTTTTAGACTTGATAGATTCGTTGTTCTGCGTGTCAGATGAGTTTGGATTCGTAGAGATTGAGGTTCACTCTGCTGTGGAGGCATGGAGTGGAATTTATTTCTTTCTTTTATTACTTTTCCCCCTCTTTTTCCTGATAATTTTTAGTAGTGTGTGCGTCCTGGTACAGTTAACAAAATGTCATACAACATTATAGAGTGTGTTTTGACTTCAGCATTGCTGTGCGTGAGGTGCACAAGAGATCAATGTTTACCTGTCCCATTCTGTATGCAACGCAGTTGTTACACTGATAGATGTGATCTTATCATATACTGGGAATGTGTCTGTCTGCAGTGCAATCGATATCTGCCTAGTACTTCACTACAAAAATTCTTTGCATAATTCTACTTTTTGATACAATTTTGTTTCAGTTAAGCTGTTCAGTACTGGTTCCTGAGATCCACTATCTAGAGGAGGTACATTATGTTCTCCTTCGTAGTTTCTACACGTGAGAGCTTCGCTTTCTCGCTGCTTCTCACGAGTTGGCTTAGATTCTTGCTGCATTCCATGGTTTTGTTTCTAGCTCTGGATTTATCTGCTACGCCACGCCAAATCTCCAATATATAGTAGTAGTAACAGAGGAAAGGGACTGATGGTGACATCACCCAGCCTTCGAGCAGTGAGCTAACGGTCTCCATCATCAGCTAATTCCATTTGCCAAGCAACCTTGCTGACGCATTGTGACAATTTATTTTGGTGTTTTCTTCGTCTTCTCTTCTTTTGTTGTTTCTTAAACCTCAGTACAGCTGTTACAACGTCACAACACTATACAGGCTTAAACATACGTCTAATCAAGCAGCGGCATCCTTTACTTTGCGTCCGGATTTTAGCCCTGTCGTTCGGAAGAAAGAGCTTTCTAGACACGGCACGTCGTTGCCAGTTGCCACAAACTTGAATTAGGCCGGATTCATCTTGACTGGGAGCTGTAAGTTGGTTTGGAGTTGGCCAAATGTAGTGTTGCTTTCACGATTTATTACTCGTTGCGTTCATGACGTGCCAACTTATGGATTGATGAATGGTGATCTGGTATGTTGATGAGCTGACGTATAATGGTGTGCGGAGTTGCTGGTCTGTTTCAGATATCTCTGCCGCCTTCGAATAGCAGAGGTCTATTTCATAAAAAAAAAAAAGAGTTATATCAGTTATCCTCATTGCTGCACGTCTGAAAAAGTTCAATTCCAGCTGTGAGTATCTAGGAAACTATGTCTGCTAAGGTTAATGCTTGCAAGTCTTGCTAACGTCTCCGGTTTATAGGTTGTCATTTGATCACTTTTCGGTCTGTGTTCAGCCTTGCTTCGGTCTATTTCAATTTTATAACTAGCCAGTAGTACTGGCTGCACATATCTCGTTGCAAGAATGGTTCAGTGGAAGAAATTAGCAAGTTGAACAACTAGCATAGCAATCGGAGGGTTCAGGTCACTTGGACGGTGTGAGAAACTAGCATTTGTCTCGTTGCAAATGGTTGTCCATAATGCATTTCTGTATAGGTGTAGTCTGCTGGCAAAAAAATACTTTAATTGTTTCATGGTACTGAAGTAGGCAATGACTTAAGAAGCTTGGAAAGGGACGGATTCAGTCTTTCATTTGATCACTCCACTTTTAGTCTAGTGCTTTCTTGCTTCAGTTGGTTCCAGTTCTATTAGTTGTGAATATTACTAGCTACACTCAAGAACGGTTCGATCGAAGAAAAACCAAGGAGTTCAGTCTCTGCATGCAATTGCCCGTACGTGAATTTTCAGCATGATGATTGTTGAATGAAATAATTCCTGATGATAATTAACTGCAAATCAGTTGGATCAGGTAATGGAATATTGTATTCAACGGTGCTAAATCTAACACTTTCTTACAGATAATCTTCATGGATAAGGTGTTGTTGGTCTTTATGATGGGTTACGAGACTAAGGTCTCATGTAGTAACTGTGGACTACTGTCACTGTTGGATCTAGCCTAAGCGCTCATGTTTGTAAAGGTCGAGTTGTGTGCTCTTCCGCTTGGAGGTGCAGAAGATGGAACATTATTCCATTAGCTGAAAAAAAAAACTGCAAAATCAACTATTTCTTGGCACCCTTTCCTTCTATAAGGCCATAAGGGTTGGGATGGTGACCCTCACATTTCAATACTATTTCACATGCTTCCTTTCATGTGAAAATGTGCCTTTTTTACCGTTGCCCTCACTTACATTTCACATCTCAAAAGCTGTACACTACGGGAAAACCGCTGTTGCACCTTATCGAGGCTAGAAAGCTCTATGATTTCTTGGAATGGAAAAGGCAAAGAACAAAGAGAAAAATTAACAACCCTCCTCTTCGGATGGAGTTTAAATGCCAACGTAAATGCCGTCACAGGAAGAGGCTGACATCTCATCACTGGTTACCAATGCACTGTACGAGTAACAACTAGCTACTGTGCTACCCAACTTGGTCACTGTCAAACCTGAACTTTCCTAAAGTTTAAGCACGACCGGGTAATAAAAATCGATTAGCAATCAGTCAATTCATCATAAACACCAAAAAGAAACAGAGAAATCACAAGTGTTAGAAGTAGTGACCACCAGAAAGATGACCAAAATTTATTCCAAAGATAGCCAAGTAAGTACTGATTTGCCTTGCAAAGTTTCAATTACACCAGAGATCGAGCAGGACAAGCAATATAGGAGGCCGAGGTACAACAATCACCACCATACGAAGGCTGGCACTAGGCAGATCGGATTCATCAGATCATGCCGGTGCTGGCTTGGCGATGACGACGGGGAAATCGATGACGATGACCTTGTCGAGTGCGGCCATGAACGTGCCGGCGAACACGGCGTGCCTCTCGTGGCTCATGTAGCTCGTCAGGTCTTCAGTGGAGGCAAAAGTCAGGGAGAAGACGTGGGTGAAGCCCTGCGTCAGCATCTCCTGGTTCAGCACGTCCTGACCCCTGCAGCCCCATGAATGAAGATGGTGAACTTTAGCGTGCTGATGACGAATACAGTTTGATCATCGTTTTTGTTGCATTTAGACCTCGGTTTAGTCAGAAGTAATGTCAATGTACTTTGGTTTCCTGGTTCTACTACACTGACGTGAAACTTACTGATCCAAGGTTTGGCAACAATAAAAGTAAGTGCAAAGGTAACGCACGAAAGTGTACCACTCGAATGATTTCACCATATCCATCTGAGACACAAGCTCCGTCATCCCTTTCAGAAGGTCATCCACCGCGATCCCCTCCTTGAACTTCACCAGACACAGGTGCTTGACTTCCCCCATGGCGTGCACCGACCACCGCCCGCTGAAAGCGCAAAGCTACTCCTCCGGTGGCTTTGCAGAGAGGGAGAGTGTGCCAATGCGGTGGCTTGATCATGGCGCCATGACGCCGGCCAATTTAAGGGCGGAGCACCGACAGGGATCGGTGGATCACTGTAAAGCTCTGTTACTACTTTCAGGCTTTGCCTGTGCACCAGAGTGGACTGAATCATTTCGGCACAGTCCCAGAGCACTCGCTGTTGAAGGAGGACAAAGCAAAACCATGCGGCTGCTGGTTTGAGCACACTGCAATTAGTTAGATCTAGGATGAGTCATGATCTGATTTTGATTGGACCAACCCGACATTCACGTACTATTGTGCGTCGGCAGCCATATCGTTTGCTGCTAGTCTGACACTCTGATGCAAGAGGCCCCAGGGTACTCTGGTTTGCTTTTAAACGAGATTTCAACACAGGGATTTTGATCTTCTGGCCGACCTTGGATCAGAATTATGCAGCATCGTACTGATTACCCACCAGTACCGAATAGTATACAGATCATGCTATAGGTTGTTAACCTGAGATTCAGATAACCAGTTACTAGGATACTTCTCCTAATGGCAGGCATCAGACATGGACAATCATAGAAGATTGAGGCCACATGGTGCTACAGAAGATATATGAATATGACTGTGTGATGTCTGACTTAACTCTTCGAATTATATGGAACAAACAATATGGCAACTGGTCATGGTGCTGTTCAGGAAGAATTTTGTACATGAACCACTTGAGTGAGACTGCTGCATCAGTTAACCTCAGACCTAACAGTACAAAAAAAAAAATGCTCATTCCGAGTGCTCCGTCAGTTGATCTCCACTCCCCAGTACAGAAAACCATATTCATTTCGAGTGCGCTGATTGCATGGATCCAATCAAGATACCATTCATCCTACTTGATCGTACTAGCCAAAGGCAACCTGTACAGCTGCTGTAACAAGAATCATAAAATGAAAGAAGATACTGAATGCAGTTAGCTCTATTGAGTACGGATTAAGACAAATAAATATGGCTTTCTTTTCGACAGGAAACCTGATCGATTTCTCATATTTACAGTAGACTCCTCAAATCTAACCTATATCGCCATCCATCTGTGTCACATTACTGCAGAAAAAAACCCCCCCAATCAGCTATTTGCAGGGTTCTGGCTGGGTAGATCTATCCACCTGCTTTCTCACTGCCTGGCTATTATTTTCAGGAGTGGAGTTAACTTCAGACAGTGGCAAGTTGTTAGCAGCCCCGTCCACTGCTGGACCAGACGCTATCTGATTCTCCTGGTCGGGTTCATGTCTAGGAACCTCTGATGCCCTTGATGAGTGCCCTGTGCTGACAAACAGGCAGCGACACGGATCTGATCCTGATGCTTGTGGAGAACACGGAGGACTTATCACTACACTAGGTGGAGGAGAAGGTGTAATGTGATTGTTTTCTAGGTTATCACGTAGTGAGATTCTACAGATAGGGCAGGTTGAGTTCTGCTCCAGCCACAAATCTATACATTCCATGTGGAAATTATGGCCGCAATAAGGAAGAAAGCGTAGCATGTCTTTGTCCTCGTATTCTGCAAGACAGACCACGCACCTGCAAACAATAAAAGCAGATAGTCAGTTTCTAGGTTTAGCATAATCAGTCAGCAGTTCAAAATACCAAAAGAAAGCTGAAATGGCAACACAAATGTGTTAGCATATGTCAGTTAACAGGACGTCACCATGCTTGGCGGAATTGGAAACCGAATTACTTATTCGGCATGGATTATCTGATTTCTAGAGAGGATCAGAATCTAGAATCCCTGCCTAACATGCAACTACTCTTGTTTTATGAAACGAACACCATGCGTCTCTATTTTGCTTCCACTTTACATCTGATGATCTGTTGCTTTTTGCGTAAATAAGATCAGAAAAATTACAAAAAAAAGGAACATAAATATGGTACAAATCGACTTGTGCAGATTGAAAGAGGCCCTGCTACAAAACTTGGGATGAAATATCTAGTTCTGGCAACAACAACAAAGCCTTTTAGTCCCAAGCAAGTTTGGGTAGGCAATGGCACAAAAGATCCATGCAACTAGCTACATTGAAGGTGAATTTGGTAACTGCAGTGCATCAAACATCATATCACTCCATTTCCTGTTTCTCCACATCATGCACATCAGAGGTTAACCTAACTAGTAACAAAAGCTCAATCATTCCTTTCTACCATCTGCTTCAGGAACAGTTAACAACTTATACCCAATTTCGATGTGACTGAACGAGTCATCTTAGCTGTCTGGTAACAATGCATGTTTGGGACCAACAGTCAATCTCCAGCTAAGGACAGCAATAAATCACAGGTATTTAAGAAGTTAGGATCACATCATTTCTCTATCTTGGCACCAGCATCCTCAAGGACAACCTTTTTCAGTACCAAAAATCTAATAAACACCCTCAATGACAACATTTTCGGTGCTAAAAGGCTATATCTTCTAGTGTGGTGCTGCTCCTTGATGATTTTACAGCAACATTAGCTAGCGGAGACTGGCCAGAGAATAAGATGGAAAAAACGTCCCGGAGACACTAGTAGTATGGCATGTCTTAAACACAGCAAGTTGACATTAATTAACAGAAAAAAGGAGTAATCATGAATTCTCACTTAATTCACACATTAATGTCACTGAAAACATTAACTCCAAATGATTTGAACCCAGTAGAAGCTATGTCTATCAAACTTTCACATCGAAAAATACAACCAGAACCATGACATACGAGTATAATCCCAAACATAACAGTACAAGCAGTTTCCACATAGTATGTGATAATCATCTAGCCCATAGAGAAAACAAACGAACATAACAGCCGTATCTAAAAAGATCCAACTAACCACTGATAGTGACATTCGAGATCAACTAACCACTGGTTTCTACTCTAATTTCGCGAAGGGAGAGAGAAAAATCCCACTTAACCATTTCCTCACTCATCTAAGGGAGCCCTTCCAACCACAGCCCCCTGGTTGCATCAACATTTTTATGATCCCCAATCATCAACAGATCATACAAAGGAAAATGCGCGTGGTCCAGCGCGATAGTTCCATTCAAACTGCAGTTTGCTAGTGACGAACTCGTTGGCGACTACAGTACAGGTCACCAATGGCAGCATTCCGATCCCCAATCATCAATCAACATGCAAGTGCTATACAGTTGCAATCAAACAGAAGCTTACTAATTTAGGAATCCACTCGTCCGCCGTCCACGAGCAAGCAGCCGAGAGATTCCATGGCCAACGCTACTGTGTACTCCCACCGCGGCGCTAAGAGTCGTCCTACTCTAAATTCATCCTCTAAAAAGAAGCGGCGCCGCCACACGGTAGATTCGTAGCGTGGACTGCACGCCTAGCGATGCGCCGTACATTCGCAGATTGGAACCCGCGAAATTGCCAACGCAGCGGCCAGCGAATCGCGATCGAGACAATAAGCAGGTAAAGTGAAGAAAAAAAAAACAGGGGGGGGGGGGGGGGGGCACTACTTACTGTGCGTCGGCGTCGGAGGAGTCGGCGGACCCACGTCGGTCGAAGGCGCGGGTGGGGAAGGCGGCGACGGCGGCGGGATCGAGCCCCCCGTTGCCGCCGGCGGCGGGCTGGCGGGTCCAGGGGACGGGGAAGACGTAGTAGGTGCTGGAGACGGCGTAGTGCGGGAGTGGCGCGGCGCGGCGGCGTCGGGTCCGGCGGCGGTGGCGGCGGTGGAGCGCGCATGCGAGGCGGGAGCAGACGAAGACGATGAAGAGGACGCTGACGCAGAAGCCCAGCAGCGTGAGCACCGTGCTGGCCGACGCGCCGTACGCCATGGCCGCGGCGGCGTAGGCGAGGCGAGGGAATCAATCTCCTCTCCGCCCCCGCCGGACTGCAGGTCCGCACAAGCAGCAGCGGAGTGGAAGCTTTTCAGTAGCGAGGCCGAGGAGGAGGCATGGGCACGCGGTCGATGATGGGTTGCGTGGCTCTTTTTTTTTGTTATGGTGGGGGAGAATTGCGTTGCGTGCCCAGTTGCGCCCTCGGCTGCGTTTCCTCCCATTTTCTGTGGCGCAGGCCGTTGCGTTTGCTGCGGCCGCGGCGGGTGGTACTGGTAACGGACGGGGCCGAAGCGGCGGAATGGAATCGATCCGGAAGCGGTGGTGGTGGTGGGCCGCTTGTGCCAATGGGTCGTTCGTTACTTGTCAGCCCTCCCCTTCCAGGTTCTCCAACGGACGGACCACCAGCGCTAGTGCGCGCACTGCACTACCACCCATCAGATAGGCTTGGAATACTGTAGTGCGTAGCTCTCGACTTTAGAATCGTTTCACCAGATACTAAAGGCCTTTGATAAAAGAAGATAAGGGAAGGCTGCTTGAGATTAATTGTCGAGGTCAAATACGCAGCGCAAAATCTTTTGGCTAGGAGGGGAGCTCGATTGATGGACGTTGGACGGCACGAGGTTGAAAAGAAGAAAAAGTGCATCGGAAAGTAGCGGCAGGGAAACGAAAGAGCGAAATAATAAAAAAGACGAGAAAAAAAACACACAGAAATGATGGAGATGCGGGGTATCGATCCCCGTACCTCTCGCATGCTAAGCGAGCGCTCTACCATCTGAGCTACATCCCCTTGACGAAATTTTGCTACACTTTCATATATAATGACGTTTCCTCATAATGCTTATATTAGGCATGATCATCTTACGATTTAGCCCACACGGCCACTGAGCCCGGCCTATACCAAGATGGTCTTTGGGCTGAATCTGGTGTGCGGGCTCCACGGACTCCCAAACACACACGGCTCGCTTGTGTCACTACTCACTACTCTCAGTCTCAGTCTCTCACTAGTCACTAGCATGAGGAGTGAGGACATACCGATCCTTTCTGCTCTGTCCTGTGTGTGATGTCGTCCATACCCTCTTCTCGTGGGGCCCCACGCAAAGCACGAGATTGTCTCTCAGCAAGTGTGAATCCAATGCCGTGAAACATGTCTCGCTGGATCCGACCTGCACCATCATACCAGCAAACCCCACACGTCCATCATTTTCTTTCTTTGCATGGACCCCTTGTGAGTTGTGACCCAGAGCAAGCATCCAAGAAAGAAAACACGGGCGTTGGAAGCGTAGAAGAAACTCGCTGCTGGCACCTTCGTCCTGACCACAAGAAAAGGAAAGATAAACATCAGAAGTAGCCTGCTGCTCGCTACGCGCCTACGAAGAAAACCGTGTCATCAGGTGGGCCACTCATGTTAGGCCCATCCACCCGTTTGGTCCACTCCCTTGTCGGGCTCTGCTTGGACCTGGACACATCCCCTCACGCTCACACATCCCAGTAGGCCCAGCAGTTCAAATCGGGTTCGGCGGCCCTTCCTCTGCCATTCGCCTCGTCGCCGTGCGACGTCAGGGTGCGAGTGCAGATGCAAACTGCAAACAGTAGCCCGTGTAGCGTGTAGTCGGCGCGGCTGGCAACCGTATCTTGCTCATACGTGATTCCAGACGCAAACGTCCGAGCTGAAATCGTGAGGCCTCTGATTATTCGATTGAGATACACACAACAAGAGATAAGTGAACCGCGCGCGCTGCACATCACGCAGGAAAATCGGGTTTGGAAAGCAGATGACAAACGGACAAACAGCTCGCCGCACGGCAAACAATGCTATCCCAGCCGTAAGCTACTACCGCTAGCTATATGCTCGGGTCAAACTGACTGACTAGTAGTACAAGGAAAGCAATGGCAGCAAATCGTGTGAGCGGTCTCGAGTTTAGGGCGATGGAAACAAATCGCGGCTCTGAATGGCAATCACGGGTGGAATGTTCCGTGCATGATGCGCCCACGATCCATGTGCTGTAGAGTGTAGAACAGTACAAAATCTCGCTCCGGGGAACAGGGCCCGCATGTTCCCCGGAATTCCACGGCGTTATTACCATATAAAAAAAAACAGAAAGTGATTCCATTTGGTGTTTTTACAAGGAAAACTGAGAGTAGAAATCAACGCGGCTCAGGGAATCCCGGCCCGGCCCATCGCCATCCCTCGTGTCCCCTTCAAATTAAAATCCACACCACAGCCATCGCCCTCTTCATCCTCCCTCCCCTCCCCTGCTCGTCTGTCCCCGCATTCGCCGCAGCTGCCCACGCCCAATCCACCCCGCACCGCCACCGCAACAATGCCTCCCGACGGCGAGGCCGCCGCCGACCTGGCGGCGGACGAGCTGCAGAGCCTCAGCTTCGGGTCCTCGGAGCGCTCCCGCTCCGCGTCCACCGTCTCCACCGCCACCGCCTCCTGCTCCACCTCCTACTCCGGCCCCATCGTCCCGCCGCCGCCGCGCGCCACCAACCTTCCTTCCTCCGCCGCCGTCGCCGCCGCTGTCCCGCGGTTCGGGACCGTAGCGCTCTCCGACATCCGGTTCCTGAAGCGGCTCGGCGCGGGGGACATCGGCAGCGTGTACCTCGCCGAGGTCAAACAGCAGCAGCAGCAGGGGAAAAACAACGGGAGTAGCGGTGGCAGCAGCGCGCTGGTGGCGGCGAAGGTGATGGACCGGAAGGAGCTCGAAGGAAGGAACAAGGAGGGGCGCGCGCGGACGGAGCGCGAGATCCTGGAGGCCGTGGACCACCCCTTCCTCCCGCGCCTCTACGGCGTCGCCGACGGGGACCGCTGGTCATGCCTCCTCACCGAGTTCTGCCCCGGCGGCGACCTCCACGTCCTGCGCCAGCGCCAGCCGAACCGGCGATTCTCCGAGGCCGCCGTCAGGTACGCTTCACATCACTCACTCATTCCCTTGTTGATTGATTGATTCACACAAATTCATACGCAATTTCTCATTCGTATAGTTCATTACCTCCGCATTAAACATTTTTTTTTTGGGTTAAAAATGGTTTTGATGAACTCGTACTGCTATTTGAGCGCCGCGATCCGTAGCTAGGAAGCTACTGCGGGTAGGCTTTCCGGAGAAGAATGTGGCCGGTTTCCTGGACACTCTTTGATTGCTGGGCTCTGTTTCTTAATCTGCGCGTCTTTCCTTTGCATTTGTATGTACTCCATTTTTTAAGGATCTAGTGGATGCGGCCGGCCCCATGTGTCTTCGGTTACGCGTGCATCCGCCTTATTTATCGTACCACAGTCCACAGGTTTTAGTCGGGAAAGGCGATCCATAATTTTGAACACACACAGACACTGAATAACAGCAGTTTGATGTCGACTTAGCACTCCCAAAACAATGTCAGTATAGTCCTCCTGATGTGACACAAGATGATGAGGCGAGAGTTTCGCGAACCAAATTACAGTAGTAGCAGGCACTTGTCCGCCGTGAACGTGCTGTTTCCTCATCCGGGAATGGCTCCGTGTGCTTGTCAGATTAGACATCATGGATTGGAGCGCACTGTTTTCACGCTTTGGGTTGGAGCCATACATACGCAGTGTCAGCTCTGAGCCACACAGGTGCACCCACGCCCATATCACGTCCCAATCACTATTCACTCTGCTGACCCCTGAAGTCAAGCCGTCAAGGCTGTCGTTTTGCATGGAAGTAAAAGCTGCGATTGTCATACGCGCTTGCACGCTTCCATGCTCGCAATTATAGGCGCTCCTCGTGCAAACCCCGCATCACACACAAACACGGCTAGCGAAAACGATCGTGGCTTTATCTTCAAAGATTGCCTCGGGCCTTCCCTTCCATGTACACCGATCGCGATTTTATTTTGCTTCTGGAAGCCTTTATTTACCAAGTAGGGTTCTTTTGTTGAAGAACAACAATTCGGCATGGCGGTATTGTACAGTATTTACTAGTAGAATACTGTACGGGTTGGAACAGCAGCGAGGGTATTACGGTCGCTAGATCGCTGCATCATGTGCTTTACATTCGTGTGGTCAAGGGCTCAACAACTCATCGGTACACTCTGTACCATGCCTGCCACAGTCAACTCAGCCTACACACAACCTGGCAGTGTGTGCAGCCCTTGCTCCTTGCCCACCGAATAGTACTCGGCCATTTCGTTTCCGCACTTAAATGTGAGGTTCATTATATCACCGTAAATTAAGCAACACATGGGGTCACGGATCACCTACTCGTGAAATCTGCGGAGTACTCCTACAAAATATGGTTATGGACTTTTGGCGCCACTCTAGTCTAGTCTATGCATGGGCCTCATTAAGAAGTTCACGTCGCGCACGACTCGGAAAATAAAAAGCGCAGCGCCGTGTGGCACGGCTTCCAACACGTACCAGTATACTTAACACCACGACTAGCAGTATAGCGCTGTGTGCGTTGTTATAGTACGACGACCTCACCTGCCTGCGACCAACAACATCACCATTATCAACAGGTTACACATGGCATGGCATGGACGGCTGTGACGTGCACGAGCGGCGCCCGTCTGCTACGGCGCGGGAATCGCTTCGAGAACATGAAGCATCAGTATAGGTGTAGATGCATTGGTCAATAGGCCTTTATTAACCCCCATGTGATGGGTTAAGAATGACAGCTCGTAAACATAAGCATTCATGCACCCCTATGGGCTATGGCTTCCATGTTCAGTCGAGATCAACATAGGGTACTTCTTGTAAGGATTAATCTAATTAACCCGGGGAGTTAAACAATGGCAAGCACACATGGGTTCCATTCCTTTGCTGCACTAAACTAGACCAGGCGCCCAGTCCCCCACCGCGTGTGTGCAACCTCCAACAACAATGATGTGCTAATTCGAGCACTGTCTGTTGCCTTTTTTTCCTGTGACTTCAGCTCTCTGCTGCACTGGAGCTGGAGCAGAACACACAACAGTGTCATCCAACATGCCAGCACTTGATTCAGATGGACACAGGTGCCTCTGCCTGACTTTGTCGTTAGTCGTTGCACCAGTGCGTGGTGTGTGGGGTCATTTTGGTTACACGTGAATAAAGTCATCAAGGCGTGCACTTGTACTATGCTTTTGTAGTGCAATTAGCTGCTTTCAAAACTCCATACTGTACACATTTGCAAGCTGTTACCGATCGTTGATGCGAAGTCCTAACGAGTATAGTATAGTCGCGGTAGGTGATTAATGCTGGGCTGGATCAAAGGTCAATGCAGAAGTTGGGCATTGCTTTCTTACCGTGTGTTTGGTTGCGGGATATATGGGTTGGAGTGGCTCCGATCCTCGTTTTGGAGACGGTTTTAACCCCTCCTATGTTTGTTTTATTTTTTGGGTTAGGGATGGATTCGTTCTAACTTTTATTTGGATGAAGGAAATTGAAAATCTGGGTCTGAGGCGGGTTAATTTTTTGGGTTAGAAACGGGTTGGCTTTGTCGCATAAATTTTGAGGGACGGAGCGAACCTCGATCTGAGACGAATATTTCCTTCTAGAGCCGCTCCGCTCCCGCTGCTCCTTATCCAAACAGCCCAAAACTGGGTCGGCTCCAACCGGGTTGACTCCATTCCTCCAACCAAACACACGGTTATGCATTTTCACACTGGTAACTTGTTTCTGATTACCAATGACGCGCATGTGTTTTTGAGCAAATGAATCGAGACAGGAGGTTTATGATGATTGCTTTGCCTGTGGATGAGATCAGAAACGACGCATTTGATTGTGCATGATGAGTTGATGACACGGCCAAACCATGATGATTAATTAAGAGAGGGGCAAAGTACTTAGATCGTTAATGATGGCATTTGTGATTTTTTTTTTACTGCAGGTTCTACGCGGCGGAGGTGGTGGCCGCGCTGGAGTACATCCACATGATCGACATCGTGTACCGGGACCTCAAGCCGGAGAACGTCCTCGTCCGCTCCGACGGCCACATCATGCTCACCGACTTCGACCTCTCCCTCAAGTGCGACCCCATCGCGCCGACCCCCGCGCACGTCATCTCCGACCCCGTCGCCCTCTCCGGCCACTCCTCATCATCCACATCCTGCACCATTTCATCGTGCATCGTCCCCGCCGTGTCATGCTTCCAGCTCTTCCCTGGCCGCGGCCGACGGCACCGCCGCCGCCGTTGGCGCCGTAACAAAAAGACTTCTTCCAGTGGTGGTGGAGGAAACAGTAGCTTTCCATCCGGAGGTAGTGGCATGGACCTTGAGTTCGTTGCCGAGCCGGTGGAGCTGAGGTCGATGTCGTTCGTGGGCACGCACGAGTACCTTGCGCCGGAGATCGTCTCCGGCGAAGGCCACGGCAGCTCCGTGGACTGGTGGACGCTGGGCATCTTCATCTACGAGCTCCTGTACGGGGCCACGCCGTTCAAGGGCTACGACAACGAGATGACGCTGGCCAACATCGTGGCGCGCGCGCTCGAGTTCCCCAAGGAGCCCTCGGTCTCGTCGGCGGCGAGGGACCTCGTCACCGCGCTGCTCGCCAAGGACCCCGCGCGTCGACTCGGCGCCACCGTCGGCGCTGCAGCAATCAAGCGCCACCCCTTCTTCAACGGCGTCAACTGGGCGCTGCTCCGGTGCGCCGCGCCGCCGTACGTGCCGCCGCCGTTCACCGTGGCGAAAAACGTGAAGAATGCCAGTGCCGCCGGCGGCAACGCCGGGAACGACGACGAGGTGTCAGATGAGGACAGTTGTCCTGGCACGCCCGTGGAATACTACTAAGGCATGCAGAGACAGGGAAGGCAAGCAAGAAGCGTCCATGTTCTTCTTGTCCGAGTCCGGCGGGGCGCACGTGGTGGTGTGGCGGGTGTATGGACCACGGCGCATGGCGCGCACGAGGAGATTGACGGAGCCGAGGGAGCAGGGCACTCTGGAGCTGCGTTGTCGCCGCAAATTGTTGCCGGGTGCGTGTCTCCGAGGGGGCCTCCGAATCGGGGCCATGACAAGCGACATGGGACGCGCACCGTGTGTCAAGCATCAATAACTTAATGTTCTTTTTGCGCCATGCCTAATTAAACTGGTTGCCGCTACCATTCCACACCGCCACTAACAGCAGATTGGCTTCGAGTCTGTATTGGCATACTACTCGTATAGCAGTGTCGTAGTGTGTACTAGTAGCTGTGTCTCAGCTCTGTTTGGAACACTAGCATTTTATTTCGTGGTGCACATCCAACGGAATTCTTGTGGGAATTTTGCGTTCCAGACACGGAATCTTACATTTGTATCATGTGCGGTACAACTTCCTTGTAGCTTCATAATGTTATCTTCTCGCAAGTAAAAGGAACTAGTTTTTCTGCAAATATCTGAACTGTGTTTTCCACGAAATGAATTATAAGACGGTGGGTGAGCGACATGGCAAATCAGTCTGCAAGTGTTGATTGCGTCCGGGTATTGGGTGGCAACCGGGGGACAGAAGGCCGGGACGATGATGAGGTCGCAGTGGGGATCATGGCCCGGGAATTCTGCGCTACTACTTTCTCACCGCGCTCGTGCAAATGATCACTGACCCACCAGTGGACGCGTACTTCTAGATGCAACGGTGGACGATCACTGCCCAAGTTTTCCAGTCACTTTTGCACTGGCTGTTTTGGTTGTAAAAGGTTAAAAAAAGGTAGAGCATGTATGTATGCTCCAAAGAGGTAAAGATGCTGGTGCATACAGCAAAAGCACTAGATACTGTTGGCTGGTAAAAAGGCAAAGTCAGAGGTAAAGGCGTAAAGGATTCATAGTAGGCCGCAGTTACAGTGATCATTGTATGCGGCGTGCCATCGAATCAAAACGGAACTGTTGGATGGAAATGAAAGTGTCAAAGCAGATGCTTCAACGAGAATCTGATGGAAATGAAAGTTACACCATGCATGCAAAGGTAACCGCAAACATGAGTCAGCGATGCATCATTACAGTTACAGCGTCCTAAACTGGTCGATCAAGCATTTAACTCGAAAAAAAAACTACAATGTACTCATTCGAGAGATTGAGCCCAATCAACAGTTTCATGTTAGGTGGTGGTCAGATATCCTTACTGGGCAGACGATTGCAGCCCAAGTGGGTGCTCAATCGTCTCGGGTCGAGAAACGGACTAGCTAGGGAGGGCGGGCCTAAAGTTGGAAACAGTGGGTTTAGGGTGTCGTTTATTTTTTTTTTCCCACTAAAAATGGCGGCAATTCATTCTCCACAGCGGGAAGCAAAGTGTGTTTCCTGTACCAATGAAGTCTCTAAGCTCGCAGCGAAAGGGAGGTAACCGTAGCAACACTGATATTCAGAAAAACGTGGTAAAATAGAAGTGCACCAGAACACATTTTAACAGAAAATGGGGGGCTACTCTGTAGAACACGAGGGCCGAGACAACAGGATCACAGAATTTTGAGGCACAAACTTGATTTATTTGTGGTCCAAAGTCCGAAAGAACAAGTGGAACGAAGCCTGCTGTCTCTTGAAGAAAAAAAAAATAAATGAAACGATGCACACAACCGTCAACGTGATCCAAGCCGAGCCGAGCAGGACGGATCAGCTCACTCTTCATCTCGGCACTAGCGAGTGGCGATAGCGAGTCGGTAGTCTCAGATCCGCGTCGAGCATTTACCGACACAAAACTTACAGAAACCAAACTCTTGTGCCAGTCCGCGCAGATGGAGCAATTTCATATTCGCCGCTCCCTCGAAGCTCCCGCGCCGCTGACTTTCCCCCAAACAAACGTTCCACCGGAATCGAACCTTCCTGCCTCACTCACTCGATGCGCGCGACTACTCAGAACTAGCAACCATCAATCGAGAGTGAGAGTGAGAGTGAGTGAGTGAGTACTCGGCGTCAGTATGGGAATAATGGCGGCCGCCGGCGTGGGTCGGCTGGCGAGGCTGCAGTCGCGCGTCGGCGGCAAGCAGACGCAGCGTACGGTGAACAAAATCAGAGTCACCCTGCTCAGCGCCTTCATCACCTTCCTCCTCTTCCGCGCCACCATCGGCATCAACCGCCTCGCCCATCACTCCACCCTCGTCTCCGTCTCCTCCTCCTCCCACTCCAACAAACAGCTCATCGACGTCGAGGACATCGACCGCATCCTCCGCTCCGACCCCGACGACGAACCATCAGACATGGCGGCATCCTCCATGTACAGCACCACCGCGTTCCACCACGCCGGAGCCTCCTGGTCGCCGGACTACCGTCTGGGCCCACGCGTCACCCGCTGGAACGCCCAGCGCCGCCGCTGGCTGCACGCGCACCCGGGGTTCCCCTCCCGCGTCCTCCTCGTCACGTCCTCCTCCTCGCAGTCAGGCGGGCCCTGCGCCGCCAACCCGGTCGGGGACCACCTCCTCCTCCGCGCCGCCAAGAACAAGGCCGACTACTGCCGCCTCCACGGCCTGGACCTGCTGCTCCTCCACGACACGGCCGCATCACCAGGCCTCCACCCGGACCTGACCGGGCCGGGCTGGTCCAAGCTGCCCCTGCTACGGCGGCTCATGCTGGCCCACCCGGAGACGGAGTGGCTGTGGTGGCTGGACCCCACCGCCGTCGTCACCGACATGGGCTTCGCACTCCCCCTCGACCGCTACGTCACCAGCAACCTGGTGGTCCACGGCCACCACGCGGACCTCTTCGCGCGCCGGTCGTGGGCCGCCGTCTCCACGCGCAGCCTCCTCCTCCGCAACTGCCAGTGGTCGCTCCACCTGCTCGACGCCTGGGCCACCATGGGCCCCGCGGGCCGCGTCCGCCGCGACGCGGGGAACCTCCTCTCCGCCGTGCTCACGGGCCGTCAGAGCCCCGAGGCCGACGACCAGTCCGCGCTCGTACACCTCCTGCTCACCGACCCCGACTCGTGGATGGACAAGGTGTACGTCGAGAACCAGTACCACCTCCACGGGCCGTGGACTGGCCTCGTGGACAGGTACGAGCGCAACGCGGCCCAGCACCATCCGGGCTTCGGCGACCACCGCTGGCCCTTCGTCACGGGCTTCGCCGGCTGCGACCTCTGTGACGGCAACAAGTCCAAGTCTAAGCCCAAGATCAAGGAGGAGGACGCGATGGAGAAACAACGGTGCGTCAAGGGCATGGAACGCGCGTTCAACTTCGCGGATAACCAGGTGCTCAGGATGTACGGGTTCGAGCACCGGTCGCTGGAGAGCGACGAGGTCAGGCGGGTGGCGAACCGGTCGGCGGACCCGCTGCAGGCAAAGGAGGAGGCCATGTCGTATCTGAAGAAACCAAAGGACCCGCCGCCGGCTCCCAAGAAAAAGACGGCGCGCAGGAAGCGGAGGCGGTCTGCGAAGGGTACTACTGGTGGTGAAACTGTTCTTGTAAGGATCCTGGAGAAACTGGGATGGCGAAACGAGTCGTAATACTATTAATTGATCAGTTAGTCTCTGTTTTGTACTGAGTGTTCTTGGGTTCTTTCAGTTTCTGTTGACTGACTTTTGCTATTACTTGTTTCGTATTTCGATGTTTGTTTTAGCATGTTAATCTACTATGCATCGATCAGTTGTCTTTTGGATTTTGTTTTATAAATATTATATTTATCTTTTAGATTTTGTTTCATAAATATTATATTATGAAATGTTATATTATCACTGAATTTTTCACTGCCAGTTAGGTGTATTGGATGTTTGAGAATCAAAATTATCCGGAGTTACGTCGCTGGTTCAAAACTAAAAAAAATATTCGTCTGAATGTGGGTGGAACTAAATGGCATATGTTGTTTTAGCAAGATGTGTTTGAGTAAAATTCTAGATGCTTCTACAAAGCACGGATAATTTTTCAGGATGTGTTTCTTGTCGCGTGAGCTCGTCGTGGACGGCGGAGGCGGCGTGGCCGTAGGCGCGTGAGCGGCGTGCGTGCGTGCTTTTGGGCGTGAGAGCGCGATTTCTATCTAAGCGCTGTACTGTACTGCCAAACGCTTGAATTATCACGGACACGATTCTATCCACAACCGCGTTGGCACGAAGTTAGTTTCCAATGAAAGTGCGTTGAAGATAAGTCGTCGCAAACAGGGACTCTGATTACTGCCTGGGCTAGGCAATTTTGCTCAGGCCTCCAACCAAACAGTTGCATTATGACGCATAGATACAGAATGTATTGGTGCAACCAACACGATGATATTTTATGGTTGAACCAGCCGAAGATTATACAAGTTTCTACTGAATCTTTGGCAATAAAGGTGGAGCTGTAGGTCTGAACAAGACCTATTATGAATTCAGTCAACTTAAGCTCAAAGAAAAGAAAAATGGTATACCCTTTCACGGAAAGATTATTTTCTCACATGATGAAATGTATGGAGAATACAGATAGATGTTTAGCCTTCTATTTTGGATAAAAAGAGGAACACTAATCACATGCCAGAAGAGTTTGATTTAGAAAATCCAGTATGCAGATATTTCCTTGTAGATTTTTTCATGAATGGCAAGCTATAGTGGATGCTAAAGTCCTACAAAAGAACATTATTTTAACTTCTAACTTATACGATCTATATAAAAGATTCCATCCATGATCATGCATGTCAAGCTTCAATCACACATGCAATATATTATATTTCATATTTATGGATGTCTAGTATGTGTCAAACATCTATAAGTACTTTATTCAACATCTTCATTTTTTTAAAAAATAATTATTTATGTATAAATGTGGATATAAAAATTATTTATGTATAAATGTTGAAATGAAAAAATATTGAATAGTAGATTCAAAATGCATTTGTTATTTGTGTCAAGCTACTTTGGGCGGCATTCTGGGCTTGTTCTGTGTTGATGTTCTGTTTTATTGATTTTGCATCTAATGGGACAACCAGATTTGAATGAAAGATGGATAACTCTGAAGCTGATAAAAAAGCACATGTCTAATAAGATGGTTCAAGTGATCCAGGATGTGTTCAGTAAAGTATATATCAACTCAAGCCATATAGAACTATAGGACTCTAGCTAAGAAGCAGGATGACGAATAGAACGAATTGCATAAGGACCAGACATCCTTAAAAATCAATACCCAAGCTTCATTGATCATGATTCCCAAGAAGATTGACGTATTTTAAGTAAACTAGCGCTAAATAAATTGCTCATGTATCAGATTGTATTAAGTGTTCATGCTCTCAGATTATTTGAATAGATGGTCAATGCTTTCAGATATGGTAACTTTGTAGAAATTCATAGGAGAACTAATTGAATTCATAAAAACGTCTAAAATATTTGTAATATAAAATATGCAGGTTACTTTCTACTATCATATCATGTGTGGTTAGTTGGAATCTAATTCATAGGAACATTTGGAATATTTGTGATATAGACCTCTTGTATTTGATTGGGCCCAATACTCCATCATGGTCATTAGTGGGTGTCTAAATTAGCAATTTGGCTTAGCTTGAAATAGAACAACTCGAGTAGCTTACCTCTCCCATCCTCTAATGTGGCGGGGTTGTCAATGGCGTTGTTGTTGAGGCTTGTTGTATTTTTGGAGCCCCGTAAGCCCCGGTTTAGCATCAATGGACAAAAGCATGCCAAGATTGATGTCCATGGTGTACGAGAACGTCTCACCCTTGAGAAGAAAGAGTTCTTAATGTCTATAGTTCCTCTCAATATGTCGATGTATTTACCAAAGGACTTCCTTCGACATTGTTCACAGAGTAAGTGAGTCATAACTTTCATTGGTCTGCTGCTGTAGGGGAGCTTGTTTTTCTTCACAATGCAGGCTGACATTCGTATTTCAATAGAAGATCAGACCGTGGGAGACTGTTGGATGATTATACGTTTACGTGTGGGTGCGTGTGTTGTACGGACTCAGTTACCGGCTGCGGTAAACCAGACGTCCCCTATATATGTACATGTACTCTCCTTCGATCAATACAATCAGAACTGTACTCCTCAAACTAGCCTTTCACAGACGGGTGTGTGCTCCAGCCTCTTGAACTGTGTAACTGCTGTTTCGAATTGTTGAACCCAATGGTTCCTTCATTCCATTGTTTGTTTGCGCAACTTGTGATGCTTAGAACAACGTTAAGTCCTAGTGATTTGTGCTGTACCGGCGTTGTTTCTTCGTTATGCTATGATATTGTAAGTCGTAACAGATGAGGGCCGGACATTCAAACAGAAGCAATGTGCGAGAGGAATTAGAAACAATGATCGGAACACAAGGAATCCTGCAGCACATCTAATGAACTGCCTGTGTTTGTAGTTCGGAGAGAACTGAAACCAAAGCTAATGTAACGAATGCTGGTGTATTTGTGGCATACTAATTCAGAGAAGTATTCCGGTGGAGCTCTTTTTAAGTTTGCATGGATCTTAAAGCAGCAGACTAATTATTTTTTTATTATTAATTTCCTTAGTCATTGTGATGGGAATTCTGTTGGTGACCCGCCTGATCTTGGGGCTGGTCAGCGACCGGTGCTGGAACCCGTAGAGCCGGAGCACCTGGTTGTCGGCGAAGTTGATTGCCCGCTCCATGCTGGTGAGGCACCGGTCCAGCGGGTAATCCTCGTACCTGCCGCAGGTGAACCCGACGAAGTGCGTGATGAAGGGCCAGCGGTCGTCGCCGAGTCCCGGGTGGTGCTTCTCCATCATCTCCTCGTACTTGTCCACCAACCCGGTCCAGAACCCGTGCAGGTAGAACTCGGTCTCCACGTGCACCCCGCCCATCCACGTGTCCCTCTCCTCAAGCAGCAAGTGGATGAGCGCCGACTGGTCGTCGGCGTCGAACGCGGGCCGGCCCGTCAGGCTCGCCGTCAGCATCTTGCCCGCCTCGACGCGGACCGGGCCCTTGGGCCCCGCCTGGACCCACGCGTCCAGCAGGTCGAGCGACCACTGGCAGTTGCGGAGCAGGAAGATGCCGGCGTTGAGCGAGATCCACGACCGCTTGTCGAGCAGGTCCGGGTACCCGTGGACGACGAGGTTCTTGCCCTCGTAGCGCAAGAACGGCAGCTCGAACGCCATGTCGGTGAAGATGGCGTCGCTGTCCACCCACCAGACCCACTCCACCTCCGGGTGGGCCAGCATGAGGC
Organism: Eleusine indica; assembly: GCA_030378355.1. Taxonomy (NCBI): domain Eukaryota; kingdom Viridiplantae; phylum Streptophyta; class Magnoliopsida; order Poales; family Poaceae; genus Eleusine; species Eleusine indica. The sequence continues at coordinate 43,464,595 of CM059501.1, read as the reverse complement.
GCCGGGCGATGGGGATCTTGGACCAGTACCCGGTCAGCTCCGGGTCGAGGTGGGCCGTGTTGTACACGATCTCGATGCCGTGGAGCCGGCAGTAGTCGATCTTGTTCTTGATGGCCTTGAGCAGGTAGTGGTCGCCCATCGGGTTGTCGCACGGGCCGGGAGGCGAGCCCGTGACGAGCAGGGGCTTGGGCTTCCCCCGCCGCGCGTCTCCGGGACATCCACTGCTGCCACGTGGCGTCCCAGCCGCTGATCCTGGGCCCGAGGCTGTACCTCTCCCTCGGCGCCGGCGTTGACGATGACGATGACGTGGCGTTGTTGTTGTTGTTGGGTGATGATGATGTGGCGGTGGAGTTTCCTCCTCCGGCGACCACGCCGGCGTCATTGTCCTCGAGCTCGGAGTCGGCGCGGATCTCCTGGAGCATGCGCTCGATGTCCTCGGCGACCTTGTTCGTGGCGCCGTCGGAGACGCCGCCGCTGACGACGAGGTTGAAGCCGAGGATCCCGCGGAGGACGAGCACGGTGATGAAGCCGCAGAGGAGGGTCAGCTTGATGTTGTTCAGCGTCTGCTGTCGCTTCTTGTTCATCGCCGCACGCGCCAGCCTCCCGACCGGCCGCACGCCGCCGCCGGCGGCCAACCCCATGGCGAGCAGATCGACTAGCTTAGTACTACAGGCCCGCACCGCACCTCCTCCGCTCTCGATCGACGCGATGCGTTGCGAGGTGCGAGGCGAGTGGTGTGTGGAGTGGAGTTTGAGATGTAATCCCTCCATATTTTAAAAAGAAGTCGTTCTGAGTTCATAGCTGATTTTATAAAAATAAGTTGTTTTCTTAAAAAGCAGAAACCACTTAGATGATCATATATTATTTGTTTGGTTAGTTTCAAGACGTTTTTAATAAGAACAGAGAGAAAAAATACCTTCTAATTAATGAGATATTGGTATGCTAAATCATATTCCAAACGATATCATTTTAAAATATGGAGGGAGTAGTAGGATAGGGAAGAGGGGTTTTGGGAGCAGGAAAGGAACGTTCTGTTTCAGTCAGTGCCGGTTCGGGGTGCAGATGAAGTCAGCGCGGCACGAGAGCTCCGAGGGACTGGGGAATACGAAATTGATGGATTTATTGCAGTACGGCATGGGCGCGTGATTCCCGCTCTGTATTAGAGCAAGTATTACAAGTGTAGTCAGCTGTCTCAAAGGAAAGTCACGTCACATAAATTCCTAATTGGAGGAGTGAGAAGGGAAGAAAGAGAAAGAAGCTGGCGATTGTTTCGTCGCCGGCTCAAAGCAGCAGACCCAAGACTAATATAGGCTTTGGCCATTCAGATAGTGTACATGGGCAGCATTGAGCAATTAAATATTCAACTGGAGGAGAACTAGCCGCTCATCCATCGGGTGCCCATTATACGAGCGTACGTTAGTGCCGGTGTTAAGTGAGTTGGCTAAGGATATCGCCGGCAGCGGGCGAAATTATTAGTCCTGCTCTTAGGATACGGAAAGGTGCCGGTGATTTGCTGATTAGATGCAGATGAAGATTAATGGCACCCCTGCTCTGCTCCTCGTAGACTGCGTAGACGGTGTGTACTAGGAGTATACAATAACGGAATTGCCAGCACTGTCTCCTCTGATGGTTATGCCGAGCCTTGTTGGAGCAAAAAGAAAAAAGACATATGAAGATGGAAGAATGCTGAACAAATGCTTTGTCACGCCGATAAGCTCGGCAACCCAAAAAAGGAGGAGAAATGACGGTGCCGCCGATTTCGGGCATGTGCTGATGACCTACGACATCTTTGGGCGCACAGGAGCAACAAGCAGTCTCATTCTTCGCTCGTGGCTCGTGCACACTTGTTTCTTCTTAGTCCCAGTTTTGGAAGAACGTACGTGTTTGGTGTTCTTCCAACTTTCCAAGATGAACAGATGCAGATTCGAAAAAGGAAAAGAAAAGAAAGAACACAAATTTTTATAACACTCCTGATCAAGGATGTGAGCGCTCAAGCCACAATTGAAAGCGGCGACATCGTCGGGACGTGATCCGTACCCGAAAGCTGTCGGGTCTGCCTTAGAAACGCGGTGCGGGCAACTTCACGGCGGAGCGGCGGCGAGCTCCCGCCCCCGCGACCTGCTATTTGACCGTTTGACCAAAGCGTGCGGCCCAAAACAGACCCATAAACGTGGCCCGCGGACGTCTTGCGGGGAGAATCTCGAACCGTGTTGGGCCATTCGGTCCGATATACGCGGCCCACGATGCCTTAAGTCGTGGCCGGGGTTTGTTTTGCCGAGGAGGGCTTCGCTTACTCGGGATTTCCGGTCAAGCCCTCGGAATTGGGATCGCGATCAATAGTCTTTTTTTTTTTTTTTTTGGAGGCAGATCGCGATCAATAGTCGCGATCCAATTTAGAGTCATACCTGACCGTCCGATCCGATAATACCGGTTTAGATTAGTCCACGTGAGGGAAAGGGTGGGTGGTTTGGCGTGGAAGTCCTCCAGTTACTCGTATTTGCAACAAATACAAACCGACGACATCGCCGGCCGCCAAGCAGCGTAACAGGCCGCCGGCGGCGAGCTGGTGCCGACGAGTCATGCGGGAAGATTCGGGTGGCAGGAGGAAGACCGGCGGTAGAGAATCCTCGTACTACCCGTTTCCAGAGCAATCATTAGAGAAGCAGTCAGATGGTCGCCGGCATCGACCGTCCCCTGACGCCGCGCGGCGGACGGGCAGAGCATTGTGAAGGTTCTGGAGCGGCTCGCCCTTGCCTTGCCGGCCTGACGACGCGTTCGTGCGGCAACGAGGGAGGAGATGGACAACGGTCGATCTGGACGTTCGTGCCAGGAGCAGGTTTAGGTTGGGCATCCCTGTCCTGCAACTGCAAATGAATTTCAGTTTTCATAATTTTCATCTCCAGGTTAATTATTTGCATTAGCTGGGAACCTGATTGCTTACTGGTTATAGATTTTATAGGTAACATTGAATGTGAATCGAACATGAAATTCTGCTCTAGGTTAATATGCAAACCTGATTGTTGGCACTTTGCTACTGATTCATTAGCTAAATTGCGCTCGATGTTGGCACTAATTTGATTAGGACTCCTTCCCCCCCCTGTTAATCCATCATGATGATGACTTAACAGATTTCAAAACGGCATCTGGCCTGACTGATCAAACCTACTATATCAACTGTCCAGATTGTGGAATACAATTACTGTCAGCAAATGTCCTTACTAAACTTCACATTATACCAAATATGAGAGGTATGAATGGAACCCACAACCACAGTTAATGCAGCAAGAAAAACGAACTAAGTTTGTGAGCTTTGCAGTATACAAAAAATCATAACACATAATCACAGTAACGGACAGCTGAACAGGAACAGCAAACGTTTGAGGCTGCCTTGGGGGCACTAGTTGCATCCCATAAGTCTTCTAAGCTTCTAGATTGGCTGGGGCAGGGAGGCCTGAATTTGTGCGAGCGGCGATGTTGGCGACCTGGGTGAGAAGCATGAAGGTAGTCTACTCGAGGCTGATGATGTTGATCCCCTTGGTGAGAGTTCTACCATCTCCATCGCCTGCATTCTGAGCTCCATTGGATAGTCCTTGACACATCCAATTCTTGGGCCAGCCCCGGTGCACCATTTTAGGGACAGCCTATGCCCAAGCTGGTAGGACTTCGACTCACCCTTGGATTTCATCCTCTCTAAAATTACTTTTTGTGGGACTTCGGTAGATTTGGGGCTTGGAAGACCCCCTGATAAGGTTCTTTCATAGGCTAGCTTGGCCTGTTCTGCAGGTGCATTCTCGCCCTCAAGTCTTTCTGTGGTTTTTGCTGGGAGAATAACTTCTGGAGGACTGATTGCAGCAGTAAAATCCTGGGTGTCACTAGGCACTGGATCGTCATAGTAGTCTTCTTTGGTGGATGCGCGCACCTGAATAGCCAAAAACAGCGTCAGTAATGAAATAATCTAACCTTCCGTGCCATAGTTATGTCTTACAACGTGAATGGCTAAAATAGTGTACCTCAACTTCTTTGAGATCAACTCCATTATCTTCAAGGAAATTCATAAAATTGCTGAGGTTCTCCGAGCTTGGTTTGTAATGACCACTATAGGCCCATATGGACTGGTTCAGAAAAGAAGATCAGAAATTAAACAATAGAACCACTGAAAATCCCGGAACAAAACCTAGTCGAAGTATTGAAATAATTAAACTTCCTTGTAACTTGCATAGTGGCTAAATCAAAATAAGTAGAACTCCGGTGAGCTCTAGGACAGAGAAGTACCCACAGCAAATATATTTACACTACACTATCTTTAAAGACTCGGAATCACTAATTCACTATAAATACAATCCAGTCTTAACAGGACCGTTCCTAAAATCCAGTCCAAGGAATAACATGCTGGAATATCAGCAAAGTAAAAATACTATTTAGTGAACGGAAACATTTTAACAGGGCCGTTCCTAAAATGTACCTTGATAACTCCGTTTTCAGCAGTAAATCTTCCAGCAGCTATGGTAGCACCACCTGCTAAAAAGCTGGAGTGCTGGAATACACCTTTCTCTTTCTGGACGGACAAATCATGTTTATAGAAATAAATTTACTGATTCTAGCATAACAAAGCATAACTAGCAAAATTTGTGCAAGCTATAATAGCGTTTGTTCAACAGTTCGTGTGAATTCCTTGTATTTGTAAACAAGTTACCTTGCCAGCGTAAAGTCTTTTCGCTGTACTCATAACAAAAATCCATTTTGTCCCTTTATCCTGGCTTGTATCAAGTAGTTCTGCAGTTAGCTTATGGACAATTTTTCCCTCGTTTATGATGTATTCATAGTTCTCGCGCTCTTGCTGCAAAATATAAGACGATTATTAGAACTGGAAGTATCTGGTATGTTGAATACATGAATAGCGCCAAAACGAAGATTCTGTGTAAATGAAATTCCTTTTCCTTTTCCTTTTCCTGTTTTTGACTATGTATATCATTTTTTTCCCCATTATGGTACTTAGGATTCATGGGCAAATTGCTAATGACCTTTTTTTAAAGACACAAATTGCACATATACAGGAGCGGTGTCAAGGAAGGAGGTCAGGCAAGCGCATGCCAGATCCCACAAAAGTTCAGATTTGATACTTTGTACTGCTCATATGTGCAACAACTAGAACAACATGAAAATGCATCAAATGGTTCCATTTCAGATAATTATTTTTTCACCAAAGTTGAATGAGAAGAATGTCTTTGTAGTACAAGGATAAACTGATAGAGATATTTAATCACAAAATCTTCAAACTGACTTGAAGTTTTGTGGGTGAAGTTAGTGAAGTCCTTATACGGTCATCCTCATAATCTTTGCAACAAGAATATATAATAATTTTCCATGTAAGGATAGCCAGCCATGGTAGAGCATTATCATACCGGGCCAAGATATTTGATGCATTGCTTCCTCAGCAGAGCTCTTGGACACTCGGGAAGATCTACATCTTTTCCCTCTCCAACATCAAGCCTGCACATGCAGCAGCATTCACGGAAATGGAGATGCAATCAAACCAGTAACTGAATGCTTAACATGCATTCTAAATATGCACATCACTTCCACATCGGTCATTCAGATTACGTCCACGCTGTTCCACTTAAAGAATTTGCAGGTAAAAATGTGTAAGTTGCAGTTAAATTGTTACCAGTAGAAGAAGGGCTGACCGGCCTGACTTTGGCACCACACATCGTAGTAGAAGTGCAGGTTGTGTCCATATCTGTGCCGTGGGTCGATCTATATAACAACACCAAAGGAATCAATATTATTGCTATATAATTATTCGTCAAAAAAAATTGCTACAATATTGTTGTTAACAGTCTTGCATACATAACTTTTCTTTTGTGATCAATGTTCACACGATTAAAATTCTAAAAGTCCAGGTGAACTGATACTGTAAAGTGGATTGTTTTTCACACACAACCAAGCACCGCACAAAATCCTAAGCAAAATGCGCAGTATTAAACTAAACAGGTTTAGGTGGGATTTGTACGATGATGAGAGTCTGTACTCACAGCCTCGATCCAGTGCTGGAACGCCAACTTAAGAGCTTTGCCGTCTCTGGATAAACCCTGACCCACCTGTTGCCACCACACAGAGTCACAGACAGACATGAGCAAGTGAGCGACATATTCTAGAAGTGTAAAGAATTGCAATCGCTTTCTGGTGAAAGGAAGACATAAGAGAACATAAAAAGGAAATCTAAGAGGAACACAATTGAGAGTTGAGACCTTGGATGCATTGAGAGTGACACGGTTCCAGCGCGAGGCAGCCGTTTCCGGTTTGGGTTCGTCGAAGAAGGAGACGGTGCTGTGGTTGAGCTGCGCGAATTCCAGCGCTTGCCACCTTCAGTAACACCAACGAGAAACACCTTCGGTTTCAGTTAAAACTTCCCCCCAGGAAAATTTAGTCATTTTTTTTAGAATAAGCACTCCAGGCTGCTTATATAGATTTTTTTTCTTAGAAAATTCAGTTGTTTGGGGGGACACCATCAAGGTGGGCCAAGATTAGGAGTATCTTGGGGCACCAAAATCTCCAAGAAAGGGATTCGACAAACAAAAAATAATCTCCAAGAAAGGAGACACTTTTTAATGAAATCCAGTTGGTGGTACAGCAAGAACCAAGGGAAAAAACGAAGGCAAGTTGAAATAATTCAACATAATCCCAAAAAAGTGACATCTCTTCTTCACCAATCGGTATAGAACAAAGGAAGAAGAGAAAAGTTTTCCTTTCTGCACGAACTGAACCGAGGCACAACAAAGTTGCAAAGTTGAGGTTGAAGAAATAATCCACACATACCAGAGCTCCTCGACGACGACGGCGGAGTCGGCGAGCTTCCGTCTGGTCCGGTAGCTGCGGTACACCTTCTGCAGCTTGGTCGCCGCGCCATTCTCGCTGCCGCCGCTTTCCACCACAGGAGAGGAGGCTTCTGGAAGGTTCGCCTGCGCAACACCCAACGCGGGGGCAGGTAGCATCGTCTCCACCTCCATCTTTCCGAGGTTCAGGACTCAGCAAAGCAGAAGCAGCGCCTTTTTGTGCCTTTCTGAACTGGTGAAGGCCAGAGAAGAGGGGGAAATCGGAGCGTGGGCGGCTGCAGGCTGCAGCAGAGCAGGACTGCAGGAGGAGTGCGGGGCTGCAATGAGCAGGGCAGGTAGGAATTTAATCAGAGTTAACACACACCTAACGAGACAATTAAATGTTTGTTTTTTTTCTGGAGCATGCAGCCTCAGCAGCAGTAGAACAAAATCACCATCCAAATGGACCAACTCGCGGGAAGACGTTGCACGGGACGACGACGACTCAGCCCATCCGACCCCGCGCCATTCTACCTACTTGTACCCCTCTCCATGGCAGGTGGCTCCGTAGCTGCAGGTGGCCCACCTGTCATCGAATGATTAGCACGTCGTTAAGGTACCTAACGGGAGACAGAAGAGTTGTTGGACTCTGGGATGTGATCAGGCGGTCGCGCTCGTACCTGCCAGGGACGTGGACGTGCTTGGTTGGTCGTCTCACGCGCGGCAAGTCATCACCAGAATACATTAAGGACAGGTATAATGCTACACGTACGCGGTTTCATAGGCTGTCTTATGTATTGTTATATAGAATTTTTGATGATGTGAAAGAGAGAGGAGGTGGTGAGAGAAAGAGATGGTTGTTTCGTGAAGTAACCACCTCATACGCTAAAATTTAGGAATATGAGACGGCTCTCACACTATTGTATAAATTCTAATGATCTTTTAACATATAAATATTTCTTTTTATATATATAAATTAAGGAGTTATATAGTAAATAGGAGAAAGCTGAACAAACCACCCATTGTGTAAATCGTCTCATAACTCGTCTTACGATTATATGTCATAAATAAGACAAACCATCCATTATATAAATTGTCTTATAACTCGTCTTACGATTATATGTCATACATAAGACAATCTATAATACGACACCATTGTACTTGCGGCTGGTCCAATCGGGGCTAGTTGCGCTTGCACCGCGACCGTGCTGGTGGAGACGAACATGTTCTTTTCGTGGAAGACTGGTTGCATTGGGTCAACTAGAACTAGTGCAAGTGCAACTACTAGTGTGAGGTGAGATCTGAATTCTGAATCGAGAGCCAAGGACTGATGCTGTTGATGCGGTGTCTTGTACCGGAACCTTAATTACAACGACTTTCTGAAACAGATATGATGATGATATGACGGAGGAACATGATGATCTTGATCTTGTTCTTGTTCACGATGACCTTGATTTGTTGAACGTCTCGTCATGTTGGGTGAAACGTGTGACCCCCTGACCGGCCGGGGAGCATAATCCTTTTTCTTTTCACTCGAACACAGCTGGAGCATGTGTAATCTATTGGTGGTGCCGTACCTTGTGTCTAGTACTTGTTTTGTCGTGAGATGATTCTACGGATAGACACATCACCTACTGCCCGTTAACAAGGAAACCACCCTTATCCGAAAAACAAACTAGGGGTGTTTTGTTGTTCAGTCGTCCTAACCTTGTAATAGACACACAAATGTATTTTAGTAATTTCGGATATGTGTGTGAAGTGTGTGTTGTAACAGGGTTCTTGTCCCCTTTTCTTCTTTAATTAAAAAAAAAGAAAGCAAACTAGCACTACTGGTAGTCTAACAAACCATGCATAATTTTGTTACCGTTGTTGGCGGCTGAACGAAAGACAAAGGCTGTCAGACGGTATAGCTGACTAAGCACCTCTCCGTAGAAAACACACATCGAGCCTCGAGGTGAACTTATTAATCGCACAAGGATGGATGATGGCGAGTAAAGAACGGTTTGGGGCCACGTTTTCAATAATAGAATAGTGGGACCCATTCCAATTGGAAGGTTGACACAATTGTCCGATTCCGTACCTGCTATCCCCTGTACAATAAGTCGCGCGACAAGTCCAAGCAGTGATCGTCTTAACCCAATATATCCTTCCATGCATTTGGCACTTTCCGTTCGTTAGTTTTTGGCAATGATCTGGAAGGAAGCATGGGCAGCACGAAGCCTAGTAGAATGAAAAAAAAAAAAATCTTGTCGCCTTCTCGCTCCGTGCATCAGCACATCGTTTCAGTTCGGCTCCGGTCCAGCACGCCCACTCTAGCTGGCTACAAATATAACCACCAGATCAGGGCGCGGGTCAGACAGGGGGATGCCAAACGGAGTGTGAACCCGATAGCGGCACATCATATCTTGCATGAATACCGCCAGTGCCAGTGTGCCACTGATCAGTCTGAAGTTTGAAGCCGGCGCGTAGGTACACTTAGCCATGCCGAACCACGTTACCCTGCAACCAATTAAGACTCACCGCACCGGGGTCCGTCATCCAGTACTGGAGGACCTGATAGCGTAAAACGAGCTGCACCGGGGTCCTCTATGGCGTCCGCTATCCAAGCAGAAGGACTTCCGCACGCCAAATCCAGTGCACGTAGCGTGCGTCCGCTACGTGCCGACATGGCGCGGTGCCCACACGGCCCAACCGCCGGAAGCGGAGGCGGTGGAGGGGAAGCTCGTCGCGGAAGCGGAGGCCAAAACTCGTTGCCGTCCTCATCGCCAGATCCGGGCCACCGCCGCGGTGGAGGGGAGCTCGAGGGCGGCACCAGATCCGGGCCGCCGCCGCTCGACGGAGGAAGGAGGGAGGTGGAGGGGAGCTCGCAGAGAGGAGAGGAGAGGAGAGGAGGGAGGGAGGCGGCCTCCGGTGACAGTGGCGCGCAGGGGAGGGGGAGGGGTGCAGCGGCGGCAGCGCGCGGGGGAGGCCGGCCTGGCGGCGGCGCAGGAGAGGCGGCCGCGGCGGCAGCGCGCGGGAGAGGCCGGCCTCACGGCGGCGCGGGAGAGGCGGACTCGACGGCAGCGAGGAGCTTGCGCTATGGCCGGATCCGGAGGAGGGCGCGCCGGATCATGTCGGATCCGGCCGGAGGAGGAGGGGCATGGGGGCGGGGGTGGGGGCACGACGGCTGACGACGCGCGAGGGGGGGGGGGGGGAGGAGGAGGACGACGCCGCCACGCGGGAGGAGGAGGAGGGGCGCGGCGGAGGCGAGCCCCGGCGGCGCATGGGGAAGGAAGAGAAGGGGGGGGGGGCGGAGGAGGAGGAGGGGCGTGTGGAGCTCGGACCCTGACGGCGCGCGGGCAAAGGAAGAAGGGAAAAGAGAGAGGTTGGGGAGGAAGGAAAGAGAGAGAGAGAGGAGAGAGAAAAAGAGAGAGAAGAGGCTGACGGGTGGGCCTCATAATGAGCTAGTTGGGATAGAGAATGAGATATAGAGGATGACGGGTGCGGGAAAAGTTGATATAGAGGAAAGAATATTGCTGACTAGGAGAGAATATTCGTTTTAGAGGATGAATTTAGAGTATGACGAGTGCAGTCAGTCTAATGTCTTGCATCAGAATTCAGAACCATCGAAGCGCCGAGAGAGCCGTGGCCCGCGAGAGACGCTAAATCCAAAGGCCCATAAACACGCAAAATAGGCCCACCTCACAAGCCCAACTACAGGAAATGTTTTCTTTTCTCCTGCTCATTCCTTTTCCTTTATCCATGTGATTAATATACAATTTATTGCGACTTTGTGCATTGTCAAATAGTTTTAATATTTTTTGATGAATTTTAAAATATTTTAGCAAATATATTCTGACTTATTGAAATCATGGGCTCGATATGTGTCGGTATTTAGATCACTGACTAGTAGAATTTTCACGGGTGCGCGCGTTTCAGGCTCGGCGATGGGTAAGCAAGGGGACACGGGGGGTTATACTGGTTCGGGGAAGTCCCCTACGTCCAGTTCTTAGGCCTGCTCGTGTTACTTGTTCCGGTTGGGGAGTACAATGATGGTGAGAGAGGAGAGAGCTCCAAGTCTCGGGTGCGAGTGGTGTGTATGTGGTCGTTGTAGTCGTCCGTTGTTGTTAGAGGCGCGGGCCTCCCCTTTTATACTTCAAGGGGAAATGACCCGCATTACAGAGAGAGAGAGAGATATTTTTACACGTGATGGGTTGGTGGAGGCGTGCCGAAGAAGGCAAAGCCTTAGTCGGCGGCATAGTTATCGGTCCTTGTGGCCCCCATCGTCCTGGTCTTGCGTCAGAGGGGCGGTACTGTGTCCGAGCGTGCCCCCGTTCTCCGTCGTCGGGTCGAGTCCCCCTCGCTCTTGTAGATGGCATGTTCCGCTACGCGCGGGAGGTGCAGCATAGGCATTGTCACGTTATTCAAGCAAGGTTCAATCTAGCTGTCCATCAAGCCGTTCTACATCATCACTGTTAGGTGTGTCATCGGGCAACAGTAGCACGGTAAGCCTCGCCATGTCTGCCATCATCAGCGGATGCTGGTGATGATGAGGGGGAAGGTATTCGGAGAGATTTGACTCTCTAATACTGTACGTGCGTAATGGGCATGGCCTTTAAGGCCGGGTGGTTGGCGGTTGTTGACCGTTGTCTCGCTCGAGCCCCTCCGTTCGGGGTTGTCGCGTCGGGTTGCGCCTGTCTAGGCCTGTTTGGAGTGGGAATCCGTCCCGTTCTGACAAGGCAATCGTGTTTCTCCACTCCGCGCTTTCCGGCTCGGTCAGGGGTCCGTCGTCCCGTCCCGTCGCGGTTCGGGCCCCACTGATGAGAGTTAACGGAGGCAGAGCTTATCCAGTGGTTACAGGGGGCCCACACTATCGTCCTGGCCATAGTGTCAGTGAAATGACTGTCCTTGCCCCGGAGTAGACGAGATTGGACGAGCGATTGTGTCATTCGTTTGGGAGGACGAGCCGCGCTCAGATCCCGTCAGGCGGAACGATTTGCCCTCGACTCCCTTTGTGGGGTCGAGCGGAACGCGACCGGCCTTCGACCCCAGAGGAGAGGGGGGTGGGGGGATCGAGCGAGTCAAAGGAGCAGCGCGGCCTTTGCGACCAAGGTTTGACCGTCGCGGAGACGCTTTTTGTGAGGACCCATGCAGGTGACGTCTTGGGGACGATCCAGCAGATCCTTTGGACCGGACGCGTGTGGGTCCCTAGGTAGTGCCATGTGACACCTTGTTTTCTACCGTCGACAATATGTCACTAGTAATCGGGCAAGAGCATCGTTTAAGCCCCACATTTATTCTTCCGATGTCTTGCTTAGCACAACAATGATGATGCAGACCCATAAAAAAAATGATGATGTTGACATGCTCTTTATATGGGTAACCCGCAACATCAATGGTGGGGCAATGGAAAAGGAGGGGGGGGGGGGGGTGGGGTTGCCCTCTAACATTGGGCCAAAACATTTTTATCTGTGCATTACTTAGTGCATGAAGCTACATAGGCCCAATGCATCGATGAAAGGAATTTTCCTATATGCAGAGCGATCGATGAATCACTTTAACTAAATCACTCTGTCACACCTAAATTCAGTGTTGCCATTGCATGGGCAATGCCGAAACATGTGTGCAAAAATGTTGTCTGGTTGGCAGCCATGCCGATTCAAGGGTAATGCCAAATTATGGGTGAAGAGATTTGGCCACGTGCCATGTTATGATTGGGGCTGATGGACAACGAATTTTGAATGTATTTTTCTCCACGACACAAACTCTATTTTTATTATGTTTGAACCATCATGTTGTTTATAATTATATAAAATGGGACCTAATATGGATATTATTTTTGAATATTCATCAACATTTTGAGTGCAGCATGTCAACATTTTTTTATATCGTGTCAACATTTTCGAAAAATGTTGATATCATTTTTTTAAAATGTTGATATGGATTTATGAAAAATGTTGATGACTATTGAAACATCTTTTAAAAATATTAAAACAGATGTTTCAAAATATTGAAATAAATTTTATGGTTTCAAATTAAAAAAAATCAAAATGCATCATATAGTGGTGAGTTGTGGTAGAATGCTTTAATGACCTATGGTAAAACTGCGTTAGTGGGCCGTGGACCGATCTAACTGATGGCTCATGTAGGCCACTCTCATATGAAGGGTCCAGAATTTCAACTAGTAAACCAAAGCTTCCAAGGGCATGGAGTAGCCTCATCCACCTAATTCTTACAGAGATCGCGACCAATGAACAATGCAGATGTGTTTAGGTTTTCCCTCTTGAATAGACCCAAAAGCTTTTCTCATAATATATTTGATTTGCTGAAAAAATTGGCTTTAATTAGCGGACCAATCATTTCATCTCTTTAATTCCCAATCGTGATTCGTGACAACTGTATGCAAGAAAGAGAAGTTGTTTCTATATGTGCCACCGTCAACCCTAGGTATGACTTCATCAATTTTCTAACCCTAATTTACCACGGCCGAGACAAGGAAGCGGGGGACAATGCAGTGACGTTAATATTTGATTTTGTGTTCCTGCGGTCTGGCTGGTACGACAAGATGGTACTTCTTTTTCTGAAAAATGTTCCTTTATGTATCTTCAACTAGCAAAGTGTTCGTGCGTTGCCATAAACTTTATATATAATGTAAAAAAGGTAATTAGAATAAATGTGTGTAAAATATCGATAATTTAATATGGTGTGTGGTCTGTGGAATACATGTACAGGAATATATATGGCAGCAAACTCTCATAGACATACACATGGCGATGTCGCTATTGTGTTCTATTTTAATTCGGCAACCAGAGATGTTGATCGATTCCTGTACGGAAAGAAGAAGGCAGCAAAGAATTAGGAACCAAAAAGAGGTATGTGCCTGTTGTAATTGAGCCACGGCAAGATGTTAGAGGTGAATTAGTAAATTATTTGATAGAAAATGACAGTCTTCTCCTGGCGACCATGGAGGCATGAAGAATTGCCGTCCGGTAGAAGATGAAGACTTTGTTGTCATCTAACTTTGTCAAGAACAAAACCACCACCGTTGTCATGATTTTTTTTTTCAGAGATCCATGCTCAATGTAGAGTTTGCCATCGGCGGCAGCATTGAGTTCATGCCCTATTTGTAGTTCCAGCTGTCAACATAACTGAGCACGAGGCTGCTTTGGATGCCATGCTATCTCTGAATATGTCGACTTAAATTGATGACTGGTTTGATCTGTTTGATCGCTCGTCCAAGTAGTTGATGTCTCATTGGTACCTTTTCTGTTTTTCCAACCGAAGCAAATGGACGTAGCTCACCTTCATCAGAACATTGTGCACTAAAGCACTATTACACCTCCCAAGTATTTTTGATTATTGACACCCAAGAGGCCAAGACTGCATCATTGCAATTTTCATCTCTAGAGTTTGCCTTGCCATGAAGCTGAGTAGAATAGGCGAGAATAGGCGCCCTGTGCATGCATAATAAGTTGTCAGGTTGCTAAAGGCGTCGACGGATCAGTCGCAGTGGTCTACAACCTTGGGGATGGGGCGAGGGTGGAGGGGGAAGAAGGGATGGCTGGAGTTAGTGAAGGTGCATCTAGGCCCCTAATTTTATTTTGGTGATTGACGTCAATACAATTAAGAACAAACTAATCTTTTAATAAGCATGTGTGTAGATTATGGTACAAAGTTTAGTGATTAAATGCATAGAAATAAAAAGTAAGAAAAGAATATGGTAAAGTGCTTCAAGATGAAATTCAAAATATGCTCAAGAATGAAGTTCATGGAGTTTTATTGTAAATCTTGCATATAGGAAAAAGCCGTACTATTAAGAGGGACATAAAAATGTGAAGTGGAGATGAACTAAGTGCAAAATTCCCCTTTCTAGGCCAAATAAAATTTTCCAGGGTAAAAATCGGACTTGTCCGACCCATCGGACAAGTCCATCGAACTCCAGTAGCTCTGCCACTCTGGGTCGTCGGACATGTCCGACAGTCATCGGACTTGTCCGATGACCAGAGGAAAGTCTGACGCATCGGACACTTTCATTAGAGTATAGTTCCCCTGTCATCCTATTTTCATCGGACTTATCCGATGACCATCGGACTTGTCCGACGGACAAGACTTGTCCGAGCCATCGGATAAGTCCATCGGATTCCAGTTTCTCTGCTCCTTCTGTGCCATCGGACATGTCCGATGGTCATCTTATCCGAGGCATTGGGCAAGCTTGTCGGACTCCAGTTTCTGTGCCACCTTGATTCATCGGACATGTCCGATGACCATCGGACATGTCCGATGACCATCGGACTTGCCCGACACAGATCTCAGAAATTGGATCTCCAACGTCTCTTTTCCCCATTGGGCTATAAATAGAACCCCTCTTCTCCCTTTGACCGGTTGGTCACTCATTCCACTCAAAAATACTCTCAAGCTCACTTTGCTCTCCCCAACTCTTCTCCCTTGCTTCCACTCTTGATTTGTGAAGGGATTGAGAGAAGATTGAAGTGCTCCATTGACTCCAAGCTTCCATCCACTTGAGCACTTGGTTCATCCTCACCGCCGACGACTATTGTGTTTGTTACTCTTGGGGATTCATCCCCTAGACAGTTAGAGGTGCCCGTAGAGCTCCCAACTTGTGTGGTGACGCCTCGGGAAGTTCGTATTGACCCCTCCTTTGTGGAGTTTTTAGTGGAAAACCAAGTTTGATCTTTGTGGTCACTTGGAGAGGTTAGGGTTGAAAGAGACCCGGTCCTTTATGGATCCTTCAACGGAGACGTAGGCTTCTTTGTGGAGCTGAACTTCGGTGAATAAATCTTGTGCCTCACTTGTGCTTTAATTACGTGTCTTTCACTTACTTGTTCTTGCTCATAAACTTGCTAGTTAGGGTTTGCTTCGTATTTCTTAAATTAACTTGTGTAGGTTGCTTGCTAGTTGCTCTCCTTATTTTTACAACTTCCCTTTGCTTGTATTCACTTGCTCCTAGCTTGCCTTGCACTAGTTTTAATATTTACCCGACCGATCTACTTTTCTATCTCGTGCCATCGGACAAGTCATCGGACTTTCCCCACAATCATCGGACAAGTCCGACACCGCGCATTTAACTTTTATTATTAAGTGAAATTTAGGGATAATTGCCTATTCACCCCCCCCCCCTCTAGGCACTTTCAATTGGTATCAGAGCCGGATCTTCTTGAAGGCTTAACCGCCTGAAGATAAAGATGACAAAGGAAAAGGAAATTCCGCCTAGTGGATCGTCCGAAGCAAGGTCCAAGGGTGATGCACCTGGAGAAAATCTAAGGATTGAAGATATTGATAAAGATGAGCTACCAAAAACCTACAACAATGTCATGTTTGATTATGATGATCTCAAAGAAGATCGCATTGGGCAAGCGTCCGGTAGACTCCCTTACTTTGATGAACAGTTTTATAATCATTGGAAATGCAAGATGATGATGTATTTGGAATTCATGAGTCCTCATGCTGCAAATATAACCGAGAATGGTTTTTTATGGGAAAATAGAGACAATCCAACCCGTAAGGATCAAATCAATATTCATCACAATGCCGTGGCTGCTAGTGCAATTGTTTCCGCACTTAGTGCCACCGAGTATGACAAGGTAGCCGGAATAAAGAATGCCAACCAACTATGGCGAAAACTTGAGGTTACCTATGAGGGCATTGATTCCGTCAAAGATGCAAGACTTGAAGAATTGCCAAATGAGTTCAACCTATTCATCATGGGTCCGGGAGAAGGCCCAAAGGAAGTTCATGATAGGCTCATGAGGATTGTGAATCAAAGAAGAGCACTAGGAGCTAAAATGACTGACTTGGATATCCACAAGAGACTAGGTTATGGTAAAGTCCCTCTCACTCCTTCATATTCCCTCTCCAAGGTTATGCTTGTTGATCACATTGACTCCAATCTTTTGTCCATTTTGCAATTTTGTAAAATGGGCTATGATTGTTTGTTCAACGAATATGGTGTGACCGTCTATAAGAGGAGTGATAGCTCGGTTGCTTTTAAGGGTGTGCTTAAAGGAAAGCTTTATGTTGTGGACTTCTCCATGGATGAAGCTAGACTTGGTACATGCTAATTAGCGAAGTCCAACATGGAATGGTTGTGGCATAGAAGGCTAGCCCATGTTGGTATGAGAAATCTTCACAAACTCCAAAAGGGCGGCCACATCATAGGACTAACCGACTTTTGCTTTGAGAAGGATAAAATTTGTAGTGCATGCCAAGCGAAAAAGCAAGTTGGAGCATCACACCCTGCCAAGAATGTGATGACCATCACAAGGCCATTGGAGATGTTGCACATGGACCTCTTCAACCCTGTCTCCTACATAAGTATTGGTGGTAACAAATATGGTCTTGTAATTGTTGATGACTTTTCTCGCTTCAGTGGGTATTCTTTTTGCATGATAAAGGTGAAGTAAAAGATGTGCTCAAGACATTCATGAAAAGAGCACAAAATGAATATGAAGTCAAGATCAAGAAAATAAGTAGTGACAACGGCACCGAATTCAAGAACACTCAAATTGAAGAGTATCTCGATGAAGAAGGCATCAAGCATGAATTTTTGGCACCCTACTCCCCTCAACAAAATGGGATGGCCGAAAGAAAGAACCGCACGCTCATTAAGATGGCAAGAACAATGCTTGATGAATACAAGACGTCCGACCGCTTTTGGGCCGAGGCCGTCAACACCGCATGCCATGCCTCCAACCGGTTGTATCTCCATCGACTATTGAAGAAAGCACCATATGAGCTACTAACCGGTAACAAGCCTAATATTTTCTACTTTCGTGTTTTTAGGAGCAAATGCTTTATGCTAAACAAGAAACCCAAAACTTCTAAGTTTGCTCCAAAAGTTGATGAAGGTTTCTTGCTTGGTTATGGGTCGAATGTTCATGCCTATCGTGTATTCAACAAGACCACCGGTTGTGTTGAAATTTCACGTGACGTGACATTTGATGAATCTAATGGCTCTCAAGGGGAGCAAGTTGTTAATGATGATGTAGATGATGAAGCTCCTAGAAGTGTAATAAAAAGGATGGCCATTGGTGATGTGAGACCACAAGAAACATTAAGTATTGAAAATAAATGCTCTCTCTCAAGACAAAACCAACATCATGAGAATGAAGAATTAGATCACGCAAGTGATCAAGATCAAGATGTTAGGGATCATGAACAAGCATCAAGCAATGATTCTCAAAGACATGATGAAGAGGTTGATAAAGATGGTGGTCAAAAAATCTCACACCCACCGCACCCAAGAGTGCATCAAAATGTACAACGTGATCACCCCGTCGAGCAAATTCTTGGAGATATTGACAAGGGAGTAATCACTAGATCTCGAGTTAGTAGTTTTTATGAACATTACTCTTTTGTCTCTTCTATGGAGCCATTTAGGGTATAACAAGCGCTTGAGGATGCGGATTGGGTGATGGCCATGCAAGAAGAATTGAACAACTTCACAAGAAATGAAGTGTGGACACTGAAGGAAAGGCCAAAGAACAAGAATATTGTGGGCACCAAATGGGTGTTCCGCAACAAACAAAATGAAGATGGTGTTGTGACAAGAAACAAGGCAAGGCTCGTGGCAAAGGGGATTCACAAGTGGAAGGTTTGGATTTTAATGAAACTTATGCCCCCGTAGCAAGGCTTGAGTCTATTAGAATATTACTTGCTTTTGCTACTCACCATGATTTTAAGTTGTATCAAATGGACGTGAAAAGTGCATTTCTAAATGGGCCAATCAAGGAAGAGGTGTATGTGGAGCAACCACCGGGCTTTGAAGACTCTAAGTATCCTAACCATGTTTATAAACTCCATGTTTATAAACTCTAAGTATCCTAATCATGTTTATAAACTTTAAGTATCCTAACCATGTGCATCTAGGCCCCTAATTTTATTTTGGTGATTGACATCAATACAATTAAGAACAGACTAATCTTTTAATAAGCATGTGTGTAGATTATGGCACAAAGTTTGGTGATTAAATGCATAGAAACAAAAAGGGAGAAAAGAAGATGGCAAAGTGCTTCAAGATGAAATTCAAAATATGCTCAAGAATGAAGTTCATGGAGTTTTATTTTAAATCTTGCGTATAGGAAAAGTCATAC
Organism: Eleusine indica; assembly: GCA_030378355.1. Classification (NCBI taxonomy): domain Eukaryota; kingdom Viridiplantae; phylum Streptophyta; class Magnoliopsida; order Poales; family Poaceae; genus Eleusine; species Eleusine indica. The sequence continues at coordinate 43,445,694 of CM059501.1, read as the reverse complement.
TATTAAAAGGGACATAAAAGTATGAAGCAGAGGTGAACTAAGAGCAAAATTCCCCTTTCTAGGCCAAATAAAATTTTTCAGGGCAAAATCATCGGACTTGTCCGACCCATCGAACAAGTCCATCGGACTCTAGTAGCTCTGCCACTCTGGGTCGTCGGACATGTCCGACGGTCATCGGACTTGTCCGATGACCAGAGGAAAGTCCGATGCATCGAACACTTTCATCGGAGTACAGTTCCCCTGCCACCCTATTTTCATCGGACTTGTCCGACGGACAAGACTTGTCCAAGCCATCGGACAAGTCTATGGGATTCCAGTTTCTCTGCCCCTTCTGTTCCATCGGACTTGTCCGATGGTCATCTTATCCGAGGCATCGCACAAGCTTGTCGGACTCCAGTTTCTACGCCACCTTGATTCATTGGACATGTCCGATGACCATTGGACTTGTCCGACACAGATCTCAGAAATTGGGTCTCTAACATCTCTTTTCCCCATTGGGCTATAAATAGAACCCATCTTCGTCATTTGGCCGGTTGGTCACTCATTCCACTCAAAAACACTCTCAAGCTCACTTTGCTCTCCCCAACTCTCCTCTTTTGCTTTCACTCTTGATTTATGAAGGGATTGAGAGAAGATTGAAGTGCTCCATTGACTCCAAGCTTCCATCCTCTTGAGCACTTGGTTCATCCTCACCGCTGACGACTATTGTGTTTGTTACTCTTGGGGATTCATCCCCTAGACGGTTAGAGGTGCCTGTAGAGCTCCCAACTTGTGTGGTAACGTCTCGGGAAGTTTGTATTGACCCCTCCTTTATGGAGTTTCTAGTGGAAAACCAAGTTTAATCTTTGTGGTCACTTGGAGAGGTTAGGGTTGAAAGAGACCCGGTCCTTTGTGAATCCCTCAACGGAGACGTAGGCTTCTTTGCGGAGCTGAACTTCGGTGAATAAATCTTGTGCCCCATTTATGCTTTAATTACGTGTCTTTCACTTACTTAGACTTGCTCATAAACTTGCTAGTTAGTATTTGCTTTGTATTTCTTAAATTAACTTGTGTAGGTTGCTTGCTAGTTGCTCTCCTTATTTTTACAACTTTCTTTTGCTTGTATTTACTTGCTTCTAGCTTGTCTTGCACTAGTTTTAATATTTACCCGGCCAATCTACTTTTCTATCTCATGTCATCGGACAAGTCATCGGACTTTCCCCACAATCATCGGACAAGTCCGACACCGCGCATTTAACTTTTATTATTAAGTGAATTCTAGGGATAATTGCCTATTCACCCTCCCCCCTCTAGGCACTTTCAGTTAGGGTGACGCCCCGAGCTTGCCATTAGAATTGCCGACATGGCCGGAAAGGAGGAGCAGAGGGATCGTCAGATCGCCTTGACCATCGGGCGGCTCAATAGATTGGTGAAATCAAGATTTTTAGCTCGCGCTGGGTCGACAGGTTGGCTCCCTCGACTGAAGTGATGGAGGCCTTACTTGTTTTGATACAGGACTCCTACATAATTTTTTTCCCTGGACATCTGAGATCGTGATCAATCTCAGAACCTTCTAATTACAGACGTGGACACAAAAACAGGTGTGGTATCCAAACGGAATCAGGTTGCAAGCCATGGGAATGGATGGCGAGAGGGAGCAAGAGGGAGGATGTGGAGAGACGGGTATCGACGGCTGCGGCCACCGATGACGATTGTGACCGTGAGTCTCATGTGTACAGTTATTGGCTTGCATTGAGAACTAAACAGAATTTGAATTGGACTCACACTCACATACGGAATAAACTTAGAATGTGAAGCCCAACTCGCAATACTAACAGAGCTTTCCACAAGACTATGACGACTACAAGACACCCCTGGACCTTCATAAAGCCCAACATGCAATTCACGCAGTCTATAAATAGCACTACATTGCAACGCGATTTTAAACTTGATGACGTGCTCTAATGGGAGAAGGTAAAACACGAAAGTTATAGATCTCGTCGAGACCTTTTCGAAACATATGTGGATCATATTATTTGAACTTTAGAGGTAGAAGATATGGGTCCCACACAGAGACCTGCGCAGAGGAATCCGAATCAGAACAAATATTTTTGCATCGTATATTTAGAAACCCAAACTGTGTGATCTGTACTTCCATTGAATACCAAAGTTATAGAACTTTTCGAGAGCTACGAGATAGAGTCTGAGTTTGACTCATTTGAGCTCCGAAGGAGGGAGTTATGAGTTTTATAATTTGATACTTGATAGGGAAGATACGAAATCGATTTGGATTCAATCTCTAACTTTGTGGACATGAAATGGACGACCGTACCTCAATTAATAGATTGTAAAGATTTGATTCCTTTAACCCCTTTAAATATTATTTGAAATAAAAATGAACAATGCAAAGTGATAAAAATGGAGACAATGAAAATTTGCTTGAATATGTAGTGGATCTTCCGCAATTTCATACATACTCGCTCTCCATTTTGTATGGTGTTGATTAATGCAAATCTTCTTTTTAATGATGTTGGTGTTTGGTCGGTCCCCTATGTATAATTCCTGTCTCCGTCGGTGTATAGTACTCCCTTCATCTCAAAATTAATATAAGAAATCCTAGCATTCCAAGATAAAAATAATGGTAAAGATAAAAGACTATAACTCGTTTTATCTGTACCATCTACTTTTCATCTAACAAAATAGTTAAAAAAAAACTTTCTTAAAATCTCTTACATTTTGGGATAAGGAGGGACTAACAATAAGTAAAAAATGCATGTGTAACCCATCACTCTAGACTAAGCATGTTTAACCTCAGAGTTATTTAAAGATAAACATCTGAAAAAGAAGTTGCAACTTGTTGATATGTTCTATCAATCTTATTAAGCACTGAGTCGGAATATCACAATGAATAGGACAATAAGACGCCGAGATGGCGTACTCGTCGACAGGGGGACACGTCCTACTAATTGCTTTGTTGATTAGAGAGTTCAGCGCATGCCTAACATCTTTTCTTCAAGGAATTGATTAGAAACTACGACTACGAAGGCGGCCCCTGAAAACCACTAATTGCTGTTGTGAAGTATGCGATTACTGCAGAGTGCAGCGTGGCCGGCGCGTGCGGCGACCCGCGCTTCATCGGCGCTCTCCGTCACCCGCACCAAGCCCCCGTCAACGGCGTGCTCGTCGCGCTCGATGGGAAGTTCACGATGAGGGCCAACGCCGAGCCCATCACGGCGCGTGCACGGCTACGGCGTGGCCTCCGACGACTGCCTCGCCCACCTCGACCTCGCCTAATTTAAAATGTTTTAGAGTTTAATCGCCTTTCAAGTTCGACACGCTCACCGGCGACGTCCACGGCGTGGTGGTCCAAACCTACCGCTCCGACTACGTCAACCGCTTCGACGTCAAGGCGTCCAGGCATGCCCACCATGCGTGGCGAGAGCAGTTTCAGCGCGTCCGGCCTCGTCGCGGCGGACTGCGCCGTCGCGCGTTTCGGACACGGAGACGGCGGCGCCTCGGTGATGTCGGAGCTCGCTGTCGCTGGCGTCACCTCTGCGCCAGCGACATGAGCGGCCAAGGTGTGGTGTGCAAAAAGTAGAAGACGCTTTTTTTTTTTTTTGAGGTGGAAACATATTTCCATTAACTAAAGGTCAGAGCCAAATCGGTGGTCACTAGATCAGTTACATGACAGGGAACACTATCGGGCCATAGCATGATGGCACCTGAACCCAACCCAACACCTACTTCAGCAAGTTTATCTGCTACCGAGTTATGCATATATGCGTGTGTCCCAGGAGTTCGCCAGTTCGGTGATGTTAATTACAATGTGATCACTTGTAAGTGTACTAGCCATGCATATATGCGTCCACAGAAATAAGCTTGTCACCAGCTATGTATGTATTGAAGATTATGTGTCTATGACAGCAATGTTTAGGGGCTGTTTGTTTTCTAAGCGGATTATTTAATCTAGATTATTAGTGCTAAATTATTTAATATCGATTATATAATTCAGATTAAATAATCTAGAAGTTATTGGTTGTAGACAGGGATAAGATAATAATGTCCTTGGTTGTTATAAAAATAATAATGCCCGATGACATAGTTGGGTAGTTTTCTTTAAAGTGATAAGGATAGTGGATCTTTTACCAAATAAACTGAAAAAAACACCTCTTGAGATACTTATTGAATTATGATAATCTAACCCCTAGATTATTTAATCTAATCAAATAAGCTGACTTGTTTGTTTTTCCTCCTAGATTATTTGGCCTAGATTAAATAATCTAGTTACAAATAAGCTGAAACAAACAGACCCTTAGTCAGTGGTTGATGTTACAAAGGCTCATATACGATTTATTGCTATTGTCAGTTTAGATAAGTACCTGAAGCCTGTAATTTAGCAGGGTGTAATAAAAACAAGATATATTTTTCGGTTATGGTCTATTTTGTGTTCAGTAGCCTGTTATAAGCAAACACTGTCGTCTCTAGTCCAGCAAAAATACATGTCAACCCACGAGGCCATGACCAGTCAGGTCGCGGCAAACATACAATCTAACTTTAGCAGGACCAGGACCAAATTGGCAAAGGGGCCTGCATGCATTTGCGTTTCGTATTGTGCTTTTGCAAGCACGGAAAGGACTAAAGCATAAGTTCCATGGTGGAAAGTGCAGAATTTTTATATCAAACCTGACTGATTCATTCTCACCATTATTTGGAAAGGTAGGACCATTGTCTGAAAAGAGCTGTGAACAAGTAGCCAACAACCCAAATCACAAATGTTCCCATGGGCTGGACACAACTTTCCTCAGGAAAACAATGACTGGACATAAAGGGTGAAGTTTGAGCAGCTATAGACGAACAAAATAATGCTTTGTGGAACCACAAAGAGTTATTGACACGTGTCATTTTCCCGGGACATCTTCCAGAACAATATGTTGACTATCTTCCATTTATCTATGGATTTGTGCAACAACGTGATCCCTCTAATTGCTTCTAGGTTCTAGCCTTTCTGGCAACATCTATCATATCAAAGTGCTCTGATTATGCACGTTGCAGAGGAAAATGTGGATTAGATGGTTGATTCAGACCGTCTGGCGTGCTGCTTCATTGGGTTTCTGAAATCTCAGCAACGACTAATTGTGTTAGAACGCGGAAGCCGACACCATCTGGTTTTGTGGGCGATTACTTGTCACTTGTCAGTGACGGAGCTATAACGAACAAACTGTCAAAATCTGACGCCACGGTCAACTAGTAAGTATCTGCGGAGAGATGCTGCAAGCTGTTATCATCCCTGTGCAACTGCTGAGAGACGCTCTTTTCACTCTACATCCACATTGTTTCTCCCCAACTAAAAGATCTTGTAGATCTGAGTCGAACATCCGTGTAAGTCTACGGTGAAGATTGGCAAGTGTATCTAGGGGAATGTATAAACTGAGTTGCCCCATAGTCCCTCGTTCATCGCCGGGTATAACGCCGGCCGCTCAGTGGCGTTGGAATACCCAGCGTCCATGTAAAATTTCAATCTCTATAGACAATGGATCTGATGCTGCTCTAGATGCTCGACCAATCACACGGCTGTCTGGCCAAATTGTAAGTACTTATACGACTGAATCTCTACTTCTACCTTCTTCCACATATTGACCTGACAAAATTAACTCTCCCAAGAACAGAGCATCTCGTGTTATTTCCGTTGCTGGTTCTCACGATTCCAGCGGCGAAGAAAAGTAATATCGACAACTTGTTCTAAACAAAATGGTGCAGGTGAACCGGGTGTATAGGTCTAGCGCATACAGAAGATCACAAAACATGTTCCAAGTGACATGTACCAGCTGCTCACTTGATCTTTTAGTTAGTAAGAGCTTAGGTGTTCACGTGGCTGCTGCTATCTACTGTACAAGTTGTTTTCAGGTTCAGACAATGACTCGAAGAAGTCTATCCACTTGGCAACTGACACGATCCCGAATCCTAACTTTGTCTGTTACTGTTCTTTTCCAACGTTACAACATAATAGTTTTGTTGATTTACTATGTACTGTTACTTTTTTCGTTTTTGATAATGAACACAATACAGATGCAGACACTCACATACACGCACAAGTAAAATTTACGAAATCACCACAGATGCCTCACTGTTGAGAACATCGCCTATCACTGAAAAAATAATTAGTCGTAAATTCAACACTCATATCAAATCTAGGATTTGAACCTAGCTGAGTTAGTTCCACCACAATGAACCTAACTAATTGAGCAAAGCTCAGTTTGCTACTATGTACTGCTACCTGCAGCGTGTTGTAAACAAACTCTCCGCGATGTCTTGTCGAGTGCCGATATGACAATATCAAGAAGCTAGAACACTGGGTTCCGGATGCATCGCTGTTTGACATTTCTGACGGCACGCATATTCATTCATTTGGTATTATGCTTGTGCCTGACATGCAGTGCCGCATACAAAGCAGGAATTCAGATGTGGCAACCATCTCCGTTGGACGGCACCAAACTAAGAATCGTGAGAATTATTGGTGCTTCCTTTTTCTTTGCACCCAGGCCACTTGATTTTCTAGTCACGAATGTGTGGATAAGCAAACGGAGTGGAAGGACAAGTACAATTTGATGAACGACAATGCAAGGTGAGAAGCTCATTTCGCCGGTCATGTCCGATAACAACACCAATTGTATCTATCCAGTTACAATAAAAATGAGAAGCATGTGGAATGGGACTCTACAGGAGTGCACGGTGGATGGGAACAGCAAAACAAATCTCACCAACTGAGCGTGCTTTAACTTTGTAGCCATTCATACTCCGAAAAACTAGTATATTGCCTAACTGCAATATACAAGGAGTTGTTAAAAGGTAGCAACCATGCCAAATTGCAGATCCTCGTCCAGCTCCATCAATAATAGAGGGGCTAGTATTTTACCTTTTTCCTCAAATAAGGAAACAAAAGGGAGAGAAGCTTGGGCACAGTCAGTGGGAATGTTGTACCAAGTACATGTGTCCTGGACACGTGTTGCATCTTCTTTGGACATCTTATGGTCAACTGGCTGTTTTCATGTGCAATTTATAATATATGTGGATTTTTGTTTACAATATGATGTGGCCCCAGATTTCCTCCAGATTCTAGCCTATCTGGCAAAACCAAGGTGATTTTCTTCACGCACGTTGCAGAACAAGTTGTTAATAATAGAGTAGCAACTGGAGGATCTGGTATTGAGTGCTATATCCACATTGTGTTTCTCATATCCCGTCAATGACTAATTGTGTCGGAAGCAAGTATGAAATTATTAGCGGACAAATCAAGTTTACATAGGCGATTAGTAGTCAAGTGACGCAGCTGACAACGGACAGGATGTTAAACTAGCAACAGCTGACATCGGCTGCTATGTTTCTAGCCGTTTTGTTTGAAAAGAACAATGCCATTTAAAAATTAGTTGGAAACATGGAAAAGACAAAAATCTAGAAGCAAGGCAGCGAAAAAAGATGCTGGAAAATGGAGGCTTTCACGACGGTAGCAAGTTGCGTGTGTCATCTTTGGAACTGGACACGTCGTTTTGCAGCACGTTTGTGCTCTTTTGCTTGCTCATCTGACTGAATCACTAACTCAGTCTGTCCTGGTTCTAGTATACGACTATTCTTCTGCTCGCCAATGAGAAAAAACAAAAAGGAAGATGAGGTGCACTACTAGTCCACTCCACCAGCAACCAGAAGTTCGCCAACATCTGTAGAGCACCATAAAGCATTACATTTACTGACCACTGAAGGGAGCAGGGACAAATGCAGGAATCCTTCGTTTTCGCCACATTATCTCCGCAAGAGAAACCACTGTTCTGCAATACCGTTCGAAAAAGAAAAACTGTTCTGCGATATCGTCATGCTACCCTTGGACACGCACATCACTTTTTCTTACTGTTCCTGATATAATTCCGCATCTTTGTGCAAAAAAAAGACAGGCAGCACCAGTGCTGCAGGTTCCCGGTTGCTTCAAATGCACAAGCAGAAACTGTGCGGAGTGGATCCCATGGTAGGAGGAGCGGCTGTGTGGATCTGACGTTGGATCTGACAATAGTGTTTCCACGAGTTGGGAGCTGAGCCAGCAGCCCAGGGACCATTTCGTTGCTGTTTATGTACTGTTTCATAGGCTACACGATTAACCGTGCTTCTTGCACTGGTTTTCTCATCTGAAATTCAGAATGGTCTGAAAACTGCCAGCCCACATGAAGACTGAAGCCTCTGCAGTTGAACAAGGTCGTATCTTTTGAAATCACTGTTGCCGAAACAAATTGAAACAGTAAAGAGAAGTTGAAATGCAGAAAAGATTGCTCAAATTCCATACTATGTAGCAGTAGTCTGATGTATGTTGAGCGAACTGTCAGCTAAGAACAGTACATCAACGAATTTCACAATTTAATAGGAGTAAGAGTTAGGCTCCTGCAGCAACATCAGAAGAAATTGATGGAATTTCTGAAACGGGACTTATTTCGAATCAACTTGCTATTTGCCTCTTCATTCTCCTACTAGTTGTTCTATGTACACTTGCTTGTCTGGCTTGTCGAATTTATGTTCATGATGATGAAACACGTCTACCTAGCTAGCAGTCTCTAATTCGTGGTAACAACTCTCCTAATCCTGACTGGGAGGCCACCGCTGATTGACGCGGTGAGCCCAGACACGAACTTCGGCTTGCACGCGGCACACCCACTGTCCCCGACCACTTCCACATCGAACTCCCTCACGACTGCAACACCAACCGCCTTCATCTCCGTGATCGCGAGCTCCTTTCCAAGGCAGACGCGGAGGCCCGCCTGGAAGACGGGGTACTTGTACAGGCTCTCAGGCACGAACGCGCCGGCGGGCCCGGTGAGCCACCGCTCGGGCCGGAACGCGTCGTGGTCGGGGCCCCAGATCCCCGGCATCCGGCCCATGGCGTAGGGGTGGTACATCACGCGCGCGCCGGCGGCGACGTAGGTGCCGTCGGGCAGCACGTCGGCGGCGGCGCAGAACTTGGAGTCGAACTGGACGGGCGGGAAGAGGCGCATGTTCTCGTACAGCACGGCGTGCGCGTAGTGCAGGCCCTTGAGGTGCCTGTACGTGATCGCGGCCCGCGGCCCGCCGTTGTCCTCGTCGCGGCGGGCCGCCGCCTCGGCCCGCATGGCGGCGGCGGCGCCCGGGTTGTGGGAGAGGAGCATGAAGAGCGTGGTGAGCGCCGAGGAGACCGTGTCCCGGCCCGCGAGGAGGAAGCTGACCACGATGTCGCGGAGGTACTTGTCGTCGTGCGTGTCGGAGGAGGAAGATGACATGAAGCGGGAGAGGAGGTCGTGGCTGTCGTTGGCGACGCCGAGCTTGCGGCGCTGGCGGATCATGGCGGCGGCGAGCTCGTCGACGAGCGCGATGTTGCGCCTGAGCTCGCGCTCCGACCCGACGTTGAGCAACCGCTTGAGCTTCCACACGAGCGGGGACGCGGCGGCGCCGCGCATCGCGCAGAGGCGCGAGGCGCGGTCGAACGCGTCAGCGAAGCGCGACATGCTGGGCGTCTCGTCGGGCTCGAGGCAGCCCGGGTCCAGCCCGAAGCTGATCTTGCAGATGGTGTCGAACGCGAAGCGGCGGAACACGTCCTGCAGGTCGAGCACGCGGCCCGTGTCGGCGGCCTCGGCCAGCACCGGCATGAGGCGACTCTCTAATTCCTGGGCGATGATGTTGAACGCGTAGCAGCGCACGTTGACGCTGCCGAGCTCGAGGCTGGCCATCTTGCGCTGGTGGCGCCACGCGTCGCCGTCGACGTTGAATATGCCGCCGCCGAGGAGGTCGCCGAGGACCGTCGCGAACGGCTTGCCCTTGGGGAAGTTGTCGAAGTTGGTCTTGAGCATGTACTCCACGTTCGCCGGGTTGGCAGTCACCGTGCAGCCGAGCACGTGGACGTGGACGGTGCCGGTGGGGGATTCCCGGAGGAGATGCGCGTACCAGTCGCCGAGGTTGGTGAAATCCTTGGCCCACGACCCGCTGAGGTATGCGCGGCAGACATGGCAGCTGCACCAGGGCCACCGGCGGACGAGGAGGAGCACGGCGCCGAGGGCAGCAAGGAAGAAGGCGCAGGCGAAGAACGCCATTCCAGAGCACCGAGCTGCCAAGGACAACGACTCCGCTTCCATGGCGCTGCTGGCTTATAAGCTCTCGGAAATTAGCCAAGAAGGGAGATCGAGAAGATGGAACAGGTTGGAGCGAAGATGAGAGTTTGTGCAGCGAGCTTGTCTATATATAATAACGTGGGTGGGTCGACGGGGAAGGAGCACATGGGACACGTGCGGATTTGCTTAAACAACGTTTTCCCCTGGTGGGCTCCCCTCTTTACCTTTTTAGTGCACACACAGCTCATATCCCTGCAACCGAGTAATGGCAGCTGGGTCCACATGGATAGAGACACCATGCAGGAGAAGAATGAGAGAAGCATGCGGTCCACATCGCTCGAGTTTCTTCTGTTTGACAATTGAACCGTTGCCTAATGCTCATGTGCTCAAAAACTCCTGACGATTTTTTTATGTAAATTTGTGTACATAAAAAACGGAGAAATATAATTTCTTAGTACAAGATGTAGGTGCAGTGCACGAATACGAATAATTTGGGGGAGAAAAAAAATTAGCATGTATTTTGTTTATGTTAGAAATCTATGAATAGTTGAAGAGCACAATATGAGATGTTGAGTGAGGGTTCAATTGCAAGAGAGGTTCATATAGAACGACCACTATCACTTTACACATGCGAGTTATTCCTTCCATCCTAAAATATTTGACATTTTACCTAACTCTATTTGATAGAGATACAGTGCACAAACACGAATAATTCGAAGGAGAAAAAAACCAGCTTGTATTTTATGGTGGGATAATTGTGTTTTTACCCCTACTCTTAATTCTAATTGTTATTTTTCTAACTTTGTGATTTTGCCCTTACTTTTTTCAACATGAAGCCTTTGTTTGCCTCTACTAAGGGTAAAATCATAAAAGTATTATGATTTTACCCCCAAAAGGGGCAAAATCATTGAAAAAGTGAGGACAAAATCACAAAGTTGAAAAAATGAGGGTAAAATTACAATTAAGAGGATTGAGGGTAAAAACACAATTGTTCCTTTTATTTATGTTAGAGACCGATAAATAGTTGAAGATCGTTAATTCAAGATGTCAGGTGAGGGCTCCGTTGCAAGAGAAGTTAGGAAGCAAGATTATGTGATGCTCCAACGGCATTGTCGAAGGTTTTTCCATTTCGGAAATTAAGCATGACCCATAGGATTTCATCTAGATTTTGAATAAAGTTTTCAAAAAAAAAATGGGCGTTAGCAAGCAAGCTAATAGGGCGCTAAGGTTTCATTTTTTTTTTGAAACCGTGGCCTGTACATAATTTTTTTATTTTTCATAAAATAAATGTTTCCACAAAACCTTATCTTTAAACTTTTATGAAAAAATATTAAAAAAATTAAAAAGACTTTTCTAGCAACCTTTTATTGAGATTTTTTTCACCATACTTGTTGAACAGTACTTCTAGAAAAGAGAAAATGATGAGATATAGAGGAGAGAGAGAAGATAGATTGCGATCACCGGTAATTGAACCCCATCCATAGCTACTGCAGCCTGCTAGGATGCCCTCTGAAGCCTTTCACTTCTCCCAATCTTCTGCTAGAGGCATTGTCAGAAATCAATCAATGATTTACATCAATCAAAATGGGCGCCTTTTGGAATTGGTTGAAAAGGAATAGATCTGACTGTAGTAGATGTGTATAAGGAGGAAGGAGATGAGAGGGATTTGAGTGTGTGCGCGCGCGTGTTGTGTATGTAAACATGCGCTTTGAGGAAAGTGAAGTGGGAAACATTGCTTAGTTCTATGTCCCATGCGACATGTGGACAAGTGTCCTCGTGCATGATTGAAATCGAGAAATTTTTGTTGACATTAGTGAAAAGTGACATTATTGTTGTATATCTAAAGGATAAATATGTGAGGTTTATTATTTTTAGAGCCTTTTTACGAGAATTCTTCCCAAATAACTATTTTTTTCTTTCTAAAATTTGTTATATCAAATTTAGTAAAATATAATATTTTGTGGATCATTTGTGAGTGGGGATATGATTTCGGTAGAGCTCACAAACAATAGTCGTCTGAGAGATAGAGTTGCTTGACTTTGACCAAACTAAAATGACATTTATTTTTAAAATGAATGTTGCACATGTTTCCAACTTTAAGATAATTTGAACCTGGTATATATACTTCTTCGCTTATATTTAGGTGGAACTCACGATTTACAGCCACTGACATGCAGCGCAGTTCTAGTGTTAGATCACTGTGCACGTCTGTCTCGCTGACGCTAACACACATCCGGAGGCTGGCGCAAGCAGAATCCGGTAGTGATCAGTGAGACAGTGAGGAGCCAAAAAGCCGGCCACAGCGCTGTCAAAGATCCTTTGGCGTGGTAGTAGTTGCATCCCCCTTTCCACTCCGACGTTAATGCCGTGTGCGAGCTGCCGGTCTTGCGGTTGCAATTTCCGGAAAAGGGCACATGGCAGTGCTCTGCGCCTCCTGCTGATGGTACGCCGGCACGGCTCGGGAAAACGACTTCGATGCGGCTTATAGTATAGCTCTGATCGACGCACATGTATGCTAGAGTAGCAGCCAGCCAGAGCTGGTAAACAGTAAGAGTTCAGCGGGTGGACTTGAAAAAGCCACGGAGCGAGCAACGAAATACTAACATGGCTGCTGTGTGTGTCGGGCGTGGCACTATTGCTTGGACTGGATTGGGTCAAGACAAGAGGCGACGTCAAACTGACCGGCCGGGGATATCGATCGAGAGATGCTCGTCTCGTCTGCTCCTGCTCGCAGCCGAGGCAGGCAGCGCCGGGGACCGGAGACCTCTCCGCGGTCGCTGCTTCCAATCCAACCTTTTTCTTAGCTGCCGCTGTCTGCTATGGCCCATGTGCTAGTTAATTTATTAGCCGGATGGATGGGAACGTGCGGCCGACTGGATCTTTATCTCGCCGCTCGCTCATCAGCTGAGCTGCCTCCTCGTCTGGCCCGTGTCTTTCTCGCCGCCGACCAGAGCTGGGGTCCCTGTCCAAATTGCTGTAGTACTAGCAGCTAGCCACTCCGTGTTGTTTGCGCCGTGCCACATCACACGCCGCCGCAAGCTGCTAATCAGCGGCAAGGTTATTTCTTTTCTGCACGTTTATGCGACCGCCGACCAGGGCCGAGGGCCCCATGGTGGCGACTAGCTGCTCGTCGTGCCTCTCTATCTCTTTTAATTGGAGTAATAATTTATTTGTTTGTCATCCCGTGATGACTCCAAATTAAAGCACCACCGGCGGTGCCTGCACGCGGTTGGTTCTGGGTTGCTTTGGTTTAGGTACGAAGTACACTAGTATAATCGTCCGCAACAGTTCGACACCACGTAATTCGGCATCATAAAAATGTATTCGTGCCTTTCTGTAAGAGTTTTTTTTTTCGTACGAAGGCGGCGTCATGCTAGCGACAGAGCACTATAAAACGCAGGTAGTAGCTTGTACCATAATAATAAGACCACCATGCGATTTTTAATTTCAAAAGCCAGCTTAACGAAAAATGCTCCAGCATACAAAACGTGCCACCAATTACAATTTTTCGAGGAGTTTTTATTTTGTTTTTGGCAAGAGACAATAAACAAGGTCACAAGTCACAACATAGTGGTTGTGATTCTTTAGGAGCACCTATACATTTGATTCCCTATAGCAGTGAATTTTAATTCATGCCTTGTTTAAAAAGGTCCGAAATATAATGGAGGGAATCTTCATGTCTTGATAGAATCCAGCTTTCATGATCTTTCTCGACTGAATTCTGGTTGAACTCTTAGGCCCTGTTTAGTTGGGCTTATTTAAAAACAATTTTATTCTGAAATATTTATCAAAACAACTTATCTAGTTTATTTTAGGTTATCCTACTTATTCAGTCAATAAGTCTTATGGCAACATAATTTATCTAGAGGGTGACTTGTAAAAATATACTATTTTGCACTTTGGACAAACACAGCTTATGTTTGTACAAATATAAAAAACGATATATAGTTACTTAGTACTATGTCAGTAAGCTGCTTTGGTTTTAACTCGTTTAGCAAACCTTATATCATAAGTTGTATTAAACATGCCATGATAAATTGTAGTAGTACTCAACACTGGGCAGGGGAGATCCAAGGATTTTGCTTTTTGTAGAGAGTTGCTTGTCAGCAGTGGCGGAGGACCATTATGGCAAGATCTGGCCTATGCCATACCTGTGTAACACCCTGATTTTTCAAAATTTAAAATATTTTAAAATTTTCTAGAATTAATTAGGTTATTAATATTTTACTAAGAAAGAGAATTATTTTCTAAAAAAATAATTAAAAATAGGTTATTTTTTAAATATTTGTTTGTTGTATTCATGTTGATTAGTTGCATTTAAGATTTTTATAATATGTAAAACTATTTTTAAAATCGTGTAGGATTCGGTTTGGAATTTTATTTAAAAAATAGTTTTAGATTTGGAGAAATAGGAATAGAATGGGAAGAGAAAAGAAAAGAGAAGAGAAAACAACCCCTGGTTTAAAACTGTCCAATTCTGGCCCATTCGGAGCCTTCCCTCCCCCTTCTTTCCCCCTCTCTTCTCGCCTGGGCCGGAATCCCTCCTGCGCGACCCACTTCTCTAGCCGCTAGCCAGCCCCGGCTGCCGCCGCCGCCGCCTTGGCATGAGTGCCAAGGCGAGCCTAGGGGCCCGCGCACCTATAAGAAGGGCGGGACCCGCCCACTACGCCCCTTTCCTTTCCCCCACACGCCGCCGCCTCCCGTCGTCGCGCTTTGCTCGCCCAGCGCCGCCGCCGTCGGCCCCGCAATCGCCGCCGCTTCGTGCCGACGTCCTGGCCTTCTCGCATCGCCGCGCGCCTCCTAGGTGAGCTCGCCTCCCGCCCCCGCCTCGCCTGCACCCCTCTCCGCCGTCGCTCGTGTGTCGGAGCGTCGCCCCCGCGAGCTCCGACAAGCTGGCCATGACGCCGCCGCCTCCTACCTCGCCGGCGGCCGCCACCCCTGCCGAGCCCCCTCTCCTGGCCGTCCGATCTGGGCCAACGGCCCAGATTAGATCGAGCCGAAGGGGTATGATCCCCAGTCCACGGTGGACAATGGACCCCCCGGTCAACGCTGGTCCACGACCCCGTGGACCTAGTCCACAAGAATTAATTTAATTAATTAATTCTTGATATCGATTAATTATCAATTAATGCGTATTTTGCATAAAAAATCCTGTACTTTAATTAAATTAGATTTTAGCCCTTGTTTTCTGAGAAAATTATATTTACGCCCTAGTATTTTCTTAAATAATATTTTAGTCCTGTAATTTTACGAAAACACCCCTGGACTTATTGCTAATTATGATTTAGTCCTATCTTTTTACACTTAGACCCCTATAATTTTAATAAATTACATTTTAGTCCCTAATATTTTCTAAAATTATATTTTTATACTTACATTGTACAATTTAGCCCTTATACTTTTTTAAAATTAATTTTAGGCCCCTAAACTTGTCTGTTTTTATATTTTGACCCTTAAAACTTCAAATCGTCATAACTTTTCAACGGTAGCTCGGAACTGAGAAATTCTTGCACCAGTGCGACCGTAGTGTTTAATATTATTTATTTATATTGTCTTACAATATTTTGCTGATTTTACTATTTTAATCCTAAACCTTTAAACCATCGTAACTTTTTACTTGTAACTCGAATTGAGGCGATTCTTGCGCTCACGCGATCGTAGCAACACATACTTTTTCATAGTTTTGTTTTTCCAGTTTTGCGAGCAGTCGAGGGATGAGGACGGGATGGTTGACTCTCGAACTCAGGCGATGGACGGTTCACTCCTAGCCACAGTGCTAGAAGGGGCTTCTGTAGGAACGGTTTAATTCCGCAACGGTGAAATCTTAGCACGGATTGTTTGCAAGCTGGGAAGCTCTTTGAAAGATCTTGTGGTGATCTCTTGGCCTCGTATCTATGGTAGTGTGATTTGGGCAACATGGAGACTCCCTAGTCACTGCATAGTGATGAAATCACCAACCTATGGGTAAAGTTGTACAACCTCTACAGAGTGTCAAACTGTTGTAACAGCCGTGCTCACGGTCATGAGCGGCCTGGATCGTCACACATTTAGGATGATTGTTTATGGGTGAACTTGGTGGGTAGCCAAGTTTGGTTTGGGCGGTGTAACCCTTGGTTTGCTACAGGCGGTGTAACCTGTAGTGTGGTTTCTTATGGGCGGTTTAACCCATGGTTGGCTACAGGCGGTGTAACCTGTAGTGTTGGTTTGATGAGATAACTTGGGACAACTTTTCACTTAGTAAATAGGAGTGTTATTCAAAAGGTCTTAGGTGTAGTGCTCATTTATGCAAATGAACCATTATGTTAGCCTTTCTTCTATTAAGCCTGCATGTCATATTTTTTCCCACTTGCTGAGTACGGCATGTGCTCACCCTTGCTATTTCCCTTTATTGTTGTACTATAAATTGCTGCTCAGAAGATAGAGAGATGGACTATATCGACGAGGACTACTATTAGGTGAGCGTGCCCCCGGTCGATTGCCTGTGGTGTTATGGTGTTTTCCGCTGCTATTTAGTTTGAGGGTCGTTTAAGTCTTTAAAGACAATCTTTTATATAATAATCATACGTTATAATAATAATATTAGTTATACTGTTATGCACTTACTGAAACTTGTTTCTGTACACACATATGAATAACACTTGATTTTATCCTTAAAACTGGGTATGACAACCTGGATCCTGAATTTGGCCGAAGAAGCCTCTGTTTTTTTTTTATTATTTCCCTGCTGTGAATAGAGGGCAACAACCGCTTTTGTGCTGTGAAAACATCATTTGCTAGAGTTGACTAATGGCAGGATGAAGTTGCAAGATGACAGAACCAAAGAACAACCAGCGAAACAATAATGGATGTTATGCTATGCACCATACCTTAATTAATTTCTGTCCTGTCACTGCTTGTTAGTCACGTGATAATATGTACGAAATGAAGTTAAGTAATAATACAGCCAATGTTTTTTTTGAACTCATCAAAGTTATATGCATGGTTAACTCTTGATCTCCCGAGTACATGTGTATAGTACGCACGCTGTGAACTGCATGCGCGGATCTGCAACACCGTATCGTTGATCCCCCAAAACATACATTCCTCTTCATTGGAGAAGCTAAAGCTTGTCTTTGAGTGTTTTAGCACCCCATGTGTTCATTTCTCGATGATTTGTAATTCTTTTCTTGGGAATTTATTTGTGGCACAAAATATATTATTAGTAGTACTGCTCAACAGCGGCAGAGAGTGATATCACTACCGGAAAACAGTAGTTTGCCGTGTGCCTGTAGCACACGGCGAAGAGACGAAAGCACATGGCGAAAGTCTTCACCGTGTGTAGCCCACGGCGAAGAGCCGACGGCGAAGGGACCCGACGGCAAAGACCGATTCGTCGTGAGCCTACGGTCGGGCACACGGCAAAAATGTTCGCCATGTGTTTCAGGGGGCACACGGCAAACACTTGCCGTTAGCGTGCTGTGACGGCGCCCCCCATGCCTCGCCATCTTCGCCGTGTGCCGTCCGGCGCGTCCATGACGAACATCCTCTCTTTGCCGTGTGTCGGGTGATAGGCACACGGTAAAGTTCTAGCCGCTTCGTCGTGTGCTGGGCTCGCGGCACACGGCAAAGGGCATTCCCAGCTTTTCACTAGTTGTCACTTCGCCGTGTGCCATTGCCATGGCATACGGCAAAGTGACCTTCCAGTTTTATTTTATTTTGTTTTTCCTTCCACAATCACTCACAAATATCACATATCATTAATATATTCGACAAGCATCAATAATATATCACACATCTTATCAAAATATCACATTTATCACACATATCAACAATATTTCACACATGTCATGAAAATAGGACATATATCACTTAAATTCAACTCAATGTTCACAAACATCTCCTCACAAGTTCATGAATCTCGTGATCAATAATAATTCAACAAGTTCAACGTAGTTTTAACAAACATCTCTTCACAAGTTCATGAAGCTCATTGCGGCGATGGGAACAACTGTTGCACCAGAAACGTCGGTGACATACCCGTCGACATGTCAGGCGTGTTCGATGCCGCCGATTGGTTCTGCATGAAGTAGAAAATATTGAAAGCGAGAACTTTTTAACTTTATAAGTGATTGTAAGGTAATAGGTTATCTAAGTCTCTAAGTGGTTGTATATTTCTAGATCTCTAAATTATTATAAATTTTTAGTTCTCTAAATTGAACTAGGTCTCTAGGTCTGCAATATTTGAAATGAGTCAACTCGGCTATGAAGTAACTCACTTGAGGAGTTGATGGAGCCGGACATAACATAGTCGGAGGCGGCGGTAGAGATCCTCCCATCTGGGCGTGCATGGCTTGAAGGTAAGCAAGCAGGTTGGCCATATCCGCCTGTTGCCTCGCCTCCGACGCTTGCTTTAGCCTTCTCTCTTCCGCGAGCCGGGCCTACAATTTTTTATCTCAATGTTACAGTGCAAAGCGAATATGTTATTAGTTATGGAATGAATGATGGATAAAGTAGAACTAACCTGAAGTTGCTGCACTTGCAGTTGTGCCACGGTTAGCCATGGGCGTACGGCCGGGGCAGTGCTTGGGTCTCTTGCTCGAATCTAGGAGAGAGTGGGAGTACTGGCCGTGTCTACAGTACCGTCGCCTATGATGAACCGGCCATGCTTCCTGCCTCCTCCCGCCCTCATGATCACCTCGCCATCAAGAGGGTGGGCGGCTGGATCCCACTCTAGGCCGTGAACTTGCTTTCCCACCTTCGTGTACGCACTGATGCAGGAGTAGAAGGAGGAATTGGTGTATGACGATGGCGGGTTATTCGGGTCGTAGGTGGCCTGAGACGCCTTGCCCTTGTGTGCCAACACCCATCCCACAAATTCGGGATATTCAGCGTCATCATGTGCCTGAGACTGCTTAAAAGTCATGTTACTTACAATTTATACACAATTGAGAGTTAACAAACATATGAATCCACATACCCATCGAGCCCTGTACTCCTCGTTGCTAAGGCTGTCTTGGTGGTGTGCTGGACCAGGCATAAGCACATGCCGTTCTCGATCAGCGTTGTGCATCTCCTCCCATTCCAGTCTGAACCATTTGTCCACTATGCGTTCCCAACACTGGACATCATTACGACACCACCATGTAGGCACCTACACGTGATCAAGAGGTTGACATGTAACATGATCAATTAAGCGATCGAAGAATAAAATCCAAATGTACATGCAAGTATTGTTCCCGTGTCAGCTTCGTAGTTCTTGCCTCTTCCTTTTAATGCATCGCCCAATGACATGTGAAGTGTAGTTTATGACGCACTGAACTTGGGCTTCGTAATGCATGTCCTTCATAAGCTTACGGCATCAGTTGTGAGCCACAACCTTAGCATCCTCCTCGTGCCCCGGTTCACACCTGTAGAAATCCTACATACAAGCATGATGTATTTGGTGTATAATAAATGTGATAAATTGAGAAGTGTATTGCAAGAAAGACTTACCCACATCTCTTCCACCACCTGATCCGACTTGCTGGGGTAGCACCTGTTTAATTGGTCAAATTGATCGGTGGCGGCTTCGTAGTACTTCCATGTCCACGCTGGCTCGTACCTTGTGCCAATGTGAACCTGGCCTGGGAAGTGCTCCCTGCATAAAAGACCCAAGATGCAGTTTACCTTGCGCTTGTGACCACCTGGGGTCACTACTTCCCAACTCCTACAAAAAGTGATTAAGATAAAATATTAGTTTCAATTATAATGTCTAAATTACAAAAAGAAAAATTAGTGATAACATATAAAGTTACTTACGCTGGCTTAATAGGTCTAATCACCGGACGTGCAGCCAGAGGTATTGGCCTGTCCGGGAGTCTAGAGGGACCTCGCAACCAGATAGCAGGCTGCTCCCCCTGCTCCTCCTCCCTCTCCCCGTCCTCCTCCTCCTCCCCATCCCCATCCCCCTCCCCCTCCCTCTCCCCCTCCCACTCGGCCTCCTCCTCCTCCTCCTGCTCCTACTCCTACTCCTCCTCCTGCTCCTCCTCCTCCTCCTCCGACTCCATCTCCTCCTTCGACTCCTCCTGAGGGGTAGGTGGCACAGGGAGACACTGGGTCGCTCGACCCCGACCCCTTGGGCCACCCTTCCCCCGACCCTTGCCTCAGATCGACCCCAAAGGTGTGGAGGAACTTGGCATCACTCTCCTCCAAACAGATGCGCATTTTCGCACCATTCCGCCACCCACCATCTTCACCTGCATTTTAAGAAAGAGAAAATCAATTAGCACATATAAACAAAATATAATATTTTAAGACAAAATAAACAAAACATAATTAGAAAGTAACATTAAATTAAATTTAACAACACAATAAGTATGAATCTTACGTGTACTAGAAATAATCATCGTGATCGGGATTAGTTGGATCGTATGTCTCATCATCACTATCATGCATGTCGAGATCACAATCAAGCACGTGCTCCGATGGAGGAATGTCCTCATTAATCCTTAATTGTAATTTCTCAAGCAATATTAAGTCCTTCGTATTGGAAACCTCATCTCCAGCGTCCTCGTCGTCAACCCTTTCATTATTCTCCTCTACTTCCATTTCGATTTCTCCGGTTAGGTCTATCTCAATACACCCTTGTAACTCATCTTCTTGAAAGAACTCTCCGTCATATGTGTTTGGGTCTATATTGTAATCTTCATTGTTTGGGACAGGTAGCCTGCCTTGTGGCGATACCTTATACACAACTTCCCAATCCTGAAGACGTTTGTCGGTTTTGCAGGGGTATGAGAGATAATAAACTTGTGTCGCTTGTTGCGCCACAATATACACATCGTCTCCTGGATAGACAGATGACTGTCGAATTTTGACTAGTCCAACATTAGGGTTCCGCCGCACTTGGTTAGGATCAAACCAATGACATTTAAATACAACAGGCTTTAGAGTGATGCAACCATGAAACTTGAGTTCGTATATTTCTTCAATTATTCTATAGTACTCCACCCCATCTTGGGCCATCGTACAAACTCCGTAATTTGTGGTACTCCGATTAGGCCGACCTTCATCGTGCTTTCTTGTGTGAAAGCAATATCCATTCACATCATAGCCTGAGTATGATATTACCCTATAGCCACATCCATTGGCCACTTGTCTCAACTCGGGACTCATGGACGCATTGTTTGTCCCTTTTGTTTGAACCAAATAATGAAATCAGGTAATCCACGTCCCGCACCCTCTTTAAGAAGGGTATCAACTTGTTGCGGGGTCGGTGCCCTATTTCTCTGCCAGAATTGTTGAGTAAATTCTCTGTACAAAGAAAAGAAGATAGAGATAGGTTAGATGCAGATTAGTGACCAGCTGCTATAAATAACCAAAAACTAATTGGAAGAGAACTTACTGTATGTACGGCTCCACTTCGAAAAGGTTGGTCAACAAATACATCATGATAGTGCGGAACTGTGCATGTTGCAAGTTCTTAGCAGTCCTGCCACTTGCACTACCCAGTTGCCCTACGAAGAGGCTGAGGGTCGATTCATTTTCGTTGGCATTGTAATGAGGGGGTGGATTATGCACGCTAGGAAGGGTTTCAGTATAGTATTTTGTTGTGAAGTTAGACACCTCGTCAGTACAGTATGCCTCTGCAATGGAAGCTTCAATTTTGCACTTGTTTTTACATTTTGTTCGAAGAACCTTTTGTTGTCTCTCAATTGAATAGCACCAACGACCATGCACAGGTCCACACATTCGTGCCTTATACGGAAGGTGCATAATCATATGCTCCATCGGATTGAAAAAGCCGGGAGGAAAGATCTTCTCCAAGTTACAAAGCAACACGGGAGCCATTTTTTCCAATTCTTCAACCACAGTTCGTGATAACTCCTTCGCGCAAAGGGTTCAGAAGAAATAGCTTAACTCTGCTAGCACTAGCCACACATTGTCAGGAAGGTAGCCTCAAACCATTATCGGAAGAAGCCGCTCAATCCATATGTGGTAGTCATGACTCTTGAGCCCTTTGATTCGCATAGTAGTTAAGTTAACCCCCCTCCTCAGATTCGCTACATACCCATCAGGGAACGTTATAGCTTGGATCCATTCTAGCACCTATTTCCTTTGGTTCCTCTTCAGTACGAAATTGGCTGGAGGCTTTTTCCATCTCTTGCCGTCTTTGGGAGGCGGAATGTCGAGCTTTGGTTTATTGCATATCCTAGCTTGATCCACTCTAGCCTTAATGTTGTCCTTTGTCTTATCAGGAATGTCCATGATTGTACACCAGGATGCTTGGGCGATGTTCATTTCAGTGTGCATCATATCAAGTACATGTGGAAGAATAATGTGCTCCATGTACGGGAGCCTCCACAAGTCTGGGATCTGAGTCCGTGCATGATCGACACCATATCCCACAAAACCACCACCTTCAACATTTTCTTGGAGCGAATCTAACCATTCACGAATAGCGGCACCTGTCCACATCTGCGGTGGGGGGGGGTCCTCAACCACAACATCTTTTGTGAAGTTCTTTAAGTCCCTTCTGTATGGATGGTCCATAGGCAGAAATTGTCGGTGTTTGTCGAACGAACAATATTTACCACCCTTCGCCAGCCAGAAGAACTTGAGAGCTGACTTGCATACTAGGCATGGGAACTTTCCGTGGACACACCAGCCGCTAAATGTTTCATATGCCGGATGGTCATGCATGGAGTACATGTACCACACTATCATTTTGAAGTTTGTTTTTGTAGCTCAATCATATGTCCATACCCCATCATTCCAAGCACTAAGCAAATCATCAGTCAGAGGAGCCATGTAGACGCTCATATTATTTCCAGGGCTTCCAGGAATTATCAATGACAAAAATATGTTCTGTCGTTGAAACATAACTCCGGGAGGAAGATTGAGAGGGATAAGGAACACGGGCCAACAAGTGTATGGGGCCGAGGACATTCCGTATAGATTGAATCCATCTATCGCCAATGCAACACGTACATTACGAGCTTCCGCGGCTTGTTCGGGATACTTGCTGTCAAAAATACTTCCATGACTCGGCATTGGCTGGATGTACCATATTCTCAGGACGGTATCGTTTGCCTTCTTTGTGCCATGTCATCTGCTTTGTGGTTTTCTCGGACATGTAAAGCTATTGGATCCTCGGTATGAAGGGAAGGTACCGTAGGATTTTCACAGGGATCTCGAGCTGCCTCTTATGACCATCACCAGAGTCTACCTCCATGTACCTAGAGGACTACATTTAGGACAATACTTTGCATCCACGTGTTCTTTCCTAAACAACACGCATCCCTTAGGACAGACATGTATCTCCTCGTATGGCATCTTAAGTGCATGAAAGAGTTTCTGTGACTCATACATGTTGCGTGGCAGATTGTGCCCACCCGGAAGTAGGCTGCCAATAACTGTCAACATGTTATCAAAGCCGTCTCGACTGATGCCAAGCTGGGATTTCAACGCCATTATGCACCCGACAGCATCCAACTGAGAAACATTAGTATGGTCGTGAATTGGTTTCTGTGCCGAAGACAACATGTCGTACTAGGCCTTTGCGGTTGGCTTCGGTGGCTCCTCGCCACCATGACTAGGTCCTTCATTGAAGTATGCTTGATGAAAGTCATTTAGCATGTCTCCGCACCCGCCATCAGCATCATAATCATCGATGCGTTGCCTCACGACCTTGTCTCTCGCACGATGTGCTTCTCCATGGCATATCCTGCGGGTGTAGTTTGCCACAAACCCGTTGTTACAAATGTGTTGACCCATTTTCAACTTTGTTTGAAACAACTTGTTTTCACACTTGGTACAGGGACACACTGCTTTACTCTGTCCTGATTCAAATGCCTTCTTGAAAAATTCATCGACCTTGTAAATGAATTCTGTGGTGTAATCATGCTTTCCCCGCTAGTCCCTATACATCCAGTCACGGTCATCCATCCTTTAACATAGCACTAGGTGTTATAAAAATTAATTACATCTACACGCTGCCTACCATGGTCTACTAGGTGGGGATAGGTCCTAATCCCACCCGAGGATGTGTAGATGGGTTTAGTTTTCATGCTCTCTCCAATCAGAGACAGAATTTTGGCAGCACCTCCCCGCTGTTCTCCAAATACATGTTCTAGCAAGGAGATTGTGTATCTGGAGAACAACAGGAAGATGATGCCGAAATTCTGTCTCAGGACGGAGCAGAGCATGAAAACTAAACTCATCTACACATCCTTGGGCTGTCCAAAAAACATGGACAATTCGAAATAGATATGGTTGTAGATATACAAACATCTGCATATTTGAACCGTATCTCTTTCGAACGGGAGACACTAGTTAGGTTACGTGACCTATGAACATAAGATGGAAAAAAAATTGTATGTCTCACCTTCGTGTGCAGCGAAGTGACGAGGCGTTGACGCTACAAGAGCCTCTTCTGCAAAGAACGAAACATAAATACATCAATTCATAATTTTGGCAGAACCTCCCCTGGAAGGTGAGGTTTCAAAACCTGCAACAAACATAGATACGGCTCAATGTCCGACAATCACATACATACACGACACAATGGACGTTAATCACATTCACCAAAATATGTTCACCTAGAGCCTCGACGACTCATGGCGGTGTCTTGGGAGGTGCTCGGGGAAGGGCTCAGAGGAATTGCTCCGGGATCGAGGTGCTGAGCAACCAATGGCTGACCTGTCATGGTTTAAGGAAATTGAATTGAAACCACAAATGAAGACTAAAATGAAGATTTTATCTAATCTTTTCTAAAACTGAACACTACAATGAATATGTTGTCTCACACTTTTGGAGAGGTGCCGGGGCAGAGGTCGGAGGGACCGGGCAAGGGTTGTGCCGGGGCAGAGGGGCGTCGACTGGGGGGCGTTGATGTAAACAAGGGTTCCCGATCTTCCGAAAGGTTCTTGGTAAGTTGATTTGGTCGGAGGCGACACACAAATCGATCCGGCTTCAGAACAACACGTTCTAGACCCCACAATCGCAGCACGACGTCTCCTCTAGTTATCAACCGTCCAAAGACGATTGACCTCGCCGAGAAGGCTAATCCCTGCCTGCGAATCAAGAACACAAGCAAGAACAACGAAGAATGCAACACAATTGCAAATGTATGATTAAACTCTCAAAGTTGGGGTCTCACAAACCGATGAACGGCGACACTGTTTATGAACAGAATTGATCTAAGCAAAACCCAAACCCTAATGGTGTGGCGGCGGCTGTATATAAAGACCCTAGGGTCGTGCAAGACCCTCTGGACGCGCTCCTAATTGGGCTCAACTAAATACAAATCCCAAAGGCCAAAAATAGGCGACGCAGCACCAACACAGATTCTGGACTCTCTCTTGTTTCGATGATTCTCGATGACTCCGGATGAATTTTGACATGAGGCCGGCGGCATTGGAAAGGTCTTCTCCTTATATTTCCGTGCATATATAGAACGTCCAAATCCGAGTCCGTATGCGTCCTGGGTGACTGTTTTATTGCAGACTGGTCCTGGGCCTCGAAACAGACTCGAAGTCGGTTTTGATTGGGCCTCCACTTTGGCTTCCAAGCCCTTGCTGGTCCTCGACGTTTCCAACTCCTTCTCCCATCATCTCCTGGTCCTCTCCATAGTTTCTAATCATAATATAATCATTAGGTAGCAAACCATTCTCAAAAGTAACATATAGCGAAGAACGTAGGAACGAGCTCACCTCTAAATTTAGTCGTCGTGCACGAGCTCTAGTCATTGGACCTTGCAAGTCTAGAATTGGAGGAGTGTTGTGTGTATCCATAGGAGTGATGCCCTCATCATCCTCCCCCTCTTGAAGTGGAGTCGTCCTCGACTCAAGCTTATCCTCTTCTCCCAAGTATGGTTTCAAATTTGAAATATTAAAAGTAGGACTAACCCCGAACTCGGGAGGCAACTCAAGTTTGTATGCATTATCATTAATCTTCTCCATTATTTTGAATGGACCATCAGCTCTAGGCATTAGTTTAGACTTTCTCAATTCTGGAAATCTATCCTTCCTTAAGTGTAACCACACTAAATCTTCTACATCAAGCTTTACTTCCTTTCTACCTTTACTACTAGCAATTTTATATTTTTCATTCATCTTTTCAATGCTAAGTCTAGTGGTCTCATGCATTTGCAAAATAAATTCAGCACGCTCCTTAGCATCAACATGAACTCTCTCATTAATAGGTAGAGGAAGTATATCAAGTGGAGTACGGGGATCAAAACCATACACTACCTTGAAGGGACTTACCTTGGTAGTAGAATGTGTTACCCGATTATAAGCAAACTCAACATGAGGCAAGCATTCTTCCCATAGCTTTAAATTTTTCTTCAAACTAGCTCGTAACATAGTGCCCAAAGTGCGGTTCACAACCTCAGTTTGTCCATCAGTTTGTGGATGACAAGTTGTAGAAAATAGCAACTTTGTACCCAACTTATTCTAAAGCGTGCGCTAAAAATGACTCAAGAATTTTGCATCACGATCTGAAACAATAGTTGAAGGCATACCATGTAAACGTACAATTTCTTTGAAAAAGAGATCGGCAATATAACTAGCATCATCAGTTTTATGACATGGTATAAAGTGTGCCATCTTGGAAAAACGATCCACAACAACAAAAATGCTATCGCTCCCCCTCTTAGTCCTAGGCAGTCCTAAAACAAAGTCCATAGAAATATCCGCCCAAGGAATAGAAGGAACAGGAAGTGACATGTATAAACCATGTGGATTCAAACGAGACTTAGCTTTTTGACATGTAGTGCAGCGAGCAATAAAACGCTCAACATCTTTCCTCATCCTTGGCCAAAAGAAGTGTGTGGCCAAAACATCCTCCGTCTTCTTAGCATCAAAATGACCCATCAATCCACCACCATGCGCCTCCTGCAACAACAAAAAACGAACGGAACCAACTGGAATGCATAGGCGGTTAGCTCTAAACAAGAAACCATCATTTAACACAAATTTGTTCCAAGCACGACCTTCTTTACAGTGCAGCAATACATCTTTAAAATCAACATCAGCAACATATTGTTCTTTAATTGCCTCAAGTCTAAAAATTCTACAATCAAGTTGAGACAACAAAGTATATCGCCTAGATAAAGCATCAGCAATCACATTATTCTTCCATTTCTTATGTTTAATAATATAAGGAAAAGACTCAATAAACTCAACCCATTTAGCATGTCTACGGTTCAAATTGCATTGAGAACGAATATACTTAAGTGATTCATGATTAGAATGAATAACAAATTCTTTGGGCAACAAATAATGACGCCACGTCTCTAAAGAACGTACAAGTGCATATAGTTCCTTATCATACGTGGAATAATTCAAAACAGGCACAGTAATTTTCTCACTAAAGTATGCAACAGGTTTACCATCTTGCATCAAAACACCACCAATGCCTATACCACTAGCATCACATTCAAGCTCAAAAGTCTTATCAAAATTGGGTAATTGCAGCAATGGTGCATGTGTAAGTTTGTCCTTCAAAGCATCAAAAGACTCATGATGTACCTTACCAAAATAGAAGTCAACGCCCTTCTTTGTCAACTCATGCAATGGTGCGGCAATGGTGCTGAAATCTTTGACAAAGCGGCGGTAGAAACCTGCAAGACCAAGAAAACTCCTCACCTGTGTGATAGTTTTTGGTACAGGCCAGCTCTTTATGGCTTCAATCTTCGTCTCATCCACCTCAATTCCCTGTGGAGTCACAATATAGCCAAGAAAAGAGACTCGATCCGTGCAAAAGGTGCACTTCTCAAGGTTACCAAATAAACGTGCAACTCGCAAAGCATCAAAAACAGCACGCAAATGAATCATATGATCATCCATGGATTTGCTTTGAATCAAGATATCATCAAAGTAAACAACCACAAATTTGCCAATAAAAGGTCTTAAAACCTCATTCATCAAACGCATGAAAGTACTGGGTGCATTAGTCAACCCAAAAGGCATTACTAACTACTCATACAACCCGAATTTGGTTTTGAAAGCTGTTTTCCATTCATCTCCAAGTTTCATTCTAATTTGATGGTAGCCACTACGCAAATCAATTTTAGTGAAAATTATAGCGCCACATAACTCATCAAGCATGTCATCTAGCCTAGGAATAGGATGACGATACCTAATTATAATGTTATTAATGGCTCTACAATCTACACACATACGCCAAGAACCATCTTTCTTAGGAACCAAAAGTACAGGAACAGCACAAGGACTAAGTGATTGACGAACATACCCACGATCCAAAAGGTCTTGAACTTGTCGTTGTATCTCCTTAGTCTCCTCAGCATTGGTCCTATAAGCAGCACGGTTGGGTAAAGTAGCACCAGGAATCAAATCAATTTGATGCTCAATCCCTCTCAAAGGTGGCAATCCCGGGGGTATCTCAGCTGGGAAAACATCCTCATACTCCTACAAAAGGTTAGTGACAGCAGGAGGCAAAGCACTAGAAGCAATATCACCAAGCGAAAACAAGGCTTGTTTGCATATCAAAGCATAGCATATATCATCAGTAGAAATTTCAGCAAGCTCAGATTTTGTGGCAAGACATGAACGACCTTGTAATTTAATTGCAGCACCCTTAGAACTTGAAGAATCATTAACATTACTTGGTGTAGAAGCAGAATTAACAGGTTGCTGAATTTCAGGGCTTTTATTTTTCAAACTAGCAGCTCGTTCTAAATCAGCTTGTACTATTTCAGCAGGGGTCATTGTAACAAAGTAATTTTAGTTCCTTTATGCATAAAAGTGTACTTATTACTTTTACCATGGTGTACAGCATCATTATCAAATTCTCAAGGTCTACCCAATAAAAGTGAACAAGCTTGCATCGGTACAACATCACAATCATCAGAATCCATATAGGAACCAATGGAAAAAGGAACTCTGCAAGTTTGTATTACCTTAGCTTTTCTAGAGTCATTTAACCACTGAATATAGTATGGATGTGGATGTGAGCGTGTGGTCAAATCAAGCTTCTTAACCACATCAGAACTCACCAAATTGTTGCAGCTTCCTCCATCAATGATGACACGTGCTCGACGGTTCTTGATGACGAAGAAAATCTGGAACAAGTTATGTCGCTGCATCATCTCGGGCTGCTGGATTTGTGTGCTAAGCACACGCTGCATAATAATATTCATGTAGCCCGTGGTATCTCCGCCTCCAAGGACGAGGTCACCGCTGGTGGCAGCGACATCCTCCTCCTCATCCTCCACATCGGAGGTGCTCATGTAACCGCCATCATCTGTCGTCACATATGCCTGCCTACTTGGGCAATCTTTCTGCACATGGCCAAGACCATGGCAGCGGTGGCACTGAATCCCTGTAGTGCGTCCCGTCGAAGCAACAAAGGAGGCACTACTAGCCGGTACCTGCACAGAATTTTTACCTGAGCGCGTAGAAGGGGCAGGGGCAGATCTTGGTGCTGCAGAAACAACACTAGCTGGTGGGGGCGGCCGGAAAGATGGCTTGGGCAGCCCCGAAGTCCCCGTCGGCCGTGGTGGGTAGAAATTCCTGGACTTACTGTACTCCTCAAAAGCCTGAAAAAGTCCCTGTGATTCTTTCTCTGCAAGCATAGCATACTGGAAACACTGGTTGAGGGTATAAAATTCTTTATAATCAAGGATGTCCTGAATTTCTTTTCTCAAACCAGAATAAAAGCGGCAAATCTGATCCTCTACTTTTTCAACCACAGCACAACGACTCAAACCCTTCTGAAGCTCACTAAAATACTCTTGAACAGTTTTATCTCCTTGATCTAAACGCTGCAGTTTATTACGAATTTCTCTATAAAAAGAAGGAGGAACAAAACGATCACGCATTTCTACCTTAAGTTCTTCCTAAGTAGTAGCCAAATCGGTTTCAGCAGCTAGACCACTCCGCCAAACAATACCAAAGTCCTTCTACTCACTAGTGGCTTGTCTAACTCTATGTTGTTCAATAACAAGGTGGGCATTAAATTTTTGTTCTACCGTCATTTCCCAATGAAGGTAAGCATCACCATCGTACTGACCCGAAAACGAAGGAATTGAAAACTTAATTTTAGCATACGGGTCATCTGGAGCATGGTTACCTTGTGTGCGACGGTTGTGGTTGTGGAAACCACCCATACCATGAGGGTTACGTTGCAAACGACGTCGTAACCTTGCGGTCCTTGTAGCTGACCTATCGACGGTGTCATCAGCCTTATACACCGTTGCTTCATCATGATCGTCTTCAACGTCGTTGTTGGTGTTGGTGTTGGTGTTGGTGTTGGTGTTGGTGTTGTTGTTGGTCTTGTGAGCGGTCTCCAATTCGACAACCTGCTCGGTTAGCTTAGAGACTCTCTTATCCAACCGCTCAACGCTTTCTCCCAGGTGAAGCTTGGTGACGGCGTCGGTGACGGCCCTGGTGATCGTCTCTGCCAAATCACTCTGAACCGCCTGCAAAGCCTTCTGTAACTGACTTTGGCTCACGCACTCATCCAATTTTGAGGGTGAAGCACCCTCTCCATCGCTTCCTGACATCAGAAACACCATAACAGGAAACAAAAAGTGAAGGTTATCCCTACAAAACTACTAAGCAGTGGTGCCTCTCAACACAGCAAAAGGAAGCTTCTTGCAAAGCTCTTACAAAGTTCTGAAAACAACAAAGCGAAGGATAGCAGGGAGAAGTGTTCCACGATTGCAAGGTTTACAAAATAACCTATGTGCTGTCCAGAAGAAGTATGTAGAGATAGGAAGTCCAAATATATATATGTGAGTGGCACACAAATCAAAAACAGATAGTAAAGCTGAATAAGTGCCCAAGTAACTTGTCCCTAGTTGCTGGTCTAACTATGTCCTAGAACAGTAGTGATAGCAAAGAAGAAACAAGGAGACCAAGGCAC
The DNA here is from genome assembly GCA_030378355.1 of Eleusine indica. Taxonomy (NCBI): domain Eukaryota; kingdom Viridiplantae; phylum Streptophyta; class Magnoliopsida; order Poales; family Poaceae; genus Eleusine; species Eleusine indica. The sequence continues at coordinate 43,414,750 of CM059501.1, read as the reverse complement.
ACAGTCGATAACATGGGGCTAAGTGTAAAACAGCCAAACTCAGAAATTCCAGGGGGCTAGATGGAGCACTAGTAGGAATCCCAAATTTCTTTTTTTTTATTTTTTTGATATTTTTTTCTAACTCACTAGCAACGGGGGAGAAACCACAAAAAATTTCAGCTCAAATAGAGTTAGGACGTGGCCTACGGAAAAACTTGAAGTTTCAGAAAACGTCGGGTTTCAACTTGATTGAATTTTTTCTTTATCTTCCCGATTTTTTTTTAAATTTTTTGACGAGTGCACACAGGGCATAGCTAGTGTGGGTATGCTCAACTTTTTTTTCAAGAATCTCCTGTAAATATTTGAGCCAAAACGGACAACCGAGCGAAAAGTTATGCCTGTTTTACCGAAGAAGTATCGGAATCGGTTATGAAGAACCCGGGGGTTTGAGTGAAACCCGAGTCGGGCTTGAGGTCGGGTAGGGATTTTTTTTGGCGAGGTGGATGCAGCGGAAAGTGGAGTTTGTGAAAATTGGTCCGAGGTGGTGAGGGTGGGTTTAGGGTGGGATTAGGGTGGGCGTGTTGATCAATCAACCCTAGCACACAAAGCCGACAAAACCGAGGATGGTGAAGGGGATGGCGGCTAGGGTTGCAAGGGAAATACTACTGACGACAAAAACACAAACTAAACCAGCGACTAAACAAGAACTAGGGCACAAACTCAACACTACGGACTCTGAAATTGAAATATGCAAAGGCTAAACACGTGGTTATGGGCGGGGAAAATTTTTTTTGGTCTTTTCTGTGGACGATAGGAAGAACACGAAAACAAAACTAAAGGGCAGTGCGAACCTGACGGTGCACCTGAAGCTCTGATTACCACTTGATATAAACAAGGGTTCCCGATCTTCCGAAAGGTTCTTGGTAGGTTGATTTGGTCGGAGGCGACACACAAATCGATCCGGCTTCAGAACAGCACGTTCTAAACCCCGCAATCGCAGCACGACGTCTCCTCTGGTTATCAACCGTCCAAAGATGATTGACCTCGCCGAGAAGGCTAATCCCCGCCTGCGAATCAAGAACACAAGCAAGAACAACGAACAATGCAACACAATTGCAGATGTATGATTAAACTCTCGAAGTTGAGGTCTCACAAACCGATGAACGGCGACACTGTTTATGAACAGAATTCATCTAAGCAAAACCCAAACCCTAATGGTGTGGCGGCGGCTGTATATAAAGACCCTAGGGTCGTGCAAGACTCTCTGGACGCGCCCCTAATTGGGCTCAACTAAATACAAAGGCCAAAGGCCAAAAATAGGCGACGCAGCACCGACACAGATTCTGGACTCTCTCTTGTTTCGACGATTCCTAATGCCTCCGGATGAATTTTGACATGAGGCTGGCGGCATTGGAAAGGTCTTCTCTTTTTCTTTCCGTGCATATGTAGAACGTGGCTCGGGGCAGTGGGGTCAGGGCGCGGGCCGGCAGCGGTGGCTCGGGGCGCCGGCGATGGAGGGGAGCACCGGAGGGGATGGGGGGGGGGGGGGGGAGGAAGAGGCGGGCCGGCGGCGGTGCCTCGGGGGGCTTCGCGGCGAGGACGGTGGCACACGGGCGGCGGTGCCACAGGCCGGCAGCGGTGGGGTCAGGGCGCGGGCCGGCAGCGGTGGCTCGGGGCCCTCGGGGCGCCGGCGATGGAGGGGAGCACCGGAGGGGATGGGGGGGGGGGGGGAGGAAGAGGCGGGCCGGCGGCGGCGCCTTGAGGGCTTCACGGTGAGGGCGGTGACGCACGGGCGGCGCGCGGTGCCGCGGGCCGGCGGCGGCGGCGTCGGGGAGCCGACGAGCTCGGGAGGGTAGCGGCGGGTTGACAGAGAGAGAAGGGAGAGTGCGAGTGAGAGAGAAGGGAGAGGGAGATCCGACTGGAAACAGGTAATTTTCCACTTTTGCCGTGTGCCTAGATCTGGCGCACACGGTGAAAGCGAATCTTTGCCTGAGATTTTTGCCGTGTGTCCCGCTTCAGGCACACGACGAAATTGAATCTTTGCCATGTGCCACTTCCTGAGGCACACGGCAAAGAAGCCCGGTTTCAATCTTTTTTTTTACTGGGTATTCTTGTTAAATATTCCAACTTTTTAAATATTTGAACTTTTTAAATGTTTCAACTTTTCTAGTTAATTTTTAAATGTTTGAACTTTTTTATTAAATTTTTAAAGGTTTGAACTTTACATTGTTTCAACTATTCTAATAAAGTTTTGAATATTTGAACCTATTCAATCTATTATTTTATGTACTTATAGGTGAAGTTCATTTTATGTTGTCTATTTTGTATATAATAATGTTTTGAATTCAAATTCTAGTTCGAACATTCAGGGTTATAAACATCGTACGTGAGAAAATGCGCAAAAACAGCTCAACTATTTACTACATACTTGGTATATGATAAAATGATATTTCAACAAATTTTATGAATTTCAAACATCATTTGAATTTTGTAGAATTTAAATACTATTTCTCCCGACTGTCGTGATAATGTTTGGTGAATACGATATTCAAATTTCATTGTAACTATAGGTAAAAGGGCTTACACTAGTCTCAATATGATAAAATGATATTTTTTGACTAACTTTGTCCTATTATTTTATGCACCCCTAGTTCAAATTTCACTTATTCGGAAAAAACCTTTTATATGAAATAAATTAGTTAAATATATTTAACAGTACCAAAAATACCTCCAAATTTGAACATATAATATCAAACAATGTATATAAAGTAGATAAAAAGTTATATGGGTGTAATACAAAAAACTTTTTTAACTATTGATGTGTGCCGAGCCATAACATACAGCAAATAAGGCATTTTACCGTGTGCCAAAACGAGACACACGGCAAAAATCAACAGGCACATGACGAATGGTGAACCCACTAACGCGCTGTTGTCTGCCGTTGTCCAAGAGAGTAACGGCCAGCGTTTCCCGTGAGCCGTGCTCGCTGGCACACGGTAAAGAAGTAGTTTACCGTGTGTTGCTGACGGGACACACGGCAAAAATTAGATTTGCCGTATGCTATATTTTTGCCGTGCGCCTTCCATATTACACACGACATATAGTCTTTTCGTCGTGTGCCTGAGCAGAGACTCACGGTAAAAGTGTTAACACACGACGAACTTAGGTTTTCTGGTAGTGTATACAACTGTATCGGTACCAACATTTTCTCTAGCTGACGTTCATCACATAGGCCTATTGGATTCTGATCCGATGATAACTGGCATTAAGTAATACAGTAAGGAACTAAAACGGGCGGCATATTCTGCACGTGCTGAAACTAATAAATAATGCATGCCAGGAAGATGGTCAAAGCATATCCCGTCTAATCGATAAGTATCTATCTCTTATCCTTCCAAGATGCGTCGTTACTTGTGTGTGGCCAAAGAAACTCCAAAGCAGCAAGCCTTCACGAACATGTCTGCTTTAACTTCCTCCCCCCGCGCATGGCGCCGCCGTCGAGTGTCGATAGGACACGGTGTCGCCGTCGAGGAAATCCCGTGTGGCGGCCACGGATTCTGCGACAGGGACCGTGCAACGCAAACTCATCTCGAGGCAGAATGGAGAGTCGACATGCATATGCATGTGATGTGACACGTCTCCAGCCAACGCTGATGATTCAGTACTCATCATCTAGTCATCTAGCTAGCTGCCTATAGATGGATGGACGTGCGCGCGCGTGCGGCGCCGCAGACCAAGTCCTGCACAGATATGCGCATGTCTTTTCCGCATATACAGTATCTCTGCCAGTGCTGCGCGTCCAAGCACAAATCGACCCAAAGCCATGCTTGCCGATGGATCGTTGTCGGCCAGTATATGGTTAGCTTGTGATTGCTCACTAGGTCTTGTCGATGGATATAGTACAGAATCAGCTAGCTGATTCTGTAAGGAGTATATAACTATATATTCGCTGAAACGACGACACGTGCCAAAATTCTCACATGATCATGGCTTGGAGAGCAAGGGCGTGCGGCGGCGCGCTTATGTAAGAGCTTACGTAGCCATATCGTCTGCATCTCCCCGTTCTTCCATTTATGTAGAACATGTTGCACATATAGGTGCCAAGATGCTACTTGCATGTTGTTATAGTTACTACTTTTTTTGGGTCAGTTCCTCCCATCACTTCATTTTGAACTAGTCAATCTACCCGCGTCTTTGCGCGTCTATTATCTATTTTTTATTATTATAGAAATGAACAAATGTAATTTTTTTATAATTTTATATTCTACATACTTTATCAATAGCAGAGTTATATACTTCAAACCACCATGGTGAAACATAGAGATAGAGAAAGACTAAACCTGACATGTGAGAAGTATGTGAAACAGAGACTTGAAAGATTGGAATATCGTCAAGTAGCACTTCATCCTATTTTTGCTTGATAGAAGTTTTAGATTAATTTGATCCATCTCCCTCACTTCAACTAATATGTGCATAAAAGCAATTAAAGATAATTTGGTAGAGAATATTCTAGGAACTTGCCTCTTCATATACAGCACAATATATATGCATGTGTGATTGTGTTTTCATATCCATAGCTCATGATATCCATGCATGGATGCTACATGGTTTAATTGACACGTTAGGTCTTTTCTACCATATCAAAATTCAGCGTGCTCATAGCTAATATAAAAGAACCAATATAGAATTATTTAACTCTACAAAGTCTTCCAAGAAATTTAATAATCATTATGTAGTTGTGTTTCAAACTTGAAGGTAACGCTACCTTGGAGTGAATCTGTGACTGATATATTGTGTGCTACAGTACAACATACCGATAAAATATTTCCTCATCGCTGGTCCGCTCAGACTCAACAACCGATCGATGTAAACACATATCAGATTTTTTTTTATTAAGCAAGAGACATGGATAAATTAGAATCGATTTATCTATCTAAAAAATAATTATTATTAAAAAAGGAAGAGTACATGAGGAGTTATGGATAAATGTTTTGTTTGGTCAATTATTTTAAGATTAGTAGTGGGTAATTTATAAACATTTATAGGGGTATTTTAGTCTAATTTTTATTATAATGGCAATGATGGGTAATTTTTTTTCTTTTTTTTCTCCAATTAATGTAGGTATTTCTAGACCATGAGAGTGAACGTGGAGGCTTTTTTCTTGATCAAATATATATATAATAGATATACTACTAACTACTCCCTCCGTTCTAATATAATAGACGTTTTAGCTTCGGATACGGAAATTAAAAAAATATATAAAAAATAGGTGTATAAAAAATAAGAAAGAGGAAAATAGAGATAAAGATGTATTGAAAAGAGAGAAAGTTATAACGGACGTGAGAATGACAAGTATTTTAGAATAAATGTAATTGGCTAAAATATTAAATATTTTAGGACGAAGGAAGTATTCTTTTGTTTTTCACACGCGTTTTTCACACGCGCGCCAATGCGCCATGGATACTGATACACAGCATTTGGATGGATAGCTCTGGGATGCCGAGAAGTGAATGACCAATCACCAGTGATGGCCGGCCAGTCAAGTACCAATTTACTAGTACTACCATCTTATCCTATCGATCGTGTTGTTCAGTAAAACATTATCACACGCGCACCCCAAGTACTCTACTCTACTTTGCATCTTGCCAATCTGATGATTGGTCCCAACCCGTTACTCCACATAGATCAACGTACATCTCTCAGTCCGTTTAATATACTTAATTAAAGGACACAAAACGCGCGCATCGCGTGTAGCACATGAATAATATAACGGCACATGCTATATTCCATGAAGATCCGTAGCTGTTTGCATGGCTGGAGGATGCACACCCATGTACTTATTCTATTTTTGTGTCTTTGTGTTCCAGCAAAAGCTTTGTTAGAATTGTATTAGAAATAATAAAGTGTACATGACCGGCTCTCAAACTTATATTGGGTGTTATCTAGATCTCTAAACTCTTAAATTTACATATCTAGATTCTCAAACTTGCTAATTGGTTTACAACCCATATGAATTATCCTAATTAGCATTAATGAATCTGTTTGATGTCTTCATTGCAGCCACATGTTACTCTCAAATGTATGAAGTCATCATTTGCATTACTATCAAAACCATGTCAAAGTTAAAAAGTAGATCAAGATAGAAAAAAGGGCAAAATTACAGTACTTTCTGATTATTTTGAAGTAGGTCAAATAGTAATATAAGTGATAAATTGAATGATTTGAATGACACAGTTGTAATATACTAAGTAGACATATTAATGCTAAATAGGATAATTTGGATCAAGAGTGAACCACTTAGCAAGTTTAGGGATATGAATATGCAAATTTAGAATTTGGGAACTTAGATGACAGTCCGGAACAAGTTTGAGGACCGACCATATTTTTTACTCTATTAGAAATAACCAGGACTCTGGCTGGTGCCTACCTCTCCCTTACATCCTCTTACAGTATACTAGCAAAGTGTCTGTGCATTGCTATGAGTTTGAAGAAGAAACAAATATTAATGTAAAGAAAATATGTGTGAATTTTCTGACTCTTGTCACGCTCTCTTTTGAAAACTCTTTACTGGCTATAGACAGCGTAATATATACATGAATCAGACTCACGTGCTGGCTAGAACACGATACAACGTAAGTATACAAATAAAACTTGCATGACCTTGCACTAAACTAATCCAATATATAAAACTAACATCAAAATAAAGCAATACCAATAATAACCTCACCTATAGATTATTAAAGAATAGAGATAACGTCAAGTAACAAGTGGCGCCAATGATCGTGTTCGTACGTTTTGCTGATGTTCACGCAACACACATAGGACGACCAAGAGTTGGCGCAAGTAGTGTCCACTCTAGTGATGCAAACCAAAGGCATCCATGTCATCAATCTGTGTAGACTTGATGTGCATTTTGCCGTTTTGCAATTTCGCGTTTGGGAAATTGGCGTGTATTTCAATCGATCCAGCGAAGCGCGGTTGCACGTTTTGATCATTGGGCCGGCTTTTGTTGTGATTGCGTCCTTCCCTCCGTTGCTGCGACGTGAGTACCGTGTGAACTGCTAGTGTTGTGATAGTGAGCTCCGGAGAGTGACTTGTGTGATGTGAGATGTTGCAGCAGAACGCACAGCTGCCAGCGCGTGGTCTCCAAATTCTCTACCCGATCTGTAGTATGTAATCCATGCACCAAGTTCTCGTCTTTCCAGTTACTTGTGTTCACATTCATCGTTCCTAGGAGGAGCAAAGCCGGCGGCGACAGCTATTATATTAGAGCTGCGACACCAGTAACTCACCAGAAAGCAAAACGTGGCTGTGGGCCAACCGTTACATTTTTTTTTAGGAAACAACCCTTGGAATTGGATTCATCGGTCGGTTGGTAAGAGCTTCTCCAATGATAAAGTTAGCTAAGAGTTAGTAGTTAACTCTTACAGAGAATTGTAGAGTAGAGTCCATGTTTAAGTCTCTTATTTTTTCTTAGAGACTGTCTCTTAAAGAAGAGTTAGTTGTCTTCTTTCTCTTCTTTTTTTTAAATAAATAATTTTAAGAGCCAGCTAAGAAGCAATCATTAAAGATGCTCTAATAGAAGCACAACATATCTATGTAGTACTAGTTCTTTAAGTAAAGTTTTCCGAGGCCGGCCAAAACCCAACCTTAATATAACAACTATATAAGCTTCTGCGACCATGCGTCCAGTGCTTTCTGGAATCTGGGAGTCCAAGAAAAGGATCGTGCCGGCAACTAAAACTGAGCCAACGAAACGATACCATCTGACAGGGTTAATGACAACACGTTTTTTTTTAATCCTCTGTTACATTATCTTTCTTTCAACAAAACTGACGGCATCACCGACCAAGAAAACGCAAGAAGCAAATTAAAGAACCGTCATCACAGAATCAATGCAAAAGAAAGTTGGTGTGCGCACAGCATGTTGTGCCTGGATGGTTTGTTTTGTTTGTTAACAAGGCTGAATTAAAAATCAAATGAGCATACTAGCTACATGAGTCACGCAATAAGAAATACAAAGCACAACGTGCCCATAAATACAACCAATTTTTTGTCCTAGCTAGTAGCCATCAGATTGCTTCGTGCCCATAAATACAACCAATTACTTATGTTTCGTCTGGAAGCATGTGACTTTTTAGTTTCCTTAGGCAATAAGCATCTCAAAAATATTGAGAGTACTTCTCCTTATTTGAGTTGAAAAAAGAAGAAGATAGCTCTTCCGAAATCAAAGCCCCAAGTCTTATGAACTGTGTGATAATAACATTAGCAAATACTGAAACGCATTGTTTCGTAGTGGCCAGGTGGGAAAATGGAAGTCATCACAAGACGCCTGTGTACCCGGCCTAGTACTTAAAAAAAGGCACAGCTGATTCATTTGTCGTGTTTACTAGCTGCCAAGTCATTGTCAATCTCGAGCCTCCCCGGAATATTCCACAACAACTTAACATGAATTTCTGCTTAACCTGTGCCTGGTGGCGCATATTTTGCTCGTGCTGAAACGCAAGGTGTGGACGGAGAAAGGTAAAAAAGGAGGAGAGATGGTCAATTCATGCAAAGCACCCACAGCCAGTCAATCAAACCGATCAAAACCCCCACCTCCGCCACTAGGAGTGCAAAACGGCCAGAACGAACGAACTTTTACGTCTCCGTAGATGCTGCAGATAGGAAGTAGAAACTTCGATATGTTAGTCCTTTTTTTTTTTGTCGCGCACGTCTACGTCTAGCTAGGGGGCTAGCGATACGCATCCATCACCTTTTCCCTCCCGCGACCAACGCACATCTCGCGCCATGGCCGCAAAAGCAAATTAAGGAGCATGTGCTTGTGCTCGTGCTCGTGCGCGTCATCGTCCAAAAGGCAGATGGAAGAAGAGACTCTCGTTTGGGCAACTACCATCACGCGTACGGCTGCACGGCGGGTCGACATGCATATATGGTTGGGAGCTGCTCGCTGCGACGCCTGGCCTGTCGCGTGCGCACGCATGAACCATGAAGGCTGCATGCGCTGCCTGCTTCACGCTTGGCTTCTAGAAGGAATACGTACGTATGCCCGGAGCTGGCATTGGTTGGGTGTGGCGGCGGCGAATGTGCCGGATCGATATATGTAGGGGCTCACGTCAGTAAAAAGTAGTCATCACAATCGTCATGCAGGAGTGTTGTGCACACACAACTTGTTGAACGTCAGTAAAGTAGTCATCAGTCATCACAACCACAATGTAGGGGAAAGGATCGATTTGTTTTCCTTTTCAAAAATAGTAGGGGAAACGATATTCTCTTGCCCCTCTGCGTTCTACTACTACGCTTGTTTTAGGCTATTTCTAAGTAGAGCCATATTAGGAAATTGCAGGAGTCTTAAAGGTGCTATATATATATAAATATATATATATATATATATATATATATATATATATATATATATATATATATTATGCATGTTATTACTTCACGTGTTGCTATAGTAGGTTATATGATGACTTTAGTTTAACATCATTGTTTAATTTTATCAAACTAATATCATGCCGACATAACCAAAATAGTGTAAAACAAGCCGACCGCACTGACATGTGTTTTTCTTCTTCATAACAATATCTATGTATACAACTTAGCATCCCCAATTAAATAATTCTATGTCTAGGTTTATTAAATCCTAGAGAACTACATAAATAGTATGCCAAACGGATTTAGCAAAGTGTGAAGTGCCACTTAAGAAAAAAAAAAGGATGTTGAATAGTTTTATTGCGGTTAGAAAGACTGCATTTCAGGCTTCAGATATATTCCAATTTCTTTTGAACAAATTATCCTTGGTCAAAATGACTCCTCATTGCCATGTACTAGAAGAAGAATCATAGTGCCTGTTTGGCATAGGTTAAATATAATGTATATTTTTATTTAGAAATAAAAATAAAATAACTCAACAAAAGCCTTAATTCCTTCTAGCTCCAGCTCCATGAATTCTGAAGCTGCTAGGTACCTCCAAAAACTTCATAAATGTTTTGAAGTTCGAACTGTGTCAAACATGTCCTTAAACTTGAGTGGATATTTTCGTCGTTGCCATAAACATTATATTGATAGGTTTATTAATCATCTGTTGATACATTGAACGTACTTATGGTTGTGGGTTGATGAAAGTATCACGTTTTTACGTTGCTTAATTAGGTTGGATTTCATATAATCATATGTATATACTGGAGGAGAGGACAACTATCTCACATGCATGCGCCAATAATGTGCCATAGATACTGAGAGTCTGGTACAGAGCATCCATCTGGCCGGTAACTATCTTATCTTATCATCTGCAGAAAATAACACATCCCAAGATGGGATCGGGAAATCTGACTGGTCCCAGATCGAACAATCATCCCTCCGGGAGCAGATAATTTCTTCAGCTCGGTATACACAATCATATAAAAATGAACCGCACAATAAAGACCGCAACATGCTTCCATGACGATCCTCAGATGCCTGCCACAACCTGCCTGAAGCACGGCACTTGAATTCTCGACAAAACACGCACAAATGAAGAAGCTCGTGATGCCACTCGAATTCGGTTTTAGATATATTTCTTGTGGAGTAAACACTTGTGCCGGCGTGGATTTGGTGATTGTTCCGCCGAACAAACTTTGCTGATGAGGTGAAGAAAGCCAGTTTGTGCTCGTTTGGACGGCATACAAAACAGCGGCGCCGAACTGAGGAATGGGTTCATGTTGTTGGTGCTGCCTTTTACTCCCCACTCATAAGCGTCAGCCTACTTAAATCTTCTAAAGCACACAGTATGAACAAATTCAACAAACACATGTGTAGCAGTAGTGCAAGCGATCTGCTTTACGTTGCCATGCCGCATTCCAGCTACAAAAAGAGCACATTTTATTTGCCAGTCCCAGCTGAAAATAGCATGTGTCGCTATGATCAAGGAAAAAGACGCATATGAGAGTGCAAATAATTAGTTGGAAAAGAAGCACAACAAATCTTCAGGCAAGCATGCATCGACTTTCTTTGCTCTTTTGAAAATATGAGAGTTCTGAACAAGTGGCCAACCAATAAAATCGCAGAATGCCTTTTCTTTGCTCTTGTATGAGTTGACAAAAACAGGGGAGAATCCTGAGCAAGTTACCACTTTCACTGAACGCTTTCTTCTGGAGCAACTGGCTTGATCATATCTGCAATTTTTTAACGGACAGTTTGATCAGTTGTGGCACAAAATTCGAGATTGATTCTTGCAGTGCAGGCAATATCAAAAGATGATTTCACGCACGTTGCAAATCTGTCAGGCATATTACTGTACTAGTTATTGACTCGCTGCCGCACTGTGTGACCGTGTGTCCCGTGTCTCTCTGATCCCGTCAGTGACTCATTATGTCGGACCAAGATGCCCTTATAAAAATGGTAATGTAAAGCTTTCGTTCATCAATCTTATACAGACGATGACTGAGCTGACGCAGCAGATACAGGACAGGCTATTGAACAAACTACAGGCTGTATTTCAGGCCGCAGAAAATTTTAACTTAAATTAAACGATGCAAAGTTTTGATTACTGATCTGTAGAAATGGCTTGGAAATTGGAATACACAAAGATGCGAGCTAGGAAGAGCAACAATCTAATTGTATACTTTATTATTGAGCAAAGCAAATTTCAAGTTATATAATCATTCAACCTGAAAGTTTTTGCCAAGCAGGACAAAGACCTTCGATGGCCTATCCAATATTACTGGTTGTAATATATACCATAAAAGTCCTCATCCAATAACAACAAAAGAATAACTGAGTTTTATTTTGCTGTACGACTTTTCTACCACCAGATGAGGAGAAACCGGCTGTAGACTGACCAAATCACTTCACACCAATTCTGAACTCTGATACTGACAAGATGATCATTATAAAACACTACTCAAAGTGATATATGCACTTTTGATGAGAGAAGAGAAGCTTACCTCTTTCACCATTGTCAGCAGTGCAGCTTTGAACCTGCAAACAAAGTTTCACATGTTGCCAAACTACCATCGACGTGCACTAAACTTGTCGCTGCTGATCTGGAGCTAATTTGTACAAACAGATTCACACTAGTGACTTACAGCAGTATGTGAGCCAGACGTCATTATCAGTAGTATAATTAGCATATCATTCAATTCAAAGATTACTTTGTATTCCATATAATTGTGCTGGATTTTGCGGACAGGCCGTTGGCCTGGTGGCAAGGTGCCAGGTTGGCAGCCACCAGGTCGGGTTGACCTCCGATCCCGCACGGGCACTATAGTGTTAGGTGGTAAAAAAATCTACTCGCTCTCTCCAGGCCAAAGCATAGGAAAAGACTCGCGCCACAGCTCACACGGCCAGCTGAGTCTCTATGTATGGTTGGGCAGGGGGTTCGGGGGTTTTCTCGGTCTGCGTGAAGTGCTCTTCTCCATAATATAATACCGTAGGGGGGGGGCTTCTTCCCCCGCAGATCGAGTTTTTATTATGCTGGATTTTTTTTTGTTTAACATCATGGAGTCATGTTTTAGGCTGTTGAGCCAAAGGAGGTGTTTTCCTGTCCTTCCTTGTCGGGACCTTCTGAAACTACAACTTCAGTGTACTTGCTTCTGCGCTTTGGATTAAGCGTCCAAGCAACGCATAGGGAGATTGCCTGTAAAAGTATTTACCACAGGAGAAATTCTATCAGTAAAGATTACAGTTACACCGATGTATACACTTTATTACAAGTTTTTTATCGCATTGGGATGAAGTACAAGACTCACAAAAAGAGGTGCTTCTTATCTATAGGTAACATGTTGAAAGTGAGCTTAGGGCGTCCACTGGTTTGCACCAATCGATACCTAATGTCATCACCGTGTAAAGATAAACACAAAAGATGGTCTTTGGTTTTTGTACTGTTCAAAGCAGACTATGGGACTCAAAGCACAACTAGCTGAGCAGAGAGAACACAGAGGAAAAGGACGAACGTGGGGTTCATTGCTTGCCTATAGATAATCGCCACTGCCAACGGTAGCTGCATCTGACTCTGGTTCTGCCAACCGAGCAGACATGCGTGGCACCGTGATTCCTAACACTATAGTAAATGAACAATTACCAGTGTGGATGCTATTATGGGTGTCCACAATGGTTTGATGCAGCCAGCTGCTGCAGGGCCAACTGAGCCTTTCATCAGATGTGGAGCAGGAGAGAAGAAAGATAAAGCTCACAGCAAGGTATATGTATAGCCATGTCTAAAGCTGTTTTATAGATACGATGGACGTCATAAGACGCGTTTTGTGGGCTGACTCGATCCGGTGCTTCGGCTCCTTCCCTTTTCTCCCTAAAATCTCAGCTATAGTTGGGCATCCGCCCCCTCCCCCCCCCCCCCCCCCCCCCCCTTAACAGAATAGGCTGGCCCGTTTTGGTCCAACCTGGTAAGGCACACGGGCCAACACGGGTTAGGCTAAACCGTGCTCTAGACCTAGGGTGAAACCCATGGCATGACCCGACCATGCATGAATCAGGTTGTGCATGCCCGTTTGGCCTACGAGCTCGGTGGCACAAAGGCCCGCTGCGATATCCGGGCTCTTCCGAGGAGGGAGCGAAGCCACGCACTGCGCCGCCGCGATGGCCGAGGAGGGAGAGGCAGAGCCAGAGCCGGGCATGATGGTCGAGGAGGGCGAGGTGGAGCTGGTCTCGCGCTCGCGCCATGCCGGAGAGCTCATGCAGGAGAGGGACAGGGAGAGCTCGTGGCAGAGAGAGAGAGAGAGAGAGAGAGAGAGAGAGAGAGAGAGAGAGAGAGAGAGAGAGAGCTTGCACCCGCAGAGCAACAACGGGCGATGGACGGTGGCGCGGTGCTAGGGTTTCACGAATGCGTTGGGTGAGGGGAGCTAGAGAGCGAGCGGGGGTGCGGCTGCGGCCATGCGTGGGGGGAGGGGGAGGAGCCAGAGAGCAGGCTGTTGGTGGACTGGGCTGTGGAATGAGAACGCGCTGCGCTGGGCTGCAGCCTGCTAGCGGTAGATTAACGTGCCATCCGGACCGACGCTCTTTCCAGGCTGGGCTATGTGTCATGCTACGGGCTTGAGGGTCAGCCCGTAGCACGGCCCGCATTGTCTTATTTTTGTGCAGGTTGTATTTTTATGCTCTTCTACTAATGCTTAATCAGTATGACCATGCCTGAATTTTAGTACTCGTAGTTGTAGAACTAGTTCTTTAATTGAAGTGGTAAATCTTGACTGATAACAGTGAGCTTAGTGCTTTTTCCTCGTCACCATGATATGGTTTAATGTAACATTGCAGCCATCGGATCAGTATCGTCGGCAGTCGACTTCTCGACAGTCGACCGAGCAGTCGGCTCGTTCGCCGTTCGATCCGACCGAATCATATCCAACTTCTTGCATTGTTTTCAGATCGACGAAATTCCAAACTCCACCCCACCGACCACAGGCTGCATCCGTTTGCGCCATGGGCGACCAAGCCACGTCGCCTTCCTGATTACCAGAAGTCCAAAACGATTTCTTTCTTAGTCGCCGTGAAGTTCTCTATTCTTGCAAGCTGGTGGATTTGATTTTAATCAATTGATTCGTCTTCAATTTCATTTTGTCTCCTCTCAAACCCTAGCCACAAAATCGCAAAATTTACAAAATTATTTATGATATGGAACAAAATTAATTACATATTTATATTCTACATCTTCCAACGTATCCATTTTGATGATCACCATTAACGATCCAGTTGGAACATACTGTTGGCAATGGATTTTCTTCAACCTATTGGGGTTGTTCGTGAAGAAGAAAGGAGCGAAGGCGTTTGAGTCGAGCTTTTATTTGTGTGACGTCGGATGCCATCCGTTCAGATTGGACGGCGGACAAGCCGACTGCTCCGGCTCGGAGCAGTCGACTGCCGACGATCCTGATCCTGCAGCCATCCTGGCGGTTTCCAAAGCTTTCTCCAGAATGGTAATGTTCCTTATCCGGCACCATGGCCATCCACCGGCAAAGCAAGCGCGGCATCAGGATCGAACACTACTAATGTCATTGACATTGGTGACGACATTGATGTTAGGACTGAGAAGCGCTTGGCGTGGACACCAACTGAAGAAGATTGGTAAGTAACAAACTTGTTAAAATGAGATGACACTTGAATTTAAAAAAATCTCTCTTATGTAAGGTTTTGAAATATAGGCGAGTGCCTAGGTACGCCATTCAAATGATCCGATCAATGGAAACAGCAAGAAAACTAATCAGTATTGGGGAGATGTACTTGCAGAATACGACTACCCCTCCAAATGGGCGTCGGAAAGTGAAAAATCTCAAAGACCGATTTCAGAAGATTAAGAAATGGGTAGGATTTTTCTGCGACTCTTGGGAGAAGGCTAACGCAGTTTAAGCTAATGGACAATCAGATGATCAACTGAGAGAGAAAGCTTTGCAGTTTTATTTGGATGACTATCCATCAGAAGGTCCATTCACAGTTACGCACTGCTGAGAGAGAGTCCTCAAAACAGTAAGCTCTAGCACACTGCCCAATACTTATGGCATGAGACCTATACTTATTTACTTTACTCATATTTTAACATCCTCATCCGCACGAACTAAGCCGTCCATGCCGCCTGAGCCACTACCGAAGATCTTGCTGTCAGAGGAAGGACAATGCGGGCCTGTGTTGCTTAGATATAGATGATCGTCACTGCCGTAGGTATCGTTGGTCTGATTCTGGTTTTGTAGAACCGCCAGTGCCAGGTGGAACAGTAAAGCTAGGTGAACATTTCACTAGTGTGGAGGCCCTAAGGGTGTCCATAATGGTTGAGTACAGCTACCTATTGCAGCATTTTGTCAGATATAAAGGATAGAAAAATATGAAAGAGAAGAAAGATAACTATGACAGGAACGATGATGTATAGATAAGCTAGATGGTGGGTATCAATCTAATTCAATGCCATGTGACACGTTTTGTGGGCCATCATGCCCAGTGCCGGATCTAGACGAAAATTGAAGAGGGGGGGAGGGGCTAAACATTAACACAAGTTCATACTGTCTCACACATAAATCGCGGACAAACATATTTTTCTCATTGTCTTCAACCTCCAGTCCCAATCTCTCTTTCATGAACGGAAAAATCAAGGGGGAGCAGTAGGAGGGGGGGGGGGGGGGCTTGAGCCCTGCCTGCACCACCGTTGGATCCGCCTCTCATCATGTCGATCTCCGTTCGTGGAGCTGAGAAGGAAGGGATAAAGCCAAGGGGTAAAAAATTCAGACATGTAGGCTCATATTTGTTTTGGGCAGTGTGCTAAAGCTAGATCATTTGTACTTATTTTTTAAACTTATCTATCTAGTAGTATAGGCAACCACCGATGAAGTTGGCCTAAGAAACTTCACAATGGTTTCCTATAGCTACTGTCGGTGATATGGGATAGGGGATCCCAAACACTACATACTACTACACAAGAGATAGCCACAGAAGATCTCAAGACAACAAGAAGAAGACAAAAGGCTTGTATGCATGTAAGGCTTCCCAACCAAGCGACGGGGATGGAACCGGGTCAAAGGAAGTGTATGCATGCATGGTGGAGCCTGCGGCCAGATGTCCTCTCTCTCTCTCTCTCTCTCTCTCTCTCTCTCTCTCTCTCTCTCTCTCTCTCTCTCTCGGGCTTGCACGAGAAGGACTCAAGACCCGAGGTAAAGAATTAATATCGCAGGCTATGCAAGGCAAGGTGGGGGGGGGGGGGGTCTGGTCCTCCTTGACTATAGACTCATTTATTTTCTTGTACTGCCCAATGTGGGATGCTCCTTTTGACATATAAAAGAGGAGGTCCGGGGCATAACAGGACAGGGGGGGACTCTTCTCCTCCCACTTCTTCTTCCTCCCCTAGTAGGAACTCCATGAGAGTTCTTCTCAAGCTCTTGACATGTATTCTCCCCACCAAATATACAAATAATAGAGACAAGCAGGACGTAGAACTATTAGCCTCGGGGCGATCCCAACCTGGGTAAAATACCATGCACTATTTATTCGTGTTTTTCTATTTATTTGGAGATTGCAACGTGTTTATCCCCTAACCGAAATGTGGATGTTCACACACCCACATCTGGCACACTAGGTAGGGGGGGGGGTGAGGCGTTGTTTCCCTCCAATCTTGACTTTTCTTGGCCAATCTAAGTCACTCGGTCCCGGCCGAACGCCTTGCTTTTTCTTTTACCATCGAATATTGTTATTCCTTCTCCCAGATTTGCGAAGTTTTTGCTCTGCACTTCCATGAGCGTGCAAGCTCTCGATAGGACTACACTCCTCGTGTACAACGAGCATGCATTTCTTGCACTTTTTGCGTAGAGATCTGGTTTTATTCCGAACAAAAATATTTTCTTGTCACGTAATCCGCTTCGTTCTCGTTCTTCTTCCTTTGTTGCTCGTCTCAGGTTTCGGGCGCGCATAGAGCCACGACCCACAGGCGGTAGCACAGGAGCTTCACACCGAGCAGCAAGGCCATCGAGACCAGCTCGACAGGGACGCCTGAGGGCTCCTCGGTGACCACGCGCGCCCGCTTGTAGCCGCATTGGGACATGCATGCGGCAACTCGCCGCTGAGCCAGGCCCCCAGGTGGAGTCGCACGCTGACCCGTGGCCGCGTCCCACCACATGGCTCCGGCATGGGGCAGCCTCCGGCTCCGACCCAGAGTGACCTCCATCTCCCCGGTGATGGCCATACGGTGACCCGAGGCCTCGTTTGTTCTCGCAGCCCCACTAACGTTGACCACGGCTAACCCGGGCTCCACTGACGCTAACCTGGAGCGATGCTCAGGTTCGTGACCACGTCTTGTGGTGACCAATGGCCGCATCCGAGCTTGCTGCCCCACTGAAGATGACCTGGAGCAACTTCCAAGTCCATGGCCCTGATGTGTCACTGACTTAGGGGTTCCGCCGCTTTGCGCCTCTGACCGGGACCGGCTCCCGGGCAGTGGCGAGTCCAGGCTTGGGCTGTAGGGTGGGCCGAACACTAGTTAAGCTCACGGAGGTGGGCCAAGAAAAAGGAAAAAAGGGAAAATGCTATTGTTTAGGGTAAAGGTGCTACAGTGCTTAAACAATGTAGTGGGTTGAATCTAGGGGTAGGCCGCGGCCCACCTGTCCGCACAGCAGGACTCGCCCATGCTCCCGAGTCCTCTTCCTCAACATGCCACCGACTCGGGGGCTCTGCCACTTTGCGCCTTCGACCCGCGCCAGCTCCTGGGTCTTCATCAACACGTCACTGACTTGGGGTTCTGCCACTTCATGCCTCCGACCCAGGCGGGCTCCCGGGTCCTCTTCCTCAATACGCCGCTGACTCAAGGGCTCTGCTGCTTTGCGCCTTTGATCGAGGCCGGCTCCCGGGTCCTCTTCCATAACACGCCACCGACTCGGGGGCTTTGCTGCTTCGTGCCTCCGACCCGGGCCGGCTCTCGAGACGTCTTCCTCAACATGCCGCCGACTCGGGGCTCCGCAACTTTGCCCTCCAACCCGGGCCGGCTCCCGGGTCCTCTTCCTCAACACGCGCCGACTCGAGGGCTCTCCCCCTTCGTGCCTCCGACCTGGGATGTCCTCCGGGTCCTGTTCCTTAACACGCGACCGTGTAGGATGGCCTCTAGGCCTGCGTTCAAGCCCTCACTTCGCCGAGACGCACCACAATCGTTGTTTTGCCACAGCGCGTCCAAGCCGTCGGTTTGCCGTGACGCATTAGAGCCCCTGTTTCGCCACAACGCATCAAAGTCGTCGCTTCGTTGTAAAGCATCAGAGCTATTGTTTCGCCACAACGCGTCCAAGTCATCGCTTCGCCGTGATGCACCAAAGTCACGGTCTTGTCGTAGCACATTCAAGCCATCGCTTTGCCGCGACGCACTAGAGCCACTGTTTCGCTACAGCGCGTCCAAGCCGTCGCTTCATCACGACGCACCACAACCGTTGTTTTGCCACAACACGTCCAAGTCATCGCTTTGCCACGACGCACCAGAGCTGCTGTGTCGCCACAACGCGTCCAAGCCGCCCATGCCGTCGCTTCACCGTGACATACCAGAGCCGTTGTCTTGCCATAGTGTGTCCAAGCCGTCACTTCGCCGCGATGCACGAGAGCCGTTGTTTATCCACAACGCATCCAAGTCATCACTTCGACGTGACGCATCGAAGCCATTGTCTCTTCATAGCGCCTTCAAGCCGTCACTTCGCCGTGACGCACCGAAGCCATTGTTTCTCCACAACGTGTTCATGTTGTCGCTTCACCGCAATGCACCAAAGCCGTTGTTTCGCCATAGCGCGTCCGAGCCGTTGCTTCGTCGCGACGCACCGAAGATGTTGTTTCACCACAGCGCGTCCAAGTCATCGCTTCGTCATGACGCACCAAAGCCACTGTCTCGCCATAGCACGTCCAAGCCGTCGCCTCGCTGTGATGCACTAGAGCCGCTATCTCGCCACAGTGCATCCAAGCCATCGCTTCGCCTGACGCACGAGCCCGTTCTCGGGGGTCATGATCATTTGGGGTGGAACACCAAACCATAAATGTGGAAGGTGCCAGGGTACAATTGCGTGGGCTTTCGACTGAGTTGGGATCACCACCTACGCCTGGTCGCCTAGCCTAGCTCTGCGCCCATGGTACCAGTCCGGCTCAAGGTGGTCCTTACTCTGAAATGCCTGTAACTGCACATGGTAATTTTCATGGAGGTGGTTGGTTGTATCTTCATGACAAATGCAAACTCGACATGCGAAAGAGTTCATGTACTCCGTCTTAACGATGGACAAACCCATGAATGCATCATGATTACAACGAGCACGATTTGGTGTCATCACCGGCCTCCTCATCGTCCGGCAATGAGCCCAGGGGCTATGTCTGTGATATGGGACAGGGGGTCCAAACACCACCTACTACTACACAAGAGATAGCCACAAAAGATCCTAAAAGTCACAAGACAACAAGAAGAAGACATACATGCAAGGCTTCCCAACCAAGCGACAGAGATGCAATCGAGTCAAAGGGAGTGTATGCATGCATGGTGGGGCCCGCACCCACATGTCCTCTCCCCCCCCCCCCCCTCCCCTCTCTCTCTCTCTTGGGCTTGCACGAGAAGGACTCAAGACCCGAGGCAAAGGATTAATATCGCACGTTACGCAAGGCAAGTTGGGGGGGGGGGGGTCCGGTCCTCCTTGACTGTAAACTCATTTATTTTCTTGTACTACCCAATGTGGGATGTTCCTTTTGACAAATAAAATAGGAGGCCCAGGGCAGAACGGGGCAGGGGGGGAGACTCTTCTTCTTCCTTCCATAGTAGGAACTCCATGAGAGCTCTTCTCAAGCTCCTCACATGTATTCTCCCCACCAAATACACAAATAATATAGATAAACAGGACGTAGAACTATTAGCCTCGGGGCGATCCCAACCTGGATAAAATACCATGCACTATTTATTCATGTTTTTCTATTTATTTGGAGATTGCAATGTGTTCATCTCCTAACCGAACCAACAAGGGACGGTTCTACTAATCGTCTATATGTGGATGTTCACACACTCACATCTGGCGCACCAGGTAGGGGGTGAGGCGTTGTTTCCCTCCAATCTTGACTTTTCTTGGCCAATCTAAGTCACTCGCACCCAGCGGAACGCCTTGCTTTGTTTTACCATCAAATATTGTTATTCCTTCTCCCAGATTTGTGAAGTTTTTACTCTGCACTTCCATGAGTGTGCAAGCTCTCAATTGGACTACACTCCTCGAGTACAACGAGCATGTATTTCTTGCACTTTCCGCGCAAAGATCTGATTTTATTCCGAACAAAAATATTTTCTCGTCACGTAATCCGCTTCGTTCTCGTTCTTCTTCCTTTGTTGCTTGTCTCAGGTTCCGGGCGCGCATAGAGCCGCGACCCATAGGTGGTAGCGCGGGAGCTTCACACCGAGCAGCAAGGCCGTCGAGACCCGCTCGACAGGGACACCCGGGGGCTCCTCGATGACCACGCGCGCTCGCCCGCAACGGCAGGACATGCCTGCGGCAACTCGCCGCTGAGCCAGGCCCCCCGGTGGAGTCGCACGACGACCCGTGGCCGATTCCCATCGCGCGGCTCGCAGGGCGACCTCCTGCTCCGACCCGAAGTGACCTCCATCTCCTCGGTGATGGCCAGACGGCGACCCGAGGCCTCGTCTGTGCCCGCAGCCCCACCGACGCTGACCACGGCCGACCCGGGCTCCACCGATGCTATAGTTAATATTCTAGCTCGTCTCGGCTCATCGAGATTTACTTAAAACATATTATTTTAGTCATTAATAAAAAAACAAAGAAATAACATATATTATATAAAAATACCATATATTTTAAACCATCAAATATATTTAAGTTGTAAATCAAACATTACTTAATCATATGTTAATCGATCTTGGTAAACTAAAATATATGTTTTTATAAAAAGATAATACATTCACATAAATTTTATAACTAAATATTCATTATAAGCTATATAAGAGAAAAATAATAGTGCTCCAACTTCAAGTTCGTCACTCTATCTTATTAAGAATAGGTTACTACTATCTTTATACGTTTAGAGTTTGTACATATATCGTTAAGTTAACTTGTGATAGGTTGGAACATGGTCCATAGCCATAGGTGGGCTATAGTTTTAAACATTACACGGCTTATTAGGCTCATGAGCCAGCTCACGAACCCGCTCGAGCTGGCTCGTTAACATAACGAGCTAATAAATTAGCTCAGCTTGTTTGAAATTGGACAAGCTGAGTCGAGTCGAGCCGAGTTCGTCTCCGAGTTGAATGAGCTATCGAGTTACAAGTTTTATTGCCACCCCTAGTCACAACGCCGGAATTCGCCTCCATATTGCCCCTGCATCTGCCCACCTCTCAGTGTCGCTGCCGGTGATGTGCCGCCAGTCCAAGGAGGGCTCCACCGCCTTTCCATGCTTCTTAATCTAGATTCTCCGTTCCCTCTATAGGGTGCTTTTCAACGACGAACAACGCCGTCTTCCTCGGAGCCCCCAACTTTCGGTGAAGTCATGCCCTCTCCTCCAGGTATTATTTCTTGAAGACCACATGTTGAATCTGCCATTTTTAAGTCGATGGACAGCGTCACCGCCGCAAAGCAGCTTGACTGCCGGTGCCGCACATGGGTCTCTATGGGGTGGAGTACCACCGCATGCACATAGCCCTGATGGTCCAGATGCATCCACAAATCATGGATGGAACCCAGGTTCATTGGAATGGTAAACAAAACAGAGTTTTTTGTTTAGTTTGTGGTGCTGGTGCGTACAGCACAGATTTAACTCACAAAGCATTAGTGAAATAGTACTCGTATCTGCAGAACTAGTGTCTTTGGCAATATTAAAAACCTGCATTACTGAAATACTATCTTGCTGATGAAATTTATCCAGAATGGACAGCCTTTGTGAAGGGTATCGGACACCTCAACTAGAGAAGCACAAAGTATTACTTTATTTACTTAATTTTTCTACTTTCTAATACATATGTTGTAAATGTGATTTTTGTAGCTTCAGTTTTACTTAATTTATCAACTATCTTTTTAGAGGAAGATGAAACTACTGATGCTTGGTTGTGAGAGTGATATTCAGAAGCATTGACGATATCATGACTTCTATTTTGCTGCTAGTGTTGAGAGGCATCGATGGTGATTTTTATTTTGCTGTCATGTCAACAATTGGTGTTGGGAAGATTGTGAGACTTTGAACCATTCTGACAATTATATATTATATGTTTCTATAACTTGTGTTTACTTGATGTCAGTTTTTTCAAATTAAAGTAGGTTGTTCATCATAGCCTCCACATAAAGGACCACATAGTTGATCTATAGAGTATCAATGTCTCTCTGCGCATCAAATTGAATTGAAAACAGAAAAAGATAAGCTTATAGCTACATATTTGAAGTGCTATCTTTAGTAAAGTATATTTGATAGATATAGTAAACCACCAATATGAAGGAACAGGGAATAGAGGTGCCAGCATACTGGGGCCAACCAACCTTTTAGTTAGACAAGGACGAGAGAGAAGTCCTAGTTAGCAGTCTAAATAGTTGTCCACGTCACAAAAATCCTAACTAGAAGAGTGAGAAAGGAGGGAGAGAGAGAGAAGAGCGGGCCTTTGATGAGTCGCCGGCCTCAAGCCGGCTGAAGCAGTTTTTCCAAGAAAATTAGTGGCCTCCAACCAATAGGAGCCGTTTACCTATTGCATGTATGCAAGGATTTAATAAAAAAAAATCTAATCGAGGTGAAAGCCCATAATATAAATGCTCATTCATAATGGTGTTAGGTGACCTGGCATTCGTATTTGGCCCGCAGCCAGCGATTCTATTAATCTTGCTCTTATAGGATATATCACATTTCTTAAATTACTCCCAGGGTTTTCAAAATAACTACAGAATGCATTTAACACCAAGCATGCATTCATTACACTTGGTGCAATGAAAATACTCTATTGCAAATTGGTTCCAGCAAACTGTAGGTTGTAGCCAGAACCAGCTCAAGTAATTTTCCCAAAGGGTCCAAGGACCAGGATGAAAACCAACCTCGTAGGAGGTTAATCTTGATCTAGGCAACATACATAACTTAATTTGCATTCACCTTCTGCATAACTGATTCCGGATTCGAGTGGGAAGATGCAGCAGTGCGGATAGGAAGTGCGTACTTGAGGATGGAGGTGCTCCTCGCTGATGTGGTAGGCCCGAGGAACGCTGCCACGGATTGGCCTTGAACCGGTACCCACGTCGGCTTGAACTCTACCAGCGTCGATGTGGGGCCGTCGGGGGCCAAGGAATGCAGCAGCAGCCGGAGCGCGTG
The DNA here is from genome assembly GCA_030378355.1 of Eleusine indica. NCBI lineage: Eukaryota > Viridiplantae > Streptophyta > Magnoliopsida > Poales > Poaceae > Eleusine > Eleusine indica. The sequence continues at coordinate 43,391,017 of CM059501.1, read as the reverse complement.
GGGGAACTAGAGCCGTCGCCGTCACAATGGGCAAGGAGTGCTGGAAAACTGGTGGCTCAGCCCAACGCCTTTTGGTTCGGGAGCCAATCCCCTCCATCGGCGTCTTGATTTCTCCCCGCGGTGCCCGTCGACGCTGTCTCCATTCGCCGCTGGCCGTCAGACGCACACGAGGATCTAATTGCAAAATTAGGGGGGTTATGCAAATATGTGGATCGTGGTTAATAGTCGTGATCCATTTTAAGGGGTTTTATGAAAACGAATGGATCTTGTAGGGGTAATATGGAAATATTGGGACCGTAGATAATAAATGTGATACAATGAGGGGTATGTATGTCAACGATTATGTGTCCTCCGATCAAGATGGTGTGACCAAGATGAACTTTGTATCAGCTCTTCTTTCCCCGTCATTCCCCTTCTCTCCCTCGTCCCGGCGGCCGCCCCCCACCGTCGGTGAAGAACGCAATGGCCCACCGGTGGCGGCGGCTCACTGACTTCGACCACTCCGACCTCCGGCATGCCATCCCCGCCTCTCCTCCACTGTAAGCTCGCCTCTCCTCCACTATAAGCACAAGGTCCTGTTCCTCTATTCGCACCACTTCTCAAAGCCTAGCTCCGCCTCCCTCATTCGCTCACCTAGAATTTGCTGAATTGAATTTGATACGAATCGTCGAAATTTAAGAGCTCTGTAAACACCAACCATGTTTTGCAGTTCTCCTTCAGAACCGTCAAAGCAGTCGTAAGCCATCAAGGCAGAAGGTAGGGGAGTACCTCTTCTACCGAAAGCTAGAGCATCAGTTCCATGCCTACATGAGCATCTGTAATTTGAATCTGAGTGTCACAACCGGTCCTGAGACGGTGGTCACAGAGAAGGCTTAGGCAGGAAAGAAGCAAGGATGGGCGCGTTCGGCACACTAAAGCGGGAACAGACGATTCCGTCTTCGTCGAACTACCCAGTAGAAATACTATGTATATTAATTTTGTGCGGTGTGTGTCTGGCAAGTGGGGCCTGGGTGTCAGCCCTTGTAATGACTGGCTATAAGAATGAGACCTGGAAATCGGGATAATCATGGAAATAGTGAAACACAAACATAGACTCGATCAACTTGTTGTTCAAGTCGTTGCTGCCGGTTGTCTCGCTCGGTGACGGCCCTTGTGCACACGCTAACATCCCGACAGTAGCTCGCCGGCGGCCATCGGTTGTCATAGTTAGTACTCAGAGCTTTACTTTCCTTGGGTGTGAGTGTGGTGAGGGTGGTGGCGATCGGATCCCTTTGGCCTGAGCTGTAAAATTCCGGCATGGGTTGGTCGAGAGAAGGCAAGGCGATCTAATCGTGGAGCTCGCTCTCGTGTAAATCCTCTAGGTTGGTTCGGCTTCAAGAGATCGCCACGACTCCTACCGCAAAACCGTCAACGCAAACAAAATTTGTGCTAGAAGCGATGTCGGAGACAGAGAAGAAGGAGGAGGAGCGGTGGAAGAAGGTGTTTAGGACGCTGGATTCCTTATCCAAGCAGATAGCGGAGATCGAGGATGTGCAACAACAATTGGTGGGGCAAGCAGATCTGGCAGTCTCGGTGGCTGAGCAAGCAGCGAAGGAGAGGAATTTTTTGCCTCATCAGGTTGAATAAACGGGGAGAGCAGTAGCTCGTTTGACAATTAAGCGCATGGCCAGTGACATGGATCACTTTGAGGAGGGAGGCTCGGAAGGGAGAAGATCAAGATCCAGGGGAAGAGGAGGAGGAGACATGCAAGGATCTCGGAGCGCGTCATTGCGGTGGTCGATCCGGGGTCATCTTAATTCGCCTGAACACAGTACCCAGTCATGCCAGTTCATGCTTAAATTGTCCTTCTCTAAATTCAGTGGCGATGATCTGACGGTATAGCTAGATAAGTGTGTGGATTATTTCAAGATTTACAAAGTAAAGCAAACCATGTGGGTGACAATAGTGTCTCTGCTTATGGAGGGCAATGCTGCTAGGTGGCTTCAGGTGTATAAATTGAAGAAAGGGTTGGGTGATTGGGAGCAATTTTCTCAAGCTGTGAAAAGCAAGTTTGGAGTCGATGAGTATCCCAGAGCTATGTGTCGTTTGCTGCATTTTAGACAGAAGGGTACTGTACAGGAATACATTGTAGAGTTGGAGGAAGCAAGATATGCTGCAGCCATGCATAATGTAGAGCTGGATGAGACCTTCTTTGTGACACAATTTGTTAAAGGACTGAAACCAGAATTGTATGGACCAGTGCTATCTCAGATACCTATTTTAGTGGAAAAAGCAGTGGTATTAGCACAGATTCAGGAAGAGATTCAGGAGAAAGGGAAATTCAAAACTCAGAAGAGTTCTTATGCAGGGAAGAACTCCATCTTGAGTGGGAAGACTGACACTAAACCGATAGCTGCGTCGAATGAGTTGTCTAAGGAGAGACAACTAAGAGAGTATAGAAGAGTGAATGGGTTATGTTATAACTGTGGGGAGAAATTCGAACCTGGGCATTTGATGAAGTGTTCAAAAAGACCCCAAGTGCATTTGAATGCTTTAACAGCTGAACACATGAGCATGGAATTGTCTGAGGATGTTCTGCATCAGCTAGAGCAAGAGGATGCTACTGCAGAACCTTTGTGCCAGTTATCCTTACATGCCATAGCTGGAACCAAAGGTGAAGAAAGCATAAAAGTAAGGGCCCTCATTAAAAATCAAGTTATGCTTATCTGTAAGGACCGAAGGCGTACCGAGAGGGGGGGGGGGTTGAATCGGTAAGCCGACCACGAATATGAAAACTTCAATTCACACCACTAGAACCTAACAATCGTTACAACCTAAACAGTTTTAGTAGACCAAGACCCTACACATGCTAGTGTTCATGATGAGTACGAAATGCGGAAGCTAAACACACTAGCCTATGCAAGCCACAAGTCACCCTACTAACTAGAGCACATAAATGCAAAATAGTAAAGAGGGGTCAAGGGATGCTTATAATTTTTTTTTCCGAGGTCTCAAAAGGATGACGCCTTCTCCTAATCCTTGTTGGACCACTCCCGCCGGAGTTCCGGTTCCTCCTGCCACCAATGTGGAGTTCTCGCCCACGAGCCCGCAATCACTCCCGGAGTGAAGACACGATGCACGTCACCGCTGCCACCAAAGCACAAGCTCGCCTCCCTCGAGAACTTGTCAGACTCTCCAAGCTGACACGGGCGCTCACTAGCGATGCCCCTTTGACCGGCGGGCTCAAACCGAGTACAAACGTGTAACGGCCTTCACAACCGATCATGATAGGCTTGATCACCGACACCTAACCAGTCTAGGTCTCATCATATACCAAGAGTAACAATCTAGATCACACCCTCAAGGACACCCTAGCCTTAGATGTGCATCAATGCTCAAGTTACTCTTACTATCACTCTCAAGATATGCAATATCTCTTTCTAGTGCTCTCCTCTTTTCCTTTTGGCTCTCACCAAATGTTCCAAGCAATTCCACTGATCAAGAGAGGTCTCCAAGACCCCAGCAACGAAGTTATATAGGCCTCCAACCTCAAACTAGTTGTTGCTCTATGAAGTCAACTTTCTAGGCCAACTGACCGGACTGTCCGGTCACTGCCTGACTGGACCGTCCGGTCACTGCAGATCCTGCTCCAACGGCTCCGCCCACTGCCGATCTTCGTATTGACCGGACCGTCCGGTCAGTTTCTCTCTCCACTATAGAAACATTCCAGAGCTTGCTTTCTCACTGGCCTGAGTCTTGATGTATAGACCGGACCGTCCAGTCTGTAGACCGAACCGTCCGGTCTCTACAGACTTTGACCCAGACAGTTTCCTCACTGAGTCTTCTCACTGGATTTTCTATTCTTCTAGTGACCGTACAGTCTGGTCTTCACTGACCCCTCTGTCCGGTCACTATGTCCAGAAGCTGAAACTTCTCGTCTTTACTTGACTTCGTTTTCCGGCTTCTCCGAATAGCTCCTTGGCTTCTTCACTGTCACCTAGTGCCTGTGATTTCACTGAGCATCCATGCACATCACCGACTAGACATGATTTAAGAGAAATGACCTAGAGCCCCTTGATAGTCTGGTTTTTCCTATGGACTCAAAGCCCTAACAACTAGACAAGTGTTCCCAACACTTGCTCCATAGCTTGTCCTTAGTTTCGGTCCATCTCCATCAACCCTTGGACTTCATCAAGCTCATCAAGCCTCCATGCTTGCGGTTATTGTCATCAATCGCCAAGGCAACCATCATCCATAAGATTTGTAGTAGAGTTTAGAGATGATTTCTGCATAGACAACACTCATGTAGATATTAGCCCACAATTTTATAGTTGTCATCTATCACCAGAACATTCATACCTTTGAGATCCAATCATCAATGGTCATAAAGGTTACAATCTCTCCCTTTTTGGTGATTGATGATAACCACTACTTATCATAATCTTTATCATAAAACAACAGGGCTAAAAGACCTACACAACAATCGAGAGGAACCTCAAAAGCATAAGCAAAGAACAAACAAGGTTCTACTCAATCAAGCATCATCAAGAGCTAGAAGGAATAAGAGAGAAGAGCACACTCTAGATGATATGCATGCATGTGAGTGCTGAAAGCAGGGCTTATTGTACCTAGTGTTAGTCCTTTTGCTTCTCCAGTGTTGTTGGTCCAAAAGAAAGATGGGTCTTGGCGATTTTGCATTGATTACAGGAAGCTGAATTCTCTAACAATCAAGAATAGATTTCCTCTGCCTTTGATTGATGAGATACTAGATGAGCTCGCTGGTACTAAATATTTTGCTAGTCTGGACATGACTGTTGGATATCTTCAAATTAGGATGGGAGTTGCATATGAGTATAAAACAACTTTTAAAACTCATCATGGACATTATCAGTTCAGAGTTATGCCATTTGGCTTGACTAATGCTCTAGCTAATTTCCAATGTGCTATGAGTTCTGTGTTAGCTCCTTTCTTGCGCAAATTTGCCATGGTTTTTATTGATGATATTCTGGTGTATAGTCCATCATTTGAGTCCCATTTGGTGCACCTGAAACAGGTCTTTGACAAACTTAGGGAGTATAAGTTTTATCTGAAGAAATCAAAGTGTCCTTTTGCTAAGACTGAGTTGGCATATCTTGGGCATATTATTTCTCAGAATGGAGTAGCTACTGATCCATCCAAAACACAAGATATGGATGATTGGCCTCGGCCTCTTTCCATCATTGAACTAAGGGGATTTTTGGGTCTAACCGGCTATTATAGAAAATTTGTGCAGCATTATGGCATTATAGCAAAGCCTTTGATCAGATTTCTCAAGAAGTAGTTTAGGTGGACAGATGAAGCTGAAGCAACTTTTGTCATGCTGAAAAAGGCTCTGGCTTCTACACATGTCCTGGCATTGCCAAGGTTTGACTTAACGTTTAATGTAGAAACTAATGCTTGTGATGATGGGATGGGAGCTGTGTTGATGCAGTAAGATAGACCCGTAGCATATATAAGTAAGGTCCTAGGTGACAAGAACAAACATTTATCCATCTATGAGAAGGAGTTTTTAGCTTTAATTCTGGCTATGGAAAAATGGCGGCCCTATTTGCAAAGAACTGAGTTCATCACTAAAACTGATCACAAGAGTCTCAGTTTCTTAGATGATCAACAACTACAGTCTGACTTGCAAAAGAAAGCTATGGTCAAGCTGATGGGGTTACAATTTCGGATTGTGTATAAGAAAGGCAAGGAGAATGTGGTTGCTGATGCTTTGTCCAGGGTGGATCACTTGATGGCGCTGACTAATATCACTGAAGTCAAACCAGTATGGATGCATGAGGTAATTAATTCTTATGTTACTGATGTTGAGGCCCAGGCTCTGCTAACAAAACTAGCAATTCATAGTCCTGATGATCAAGGGTATTCCCTGCAACAAGGTATTATCAGAAAGGATCAACAAATTTGGATAGGGGCCAATTCAGCACTCAGAACCAAGTTAATTGCAGCATTGCATGACAGTGCCATTGGGGGTCATTCTGGCAATCAAGCTACATATCAAAGAGTGAAGAAATTGTTCTGGTGGAAAGGTCTCAAACTGGATGTGGAAGATTTTGTTAAACAATGTCCAGTTTGTCAACAAGCCAAGAGCGAGCGAACTCATCCTGCAGGGTTGTTGCAACCTGCCTGTGCCAAGTGGAGCGTGGCAAGACATTACGTTGGATTTTATAGAAGGCCTCCTAAACTCAGATGGGTATAATTGTATTCTGGTAGTGGTGGACAAATTTTCAAAGTATGCTCATTTTTACCCATTGAAGCACCCTTTTACTGCAGCTAGTGTGGCCCAGTTGGTACTGGACAATGTAGTGAAGTTACATGGTTTACCAAAATCGATTGTGTCTGATAGGGACAAGATCTTTCTGAGTATCTCTTGGCAACATTTGTTCAAGTTGATGAAGGTCCAATTAACAATGAGTACTGCATATCATCCTCAAACTGATGGACAGACTGAGCGAGTTAATCAGTGTTTGGAGATGTGCAGTTCATGCTGTGCCAACCAAGTGAAAAGCATGGTTACCTCTGGCTGAATTCTGGTATAACTCCACTTATCACAGTTCCTTAAAGTGCTCACCTCTCAAGGTTTTATATGGCTATGACCCTCCAGTACTAGCTACACCCTTAGTTTTCCAGCAGATACTGAAGTCGCAGTGGAGCAATTGTTGAGTGACAGAGCAGCTCATACTGAAATGCTTACGTCTCAATTGGTTGTGGCTCAGAATAGAATGAAAACAAAGGCTGATAAAAACAGAATAGAAAGGGAGTTTGCTGTTGGCGAGCTGGTGCTTCTTAAACTGCAACCTTATGCTCAGAAAACATTGGTCAACAGACCCTGTCCTAAGTTAGCATTCAAATACTTTGGTCCTTGCAGAGTGTTGGAAAAGATTGAAGCCGTGGCATATAAAGTGGAATAACCAGCTGAAGCTCAAGTTCACCCAGTGTTTCATATATCCCAGTTGAAACTATTCCATCCCAATTACACTCCGGTTTACTCTGAGCTTCCAAGAGCGGATCATCTTGATGTACATGATATTCAACCGGAGCGGATTCTGGATCGCCGATTGGTCAAGAAGGGAAATCAGGCTGTTCCTCAAGTGTTGGTCAAGTGGTCGCAGCTTTCGCCGGAGTCAGCGACATGGGAGAATTACAATGTGGTGCGTCAGAGATTTCCTCATTCGTTTGCTTGGGGACAAGCAAGTTCTGGCGAAGGGGGAGGTGTCACAACCGGTCCTGAGATGGTGGTGACGGAGAAGTCTTAGGCGGGAAAGAAGCAAGGACGGGCGCGTTCGGCACACTAAAGCGGGAATGGAGGATTCCGTCTTCGTTGAACTACCCAATAGAAATACTATGTACATTAATTTTGTGCGGTGTGTGTCGGGCAAGTGGGGCCCGGGTGTCAGCCCTTGTAATGACTGGCTATAAGGATGAGACCTGGAAATCGGGATAATCATCGAAGTAGTGAAACACAAACATAGACTCTACAACTTGTTGTTCAAATCATTGCTGCCGGTTGTCTCGCTCGGCGACGGCCCCTGTGCACGTGCTCACGTCCCGGCGGTAGCTCGCCAGTGGCCATGGGTCGTCACAATGAGGCACCTTTGTTTGTTTTCAGACCTGGAACCCATCAGCAAAGGTTGCTGAAGAGTGCCCTGATAACTATGAGGAAGCTGGTGTGGACGCAATGCTTGCTTTAGAACTGTACCAGAAGGTATGCATGACCAATAGCAAAGTGTGTAGTTCTTCAGTGTTGTAGGAACTAGAAAGTATATAGTGGGTATTGCATCGCAATGGTCTGCAAAGTTACACTTTGTCTGCTTCAGCAATTTGATTCTCCTAATTATAGCATGTTCTCTTTAAGACATTGCAGATCGCACACAAGGATCAAGAGACCGATAGATTTTCTTATTTTTTTTTTAGAAACGGGAATATATTTCAATATTCCAGCCGCTACATCGATAAATGCATTCAGCTGTTTAGAGACTTTATTACAAATTGAAAGTAGCCAATACCTTCAGCAAGGTAGAACCTCCAAAACCCAACAAAACAAACACTAAAAAGTAGCCAATACCTTCAGCAAGGTAGCTTTTCTTATCAACTTCTCTTATCTTGAATCCTGATCCCTCAACAGTAGACAGTCCCTGCTGAAGTCCATTATCTAATCACCATATTTATCAGTGATTTGGCCTGTCATCCTTGAAGTTCTTTAGGATTATGTCATGTCATCTCTCTCTTTTCTAATGAACATGGAAAAATCCCTTCTACACTTCCCTGTATATTAATATCAACAAGGAAAAAAGTACCTGCATTATCTGTATTCTGCCATCAGGAGATGTATTGCAAATTCCAGAGTAGTTCCCGTTGAAGAGATAAGATTAGGCACACTATACCATTGTCGCTGTACAACTTTGAACTGCAAACACAGCGTCACATGCGCCAAACTACCATGGGCATATACTACCTTGTTAGTTACTACTGATCTGGAGCTAATTTGTGCGTGGAAGCAGATTGACACTAGTGACTCGCTGAAGGATTTTAGTTGTATGTGAGCCACATAATTATCATGGGTATAATTAGCAGATTGTAGGTTATAATTCTACCACTGTGTACCCTTTATTGCGGTTTTTTCCATCGCTCTGGGAGGAAGAACAGGAGTAACCAAGAAGAAACCAGCCACAAGGAAATTGGATCCTATACAACGAAGGGGGGCTTCCTGTGAAATGAAGGAAGCTCAAAGAGGTAGATCTAAAAATGAGAACAAGATGGAGAACTCAATAAATTAGAGCTGAATAAATAAATAAAGAGCCTATGTTCGGAGATCCAGATAAGTTTAACTTTCTTATTAGCTATTAGTTATTAATTAAGCTGTGCAAATAGTTCACAATTGATTGGTTGAAGAAGGCTTGCAACAAGAACAACTACTTCTGAAGCTATAAAGTGGGAATGGAAATGCAGACTTCTGAGAAGTACTGCATTGCATATGGTATAATGTTGGAATTGGGAATGACTTCTCCAGCAAATTTTAATATCTTTGCTTTTCTTCTTTATGTCACATGACTACTCCACAGGCCACTGCTAAACAAAGGGGTCCAAACGGAAAATTTAGAGTTACTTCACAGTGATTCAAAACTTTAGCACTATTCATCATAATTTAAAGCTCTAAATAAACATTTGCTGAGGGAAAATGTAATGCGAATCCATCACTTTCACCATCGTCATCTATGCATATGTACATTCTGCCATGCTGCCATTAACATGAGCTTCCATTCTCGGTACCAATCTGGAGCTAAATTCATGTCAAGAAATTGTTATATGAACAAATGCCTTCTGGTGTATGCACAGAGAATTTTATATGAACACTATGTTTTTGTCCAAATAAAGACGCCTCCCCTTCCATGTGGTAGATTGTTATTTTCCATTTTCAAGCCTCATGGTTTTGTCCGTTGAGCCAATAGTGGTGCTTGCAATGCTTCCTCATCCGACCCATCTGAAACTACAACCTCTGTGCAGTTGCCCCTTCCTTTGTGATAAAATGTCCAGGCAAAGTATAAGATCGCCTGTTACAGTATTTTAGCATTGGAACAAATCTCAGTTCTGGTTTTACTTGAACCTTATCCTTTTATTGTCATATACCTATCATATTAAAAGGAGGAAAATGACTAACCAAGAAAACACTAGGCACTAGGAAGCTGAAACCTTTGCAATTGAAGGCTGCTTCTGGTGAAATGAAGTAAGCTGAAACAGAGATGCAGAAAAGGATGAGACCAAAATACAGAATGTGATGTGCTGCAGGACCCATAGGCCGTATATGAAATTTATTGATTTGTGCAAGAAAATCAATTGCTTACAGGTCAGTGGGTTCATAAACAGAGGAGCCAATGATACAGCTGCAAATTGCACGGTTGCAATCAACCCTTGGGCCTTTCCCTCGGATGGTAAAAGCAATTTCGTTACTAAAATATTTGGTAAAAAGGTTCAGGTCTGAGTTGGCAAATAAAACAAATGGCGCTCATATCTGTATGTGTACCTGGTCAGTGGAGAGTACTTCCCCAGAAATAATTGCATAAATCTGCAGATTTGAGTATTCGTACTAGTAAGTCTATGGATATCACTTCCTTTCATCATACAAAATTTTTAACCATACAAATCTGATGGCATGGTGCATAGAGCCATAGATGATAATATGGGTAACTTACAGCTGGTCTTTCCAGCACATAGATGACACCCAAAAAAGAGCTCCAATACGGGACCTGAAAGGATGTGAAAGGATTGAACATTTTATGGAAGTACCAATTAAACCCATCAATATAGTATGAAATGGTTTTAACTTAAATCAGTTAAACGAAACCTGCTTAAATACATACCCAGCTAGACCATGCCACGCCATAAAGCAAAGCCTGAAACGAAAACCTAAATAAGGATACAAATTTTGTAACATCCAAAGCTGAGATGGGCATGGTCAAAGAAAGATATCAGCATAATAACTCACATAAACAATGGATGCGAGTATTGAACCACATAAGATTCCTTTTTCACCAATTCTGTGGCTGATAAGGGGAAGGAACAAAATCTACAATTTGAGAAACATTATCAGAAACTACAGTTTATAAATTTGATGATAATTTATCCAGAATATTCATCTTAAAGTAGCACCTGGGAAAATATTGAATCAATGCCTACAATTTGTGGGGTACTAGAGGTGCCTTAAACCCTTATAATGCAATGAGGGTGACTCTCCTGCTTATTGTTCATTTAATCCCTTCAACATCAAAGGAAGAAGTTCTGCCTTATCATGAATTACAGTGTCTAGGTTGAATTTAAACTCATATGTCACTTTACGCGTTTTCAGTTTATTAACAACCCTGTTTTTTTTTTCCAAAGTACAACACTACTCCAGTTGGTGAAAGTTCAGATGCAAAAAGTATTATCAACATTTTTTTCACTATCAAGAGTTTTTTCTAAGCAAAAGAAGAATTATATTAATTTGTAGCTGAGTACTAGTAGAGACCTCTGAATTGCATTATCTTTTACATGCAATTTCATGAATTCCAATACTATTAACTTCTGAATCTAGTGAAGCTATCTTACCTATCTTTGAATATGTTAATGTTCTCCTTGATAGATTCCCAACGTTGTTGTGGTAACCTGACAGCTAAAGATGCCAAGGACAAATGCTCACAGGGTGAAGATGGAGCTCTTTCAAGTGTCTCGGTCAGATATACTTTCATGTAGAGGACTGAACAGGTCAACAAAACAACTGACACCTGATGAACCATTGTTCCATAAATCATAATTTATAACTGAAGCTTAGCAAGATAATTTACAATGGTGATGCAACAAATAGTTTCAACTAGTGATACCTGAAAGATCCAATCCTTAGGAAGAAACCTTGAAAAGGCATCCCCCAAAGCATGTGACGCAGAGACAATTCCTGTCATGAAGCCAATTGCAGCAGCCCTCTGACGGTTCAATCACATCTGACTAAGATGAAGAAGCATTTTAAAACATTGAATCTCTATTAGTTAGGAAACAACAAAATAAAATGTACCAGTTAGTACTTTATAAGCTTCCATCTTATTATAGATATGATAAAAATCCTTATTCTGTTTTCATCAAGTGAATTCTAGCTTAAGAAATAGGAGACTTATTTTGTGTCTTAGTATTAAACATAAATAATGTTGAGATTAGCTTTAGTTTATCTTTATCACGATTGATTTTACAACACATGGTTATTGTAGGTTTCATATTATTACCCTCATTAGGCATGCTAAGACCTCAATTCAACAACAGCAAACTATTGGTGCCTTTGGAGAAATGACGTGTAAGTAGACCTCAGAATGCCAAAAGAATGCAACAAAATGAGAACTTTCTCAGTACTAAGGTACAAAAATGCAATTCATTGTACAACCTCACCATGTATGCAACTGAAAGGAAGGAGATGGTTCCTTGCCCAAGCAAGAACGAAAATGCACGTAGAATGAGGTAGGCATACACACCAGTCCTTGAATTATTCCATGCAAGCACAGCTGCCGACACGAACAGATAATTAGCATCCAGGCAACTGGTGGAATGGCAAAATGCATATTCACAGGTTAATTTCTCTACTGAAGTCGGTGAAAATTACCAAAAGGGATTATGGAGGTGGAGACAGTGAGTAGGAGAACAGGCTTCCGTCCATATTCATCAGCTAGCTGGCCCATCAAAGGGAATCCTATTATCTTGAAAATCCCGCCAACCTGCGCTCAAACAAACGATGATCGAATCATACATGCGTGCTCAAGACCAAGGAGGCCGGTTTGCCCCCCGTAAACATCAAAGTAAACAGACAGGGTGCAAGTGCAGAGCTGCAAGAAAACAACCTGAACGCATGGGTACATAACATACCGATGACTCGAGGCCGGTGAGGTAGATGGCCTCCGGGCACGACCTGCCGTCGGCGGGGCAGAGCGCAGCGGTGACCTTGTCAACGAACGCTGGCACTATCATCTCCTCCGCCACACCATACAACACCAACCCGACCAGTAGGTGCAACACCGGTCTCATCACGGAGCTAATCGCATCACCTCCAAAAACACCTCGCATCATCTTCACTCCTCTGTTTTGCCTTTCAGGCTGTTTGGCAATGGACCAACCACCAATTGCGAGCGTTTATACCAATAATCAGTCCTGTGTTGCCTATGCTTCCGCCTCAATAGCTTCATTTAAAACGACAAAAGAATCGTGCACTGGGAAAACATGAGGTCAGCTATGAAAATGATGCACCTTTCTTGCCATGTTGTCGCGTTTAGTCAAATATTACGTGACCTTTTCCATGTTTGGGCCCTCTTGGCAATAGGATATATGAGTGTCTACTGATGTTAGCTCTTTTCAATCCTATTAAGAGTTTATTTTTGCAATTCTCTTGCTGAGTCATGAAATAAATACCTGCAAGTCTTTGTTACTGTTAATTATTGAAGTAAAAACTCATGCGATTACAGAGCCAACAAAGAAAATAGGCCATATCAAGGACTGAATCATAGGTTTAGCAGGGGCAATAATATGGAGCAAGATAATTTACATGGTGGATTAAGGTTGCTTTGCTGGGTTAGGTGGGACCATGCATCCCCCTTGTTGGCCACAATGAAGCTCTGTCAATGGAGATACCATGTCATTCTTCCACTGAAACTTCATAGCTGACTTTATTATTTCTCTTTGAACAATTTATTGACACCATGTTTGGGCCCTCTTGGCAATAGGATATAGGAGTATTTAATAATGTTAGCACTTTTGAACCCTATCCAGATTTTGTTTTTTTTTTCATCCTACTGATGATCCATGGAAGAGAAGAGAATAGAAGGCAGCACCACAAGTTATTAGCACCAGATACAACCTTATTCTTTCTGGACGGGTCTACTCATTTATCATAGCCCATTTTTAACTTAGTATCAAAATCGTGTCATATTCTTGCATTGAACATCAAAATTTGTAGCTCCTTTTGAACTATCGGTAGGTTCTTGCATGGTAACTTAACACTTATAAAAAGGTTTTGTTGTTGTTGTTGATGATGATGATGATGATGATGATGGAGTACCTTAGTTCAGACTTAAAGAGTTGAATTTCCCCCTCGCAACCAAAAAAAAAAAAACAGAGTTGAATTTCTGAAATCAACAGAGAAGAGAAGAGCAGCCCGTACCAAACAGCAATTAATCAAAAATCAAGTATAGGATCACAAGTTCACAACTATGATTACTACACAGAATTCAACATCAGGGATCTTCAGAATCAACAGACACAATACGCAGGATCACATACAAGTTCAAATTATACATCACCATTATTTACGAGGTACCAATCCAAAAAAATGAGATATTATCACAATTTACAAAAGTAGGTACAGCTGGTGCAGTTACCGACACTCTAGGAGGACACACGAGCAGCAAGAAACTTCAATCCGAGCGTATTCCTCCCATGAAGGTCCTTGGGTCAGGGCAGTTTCCAGAAAACTGAGCCTGCGAAAAGTCAAACCCTGGATTCTACACAGGGTACATAACATAATTTAGTGAAGGCACATGCAAATGGGAACTCCAGATTCACAATGGCAGGCTACAGCATGATGCATGAGATTTTAGAGAACTTTCCCCTTGGAGTAGTAATATTCATAGTGTTTCAGTTGGCAGAAGAGATTTGCAAAATATTAGCATAATGTTTACTTATTTCAACGACATCTTATGTCCTTGTATAAAAGCCATGATAAATTTGTTTATTGATATTTTCAAACCTAAAATAAAGGCAGAGTTTCATATGATGAAGAACATGGAGGTCACCCAACCATATTATCTTCATTTCACCTGATCATATTGTCCACATTAAACATACCATATTTGCAGTCAGGAAACTACTAATAACTGGAAAAGCCTAGAATTATTATCATCAAATTATTTCATTGAGGCACTACATGTTCTGCTATATTATCAAATACTCCTTCCGTATCTATTTACTTGTCGTTTTGGAGTTGGGCACAGAGATTAAGAGAGGGTGAAAAAGTTGGGTGCACTGAAAATGAGAAGGAGAGATAGAGATAGAGATGTATTGGGAAAGTAAAAAGGTACAACGAGATGCGAGGATGACAAGTAAATTGGGAAAACAGGAGGAGGCTTAGGATGACAAGTAAATTGAAACGGAGGGAGTACTTGACTTAATCAAGCACTGTCCGACACTCCAACTTCAGCTGATTTATGATATAAAATATTTCCAATTACTAACCCATTGTCAAGTGAATCATGCAACCTATCCTGTTTTGGGCCTGTTATTCCCAGTAATCAGGTGGAAACACAGATTTCCTGACTAAACAGGTCAGATCTAGAGTAAAAAAACACAGAAGAGATTACTGCCCATTGTGATTTTCTTTTTTCTTTTTTCTTTTTACTTTTCATCTTATTTCATTTGATTTATATTGTATGTAAAGTGGAATAACAAAGCCAAGCTTGCCCAATGAGACTCTCCAATCATATTCTCAGTTTGACATGACACATGAGCCATTAGCTTACAGATAATAATATTAGTACTCTTGGTGAGTCACATGCATCAGATCCTACTTTTACAATTAAATATAACTATGTTAAGGTAAGAACGAAAATAACTCGAAATACAAATAAAGAAAAAGCAGAGTGTGTTTTTGGATGCAAAACAAGAAAAATTGCACAGAAAAAGTAGGTTATACCTCTTCCTGGAACCTTTGCAGCATAAGCCGTTTTTGCTCTTGATCTGCAGCATATGGATCCAAGAGTCCTTGACCTTGTATGGGAGATGACCATGTCTTCCCCTTCTCTCTTTTTTGCAGTGTGATATGCATCTCACCATCCTCTGTATATTGACCAAGTTAGACGTGTGTACCAGTAATAACCCAGTCAAAAAGCCAAAACTAACCAACATTACCAAATAGTTACCAGCAAACCAGTGCCAAATACAGGAATCACATTTCCAATATTGCATCTGCTCTCAACAAGAGTAGTTCTAGAATGTGTGTACTTAATCTTTGAAAACTTTGGGTGATAAATACACGAAATTAGTGTGATTGTGACATGAAAATGATATTGTGACATCACAAAAGGTACATCAAGTATTACATTACTAACAGTGTTTACTAGCTCTGCTTAGGGCATACCATTGTTTAAAGGGTTAATTTGATCCATGCCATTATAAATTTGATGATTTGGAATTTGCCATTGAACTTTCATTAATCAGATGAGTGCCATTAAACTTTTGCTCAGATTGGAAAAATGCCATTATCTACGTTTTTTAACGTTTTAGGTCCACCGGCATGACTCTGTATTTTGGTATATCCTGATTTGCTCCTGCCTTATGTATTTTGCCCTCTCAGAGAGGTCACCTTCCCCGCGGACCAGGTGCCACGCATGGACTGCCGCCGCCGGCAGCCCATCTCCCTCAGCCCCATCCCCATCGACTGCAAGCAAAAAGGTGCTGTATGAAAGCGGCAGTAAAGGGAGGAGGACGGGGATGCAGTGCAGCACGTGGAAGAGGTCTTAGATCTCGTTGTTGAGTTGCTCGAGCTCGAGCTCCGGGGTCATGGGCATGTCGCTCACCACTGCTGGTTCAGCCCAATGTTTTCAGATCGTCCGATTAGTCGCGACTAATCGCGATTAGTCGACCTTATCGGTTGCATGCACCCGATCAGGGTCACCGACCCGATCAGCACGACTAGAATCCTAGTCGTCCGACTAGTCGTCGACATATCGCGATTAGTCGTCCAATTAGAGAGTGGACGATCAGGTTTGAGGTTAGTGCAAATGGGCCTGTTTAATTAGAGTTAATGGTCAGTTTTTGGGTTAGCAATATGGCCCACTAGGGTTAGCAACACGCTGCCTGTTTTCCTGATTTCTATCGAGCGGCTGCCTGCCTCCTCGACTCCTCGTTTCTTATTCTCTGCCCGACGGCTGGCGGCTGCTCCTCTTCCCTGGCGGCTTCCTCCTCCATTGCTCTGCTTCTCTGCCCTCTCTCTCTCACCCCGCGGCACTGCTGTTGCTTCTCTGCATCCAAGGACGCACGAAGATGAGCTCCTCTGAAGATGGTGAGCGTGACCTACTGTCTTCCTGTACTGCCCTTCCACTCCTACTTCAATTTGTTGATGGCTCTGCTAATGTGATTGCGATGTACATGTGCAGAGTTTGAAC
This sequence comes from Eleusine indica, assembly GCA_030378355.1. NCBI lineage: Eukaryota > Viridiplantae > Streptophyta > Magnoliopsida > Poales > Poaceae > Eleusine > Eleusine indica. The sequence continues at coordinate 43,374,335 of CM059501.1, read as the reverse complement.
GGCGACGCCGTGATACTGTGGAAGTGATCATGCCTGAGGCGCATGTAAATGGTACAGTCTCCTCATCTGCATCAGGTGGTGCTGCTCCTGCCTCTGCTTCCTCAAGTGCTCCCGATTGTGCAATCATTACGTGAGAAGGCTATAGCACCGCTACCACCAGAGCTTGCTGCCCAGGCCATTGATCCCAAGAGGAAGGCTAGATCACAAGACCCAGGATGGAAATACGGATGGTGGCCAGATCCTACGAAGAAGGAATTTGTGAAATGCATCTTCTGTACAAAGGTAGTTCCTTCAGGAATAAAAAGGTTCAAGCAACACATTGCTGGAGGTTATGGGGATGCAGTGAAGTGTCCTGATGCTCCTGAAGTAGTTCGAAGAGAGATGCTTGCTTACCTGACGAAGAATTCAAGAACCGTGCTTGTGGAAATGCCTGAAGGTAGAGATGATGCAAATGAAGAGGAAGAGGGGCAAACTGCTGAAGTGCAAGCTGCTCAACCAGAACCTAGTTCTGGGACAAAGGTGAAGCAAGCAAAGAAGAGAATTGCTCAAGCTGCCATCACTTCCTTTGTTGTTTCTGCACCACCGAAACCACAAACTCAAAAATACTCAAAGTCAGTGAGTTCTTTACTTTGCAAGACACCAGAAGAAGTAGTTTCAGAGAGGTATAAATCAAAAACCTCTCAAACTACTCTTGAGCATTGCACAAAAAAGGGTAAGGAGGCCAAACAAATTGTGGATGACCATGTTGCTGATTTTTTTTTTATGAGAATGATATACCATTGAATGCCATCAACTCAAGAAGCTGGCAGATTATGCTCGAGTCCATTGAACAGTATGGTCCGGGATATATCTCACCATCATACCATGATATTAGAAATCCTTTGCTTGAAAGGGGCGTGGACAGGACTACACTTTTGAAGAAGAAGCATGAGGAGGCGTGGAAGGAATATGGCTGCACCATTATGTCTGATGGGTGGACCGACACAAGCCACCGCCATCTCATAAACTTTCTTGCCAACAGTCCAGCAGAGACCTCTTTCCTTGATTCTGTTGATGCTTCTAGTGAGGTAGCAAATGCACAGATGTTGGCAGATTTGTTTGACAAGCAGATTGAAAAGGTTGGAAAAGAACATGTGGTGCAGATTGTAACTGATAATGGAGCCAACTTCAAGGCAGCAGGGAGGCTTCTCATGTAACAGATACCACATTTGTTTTGGACACCATGTGCTGCACATTGCTTGGACTTACTGCAGGAGGACATTGGCAAGATCAAGGAGTTCAAAACCTGCATCAGTATGGCTATGAAGGTATCCAGATTCATCTACAAGCATGGTAGAGTTCTTGACATGATGAGAGAGAAGATAGGTGGGGATCTTGTGAGGCCGGCTGTTACTCGCTTTGCTACCTCATTTCTAACATTAGCAAGCATGCATAGGCACAAGAATGGACTAAGAAATTTATTTGTTAGTGATGAATGGCATGGTACTAGGTTTGCTGGATCTCCAGAAGGCCTGAAAGTAGTGGATATTGTTCTGTCAGTGGCATTTTGGAAGACATTGGAAAATTGCTTAAGAGCTTCGCAACCACTTCTCATTGCTCTGAGGATAGCAGATGGAGACAAGACACCAGCAGCTCCTGAGATCATGGCAGCGATGGATGTGGCAAAATCCAGCATTAAGGATGCTTTGAAAGACAAACCAAGATTACTTGCTCAGGTAATAGACTGCTATGAGAAGAGATGGGAAAACCAAATGGAGCAAAAATTGTATGGTGCAGCCTTATACTTGAATCCAGCCAAGTTCTTTGCCATAAGGGACAAAGATAGGAGACAAGCTGCAAGGCTAAGATCCATGTTCAATGATGTTTTATGGAAAATGATAAGTGATGATAATGAACAGACAAAGATTAGTAAACAAGCTGATGACTATGAGAGGTCTGAAGGCGAGTGCTTCTCAAAGCAAGGAGCAATAAGAGATAGAGACAAAAAAAATCCTAATAAGTTTGTTGAAATTATTAGTCTGTGTTGTTCAGCATCTGGATGTGAACGTAATTGGAGTACTTTTTCTCGTGTAAGTACTATTCACCAATTAGTAACTGCTAAGCAAATAGAGATAGATAGTAATAATCCAGCTGAGTAAATAGAAATACATAGTAATTGGCATTGTTTTTCTTGCAGATTCATACCAAGAAGAGAAACAGGTTGGAGCACAAAAGGCTAAATAAGCTGGTGTATGTTAGCTACAACCGGAAGATGGAAAATAGATTTCAGAAAATCAGGGACCTTGGTTCTAAAGGAAAGAGAAGCAACCCGCTGCTGCTAGAAGAATTTCAATGGGAAAATGAATGGGTTGATGAAAGCTGTCAACCGATTCATGAAGCTGATGGTGCTGCTGTTACTTGGGATGATGTGGACGAAGCCATTGGTGCAACACAGGGTATACGGGGTCGTAACTTGCCTAGGGGTGCTGCTACTCGTGGTAGAGCAGCTACCTCTGCTCAGTTAACTTATACCAGGACTAAGAAGCGTCCAAGGAAGACAACAACTCAAGATATCGCCGCTGCAGAAAATGACAGTGATGATGACGAAAGAGATGAACCAGAACAAGAACTTCAGACACCAGCAGCAATGGAGGAGGATGAGGATGAGGATGACAATTCTGGTTCAGCGTCTGTTGGAACAGAACAACCTCCTGCTAATGGCTTTAATGTGGATGAGGATTTACTTAATTAGATCATTAGATGAATGGCTAGTTCAAGTTGTCTTGCTAAACTGAAGTAATGAACTTGTTTGGTTGTGTCTTGTTTTGTGTACTTTTGTACTTGTGTGCTGGTAACTGTTGGTTAAAGCTATGGTTTATTAATTGTGTTGCTTCAAGCTATATTTTATTCTTTGCTATTTCAGTGGCCGTATGATACTGCTCTAGTGTTCTTACTCTGTAATTCTTTGCTATTTCAGAATCATCATCAGCAAGACACCAAGAATACAACATTTGGGACAAGAATATGGCACATCTCAGAAACCCAATGTTTGCAAGTAAGCCACCAACTGACCATCTCAGATATTGCATATTGTATATTATATACTATATAGTATATACTATATATTATATACATCCTCCAAAATATGCTGGACGACTATATAGACGACTAGGACCGATCAACTTCGACTAGATCGACCTAGTCGCCAACTAATCGCGACTAGTCAGCTTATCGATCGTATGGCGATCAGATTCGATTAGACGATCTGAAAACATTGGTTCAGCCGCTGCAGAGCTCCAAGAACAGGCATCGAGACGACGAAACGGATAAGACAGGGGTAAAACGGGACATATGAAAAAATGAATCCCTGCCAGTGGGTCTAAAACATTTAAAAACGTAGATAGTGGCATATTTCCAACCCGAGCAAAAGTTTAATGGCACCCATCCGATTAATGAAAGTTTAATGGCAAATTTCCAAATCATCAAATTTATAGTGGCATGGATCAAATTAACCCTTGTTTAAAATAACAAGAGTATGGTGTTCAAGCTAATTCTATCACACAACAATCTCCGATTTCCAGTACTAACCAAAACAAAAACCACCGCAAACCAGAGCATTCTACCAAAATGGATGATTTGTACTATTTGAATTGCATATGAATCGCTCTAGAGTCCTCGCCACAGTGTGATAACACCAGCCACCGAAAATGAGGAAAAACATTGGAGCGAGAGGCGAGGAAATGGATGCACACCTATTGTCCAGAAACACGAGTCTGTCTTCACTGGGTGCGTTAGGTCGTGCTGCAAAACAATCACATCGAAGGAGAGGAAAGTAAAAGAGGTAACATTTCAGCGCCAAATTATCGAATCGCAAGGGGATGACGAGACGAGAGGTCCGTACATTAAGGTAGGGCGGGTTGCCACGGATGGCGACCTCGATGTGGCCCGCCTGGATGGTGCAGCGGAAGAGCTTGGTGGGCACGCCCTTGGGGAGGTCGATGTACATGTTCACCTCCTCCAGCGTCTGGTCCCACTCGAACACCTTCTGTCCTGCGCTTCCCGGTCAATGGACGGGCGGGAAGGGGAAGGACGGAACCCACCTAGGTCAGCGAGGGAGGGAAGATCCAGGAGAAGGAAAGCCACGGGACGGAGGGACGCAGATTTTGCTCACCGTTGTGGACGAAGGCGTGGCGCTTCTCAGGAGCCAGCTTCTCCGCCATGGATGCAGGCTGCTCCGGCTCCCGCGAAGTTTCTAGCAGGCGAGGCGCGTCGGCTTGGCGTGTACGGCAGGGCAGTGGGTCGCGGGAGAGGCGAGGAGCCAGACGGCGGCCGCCGGACAAGGCGACGACGGGGAAGATGATGGATGGGTCCCCACGCTTCCTTTTTTGGGCCGATATGGGCGCATTATTCCGGGCTTTTGAGGAAACGGAGCGAGGCCCGAGACCGTCAGATTATTTTTCACTGCGTGCAATTCTGCCTAGTTGGCATACTTGTGGCAACATATATGCTGATTATTTTCCGCCAGAATTTTGTGATTACTTTTGGCAGCAACTAGTATAGATTATTTTTTTTCAAGGTCGTTAAGACCCAGAAGATATTATTAAAGTGATTTTCCTTTCTTTCTTTGATGAACGATATGTCCACCTTTGCCACTGTTCGCTCAAAGAGACTCGAATATCCAGAGTTTTGTCAACATCACACTACAGCGACAGTGCGACACTCCGATTACAACTAACAGGAGGGGAATACGAATACTCTTATCTGTTCTGGTAGGAGGATGTAATAGCTTGTGCATTCAGTGGCTTGGCATAAGAAGATGCCTGAAACTTGTTAAGCTGGAGTTCCCAGCACAATGTTTGTATTCTGATATGGCTTTCTATAAAAGCAGGCAAAGCTACTTTTAAAAAAAAAAAAAAAAAAAAAAACTTGATTCGCGCGCGCAACAACAACAGGGTGATCGTGCTCGGTTCTGCCCTTCCGCAACGCGTCTTACAATTACAACTCGTCGACGTCGACTCGCGCCCGGTAGAGCAGCTCCTCCACGGCCCTCCCCCTGGTACGGTGCCCCTCGTTCGTGTTGTACGGTACCACGGCGCGTGCACCACAGCCAGCACCCACGGCGTCCTCGTCCTATCCACTCCCCCCAAATCCCGCTCCAGCCACCGGTACTCGAACGGCGATCTCGTGGTTGGACCGCGTCGAAGGTGTAGAAGAAGAGGTTGGACGGCGACTACCGGCTCTGCTCCTGCGAAGGCGAAGGGCGCCGCGAAATCCACGAGCACGGGGAGGGGGAGCGCCTCGATCTCGTGGCTGCCCTGCGTCACCATCCACGGCCGCGCGCACGTGTCCCACAGCGACGGCCGGGACGGGGGACTGCTCGCCGTCGCGGTCGATATCAGCGTCGTCGCTCAGCCTGGCGTGGAGGACGCGACCTGGTACACGTTCCCGGAGGGGCATGATTGCACGTTAATGCTAGTACTATAGATTAAGTAAGCTTGAATAAGACCTTGACAAGGGATCGGAAGTGCTACTAGCATATTCTGGGAGGTGCGGCGTAGTACGTGCAGGCGCAGTTATTGAAGATACCTGACATGTGCCATGGAGGACGGCGGCGGAGGAGGAAGGGGATAGACAGGTAGGTAGAGGCCAGCATTGTTGAGGAACACAGGGTTCTGAACGGCTCCTCGTTTCGCTTCTCTTCAGCATCTTTGTGGCAAGATACTGTCTCTCACTTGACCAGCATTTGGCAGCAACATGTGAGCCTCAAAGGTACATTTGGTAGTACTAAGCAGGTCTGTTTTTGTGGTGGCAAGCAGGCCACATGGACGCAGAAATTCGTGTCGTTTTAGACCTGCTTAGTGCTTACTGAAAAATTAACAACGTGAATAAAGCGAGGCGGCTTGTGGCGATTGTTTTTTTTTTTTAAATGGAATTTTCCTCTGTTCTCTCAACTGTGCATGTTGCTTTTTCAGCGCACATTTAATGTCATTAAATTCAAATTTAGATGACATGTATGAATAGTTAAAGTTAACAAAAAAAATATTATTGTACATATTGATGGAGAATTAAGATATGTTACAACTAAAATAATATAAATCATATTATATGTTTTCATTTGATTGAGCAAAATATTTTTATGGCACTGCTGAAAGGTGAAATAACAGAGCAATCTATTCAGGTGTAATTCATCAAGTATGCAAAACACACAAAACAGTGCTTTCTGTTTTTTTAATAACATATTAGAAAACATATAACATATTGACCATACAGTACCAGGTTACCTTATCCCACGAAAAGAATACCAATTAGTACCATTACATATACAATTACAACAGCTATGGTGTCCATATATTATTTAATTTAAACTTTTGTGGTAAAATAAATATGTCCCATAAACAATATGCAAGTCAAGATTACTCTTTGTTTACTTGGTTAAGGAGGGGCAATTAAATACCGTTCCATAGCTTCAAGCTCCTTGCCAACAAATCCAATAGGTACCAATCGTCAATTGGAGCTTCTAAACCACCAGGAAGCTATTTATATAAGTTGGTGGGCTTTGCATAGCCTAATGTTAAATCTGCAACTAGAGAAATCGCCGTCAGCTGCTATACCTGGGAAATGCACCTAGCTTGTTCACACGGATGGAAAATTTTATAATAGACTTGGTCCCATAATTTTATTTTATTTCTCTTCAAAAATTACTTTATCTTGAGCTTTGTAATATGTTCTATGTTGTGTCCGATCTCGTAGAGACGGGAAGACTCCTTCATTATCTAAAAAAAATTGAACAATCTAGGTGCTTGATGTCTTCTACAATGCGCGTGATATGCTCCTTATTCAGTTACCCACAACCTTGATGCAAAGTTCTTGTTACGTTTGGCTATGGCAAGGTCTACATCTAACACCGACCTAAATTTGTCAATTCGTTTGGCGTGGCGGACTATTGCAGCAGCAATAGGACATTGCTGAATTTGGCGAATGTCCGTGGCGTTATGGACAAGCTATACTAAGATCTTGTGCCCAATTTGCATACTGAAAGAGCAGCACAAACAGAGCTAGAAAACCCTGCAAGGGTGCCGTTGACAATTAGTCAACAGAAGTGATATCAGCGTGGAGCATCATATCATCAGCGTCAGACTATCGCGTCGTACGTTGACGTTCTTTTTTGTTTGATAGTTCCAATAAGCAGCTCGTAGGTGATTGCCAAGTGGCGAGTGCCGACCTCCAAGGGAACATGCACGATTAAAGGTCCACATAACATGGCGTTTTATTTTATTATTATTTTTGTATTGCCACTAGTAGATTACAATTAAGCAGCTAATTGAAGAACATAAGGGTATTCAAAAGAAAATGACGACCTATCTTGGTCTACGAAAGAAACGGAAAAGGGAAATAAAGAAAAAGGTCATGGATATATATCGAAAGAAAGAAAAAAAATCTGTGCCAAACTGGACTAGAGTCCGACAGAGGCGGACACGTAGCGACGGGGCACTTGGTCATGCTGTTGCTGCGTCTCACGGATCTGCGACCAGACGCACACATCACTGCCTGGTGTCCACTGCCTACCGAAGAACACGTGGTCCCCGCCTCCATTCCTGGCCAGAGACTCCTCCCCAACGCCTGCCTTCACATCAGGTATGAAACCATTAGCCGAGAACAAACAAGTCACCCAAAGTTGACAAAAAGCAGCATATCCTGGGCCAGATTCCGACCTGAAATGCTCCAAATTTCATTTGATCCGTGCATTCATCGGCACCTCATTCAATTTGTGATATACTGCTATCCAGTCATCAGCTTGCCTGTCCACACCAGCCTTCTATAAAAGGTTAATTCGATCTATGCCACTATAAATTTTTCGGTTTAAAAATATGACATTGATCTTTTATTAATCGGTTGGGTGCCATTAAACTTTTACTCGAATTAAAAATATGTCATTATCTACACTCTGAACTGTTCTAGACCCACTGACAGACCTTAGTATTTTTGTATGTCCTATTTTACCCCTGTCTTATCTACCTCATCCACCCTCATCGCCGGCACGTTTACCTCTTCATCTCCACCTCGCTCATCAACAGGAGCTACCTCACTCTCCTCTCTATGAGGCCTATGCTTGTGCGCCTAGGGCGGTGTGTCATCAAGGCGGCCCCATGACGAGCAGGGCATCAAGAGTGCTTTAGGCTGACTCGACCATTGTTGTTGTTGAACACAAATCAAGGGCGTCGCTACTTCAAATCGTCCCTAACCCAACTAAGCTGCGGAGAGGCACACTGGGAGTTCCACCATGCGCTGCTTTTCCCTTCCGTCCATGGTCGACAAAATCAACGACAATCTTCCCTAAGCATGGCTATAAAATCCGTCCTCCATGGTCCAAATATGGCCATCTCTTCCTCAACGCCAAGATCTATAGTTGCCTGTGTCTTCTCGTGTGCATACGAGCTTGCCAGAGCCACCACTCAGCGAGGCATAGAGTTGTATGAGACGCAAGAAAACCAATCGATCTTGGACATGCAGTTACAGATCCATATGGAAAAGCACTCAAGGTTGTGCGCAAGAACAAGTTTAACACGTCGGTTGAAGAAATTGCAACATAGTTTAGCGAGGAGGCTGAATTTGATTGTTGTCGTGGGTAAAGAAACGGAAACAAAATTTCCTGATTATTTCTCCAATCTTAGAATTCTATAAGACGACCAGGATGAATTGACGAAGCTTGGGCTTGGACCTCACGTGCGGCGGCGGAGGAGACCCAAGCAGCCATGGTGCCGCTAGCAGCAAGGGACGGCGCGAGATGGAACTCGGCAGGGTCAACCATGGAGGAGCTAGTAAGCAGACAAAAACGACGACTCGACGAGACCAGGGGTAAAATCGGTTATATGAAAATACAGAGTTCTGCAAGTGAGTCTAAAACACTCTCACACGTATATAGCGACATATTTCTAACTCAAATAAAAGTTTAATGACACCTGGCCAATTAATAAAAGTTCAATGTCATATTTTCAAACCAGAAAATTTATAATAACTTATATAAAATTAACCCTTCTATAAATACTCGTGAACCCAGCCAGCCACCTTCTTGACTCCGTTCCCATTTCGCCTCGCAGATTCTCCCTGTTTTGGTTCAGGCAGCAGAGTGCCTGTTGTGCCCATGGCAACGCGAAACATGGCGTTGGCGGCGCTCCTCGTCATCGCCGCCGCCTCGACCTTGTCGCTGCCCCCAGCGGCGTCCCTCGCCGTGACATCGCCGTACATGCGGCCGCCGCCGAGAGAGACGCTCTCCTTTCTCAAGGATGACGACGCCGACGGCCAGACGCCGCAACAGGTACCCACCCCGCTTTGCGTATTGCGTTCCCTGCATCCTACCGTGTCCGTATTGTGTTCCTGCAGTGCTCTTTAATTTGTGTTTCGACTTACACAAATCTTCCGTTCCAATGCATCATTTTTGGGTGAACCTTTACAATCGCAGAGATTTGTTAGGAACTAGGTATTAGTACCGAGTACAGTAGTTTGGTTGGTCATCTAACTCCAATCAGCCGAAGATAAAGAAATTTATGTTTTCGTTGCAACGGCAAACGTCCAATCAGAAATGCTGCCGCAGTCGCAAGCTGTTGTTCTGCTCCTTCATGTGACGCAGCTTGGCGTTTCTTGTGCTCGTTGATTATAGTACAAGGAAAGTGCGAGGTAGGCAGGATTCTCACTCAAGTAGTATATCGTGGACGACGAACAAATGAACATGGCCGGATTCACACTAGGAGTTGCATTTGTTTAGTTTCACGGCGAGTCGGCGATACTGTGACAAGCGAGAAGAAACAAGACTCTGCTTTGGGAGTTGGGATTGTTCCGGGTTTTCTTTCCTTTCCCATCCACCTCTATCATCCTCGTTTATCTTTTCTGAAGACTGAAGATGTCGGCACGCAACTTGGCCTTGGTGTTTTCGTGCGTTCTTTCCGTTGCTTAATCATGAGCCTATCAAAAGTGGCTTTAGGTTAGTGTTGCTGCTGGTGCAACTAATCCCACGCCTGAGCTAGTGTTGTAGTACTCCTAATTCCAAATTTGGAGTATTTACTGGGGTCCAGGCGCTAATTCCAAATTTTTGTATCGGAAAGAAGCTTAAATATGATACTCCGTTACTCCGTATGACACACAAAAAAGGAACATAATACTTATCACGAAACGTGAATAAAATTTGAAGACTTAGTAAATAGTATAAGGAAGACTTTTCATGTTGAATATAATAATCAACATTTTTTTAACAAAGGTACAAGTATATTTCTTGTAAAAAGAATAAATGATTTTAATTAGGAATAGAAATAGTATAGCCATTTGTCTTCATCATTCTTCATCAATCTCGTGAGAAGAAACCCGTAATGACACTAAATATAATTAATAACCTAAGATAAGTATAGTAAAGTACAATCAACTGGCTAAATATGTCTATCGTCATATAAATCCTAATTGGAAGAGAAGAAAAACATGAGAGAGAAAGAAACGAGTGTTTCACGAGTTGTTGTTTAAGCAACATAACTGAGATATAACACTTGCTTCCAACCAGGTCTGGGTGAATGAGTTGGCGTCTTCAAGGAGAATGTTTTACGTGAAAGCATTAAATACCAGCCTCTTCACCGGCCCATTATATCACATAGCTTTGTTAAAGGCAGTGATGTAGCCATTGCATGCAACCCGCTGCTGGCTATATCATTAGCCACGCTCTAAGGTGGGCATATGCCCCATGCTGAGAATAATCATTCTCATTTTGTTTTGTCGAAAAAGTTTATGTTATCAATATTTAGATAGTATATGAGATAGTTTGTTTGTTTGTGCAGCCTTTAGTATAAAAGTATGAAGTTTTTGTTAGAGAATTGTATTAAACAAAAGAGAAATAAAAAAATGAATATGTCTTTCGAGAAGGCATGCACCTCTTGCCGTTGATTTGTTTTCATGATGCGTGCAACTGGGGTCATGTTTTGCAAAGGAAGTGAGAGATTACATGTTGATATCTTATAGTGGAGAACGTGTCTTTATTAATTCCCTGGAAGACATAATTGAAATTTCAACTCTCTTAAACAAGTGAGAGAGGTTTTGTTACTGACTTCATTAATGTTTGAAGAGTTGGATCAGTTACAAACTTTGGCTATTAATATACTCCATCCGTCCTATTATAATTAGCATTCTAGCCCTCTTCAGTTATCCCAAAATAATTGACATTCTCACTTCCGGATGTTTCTTTCTCTCTTCTTAATACACCTCTATCTCTATCTCTTTCCTCCTTATTTTCTGTGCACATAATTTTTATACTTCTCCTTAATTTCTATGTCGGGCTTTAAACTGACAATTAAATTGGAACGGAGAGAGTAGTAAATAGTGAGTGAACACAACGGTAGTAATGGATACCATCATTCCATTCACTAACAACACAATTTAAGTAACCAATTCAAACACTTGAAACATAATCACCCAAAAAACAAACAAGAAGGTTTTCTTTTTTTTGTGCACGAACTCTTCTTTTCTTTCAATGAAACATAGTAACACCTTTTTTTTCAACTTTCATTTCAGGTGCACATATCAATGGTGGGACTCGACAAGATGCGCGTGTCGTGGGTCACCGACGACGACGCGCCAGCCATCGTCGAGTACGGCACGACGTCGGGGCAGTACCCCTCCTCCGCGACGGGGAACACGACGAGCTACTCGTACGTCCTGTACAACTCCGGCAAGATCCACGACGCGGTGACCGGCCCGCTGCAGCCCAGCACCACGTACTACTACAGGTGCAGCTCCAGCCCGGCGCGCGAGTTCTCGTTCCGGACGCCGCCGGCCACCCTCCCGGTTAAATTCGTCATCGCCGGTAACAACAATGCAACCTTAATAACTAGTAGTAATTGCCTTCGTGTGTCATGAAAATTGTCAGTTGACATGACGTAATTGTAATCCGTGGCGAAATGCGTGGACACAGGTGATTTGGGCCAGACCGGATGGACGGAGTCGACGCTGAAGCACATCGCGGCGTCCGACTACGACGTGCTCCTCCTCCCCGGCGACCTGTCGTACGCCGACTTCGTCCAGCCGCGTTGGGACTCGTTCGGGCGGCTGGTGACGCCGCTGGCGAGCGCGCGGCCGTGGATGGTGACGCAGGGCAACCACGAGGTGGAGAAGATGCCCGTCGTGGAGCCGGAGCCGTTCAAGGCGTACAACGCGCGGTGGCGCATGCCGTACGACGTCGACACGGCGGGGACCACCTCATCAGATTCCAACCTCTTCTACTCCTTCGACGTGGCCGGCGGCGCCGTCCACGTCGTCATGCTCGGCTCGTACGCCGACTTCGCCGCGCAGAACGAGTGGCTGCGGCGCGACCTGGCGGCGCTCGACCGGCGCAAGGCGGCGGCGTTCGTGGTGGCGCTGGTGCACGCGCCGTGGTACAGCAGCAACGAGGCGCACGAAGGGGACGGCGACGCCATGCGCGTCGCCATGGAGGAGGTCCTGTACGAGGCGCGCGTGGACGCGGTGTTCGCGGGCCACGTGCACGCGTACGAGCGGTTCGCGCGCGTGTATCAAGGCAAATCCGACCCGTGCGGGCCCGTGTACGTGACCATCGGCGACGGCGGGAACCGGGAGGGGCTGGCGAAGAATTACGTGGACCCGGCGCCGGCGGTCTCGGCGTTCCGGGAGGCCAGCTTCGGGCACGGGCGGTTGGAGGTGGTGAACGCGACGCACGCGTTGTGGGCGTGGCATAGGAACAACGACGACGAGCCAGTGGTCGCTGACCAGGTGTGGATCACCAGCCTCGCGGCCAACCCGGCTTGCAACAGGAAGAAGAACAAGACGTGATTGAGTGTGCGAGTGTGACGACTAGTCAAGGCATTGTTCGTGTTGTACGTTCATGGTGTTATTAGTATCCATAATTTGGTTGGCCGGTGACGTATGACATTATCTTGAGGCCGGGCAAGAACCTTGTGGATTCAATGTCTTCTACGAGCAGTAGTGCGGTGCATGTTCAACCGATTGAAGTTCACATCTACAGAAGTAGGCTTCATTCGCCTGAAATCAATAAATTTTTACCATAAAGCGCATCCTCCTTAGTAAACTAAAATAGTCACAAGTGAAACTGTTTTAAATTAATAGTAGCAAATTTTTTTTCCCCGTCTAGGGTTCCTCTACCTATGGCGGCGGTAACACCGCCAGAGTCAAAAGATCTCTAGTCCCTGGGGCTAGATCACGCCAATTTCTTCCGCGAACCTCTTCTTCTAACCATGTATGCACGTTCGCATGGCGGGTACTCAGGGAGATTCGGATCCGATGGGATCTAACCAAAGCATTGAAGAGAGACTTGAAGGGCTTAACTTGACGGGAGATGAGGAGGAAGCCTTGATTTCTCGGAGGAGATCAATGAACTGATCAAGGTAGTACGCTGGCTGGGGATCTTTAGGGTCTATACAACAAAACCGTTCAGCCATGCGTTCTTAGCGATGCGTATTGCTTGGGCGGCGACAAAGGATGTAACCTTCAAGGTGTTGGATGATAACCTATTCCTCGTGCAAATCGATGCAATGCCTGGGGGATTGGAGCAGACTGATGGAGGGAGGCCCATGGCTATTCCGCGGTGCCCCGGTGGTTATTGAGGAATATGATGGCTTCACGAATGTCAGGGAGTGTAAGCTTAACAGGATTCCAGCCTGGGCAAGGATTCATTGTGTCCCTGATAGTCTCATGAAGAAAAAGATCTAGCAGAGAAGGTAGCAGAAAAAGTGGGGGAACCACCTTTTACATTTGTTGTAAATGAAGGAAGGATCAACCCTTCTACTTATCTTAGGGCTCGAGTTTTCCTTGATCTTGCGAAGCCCCTGGTTCGGGTGGTTCCTATTACACTAAGAGAGACAAAGAGATATGAAGGACCGAGAAGGCGACCAGAGGGGGGAGGGTGAATGGGAGCCAATTAAAATTCTCCAAGAGAACTTGGCCTATGTCCCGATTACAGCCCGAGCCAACCTCTAAACCCATCACCAAGGCTACACACACCAACTTTTGATGTGCTCACCCTAGGAATGATCAACTACAGCAACAGAACAGAACAGAAACAAAAAGAACTCAAAAGACTCAAAACAGTGTGAAACTAGACTATCATCAGTAGTGCCGATCAAAGCCATCGGCAGTGTCGGTGAGCGAGTCTCAAAAGCCACAGACAGATTGCATCGGCAGTGCTGGTCTGTCCATCGGCAGTGCCGGTGCAGGGTTCGAATGACCTACCGGCAGTACCGGTTCCAGTCGTCGGCAGTGCCGATCGTCCCTGATAGAACAGGAAAAAGTTTTGGGATTAGGCAAAAACTTGGTCAAAACCTAATCAAATGAACTTCAAATGATGCGATTTTTGGATCAGTGAATTCTCAACACATCACGACCCTAATTCTAGAAGATCAACTTGATTTGCTCAAGAAATCATCCCGAATTTCAGATCTTGTGCCAAGAACACCAAAAAGGGGAAACTTGAGAAATCCTTCAAATCGAAGGTGCTAGAGCTATTGATTCTGTCAAGGATCCATATAGGATTGTTCTAGCTTATTATAGCAACAAGATTCTCAAGAAATCCGACCCAAAAACTCATCCAAAAAGGAGACCAAAAATTCCCACGAAAATAGCTCTGAAAATAGAGAAAAAGAGAAATTCAAGATTTAGGAAGAGAGGAAGATCTTGACCACAAAAATGAACCTCATATCATTGATTCAAGAATTCAAGATACATGATTATATAGCTAGGAAGCCACCCTCATCCTCCCACTATTTAAGAAGGGTAAAAGATGTCTGCCACACACCCACTACTCTCCTCTTTACAAATAAAGCACTCTCCTAGCACATGAGAAGAAAAACCTAGCAAGGCTAATGGCAAGAGAGGCACCTCTTCCACCAGCCCTACCTATTCTTATATAGGCCTAGGAGTTGTCCACATGACCACTCTACCCTTGACCTATATAACATTGCCACCTACCATCAGGGGTAAACTTGTCCATCTCTCTCCTTGTTGCCTGAACGCCCTCGGGCCCTTCACGACATCGCTTCGCCTCGAAGCAAGCTCCGCGATGGTGCCACGTGCACCTCCAATCACCGCCACCGGTTTTGAGGCCCAAACCGGGAAACCGTCTTGCACGCTTCTCAAAGTGTGACTTCTTGATGTCGACGCGTATCACCTCGTCTCGCGATCCTGACCACCGGCAAGTCTCTCCCGGTCCCTGTCCATCGGACCCCCTTGTCACTTGCACCGGCATCCCGCTCGCCTTGACTTGGTCAACACGGCGTCTTCATCACCACCACGGTTTTAAGGCTCAACCGCGAAACCATCCGTGCTTCTTGCCTCTCCGCGTGTACGGTATGCATCGCCCTTGACTCCACCTGGCCTCCTGATCGTCTGGCCCCAAGTCTCCTACTTGTGCCCGATCCTCTCGCCGTTGATCGCCAAGTTGACTCTAGTGACCTACACATCATGAGACAAGCAAACACACTTTCAATCTCCTGCAACTTCTCCAACACCTCCACCAACTCCGATTAGTGATAACATCAATATGCACAAACACATGCAATCCTCAAATCCCCGTATTTCAACTCAAACACCAACACGCTCAAGTCAATTACTTATCACATATTGCAAACCATAACACATATCTACATGGTTTCTCAAGAAACTTGGTCCAGTATGAGAAACTCCCCACTTTTTGCCAAGTGTGTGGAATTATAGGGCATGACATGACTGAATGTGGTGATGGAGTTCACGGTGCTAGCTCATGCCAGTGGGGAGACTGGCTTCTGATTAAGTTTACTGCCCCCCAGGGAGGTAGGAGGACAGGTAGAGGTGGACCGCGAAGTGAACCCGCAGGTCATGGGCGAGGTCGTGGAAGGGGAATGAAATATGGGGATGTCGATGAAGAGATGGAAGACTTAGGAGTGGAGGAGGAGGATCTGATGAGCGAAAGTGATACTATCAGAAAAGAGGAAAAGCACGTAGTATAAGGGGGCTGATAGGGGATAGCTCCAATTCCCAGAAGCCAAGCCATGTAGCAAACATGGTATATTTGTTGGAGAATAGTGAAGTTCCAGAGCAGGCAACTAGTCCCTAGATTGAGCAGGAAAAGAAGAGGCCTCGGAAGGATGTCTCAGATGCCAAGGTGGTGAAGCAACTGAATATATCGGTGCCCTCTGGGTCAGAGGGTGACTAGGTGCAATGAAACTCTTAGCATGGAACTGCCGCGGGCTCGGAAGTGCCCGGACAGTGTATGCCCTTCTGGATGTCCAGAAGTGCACACAACCAGATGTGATTTTTCCATCCAAATCTCATCTAGATAAGACTAAGGCAGAGAAAGTTAAGCAAAGAGTGGGGTTTGATCATTTTCTGATTCAAGAGAGTGATGGATGGAGCGGGGGCTTACTCCTCATGTGGAGGAGGAACTCGATGTTTAGCTGAACGGGGTAACCCAAAATTATATTGATGTGATCATCAATGATGGGGAGACGTGGAGACTGACAGGCCTATATGGCGAGCCCAGCTAGGACCGTAAAGTGGTGACATGGGAGGCTCTGCGATCTCTCCATGGACGCATGAGTTTACCACAGCTTGTTTCTGGTGATTTTAATGAGATCCTGTACAATTATGAAAAGGAGGGTGGACGTCCGTGCCCGCACCAGCACCTCCAAGAGTTTCAGGATGCTTTGGACGATTGTGGCCTGTCGTACATGGGCTATGTTGGTGATGCCTTCTCGTGGCAAAGGGGAAAATCAAGGAGCGCCCGGATAGGGGAGTCGTAAACGTTGGATGGAAATCCCTGTTTCCATATGCTCGTCTAGTTAATAGCGAGATGACCAAATCGGATCATCGACCGATTCTGGTAGAAACAGACACTACGACACACATACATATGAGAGAAGGGGAGAAAGCGAAGCATTTCGTGGCTCGATGGTTGCAGGAGGATACAATAGAAGAAATGGTGAAGGCTGCATAGGCTCGGGCCAAGGCCCGAGGGGAGGGACCCACTTTCATGCAAAAAGCACATGAGGTGCATGAGGACTTGCACACCTGGGACAAAGAAGTGTTGAAATCTCCTGCGAAGCGCTTAAGAAAACTCAAAAGAGATTTGGAGAAGTTGAGGAGGGGTACGATGTCAGATGAAAACCTCACAGCACAGAAGGAGCTATTATTAAAAATAGAGCTGTTGTTAGACTAGGAGGAGATTATGTGGGTCCAAAGAGCGCGAGCCAACTGGCTCAAGCATGGAGAGAGCAATACAAGTTTTTTCCATCATTACGCAAGCTTTCGGAGGAAGAGGAACTCTATAAAGAGTTTGCTTGATGATAACGGGTTGAAGCATGAAAGTTGGGAGGACATGAACATACTGGTTAAAGATTATTTTTCTAATCTTTTCACTGCAGAAGTACAGGATGTCGCCCTGGAGGCGTCGGAGGATGTGCAGAGAAGAGTACCGGATGAGATGAACTGTGTTCTGTTAGTGGCGTATACCCCAGAAGAAGTGAAGAAGGTGATATTCAGTATCAGTGATCTAAAGGCTCGAGGGCCGGATGGACTTCATGCGGTGTTCTATAAAAGATTCTGGTCGATGCTAGGAGATGATCTAGTAGCAGAGGTTCTAGGAGCTGTCAACTCTAGGAAGGTTCGAGAAGGGTGGAACAACATGACGATTGTGCTAATCCTAAAAGTCAACAACCCGAAAAAGGTATCTCAATTCCGCCCAATTAGCCTTTGCAATGTTGTTTATAGGGTGATATCTAAGATGCTAGCAAATCGGCTCAAGTCAATTTTATCTGAAGTTATTAGTGGGAATCAGAGTGCCTTTGTCTCCGATAGATTAATTTCAGATAATATCCTTATTGCATATAAAAGCATCCATGCCATAAAGAGGAAGAAGGGAAAGAAAGGTCTGTGTGCAGTGAAACTTGATATGCATAAGGCTTACGACAGGGTTGAGTGGGGTTATCTGGAAAAGATCATGCTGAACCTAAGGTTCACTCGATAGTCGGTTTCTCTTATTATGGCTTGCATTGGCTCGGTGAGATATAATGTTATAAATTTAATTCAGTTGAGACTGATGTTTTTACACCTTCGAGAGGCCTTAGACAAGGGGACCTGTTATCCCCCTATTTGTTCCTTTTGGTGGCAGAAGGCCTCTTAAGTATGTTGAGAGGAGCAGAGGAGAGGGGAGAGCTGAAGGGGGTCAAAGTTTGCAAGGGAGCCCCGGTGGTATCACACCTTTTGTTTGCAGATGATTCACTCATCCTCATGCAAGTTGAATGATATACTTGATAGTTACTGTGCGAGCTCGAGTCAAAAACTTAGTGTGGAGAAATCCAGTATTTTCTTTAGTGGGAACACTACTGTTGAGGTGAGAGAAGAGGTGTGTGAAATACTAAACATTATGACAGAATTGCTCAGTGACAAATACCTGGGCCTTCCGGCGATGGTGGGTGTAGATAGATGTGACTGCTTCAAACACCTTGTTGATCAGGTTCGTGCTAGGATCAATGGCTGGAAGGAAAAGCTTCTAAGTATGGGTGGCAAAGAAGTTCTCATCAAGTCAATTGCTCAAGCTGTACCGGTATATGCCATGATGGTTTTCAAGATTCCACAAAAAGTATGCAAAGGAATTTCTGATGCCATCGCGCAATTCTGGTGGGACGACGAGCAGAACCAGAGGAGAATGCACTAGAAAGAATGGTGGAAATTATGTATCCCAAAACAAAGAGGAGGAATGGGCTTTAGGGATTTACAGAGCTTCAATCTGGCCATGCTAGCAAAACAGGTATGGCGTTTGCTTTGTGAACCGGATTCTCTTTGTGCACGAGTTTTAAGAGCAAAGTAGTACCCGGATGGTAAGCTTCTAGAGGCAAAACCGAAGAGTGACAGTTCTTGTACTTGGCAGAGTATCTTGGCGGGGGTGGATTATTTCAAACGTGGTTGCATATGACGGGTGGGAGATGGAACCCAAATCAACATCTGGGAAGATAATTGGATTCCATCAAGTCACAACCTAAAGGTGCAGACACCGAGAGGCCGTTCGCTGGTCAAGACAGTGGATGAGCTAATAAACCCCATAGATGGGACTTGGGATGAAGAATTGCTCCATAGCTTATTGTGGCCAGTCAACATTTAGCGTATCCTCAAAATTCCATTGACGTCGAGAAGAGAAGATTTGATCGCCTGGCATAATAACCACAATGGCATGTTCTCGGTTAGATCGGCCTACCATATCCAATGGAGCCACTGATATAGTAATAGGGGTAACCAAGGTGCGGGTGATACGGGCGATAACCAGGTTTGCAGCAGGCTATGGAAGGTCAAGGTCCCGGCAAAAATCAAGATCTTTGGATGGAGACTTCTGAACAGGGTTGTCCTATATAGGGCGATCTTGGCGAATAGACATATTGGAAACGAAGGGGGATGCCCTATTTGCCCCTCGGGCTGTGAAGATGTGAAACACTTGATGTTTACCTGCGATCGAGCAAAGGAAGTCTGGAGAGCGTTGGGAGTGTGGAACCGAATCGAGTATATGCTACAAGTGGATCGCTCGGGCTCGGTGATTTTAGAAGAAATCTTTAGATTGGGAGGGGAAGTTCAAGAATTACAAGTTGGAATGGCAGAATTAATCCTTACGGGATGCTGGTACATATGGTGGCAGCGGAGGCAAATAGTTCATAGTGAGAGTGTACAGAGACCATCCCGTTCAGCTCTGTCCATTCTTACCTTAACAAACAATTACCATAATGCAACAAGCAAGTCAGTGCAAGTAAGGGAAGGATGGCACAAACCCCCAGAAGGAAGGGTTTTGATAAATGTTGATGCATCATTCAGTGAAGACTAGGGGAATGGTAGCACATGTACAGTCATCAGAGACTCTGGGGGAGGATTTGTTGGAACATCATGTAAGTTTCTGCCACAAGTGGTGGATGCAGCGATGGCCGAAGCTTACGCACTCAGAGAAGGACTCTTACTAGCACAATGATTGTCGTGCAACCGATGTATCTTTCAATCAGATTGTTTGCAAGATTGTTTGCAAGTGGTGGAGACAATGAGGAACGGGAGGTTTTTGGCAACGGCAGCAGTGGCAATCTATGATGAATGTGTCTCAGCATGGCAAGGTTTTAATCAAATTAGCATCGAACACTGTAATAGGGAGGCCAATCAGGTAGCTCACGAACTTGCTAGAAGTTGTTTTTCTTGTCAAACCTGCTGCTTGTGGGAGGATGAGCCACCTAGTTTTCTTCTTACAACACTTGCAAAAGATGTAACTGTTCTCAGATGAATAAAGTTTGCCGATTGGCCCCCTTTAAAAAAAATTAATAGTAGCAAAAGAGTATCAGCATCTGTATTATTATTTTCTTCTTTTTTTTGTGAGGGTGACATTTGTATTATGAAAAGAAGCTGTTAACGAATCTATCATGAATTATTATTTTGTAGGGTACTTATTTGATGTCGGAGAATTTAATACTACTTTTATCTAATTGATCAACTTTAAAATTTGACTTTAGGTGGACTTGGTGGAATCAGAGAAACCATGTTTGAGAAGGAGGCACAAGGAAGCAAGCAGCAACTCTGATTCAGAACATTGAGTTTTTTGCGGCTGAGATCATCAACTTCAACCACATCGAAAAGTGCAAGCCAGGAAGAACAAAAATAAAATAGAAAAAGCCAATGGAGGGCACTCTGAAGTTAAACTGCGCTGGTGATTTTAATCATACCACTGCTCAGGGAGGATGGGTTTTGTGATCCGAGATTCAGATGCGGATGTTGTTATGGCAGACAGGGGCAAATCCATACATCTGTGTGGCATCCCGCACCTCGAACCAAGGGCAATGACCGATCTAGGATCAATTTTGGGCGATGTCGGGCGAAGCCGACATACATAGTACATACACAAGAACATTCACGGATTGCAAATTTATACATCAGAGTGATCTTTATTACAAGCTGAACTCCAAGTAAAAGACAACACCTAGAGTTTAAGATTTAATTTGAAAACAGAGCGGAAGCGATAATATAACTCAACGATATTCGCCTAAAATGCAACACATCCAGCTCATAGATGTGCAACATTCTTCTCATACCAAAAGAACACCTGCACAAAAATTAAACAACAAAGCCCTGAGTGTCTAATATACTCCGCAAAACTTACCCGTCAAAATGGCCTTCTAAAGCCGATGCCTAATATGCAGGGGGCTGACCAGGTTGTAGGGGATTTAGATTGCAAAAACAACACCTACATAAGTTCTAATTTCAACTTTTAGCCACATTAATAGGGTTGTGACATGAATATAATTTTAGTGAGCTATGACTTATCAATACAAGGTTGCATAACAATATTTAAATAATTTCAAATAGCAGGTATATCATCATCTTCATTTCTTACTACGCTGCAATCTGCTCGAGACAAGTGGTACTCATATCCGCGAGGGACGGTGATATATATCGATTTACATCCTGCAGGGAAAACCCAAGTACATGACATACACATCATTTAAGAACACATATGGCCACCTTTCACAAGATTACCATAGAGTCGATCCGAGCCCTCACTCCGAGTGTATGTCCCTCTTGCGACCACTGTTCATCATCGGGTCCAAGGCTTAAACCATACACCCTCTAACTTTCCACAAACCCATGCAACCACCGTGACCGACATTTTGCACAAAGTGAGGGGTGATTGTCCAACACTACGATGCTTGAGTTACTAGGTTTACCAACTCTCATACGAAGGTATGCACTTGGTACTATTCAATACTTGCCCGCGGAGTCACAACGGTCCTTATGCGACACGTACGGGCTATGGCAGTCAAGGAAGAACCCTGCCGCCGCTCTCTACATATGCAATTCCCATACGACCTTCATTTTCATAAGTATCATAATGTGAGAGATAACAGCTATAATAACCTATACCGAGCGGTCTCCATACTACTCGATATTTCTACCGGTGACTCATTGTTAAGCATAGCACTTGCTACCGGAAAGGCTTATACCTAAACTGAACCAGACCATAGGTATAAAGGAACCAATAATGCAACTAAGGTTACAATTAATTCCTACACTTAATGTACAATTCATGACGCTATACTTGTGTAGTAAAAATAAAACGTTTAAAAACATAGGAGTGCACCGGGGCTTGTCTTAGACTTGGAAAATGTTAGCACTCTCAAAACCATGGACATCTTCATCACTATCTTCTCGGCATCGGCGTCCTTTAGTTTCATCTCATCGTTTCCTAATTGAGTGAATGCAATGCACCACGAGAATTAATATAACAAAGACATGGAACTTCGTTACAGCAATGCGTGCAATGACATGATGCTCATGATAATGGGATGCACAGAAATAAACTAAGAATAATTAGGTTGTTGGGTTTGAAGTGTTTCCTTTATTAACTCCTAAATAACACAAGTGGTTTACTAATATAATTATATATCAAACATGAGTTTTAGCCTAAGGATTACAAATCAAAGTTAAATGATATTCATGAAAATACCTAGAATGTGATGGATCAGGTTCAAACATGAATGATTCCTTAAAGGAAATTAAACTTAACTAATTCTAACTCTAAGCAAATAGTTAATCTATAGCTTTTTATACTTTGAAATTTATTAACATGATTCTGTAAGGAATTATTTTATGTGAATTTACCAGGACTTAGATAATGTTCAAAAGTTACTTAAAGCTAAGTTTCAAAGTTTAATCATGAATAAATAAATTATAAAAATTCATATATAGAGAACACGAAATCTGTTATGAATGCAAAAAATATGCATAAATAAAATATGAGACTTGGTGAGCAGTTCCTAAATGTAATTATATGTATGAATGCAAATTTTTATGATTTTACCATAAACAATATTGGAGATATTAATTTATTTAGCTTTTATATTCTCTGAATTAATCATAATAAACTATATGAAAAAAACTGATCAACTTCATGATAATTGGATAGATCTCACCAATAGGAAACCAACAAAATTGGTTTCATGATTTTATCAATTTTATTTTTTGGAGTTATGAATTTTTGAATCTACTGACTATTTTCTTCTATTTTTTTCTGATTTTCGGCGTCAACAGTAAAACAGAACAGGGGGTTTGAATGGCGGCCCTGGAACCTCAAATTCCATCAACTAGAGTGATGGAACCAGCTTGGAAACGAATCACATGAGTTCACAAGGATGTTATGCAGCCAATATGAGCTTAAGTTTGGGCTGGGGCTCACCGCATAGGAAGAATTTCGTGGAGAGGCTGCGGCGGTCGGCTCGGTCGTTGCAGCTGAAGACGCTTCGATTGCTGGCAGCCCGACATGGGAAGGAGGAAGAGGGTGCTTGGGGGAGGATCAGTAGGGTGGGGCGCAGCTCTAGGTGGCAGCAATGGTGCCGGGGTGCAGCGAAACCGCAGCAGCTCTACTCGAGCGGGAACGGTGACTATGGCTGTGCCCTGCCTGGCTGTGTTTGAAGAAACGACGACGACTTGACTTGGCCCTTGACCAGAGAGGAGCGAGGAGAGATGTCCTTGACATCCAGGTACTCCTCCCCTGCACTGGCTGGTCGGCGGCATGGCGCCAGGGAGCTCCTGGCGGCTGCCAGTGGCCCTTGCTACTGTAGCGCCTTTGAATCCAATTCAACATTTCAAACTTCCATTAGTTCTCTCACTGTTGCAGTCAACACGAAGTCTTCCTAAACTTAGAAAACTCTGGGGATTTTTTTGTGAACAGAAAACGATATTTTGAGCAACTTTCATTATTGGCAAAAGTTCAAATTTTGCTTGTTAAATTTTCTAAAATTCTGGGAAAACAGACTGTTTTCTAGCATAGTTTTAATTATTTAAGTCATTTATCCTTTGAGGAAAATTCTGAAAAATTCTCTAAAATTTTATTTTCATATGTACATCTCAGAAAAATTATGAAGTTGGTATACTTTTATTTGAAAAAATTTGTGTTTTTGCAAACACCAGATTCAACCTTTATTTGATCATTTTTTTTGAAATAATCAAGTTTAAATGCTTTCGAATTTTTACAATTTTATTTCATTTGAGCTTTTATGTCGTATATTTTTATTAGTGACATCAGGGATGTCACAATCTGATTGCCTTCCATGCTGAAATTCAAGCACCATGCCAAGGTATTCATACAGCCATAGATCTAATTATGTTTTTTCTGCTCAGCGGAGGAAGAGAACTCCCCATCTGAATCCATTATATTAATGACAATGATATTATGATGGTCCAAATAGAGTGATTACAATAGTTATTCTGAATAAGAGAAACACAACGATACACACACACATGGGAGGACAATGAAAATACAAACTCCAAACACTCACAAAACAAGCCTTAACCTTGAGCACAAGCTGAAGATCAAAACCACCAATCGTCGACAAAATAGCACCACCGAGCAGCTTGCTTGCCTTCACCTTAATTGCCATTGTACTACACCATCCGTCATAGCAACGTCGTTCTGTTGTCACCCTCCACCTTTCTATGAGGGAAGGAATCCTTAAAGGACGAAAGGGCCGCCTAACAGAGTGGATACTAAGAGTGATGGAAACACGTTGACAACTATGAGCTGAAACCTCGTCAATCTCACTTGAAGCTAATGGGGACACCCCTTTTCTGGTGCATCCGGATTCCAAAGCACTTAAAAGCACACGACATAAAATTTTGATGATTCTATCAACAAGAAGTCAAACGATGAAATAGAGGCACCAGCAGCAGCGCCCGTTGGATCATGGATGTCAACAGCAAGGCCAAAGTCCATAGGTCAGTTTTGAGGCAATGGGAGAAGCAACAAAGGCACAAACATCCATAGATCTCAAAGGCTCCCCAGCCCCAGCCCCTGGCCGACGGTGAGTGCCATCACTGCTGGCGACAGGCCAAGCCACCCCATGCACTGGTTGTAGAGGTCGCCTCCACCCAGATCCAGGCACGTGAGCACCATAGCATGGATGGATTTTCCTAGCCCAATGAATCAGCCCGACTGCCCTCCTCAAAGCGCACATCGGCGCAAGTGGGAGCACAGAGCATCAGAGGGATCAAATACGACCATCGGCTATTGTAGGACGTCGTAGTGGATGCAGATCTGAGCAACCCTCGACCTGTCCGCGTCCCTGCCCGCGTCCGACAGTCGCGCCAACTCGGCTTCGCCATGGTGGGCGCCAACCGGGCCCCACCGCTCTTGAATCGTCCCTAGCGCAAGGATATAATGGAGGAGTAGCGGCAGCAGGGCAACGGCTGCGTGGCCGCCGCGTCACCGGCGCACCGACTTGCTTTTCTCCTATTGCTTCAGATGGAGATCTAGAAGGGGAACAAGAGATGGAGGGAGCGATAGATAGGAGGAGCACCGGGGACGAGAGGCGCACATGAGCCATTGGGCCCTGCCGCGGGCTGCCGCCATCACCACTTGCCGGCAGCACCGGCGATAGCCGCTACGATTTAGGGTTTTGGGGGTGGGCTGTGGCGGCGAGGTGAGTCGCCCACGAGCCGTCCGAGGAGAGCGACACGAGGACATAGATCTAGTTATTTCTCATATACAACTGGAAACAGAACAGACTCAATGATGTTAAGGAATGCACTCCTACGGGAATTTTGATATGTGATCTCAAGAGGATGTTGATTAACGACTTCACATGGTCGGTGGTAGAGTATAAGCCTAGAGAATACAATTAGGTGGTCATGCTCTTGCGGCTCATGAAGCTGCAGTCTGGTAGAAAACTCTATTGTGTGAAGGAAGAGCCCCGCACGTTTTCACATTAAAAAAAGGCCAATGTAGTCTGGTAGATGAAGATGGTTCATTTCTATGTTACCAGATTGTATTAGATGTTTGGTTGACCGTGATTCTGCGGCAATGCCTGGTTAATGGAATATCTTTTTCATTTCAAAAAAAAAAGTATGGGACTAGCACAATTATTTTTTAGTTTTGTTTGTCGTTCAAATAATTCATAAAGTTACAAAAAAAATACTATTCACTACCACAATAATTTATTTTTATGTTGAAACAATTCAGGGAACTAAAACTTTATACTCAAAGAGTTTTTTTTTTCTAAAAATATACCTTGGAGATCTTATCCTCGAGCCGTACCAACGTGACACAAATTGTGGGCTAATAGGGCCGTTGTAGTGTGGGCTGAAGTTTTCTAGGCACGACACGCCACGAAGCACGGGATTGCCGGGCTGCGTTGCGCAAGTGTCAGCTATAGTCAACACAGCCCACTATTCTCCTAGAAACTGCTCAGCTGTCAGCTCCCGCTCCAGCCAGCTCCAACCTCCAATCCTCTCCCGATTTGGAAACAGAGTCCCCAATCTCCGATGCGGAAGCTAGGGCGGCGGCGGCACCGCCCCTCAATATAATCGCCACCGGGCTGGATCCTCTGTTCCACCTTCGCCGCCTCCATCCAAAGCCGCCAATGGAACAGACGCCGGCCTCCGACGCCGCCGACTGGTCCAGGCTGCCGGCGGACGTCCTGACCTCGATCCTATGCGACCTCGAGTTTCCAGATGTCTTCAGCTCCGCCGCCGTCTGCACCTCATGGCGCGCGACGGCTCGCGCCCTCGGCCGCCTCGGCAGGAGCTACACCCGTCCCCAAACTCCCTGCCTCTTCTACGCCACCGCCGCCGGCGCCGAGCTCTACAACCTCGCCGCTGGCAAATCCTACAAGCTGCCTGACCCACCGGGCCCACCTATCGCGGACCGGCACATCTGGGGCTCGTCCCATGGATGGCTCGTCACCGCCGATGCCCACTCCGAGCTCCACCTCCTCAACCCCGTCACCGGCGAGCAGCTCGCGCTCCCGCCGGTCGCCACCGTCGAGCAGGTAACGCCAGTCCTTGACGATGCCGGCGAGCTCAGCAGGTATGATCTGTCCTTTTACAACACCGCAATTCCCAGGAAAGAAACCCAGCCGCCGCAGCCCTACGGGCCAGCCGAGCTCAGAGGAGTTCTGTACCTGAAGGCGGTCTTGTCCTGTGACCCGTTGCGAGGTGGCCACTGCACAATCATGCTGATTCACAACCCTCGTAGGCAGCTCTCGTTTGCCAGAGTTGGGAGTGAGCAGTGGCACTGGATTTCAACCTCACCCCCATATATACAGTATTCCGATTGCATCTACCATGACAGCGCGTTCTATGCTATGACTCTCCAAGGTGGAATCCATCGCTACACCATCAAAGGTTCTTGTGCCTCCTCGTGTGAGGTGATTTTCAAGGACACGTTGCCATACACAGCATATAATGTGTACATTGCCCGGACACCATCAGACGATGTGCTGCAAGTCTGGAGATTCACGGAGGACGTCTCGACTGGGGAATCATCGTTTGATTTGCATACAGATTGGTTTTGAAATATACAAGCTCGATTTCGACAAGCAATGTATCGTAAGTATGGATAGCTTGGGGGATGATGCCCTGTTCGTTGGACATAGCTATACGTGTTGCTTGTCCACAAAAGATTACACAAACCTGCTCCCAGGTCGTATTTATTTCACTGACGACTCTGAGTACTGGCTAATAGATTTCAGACATTGTCTTCGGGATGTTGGAATCTATAATTTAGAGGATGAAATTTCTAGTGACCTTGTATCTCCCCAACCCTGGTTGAACTGGCCTAATCCCATATGGATTATGTGACACTTCTGATTTTTAAAAAAATTACTTACTTTTACTGTCGGTGGGACCCACCGGACCCACCTATCAGTCACCAGCACCCAGCGCCGCGCACCGCCCGCACGGGAGCGCCAGAGGCGCCACACGGGCCTGCAGCTGGGCCCCGCCATCGCATACCGGGGAAGGGATTTACCCGATCCCCTTTTCCCTCCTCTCTCTCATTCTTCTCTCTCTCGCGCTCAGCTCTCTCCCTCTGCTTTTCTTCCGTCACCGCCGACCGGGCTCCGCCTGCTCTTCGCCGTCGACTTCCCGGCTAGTCTCGTGAGCAAAATCAACGCGCCATCTCTCCTTCTTCTTCTCTGAGGTCTAAAATCATCGCCTTCCGCCCTCGTTTTCAAGAAATCAACGTCAATCTCCATCGAGCTTCAAAACTCTCCCATTCCGCTTCTCTCGGGAGTTCTTCTTCCGCGGTGAGTTACTCTCCAATTCCGCGTACATGGAGCACCTAGTTGTTCTTACGCATCTCCTGGTTAAGATGTTGATCAAGTTCTAGGGTGGTGTTGGTTGAATTTTAGATTTTCGTCGCCGCCGTTGCCAAGCCCTATTCCCGCCACCGTCCGCCATCGCCTTTGCTCCGATGAGCTCAACCAACACCCACCAGCCTTTTTTCCACTCCTTGTGACGTGCCGAGCTCGCCTGCTAGCCTGCTGGCCGAGCCGAGCTCGAGTGTGAGCTCGAGCTCCGACGGCAGAAGCGCCGCGCGAGCTCGAAGAGCTCTCTGGAGCTGGGCTTGCCGTGCATTTGGGCCGAGCAGCTGAGTCGGGGGTTGCGTGCGCGAGGGCCCAAGTGCCCAAGTTGCTGGGCTGTGCCCGCCCCGGCTGGGCCACCAAGCAGCTGGGCCGTGCCCATGCGCCGTGCCGCTGTGCTACTCGAATTATCATTTTCAATGCATTGCATGTCATATATCATGCACCGCTGATACTAACTTGCGACGTGTCGATGAATCGTATAGAACCCGAGATCGTCGAGCCATCTGCCGACAGTGGACCCGAGGTGGTAATTGTCGAGACCGATCCCACGCCTGTGTCTTCGTATCCGGACGAAACCCAAGGCAAGCCCCAGTGCATCCCTCCTATGTTTTTAAATTCTTTCTTTTATCACAGTCAGTCAAGTCATGCTTGTGCATTAGGTTCCAGGAATTGATTGACACCCACCTGCATCACTACCGTATCCTATGATGTTTTTACCCTATACAGGTACAGGTAGCACGATAGGGGCTATGCTTATGTCGTAGAATTATCGATAGCACTGCATAGGATGTTCTTAAAGCATGGAAGCTTTAAGTTGATTGAGACCTTGAGAATTTAAATAAAAGTTGTTGATGATGATGAGATCGGACGGGCCCCGTAGAGGAAAGGGCAAAGACTGGGTCTTGCAAGGTGGTAGTCCCGTCCGTGTCAAATTAGGACCAAACCGTTGGCGGCTCCGCGAACAAGTATTGAACAGTACCGTCTACATACTGGTTTATGGGACCTAGTAAGCTGATGTACCATAACTACCTCAGTGGTAGGACGTAGCCAACTTTCTTTTTCTGGTTGTTAGTGAGATTGAAGTCTCACGGGAGGGAGATGATGGTCGCCCATGGATAACGTCTGGGACGGGTATCTAGTGGGGTTTCCATATTCCCGGGGGAGTTGGAAACAGATCGACCTCTGGTTGGGGTTAGTGGGAAAAGTTGTCATATACGACCAATGCGGTGTGTATATGTCGTGTAGTCAGGTTTTACCCAGTTGGTAGAAATTGATTCGAATCGCTGTCCCTCTAGCTATGAGTACCGCTTGTTCGCTTGGGCGAACGGAGATAATCGAGAGTAACAAAAAGGAGAAGGATTATTTAAAATTATTTAGTTTGGCTTGATAAATTTTGATTGTAATAGTTATAGGATGCAAACCATATTATTAAAGAACATAATCTTGAGCTAAAATATGAAGTAGATATCCACTAGTAGGTGCTGTTTTTCGTAAGTCTGAGTCAACCCACCAGCCAAAGGCCTAAGCATTCTAGGTGTCGGCCTTAGCGAGCCACATTGACGGGTCAATCTTGCGGAGTATATTAGATACTCAGGGTTTGTTCAATTTATTTTATTCTTAGGTGGAGAGCCAAGCTCCTACGGTTCATCGGAAGGCATGCCAGAGGAAGGGCAACTGCCGGAGGGAGGTTCTCTTCAGTGGGAACGCATCCCGTCTTCGAAAGAGTAGAAAACTAGGCGTGCCTCCGAGAGTGAGTTGGATGGACGTGATTCAATCTTGGTTTTGAAACAGAGAACAAATTTCTGATGAGTTTTAAAACTCATGTTGTAATAAATGTTTTTCCGCTGCAAGACTTTTGTTTGTTTCCGAAAACCTGGTTGTATTATACCTTGATGTAATATATTTGGACTTGTGTGAATGTATGTGTTGTTGTAACTCGCTTCGTCGAGTGTTCTCCTGTACACGATCTTGGTTATCCCGGAGGGGATGCCACAGATTAGACCAAGTTTTACAAAGATCAGCCAATAGGTATGTAATTCTGTAGTCTTATTGCTTTCACTTTGTTCTTTTTAGTAAACATTATCTTTGCTATTTACATTAAGATATTATGAACATTCTTATGCTTCTACAGAATTCATTTGAATCTAAGAGAAAATGATAGCCTACCCGAAACTGTTTGGAATTAAAGGCTTAGTTGTTGTTGTAGAAAATGATAGGGATGTAGTTGATAAAACCCATTCACTATATTGTGATGTGTGAGGAAGATAGAAACCATATTTGTTTTCTTTCACCCACTCACTTTTTAGTGTTAAGTTCATTTCATATGCTTGTATAGACTATGGAAGCATTTTTCATTTTGATATGCATAGCAGCTTAAATAAGCATCTGCTAGCTGGAAACAATGTGCTCTTTTTCTCAAAATTAAAGAAGCATGGCGCGTATCATTTCTGTTTGTACATTAGAATCATGATCTATGAAAACATATTCATCTGTAGGTTTTGGTATGGTGCTTTCGTCCCCACTACACTATCTTCTATTTTATTTGTCAGGCTTAATTAATTGCAGGTTGCAACTAAAAAGTTCATAGTCACAGTTAATATTGAGTTTTTGTTTACCTAAGTTATTCGATATTTAATGGTCATAGTCACCTATTGGATATTTAACTTTGTCTGCATTCTTCATACTCAAATTAAACATCGAAACCTTGCTCCACTATTATTAGCGATCCTACCAGATTATGGGTGTAGATGATTTGAAAATGAATTGGATCAATCGTGCTTGCACCTATGGTTTTCTTCTCTCACAGCCTATAGACGACACTGTATGATCTATGGTGCACTTGTATAGACATGCAGGGGCTTTATTATTTTCAACTAAAAAGTTACCCAGTTTTATTAAGAATTTCGTATTATGTGTCCATTTTGCTTGATGAAGTGTCAAGATATGTATACTGACTATTGATTATTCCAATCTACTACCAGATTTTCAACAGAATAATTATGGCAGGGAGAACAACCTATGATGCCATCCTAAGCTCAAATATGGCTTGGCCTGTGAAGATAAGGGCAATTGTTCCATTGAGGAGCAATGTTTTTGAAGGCAAAATAAAGTTGGTAGCTGTATTACCGCAGAAAACTATATTATGGCATAATAATTTTGTTTGTGGCCTACAAGATTGTGCTGGTTATTTATTTATGAGGTACACATGTTCAGTAGAGTTGTAGTATTTGGATGCCATTTTGTGATCGAATTATGCATTCCTCTGGCCTTTTAGTGTTTAAATTTTAAATTGACAGTCACAACTCGGATTTATTATAGTATAATGTTAAAAGTAGGGTGTATTTTTCTCAGTCATATGTCCTTTTTTTTTTTTGCTACAGCAGATGGCCTCCTTACAAGATTTGCAAGCTGGGTGCGACCAGTGACCTTACAAGATTTGTAAGCAGATGATTCTTATCCAGTTAAGATTGACTAGGACATTCTTATCTAGTTGAGTACCAATTGATTCCACATTACCAAACAAAAAAATAACAAAAATGTGTTATGATATCCTTGAGAGCTCACGACTGTTACTGACCAAGACAATTGTATCCAGTGTAGTACCAAATGATTCCACAGTACAAAAAAAAAAAAGCTAACAGAAACGTAATAACATTGTTGAGAGCCACAGTACTGATACACCTTCACGACTGATCCAACGGTACAAACATAACAGCTAAGAGTTATTACAGACACATCCTTAAGAGGTAAGCCTTCACGACTGTTAGAGGGATCACAGGCAGCACACTAGCCTTGCATGCACTCACAAACTTCCTTCGGTGGGAATCCACCAACCTAGAAAGCAGAGAATAATATTATGACTTCACTTGGATTTATATTCGAAGCAATTGGAATTGACAGTAGCAGACTTTATAATACTTACCAAATCTTGTTTCATGCACAAACTTCTGGTGCTTTTCTTTCTCCTCTTGATACTCGAACATCACACTGCAACTCTTGTAATCACACTTGATGCTTGCTCCGTTGTGAAAGATCCGGCAGTGGCTTGCCATCTACAACACGAGATGGAGACTCAGTCTTACTATACAAAATAGAACTCGCAGTGATAAGAAATTGTATCATACATTGTTCCCTTAATGAAAGGAGCTGATCCTATTGGATTCATTCTCATACACCCATGGCACACGAAATGGTCATCAGGGCGATGGGCATGAGCAAGGCGGTAAGTACGGTAGAATAGCTTCTCGGCATCGTTCTCAGGATGTAAGTCGTTGACAAGGCGCAGCTGCTCCTGGAACTGTCCGATAGCCGTTTCCACCGCCTTGGTATCTTTCCTCCGAGGCATTCTAATCAAACATAAAAGCAAATACTAGATTAGTACTTGTGTGTTGTTATGGGCTGAAAAATATTTCATGAGATGAGAAAAATAATTGAAGGAAAATAAAATAAAATAATGTTATAATCAAACTCATTATGCAAGTCAAATTTGAATGATACAACAATCTAGTTCTATGGGGTGTCATAATAACAAATTAACAAGTCTGGCAGTCTGGCTAGGTAAATCAACCAAGAGTTGTAGCTAGATGTACCCCTTGTCCTTGTTGGTGAGCATGAACTTAACAGACACCCTTGTATTGCATAGGATAATTTGCTCACTATATACAAGGCCTACTACCACTTTAATCAGTGTATCACAAAAGAAATAGCCACATACAGAAAGAACTACATTAACAATCAATTAATAATTCTAGGCCATGGGACTCTCAAGTTCAACAGTACAAAATAATTTACGGGTAGAAGGACTACAAAGAAGTCTGGATGTATGCAATGTATCAGCAATCATGTAGGGTGATAAGAATATCCAAGTGTTGTTGTGAGATGGGTTTGGGGCTTTTGCTCCCCTGAAGCTTAGGAGTTAGGCGAGAGAGATAGATTGCTTTTGATAATAACTTGCTTGTCTTCATTCATAATCTTTCTCTCCTTATATAGGAAGGCCTCCTAACCGAATTACAATCCAAACAATTTGTTGCTAACAAACTAACTGAATCTAAACGACATGGCAAGCATTGCGGCCTACTCTTTATCTCTGGCACCTTTGGTATTTGTACTACAATATGCAACTAGCTGTTAGGCTATAACGGAGCATCTGTACAAATATACATTTTGCACTATAATACTATTATTGATCTTAATCCTTCACACAATTTATAATCTCTAGCAGCGCTGACACGAAAGAGGGAAGGAGGACAGAGGAGTTGCAGCGGGAGCGGGAGAGGCGCCTGTCTCCCTAGTCCGGTGCTTTGCGGTGAGCTCTGAACCTTCCCATCTCTCTCGCGTGGTGTGCGTGTGTTGGGTTTTGTGGCGTGTTGGGTTAGGTTTTGGGGGGGGGGGCTTTTGGACTCCCGGCAATGTGGGTTGCAAGTGCTGTAAATTGCTTTGCTTGCAGATTTTTTGAGGGCTTTAACTGTGATTGTCTACTAAGAACTTTGGAACTACAAATTTGAATTGACAGGATATAGCAGCATGTTGAATTCATTGCACACAATCAATCTGACATTAAATTAACTAACCTGGGCACTTTTCACCGTCTTCACGTCTTGAATCTCGCCTAACTGCTTGGACTTTGATTTAGAACTGCAATTAAATTTACAAGGATTAGCTCTTTGAAAAACCACAAATTAAAGTGTGATAGAACCTCAAAGATTTCTGATGTCCAGCAGAAAACGCAAGTCTTTGGATTTTAGTGAACCATCAAATGACATAATGCCAGATCATAAAAATTATATTTACATTTATTGAATCTATATTGGCTCCCTGTGAATCCAGAAAAGACAATTCAGAAATTTTCAAAAATATTTTATGTCACTTGTCACCCACAAATACAGTTGCATTGGCATTTTAGTGGACATTGATAGATTAAGTCTTGAGTGGTTGTATCTAGTATTAGCTTTATTTAGCTTTTTCCCAATTTGCCCTTATGTGCCTGCCTATATATATGTATCCAAACCCTTAATGGGCTGCGAGTGAGGTGAATAGAATTCAGTTTGGGCCAACAATTGGTACGGAGGGAGGCCGAGCCAGGGGAATGAGCACCCCCTCGACCTCGACACCGGCCCGATTTGACCCGCGTGCGGCTCGATCTGGTGCCAGATTTCATCCCCGACCCGAGCTCCACCTCGATCTGGTAGTGGCAGGCCACCCTCTACCCCGACAACCTCTCCATCCTCTCCCATGGCAGACCCTCGCGGAGCGCGTGCTCGCTCTCGCCCAGCCTCCCGCTCCTCGCACGCGAGCAGCCACCACACGTCAACATCGAGTGCGAGGCGCCGCGCAGCAGAGGTGGCGGCCGCGACGGCGACGGTGGCGGCAGCGGCTGAGCGCGAGGTGGTGGCAGCACAACGGGCCGGCCAGGTACGCATGGAGGCGGAGGAGCGCGAGGCTATGGCGGCACGAGCTGCGCGCCTCACGACGGCACAGGCGGAGGCGGAGCGGCAAGCCGTAGCGGTAGCTCAAGCTGCGGCGGCTGCGGCAGCTGCACAGCGACAGGCGGCGGAGGAGGCGCGAGAGGCCCTTGCGGCGCTGGAGGCGGATGACCGCCCAGCGCGCGCACGGGGGAACCGGCACGCGGAGGTGGACCGGTGGGTCGTGGATCCACACCGGAGGCAGGGGAGCCACGTCGACGACTTCGACTCCAACGACAACTACCGGAGCCACGGCACACGGAGCCGTGTCTCCCATTCCCCGGAGCGGCATCACGGTCACCACGGTCGACGGGACTCTCCCGGCGTCATTCG
This sequence comes from Eleusine indica, assembly GCA_030378355.1. Classification (NCBI taxonomy): domain Eukaryota; kingdom Viridiplantae; phylum Streptophyta; class Magnoliopsida; order Poales; family Poaceae; genus Eleusine; species Eleusine indica. The sequence goes on along the minus strand of CM059501.1, from coordinate 43,339,429 downwards.
TGAGGCCGACGGCGGCACGTCGTGGCCGATGCTCACCAAGGCCAACTACATCGAGTGGAGCACTATCATAAAGGTGAAGTTGCAAGTGCGGCACATGTGAAACGCGGTTGACGACGGTGACGTCGACGACCACGAGGACCGGCGGGCACTGGAGGCGCTGCGTCTCGAGTCGGCAGTGATCGGGCACGCAAGTCCACCCTCCAGAAGCTTCGCAAGGAGTGGGATCGTCTGGCTTTCAAGCCGGGTGAGGACATCAACGACTTCACCCTCCGCCTTGTCGGCCTAATGCAGTAGCTGGCGCGGTTCGGCGATGACATCACCAAGGAGAAAGCCGTCGAGAAGTTTCTTCGTGTCGTCCCCAAGAAGTACTCCCAGATCGCCATCTCCATCGAGACGTTGTTGGACCTCTCCGAGCTAACGATCGCCATCTCCATCGAGACGTTGTTGGACCTCTCCAAGCTAACGATCGAGGAGCTAGCGGGGCGGCTCAAAGCCGTCGATGACCACGAGGAGCTGTCCCATGCCGAGTCGGCGACCTCGGGCGACAAGCTGCTTCTCACCAAGGAGCATTGGCGCGCTCGACAGGGGGAGCAAAGGAAGACGGAGGCTTCAGGATCGTCTTTCGGTTGTGCACGTCGCCCGCGAGGGAAGGGCAGGGCGGTCCCACCTCGTGGCGGCGACGATGGTGGTGGTGGCGAGCGCAAGGCCACCCGGAACGACACCTGTCACAACTGTGGCAGGAAGGGCCACTGGGCAAAGGAGTGCCGAGAGCCGAAGCGCGGCGGCGGCGACGGTGACGGCCGTCGTGACGGCGGCGGTCGTGGTGGTGGCCGTGGCAGCGGTGGCGGTCAAGGCGGCCAGGCTCACGTCGCTGAGGCGCAGGAGCCGGCGTTGTTCCTGATGCACGGGAGTGTCAAGCTTCACTCCACTCCCAGGCAAGCAGCCGCTGCACTACTCCACGTCGATGAGCCTTATGCTCACGCCTTCCTCGGGAAGAGTTCGAGCGACGAGAAGATCGACGGCTGGTACCTCGACACCGGCGCCACCCACCACATGACCCGTTAACGTGAGTTCTTCTCCGACCTGGACAACACCGTGCGAGGCTCCGTCAAGTTCGGTGATGCCTCCGCTGTGACAATCGAGGGCGCCGGCTCCGTCATCTTCGTCGCCAAGACCGGTGAGCACCGGCTGCTCAATGGTGTCTACTACATGCCCGCACTGAGGAACTCCATCATCAGCTTGGGACAACTGGATGAGAACGGCTCGCACGTGGAGATTGAGGACAGCGTCCTGCAGGTCTGGGACACCCGACGCCGTCTTCTCGCCAAGGTGAACAAGGGGAGCAACGGCCTCTACATCCTCCACGTGGAGGTGGCACAGCCACTGTGCCTTGCAGCACGGCGGGACGACGATGCGTGGAGGTGGCACAAGCGCTTTGGGCACCTCAACTTTGAGGCCCTGAAGCAGCTCGGTGTCAAGGAGATGGTGCGGGACCTACCGTGCATCGACCACGTGGAGCATCTCTGCGACACCTGCGTCCTGACGAACCAGCGGCGACTTCCCTTCCCCCGTCAGGCAAGCTTCCGAGCCCAGGAGAGGCTTGACCTCGTGCACGGCGACCTCTGCGGGCCGGTGACGCCAGCCACTTCAGGAGGCCGGGGCTACTTCCTCCTCCTCGTCGACGACGCCTCGCGCTACATGTGGGCAGTCCTCCTCCACACCAAGGCTGCTGCGGCGGACGCCATCAAGCACCTTCAGGCTGCTGCGGAGGAGTGCGGCCGTAAGTTGCGGGTACTACCCACGGACAACGGCGACGAGTTCATGGCGGTCGAGTTCACTGAGTACTGCGCCAACAAGGGGATCCGGCGCCACTTCTTCGCGCCGTACACTCCACACCAGAACGGCGTCGTCGAGCGACGCAACCAGACGGTTGTGGCCATGGCGCGTGCCCTCCTCAAGCAGAGTGGCATGCCGGCGGACTATTGGGGGGAGGCGGTGATGACAGCAGTCCACCTCCTCCACCGCTCGCCCACCAAGGCTCTCGATGGCAAGACTCCATTTGAGGCTTGGCATGGTCGCAAGCCAGCGGTCGGCTACTTCTGTGTCTTCGGCTGCCTGGCATTCGTCAAGGAGCTCAACCACGTCGGTAAGCTCGACGACCAGAGTACACCTAGGGTCTTCATCGGCTACGCGGATGGCGTGAAGGGCTACCGCATCCTCGATCCTCGGACATAGCGCGTGCGAATGGCACGTGACGTTGTGTTCGACGAAGGGCGAGGTTGGGCATAGGGCAAGACGGTGGATCACGGGACGCTATCGACCACCAGCGACTTCACTGTCTAGTACGTCCACTTCGAGTAAGCCGGGGGAGCGGGCAGCTCTCCATCACCCAGTGTGCCCCCCTCAGCTCCGGCATCACCAGCGGCTTCACCGAGTCCCTCTACATCGACCTCTCAGGCTTCGTTGAGCTCTTCTACACCGACTCCTCAGGCTTCGCCTCATACCCCTACACCGGCACCCATGCCTCCAGGCACGGTGTCAGCAGCTTCGGTCCTCGACGACCTATGGAGTTTGTCACGCCGCTCCCTGACGACAACGACCGCATCGACGCGTACCATGACGACGAGCCCCTACGGTACTGTACGATGGAGAACATCCTCGGCGAGCAGCCTACACCCGAGCCGGTGCAGCATGGTGTAGAGGAGCAGCTACACCTGGCGCACGACGACAGCGAGCCCGCTCCTTCGCAGAGGCGGAGACGGATGCGGCCTGGTGGGCCACGATGATGTTAGAGATGGACTCCGTCAAGCAGAACCGCACATGGGAGCTAGCAGACCTTCCGGCCGGCCACCGCGCCATCACCCTTAAGTGGGTGTTCAAGCTCAAGAAAGATGAGGCCGAGAAGGTGATCAAGCACAAGGCACGTCTGGTTGCGCGTGGTTTCGTCCGAAGACGGCCTTCCTTAACGGCGATCTGAAGGAGGTCTACGTGCACCAGCCGTCGGGATTCGTCATTCCCGGCCAAGAGCACAAGGTCCTTCGCCTGCGCAAGGCCCTCTACGGTCTGCGGCAGGCACCGCAGGCATGGAACACCAAGCTGGACACCACCCTCAAGGCGATGGGCTTCGAGCAAAGCCCGCATGAGGCGGCCGTCTACCCTGCTGGTGGGCATCTACGTCGATGACTTGGTCATCACCGGGGCCAAGGAAGCAGATGTGGAGGCGTTCAAGGATGAGATAAAGGTCGCCTTCCAAATGAATGACCTGGCACTCCTCTCATTCTACTTGGGGATCGAGGTACACCAGGACGACTCCGGCATCACACTTCGACAGACCGCCTACGCCAAGCGCTTCGTTGAGCTAGGCGGTCTCACCGGCTGCAACCCCTCTCACACTCCCATGGAGGAGAGGTTGAAGTTGAGACGCGACAGCACCGCTGAGGAGCTCGACGCCACGGAGTACCGGTGCCTTGTGGGGAGTCTCCGCTACCTCGTCCACACACGTCCGGACCTGGCGTTCACCATCGGGTATGTCAGTCGGTTCATGCAGCGACCGATGAAGGACCACCTGCAAGCTGTCAAGAGGATCATCCGCTACGTGGCGGGCACCCTCGACTACGGCGTGCACTACCCGAGGTGTCCTGGTGCGGTACACTTCATCAGCTACAGCGATAACGACCACACCGGCGATATCGACACGAGCAAGTGCACGAGTGGGACACTCTTCTTCCTCGGCAAGTGCCTGGTCAGCTGGCAGTCGATCAAGCAGCAGGTGGTGGCCCAGTCAAGCTGTGAGACAGAGTACATCGCTGCCAACTCGGCTTCGACCTAGGGCCTCTGACTAGCACGGTTGCTCGGTGACCTACTTGGTCGAGACGCCGAGGCAGTCGAGCTCCGGGTGGACAGCAAGTCTGCCCTCGCCCTGGCGAAGGACCCCATCTTTCACGAGCGAAGCAAGCACATCCGCGTCAAGTACCACTTCATTCGGAGCTGCTTGGAGGGGAGGGTCAAGGCCGGCTATATCAACACCAAGGACCAGCTCGCTGATCTACTTACCAAGTCACTTGGGAGGGTCAAGTTTCAGGAGCTTCGGTCTTGGATCGGGATGGTCAAGTTACCACTCAAGACTTAGGGGGAGAATGATAGATTAAGTCTTAAGTGGTTGTATCTAGTATTAGCTTTATTTAGCTTTTTCCCAATTTACCCTTATGTGGCCTGCCTATATATATGTATCCAAACCCTTAATGGGCTGAGAGTGAGGTGAATAGAATTCAGTTTGGGCCAACAGACATCAACAAAATGACAACTGCGTGGATGAGTAATGTGTATGATACACAGACTGATATACTAAAACTGACAGCCTTGTAAACAGACGGTTACATCAACAAATGAGAGAGAAAAAATATGTGAATTATCAAGCAAAAACAAAAAATATGTCAGAAATGTTATTAATCCCACTAAGAACTTTAAAATACTCACTCAAAAAATCAGATGAATTGAGCTGTGAGAAAATCTTTCTCATCCTCTTTATCTATGACTGAAAAGTAACCAAAACATGGTATGGCTAAGATGCTGCTAACCATGGCCTTAGTTGCCTCTAAGTTCACAAGACACACCGCACTTGGCATACGTATCGAACTGCCTAAGATTTTCCTAAAACAGCAAGTCATTCTGTAAAACAACACTTGATCTACAAAGTGAAGAGAAGACACATCCACACAGAATTTAAGTTACAGGAACTCAAAATAAAGTCACAAGATCTCCTTTTAATATTGCCGTGTACACTTTTTTGAAGCTTATAGGTCACAGAGAATGGAAAGCACAACAGTTCGTCCACCTCCAAAGTGCATCCAGTAAGGCCAACACAGTCCAGAAGAAAATACAGAGCAATATATTTGGGGAAAACCCACTGAATCAGAAATATAAGCCTCAAAACAGCTCAAAAGAAAACTGTTCGCTGTTGCCAAATCTTCAGACGTACTACAATTTCGGGGAACCAAACCTCTGAGAAAACAGCTAGAAGAACAAAGAGATGGAAAAATCAGAGACGAACTAGGGCAGTAACCGAACAAACATAATCGCTTCATCAAAAAGGGTGATCATTCGGTTACAGAATCTCAGCTAACTTGCAAAAAAAAAAAAACTGAAATCCAGAATGCAAAACTTTACGTTACTAATTACAGAGCAGCATCGAACCGGTGTCAAACTAGCAATTCCAACCGAGAGCCGACTAGCAAAAATGCAACCGAAGTTACATCCGCCAAAACACGAAATACTAAAATCCGTATGCGACAGTGCGTTAGCAACATCTAAGAAACATTCAAATTAGCACGCATCCGTACAATCAAATCCCTAAGAAACATACAAACAGCCCGCTGCCTCCGGGATCAGCAACCAATCTATGGCCGAAAGCCCCGGAACAATCTGCAAGCAAAACATCCACAGGACTCGCAACCCACATTGCCGCTTGCCGGGAGTCCACAATCCCCCTAAAACCCAACCCCAGGCTCCACCCACCCCCACGCGCCACAAACCCCACCACCGGTGCATCATACGAGAGAGACGCGAGGATTGAGAGAATCGGAGCTCACCGTGAAGCACCGGAAGAGGGAGACGGACGCCTCTCCCGCTGCCGCTGCAACCCCTTCTCTGTGCTCCTTCCCTCTTTCGAGTCGGCGCCGCTAGAGAGACAATCGATTGGGATTAATTAGATTAATAGCACCCTTAATCGCGACCATCTAAAATTTGCCCTCAGTTAGGAAGACATTCAAAATAAGCCACCAATTAGTAGCCATCCCTCTAATTTATGGCATTACCTGGATCTAATATAGTTTTTTTTTATTCCTAATCTGGGGTGGGAAAATACAAGAATACTTGATCCCGGGAGTCGAATACCCTTGCCTCTATACGCGGCGATCGTGCAGTATGTTGGCAAGCCCTACACGCAGCCTCGGGCAATCGATCGAGCAGGGCGATCGGCCGGGATTGTCCTGGGCGGGCGCCGCGCCGTCGATTAGGGGCCAGAGCGCTCGATCGCTCAGGCACCAGGGCGGGCGCCGGGCAGGGACCAGGGGCGGGCGCCTTTCCGCCGACTAGGGCCTGGGCCATCTCGTAGGCAGGGCGGGTGCTGAGCCACCGATTAGGGGCAGAACGATCGAGCAGGACCAGGGCGATCGAGCAGCCATCAACGATCATCCAGGGACTCGCGCCATCGTGACCTGCCGACCAGAGAGACGTCCAGGGCTTCTAGCTTCGCTTTGTGCCGACCAAAGAGCCATCAGGTGACCGAGAGTAGTCACCAGGTCGATTCGGCGTGGGAAGACAAAGATGGTCGAAGCCGACGACAACATTCTACACGGCAGTGGGTATGTTCAGTTTTTGTTTAATTATTGTACAATTTTATCATCGCATCAGGTATCATTTTATTAGAGATAAAGGTACAATTTGTTGTGACACTAAAATCATCGGGTACTAATGCTAGGATTGATGAAGAGTCAAAATTTAGAGTTAATCTGAAAATCCGGGGTATACGGCAATTCTTGATGACGACAGTTGCAAGGAATTTGAGGCTACAGACCACATTGTTCACCTCTTTGTTGATGGATATTTGATGAGTAATCTTTTAAATGATGTACGTAAAAGAGCTAAATGGGGTTCATGTCAGGAGCCTGCATTTTGGTATTGAAACTTTGATAAAAATAGATTGGAATGTGTTGCGACAGATGATGAATTGAAATCTCTTTTCACAAGATTTTGGTCTATCAAAGCTGTCTCTTTGGTTGTTGAGTTCGTACTTCAACCTTCTTACAAATTTAACATCATGTTGGACCATAAGTTAAAGAAATTGCCTGTAAGAAGATATCCTATTCCACTACCAGAGGAGACTAATAGTGCATCAGACTCGGATGATGAAAGTGTGGAAGAGGAGGTGGAGGACAATGTGGACCCTGTTTTTATGGAGGATGAAGACGTATTCTTGGAGGATCATGATGTGTTTGTGTCCTTAGGTTTAAGGGCTAAGGATGTGGCAACCAAAATAAATATTAAAAAAGATGGATTGGGGATGAATGATGAGGCACATATTACAGTTGATGACTATGCAGCTGAAGAACCTAGGTTTGCAATTGATAAAGAAAATCCTAAGATCAAGAAAGGTGAAACTTTCCCAACCATGGAGGATTTTAGAATGGCTTTAAAACATTATGTAATAATAAATGAGTTTGAAGTGCACAAAATCAGGACTGATAAGACTAGATATAGAGCTGAGTGCAAGGCAAATGGACGTCCTTGGAGGATTGTTGCACGTAAACTAGGTGGTCAACCAACTATAGAGGTATGTCTCTTTTATGTTTACTTGTATGATATTGCTTTAATTTTTCAAAATGGATGTGTTTTCTCATAATCATATTACTCCATCTAAGTCATTTTGATTTTAATTTGCAGATTACTATGTTCCCTCATGAGCATAATTTTGTGGGGACTGGAAAGTTGGTAAGCACCATGGCATCTCACACTTGGGTTGCCGAGAGAGTTGTTGGATGGTTGAGGAAGAAACCATCACTTAGAGCTGCTGATTTGCAAGACAGATTGCTAGAAAAGTACAATATAGAGGTTAAATATAATACAGTTTGGCTTGGTAGAATGGTAGCAATGGATTCAATTTATGGTGTTTGGGAAGGTAGTTTTCAGACCTTGTTCAATTTCAAGGCTGAGCTGATTCATAGGTCTCCAGGTTCCATTTTTGAGATTGCAACCAAACCGATTAGAGATGGTGTTTATTTTGATAAACTTTTCCTATCTCTGAAGCCATGCATTGATGGATTCCAAACAGGGTGTCGACCATATCTTGGAATTGACTCGACCGTCTTGAATGGTAAGTACAAAGGGCACCTTGCTTCTGCCACCGCTCTAGATGGAAACAATTGGATGTATCCTATTGCATGGGCTATTTTTGATTTAGAGTCTTCGGATAATTGGACTTGGTTCATGAGGCAACTTGAGAAATCCATTGGTCATCCACCGGTTTTAGCGATATCCACCGATGCATGCAAGGGATTGGCTGCTGCTGTGAAGGAGGTGTTTCCTGGCATTGAACATAGGGAATGCATGAGTCATTTGTGGACAAATTTTAAGAAGAAATACTGAGGTGATGTCTATGACAAGAACATGTGGCCAACATCTAGAGCTTATAAATCTGACAAATTTCATTTTCATTACACCAAAGTTATTAAAGCCAGTCCTGATGTAGTTGAGTACATGAAAGAGCATCACAATCTTAGATGGAGCCGTTCAATGTTCTCCAATGACATCAAGTGTGACTATGTCAATAACAATCTTGCTGAGAGTTTCAACAAATGGATAAAGAAAATAAAAGATTTGCCTCCTGTTGAGTTGCTTGATAAGTTGAGACAAATGACAATGGATCTATGGGACAAGAGAAGAAGGATTGGGGCCAAGCTCACTAGGATCATTCTTCCTATAGTAATTAAACAACTCAAAGCCAAAACAAGAGGGTTGGGGCACATGAAGGTTCATAAAGGGTCTCATATAGCTGAAATATTTGGGACGCACTATGATATGTCACCTTGAAGACATGTAGTAGAACTGAACACTAAGACATGCAGTTGTGGAGAGTGGGAGATGACTGGAAAACCATGCCTTCATGCTTTGGCTTTTATTCAAATGACACCTAATGTTGACATGGAATGTTATGTTGATGATTACTACAGTGTTGAAAGGTTTAGGGCTGCATATAGTGGCACCATTCCTCTGTTGACAGACAAGTCACAATGGCCTGAAGTTGACATTGGTTTCAAACTGCTTCCACCACCATTGAAAAGAAATGCTGGGAGGCAAAAGAAGAATAGGTATAAAGCTTGTTATGAGCCAGGTGCAAGGAAACAACAAAGGTGCAAGAAATGCGGTGAATTTGGACACCGTGAGAATGAAAATTGCCCTTTGAATGAACCAAAAAAAGAGGCAAGTCAAAAATTTTCTCTTGTTATTTTTTTAACACACTTATGCATAAACATTGTTTTAATACGAGTTCTATATTTTAATGCAGGAAGCAGGTGTCTAAACCAAAGAGGAATGCAACAAAGCCTAAGATAATACCAGCTGATAGCATATTGCCCGGGTCTATCACAAGAAGGCTTGCCAATTTGGTGGAAGAAGGTCAAGTTCAAGAAGTTTGTCCATCCAACCCATCTACAAGTGCAGCTAGGCGCTCTCTAAAACTATTACAAGAAGATTAGAGCACTAGCAATATACAAATCGAACCATTTGGGTGCCATTTGTTTAATTAGGGTGAACTATAATATTGGTATTAAACTTCTGTGATTGTGCTTTGTTAATAAACTATTTCAATTGTGAACAAATGTTAATTTTTACACTTTTCGGTGCAATATATATACCCTGATACAATTGTGATGCTGTAGCTACAATGGTACAAAAATGTCATGTTCAAATTTTCAATATTAATTACGTCATAATCTAATCTCAAAACACATTTTTATGTACCAGCAAAAAAAATTCATCTCTTAAAATTAAACTCAAAATTCAAAATTTTAAAATTATTGCATAATTTTGTGTTCAAATATATGATACAAAAGTCAAATATACAAATTTGGGTTACAGCAACGTTTTTTTTCTTGACAAACGTACACAGGCAGGCAACGTTGGTGTCATTAATGCGTGCAGCGGTAACGTACAAACTCCAGGGATCAATCCAATCCATCAGTATAGAGGAGCCGGTATTCTCGTATTTTCTGACATTTTAAAAAAAGAAAACTGTATTAGATCCAGATACTGCTATAAATTAGAGAGATGACTACTAATTGGTGGTCTATTTTGGATTCTTACTAACTGAGAGTAAATATTGGATGGTCACGCTTAAGGATGCTATCAATCTAATTAACCCAGAGAGATTGAAGGGAAGGAGAGAAGGGAAGGGGAGGCGGCGAGGAGAGGCGGAGGGAGGGGGTGGGTGGGGTTCCGGGCCGGGGTTTATGGGACCGGATGGTCTTGCCTCTTGGGGTATGGGGCCCGCAATCTGCTCCTCCCGGGCTTCTTCTCGTACGCAAGTCGCATCCGCCAGATGCATTATGGACGGCTGTAAATAATTCAGAATGAGGCCTGTTTTTACGGCTGTTTTATTTGCGCTGAAACCTTTTTTTTTTTACATAATATGAAGACTATGTTAATCAAGATTTGGCAGAAGAGCATTGGCTCTCAAAGAAGCGACAACCGCGGTGGTCTTGGCTTATACAAATATTACCACCAAAAACAATCACCAATATAAGTTGACCTCAATCAAAAATGCACATACGCACATGGATACAATAAATATACATTGGATGTAGTGCGATGCGACTTTTTTGAGTAAAATCAATTCTGCAAGCTACATCATTCTAATAATAATAGGTCAGTGAACCTAAGCAAGTGTCAATTGAAGACGAAACACATTTGTTGATTGAATCACCGAAATGACATCCACTTTTTTTTTAATATCATAAAAGACGTCAAATGCCGATAGGTGCTAGAGATGAAGTAGACATAAAAACGACAATCAACTGACAAAGAACCGAAGCCGCTGGTGAAGAATTACGTGGGAGGTGGAACAGCCGTCAGCAGCAGTCTCGGCGTTCCGGGAGGCGAGCGGCTTCGGGCACGGGCGGTTGGAGCTTGTGAACGCGACGCACGCGTTGTGGACGTGGCACACGTACAGGAACGACGACGAGCAGGTGATCGCGGATCAGGTGTGGATCACCCAGCCTCGCTGCCACTCACGATCGCCACCACGCAGGACGACGTCAGAGCAGTACCTCTCCTCTGCAACCGGGAACACGACGACCTACTCCGGGAGTTGTCGTCCCGGACGCTGCTGCCGGGCGTCAAACGTTCTGTATTCGTGTGTGTGTCGAAACGGTGAACAGGCAACGTGGGAGGTGGGACCCGTTCGGGCGCCTGGTGTCTCCTCTGGCGACGCGAGCGCGCGGCCGTGGATGGTCACCCAGAGCAACCACGGCATGCGGTGGCACATGCCATACGACGTCGACGCCGGCGCGGTCCACGTCATCATTCATGCTCGGGTACACCGACTTCGCCGCGGGCAGCGCCCAGCACGAGAGTCGCTGCAGCGCGACATCGACCGTAGCCGCACGGCGTGCGTGGTGGCTCTGGTGCACGCGCTGGGGTACAGCAGCAAAGAGATGCGCGCGTGCACGCCGACCCGTGCGGGGAGGTGCACCGCTACGGCCCACGGCCCGCGCCCTTGGCAGGTCCTACACCCGTCGGCAGACCCTCTGCCTCTTCTACGCCATTGCCACTAGTGTCGAGCTCTCACTACCACAAAAAACACATGTAACATTGGGTGTAGATGTTCTATAGCGGCGGGCCGATCCACCAGCCGCAATAAAGACAAAGCTAAAAATAAAGCTTTATTGCAGTGGGTCTTTCATAGAGTAAACACCTCGTCGCTGAAAAATTCACTGTAGCCTGCCGCTACGGAGTTCAAAAAATAAATAATAAAAAGCACGCCAGCGCTCGTCTATGGCTAGATCCGGGCCGGGAAGGGCGTCGTCGTTGGAAAGGATCGCCTGGACGGCCGCGGCCGCCCACGCCCTTGCCGGCGCTTGGCCCGCCACCCTTCCGCGTCCACCACGAGGTCCACTTTATATATTTCTATTTATAACGATGGTTCATAATAGAACCGTCGCTACCATATTTTTTACAACGCCGCTGGAGCCCTATTTTTTCGTAGTATCTGCAGCCTTGCCACCAACAAGTCCTGTCGTCTCCCTGATCCTCCAGCAGGGCCGGATTTGGGAGGGGGCAAGAGGAGCGGTGGCTCTGGACCCCAAGATCGTAGGGGGCCCTCCCCTTTGCATGTATATACCTATACATACTGATATACAAGCAGTAGCAGGCCCATTTGCTTCAAGACAAAAAAAAACAAACGAAGCCCACTTCTACCCACGACTCCAAACAAACCAACGAGAGTTTGCTTGACGCCTGTAGTTACGATCGCCTACCGTACCGCCACCGCCTGAGTTTGCTTGACGCCTGTAGTTACGATCGCCTACCGTACCGCCACCGCCTGAGTTGTGCATGCGTCGTGCCATCCCATCTTCAGAACGCTTCTCGTTTGCTTGACGCCTGTAGTTACGATCGCCTACCGTACCATCGCCGCCTGAGTTGTGCATGCGTCGTGCCATCCCATCTTCAGAACGCAACGCAGATCCCTGCTGACCCGCTCGCTGCTCCCATTGACAGCGCGATGACGCAACACAACGCGAGTTGCCTTGCTAATTTTTATCGTTGCATCGTCATCGGCCGTCATCGACCGCTGTCGCTGAGTCCGTGTGACCGTGTCTGCCGAGGGTATGTGTCCTATCCCTTGTGCCGATGTCTATCTAATTTCTATCCTATATCTAATTCCAATGCCAGAACGATGTGATTGTATTGTATGATAGAAGATCAATTAACTAATTTTGATTATTTTTTTTTCTAATTACAGCTAATGTCAACTAGAAAGTATCCATCAGGATATGAAAAATGACGAAAAAGACAGTGGCAATATGAGTTGATAGAATCACAAAAGGGAGATATGGATAAATTTGTAACAAAAAATACAAGCAGTTCAAGAAACCCAAATGAGTTGGCGATAGTTGCTGTGGAGGAACAAACTAATCCTAATTTAGAAGACCAGGGCTTGCCAGAAGACAATAATGACTTCAATGTGGATGATGGTAATGTAAGTGATCATGAGAATATATTTAATTCATCTGCTACAGAATTTGATAGTGTTGATGAACAACCTGTTTTTACTGGCATATTTATGATCTGAGAAATTAGGATAGTCTTGATAACAAAGCTAGGGACATATTAGTGGAGAAGTGACCGGAAACCTTGTATTTTCAAAGGATGGCAATTCAAGACATTTTTCGTATGCTTACTACTCTAGAAAAATGGACAATGGAGAGTTACATGACAGAAAGTGGTTAGTTTATTCAAAGCATATTGACAAAGCATTTTGTTTTTGTTGTAAGATTTTCAAAGTAAGCAATAGCAAAAGTTCGTTGGCACATGATGGGTTTGGAGATTGGAGGCATATCAGTGATAGACTAACAGAACATGTAACTAGTATCGAGCATATCACCAATATGAACGTTTGGAATGAACTGAGAGTTAGAATGGGCAAAGGTGAAACAATCGACCAAGAAATACAACAACAAATTAAGAGGGAGAAAGAACGCATAAGGCAAGTTTTATTAAGAATAGTTTCTGTTGTGAAATTTCTTGGTAAATGTAGTTTGGCTTTTAGAGGATCTAATGAGAAACTCTACAATGATCAGAATGGTAATTTTTATGCTTGTATAGAGATGATTGCATAATGACTTGGTCACGCAGACCATCTTAGACGTATTCAAAATAAAGAGAGTCGATATCACTATCTCAGTCATCCAATTCAAGATGAGTTGATAACTCTTTTGGCTTCTGGCATTACAAAATCTATTATCAAGGTTGTTAAAGAGGTTAAATATTTTTCCATTATTCTTGATTGTACTTCAGATGTGAGTCATCAAGAGCAAATGACTTTATTGATTCCGTGTGTTGAGATTTCTGATGGCAACATAAAAATTCTTGAGTACTTTTTAGGTTTTTTGAAGGTGGATGACACATCCGGTTTGGGGCTTTTCAAAGTATTGATTGATTTAATAAAGTCTTTTGATCTTAATGTTGATGATATCAGAGGTCAAGGTTATGACAATGGTCCTAATATGAAGGGAAAACATCAGGGAGTGCAAAAGCGACTGCTTGATATTAATCCAAGAGCCTTATACATGTCGTGCGCTTGTCATAGTCTTAACCTTACACTTTGTGATATGGCTAAATCTTGTGCTAAGGCTTCTACCTTTTTTGGAATTGTGCAAAAGATATATATATATTATTTTCTGGCTTCACCAAAAGATGGAAGGTTTTGCTTGACAATATTCCAAGTTTAATAGTAAAATCTTTGTCCAATACTTGTTGGGAAAGCCGGATCAAAAGCGTTCAAGCCATCAGATTTCAGGCTCCTCAAATTAGATCAGCTTTATCTAGGTTACATCAAGCTAGTGACACCGAACTAAGTGATAAGACTGATGTAAAAAATTTATTAAAAGCACTCGACAACTTTGACTTTATACTTGGTATGGTTATTTGGCATGACATTTTATATGCTGTAAATACTATGAGGAAGAAGCTACAATCACCATCTATGTGCATTGACACTAGCTTACAAAAAATAGAAGACATGAGAGATTACTTTAATAATTATAGGAATAAAGGCTTTGCTTCTAGTTTAGTCACTGCCAAGTCTATTGCAAGTGACATGGGCGTTGAACCATTATTTTCTATGAAGCGCAAAGCTCAAAGGAAGAAACACTTTGATGAAATTGATTCTTAGGAAGAAATTCTAGAAGCTGAGAAGGCCTTTGAAGTTAATTACTTCTTGGTTATGATTGATATGGCAAACACATCATTGAAAAGAAGATTTGAAGAGCTCCAGGTATTCAAAAGTATATTTGATTTTTTATTCAGCTCGACAACCTTGAAGTAACTGAATAATACTGTACTAAAGATTGTTGCACTAAATTTGCAAAAACATTCTCTTCCCATGGTTCATGTGATGTTGGGTTAAATGATCTAATCTCTGAGTTGAGAATTTTGAAGTTATGTTTGTCAGAAGCACCAATGTCTTCTATGAAGATTTTCAAGTATGTCACTAAGATGGATTCTTATCCTAATATTTTTATTGCTTATCGGATATTATTTACTGTGCCTGTGACTGTGGCATCAACTGAACGAAGCTTTTCAAAGTTAAAACTGTTGAAGAACTATTTGAGGTGTACAATGTCTAAGAACGACTGAATGGTTTGACCATTTTATGTATTGAGAAAAAATTACTAGATGAGACTGATATCAGCCCTATCATTGATGATTTTACATCAAGAAATGTTAGGAGAAATTTTTAAGATAATATATAAATAATTTAATATGATATTTTTTATATACAATTTATTTATCTTATATGTATTAATATATATTAAGTAAAAAAATATTTATATATAAAGGACCCCGATTTTTAGATGGGCCCAGCCCCCAAATTCTCAGCTCCGGCCCTGTCCTCCAGGCCCACCCATCACTGCCGCTGACGACCAATCCGAGCTCCACCTCCTCAAACCCGCCACCGATGAGCTGCTCCCCCTCCCACCCATCGCCAGTACTATCGAACACGTGACCCCCGTCTTCGACAACGCCGGTGAGCTCATCAGGTACGACCTGTCCTTTTACAACACAGCGCTCCCGAGGGAAGAAACCCAATCGCTGCAGACCTACGAGCCGGCCGAGCTCAAAGGAATTCTTTATCTGAAGATGATCTTGTCCTGTGACCCGTCGCGAGGAGATGATTGAACGGTCATGCTGATTCGCAACCGGCGCAGGCCGATCTCGTTCGCGAGAGTTGGGGGCGAGCAATGGCACTGGATTTCAACCTTGCCTCCATACATACAGTACTCCGAGTCTCCGACTGCATCTACACCATAACGGCGTGTTCTACGCGATGACTCCTCGAGGTGGAATCCATCGCTACACCATTGCAGTAGGTGGTTGTTGTGCCTGTGCCTTTTGTGAGGTGATCTTCAAGGAAACTTTCCCGTACGTCACGTTTAATGTGTACATTGCTCGGACACTGTCAGGCGACTGCTGCAAGTGTGGAGGTTCACGAAAGACGTCCCGACTGGAGAATCATCATTTGATTTGCATACATATCGTTTTGAAATCTACAAACTTGATTTTGACAAGCAATGTATCGTGAATATGGATAGCCTGTGGGATGCTACCTTGTTCATTGGACATAACTACACATGATGCCTGTTCACAAAAGAATACGCAAAGCTGCTCCCAGGTCATATATTTATTTTACTGACGATCTGAGTACTGGCTACTGGATTACAAACATTGTCGTCGGGATGTTGGAGTCTATAGTTTGGAGGATGACAGTGCTGCTGACGTTGTATCCTCCCAACCCTGGTTGAACTGGCTGAGTCCCGTATGGATTAGACCAAGTTTTACAAAGATTGTGTATCAATAGGTTTTCTTTTGCAGTTGTAGCGCCTTCATTTTGTTCCTTTTGGTATAAGCAAAAAGAATTGGGGTAATCATTTTGAATGTTATTCGTTATACATGTTCGCCATATTGCATTAATATATATCTTAGGCATGCATCAACAGAACATGTTATAATAATCTAATCTAATAGGAAAAAACAAATAAGAGAATTTTATGCAAAGCTAGCATAAAAACTTCCAGCACTCGTCAAGCGTGGATGCATTCAAGATAATTTCCTCTTTGTAATGAACCTAGCCAAGGCATACCACCGTACACAGATGCCAGTTGCCAGCGTTACTTTTCAAACTCAACATATCATAGGCTTTCGACACCGTATCATGGGAATATATGTTTGAGCTCCCTGGAGCAAAGAGGTTTCAGTGACGGGTGGCACAACTGGATTGTCCTAACCTTCAAATCATCGACATCATCGGTTTTGTTCAATGGTATACCGGGAACAACTTCCTTTATTTTTATTTTTTTTGAACAACTTCCATTCATGTACCAGAGATGAATCGTTGAGGAAGTCTTGTTTAAATTGGCCTTTAATTGTAAAACTAGACTACAAGGGCATATAGCTAGGCTTCAATTGTGAAACTGGACTACAAACCCAATTTGAAGTTTTGTTGAATGACCCAACTATCTTGACGTCCAAATTTCTCAAACGGCTTGTAAGGAAGTGAAATTGGTCATACAACCTTTCACGACGATGATATGAACTACCTTACAAGATTGTAAGATGTTGTTCTAATTTTCTTTTAATGCAAGTAACACGTTTGGATCGCCGTGTACTTAAGATTTGTTTCATGTGGACCTTTGAGCCAAGTGGCATGTCCATGCTTACACAGGATTGTATCAACATATGGCGAGGAGCTAAAAGGAAAGGTAACGAAATAATTAAGAGGAAAAATCATGATCAACCAGCAACGACTAACTGTAATCATTTTCAGACAGTATCAACATTGAAAAGGAATGCTTGCCTAGAATTTATTGAATGATACAATGAAATGAGTCATTATATGTATCTGAAAACATGTAAAGTTGTCCTTCTTTTCAACAAAGAAAGCAAATAATCCTTTCAGAAAAGGACGGAAAAACACATAGAGATAAGGATATACTACACGGAAAAACACATAGATATAAGAATATACTACATGGCGGTCAGGATATAGTACTAAGAGCGTTCCCAATGGGACACCTAAGAGCCAGCAAAAATAATAATTTATAGAAAAAAGTAAAGAGAGAGAGGACTGCTGGCGCTTAATCAAACGCTAACGATTGGACAAATTATCTCACTGACGCGCGCTCTGCCCATGGCAGCAGCGGGCGGCAAGAGCCAGGAGTCGACGCGAAACAGTAGCTGACATGTAGGCCCGCATACTAGATTGCCCACATGTCAGCCTCTGTTAATGCTAATGCACAACTGCAGAGGATTCGGTTTCAGCATGTTTGGATCCTCTGCAGTAGTGCACAGTCACTAACATGTGGGTCCGAGACCCACATGTTGTTAGGTGGCTCGGAAAAATTGGCAAGGAAATGCTTCATACCTTGACGAGGAGGAGAAGTGATGAAGTGATTGGTTTTCTTCTAACCAACTTCACAAGATGGAGTGACAAAGTGGCCAACCCACTTCGTATTCAAGCTAGGTGGCGACCAGCATGTTTTGTGACCAAGCGAGGTCGAAGACTGGCGAGGTGGCCGACTCGTTTCGCGCATGACGAAGTGGCAAGGTGAAAAAACGCATCTTGCGTCCAAACGAAGTGGCGGAGTGAAAAGAAATCTTCCCGCCACTTCACCAAACTGGCTGGATGGAGATTTCGTTTGGCGCCCAGTCAAGGTGACGTGGCGGCGGCACCCAACGATTCCACCGAAGGTCTGACCCAGATAAGGTTTCTCGTTGAAAAGACTAAGCTACCCCAGTCTGGAGACTGGTCGTGAGGGCCCTGCCAGAGGTAATTTAAAGCAAGTATTATAAGGTACAGTCAACAAGCGAAATAGGCTGCCATGTCAGCTGAGTTCTACGTGGAGGAGCGAGGAAAGAAGAAAGAGAAGAAAGCGGGCGTCTCGCAGAGTCGCTCGCTGGAAGCGGCGTACCCGAGAAAGAAATGCCCGCTCCCAGCCTGCAGCGAGCGATTCAGCCGGCGCTTGCTTCCTCCACTAGATCCCCTGCTCCATCCGCCTCCCTCGCACAGATCTTGCCGCCAAATCGATGTTCCCCGCGCCAAATTGTTTTCCTTCGTGTCGAATCGAAGTATGAAGTCCCTAATCACCCCGATCTTTACTTGTAAATCGTAGACTACAGATCCACCCATCCACGGCTACGCTCACGAGCGCGCCGCTGGCCCGGTGTGGCCTAACCTTCTGCCACGACTCCTCCCGTCCTCCACCTCTTTTTCCCGCGTGGCCTCAAGCTGGGAGCACCAGGTACATCCGCTGCATGGCAACTCGTCTTGCACTTGTCGTAACTTAGGTTCAGATGTGATATTGTTGAGGAGACCTCAAACAGGCTCAAAGGCAGTCTATTTCTTTCCCTATTCAAGAAATATGCTATGCCATAGACATGCTATATGATGGAAAATTTGTTGACTTATTTTCACCAGATTACAATATAGAATTAATTTAGTCAATATTCCAACTATGTGATTTCATTTTTCTTATTTCATACATGGCCACAATGATCTTGGTCATATCAGATTGTATTTATATGTCTACATTTAATACTTGCTATTTAATATAATCACTCTCTTAATCAACCTAATAGCTAGCTCCATTATACCAGCTGGCCATATGGAAGGCTCCATATGACATGACCTTTGCATTCCGCCAGCAGCCGGCTGAACTATAAGCCCTGCTCTTATGGAAGTTGTAATTTGACTGCGGGATCCTTGAGCTATAAAAGAATATTCATGGGCTCCCCAATGAGGGTCAGATGAGAGAGGCAGTAATTAGGATTACCCTGTAACAATTATGCGATTCCGTAAAGGAGAAATAAAAAGAGTGTTTTGAGACAGTTGTTATTAACCCATTTATCACTTCGTAAAAGTTGATTTTCTCGTTACAGAAAATCTGTGGGTATTTTGAGAATCCGACTCTGGATCTCAAAATACCAACACATGTGACTGTTAATGCGGGACCCACATGTGACTGTTAATGCACAGCAGTTAGTGCAGAGGATCCCTCATCCGTTCCAGCCGGCGCTGCTTTGGGCACGCTCTAATGGATTGGCCAAACTTATCTTTCACGCCAGCAAAGTTATCAAAATGAGCTGCCTCGATTAGTGTGTTCCAAGTGCGTGTTTTAGTGCTAATCGCCATTGTCACTTCTACTTTCGGAACCGTCAAAAAAGTGCAACGGAACCAAACCAACCATTCCAGCTGCTAGCTACAGCAACGATTAACCTACAACTAACTAACGAGCCAGCCATCCTTCAACTGACACGTCGGTCCAAATTGAAATAGGACCCACTTGTCAGTCATCAAATTCACAACGATGGCGGAATGACAAATCTTCCCAAACTCCAGGCCCCACGCCATTTTCTCCCCCACCGCACTCACCGTGTCGGCGGCTCGAGCTCCCACACACCTCGCGTACAAATGGCCGCCGGATCTCGCCGTCCCCGGCGACCCCGCCGCCGGAGATGAAGCGCCGCCACCTCCCGCCCGTCCTCCTCCTCCTGCTCTTCTTCCTCTCCCTCTCCTTCCGCCGCTGCCTGCTCCTGTACTGGACCCCGTCCCCATCCGCCGCGGCGGACCAGCTCCTCCGCCGCCTCGCCGCCGTCGACGTCGGCGGGGACCAGCTCCTGTCCGATGCGGCCGCCCTCCTCGCGAACGCCTCGATCTCCACCTTCCCCAGCCTCGGCAACCACCACCGCCTCCTCTACCTCCGCCTCCCGTTCCGCAACCCCGCCACCCCGGGCCCACCGAGGCCCAGAGCCGTCGCTCGCCTCCGCGTCCCCTTCGACGGGATCCCCTCCGACGCCTCCCTCCTCGCCGCCTTCCGCGCCTCCCTCCGCTCCTTCCTCCTCGCGCGCCGCCGCCGCCGCGGGGGCGCCGCCGCCGCCGTCATGACCGAGCTCCCCGGCCTCCTCGGCCGCGGCCGCCGGCGATTCCCCACCTGCGCCGTCGTCGGCAACAGCGGCATCCTCCTCGGCTCCGGCCGGGGCGCGCAGATCGACGCGCACGTCCTCGTCATCCGCCTCAACAACGCCCGCGTGGCGGGGTTCGCCGCCGACGTGGGCGCCAAGACCTCGCTCTCCTTCGTCAACTCCAACATCCTCCACACCTGCGCCACCCGCTCCGCCATCTCCGTCCCCGGGTGCGGCTGCCACCCGTACGGCCGCGCCGTGCCCATGGCGATGTACGTCTGCCAGCCTGTCCACCTCCTCGACGCGCTCGTCTGCAACGCCACCACCACGCCGGAGACTCCGTTCCCGCTCATCGTCACCGATGCGCGCCTCGACGCGCTCTGCGCTCGCATCGCCAAGTACTACTCGATGCGGCGGTTCATGGCGGAGACCGGCGAGCCGGCGAGCAACTGGACGCGGAGGCACGACGAGCGGTACTTCCATTACTCGTCGGGGCTGCAGGCGGTGGTGATGGCGTTGGGGCTATGCGACGAGGTGAGCGTGTTCGGGTTCGGGAAGGCAGCGGGGGCCAAGCACCATTACCACAGCAACCAGAAGAAGGAGCTGGACCTGCACGACTACGAGGCCGAGTACCAGTTCTACCGTGACCTTCAGACGCGGCCGGCGGCGGTGCCGTTCCTGGACGAGGCGCCGGGATTCAAGTTGCCGCCGGTGAAGATGTACTGGTGACTGTTTCTGTACCCTTTTTCTTGTGCAATTCTTACACTTGCTTGAGTGATAGGGATGTTTAGGTAGAGAGATAAGTGTAAATCACGGGCACATGGAAGCATATACAATGACAGATTGTGACACTCTTTGGTTCTTTTCGATAGGATAGGGAAGGAGAGAAATGTAGATCGGTTTTGTGTTGGTCTAATGGTTCAAATCCATTGTAATTGATGTAATGTGTAATACAATTCTTAGATTTGTTGGTACACGTGTATAGACTCCAGATTCCAAGCAAAATGTAAATTGGTTTTATCAGCAGTGGAGATGTTATGTTTCTTTTGGAAGTGGGAGGACAAATACTCTTTTTCCCCCACCGATCAGCTTGTTCAAATTGACCGGCATTTCTTCAAGAAAAATTGATTGGCATTGAGTAAATTAGATAAAACTGTTACAATTTGTTGAACTTGTGTACAGACTTCAGATTCATAACGTTGTAAATCACGCATCATATTTGGAGAGGTGCAGGGACATGAAGTTTTGCTGCAAGAGCAGCTATTTCTATGGTTGTTGATGAGTGGTTAATTACATCTGTTTAGGATGCACAGTGAGGAGCC
The DNA here is from genome assembly GCA_030378355.1 of Eleusine indica. NCBI lineage: Eukaryota > Viridiplantae > Streptophyta > Magnoliopsida > Poales > Poaceae > Eleusine > Eleusine indica. Next base: position 43,317,875 of record CM059501.1, on the reverse strand, counting down.
TACTTAAGCTTGCTGGCATTGATACATTGCTTGCTGGAAAGTCTGGCGAGAATTATCACTAACTGACATTCATTATCGCTTCAGAAAAGGTTGGTAGCCCATCTCTTATCAGATTCTGTTGTACTAGTAGCTGATGAGCAACCAACTAATAAAATAGGGACTTGTTATGCAGTCATCTCTTTAAACCATTAGATCTAAATCCAACGGTTTATAATTATTATACAGAAAATCTTATAAAAAAATCAAAATACAAAATAACAAACCATCAGCTGAAAGCTTTCAGTCGATTGAAGACTAGAACTATGAATAAAATAAGATTAGTGTGAAAAAGAATGTGGAAATGGACAATGTAGCGTGAGCTGCTGTCGCAAGTTGATTTATCTGATAGTAAGTGATAACTCTAATGGCCAGTTTGTTTCCTTTAGAAGCTAAATTTTAGCCCTTAAAATTTAGTTCTAGGGTGTTCGTTTGTAAGAGCTAAACTTTTGTTTTCACATTGAAATGACTACTTTGCCCATAGTTATTACATAAATCATGCAAACCATGCAAACCTATTACTTTCAAGAGCAATTTCATCACATTTTTGGACAGCATTTATTCAGCCACAAAAGCTAGGCAAATTTAAATTTAAATTTAAATTCAAATTTCATTTGTCACGAGCACAAATAATATGAAACACAATTGAAGCTCCAATTCAAATGATCCATTTTTGGGCACAATTCAAAAAGAAGCACAAAACAAGCTTGAATAGGGATTCAACTCGGACAACAATGGATGGAGGTCGTCTTCCCCGAAGCCTTATATCAGTTGCATCATCTTTCCCAAAGCCTTCCATCGGTTGCAGCATCGGTGGAACTGAGCAAGGAGGTGGCGATGTCATGAACGTAGCGGGAAGCCGAGCTCAGATGCGGGGAGGCAAGGAAGACGGATCTACTAGTGGTGAACCAAGTTTGAGGGATGGGGGGGGGGGGGGGGGCGGCAGACCGAGGTCGAATGCGAGGAGGCGGCGGACCGAGCTCGGATGCGAGGAGGCGGGGACGAGGCGACGATCAGAGCTCGGATGCGGGGAGGCGGCGAGCCGGGCTCTGATGCGGGGAGGTAGCGGACCGAGCTCTGATGCGGGGTGGCGGCGAGCCGAGCGGCGGAGGCGGGGGCGCGGGGAGGAGGCGGAGCCGGTGGTAGAGCAGTGGCGGCTTAGGGAGCGAGTCACGGGCGTGAGGAAGGGCAAGGATAGGTGAAGTCTAGGATGGTGAACCTAATTTGATACCAGTACTATCAGCTTTTGCGTCGTGCATGTGCTTGCAAACTCTGGTTTGTGTTTATCCAGGGAAAGTATCTAATATATTTTCTTTTATTTCTAAATTTTAGAAGTGTTTCTATAGAAGCACTGACCTTTTATATGACTTGCGGCTTTCTACACATGCAGCAGTCAAACCGATGTTGGAACGAAATTTTTGTGCAAATACAGCAGACTCTGCACTAGCCTTCAAAAGGTTGTGTGACCGGTTTTCTAGTTAACCAAGTTAACTGGTCAGTTTTAACCTTGAGACACGTCTTTTTTCTCTGGTGTGGCCACCCTCCACGTCGAACGCTTCGCTCCCGCCACCACCCGTGCAACGTTGCTGGCATAATGGACTGTGGGCCGCCGCTCTAGATGTTCACTGTCTACTTGGCCCGTGTGTGGTCCTCATTTCTCTTCTTCTACCTTCATCCATACATCTTTTGCCATAGCATCATTGGCAAGTGAGAGGCAAGCCAGATGGGAAGAAAGAAAGAGGCAGACGATCATATGGGAAGACAAAAATAAAATAAAAAATGTACACATTGGCGATGTAGAATGGACCAGCATATCAAAAATCAATTATGAAATTTTAGAAACCATTAAAAAAAAGATTCAAATCCATAAGAACGTTCGATCCAAATCCAAGAAACAAATTTTTAACTGATTTTACTAGATTCCAATACTAGATACATAGATATGCAAACTCCCTCCAAAGATCAATTTATTAGTGTTGGGGATAGATATTAGCCATGACACATGGCGACAATCTGAATAACCCAAGAGACGTAAGCCTTTGGGCTCTAACAATAGGATCGGGTTAGCCGTGTCCTGTCCGACCCTACACAAGAAGGCCCGATCCCCCTAGCTTCCCTCGACACCCCCCCCCCCCGTGCCCGCGCACGCGTGAAGGGGGACGAGCACGCCTCGCCTCGCTCGACCCCTAACGAGTGGGATCGAGAGATCTCCGCCTTGTTCAACCCTCGCGACTGGGGTTGTGTGTCCAAGAGGATAAGAACGCCTACTCTAAGCTTCATGACCATTGTTGTTTTGAAAACGCCAAGGTATGAATGTTTTGGTGATTGAGTAACAACATAAAATGGTGTTGGCACCGGAATTTGGACTGGTCCCTGTGGTCAGAGACGTGGAGTGAGAATCGGCTGAGTCAATAAAGTTCGATGGCCAAAGGGAATAAAGTGGGCCTAATGGGGTTATTTTATCTCTTAATATTTTAGTTTAGATTTTGTTTAGGAATAAATCTAGTCGGTTTGTTGTTTGGAAACCAAAGAGTCCTGACCGAATCGGGTCAGAATCCCTCTTACATGGGGCTATAAATATGTAATAGGGTCTGTACGAAAAAAACTTAACACATTCGTTCAATACAACTCGCCGCATCGCTACCTTTTTCTCGACGAAACCCTCGTCTCGCGCGGGCTGCATCGGCTCTGATCTCGGCGAGAGACTTGGATTAGTCAACCTCGGTAATTCTACTGATTTCAACTAGTACTTTTTCATTGATTTGATATTCTAGTTGTTATCTTCACAATTGCTAGTTATCCGATAATTATGTTTTTATTATGTTTATTTTATCAACTTTGATTGCAATATTGTCTCGGTTAGGTTCGATCTCTTGTGATTTCTAGAAGATTTAGTGAACGTGATTTAGATCTGTTACTCGAGTCACTTTATCGATTTTACCTATAATTAAAGCGTATTATGGTTTTATCTGCTTTGTTTAGGCACTGTCTCAATTAAGTTCGATCTGCTCGAGCTAGCGAGGCTGCATCGACTTAGATTTCTCGCTGTGTTGATAGGGTTAGGTGCGAGTCAATTATAGGTAGAGTCGATGAGGTTCTATCAGGATGTTTAGCCGGTAGGTTATCACAGTTCGATCGGCTTCAGAGTAGTTTGTCTGTATGCTATCATATTTTAGAAATCGATTGACCCTTTTATTTAATAAGATTAAGATCTGTGAGTTTAAAGGCATGTTTTATCGGCACTTTCTTTGCATTAATTGATATTTATTGATTAGATTGCTGATAAGCCAATATAAATTAGCTAATTAGTTTACTTTTCCAATATTATCTGCTATTTATAGCCGACGGCTGGTTTTCATGAATAGTAACTATCGACTTTCTTCATCGGCATGTCTGAGGCCGTGACTCGTGAAATTTAATCGTTTGTTTTGTTTGTCGATTTGCAGGAAAAATCGACTGGCACGCCCCGGTTTCCGTATTGAGCCTGCACTAGAGTTAAGCAGATCTCTCAGGTTGTGCATGTAGATTTTCACGTCAACACGCTTTTTGGCACGGCCGGTGGGACTTAGAACTTCAAGTTCAGCATCATGTCTGGAATGCCGAAGGACCCTTCTCCTAAACTCCCTCAAAATCCTCCCCCGATGCATGACGTTGGAGCAGTTCTTAAAGGGGAGAATATGTTGCCGGTTGATATGGATGATTTGGGTGATGACCTGAAAGCACAAATTGATGAAAGTCTTAGAGTTCCAGAAACTTCTGCTGGAAAACTTTAGCAAGACTAGGCATGGCAAGATCATACAGAAAGGAAAGCTACCTGTTGCTGCATAGTTGAGGGAGATGAGACCTAGAAGCAACAAGTTCAGCCTGCACCTCAAGTTCTTGATGAAGAGACGCTGAAGAATATAATCCATACAACAATACACCATGCATTGATTAATCAATCACCTGTATTGGTTAATACATTAAGGGCTTTGATTCTTCAGGCTGTGGAAGGTTGTGTATATGACGATCCGGCGCGTGGGCTGATGTATTTCCGTGTTCATGGGAATATTCTTCGGCCTACAATTGAGGAAATACCATATTCACAACTACCCAGTACAAGTACTATAGCTCCTGCAATGGGTTCAAGACCGCCGGCTATTGAAACCACTCCACCTCCAAGGAATGCTGATGGTAGCTCGATGTGAAGAACACCTAATAGGATGATCTTGTAAAAGACAACTCCACAGACACAACCACAACACTACAGGTAAGAGACATTGGTTCCACCAAATGTCACATATGATATAATGCCCAATGTGGAGCTGAGTATGTTTGGGATTGAGAAACCATGTGGATATGTGTCATGGTTTGCAATATGTTATGAGTAATGAACTTTGGCTTATTTGGTGTTTGAGTTGAAATGCGGAAAACTATGGGATTGCATGAGTTTGTGCATGGTTATGCTTTGACTAACTGGAGTTGGTGAAGGTGTTGGTTAAGATGTAGGAGAAGGAAAATGTGTTTGCTTGTCTCATGATGTGTACGGTTTCGCGGATGAGCCTTAAAACCGTGGTGGTGATGAAGATGGTGTATTGACCAAGTCAAGGTGAACGGGATGGCGGTGCATGTGACAAGGGGATCCAATGGAGCAGGACCGGGAGTGACTTGTCGGTGGTCAGGATCACGGGATAAGGTGACACGCATCGACATCGAGAAGTCACGCTTGGAGAAGCGTGCAAGGCGGTTTCCCGGTTTGGGCCTCAAAATCGGTGGCGGTGTTTGGAGGTGCACGTGGCACCATCGCAGAGCTTGCATCGAGACGAAGCAAAGATGTGAAGGGTCCAAGGGCGTCCGGGCGACGTGGAAAGAGTTGGACGAGTTTTCCCCTGGTGGTAGGTGGCAGTGTATTATGGGTCAAGGGTAGAGTGGTCTTTAGGATTAGCCCTAGGCCTATATAAGGAGAGGTTGGCTGGTGGGAGAGGGTGTCTCTTCCTATTAGCCTTGTGTTAGGTTTTCATTTCATAGAGCTAGGAGTGTGCTTCATGTTATAGAGGAGAGGAAAGGGTGTGTGAGAGACAATCTTTTCACTTCCAAATTATTGGAGAAAGAGGGTGGCTTTCTAGCCATGTACCCATGAATCTTGTATGCAAGAATCAATTATATGAGATTCAATTTCATGCTCAGGATCTTCTTCTCTCCCTAAATCCCGAATTTTTCTTTTTTCTCATTTTTGGAGCTATTTTCATGGGAGTTTTGATCTCCTTTTTGAGTGAGTTTTGGGATGGATTTCTTAGGGGATCTTGGTGCTATGACGTGGAACAATCCTATATGGGCCCTTGACCGAATCAAGGGCACAAGCACCTTCGATTTCGTGGATTTCTCCAAGTTCTTCCATTTGGTGTTCTTGGCTCAAGATCTAAAATTAGTGGTGATTCTTTGAGCTTTTTGAGTGAATCTCTTTAGAGGACAGTTGTGATGTCTTGTGGATGATCTGGTCCAAATTTCGTGATTTTTGGAGTTCATCTGATAGGGTTTTGGAATTTTTCTTTCAGAATCGAAACTGCTATTCTGTTCAGGACAGAACTTCCGTTGCTCGGCAGAACTTTCGTCGCCCGGAACTTCTGTGAGTGACAGAACTTCCATCGTGGACTTCGGAACTTCCGTCGGGTACTACGGAACTTCCGTCAAGCTACAGAATCACGTTTTTCTCAGATCTTATTTGTTCATCCTTTGACCTTATTGTGCTTCCGCTATGTATCCTATTGCTTTAAATCACTCCTAGGGTTAACACATCACAAGTTGGTGTGTGTGACCTTGGTGATTTGCCTAGAGGAGGGCTTTGGTTGTAGTTAAGACATAGGCCAAGTTCTTGAGAAGAATTTTAATTGGCTACCATTCACCCCCCCTCTGGTCGCCTTCTCGGTTCTTCAATTGGTATCATAGCCGGTTTGATCACTAGTTGACCTTAACCGGCTTTGTGATTTGAAGGCAACATGGAGAATCATACGGTCAAGCTTGTGATGTTCAATGGGGAAGATTTTCCCTATTGGAAATCACGGACCAATGCTTATCTGCTAAGTCAAGGTCTTGCTATCTAGGACATCGTCGAGCAAGAATACAACATACCTGCGAACCTCAACGCTGCAGCCATTGGTGAGTTAAACAGGTATGAAAACAACTCCAAAGCTGTCAACATCTTGCTCTTTGCTCTTGATAGGAGTGAATTTGATTGTGTTTCACATCTTGGCACTGCTCATGTTATTTGGGAAAAACTTTGTATTTACCATGAGGGTACCAACCAAGTCAAGTCTATGTGTAAGGACTCTTATAATAGACAGTACCAAACCTTCGCACAAAAACCTGGCGAGTCACTAGATGACACCTTTCGTAGATTTGAGGCTATTGTGTGCAATTTGAGGGCTTGTGGTAACCTTGTCTATGATGATAATGATAGAGCTAAACAATTGTTGTAGTCTCTTGATGAAAATGTTTGCGGTGTTAAGATTGCTGCTTTAGAGTAAACTGCTGATTTCAATACCCTTACTTATGAGCAACTATATAGCAAGCTGAAATCACATGAACTGTTTAGGAAATCTCGTCCCAATCATGCCAACCCTTCTTCAAGCATGGCTTTGCTTTCTAGTTCTCAAAAGGGTAGTCATGGCAGTACCTCTTGTCGAACTAACCCCTCACATGACAAGTCTTCCTTGGAGTTCGCTTTGTCTTCTCTTGTTGCAGCTTCCAATGAACAGATGGAGTGCATTCCTGATGAGGAGCCATCCTTGCTCCCAAGGAAGTTCAGGAAATTCTACAACAACCGCAAGGAGAGAAGAGGCGGTGGCTCAAAAACACATTTCAAGTGTGGCGGCCCTGGATACTTCATTGCCGACTGCCCCAAGAAGAAGAAGGAGGCCGGGTACCATGACAAATCTGAAGAGTTCAAGAAGAAGAAAAACCACTTCTCCAAGAAGGGCAAGACCTCCAGGAAGCTCGTGAAGGCGATCACACGTACCTGCGTTGCCGCTTTGAGCGACGTCGACCTCACATCAAGCGAAGGCCTTACAAGCTTGGAGGAGGAGGTTAAAAAGCCACGAGTCAAGAGAAAGCACGACTTCACTGGGCTTTGCTTCATGGCAAAGAATGATCTCGACACCGACTCTGACACAAGCGAGGTACCTCCCACTGTTGATGAGCTCTCCTCTGAACTTGATCGATTGCGCGATGTTCTGCTCTTGCAAGATGATAAGCTCCGTAGTGCTATTCGTGAGAGTAGAGAGCTTAAGTCCAAATGGGAGAGTACTGACTATGAAATTGCTTCGCTTAGGTCTAAGATTGCTAAGGATGACATTGTTGTAGAGTGTGAGTCCTGTCAAGTTGTGATGACTAATCTCAGTCAGAGGGAAAGTGTGCATGCTCAAGTTGCCAGTCAGCTTGAGAGTGCCCTTAAAGAACTTGATGAATTCAAGGCTGGACTAACTCTTTTGTGTGCATGTGAGTTGGAAGCTCAAACCCTCAAAGTCAAAGAGCTTGAGTCCAAGCTGTTAAATGAGACTCGCTCGAAAGTTCTCCCACCACCATGTGTTATGTGTGGCTGTCTTAAGGATAAGCTTTCAATCACTAGAGAGGAAAACAAGAACTTAGCTCAGGAAAATGACTATCTTATCCCTCGTCTCAAAAGAACCCTAGTGAGCGAAGAAAAGATTGAGAGTGACTTGTCAAGAGTTAAGGAGAGTGCCTGAAGGTCGATCTACAACTTGGGTTTGGGATATGGGAGGTGTGACAAACAGAGTACCAATGTGGGTAAGTTTGTGATGAGGACATCACTCCTATGGATACACACAACACTCCTCCAATTCTGGACTTGCAAGGTCCAATGACTAGAGCTCGTGCACGACGACTAAATTTAGAGGTGAGCTCGTTCCTACGTTCTTTGCTATATGTTACTTTTGAGAATGGTTTGCTACCTAATGATTATTTTATGATTAGAAACGTCGAGGACCATCAAGGGCTTGGAAGCCAAAGTGGAGGCACAATCAAAACCGACTTTGAGTCTGTTTCGGGGTCCAGGACCAGTCTGCACTAAAACAGTCATCCAGGACGCATACGGACTCGGATTTGGACGTTCTACATATGCACGAAAAGATAAGGAGAAAACCTTTCCAATGCCGCCGGCCTCATGTCAAAATTCATTCAGAGTCATCAGGAATCGTCGAAACAAGAGAGAATTTGTGTCGGTGCTGCGTCGCCTATTTTTGGCCTTTGGGCTTTGTATTTAGTTGAGCCCAATTAGGGGCGCGTCCAGAGGGTCTTGCACGATCCTAGGGTCTTTATATACAGCCGCCACCGCACCATTAGGGTTCAGGTTTTGCTTAGATCAATTCTGTTTATAAACAGTGTCGCCGTTCATCGGTTTGTGAGACCCCAACTTCGAGAATTTAATCATACATCTGCAATTGTGTTGCATTCTTCGTTGTTCTTGCTTGTGTTCTTGATTCGCAGGCAGGGATTAGCCTTCTCGGCGAGGTCAATCGTCTTTGGACGGTGGATAACCAGAGGAGACGTCGTGCTGCGATTGCGGGGTTTAGAACGTGCTGTTCTGAAGCCGGATCGATTTGTGTGTCGCCTTCGACCAAATCAACTTACCAAGAACCTTTCGGAAGATCGGGAACCCTTGTTTACATCACTTTGTGCCTAGCTCTATCTACAAGGATGAGGAACATTCCATCGAACCCACTGACACATACTATCCATCTAACCCCAAGCCTTTCTTCAACCCAAAGCAAACAGAGAAGTCAAAACCCAAACCTCCTATGCAATCAAAGTCTAAATTTGAGAGAGTCTATATTTGCATGTTCTATGGTCGAAAAGGCCACTTGGATGAGTTCTGTTATAGGCATAAGAGGATTGAGAGGATGCAAGCTGAGTTGACTAGAGATGTGCGTCGTGATAGTTTTGTTGACTTTCAGTCTTGCACTTTTTCTTGTGCCTATCGTGGACAGGGTCATTCCCCATATGGCTTGGTTCACAAAACAGAGGCTTTGAGCCACAGCGCTTTGGCGCATCATGTTTTCCCCATCGTGGTGAGCATCGCTCGCGTGGATATGGTTTTCACTCAGATGATTTTTATCCTCGTGACACAAGATTTGAGTCGAGACGCTTTGACGGGTCACGCTTTGCCATCGTGGTCCTCGTCCCATGCGTCCGAATGGTAATGTGTAAAGAACTGTGATGACTTCTACGGGTCATATGGTGAAGTGCTGGATCCCCAAAATCTTTCTTTCTAACCCTATCACTGAGCCATCAATCTATCCTTCTCGTTCTTTGTACGCAGTAGGTGGAGGCTTGGAGAACAAGTGGTTGTTGAACTCCGGGTGTTCGCGCCACATGACCAGAGATGCAAAATAATTCTCCAGCGTCACTCCATTGAAGCGCCATGAGTATGTGACCTTCGGGGATGACAAGAGTGGGAGAGTGAAAGGAAGGGGTACGATAAAGGTAAATGAAAACTTCACTCTCAAGAATGTTGGTTTGGTTGAGCATCTTAAGTACAATCTTCTCTTTGTTTATTAGTTGCATGATGTTGGTTTGGAAGTGCGCTTTAATAATAATGCTTCTTGTGTTCTTGATTTGGATGGTTCTTTGGTTTGTGGGATCTCTCACATTGGGAGAGTTTTTCAGGCTGACTTTGCTATTTCTTCTGGCTCTCACAAGTGTTTGTTTGCTCGATCTTCCTCTCAGCTCTGGATATGGCATAGGAGACTAGGTCACATGAGTTTCGACTTGCTTTGTCACTTAAGTGGCCTAGGTTTGACCCGAGGATTGCCTAAGCTCAAATTTGACAAGAATTTGGTTTGTACTCCTTGTCGTCATGGGAAAATGGTTGTCGCTTCTCACCCACCAATTAATTTGGTGATGACTGAATGACCTGGAGAGTTACTTCACATGGATACTATTGGTCCTACTCGGGTTCGTTCGGCGGGTGGCAAGTGGTATGTTCTTGTCATTGTTGACGACTTCTCTCGATATTCATGGGTCTACTTTCTTGAGAGCAAGGATGAAGTGTTTCATCACTTTCAGAGCTTAGCTTTGAGGTTGTTCAAGCATTCCTGATGCATTACGAGCAATCCGTAGTGATAATGGCATCGAGTTCAAGAACTCCTCCTTTGATGCTTTCTGCCTTGAGTATGCTATTGAGCATCAGTTTTCAACACCTCGTATTCCTCAATAGAATGGTGTGGTCGAAAGAAAGAATAGAACCTTGGTGGAGATGGCCCGGACGATGCTCGATGAGCATAGGACTCCGAGGTGGTTTTGGGCTAAGGCCATCAACACTACTTGCTATGTTTCCAATCGGGTTTTCTTGCGCTCAATTTTTAATGTGACTTCCTATGAGCTATGCTTTGGAAGGAAGCCATCTGTTTCTCATTTGCGTGCCTTTGGTTGCAAGTGCTTTATTCTCAAGCGTGGCAATCTTGATAAGTTTGAGTCGAGATCTTTCGATGACATTTTTCTTGGTTACACTCTTCATGACCATTCTTATAGAGTTTTGTACTTAGAAACTAACACCATCGTAGAGTCCTGCAATGTAACCTGTGATGAATCAAACTCTTGTACAAGCAATGTGGCTGAGACTGCAGGTAACAGGGAAATGGAGGAAAGCATCTTTGTAGAAGAGGAGCTACATGGCTTGGATGATGATGATGACGAGGCATTCCATCACACATCCAAGCTTGTTCCTGCTGCTTCCACTACTCCAGCAGAGGGTCCAGAAGCTTCTACATCGACTTTAGCTGCTGTCGAGCCAGTTCCAGCTGTGGTTGAGGGGGAGGTACACTCTGAGATAGAGGCCTCTCTTTGCATTCAACGTCTCGGTCTGCACATCTCGCCTGCTTTACCAATTTCTTATTTGTTGCCACCTTTGAACCATGGGATGTTGGACACGCACTATATGATGATTATTGGGTTAATGCCATCCATGAGGAGTTGGAAAATTTTGAGAGAAACAAAGAATGGACCCTTGTAGAGCCTCCTGTTGGTGTCAATGTCATAGGAACCAAATGGGTGTTCAGAAAAAAGCATTGGGAGGATGGTGATGTTGTGAGAAACAAGGCTAGGCTTGTTGCTCAGGGTTTTAGCCAAGTCGAGGGCTTAGACTATGGGGAAACCTTTGCTCCTGTTGCACGCATAGAAGCCATTAGGATTTTGCTTGCATTTGCTGTGTCTAAGGGCATTAAGCTTTACCAAATGGATGTCAAGAGTGCTTTCCTAATTGGCTACATAGAGGAAGAGGATTATGTGAGACAACCACCAGGCTTTCCTAAATGGATCTCAAGCTCCAGAATTGCTTTTTTCTCAGATCTTTTTTGTTCATACTTTGACCCTCTTGTGCTTCCGCTATGTATCCTATTGCTTTAAATCACTCCTAGGGTTAACACATCATACATTGGTGTGTGTGACTTTGGTGATTTGCTTAGAGGAGGGCTTTGGTTGTAGTTGGGACATAGGCCAAGTTCTTGAGAAGAATCTTAATTGGCTCCCATTTACCCACCCCCCTCTGGTCGCCTTCTCGGTCGTTCAGGGACGCCATCATCAGCTGCGCTACCAGGAGAGATGGGAGGCCAACACCCTGTCATTAATTATAGTACAAGAACCACTCCGGAGATGCCAGCATCTGGTTTTACATTGGCTACTGCTAATGCCAATATTTCGACCGTTGACTGGGTAGCCAAGATTGTTGAAGTTATGAGATAATAGTTTGGATTGAAGCCAAAGCAACAGACTTATATGTATCGGCCTCTATATCCTCCTAGTTATGATTTGATTCCTATACCGAGCCGATACAGACCACCAGAGTTCACTAAATTTACTAGACAGGACAATACTACTACCGTTGAGCATATCAGCCGATTTTTTGTACAATGTGGAGAAGTTGGTGTAACTGAGGCATTGAAAATCAGATTGTTTCCTTTATCGCTATTTGGATTGGCTTTTTCATGGTTTGCGTCCTTACCTCCAAACTCTATCATCGTATGGGCTGATCTGGAGCAGAATTTTCATAAGTATTTCTTTGCTGAGACAAGGGAGATGAGGTTGTCAGACCTGATTGCTGTGAGGCAGAAAGCTAGAGAGTCTGTACATAACTATGTGTAGAGGTTCAGAGAAGTACACAGCAAATGTTTCAGCTTACAGTTAACAGATAACCAGATGGCGAAGATCGCATTCAATGGTCTGGTTGCGCCCTTGAGAGAGAAGTTTCCTTCGGCCGAATTTGAAAGCTTGTCCCAGCTAGTACAGAAGGTGTCTATCCAAGAGAATATGACTCGGGGGGGGGGGGGGGGGGGGGGCAAGGTCAAGGACGATTCAGATTAATTACCATGATTGCGAGTCTGAGTCCAAGGAGGAGACAGAAGATGTCGATATGGCTGAGTGGACTAGAAATAAGAATGTTTTATCGTGTCCTTAGGTAAAGCAAAATGATCCAGAGGAGAAATATGATTTCGATATCACCAAGGCTGATAAGATATTTGACATGCTGCTACAGGAAAAGCACATTCAGTTCCCTCCTAATCATGTGATTCCACCTGCTGAAGAGTTGAAGAAGAAGAAATACTGCAAGTGGCATAATTCACCATCCTATAACACTAATGAATGCAAGGTGTTCAGAAGGCAGATTCAGTCAATGATTGAGCAAGGGAAGATAAAATTTACTAACGGGACGATAAAGATCGATGGGCATCCATTCCCTGCAAACATTAAGATGGCTGGTATTGACAACGTGGATGCATTCATTAATCGGTATCAGAAAAAGAGAGACACGGAGATGAAGGAGTCGCAATTTGATCCGCATTGGGAGTGTCCGTTCTTTCAGTATTGCTGGGACCACGATATAAAGCTTCCCCCAATCAAAAATTGTCCAGGTTGCAGCCGGCGTGTGGATTAGATGTATAGAGAAGCCCCAAAGAATCATCGGCACTAGCAATGACAAGATGACTCTAAAAAGTCGATGGTGGGTTTGGCTGATGGGCGTGGAAGAGTGTCGGCGTTTGATCGACTTGGGACTAGAAGGGCAGAAGAAGAAGCTAAGTTTGACAAAGAGGTCGATCGAGAACTCCAGGAGGAGCAGGAGAAGAATGATCAATGGTGTCCATCTGACATTTTCTCCAAAAGTCAAAATCGTAGAGTTCAGAGGATGTGCTATAGGCAAATCAGGGTTGGTCCATACTACTATGATGAAGTTGATGATCAACCACCCAAGAAGGTTTGGAGGCCAAAGGTGAAGTCACAAGGGCAGGTGCCTAGTGCTACAGTTGGCATGGTGATGATGCTTCCCCAAGAATTCATGGCCTCAGAAGAAAAACTGTTTGCTGATGAAGAGAATGTGCCTTAACTAGTGTTCGATACACAACAAGCAGTGTATGATAAACCTGATGAATCTGAGCATCGGCACCTAAAGGCCTTATACTTGAAAGGGTTTGTTGATGGGATGCCGATGGGGAAGATGATGGTCGATGGAGGTGCTGCAGTCAACATTATACCGATCATTACAACCAGAAAGTTGAGTAAGATTGATGATGATTTGATTGATACTAATATGATTTTGAGAGATTATGGTGGTCGCACTGCAGCAGCTAAGGGAGTTCTAAACATGGAGCTCACAATGAGCAGTAAAACTTTGTCGGTTACTTTCTTCGTTATTGATGGAAAGGGAACCTACAACTTGTCGTTAGGCCTTGACTGGGTCCATGCCAACTGTTGCGTACCATCGACTATGCATCAGTCTCTTGTCCAGTGGATTGGCGATCAAGTTGAGGTGGTCCCGACCGATGAAACCGTCAATGTTGCATCGTCCTATTTAGCACCATGGCATGCAGATAATATGGAGTGTCTGTCCGGCAAGGTTTGGGATCGAGATTTTGTCAAGATTACTACCTAGGGTCCTGAGGTGGTGGACTAGTCAAATTCAAAGCTGTTTCTCTGACAGACACCCTAATGGATTTTGTAGAAGATGGAAAGCTAGGGAAAGGGTTTATGTCGGCCGATGAGTTGCAAGAAGTCGATAGATGAGAAGGTGATAAACCTAGGCCGACATTTATCAGTAAGAAATTAAATGAAGATTTTAAAATTGAGTTAATAAAGTTGTTGAGAGATTATCAGGATTGTTTTGCTTGGGATTATTTAGAAATGTCCGGTCTTTGCCGATCTATTGTTGAGCATCAGCTTCCTATCAAACCTGGATATCGACCTTATAAGCAACCACAAAGAAGAGTTGATCCAATGATTTATGATGATGTCAAGGCTGAGATTACTAGACTATATGATGCTAAGTTCATCAGGCTTTGCTGATATCCAGAGTGTGTATCCAACATTGTGCATGTGTTCAAACATAATGGGCAGCAGAGGGTGCGTATCGACTTTCGACCATTAAACAAGGCTACTCCTAAAGATGATTACCTGCTGCCGATAGCAGATCTTCTAGTTGATGCAGCAGTGGGGCATACAATTGTTAGTTTCATGGATGGCAGTGCTGATTACAATCAAAGTTTTATGGCAGAGGAAGATATATCGAAGACTTCTTTCAGGTGTCCAGGGGCTATTGGATTGTATGAATGGGTCGTCATGATATTCGGGTTAAAGAATGCTTGAGCCACATATCAGAGAGCTATGAACTATATATTCCATGATCTGGTTGGTAGATTAGTAGAGATTTATATTGATGATGTGGTGGTGAAATCCAAAAGAGTAGAAGATCATGTAGCTGATTTACAGGAAGCACTCGAGAGAACCAATAGGTATGGTCTGAAGATGAATCCTAAAAAGTGTGCTTTTGGTGTATTAGCTGGCCAATTCCTAGGCTTTATTGTGCATGAAAGAGGAATTGAAATTGGCTCAAAAAGAATCAAGGTTGTCAATGATATCAATCCTCTTGTGAACAAGACAGAGCTACCCCTGATCGACAAAGTTAATTTTATAAGAAGATTTCTTTCCAACTTGTTAGGAAGACTTGATGTGTTTACTCCATTGTTGTGGTTGAGAGCCGATCAGTAATTTGTGTGGGAGCCTTGGATGATATCAAGAAATATTTAGTCTCGCCTCCTGTGCTAACACCACCAAGAGAAGGATTGCCCTTCAAGCTATACTTAGCAGCTGATAAGAAGTCGATTGGATCGACTTTAGTTCAAGAACAGGATGGTAAGGAGAGGGTTGTGTTCTATTTGAGTCGAAGATTAATTGATGCTGAGACCAGGTACACTGAGATTGAAAGATTGTGCTTATGTTTATATTTCTCATGTGAGAAGTTGAGGCATTATCTATTGTCGACCAAGTGCGTGGTGGTATGCAAAGCCGATGTCATCAAATACATGTTATCAGTTCCAATATTTAAAGGAAGGATTGGAAAATAGATGCTAGCATTTGCTGAACATGACCTGACCTATGAATCTACTAAAGCTGTCAAGGGTCAAGCTCTGGCTGATCTGGTAGTTGCACATTGTGGATCGGATGAGTCAATGGTGGAGCCGATGCCATGGTTATTATTTTTTTTGATGGTTCTGTGTGCAAGAATAGGTGTGGCATAGGGCTCGTTATTATATCGCCTTGGGGGGCAAGATTTGAGTTTGCGTTTACTGTGGAGCCATCAACTAATAATCAAGTTGAGTACAGAGCTGTTCTTAAAGGGTTGCGAATCTTACGGGAAGTTGGAGTCTATTTTGTTGAAGTTGTTGGTGATTCATTGCTTATATTCGGGCAGCTAGCAGGAAAATTTGAATGCAATGATGATATATTGAGTTTATTCTATGCCGAGTGTCAGGATGTGGTACAACAATTCAAGAGAGTAAGGTTCAAGCATGTCCCTAGAGAGCAAAATATGGAGGCAAATGATCTGGCACAGAAGGCATCAGGCTATCAATTGAATATCAATGGAATCATTGTCGATATAGCTGATGTCGATGAAGAAGATTGGAGGTCCAAGATTATTCAATATCTTAAGGATCTAACTCAACGTACTCCTCAGATGATTCGTTATATGGCGTTGAGGTATGTTTTATTAGAAGAAAAACTTTATTATCTGTGTTATTAAGATGCTTGAATCAAGAAGAAGCCAAAGTTGTTATGTGCGAAGTACATGAAGACATTTATGGTACACAATAATGTGCCCATAAGATGAGATGGTTGTTAAAGAGAACTGGGTATTATTGGCCTACTATGCTGGAGGACTACTTTAGATATTACAAGGGGTGTCAGGATTGTCAGAAGTTTGGAGCGATTTAAAGAGCACCGGCATCGGCTATGAATCCTATTACGCCGTGGCCGTTCCAAGGTTAGGGCATGGATCTGATTGGCCAAATTTATCTAGCATCAAGCAAAGGTCATAAGTATATTCTGGCAGCTACAGATTACTTCACAAAGTGGGTTGAAGCAGTGCCGATGAAGAATGTTACAACCAATGATGTGATTAACTTTGTGAACAAGCATATAATATACAGGTTTGGCGTGCCGTAGACTACTACTACTGACCAGGGTTCTGTTTTTACCTTGGAAGAGTTTCAAAACTTTGCCGATAGTATGGGGATTAAGCTATTGAATTCGCCACCTTATTACGCTCAAGCCAATGGTCAAGCAGAAGCATCTAACAAGAGTTTGATTAAGTTGATCAAGAGGAAGATAGATGAGCAACCGAGGAAGTGGCATACAACATTGGTTGAGTCGTTATGGGCATACAGAATGGCCTGTCATGGATCGACAAAAGTACCGCCTTATCAATTGGTATACGGGCATGAAGCGGTTTTGCGTTGGGACTGGGGTCAAGAAGAATAGAGTTGCAAGATCAGTTGTTGCCGATGATTACAGACAAGTTATGCTTGATGAATTAGAAGATGTTACACAACATCGGGTGAGGGCTCTGGAGAGAATTCCAGTAATTAAAGCCCGTGTATCTAGGTTTTACAATAAGAAGGTGGTGCCCAAGAGTTTTATAGATGGAGATCTTGTTTGGAAATTAGTTATGCCCATTAGCTCTAGAGATAACCGATTTGGAAAATGGTCACCAACTTGGGAGGGGTCGTTTAAAGTAAGCCGATGTACCCCAAGCAATGCGTATTTTCTACAAGAATTAGATGGAGAAGAGTTTGGAAGAGAACTCAATGGCAAATATTTGAAGAAGTATCATCCGAGCGTCTGGGTGGGCTCATTATCTCGAGTGCTTGATCACGGCCGATATGAACAATATCGTCCTTAGCAGATGAATTAAAAGAGAAAAAAATGTTTTATAGCCGATGTGCAGTAATCGACTTTAGATGGCCGATATAAAGGGATATCGCCCTTAGTTCAAAACATATTACACAACAAAATATTGTTTGATGATATACAAGACGACCTACATCTAGTCGAGAGGACAATAGAAGTCGATAATGTCTATGGCGTTGGAGCGGAGTTGATCGACTTCTGCTATGATGTAGGCATCTTCCTCATTTGATCCAGGAGCACTGGAGGCTATATCCCATAAGTGGAGGCTTGCTCATCGGCTGAAGTAATGATGTTCTCCGGTGCTATGGTTTCTTCTGGTGCTTGAGCAAGGGCTGCTTCTACATCGGCAATTTCCTTATTCTTTGCTTCGAGAGCAGCTTGGAGTTCATCTTGTTCTTTCCGCAAGCTTTCTAGTTTAGTCTTGAGGTCAGCGGACCTTGAAACCAAAGCAGCATAATTGCTCTGTTCTTCTGCTGCCTTTTTATCAGAAGATTCTGCTTGGTTTCTTTGGACTGATCGCTGTTCAATGCGAGCCTGGGCATTGAGTACTTCGAGCTAGCGGAATTCAATATACGCAACAGGCTGCAGCATTGACACAAGGCCTGAAGGCAGGTGGTCCCTTATCTTGAGATACCTTGATCTGATGGGTCCGTCGTCCAGAACAAGCCGATCGATGGAGATCATGTCGAGTCGATGACGGATGTCTTGCAGAGCGGCTCATACTTCTAGGGGTAAATATACCGAAGAAGTGCGCCTTGAGATTTGGGCCTGAGAAAGAAAAAAGGAGTTGTTGAGAAAATGGCAAGCAGGTGAATAATTAATAAGGTAAGAAGATTAGTTCATACTGTTGTTTCAAGAGTTGATGAAGGTATCGGTGTGTCATCTCCAAGAGTTGACAAGTGCATCGGGGCATCAGAGGGTTCAGAAATATGAGTGTTGATGGCCGATGACCGAAATTCCAAAGAGAACAAGAGATTAAGAGTTGAAGAGGATGAATCAGTTGAAAGTATAAAGAAGGAGCAGGCATTGGCTCATAGATTTCTCCCGAGATCGCAATATCGATGAGAGGGGAGTCGATGCGAGCAGTGTGGGCTGAAAGCTTGTTCGAGATAGTAGGACTGCTGGATCGATCGTCTGGGCTATTCATGATCTCCTGAAAATGAAATACGAAGATTGAGTTGGCATATTGCACTAAAGAATATGGGATGAGAGAAACACTCTTACTGTAGCCACTGAAGACGAGGGTTGTTCCACCAGCTCAGGTTGGTTTATTGGTTCTTCTGTTGGCAATCCGATGTCCTGAGCTGATGGAGTCGTTGTCGATGGAGTGGCAGAAGTCGATGAAGGTCCCTGAAAGAAGGTTATAAAAGTCAAAATTAGAAAAATAAGGCTAATGTGAGTACAGATATGCTACCTGTGCATAATGGCCGAAGTCGATGGGACGGGTTGATATTCAGAAAAAGGTTAAGTACTATAAAATTATAATCAGATAAATTATAATCAGCTTCACCCATTGATGTATTGCGGTGCTAGGGGATTTCTTCATCTTCTGATACATCTGTTGATGGAAATTTTCTTTCCGAGAAAGGGGCTAATTCCATGGCTTAGGAACAGTAGACATTGAGCCATAGTTTTATAAACCACTATGGCCCCCCTGCTGCAATGGTTTGGTTGAGTTGGACGCTGATGGCGGTATGGTGGAGGAGCTGGTACACAGAGCCTAAAAGAAATCTGCCTAGAGGAAATTTCTTGCCGTCAATCAAGATCTCTGCCATACCCTGAAAATTAGTGTTTGGCATGCAAGAAGACCCGCAGAAGACAAAGTGTTCTAGCCAGGGATTCAGGAATGCAGTAAGTTCTCGAAGAGTGACACTGCCAGTCTTCTGATATGCAGCAATATACCTAGGCCAACTGTTTGGAACTTTGGTGTCTAATTTGCACTGGTTCCTGACGGGCTGGACCAAAAAGGGGTCATAGTACTGATCAATGTTTAAGCCAGTCAGCATTATAACATCCATGAGGGAAGGAGCCATGGGTCCTTATTGAACTGAAAAGCATTCAGAGCATCGGACCAAAAGCATGAGGCTGCGGCTAAGATGGGTTCATTTTCGGCCATGTCAACTAGGGACAATGGCTGCGCCTCATATATTGGAGCGTCCAGAAGGGTGACATCGCGAGAGTTAACTACCCTTCGGTACCAGTTTCTCCATCCCTTGATTAGTTTTGAAGTGGGATTCTATTAGTTTTGAAGTTGATGAGATCTGTGGGATCAGAATCGTTGCAGGGACCCAAATAAAAGTGGTGTGCATCAACCGCAGAGGGAATGCAGATCTGGTTTTTGAGTTCCTATTGAAAGCTGAAAGCTAAAATTAATATAGGACTAAAGAGGTTACCGGTATAATGGTCTACAAGAAGGATGCTAAATCTGTCAATACTGGTACGAATGCTACAGTAAGTATGAATCTATCAACAGTGAATAAGAATAGGCCAGTACGACTCTAAAGCTAAGATTTAAGGGCAGGGGAAAGCGGAGAAGAAGGTTACCTTGGGAACTTCATGCGGGGTCGCCATCACCAAGGTTGAGCTCGTCGGAGTTCATCGGTGGCTTGGAGTTGAGAGCTGTTCGGAAGGAGAAGCATGTCGGCGAAGCAAGAGAGAGAAGAAGGCGAAGAGCTCGGGTGAAAATGAAGAAAGGAAGAAGATGCATTTATAAGGATAGAATTGTGGTAGCTTGCGATAAAAGCACACGGTAAACAAGGATATAAAGTCCAACGCACGAAGATATTCGTACCCCGGACTCGGGGGGCATGTGTTGGCACAGGAATTTGGACTGGTCCCAGTGGTCAGAGACGTGGAGTCAGAATCGGCCGAGTCAACGAAGTTCGATGGCCGAAGGGAATAAAGTGGGCCTAATTGGGTTATTTTATCTCTGGCTATTTTAGTTTAGATTTTGTTTAGGAATAAATCTAGTCGGTTTGTTGTTTTGAAACAACTGAGTCCTGACCGAATCGGGTTAGAATCCCTCTTGCATGGGGCTATAAGTATGTAATAGGGTCTATACGAAAAAAAAACTTAACACATTCATTCAATACAACTCGCCGCATTGCCACCTTTTTCTCGACGAAACCCTCGTCTCGCGCGGGCTGCTTTGGCTCCGATCTCGGCGAGAGACTTGGATTAGTCAACCTCGGTAATTCTACTGATTTCAACTAGTACTTTCTCATTTATTTGATATTCTAGTTGTTATCTTCAGAATTGCTAGTTATCCGGTAATTAAGTTTTTATTACGTTTATTTTATCGACTTTGAATTTCAATACTGTCTTGGTTAGGTCCGATCTCTTGTGATTTCTAGAAGATTTAGTGAATATGATTTAAATCTGTTACTCGAGTCACTTTATCAATTTTTCCTATAATTAAAGCGTATTATTGTTTCATATTCTTTGTTTGGGCACTATCTCAATTAAATTCGATCTGCTCAAGCCAGCGAGGCTGCATCGACTTAGATCTCTTGCTGTGTCGATAGGGTTAGGAGCGAGTCGGTTATTGGTAGAGTCGATGAGGTTCTATCGAGACGTTTAACCGATAGGTTATCACAGTTCGATCAACTTCAGATTAGTTTGTCTGTATGGTATCATATTTTAGAAGTTGATTGCCCTTTTTATTTAACCGATAGGTTATCACAGTTCGATCAACTTCAGATTAGATCTGTGAGTTTAAAGGCATATTTGCAATACCAATTATCAGATTTATTGACTTTCACTATCGATAGAGTGGGTCTTTACATGCTTACTGTAGACATATTGACTTTCTCTCTATCGACTTAGTTCTTATCGATACTTTCTTTGTATAAATTGATATTTATTGATTAGATTATGAATAAGCCGATATAAATCAGCCGATTAGTTTATTTTTCCAATATTATCTGCTTTTTATCGGCTGGTTTTCACAAATAGTAACTATCGGCTTTCTTCATCGGCCTATCTGGGGCCGGTGACTCGTGGAATTTAACCGTTTGTTTTCTTTGTGAATTTGTTGGAAAAATCGACAGGCACGCCCCGGTTTCCGTATTAAGCCTCCACTAGAGTTAAGCAGATCTCTAAGATCGCGCGTGTAGATTTTCACGTCAACTAATGGTTACTAATGCCTACATCTAGTGTTGCAGATGTAGAACAAACTATTATCTCAAACATGAACACGGTGAGTGTCACCTTGATGATGAATGACGACTCGATGTAGTGCCATGAAGATCTTGATGGAGAGTTGCGGTGATGGAGATGGATCAATGCTAAGGACAACTAGGTCTAAGTCATTATCTTAGGCTTCTCTAGGGTTAGAGTATTAGGATTCTCAAATAAAGCTCTAGGACACTTAGAGTGACAGTGGAGAAGGATCAATCAAGGTTTGGAAGCTTGGAGACGAGTCAAGAGGACAACAAGCTTCAGCTTCAGGATAGGTCACCATAGGGTCCATTGAGAAATGCTCCTGTACACATAGGTATGTGGGTATCACCGTATGGTGCCGAGGTTAAGTCTGCTGTAAGGTACGGTTAATGCCAACATGTTGTATAGAAAGGGGCAACCTTGGGACTAGCGCTCAAGAGGTCGTCGTAAGGTACAACGATGTCGCCGTAAGATACGACGAGTCAAGTAGCGTAGAAGTCTGTTTTTTGGTACTCTTTGGAGACCTTATGGTGAGGTACGGTGACCTCGGAGAAGAAGGAAGTGGCTAGAACTCAGAAGATGCTGTTAACATTACGACAGGGTCACCATAAGGTACGGTAACTAGAGAAGTGAAGTGGCCAGAAAATGGTACTCTCTAGAGACCTTACGACGATGTTGCCATAAGGTACGGTGACCGAGGAGGTTTATGCGCAGAGAGGCACTGGAGACTAGAGGTCGTCGTATGGTCGAGCTGAGGTTGCTGAATTATATGGTGACTATTCTCAGAGGTCGTTATACTATACGGTGGTACATTACGGCAATTGGTTCTCAGTTTCGCCAGCTTTTTGGCAACAACCGTTGGAGTAGTTGGAGACTACATATAGCTGTTGTTGGGGTCTTTCTGACCTCTCTTGGCCATTTGGAGAGCTGGAAACTTGGAGAGAGCCAAGAGGAGAAGATGAGACACTAGAGCAAAGATTGGAGCTATCTTTAAGTGTCTTGAAGTGTAACACAAGAGCATCCTGAGTCTCTAGCCTAAGAGAGGTTGTAGAGAGGATTAGTGTTGTTACTCTTGGTCTATGGAAAGGCCAAGACCAGTTAGGTGTCGATGATCGAGCCTATCCTTATCGTGACGTGTTGTGAAGGCCGTCACAAGTCTGTACAAGGTTACAAGGTTTGAGCTCGCCTTTGAAAGGAGCATCGTAAGAGAGAACCCGTGTGTGCACTACGGGAGTGCAGCAAGTCCTTGTGGGAGACAAACTTATGCTCGAGGAGCATAGGGCTCGATGAATAGCGGTCATGCAACCACGCCGTCACTCCGAGAGTGATATGGGCTTGTGTGCAAGGACTCCATGGTTGGTGATGGGAGGGATCAATACTCCAGTGGGAGTCAATCCAACGAGGACTTGGGAGGGATCAATACCCAAAGGGAGTCAATCCTACGAGGACTTGGGGGAGGCACCATCCTCCCGATACCTCAGGCTAAAAATCAATGAGCATTTCCTAAACCACTCTTTACTTACCGTCTTTCATATCAATAGAATTTCTAGGATCTTGGCTTGGTAGAATTGCATCGGACTTGTCACTAGCAAGGTGGAAGAATTGGTCGAAATTGATTTGGTTGACGATCCACATTACCAGTCCAATTCACTCCCCTCTTGGACTCCTAAATCCTTACACCTACCCAGCGTGGATAATCATGACATGCATATGTGCGCGCGTAGTGTCCTGACAGTGGTTCAGACCGCATGCATGTGCGAGCACAGTGTCATGTGTCCAAGAGGATAAGACCGTTCAGACGATGACGACGAAGACAGGAGCTGAAGCCCTGGCTCCAATGGATTGGGAATATTGGGTCATGTGCTTTGATGGGTCGTTGATGTGAAATGACGCCAGAGTTAGATTTGTCTTCATCTTACCACTCGGGGACGCATGAAATATGCCATTCAATTATATTTCCCTGCATAAAACAATATGACAGAATATGAGGCGCTCCTGAACGGGCTCAAGATCGCCATCGAGCTCAGGATGAAATGACTCGAGGTCCGCGGTGACTCACAACTCGTGGTTGACTATATCATAAAAAGAGTCAAGCTGTCGAGGCAACATCATGGCTCAGTATTGCCAGGAGGTCCGCAAACTCTAAGGCAAGTTCGACGACTTAACGAGGCTGCTGACTCACTTGCTAAGATGGCATCCGATCTGGAATGGATCCCGCTTGGGATCTTTGCTAACGATCAGCTCATGCCCTTCGGTCCGACCAGTGGAGTTAGTGAAAGCCGGCAATGATGCATTGCATTTCTTCGAAATCATTTTTGCTAAGATCAAAGCCCTCGATCCCGACTCTGGATGTGACAGTATAAATAGTAGGCCATGGGCAAAAGAGACTCAAAGTTGAATCGGTTGGAATGCCCGAAGTTAAGAGCCCAGCAGCCATAACGATGGCGCCCACCGAAACTACTAAGTTTCGAGAGGCCCGGGGCTAACACTTTGTGAATCAGAGCAAATGGGAAGGGGCAAAGTGGCCAACATGAATGTTTTGGGAGAAAACCAAAGTGTTTGAAGACTTCAAATGGTCGAACAAAAAACATACGAGTTCTAAAAGAATATTTACAACACCTCGGGCACGATGACCCATTGTTCAAACATCAAAACAAAAACAAAATACTAACTAATTCTCCTTCTCTATGGGGAGCACCTGCTCCTCGTACTTCTTCGCCAGGACACATGCAAGGGGAGCCATCGCAGCTTCAATCCTCTCAATCTCCTCTCTGGGGGTCTCAGGGATGACGCCATGTCACCGTCTTGCTCCTTCTGTGCCACCTCGAAGTCGAGCCCCTCGTAGTGGGTCGACAAGACTTTGAAGGCGGTCTGCATGCCAAAGTTCAACACCATCGTGATCCGCTCGTGACCCACAACCATGAGAGAACTAACCCGCTCGACGAGTCCAACGCCAGGACACAACATGACGTGGAGCTTCTGAGCCGCCCTCTCAACGGCGGCAACGAGCACCTCGCGCTTTTCGACCTCTCCCCAACAGGGCAGCCTCAACTTCTACGAGCTTATCTCCCAGTTATGCGCGACGCAAACAAACTTTAGGGAAAACTGTGAGAGTGCAAATGCAAGGGGATCACAAATTCAAAAAGGTTACATACCTTACTTCCTCCTCCCTGACCTAAGATAGATGAGCGTCATGAGCCACAGTTGCCTCTGCGAGCGCCATCGACGACCCCTTGACCTTCTCCCGCTGCGCCTTCTCATTAAGAAGCAACGCCTCAAGCTTCCACATGGCCTACACGCTCGCCGTCACCCACACCACAGCACCGTCTTGCTCCTTCTGTGCCGCTTGAGTGCGCGCTCCGCTGTGGCGATCCTCGAACCATCCCTCTCCATGCTGCCCTGCAGTTTGAAGAGATCGGTGGTCGCGTCCTACTCACGATCGCGCGAAGCCACAGCTTTCCGATGAGCCGCGTCCAGCTCATCCAGAAGTCGACCGCTCTCCGTGGCAGTCTATGCTGCAGCTCAACACGGTCTGGCGCCTAGGATCTTGCGCCCTCGAGTGTCATGTTTGCCTTCCCGGAGCCCCATCCATCAAGGCTCATGCCCGTCACGTTGGCTGCCACGCCCGTTGCGTCGGCTGCTGAGCCCGCTGCGTCACCCCACGCCCTCGGAGCCACGATAGCATCACGGGTGAGCGACTTGTGCAGGGTCGGTGGTGGAGAAGGTCTCTTCCCAAGGGCATGACGCTTAGGGGCAAGTGCGACACCGGCGACCATTTCATCATGGTCTCGTTTCGAAGGAGTCGTTGTAACTACATCGCCCGCGACCGATGGGTCGAATCTTGTGGCGAAGATGTCGGTCACTTCCACCTCAGGAGGGGGCTCTTCGACCACGGGCTCGTCTCTGTCCGAAGGTGGCTCGACAGCGCTCCCCTCGGGCTCTGACGTGAGGATGTCAACCAATGCCTCGCCCCCTTCAACTTCGACCACGGGCGAGGCAGGCTGAGTGCCCAGAGACTCGACCTCCCGCCGAATGGCTTCTTGCGCCACGGAAGACGACCCCTGCTTGAGGGTCAGATGGCTCGACGGCAGCACACGCCTGTCGAGCACGCAAGGCCGCTATCAAAAGGTGTGTTGTCACCTCCGTTGTTAGAGTCGCTAACAACCTCACCCTCGTCATTATTGGTCGGCGCGGCACCCGAGCTGGACTCAGACTCCAGCCCCGTTGCATGGCCGTCCCTGTTCTTCTTCTCCCTAATCAACCTCCTCGTCGTCTTCTCCTTCATATTCTCGGCCGATTCGGCCTTCACTTTCTCCCCTAGTGCACGGTTTGCCCCCTCTGAGCCGCACCCTCAGGCAGTTTGAGGCGACAGGCACGGATGTGCTTCACAGAATCGCTCTGCTCATACACCACAAGTCAAAATCTAGGGTCACTAAAAATGATGGAGGAAGTAAAAAGTGAGGACAAGACAAAAAATGAGCTCGTGAGTCATACCACGTCGACCGCTTCGGTGGCGGGCAGCATCGGCGGATAGCCCGGAGACTCTGACGGCGGAAGGGAGCAGCACGACGCGAAGCCTCCTCCCTACTCGAGACATGGGAAGCAGCATGGCTATAACAGATGCTCCTTACCATGAAGATGATTCTATTCCAGGATCTTTCTCAGGTGACGACACGTGCTATGATGTCCAACAGTACAACACATGACAGAAATAATATAGCTTGTAATAAGAACATGGATGGAGTACAGAGTTTTACATAAATCCGAATTTAAATTACAAACTGGAGTTTTAAAAGTGCAGAAGCAAAATAGTTCAATAGTACTAAAGAGTTTCGACGAAAGTAAGATACAACGCCCTCTCACGACGATACACAGTAGTAGAAGGCGGTCTTGATCGGTGTCATGCTCTAGACACCGTACCAGCGCACACAAGTATACTCCTTGTCATCATTGGTGCAAAGCTCCCATTCAATATTCCAGCAGTCAGGACGCTGGCCTTCCCAGTGGAACGTCCCACCGTAGTGATAGTCTCCACCCTGGTCATCTGAAAACCACATAGGGCTACGCCCTGAGTAACTAATTTACTCAGCAAGACTAACCCGTCAAAATGGTCAACTACAGCTGACACCTAGATATGCAAAGGCTAAGGACAGGGTTTATATTGCCAAAAAGTCAGCCTAAGAATGAATCCTTATTTTTCAAGTTTTAGCATCAAGTTAAGTTGCCATGCAGAATAATAAATTTAGTTTGCACTAAAACTACAACAATCATGGTTACAATACAATTAGTACTCGTTACTATGAGCGGCAGCGACTCGAATCGATTTACATCCTGCAGGAGCAACCTGCTTGCATGACCCATACGCGCTTCCTGGAAGCCGCATGGAGCAACTTTCGCTTACGGTACCGCAGGGTCTTGCGATCCTAGCTCCTTCGAGAAGGGTCCCTCAACGCGATGTGTTCCATACCTCCAGCATGCAAACAGTACGTTCAAACTTGACCTCATAGGACCGGACACGACACATAGCCTTAGGTGACTCGGACGAGGCTACTCCCTTGAAGACAAGCTGTTCTTCCCTTTCCACCTAGTTGCCCGTCCGGTCTTCATTGTTATCCCATCCAAACTTTCCTTCAGCCGATATCATTCCCCAGTGATAATAATTCCTAGTCTACGAGTGGTCTTTATACTGCTCAACGAATAGTCGTCCTAAATTAAGCAGAGCGACTACCGTTCTGAGGCTATCATTGGGTAAAGGGGACCTACTGCAATTCTAGGTTTTCAAACAACTCCTGTAAACTTAATGCACAGATAAGCCTACATCCCTAACTAATAATAAAACAAAAGGCGGAAAAATTGGTGGGATGCACCGGGGCTTGCCTTGGTCCTGCTCCTGGTTAGCTGAAGCACCACCGGGTCCTTCTGGCTCCTGCTCCTATCCCGTCTCCACGTGGCTCACCTCGTGATCTACATGATGCGAATGATGCAATGCATGAGAACCATATTCGATTCATGACACTTTCTCAACAAATACATTAAAACATTAATATTACATGTAGAAGTGAACGGGGTGTCGATTAGTTCAGTAGATGCACTATATAAGGTAGAGGTATAGGGTGGATTTAGTTGGTGAATTATCTTCATGGACCCCAATACATTAACACGATAATTCTGTATAAAAACATACGGTGTGTGTGTCGATCGTGATTGATACAAATGTACAAAGTACAAGGCAATGATATGGTTCAAATAATGTGTTCAGCATGTTGGTATGTTACCATGCAAGGAATAGGTATACGTGAGTTAGAACTTAAAGGACAACTATAGAGTAAATAGGAATATTAAACCCATATGATAATTAAATAATTTAGCATGGCTCTGGAAGTCAAATGAAGATGGGTGATTTACTATAGTTAGAACATGCCAAGGGTAAATTTTAGACCAAGTTTCATAGACATGCAATGAGCCAATAATTTTGAACAATTAAAATAAGGCAAAAAGGTATAAATTTAATTACAACTAAAATACAGGAAACTATCACTTGCCACATTGCAGGGAAACTAAGTATGTCAAGACATAATTATTCATCGGGTTTCAGGGATTTATCGGAAAACCATCAAGTTACATGGGCACTAAGCATTTTGATAAATACTAGATGAACCAGTAAAATTTTACTTTGCTCCAAAACACCCAGTACTAATTTAGGTATGGATTTTTGAAGTTTTAAGCCATATCTGGATTTATTTTAAAAAGAAAAAGGGAAAAAAAATTGAAACGCGGCACGCGCGCTAGGCTGCTCGTCGGAACGCAACGGCAATGGTCGGCGGGCTCGCCGCAGCCCGCTGTGGACCGCCGATGGGGTCGACATAAAAGGGGGAAATGCTCCCCTACACGGCGCGCACCCGCTAGAGTAGACGGCGACCACCAGCAATGGCCGGAGAAGGGTGCGTGACGGTGGCTCAAACAGGGGTCGGGTTCGGCGAAGTCGCACGCATGGAGGAGGGCACGGGAAACACCGAGATCTAGCCGGAAAGAATCACGTGTGTGCGGGGAGCGGCAGCACGGAGTCGATTGGAGGTGGTGATAGCTGGAGGGCTCGGTCGCCGATGAGGTGGAGCTCTTCGCCCGGCTGCAATGGTGGCTCAAAATCCGGTGTGGGGACAACAGTTTCTTTAGGGGAAATGGCTCAGGGGTCAGCACATGATAGTGTTCGAGGCTCCGATGCGATGAAACTGGATGCAGCTCACCGGGGAATAAACACGAATCATGGAAGGGCATCGGGGTCAAGCCATCAGCGCCGGGGAAGAGACGCGTCGATCTCCCAATGTCGCGCGGGGGAAGGCGAGTTGGGGCTTGGGGAAGCTTAGGTCATTCCATCGCAGCTCCTAGCGTGGTGGCTCGGGCTCTAGTGGGTTGTGCCAGCCGGGCAATGCAGAGGCGACGACGGCGGGTTGGAAGTCAGTGCACGGGGAAAAGAATAGGGCGAGTGCGTGAGAGAGAAATGGAAGGCGTTCGGACAAGGAGGGGGAAGGCACAGGGGATGTCGGGATGCGGTGGTGGGGGCGTCGATCTGCGCAAGGGCCGGCTGCCCGCATGCCAGCGGCCACACGGCAGGTGCTCGCTCGGCAGCGATGGCGGCAGCCCGGTGTGTTTCTTCAGTGTCTATGACAGGTGGGTCCCACCCAGGTCTGATTTTTTTGTTATTTTACCAAAAATGCCGCTTCTGTTTAGTTAAATATCTTAAATTCTAGAGCTCCAATTGGGATACTAAAAATATGGGTACATTTGTCATGATGTGCTCTCAATTTAGAAAATGAGTATGTTTAACAAGTTGCATTTTAATTTAAATGGGGATTTTTCAAACATGGTATGTTTTGAAGTCTTTAGGCATTTATTTAGGGCTCTTGAACTTGGAATAACATTTTGGGATTTTGCTTAACATTATATTTAACCCAACCCCACAGCATAAATTTTTGGTGGCACTAGGTTCTATGGGAAAAATTTGACTTGTAGTTCAAATGTGGTTCAAATTTGACCAAATTTCATGAAAATGGTGGTCAAATATTTTCAAAATTTTCAAGTAGGCTCATTTAGGGTTGCTCGGTATGACTAAGTTTTCTCTGCTAGTTTCTTGACACCCGGGGTGTCACAACAGCGTGAAGCCTCCTCCCCACTTCGACGTCGGCAAGTGGTTCGGCCGCCATCACGTTGAGGTCGACCACGCAGTCCTCGCTCCCTACTCCAGACATGGGGAGCGAACATGCCATCAAAGGCGTGAACCTCCATTGATAGAACCACCCAGCCACCTTGATGACCCTGACGGCGTTGGCCATCGGGGTCTTGGTCTTGGCGGGCACACCCCACTTCCACTGCGTCGGCGTCTCGCCAATGGAACGGCCGGTGAACGTGTCTTGTTCTTGAGGTAGAACCACCTCGAGTGCCAGCCCTAGTTCGTCATGGACAGCAAGATATACTCCACCGAGTTGCCCTTGAAGTGGATGCTCATGATCCCGATGGTGGCCAACGGACGCTCGCTCCTTACCCGACGCGTCTAGAGAGGTTCGCCAAAGAAGTACCGCCAAAGCTCAAAATGGGGCTCCATCCCCAGGAAGACCTCGCACAACGCGATGAATGTCACGATGTGGAGAACCCCGTTGGGGTTCACATACTATTGTTCTAAGACATAGTAGAACCGCAATGCACAGAGGAAGTCGTGGGTCGGAGCCATGACACCACGCTCGTGAAAAGGCACGAATGAGACAACATACCATGGCAGCGGGATCGACACCACTTCGCTCCCCAGGACCCGCCATTCGTCCCCATCGACGAGGGGATGAAGGAGGCTGGCACTGACAAGGTCGGTCAGGTGCTTGGGCACCACAGTGGAGCGGACCCAGGTGGCCATATCCATGACACTAGCAAAAAAGGGACGAGAGTCAGAAAGATGGCAGTAATGGAGTAGGCGAGGAGAGCTCTATTTTCAGTTCGGACACAAGAGAAGCGAAGATGAGGCCCGTGCCTAGAGTTAAATAGGCGACCAGCCCGAGAACCCCGCTCCAGCCGATTCGACCTCCGGGGCCAACCAGGACTCACCCAAGGTAAAAATTCTTAACTCCTCATAAAGCAATGAACGGACTGGACCGCGCCACATTGCCCCATGACTCCACACGATGCGCAAGAAGGGAAATACCATGTTGCACGGGCCACCAGGACCGCCGCGCCGCACACGCAGCAAAATGGCTCCCCACTCCGCCAATTAAACCGGTGGGGCCCACCACGACATGCGCGTGAGGAAAATGCCCTGCCCTCTCCTTGGAACATAGGGAAATGGATCGACTCTTGATTCAAATCCTCACGACTTCATTTACTTATCTCCTTAAAATGTGGGAAGTGGATTTTCGCCTCTGCAGCATAGGTATATCCCACGACATCTATTATTTTGCCTCTGCAGCACCGGCTTGAAAGGCGTAAGGTAAGTAACAAACCGAACGACCCCGGGGGATTTGACTCGCACAGGTAAGACGGGATAAGAGGCTAAAAACTACCTCGACAGTCCACCCTAGCTGAAGTTCAAAGGCTGGACCCTCGAAGGTTTCGATAGCCGCCTCGAGCAAACATTGAGTGAGGGGCAATGAGCAATAGGCCCGCTAGCGGCCAGTACCTTGGTGCCATGGCATCGAGGGCACCACGAGTCGTGTTTGAGTCCTGCTCCAACTCGACCGCTGGTATTTCATCATAGAAAGACATCGAGCCCATGGGACCGGTCAAATGGATCCGAGAACCAGCCAAGATGGATAAAAAGTATTTATGAAGTTGACTACTAGCTGGTCCGTCAGGACCCCCCTTTGACATGGAACCGGGGCTTCACTCAAATGAACCCGCTAAGCAGCTCGCCAAGCACCGCATTTTGGCCCCCGAGGCAAAACGCAACACAGCTCTACCCTCTGTCCCTTGAAAAGGACACAGACCGGGGAAAACGAAAGAGACAAAACAATCACTCAACCAGTCCCACCGTAATGCATGGGGGCTCAAGGGTTGGCATCGTCGAACAGAGACCCACCTTCAGGGTCACACAGTCGATAGCGCACTGAAAGGCCAAAGAGCGAGTCTACAACTCACTCTTTGGCTCAGGGCTACACCAGGCGCACAATCAACGATCTAGACAACAACCCATAAGAACAATGCCTTGCATGAGAACAACCGACGGAGCCCCCGAGCAACTAGCAACTCTACGAATTGCTCGGGGGCTACTGTCGGGGATAGATTTTAGACATGGCACATGGCGACAATCAGAATAACTCAAGAGACGTAAGCATTCGGGCTCTAACAATAGGACCGGATCAATCGCATTCCGTGAGTCCCCCTTACTTCAATTGACCCCCCCCCCCCCCCCCCCCCCGCCCCCGCGAAGGGGACGAGCGCACTCGCCTCGCTCGACCCTCGACGAGGGGGGTCAAGAGACCTCGGCCTTGTTTGACCCTCATGACTGGGGTCGTGTGTTCAAGAAGATAAGAACGTCTATCCCGCGTGAATAATCATGACGTGTGCATGTGCGCGAACAGTGTCCTAACAGCGGTTCAGGAGTAACGGGATGAGATATCGAGCGGCAGCGTTGCGTCATGCAGGAGTAATGGGACAACAACCTCGGTTAAGCCATCATGATTAACCAGCATTCAACACCACCGGATGGTCGACAAACATTAGACAACACATGCTCGACCCCTCACGCCTTAAATGCAATGCCGAGCATGTGGCCACAGTGATGGCAAGTCAAATCGCTATGTAAGCCTATCCCTAGCGCCATCATCGTCCTCCAAGATGTGATCACACACCATGCCGCTGCGCTCAGTGGCGTAAGCACGTCATGCCTGTGACGCCCGTTATAGTGGCGATTGAGTCAGGCAGATGGACAATCCCGATGCGATGCCATGACTCGGAAGCATGCAATGAAGGGATTTTGACGATAGCAGGGCCCATGACGACTGGAGGCCATGCCTTCGACCCCCTCCTTCATTGATTACACGCACATTTCTCTCTCTCTCTCTCTCTCTCTCTCTCTCTGTAAACAGGCCCAACCCCTTGGAGTATAAAAGGGGCGACCTTCATCTTTCTTTCTTTCTCAGTATTGTTGTACCCCTTTGTACGACTCTCTCGCAAGTAACACAGTAGTCAGAAACTAGGCATAGGGATTCTTTCTGAACCAGATAACGATAACTTCCTTGTATACACCTCTTACGAACCATCCTTCAATCCCCATACAAATTTACTTACCGGTGATACGAGACACTGACAAGTAGACACAATGCTGTCGAGGAATCAGTCGTTATGAATAAGCTCGCGTCTTCATCTAAACATGCAAATTTAGAGAAAGAGTGTAAGAAATTAAGGAGTAGAGTGCAATGGTGCCGATGAGCATGTTGGATGCGACTAGCCATTTGGGCAGCGCCTAGAGACGGTGGCAAGGTGCTTAGAGATTTAGAAGAGGACTAGCTAGACTGGTTGAAGAGATCTGAGAGAGCGGACGGTATTTGGTGGCCACTTAGGGTGTGTTTGTTTCATTAGATTGGACTGGATAAGTTTGGACAGGATCATATAGTCTAGTTTTTTTTACAGTCAGGCTAGATAGGGATGGACTGGAAGAGAAATATTCTCTTAATATGCTAGATGAGTCTGTCCGGCAAAAATGACTGGATGAGCCTGTTCAAGTTGTGTAACAATGACAATTGCTAAAGTAATTAGACATTATTAGTGTAGTTTAATAATAAATAATATTTATTACTATGATATTATAATTAATAAGCAATAAGGTATTGATCAGTATCTGATGAGAGCTTGATCATACTAGGATTAGTAATAATTAGCATATTTATTATTAATTATAAATTATTATGATAAATTTAAATCATTATTACTATAAAATCATACTAATTAGTATATAGTTAATTATTATTACTTAATAATAAAGATCTATAATTTCATTATCTGATCTTATCCTATCCATCTTTATCCATCTAACCAAACACGAAACTAGATCATCTCATCTACTCAATCAAACACATTACTTAAATCATCCCATCCGAAAAAATCTGAATAATCATATCTTATCTAACATAGCCCTCAAAATAAACACACCTTAGATGGGACGAACGTCCTTTAAAAGGAGATGAATCTTTCATCACAGTGTGTAAAAAAAAAGAAAAATAATCTAGAAATTATAAGAAAAAAGCAAAACATCAAACCTTTGATCCTCCATATATTTAATCGCAGATCAATATCCGGCCGTTAATCCACCTAACATAATGATAAGGCACCGCTTCTCTTTTGCTGGGTACCGTGCCTCCTCACAATGCACAACCGATCTATCAAACAAACCAACTCCAAATTATCTACTCAAACTACACAGCGCCATAGCCAGGGCATCCAAATGTCTACCATGTCTTCCTCCCAAGCCGCATGTGCGACACCACAGAAACTAACTGATACATCTCCCTAGATCTCCACCGCATAGGGCTCCTGTGGGCACACATGCATGCATGAAGACGACGACGACCAACCAGGTAAGATTATATATTCTGTATTTACTTTGCCGATTGCTCGAGATTCAATTCATCAATCCTTGAGTATACCCGTAGATGCGTGCATGCCAGTATACGATGGGAATTCAGGCCAGGCTAGGAACGAGATGGCTTCCTTCTAACTCATAATCTGCACGTGCGGCACTTGAGCAAGTAACAACTTTGGCTCCTAAGATCTCCATTGCGTAGGGATCCTTTGGGCACTGGAGCATGCACAGATGCCTACACCACACATGCATATGTCAAGAGGACGACCAACCAGTCAAACAAAATTCCCAACTCCGTTGAATATTTTCTTTGCCGATTTTGTCAGATCTACAGCCGTAGGTGCGTATAGACTGATATACGATGCGAATTCAGGCCAGCTGGCTAGCAATGATTTACTCAGGCATTGTTTAAGCATAACCGCAGATTCAAACTGCGCCAGATGAGGGTGATCAACTATAGACATGCATCATTGTCTGCAGAGATTATTCGAGCATTGAGGCGTTGAGCATAGTTAAGCTAAGGTCCAAATCTATTAATTCATAGATCGATCTGCCTATGCTAGATACGAATCGATCTACTATGGCTGGGTTCTGCGCATCAAGAGGGGCATTTATGCCTCCATGAACGCACGCACACTATCACCATTCTACTATAGTACACTGCTGCTCTTTAGCAGGGAATCAAAGTGGCGCGGCCTGGTGCTCTGTGGGTCAGGTCTAGGTTCGATGAGGAGCAAGCAAGGTTCACATAACCGGTTTAAACGGCCGGCTCGGCTCGGTGAAAAACCGACCGATTAACCGTTTTGTTACAGTAGTAGTTTTGGTTTTTTATGGTTAATCGATCGGTTAGCGTGACCGGTCGAGACCAGTTTCTCAGTTAACTGAGATAACCGGTCGGTTTTTGCCAGTCATGTAAACCCTGGGAGCAAGAGCTCAATAACAGCCGCTGCTGGAGAGAGTAATGACATGACAGCCCATCGGGCCAGAGCTGCTACTGGAGAAAGGGTCGTCGAAACTCAAAAGGCTATCTCTTTGCCGGCAGTGGCTGGACAGGGATTAGAAAACAAGGGTGGCCGTGGATGCTTCATTACATACTAAAATGAAGATTATAATTCCTAAATAAACCACTAGAAAATGACAGAGTCAGAGTGTACGAGGCCTTGGTTCCTGCCAGCCACTGGTCTGGCACATCAAAATTCATTGTACACTTATTGGGTTGTTTGTTTACTGCCACACTTTTCGAACTATCTGTGGCAATTGTTTTGTTCAGTCGTGTGAGATGCAACCTGTCATATAGAATCATTAATTGTTTTTTGTCAAACTTTGTTTCTGGTGAGACTGGCAAATGTTTCACCACTCCTTAGACATAATTGAGCAACATTTGTGGTAATATCTTGTTGTGAACCAGACACACACCCTAAGCCAGGATTTACGCATCAAAGGTTGAGTGCAAACACTGATCACAGTCATGGAACATTGACACCTGGTACGCAGCACCTTGATACAGAATGCGCCTCAAATACAGGATGCATTCGATATCATGACTATTCTTCCATCAAGTTTAGAAAGATAACAGAAAAAGAAATACATCAACTTCCATGCATACTACTTTCTTATGCCTGACACATGTTGTATATTATGTTCAATTCGAGAAGCCTTTTTTTTCGTTTTAAATGGTTGAATTTGAAAATTGTGATGCCCTAGGGTTGATTGTCGTGTCTCACAAATGAATTCTTTTATCAGGGTGTATACATAACAGAGATCGCACAGAGAATATTATTTCGAAGACAACATACATGTGAAAGATGAAGGTCCAATTTTTTCAGAGGAATTATAAGAGATGGAAGCATTCTTTTGCTGAGGTGAATCGTTACATTAACTAGCTCGGCATTATTTGTGTTGAACAAACAAATACGGATGATGTTGGAATTTACTTACTTGGTTGTCTAATTTCTTGGTGCTACGATTGTGGAAGTTGAGAATATATAGGCACGTTGTTACAAGTAGACAAGCGGCTTAGAGACCATATGTTACATTATATGACTAAGGAATTGAGATATATAAGCAATAATAGGGAAAACAATAAAGGAGACTATTTCATTTGGTTCGGATGTTTTGATGCCTTAGGTATAGATTTTGACATACTTACCTAGAGGTTCAAAGTCATTGTTTTATAGTAGACATTTAAAATAACAGTCCTTTAAAAGAATGTTCATTTATAGGAATTGTGTGATCTCCGTGCAACGGCGCGGGCTACCACACTAGTTATATATCGCTTTACGAGCGCAGTAAAGCACGCAAGGTTAGCTAGTATCTACTATCTTACCCAAAAAAAAAAAAGGACTAGTATCTACTATCCATGATATGTTCCTATCCGTCCGA
Source organism: Eleusine indica (assembly GCA_030378355.1). Taxonomy (NCBI): domain Eukaryota; kingdom Viridiplantae; phylum Streptophyta; class Magnoliopsida; order Poales; family Poaceae; genus Eleusine; species Eleusine indica. The sequence continues at coordinate 43,281,511 of CM059501.1, read as the reverse complement.
TGCATCTCTTGACGGGAGTTTTACGTGGCACCTCTGACTGTCATCATGAATACTGCACTACTGAAGGCTTTGCAAATTGCAACAAGCAGGCCTGTTGTTTTTGTGCGGTCAAGTACTGAGCTTCAGCTCCGGGGGGTGAACATTAAAGTATTAATTAAACGTTGTTATTAATTACGCTTGTGAAATAATTCTTGCTAAATACGGTTACATCATCAAATATGCTAAAAGTGCAATATGGTCATTTGTAAAATTAACTCTCTAAGAAAAGTCATATCCTAATGTGTTGAGTGTGCATTAGCTAATTGTCATAACTAAATAGTATCTATTAACAAAACCAAATTTAAATAGAGTCCACTAACACTACTTTGCTTGCTCCTGACATGCAAAGAATAAGGCAAATTGTTGTTGGTGCGGTGTAAATTGGACACTCACTGCTGCCAAGGTTTAAAATGTTGATTTCTAATCATAAGGTGCTATCTGGTGCAGTAGTCTGCTAACAGCTGGTTGTGTTTCAACTGTCATATATAACTTTTTATCTGTAATTACATTGTAACATTTATTTTTTGATCTTTTTATGCGATCGGAAAACGAATGAGATCAGAAAGAAGCCAGCGTTTGATGAATTTCCAAAAAAAAAAATGGTTCTTTCCGACTAGTGGCCCGAGATTACAGAAGGGCCCCATGCAACTATTAATTAATTAAATATTGAAACTAGTAAGCTCACTTACGTTCAACAAGGATGCTGTTGGGTCACATGGCACCAGCGTTGAGACGGCAGCCGGCTCTTTTACTAACCTTGCTTTTGCTGGCAGCATAGCTGGCAACAGCCTGTGCAATTGATTCCCTACACGTCTCTCAATATTATTGATTCCGATCAAACTAACTAAACTTTTATAGATGCAGATTGGTAGTACCACCATCATCAAGTCAACTAAACTTTTCTATATAAAATGCCTTTGTCTCGAGCGCCGTCCAATAGTATTCCATATAAACCATCTCATTTTACAGCAACGTTTCAAATCACAGGATCATCTGCTGCAACTCATCCTTAAGGTTAGTTATCAATATCCAATTCGTCTTATCGTTTAGCTTAATGCTTTGATGAACAGTAACATCTGTTTAAGTGCTACCAGATCTCGGACCGTTGATCTTGTTATGGCTCTTTCATGTGCAGTTAGAAATGCTTGTCACCTCAGTTTTAGTTTTTTCCCTTCGCATTTAGTACTTTTGCCATTTTGTAAAGATATCTGAAGATGTAGTGGTTGATAGTTGATACGGTGGTAGCTGAATAACTAGAACAATCTGGCATAAATGTTTATCTTTCTTTTCATAGCTTTACTAGAGGTAGTTTTATGATCTTGTTATGGCTGCTATGGCTCTTTCATCTGCAGTTAGAAATGCTTATCACCACAGTTTTTAGTTTTTTCCCATCGCATTTAGTACTTTTGCCATTTTGTGGAGATATCTGAAGATGTAGTGGTTGATAGTTGATACGGAGGTAGCTGAATAACTAGAACAATCTGGCATAAATGTTTATCTTTCTTTTCATAGCTTTACTAGAGGTAGTTTTATGATCTTGTTATGGCTGCTATGGCTCTTTCATCTGCAGTTAGAAATGCTTATCACCACAGTTTTTAGTTTTTTCCCTTCGCATTTAGTACTTTTGCCATTTTGTGGAGATATCTGAAGATGTAGTGGTTGATAGTTGATACGGAGGTAGCTGAATAACTAGAACAACCTGGCATAAATGTTTATCTTTCTTTTCATAGCTTTACTAGAGGTAGTTTTATGGTTGTTCCAGAATGCTATCTAGTTGAATGCGTTCAGCTAGCCGTGAGTTAATGAGAAACTTATACTCCCTCCGTTCTTAAATTGTTGTCGTCGTTGATTTTTTTATTTAACTTTAACCATTTATCTTATTTAAAATATTATTTTAAATATGAAAATTTTAAGTTATATTTTAATTTTCTTTGATGATAAAACAAACTATAACAATATATATGATATTTTAAAAAATAATTTGTATAAGACAAATGGTCAAAGTTAACTAAAAAAATCAACAACAACAACAAATTAAGAACGGAGGGAGTATTGGATTGACGATCTGCATCAGCCATCTCTGGTTGAAGGGCAAGTAATTTTCAGCCTGCCGCTAATAATTCTTGAAGAGAGCAAGCACGAGTACTCTATAGTTAGCGGTAGGAGCTCTAGATGTATTTTCTAGCCATTCTTGAAGCATCGATCAACCGCACATAAAACTTCTAAGAACATTTCTAGCACTGGGTCAGGTACTCGTGCTCCTACGGTCAAGATATACGACAATTTACAAAAATATGGATACTGTGGAGTTTAACCATATTTTCTTAAGGCAGAAGATGGATACTACGGAGCCAAACCATATATCACACAAATATTTGGAAGATTTAACGGATGGCTACTCTGAGGAACGCCTGCTTGGACGTGGTGCATTTGGGGCGGTTTATAGGGTACGTTTGGAGCAAACTTTTAGTATTTTATTGAAAATGTTCGCATATTTATGTCTGTTTTACTTTATTTTTTAATATTCCTACTTTAAAAAATAAAAATATGAATATGCCTGGCATATATTATATTTATGCAATATATCCACACCAGGGGGAGGACAAAGATGGACATCGGATAGCTGTAAAGGTTCTACTTACCACCGATATTGAAGACACAGAATTTCGAAGGGAGTTTAAAAACCTCCGTAAGCTGAATCATCCCAATATTATCCGGTTAGTTGGCTTCTGCAGTGAAGACGAGGAACTTCTTAAAGAACACAATGGACGACTCGTTATTGCTATTAAGAGGCACAGAGCGCTCTGCTTTGAGTATATGGAAAACGGAAGCCTTGAAAAATATATATCTGGTACAATTTCTATTATATCAAGTATGTTATTTATTATGACAAAATTATTTAAACATATGCTTTTGAACAACCCTCTATTTTATTTTACAGACAATATATTTGTTTGGGAAAAACAATTTGAAATAATTAAAGGAATCTGTGAGGGTCTGAAATACCTTCATATGGGGCTTGAAGAACCTATGAAGCATTTGGACCTAAAACCGGGAAATATATTGCTAGATAAAAATATGGTGCCAAAAATTGCTGATTTTGGTTTATCTAGGCTTGTTGGTGAAGAGAATACCAAAAAGACACTCAGTCCTACAGGATCACTGTAAGCCTGTGCGATAATGTATTTCCTTCTGTGAACCTCTTATGATGAAATCTCATACTAATTTCATATATCAATCTTCTTTTCGTACAGAGGATACTTACCCCCAGAATTTATTATGTATCAAATAATCTCAAAAGAGTTTGATATTTTCAGTTTGGGTGTTATTATTTTAAAGATAATGATTGGAGCAAGGGGCTACTTCGATCTCTGTGACATGGAGTCAGATGAATCTCATCAATATGAAAGAAAACAATTGCTGGTATGTATGAGCGAATATTAGCGATGAATATAAAAAATACTGCACTGTGGTCTGAACATGACTAACGCAGAGCTTCATATTTCAATGTTGGAGGTATACACCAAATGGGAAGAAAGGTTACAGTCATTACGAGGATATACGTTACTGAAAGTTGACTACCACCAAGTGAAAAAATGCATTGAGATAGCACTCAAATGCATACAGGATAAAAAATCTAGAAGGCCAAACATTGGGTACATCGTTGAGCAGCTGAATGAGATAGAAAAACTAACGAACAGTTCAGCATACAGGAAGGATGAGGTACGGACTTTGTTGAGCATATATTACCTTCATGGGGGAAGTTTAATATTGCCCCGCACAATGGCTCGGGCAGTGATACATGCAGGCCGAGAGAGAGAGAGATTCGGTTAGCATGGGTGGTAGAATACTCCCACTTTTGTTGTGCTCCTCTTTTACCATGACAAAACTTGACCTACGCACATGGATTAACACAAAAGTATTTTTCAAAGACAAAGAGTTAATATCTATAATAATTATAGGGCAAGGCCTTCGCCTTCCTTATGGCCACCCAGCGCCCTCCTCCACCAATAGGAATGCTTCATGCGTTTTCTGGCCTATGCTGCATTGCCACGTAGGCTAGCAGGCGGAGCCGCGTGTGCCTAGGAGCGGAGCTGCCGTCCTCGATGTGTTGTTGGGCTGGGCTGCTTGATCCACGATCGTGCGTTGGGTTTCTCCTCCTCAGTCGGCCTGCTCACAGTCTATCGGCGTGCATGGGCTCCTGTCTGTGATCGTCCTTGTCGTCCTCAACACACATACGAGGACGACGGTGTCACCTAACCACAAGAGGCGAAGTAGAGAGAAGAGACCACTATCATTTGTTCATCGATGCAAAATGAAATACGAAATTTCCTACATAAAACCGAAAGAAGTATCAGATACACAAGAAAATCAAAGTCCAAATTGAGATGGAGAGGGGGGAGGGGACACCATGGTTGAATCACCTGCACGCCGTCCAGACATGGTGTGATGCTTGCAGGACGGTGGTGTGGATCATGTGTCGGCTTGGGCACAACACGCGTGCACGCGCGAGAGAAAGAGAAGGAGGAGGAAGAAGTCCTCTGTCGCATAAGAATGATGTGAATGGAGAACCGGGCTTCGCCCGAGTGGTCAGCGCCGCTGAGAGAGGAGTTCGTGTGCGCCGCACGCGGGTTCGAGTCCCAGGACTCGCAACCCGCATGTCTCATCCAAAAAAAAATCTTCCTCGTTGTGCTTGCTACTGTGTGGCCTTGACGCGTTGCGTTGTGCCTGGATTACGGTCATTTTGGCCTACTGGCGTCGACTACGTCGGTCCATAGTGGTTTGGCCTTGGCTGTTGCCAGGTATGAGTCAGGGTTCGGGGGATTTTCTCGACCGGGGATTATACGGTCTCCTTCTTAATTGAATGTCATGGGGGCAGTTCTTCCCCCACCGGTCGAGTTTTTTTAAGAACGGTGTGAATGTGGATGTGGTGTGGGCAGCTCCACGTGCCTCCTGTATGTTGCAGAAAAAACCTTTCAGATATTGGTATTTACATAAAGGTCAATACCATAATCTCTTTTACACAAAGATCCTCTTTATTTTCATATTTACGTTCTATAGTTGTTGTCATATTTATGTTCCTGTAGAGGGGAAACCTTGCTGCCTCACACAAATTTTATACAAATTTTGAAGAAACGAGAAGACGACCAGGGGGGGGGGGGGGGATGAATGGGAGCCAATAAAAATTCTTCACAAGAACTTGGCCTATGTCTCAATTACAACCCAATCCAACCTCTAAACCGATCACCAAGGTCACACACACCAACTTGTGATGTGCTAACCTTAGGAGTGATCAACAACAACAGCGGAACACAGCGGAAACAAAGAAGAACTGAAAAGACTCGAAACTGTCAAAGAAACGCACCAAAACAGATCAAGTCTAGACAACTATCGACAGTGCCGATCACAGCCATCGGCAGTGCCGGTCATACCCATTGGCAGTACCGGTGCGGGGTTCTCAAAACTCTAGAAAGAAACGGTCGGAGCGCATCGGCGCCGGTCGTGGCTATCGACAGTGCCAGTGCTGGGTTCAGACTCAAGCCACCGGCAGTGCCGATCGTGGCACTAGTAGTGCTGATCAGAGTTCAGATCCACCAGCAGTGCCGATTCTGGTCATCGGCAGTGCCGATCGACCCCCGACAGAATAGAAAATTATTATGTTTTCCCCACAAATCTCTCCAAACTCAACCAAATGATCTCTAAAACGTGCGATTTTTGGACCAGCCAATCCTCAACACATCACAACCCTAATCCTAGAAGATCCACTCAATTGGCTCAAGGATTCATCACGAATTTTAGATCTTGTGCCAAGAACACCAAAAAGGGCAAACTTGAGAAATCCTTCAAATCGAAGATGCTAGAACTATGGATTCAGTCAAGGACCTATGGGGATTTGTTCTAGCTCATCATAGCACCAAGTTTCCCATGAAATTCGTCCCAAAAATTTGCCCAAACAGGAGATCAAAAATTCCCACAAAAATAGCTCCGAAAATAGAGAAAAAGAGAAATTCAGGATTTAAGGAGAGAGAGGAAGATCTTGAGCACGAAAAAATTCTCATATCATAGAAACATGCTTACAAGATCCATGGATACAAGGCTAGGAAGCCACCCTTTTCCTCCAACTATTTGGAAGAGAAAGAGATGTCTCTCACATACCCTCTCATCTCCTCTATTACATGAAGACCTCTGCTAGCACTTTGAATGAAGTCCTAACAAGGCTAATGGGAAGAGACACCTCTCCCACCAGCCACACCTCTCCTTATATAGGCCTAAAGTCCAAGAAGCTTCTACCCTTGACCTATAACTCATTGTCACCTACCACCAGGGGTAAAACCGTCTAACTCTTTTTCCTTCGCCCGAACGCCATCGAGCCCTTCACAACTTTGCTTCGCCTCGACGCAAGCTCTGCGATAGAGCCACGTGCACCACCAACCACCGCCACCGGTTTTAAGGCCCAAACCAGGAAACCGCCTTGCATGTTTCTCAAAGCGCAACTTCTCGATCTTGACGCGTGTCACCTCGTCCCGTGATCCTCCTCGTTGACAAGTCTCTCCCGCCTCCGGTCTATTGGAAGCCTCTACTTGCACCGACGCTCGATCACCTTTGACTTGGTCAACCCCGCCGTCTTGGTCACCACCCATGGTTTTGAGGCTCAACCGCGAAATTGTCCGTGCTTCTTGCCTCTCCACGTGTACGGTGTGGATCACCCTTGACTTCATCCGGACTTCCGATCATCCGGCCCCAGGTCTCCTACTTGTGCCCGATCCTCTCGTCGTTGACCGTCAAGTTGACTCCAGTGACCTACACATCATGAGACAAGCAAACATATTTCCCATCTCCTGTAACTCTTCAACATCCTCACTAACTCTGGTTAGTCAAAACCATGACATGCACAAACTCATGCAATCTCTAGATTCCCACATTTCAACTCAAACACAGACTCAACCAATATCAATTACTCATCACATATTGCAAATCATGGCACATATCCACATGGTTTCTCAAATTTTCTCTATGTTTTTCTAAGCAGACTAAATTATCCCGGGCGCGGCAGGGCGCACCTTACTATTTAGTCACTTCTAAGATGTGAAGGAATAAGTCACTTGTCTAGCTGTGCGAGTATGTTTAGTTTTTGAGCTGGCTAGAACGTGACTCAATGGGCATGAAGCATTAAGTTGCTATATAATCATCTAGAGAGTCATATATTTATATCATGAGTAAGTAATTTCCCATAGTAGCATGTATGGTATCATAGCTAGATGCATGGATGCATGAATACAATGAATACAAAAGCAAGAAATATAGTATACAACATGCAATGCTAAAGGAAGGACAGATAGAGAAACAAGGAACAAGTTATCAAAGACACCAAATTTGATCCCTTTTCAAGATTACTCACAAATGAATCTTAACAAATAGCAGTGTAGAAACCTAATGACTATACAGTCCAATCTCCATAACATTGTTCCATCCTATATAACACGTTCTCTAGGTTGTGTTTCCCTTCGTGATGACCGTACATTCTTGCCCTAGGTAGTAAGATTCGGTCTCGTCTGCTTCTTCTAGTCAAGATCTAAGTCCTATCCAAAAACCACTATAGAAATCATCACTCTTGGCTGTACAGTATGACAGTGTGATCATTCCTTTTGTCCATTCTAGAGAACATTGCTATCTGGACTCCAAGTCCTTCTAGGCTGACCATGTAGTCTGGTCTCTGAAACGTACTATCCGGTTGGTGTCCCTTTCACTGAAACCAAAGACAGTATGTAACTCTCTAAACTTCTTCTCTTCATCAGACAATGTGATCATACTGTCCGGTCTCCACATCTCCATCTCCAAAGTGTTTCCATCCATTACAGACATTTATTTTCTTTTTTTTTTTTGGGAAAAAGGTTCCAGCCTTTTGCAACAATGCATACGGCCAACAATCTCCCTTATTACAGCATGGAGCACACAAAAGTTGCGCAGAAGAGTAAAAACCAGAACTAAAGACATAGCCTATGTTGCAATGGCCATCCATTCGATGCGAAGATGCTCATGGCAACCACCTCCAACAACTGACATGTTTTTATAATGGCTTCCCTATGAATTTCCTTTCGCAAGACTCTCCATGAGCAAAACCAATAGGTTGCCCTGAAAACAACCTGCAATAAAGAGATCATTGGTTTCTTGTTAAAAACTATGTCATTCCTACAAAGCCACATTGACCAGAACATGGCAGCCACACCAACGATAATCAATTGTTTCTCTTTCACCCCCTTAGTGTTTAGCCAACTCCCAAAAATATGTTTAGTATTATACGGTTTAGGTAAACCAGTTGCGATTGTGAAAATGTGCCACATATTTTGGGCTATATGACATTGAAAAAACAAGTGTTGTATTGTTTCATTAGTATTACAGAAGCAACACTTTTATGAACCTTTCCATTTTTTCCTAACCAAATTGTCTTTGGTCAAAGAACTACCTCTGGAGAGGTTCCACAAGAAAATTTGTATCTTTAAAGGGAGCTTAATTTTCCATAGGTGACTTAATCCGAACTTATTTTGGAGCAACATGGCATTATACATCGAACCTACCGAGAATAAACTATTCTCATTTAAATTCCATTTAAAAGTATCAGAATCCTCGCTAAGTAGAACATGGCTTAGTTTGGTTGTCATGTTGTTCCATTCCACTAGTTTGTTGCCAGTAATAGGTCTCATGAAAGAAAGGTTCACGGGAATAGACTGGAAGACCTGTTGGACAGTAAGGTTCTTCCATCTAGCCACATTATAAAGAACTGTTCACTCAGAGGTATAGGATCCATCCAAGTGTCCTTCCAGAATCAGACTTGGCTCCCATCCTTTACTTAGAATGTGCCCCATTTAAGGAATTCATCCCTAACCTTCAGTAAACTAGCCCAAAAATGGGAGTCACTCGGTTTTCTTTGGATTTGTGTGAGAGGTTTATCAGACAAGTATCTATTTCTAAGCAATCTTTGCCACATACCGTCCTTATTGAGTAGCCTAAAAAGTCACTTACTTAGAAGGCATATGTTTTTTAAACGACGATTGGTTATTCCAAGACCCCCTTGATCCTTGGGTTGACAATATTGTGTGGCTCTTAGCTAAAGTTAGAACTTCTCGTGTTCCTTAGCTTTGTTTTCACACTTCATCCAATAGTTTCCTCCACTTCTCCACTGTCATCCATTGGTTTGCGAGACTCACCAAGCATTCAACCTCTTCTCCTACATACTAGTGTGGCTGAAGAGGAACAACTAACACCGTTTTGGTAGTCTGAATGTTTGCATGGTCTCGAACCTATGACTACGCCAAGTGATGACATATGCTTGGTCTTGGCTCATCCTAAGCCTTGATCCAATCCATCACCATTACCTCTATCTAGATCCACAAGCCACCGCTTGGAGTCATGATCCATCATGGGAGGCTACTAACCATCGAGATCATTATGTTTTTTATATAAATAATTCCTGCATGCATAACACACATATAGAAGTTAGTCATCCATCACCGAAACATCCATACATTTGGAATTCATGACATCGGTGATCATGAAGCTTATAGGTATTTCAAAGCCAGACATCATGAATGAGAAGTGTTAATCTGCTACACATGTAGAAGCAATCCAACTGTTTGATAAAAGTGCTTATGCTTATCATGTGAAAGTATGGGGATAGGTGGTCCATAAGCTGGAAAAGCAATGTTTTAGTTGCTTTACCTCTCTAGTACAAAATGCCAAGGTGCTTATGGTTGCTTATAACAATAAGTGCTTATAGGTTCAGGGTGTTTGGTACAGCGTATTGCTTATCACACCATAAGTTGTTCAATAAGCTTGATCATAAGCTATACCAAACACACCCTAGTACTTCCATGTTGTTGCTGCTGGTCTTCTGCCTTCCAAATCTGCCACGGTAGAAAATAGGGGTTGCTTGAATTTGGATATCTAGCACAACTGTCCGTCTTGAAATCTCAATTAATTATTTTTGTTATCATTTTCCTTACAGGCTGGATTAACGAAGACTTCTTCTCCAGGTTAGTAATTTTACAGATCATAACTGTGCAACATCTATTTAACTATATTTTAATGACCAAGCATTCATTCACAAAATTGATTATATTATGCCATTTTAAGCATTGATTTTAAGCCCAGATTTTAAGCATGCGCATTGATAAATTTGAATTCTGGATTACGTATAAATTTAACCAAATTGATTCAGTTTTCTCCCGTTATATACCTTGTTTGAGTTAGGTCTTGTTTGAATCTACTGAAATTTTAAGAATCTAGATTTTAGAATTCATGAGGCCTCCAAATGGGACAGATTTTTTACCGAATTCTAAAATCTAGAATTCTAGATTTTAAGAATCTCATAATCTGGTTATACCCAGCTAGAGCTAGATTTTATATGCCAAAAGACTCACAGTCTTTTAGATTTTAAGAATCTGATCGGAATCCAAACACTACCACTCAGATTTTATTTAGAATCCGGATTCTAAAATTTTAAAACTGAACTCAAATTTTAAGAATTTGAACTGGATCCAAACAGGACCTAAAGCAACAAGTCCGGCATAATGTGACAGCCAACCTTTTTCATCTAATCACTTCTAAAGTACAATACTACTAGTTTATTCTGATAACGGAAATAATCGTGAATTCCATGTGTTAACCATCAGGCAGATAAAAAGATGGAGTCCTCACTAGTACAATTTACATTTCCAGTTATGGGTCGTAAGCGACCATGGTAGCGGATCCAGGATCTGCTTTCACTGAAACACTACTATTTAGTGGCAAAATTTGTAGCAGGCCTATAGCAGTTACTAACGAGGGCCTCTATTACATACAAAAATGGGCAGTAGCGGGCCGAGGCATGTTACTACCGACGGATCCGTGGATGCAAAAAATGAATAGGCCCGCATCAACTGGTGCTGGGCCCCATGCTAACCCTCACTGGCCGTCGCGTCCTCGGCAGGTGCCGCCCTTGCTGTCGCCTTCAACACGGCTGCCATCAATGATGCCATGCCGTGGCCGCCTCCGTGGCCACCTAGCATCAGCCATCGTTGTCACCGACGACCCCGTCTACACCGAGATTGACGTCACACTACTGCTGTCGTTGTCGAAGCTCTACCGTATAGGGCGGCAGCCACATAATCCAGTTTTCCGGCAGTGGCTACGGCTTCTTTACGCGGTATGTTGCGTGAAGATACGCCAACGGTGAGCTACGCCTTGGCGAAGCCACTCCACCAGTCCAGCTCGAGACAGCGATGATGAGCAGATGCCATTGGACAGAGGAGGGAGATGGGTAAGGAAGAGGAAGAGGGTGGCGGCAAGGGGGAGGAAGAGGGGTGATTAGGGTTAAACCACTCCATTTTTTATAGTATGGGTCCGCTACTATCTTCCGCCCCCTAAAATAGTAGCGGCCAATATCCCGTCCGCTACCTTCTGAGATGTCCGTAACTAAACTTCTTTGATCTTTTATGACTAGAAATGTCTTTTCTAGCAGTGCCTTTTGCGTATCTCAACAACTGGATTATAGAAGTAGAGTACGGGGAATAAGGAAGGAGTCTGGCCAACATGGAAATGTGTGACGCTCGCCTAAGCAGATAAGTTGTGATACTGTCTAACACACACAGTCTGAGCGTTGCTTAGCCATAAGAAAGAACATTTAGACTAAGCAAAACTCAATGAAGACAGATGCTGGTGGGCCCTTGGTATATAAAACTATTCTCATACTGAGAAATGGTACGCATATGAGGAGCCCATATGAAGCCAGTAGAAAACTTGTCATGAACAAAGTCCAAATTAATCTCGATGTTATTGTGCACTGATGTTGCAACGGATTAGTTGAGAGATAAACAACACATATTGTCACAATAAACAAGGCTAGCACAACAACAAAGAGAATCAAGTTCCTCAAGCAACTGGTGCAAGCAACACATTTCAACAGCAGCATTGGCAACAACATAATATTCAGCCTCTGCACTAGAATAGGAAACAGCGCGTTGCCGCATAAAAGAGAGATATATTGGATTGTCCTCAAGAAATGTGTTGTATCCATCAGTAAAATGATGAGTATCCGGACAGCCAGCTAAGTAAGCATCAGAGTAAGGAAACAAGTCAGCAACAGGAGATCAATGCAATTGAAGACCAAAGTCAAGAGTACCTCGAATATATAAAAAAAAAACCATTTAACCAAAGCTAGATGAGGCTCGTGAGGTTCATGCATGTAGAGGCAAACCTGTTGCGCCGCATATGCAATATGAAGTCAACTGAATGTATGATACTATAATGCTCGAGGCAATCCATGACAATGAGCTAGTAGCATTATAATCCTGTGTGCCATCAGATGAGAGACTGGCATACCAATAGGAGTAGAGCATGGCTTGTAGTCTAGCATTCCAGTGAGATCAACAATAACAACTCTGCAAGAGAATCTAGCCATGCTAACGCCTAGTGATGGAGACACCTAGAAAATATGCAGACTCCTGAGATCCATCACAAAGAATTCTTTAGTAAGAAAATAAATAACCCGATGAAACAAATATGTTGAGGTTGTACTTGACCGACCACGAAAAAAGCCATGAGAGAGAATGTAAGAACAGAATTGAGAGTATGAGGCACAAGGTGCTTGCTTCAAACAATATAATGACCTTTCGAGGTGACACATGAAGCATGGACTGGTAGGAACAAACCTAGATGGTTGCTCAAAATAAACTGTCACAGTCAAAGTGCCATGTAGAAAATCTTTCTTCGCAAGTTGATGAATAGGCCAATCATGAGAGAGAGCAACTGAAAGAAACGTGTAAATGGTAGGCCTCCAAAAGGTTGAAAGTTTATCCAAAATCGTCAATTGTTTGTTGTGTAATAACATTAGGTACCCAAAGAGCCTTGTAGCGATCAGTAGAGCCATGCAAACCAAATTGATGGTGAAAACCCCACATGTTAGTCATAACATTACCTCTAGCAAGTCATAGTACAAAGTCCTAGCCAAGAAGAGTCGTATACTCTATAGTCATCGCATTGCGCCAATTAGTGTCGGCAAGAGCGTCCCTGTAAGTCTTCAGCAATAGAAATCACATGAATGCCGATAGATCGAGACATTGAACTAGGAGTAAAAGCTCAGTTTTACCATGCATTCACATAGTATGATCGTTGTCCACCGGGTGGATGGAGATGATAGTAGGAGGCAGTGGTGCCATGTGGTGGTACTGGGATGCCACAATTATCGAGGCACCAGACGCTCTAGAAATTGGCGAGGCATGTTGAGCCAAGCATGGCAGTCCAGCAATAGTCGACGAACCGACCAGGTCTAGCCCAGTGGCGATAGGTGCAGGCACAGCACACACGGCCAAATGTGATGGCCTAACACAAGGTGTCTGAGTTGGAAATGCCAAAGAAGACTTGTTTAAAGTCAATAGAGAAAATGGGCCATCGTGCACTGATGCAGAGTTGTCCTTTGTAGCAAAGATAGTAGGAGCCGCTTGGGCTAGCAATCTGAAACAAGTAGGAGGTCCTAGTTGTCATGCACACCTGCTCGAGACACCTGCAACAACCTGTGATGATGACCCATCAACAAGGGCGAGGTCCTGTCAAACTGAGGGTACTCCATCACAATTGGAAGAATCTATAGTGAAAAACATTCGGGGGCAACAAAAGGAAAGGATGTTTCATCAAACGCCATGTGCTATGAGACCATGATCCTATTTGTTCCTAAATCAAGACAAAAAGAATAAATCGTGAAGCATGCTTATGAGGTTTGTAGCAAAAAGAAATTGGAAAGCATTTACAACCAAAAATGCATCGATAAGAATACCCTGGATGTGTGCCAAAAAGAGCAAAGTGTAAAGTAGCAAAATTTAGCGTTTTGGTAGGGTATAAATTAAGCAAATGAGTGAAAATGTAAAGGGAACCTACCCAATAAGCTGCAGGAATGTGTGACTAAAACATGAAGGGTGCATAATATCATTAACAGTGTGAATGATGTGCTTGGCTCAGTTGTTCTGAGGAGACATGTGAGGAAAATAAAGGCGTTTCGTGATGCCATCCTCAAGGAGGAAACTCTTGGTGGTGGATTTATCAGGGGACTAGGTCATGTGACTGTCTGCAATAGAATCCACATACCACTCTACAGATGGAGGCGGTATAAGGGATATAGTGTTGTATGAGTTGGCGACCAACTGTTGATCCCACAACACTAGGGTTCAATAGAGGCATGGTCAAACCAGCGGAAATGCCATATAGTTGATGCATCATGGGGCTACCAAAGCCTGGAGGACCAAGTTGCAGTTGAAAGGACCGAGGGAGCACCAAGAGGGGGGGGTGAATTTGTGACTGAATCACTAAGACAAATTATTTTGCTTCAATTCCCAATGCTAGCAATGGTTACAACCTATCAATCTACAAGACCAAGAGCCTAGACATGCAATGTGGAAGCTATATCACACTAGCCAATGCAAGCCATGATTCACCCTATCAATTATAGCACACAATTGTGGAATAGTAAAGAGGAGGGTCAAGGAATGCTCCTAATTTTTTCCCCAAGGTCTCAAAAGGATGGAGCCTTTCCCTACTCCTTGTTGGATCACACTCGTCGGAGTCTCGATCCTACCTATTTTGCTATGACAATATCTAAGTTCATGAGCACCACTGACTCCTCCGAGCAAGATCACGGACCGTCTCTGTTGCCTAATGGCAATTACTATTCCCCAAGGATATGCTTCACTCCATGAGTGGAGGCATGCCGCATGCGCTCACTAGTGAAGCTCCTTCAAATGGCGAGTTTGCACCATGTACAAACTTTTGTTGGAGTTCACAACCAGCATAACTGGTTTAGGTCTCACCTAGACTAAGACAACAATCTAGGACACACTCTCAATGCAAGGACATCTTAGCCTTAGATGTTTATGGATGCTCAAGTTACTCTTCTCTCTAGCACTCAAGATCTTCCATCTCTTCCAAGTGCTCTATTCTTTTCCATTGGGATCTCTTTGACCTTCCCCAACTCTAAAAATGGCCAATAGAGGTCTCAAAGGCACCAGCAATGACTTTATATAGGCTTCCAACCACCAATTAGCCCTTGGTCCACAAAACAGCTTTCTAGACCTAAAGAACGTATAGTTCGATCTCCTGAAGACCATAGAGTCCAATCTACATAGGTGTCCATCTCCAGAAGCCTCTGCTCTCTATTATGTTGCTTCATCACTAAGGACCATACTATCTGGTCTCAACACTAGACTATCTGATCTGCTTTGTCCTCTTGCACTCTAGAACCTAATTTCTCCCAAAATTTCTTGACTCCTTCTCTCTGTAGACCGTAAGTTAGATCGGACTGTCCGATATCTATAACAATGGTCAACTCAGAGGCCTCCTACCTCTGTCCTCTCTAGCGCCTCTAGAGATACAGCATTGTCCGATCTACACACCGAACAATCCGGTCTGCATTGCTGATCCTGATAGACAACTTCCTCATGTCTCGTCGATCCATGCAGACAATTTCATATAAACCGTACTATCCTGTCTCTGCCACATGACTATTCGGTCTCAACCTCAAAGCTGAAAACTTCTCGTCCTCTCCTTGATTTTGTTTTCCTAGCTTCCTCCAATAGTTCCATGGTCTCTCCACTACCACCTGATACCATGAGAATTCAACGAGCATCCAAACTCATCTCTCACTAGCGTGAACTATGAGATATGACTTAGGCCCCCTTGATAGTCCGGATTTTCCTATGGACTCAAGTCCTAACAACTAACCAAGTGATATAATACAATTGATCCTAGCTTGTCCATATGCTTGTGGTCATCATCAATCACCAAGGAAACCATCGTCAATAAGATTGTAGAATAGAGATAGATGATTCTGGCATGCACAATACTCATGTAAATATTAGCCATACTTCATAGTTGTCATTAATCATTAAAACATTCATACCTTGGGGATCCAATGGTCATGAAGCTTACAATAGTGACTTGGTTGAAGCAAGCAGGTCACCTAAGGCTTGAGAATGTGGCATCATGGGCCAGATGGGAATGCCATGGGCCGCTAGGGCATGTTGTGGAGCGTGCGGATGAAGCAGGGTGCCACCAGGCTACATACCATGGAGCCCATGAGCAGAACCATGATAGACTGCTCTTGAGTTAGCCCATAATGAGAGGGAGATGGCCAAGTAGTAAACCCATCGTAGCAAGGATTTTTTGTATTATTATGTCAAATCCAACTGTTGTTGTTTCCTTTGCCTTTGAAAGGAGTAGCAAGGGGCACGGGAGAACCTAGCGTAGGTGCTCGTAGCATCGAAGGGGCACTAGGGCTGTGGGATGTAGGGTCATGGCTGCCAATGGTAGAGGTAGCAGAAACAATGGCGCAAGATCCTTGGTTGCTATCTGCATCTCTTCATGGGCCAGGTCATTGCACAAATCTACAAAGCGTGATATGGGCATTGATGCTACATGAAGACTGACATATGTGAGAAGTGTTGATTGAGTTCGTGAAGTACTATAAGCACAAGAGTCCAACTAACAATGATCTCGCCAACGTTACAGAGGTATCAGCTATGCCTTTGAGTTTGCTAGAATATTCAACAATAGAGAGATCCCGTTGAACGAACGTATGGAACTCGATGTACAACAACATCGCACAAGTTTCCTTACTGCCAATAAACTAATTCTCAAGACTATGCTAGATTGACCAAGCCATAGG
This sequence comes from Eleusine indica, assembly GCA_030378355.1. Classification (NCBI taxonomy): domain Eukaryota; kingdom Viridiplantae; phylum Streptophyta; class Magnoliopsida; order Poales; family Poaceae; genus Eleusine; species Eleusine indica. Next base: position 43,264,785 of record CM059501.1, on the reverse strand, counting down.
ATTTAGACGTTGTGGCCATCTTGATGAGGTTAGGAGAGATAGAGCCATAGAGTGAGGAGCAGACTATATCATATATCTGTCGACAACTGGGATCATTAGTAATGATGGGGTTGACATTAGCGAGAACATACGATAAGTAAGCTCGTACTTGCCGAGGGGGTTGTGGAAGAGGACCTTCCAGTAGGTGGAATTGGTGGAAACATTGTTGAGGACGATGGAATCTATAGGACGATGATGACCTAAGCATGGGGAGCAACCATCATGGCATGAGACTGAGCTTTGGCATAAGTGCAGTAGGCGTTGGGCTCAATGTCATAGTTACTCTTAGGGTTGGCTAGAGGATGACTAGCATGCTTGACATCTAGCCACATCATCTTGGTCGTCCGTCGTGCTTGTTTAGCTGTGGCAGCTAGGTGATCGGCAATGACAGTGACATGATTGACATCATCTTTGGCCTTCTGGTGCTAGCAGCCACGTGATTGACTTCCTCAGGAATGGGCCCTACGGGTGGAGGGCCAGGCAGCTAGTTAGGCTACTGAAAGACATAGGTAGGGAAGAGCGGTGACAGGGGAGAGAGAGGATGGAGAGAAGCAACACACTATAGAGGATAATGGTGGCGGCTATGGTTGAGGATGAGAGGACGTAGAAACAAATCTGTAATAATAAGGGGATATTTGGATTGATTAACCACCAAGTATAAAAGTAGACGGAGTCCTTTCCCTATCTCAATATTATCGTCTTATAGATATAGAGCCAGGAAGAAAAGGAAGGAGTCCAACCAATAAGGAATCACATGAGAAATATGCCTAAGGGCATTTCTAGGGCCTCTAAACATGGGGCCAAATCTTCCCATTCAAAAAATGAACTCAAATGGAGCCCTTACTTGAGCTCCTATTCTGCAAGGGCTCCCAAATTTTCCCTTCAAACCTCTTAGAATCGAAGCCCTCACTTCGGCGCCCAAACCATAGCTCTGTGGACCCTACCTTCCCTTTCCTCTCTCCCTTCCTGTCTTGTGGGTGCTCGAGCTGCCCTTGGTGCCTCCTTCGTTGCTGCACCACCGCATCTTAGGCCCGCCCACCACCCACTTCCCCAACCATGGGCGACACCTTCCCTGCCATTGGGAGCCCATCCACGCCTCTCTTCGGTGGTGGGCGCCTATTCTTTCCACTCCTACGCCCACCCGTCCCACTATGGCCCCATCGCTATGTTTGTCATGGCCGTCAGGGCCTTGTCAGAGTGAACTGATGCCGGGAGGAGGCGTGCTTAGCCTGAATCTACTGCAATGAGCCAAAGGCAATCCGGAAGGGCGCCTCTTCTTCGTGGCACCCTGCCTCCTCTGTGTGTACGCGCGTCTCGACCGCCCCTGTTGGGTCCTCCTGCCTGGGCACCATGGGCAACCTCGCTAGAATTGAGGCCACCACCCTCAAGATGGGCCGCCTGAGCCTTCCTCCATGCATACACCACCTCGGTCACCCTCCTACAAATGGAGATGGCCTACCCCTGTCACAAGCCCCCAAGCAGACAGGTCTCCTCGCCTCTGCGACCGTCATTCGCTGTCTCTGCTTGCGGCAGTGTCGCCTCCCACGGGCAAGGATGGGCGCGCTAAGGGCAGGAGATTGAGTCAGGGTCGGGCAGGCGTAGGCATGGCGCCTAGGGATCTATGCAGCCGGGGACAAAGCACCATGGCGCTGGAGCCGAAGCAGTGTGGGCGGGGCATGTGTGTCATGGCGCCGCCAAGAGATCACTGCAGGGAGGCATTGAAGGGAGTCAATGACAAACGGGCCCTACTCATCAGAAACAAAAGTAGGGGCTCGGGCTCCCTTTTTCTCTGGAGTTTAGAGCCTATCTTGGGATCCTATTTTATGCAGACCGGTCTGCTTTTGGCGGCTCCAATTTGCAAGCCCGGCTTTAGATGATCCAAGCAGATAAGCTGCCATACAATCTGTCTAAAATTTAATATTAGATTTTTGTATGGTTAGCCCGAAAAAATACCTTCGGTTTTTTGGATATTGATTAGGGCCTTGTAAATTTCCATACAACTGAAATTTTCGGACACTTTCACTCAACACCGGCACCATTAGATCGAAATTGGATGGTAAACAAAGAATTACTTATTTTATGTAGTCTATAGATTTGTTCCCCCCTCCCCTCCTACTACTACTATATAATCCTACGGAAATAAATACTAGTACAACATACAAATGTAGAGGAGGTGATGCAACTAGTTTCATCGTGCTTTCGGTCACCTAAACACTAGGAACCTTGTATTGATTAAGTAAATATTTCCCCATCTTTCTCATCAATCTACCATAGTTGCCACTTGGCCATAGAAGAAATGGTAAACTACCAAATCTGCAATTTATCAATATAAAGAAAAAATAAATGCAATTTTTCTTTATTCCTATTATTGTCAAAACAAAATAAAATAAAATGCTAGACAATCATTCTTCCTTTTACATATAGTCCCTCTATCTCAAATTACTTATCATCTTAGCTTTAGGCATGATTATTAAGAAAAAGTGAAAAAGGTTGGTAGGTAGGAAATGATGAGAGAGATAAAGGTATATTTGAAGGACAGTAAGGTGCATTGGGGTGTAAGGATGGTAAGTAAATTAAAAAATCTGGATGACTGTAGGATAACAGAAAGAGCATATCCAGTAGGTTATGTATAATTTCAGATTTTACCATATTTGTAAAATAGAAAAATCCCCAAAAAGGATGGATTATTGACTCTTGATATGCAAAACACCTCACATCGATAGTTCCAATCTTTTTTCTTCCCCAAACACCAATCAGGACTCCTCGAGGTCACAAGATAATACCCCATTTGTAAAATAGAAAAATCCTCAAAAAAGATTAATTATTGACTCTTGATATGCAAAACACCTCACATCGATAGTTCCAATCCTTTTTCTTCCCCAAACACCAATCAGGACTACTGGAGGTGACAAGATAAAGCAGGTAACAAGATAAAGCTTCATGCGCTCATTGCAATCTGACCCGAGAGTAAATCGTCATTTACATTGCATCAATATGTTTTTTTGCCTTAAGACAAATAATAAAATATAGGCGAGTGGGATCTAGTTTCAAGGATGTTGTCACTACAAATACATCGGCCAACTTAGACATTAGTTTTAAAAAAAGTTATATAATATTTTTTTAGTAATTTGACAGCCATGCACGAGTTCCCTGATGCCTAATGTATATATAGGTAGCGAAGCTCCCTCGCTACAAGAAGCGAGTGGAGGAATATTTTAGCGATATACAAAAATAGAAAGGTAGATAAAAGATTTGTCTGACCTAAATAATAATGCTAACAAAAACTTGTAAGTACTAGTGATGGGTACTTACCTAGCCAGGGAGATAAAAGGCAGATAAAAGATGGATACTTGTAAGCCAGATAAAAGATTTGTCTGTGTGCTGTCATGGTCCTCGTGTTCTGTGTATTTTGTTAGGAAAATTATCTTCTGTTAGAGTGCGGCCTGGCTCGTCCTGCACACGAGGCTCTGCCACGAGCCCAGGTCAATCCAACTGGAGCCCCTAAACCCAACATCTTCTGCATACCTTTTTTTTTGCAAGGGATATCTTCTGCATACTTGACATCTGTTATCTACAAATGCTCAGATGGCGCCAGTGATGCTAGCGGAGAAAAGCCTAATGCCAGACCACACAGTAGTTCCCGAAGTACATTTGCGGAGAAACTACCAGCCGCGGTTTTGAAAGACATTACAAATAATTTCTCCCCTCAGAATATACGCGGACAGTCTGTCTTTGGTACAATTTATGAGGTATGGTTACACCGTCATATTTAATACGTATACGGATTCTACCACGCAAAACTGTTCTACTAAAAGGTCAATATATGGGATGTTATTAAACAGGGATACCTGCCAGGTGGGGGTTCCATTGCTGTGAAGAGGCTTGCTCAAGACTCGGCCGTGCAAGTTCACATCGCATTTGAAACCGAGGTTACAAATCTTATGGCCATAAATCACGCAAATATAGTAAAGCTCCTTGGATTCTGTAATGAAACGGAACAGATCGTGGTGGAACACAACGGAAAATTTGTGATTGCAGACGTGACTGAACTTTGTCTCTGCTACGAGTATCTACCTAAAGGAACTATTGACAAGTATATTTATGGTACGTCATATATTATTTCACAAATTCGTCTTTTCCTTGGTCTTTTTTATAGGTCATAATAAATTATCTGAGGAAAGTCTTGACAAGAAAAATGTGTATCGATAGTGATATCTTGGAAGTAGACTAATATTCAAAATTCCATGCTTTGTTTCTCTTCAGATCAAACAAGCCTAGTAGGCTGGAACACCCGATTCCAAATAATTAAGGGGATTTGCCAGGGTCTACACTTCCTTCACGAGAACGGGCCACTCATTCATCTGAATCTTGTGCCCAAGTCTATTTGGTTAGATGATAACTGGGTATCAAAGATTGCAGACTTTGGTCACTGTAGACTCTTTGGCCAAGAACAGAGCCGGGACAATACGGCAAATATTCAGGGGCAAATGTAAGTAAAACCAACTGTAAAATATTGGTGTTTGTTCGGCTCATTATCCGTAATGTATATCTCGCTTGATGATTCTCGTGAAACTCTGCCAGTGGATATATGGCTCCGGAATATTTATACAAAGGTGAAATCTCCACCATGTCAGACATATACAGTTTAGGCATGCTAATTCTTGAGACCACGACAGGAGAGAAGAATTTGGCAACTCATGATGACAGGGCATCAAGGAGATTTGTTGAAAATGTAAGTGAGCACTATTTTCCTATTCTGCTTAAATGTTCAATGTCTTTTTGAGTAGCTTATCGTGCATTATAATACAATTCTGTAGATAAAAAACAACTGGAAGAATACTGACCATATTACATCCAAGTATCCATTACTAACCACGAATGACTACCACGAAGTACAAGCATGCATCTTGATTGGATTAAAGTGTGTGGAGGTTGATCGGAACAAGAGGCCCACCATAGTCGACATTATTCACGGACTCAACGGGCAGTATGTAAAATTGTTTGACGAGGTATGACCCTTGAATCTATGTGTTCACTTAATTTTACTACATTTTCCTTGTCATCACAAAAGCAGATCACTAAAACAAATATAATTTTGTATTTTACACGTTAAAAGTATCAAGAATTTTGAGACGCGCACAGGCATTAGCATTAGTTGATATGATGCAACTATATTTTAGCAACACCAAAGATCTGTTAGGAACACCGCTCTCCTACTTGTTTAGCATTGGTTTTCCAATACTACTCTGTCTGTGTAAAAAAATAGACCTACACAGTCAGAGTTGTACACTATTGTTATGTAGTTGTTACAAGTTATCTGAAATTTCAGGAAATTGGAGAATAAATCATGGCCTATCAAAAGAGACATCAGCGAGGAAGATGAAATAATGCATAGTTCATTGTCATTGAGGATATGAATTTTCATTTGGAAATAAACATATGGATCACATCATAATAGAAGCTACCCAACCATAATAATTCCGGACAAAAGCAGATTTGAAACAAAAATTGTCTGTCTTGATGGCTGAGTTCTGTATTAATATGCTGTTATTACTTCTGCTGATCTATGTTCAAATAATATTATTGTGTCCCTTGGCTGTAAGGTAAGTATGAGACAATTAATTGAGCTTGATTATGCTTAATCTTGTATTCATGTTCTGCATCAGATCCATGCACGTACCGGGCGCCAATGTACTAGGGCCGTTGTCTCCCCTATATATGTACTTTGATTATGTAATAGAAGATTTTGGGCCAACTACTTACAAGCCATTACAAAATTTAATAATTCGGGATTTATCATCGCAAAACCACCTATCCCACATGAGTCATCGGGTTGAAAAATCTATCCCATTGGTGTCATCCACATCGTTAGAATCCTAGATTTTCCTAAATGACCACTATACCCTTGTATACCCTTGACTTCAACCTTCAGATAAGCCTGTCTACAAAGACATGAGATGAACGAGCTTGGGGGGGGGGGGGGGGGGGGGGGGGCTACTCATGTATCAAGAACTTGATGGTTAGCATACAGAATGATTTAGAAAGGTTCTGGCCCTCTCGACAAGATTAAACAAACCTATGTCTTGTATGAGATGAATTGTATTGACTGTAAAATGTCTTTGAGAGGGGGGGGGGTCCCTACGCGTCTTATATATCCGGAAGGCAGAGATTAGATGAAGAGTCCTAGTCGTATACTACAAGGCTAAATACAACAACTATATCTCTAATGTTCCTTGCAGACTATTCCGACTCAGTGGGTTCCTTCGTATGGGCCACCCTGATGTCCCCCGATATTAGGTGTTGCTATGGATACCGGTATGGTAAGTATTCCACAACAGTCCTGAGTGCTTCTTGATTTTGAGATGCACCTTGAGGACTAGCTTCTCTTCATCTAGACAATGGGCAGGTCATAAATTAAGAAGACCACTTGATAAAAAAAAATCTTGAATTGATCTGGTGCACCGATTAGGTGCACCTAATTAGGTGTAGCAAACGACTCTTGTATCATTTGGAAACATACAAACAATGCAAGAGTCCAAACAAGAATAACTGTGTTGCCTCTCTTTTAGTTTACAGAAAAATCACTTAAATCATCAAATCCAAGTGATAAATAACTCAGTAGAGTCACTTCAATCACTTCCCAGTGATAAACACTTCTAATCATCAAATCGGATCAATTTAAACTTTTAATGGAATGACTTTAATCATTGCCGAGTGACGCAAGCTATTTGCCGAGTTTACGAATCAAACGGGTGACTTCAATCATAGCCGAGTGACATATGTCCTAAACGGGTGACGTCAATTACAGTCGAGTGAACAAAGCATTATGACATCAATCATAGCTAAGTATAAAGTTATCATTACACGACTTAAATAATGATCAAATAACACTTTTTTTAGATAATAATCACTCATAATTTTAGCTTTATTTTCACTATTTAAGACTGACTTCAATCAGCCAAGTGATGCTCAACATTACTATGCTTATTTTGCCCATATGACCATCGAGTCCTTCGGCTTCACATAGCTAGCTAACTAGCTATTTTATAATGTATGGCATCAACCACTGCTTCTCCTCAAAGAAACCCCGAGATAAATGTCTACTAAATAATTGTCAAAAGCTATTAGCAATTTAATCAATCTATGAAGTCTTTTAAATTGCAAATGATACTGTACAACCCATCTTGGCCCACCTTGACCCTTAGCCCTCGAGTCAACCCTAAGTGTATAAAACGGGGTGAGAATAGATGACGCCACCCACACGTCATCATTTTCTGGACAAGTGTTTCTTCTCCCTCACCACTTTTCTGCTTCCCTTATTCCACTAGGGTTCATCATCGAAAATCTCCTCCGCTGCCATCCTCCATCGTGCCACTGCGAGCTATGGAAGTTGAACATTTCCTGACACTCGTCCTCCTCTTGGATGAAATATTCTGATTTTTGGTTGAGGGCAAACTTAGGAGAATCAAAAGGAATAATGGCCTTCACCTCCTCAATTTGCTCATCCTCAGGGGAAAGTTCTGAGATAGCATTCAAATATCAAGTAATCGGGACCGAATATTTATTTCCCCCAAGTTTGACATTAAGGTTCCCCATGCTTGGTGCATTAGAGAAGAATTTCTAAATCGGATGTCCGATAAGTATGTCAAAGTTTGAGACTTCAAACACAAGGAAAGCAAGGAGCGCTTCTATTCCTTCATGTCGTATAGGCACGTTTCACAAAATTTTGTATCCTTCTAGAATATGTACAGAGGGACACTTAAGGGATTAACGGGTCGGTGCCATAGGGAAATCACCCAGGATGGCAAAAGCACAAGAATAAAAAATAATGTTGGCACCAACAGTGGGATTGTAAAGAATGTCCACCTTGGCTCTTCTAATGTAGCAGGAAAGGGATGAGCTTGGCGAGCAAATTCGGATTGGGTCAGAAGATAGCTCGCCCTTTCTCAACCATTCACTGCTTATGATAGCTGAAAGTTCCTTGACCGTCTCAAGAAGGATAACCTCCTCGTCAGGATTAGGTGAAGAGTTAGAAATTGGTGATTCTTATGATAGCTATAATTTGAGGTGTTCCCATAATCTTCATAAAGATCATCCTCAAATCGAAAGGGGAGCTCAAGAGATTGAATTTCTTCTTCCTCCATTCCTCTTGGTTCAGTTGAGGTCTCGCTAGATGAATCATCATATGGGCATGTGCTAAGCTTAGGTTCGACTAGTGGGGCGGCCACAATGCTCGACGTTGTTTCCACTTGAAGGGTCTCTCTATAGTCGGCAAGGAAAGAAGTGTTTTCTAGAATGAGGTCTAACACAACTTTTCCCTTCCTTGGGCATCTTTTGGACAAACGATCCTCTGACGGTAATGTTGAGATATAGGGCAGACTTCTTATTCAAACCCAGACAAAAGTGTTGAAGCAACACGTGGTCAGGTAGAGACAAGTGAGGGCGTGTACAAGTTAAATCTAGCCTAAGTTGCACCTATTGATTCCTTCTTGATTTGTCGAAAGTCTAGAATCTCTCTTCGCAAAGAGACAATACGTGAAACGAGGAAGAAAGCAAGAAAAAACTTATCTTGAAATCTACTAAATTCACCATTCGCACTCCCAATGGTATGGGTGTACCATTGCTTCGTATTCTCGATGAGGGAAAATGGAAACAATTTCTTGTGTCATGTCTCTAATTGAGAGGCACGAACATAGTTGCTATGCTTCCCTTCTCTGGAAGCAATCTTCTGAAGAATTGCTTTTAATTGCTTATTTGAAGTTTCTACTTTACCGTTGGTCTGTGGATGGTAGGTTGTCCCAACTCTATGCTCAACTCCCATCTTACTCAAGGTTTTAACAACTTTTTTCTAGTAAAATGAGTCCCACCATCTGTTATAATGACTCTAGGAACTCCATATCTTGAAAATTACAATCAGTCAACATTGCTTTGGATTCTCAAGTTGAACTAAATTTGCACGACATAGATTCTACCCACTTTGAAACATAGTCCACAACAACCAAAATATATTCATAACCATTGGAATTAACAAATAGTCCCATGAAATCCATTCCCCAAACATCAAATATATCAACTTGCAAATTATGTTTGAGAGGCATAGTATTACGATCAATAATATTTCTGACTCGTTGGCATTGAGAGCATCTAGCAACATACCTTTTAGCATCTTCGTACATAGTTGGCCAATAAAATCCACTAGCCCATACCTTCTCTTAAGTTCTAATGTTCCCATAGTGTCCGCCATACTCTGAAGAATGATACTTTTCCAATATGCTTTCTCATTCCTCATGAGGCACACATCTTCTTACAGCTCTATCTTCACAATATCGATATAAGTAAGGGTCATTCCAAATGAATTTCCTCATCTCACTTTTAACCTTTTTTCTTGCATTGCTTCAAAGATGATCAATCTTCCCCTTGACACCATTTACAATATCTTGAATCCAAGTTTCTCTATGATCGTAGGTTGCAAAGTGTTGCTCTTGTCTCATCTCATCAACATTAGGCGCCTTCTTTTCCGCAAGCTGAATGCGTGATAAATGATCAGCTACGGAATTTTCAATACCCTTCTAACCTCTAATTTCCAAATCAAATTCTACCAATATCAAAACCCATCTAAGCAGTCTCATTTTTTATTCTTTTTTCCATAGCAGCATTACCCGTATAAACAATAACCTTAGAATTGAGGATATAGGATCTAAATTTTTCCAATGCAAATATTATTGCTAGCATCTATTTTTCTGTAGTAGTATAATTAATCTATGCTGCATCAAGAGTCTTACCGGCATATAGATGGCATGGACCTTACCTTCCTTTCGTTGTTCAAGAACTGCACCTACTGCAATATCACTTGCATTGCACATAATCTCAAAAGGCAAATTCCAATCCGGAGGTTGCATAATAGGCGTAGAGCATAAAGCTTCTTTTAACTTACGAAACGCATATAGTCTTTCATCATCCATCTCAAACTCAACATCCTTTTGTAGCAATTATATCAATCGTTTAGCAATCTTTGAATAGTTTAACAAACATGCGATAGAAATTTCCATGTCCAAGAAAGCTTTGCAAAGTTTAAATATCTGTAGGTGGCGGCAACTTGTCAACTGTGGATATTTTTAGTTTTATCAACTTCAATTCCTCCATTAGAGATAACATGCCCCAACACAATCCCTTCAGTTCCATGAAGTGACACTTTTCCCAATGAAGGACCAAATCAATTTCAACACACCTCTTCAAAACTTTCTTTAAATTTGCTAAAAAATGATCAAAATCAGAACCATAAATAGAGAATTCATCCTTAAATACCTCCATAATATCTATAATGAACTCAGAAAAATGGCGTTCATGCATCTCTGAAAGGTAGCGGGTGCATTGCAAAGTCGAATGGCATCGGTCGGTAAGCATAAGTTCCATAAGGACAAGTAAAGGTAGTCTTATGCTGATCTTCAGGTCTCACAAGATTTTGAAAGAAACCACTATAACCATCATGGTAGCAAAAATAAGAATTCTTAACTAACCTTTCAAGTATTTTATCAATGAATGGCAATGGGTATGATCTTTCTTTCTGGCTTTATTCAGCTTTCTATAATCAACGCGCATTCTCCAACCAGTGATTGTCCGCTGAGGAATCAAGTTGTTGTTTTCATTGGGCACCACTGTGAATCCTCCTTTGTTGGAAACACTATGCACCAGGCTTACCCACTCACTATCGACAACATGGTAGATCATCCCTATATTAAGAAGTCTTAGACTTCTTTGTTTACTACTTCAATCATTTCTTCTTTCAATCTTCTCATACCTTCGACAACTGGCTTGGCTGATTTTTCAAGATTGATCTTATGAGTACAAAAGGCCGGACTAATTCCTTCAGCATCACCTAGACAATATCCAATAGCCTTCTTGTACTTTCTCAGAATGGTCAACAATCGTTCTTTTTATTCCTTAATCAAGGAACTATTAACAATGATAGAATATGTTTTATTCTTTCCCAAATATTCATACCTCAAACCATCAGAAAGTTGCTTTTGTTTGACCTCTGGTGCTTCACCTGGATCCAGGTCTCCCAGTGGCTCAAATTCAAGTTTTTCACCGTTGCGCCGATCGGCACAATAGGTGTGCCAGTTGGCACCTTCAGCGTGCCGGTTGGCACATCTGTTGTGCCAGTCAACACATGCTCCATCTTCCTATTTTTCTAACTCATTTGGTTTTCCAAATAAATTGTTCAAAGGGACGACATATGCAGGGTCAAATTCTTCATCTACTTCTGAGAAAAACTCTTGGAGAGTGTGGGTCTTTAAATTTGAAAAGAACTTCTTCTCCCCCCAATGTAAATCTAAGATGGCCTTTTTCGGCGTCCGCTACTACCTGTACCAATCTCAAAAAGGGTCTTCCCAAAATAACATCTTCAACTCTAACTTCACCTTTGTTACGAATAAAGACATCCATTGGTACGGTATTTCTTTTAACTTCCAACTTCGTATTCTTGACAACTCTCAATGGCTTGGTTCTTCTTACATCTTCCATGATCAATTCAAACTCAGTCCCTACCAATTGCCCTTTTATCTCATACAACATTTCCATGAATACTTCATAGGTCGTTAAACTAACACGGGAAACGAAATCACACAGTGGTTTAGAAAACTCCCTATTTCCAATCTTGCAAGGTATGTAGGGATCAACTTTAGTTCCTTCTGTAAGGCCAACCGCATAAACACCGCAAAGACCTTCATAAGGTGAGGGGACAAAACAGTTGTCAAGCAATCTCTTTGCTTGTTCTATCTCCACCTCATCATTACGCGGCCGATATCGACTTTGTGTAGCTACCGCTTGGGCCCTACCAAATACTGGTGCCAACACATGCCCGCCGAGTCCGGGGTACGAATCTTAGTGCTCCAGATTTTATCCCCTTGTTTACCATGTGCATTAATAGTAACCTACCGATATCCCATCTTTATAAAAGCTTCTTCACCCATCTGCCATTTTCAACAGAACTCAAGCATCTCCTTCTCTCTCTTCCATCAACAGGGAACTCTTTGAAGCCCAAGAATCCCACAAACGACGCTAGCGACCTCAAAACCTTGCTTTAATGGCGACCCCGCAACATGTACCAGAGGTAAGTCTCATACCTTCCCTGCTCCCTCCACATCTGCTTTAGGGTTCCTTCTTTGCTTTTGATAAAAATTCCATGCATGTTCTTGTTTACTGTTCATTATTGATAGATATTGTACCCTCCACTAGTTGTAGTAGTGTTTAGATCCCTTCATATGTATCCTTTGCGTAACCATAACTATAGCTCCATTAGATGTGATCTCTTGTATAGTTTTGTCATCGTAGCTTCCACCTGGATGCAGTTCTCATATAATTTTTATTGATAGTAGATTTATTTCTTATTTTTAGAAATTTAAGAACCAAATCTACATCCCATTTGTTGTTTAACCCAATCACTTCTATCTGGGTCCCTATGGTTACTTAGATCCCACCGAATTCATCAACTGCGAAACCAATAGGATCCCATTTAAAACTAGAGTAGACCTTGTTGGCGAATGGACATCAGCATTCAGATCATGGCCTTCATCAGCTAAGGGTTGGAAAAACTGGGATCGCCGAGTTACTATATCTCACACGCCAACCCTCTTAGACGCCTTGATCAACCAAGCCATCACCCTGTCACTAGCCAACATGGAGAAAAATGAACTATTGTTGGCCGCTGCATCTCACTTCAGGTCTAACATGATCAATGCGTTTTTGTTCAACCACAGGCCAATGGCCCCTTCCCTCACGGAGTTTGTAATGTTGACTTCTCTGAACATCACGACTTATCTCGATCTCTTCAATATTCAAGCCAACCCAAAAAAACTTCTAGCATAAACTAACCACCAAAGATGTCGGTAGCTGGAGTGACTACGTCACCGAGCATCAGCACAGAGGGACAGTCAACCTCTAGCCAGAACACTTCATCTTTTGTGTCTCCTCATGCATCCCAACCACCAACTTCCAAGGCATAGCTAAAATTCTAGCTGATGGCAAAGACTTCCCCTTGGGCCAATTTCATTTGGGATCGATTTACCAACCCCTCTATTGAGTCATTGTCAACATTCAGCTTGGATAACCCATCAGCTCTAGCGGTCCCTGGTGCTTCATAAATTAGTGGCTCAACATATATTGTGCCAGTGCCATGGAACATGACCCATTCCTCGATAATTCATTTCCATCGGCCAAGGCAGCTGAAAATGATGATATCCCAGAAGTTCTAATGCACATCCCTGGGACAAGCAGCCGTAGTATCTGCAGAATGACCCTGGACAACTTCAATGCTTACTTCAAGCTTTTCTACAATAGAATCCACCGAACAAGACGCATATGGTATCCGTATGAAAACCTGGAGTTTGGAAACTTAGACAGCTTCCACCATGACAGCCCCCTGGCCGATATTGAATCAACAAAAATCTTTGCAACCTACATCACACCTGGGATACTGCCTGTTGATTTCCATGACGGCCAGCGTAGAATTATGAAGGATCGAGAAGGTGACTAAAGGGGGGGTGATTGGGAGCCAATAAAAATTCTTTTTAAGAACTAGGCCTATATCCCAGTTTCAACCCAAGCCAACCTCAAAACAAGTCACCAAGGTCACACACACCAACATGTGATATGCTAACCCTAGGAGTGACAAAGACACAAGATTGTCAACAAAACGCGCTCAAAACAGATAGTTCTATCGAAGCATCAGCAGTGCCGATCGGCAATGGGGATAGAGCATCGGCAGTTCCGATCGTATCATCGATAGTGCCGGTCGATAGAACAGACAGAGAAAAATTGAGCACGATGTCAATGTCGATCAGGTCATCGGCAGTGTCGGTCTGGAGTTTTGACCCAAGCCAACGACAGTGCCGGTCATGGCATCAGCAGTGCTGATCAAGGGTTCTGACTCATGCACCGGTAGTGTCGGTCCAGGGATCGGCAGTGCCGATTGACCCTCGACAGAAACAGAACAAAACTCGTGACTTGGCTAGGAAGTTAGCAAAACCTAATCAAATGAACTCCAAAAATTATGAAACTTGGACAGAAGATGTCTCATGGAAGCACGTCCTTCTCCAAGTGGAATCAGACAGAAAGCTCAAGAATTCATCTCAAATTTTGGTTTCTATGGAAAACTCTAGGGTTTGAATGTTCTTGAAGAAATCCACGAAATCAACTGTGCTCTTGCCTAAGATTCACTCAAGGATCTATCAAGGAATATTTAGGCATGTCCTAGCACCAAGATCCCCCAAGAAATTCGCCTCAAAACCCACTCAAAATCGAGATTGAAAATCCCCACGAAAATAGCTCCGAAAATAGGGAAAAAGAGAAATTCGGGATTTAGGGAGAGAAGAAGATCTTGAGCATGAAATTGAACCTCATACCATTGATTCTTGCATACAAGATTCATGGGTACATGCCTAGGATGCCACCCTCTTCCTCCCACAATTTGGAAGAGAAAAGATTGTCTCTCACACACCCTTTCCTCTCCTCTACAACATGAAGCACACTCCTAGCTCTATGAAATGAAAACCTAACACAAGGCTAATAGGAAGAGACACTCTCTCCCATCAGCCCTACCTCTCCTTATATAGGCCTAGGGTTGTCTTAAAGACCATACTACCCTTGACCTATAATACATGGTCACCTACCACCAAGGGCAAACTTGTCTAGCTCTTTTTCCTTCGCCCGAACGCCCTCGGGCCCTTCACATCTTTGCTTCGCCTCGACGCAAGCTTCGTGATGGGGCCACATGCACCTCTAATTGCCACCACTAGTTTTGAGGTCCAAACCGGAAAACCGTCTTGCACGCTTCTCAAAGCGTGTCGTCCTTGATGTTGACGCGTGTCACCTTGTCCCGTGATCCTGACCACTGGCAAGTCTCTCCCGGTCCCGCTCCATTGAGCCCCCTTGTCACTTGCACCGGCATCCCACTTGCCTTGACTTGGTCAACACACCGTCTTCATCACCACCACAGTTTTAAGGCTCAATCACGAAACCGTCTGTGCTTCTTGCCTCTCCACGTGTACAGTGTGGATCACCCTTGACTTCATCCGGCCTCCCGATCGTCCGGCCCCAAGTCCTCAACTTGTGCCTGATCCTCTCGTCGTTGACCGCCAAGTTGACTCCAGTGACCTACACATCATGAGACAAGCAAACACATTTCCCACATTTCAACTCAAACACCAAATCAGCCAACATCAATTACTCATCACATATTATAAACCATGGCACATATCCACATGGTTTCTCAATCTCCCCCTTGATGATTACATTGACAACACCAAATGCACAAGGATTAGAGTTCTAAAATGCAAAACTGAATAAACACACCAAATGGCTCAAACCCAAAGAAAAGGTGAAAAATAGCCATCAATCATAAGAAGGGTCACAAAAACCAAGAGTTGGCAAAGAAAGCCACTTGAGAATGCGAAGATTGTGAAAAGCGCAAGAAAACGCTTGAACTCATGATATGCTTCCCCTCAACTTATGGTAGTTCATATGTAATGCAAAATGAGATCATCTTTAAGTTTCTTAGCATTATTTGTGCATGACCCACTATCTTCTCCATTTTCTCCCCCTTTGGCAATGCACTCATCAAAGAAGCAAAAGAGGAAACATGCAATGCATGAAAATGCAAACCTAAGGAGCTTCAACGATTATGCCAACAAGCATTTAACCTTGCTAATCACAAATATAGAGCTATGAAGTGTAAAAGCAATAGCTCACAAACATACAAAGACAAAAAATAGATAGCATGGCATAAACACCCAGAGCTATACAGACTAAACAAAAAGATTGACTAGCTTAGATAGAACCAAATTTACTTCTCATGAGAAACCCTGCCACCACATGTGTAAGTACTCCCATCCAAGACAAAACAGGCATCAAGTGAATCATAAGAATCTAGCCAGTATCAATCTCAATCAAGGCAATAAGCATTTGCAGAAAGGAAGCTCTACAAATTCTCATAAAGCAACAGTGACTTATAATGAAAATAGAAAGGCATTATTATTATTTGATCCACATGTAACTTCTAATCCGTGCGGAGGGTCGCATGACTGGGTACGGCAAACACCTCGAGGCTTCAAAGGACAATTTTTGGATTTCATTTTTACTTAACTTCTAATCCATGCGGAGGGCTGCACGACTGGGTACGGCAAACACCCCGAGGCTTCGAAGCACAATTTTCATTTTTGCAACTTAAAAGCAGAAAACATGAGCATGCCTTTGCGGCAAAAGGAACAAACGTTCCCACAATGTTCCATCATGAGCTAAACATTTACAGGACCACATTTCACAAACACAAGGTTCCATGGCCAAGACATTCTCTAGACTAGCCTCAACACAAGTTTTAGCAAGGATAAAAGCAATTATACACATGGTTAACAATTTTTGGCAAGATTAGTTAATAAGTTTCACAAAAAGCTCAGTTTACCTTTAAGATTAGCAAGTTGCTCGAAAAGAGTCTATAGCAGGCCATCTAGAAAATCTAAGCATGAGAGATTGCAATCACATGCACACAACTTAGCTCAAACCCAATCATAGCAATGAAAATTGCAAGAAAGCATAGAAGGCAAAGCTCATCTACCAATGGATACATTACATATAAGATGCAATGCGAAAAGGTAAGATACATATATACAAAGAAACCAACTCTAAGTAAAAAAAGCAACTCCCCCTCAAACAATGCCATAGGGATGGCAAATACCAAGCTCCCCCTAAAGAAAAGCGAATCATGAAGCATCTAGGGGCTTGGTGAAAGTATCGGTCAATTGGTTTCGAGTGTTGATGTATTTGAGCTCAACTCCTCCTCTCTGAACATTATCCCTTAGGAACTGGAGTCTCACATTGATGTGTTTGACCTTATCATGTGGGATTCAGTTTTTGGCTAAGCAAATTGCACTGGAGTTATCACACATGAGTGGAACACTCTTAAAGGTTAATCCAAAGTCTCTCATGATGGAAACCATCCATAGAATTTGAGAACAGCACCTAGCGGCAGCAACATACTCAGCTTCGGTTGTGGATTGGGCAACACTAGACTGCTTGCGAGAAGACCAACAAACTAAAGAAGTACCCAAGAAATGGCAAGTACCCGAAGTGCTCTTCCTATCAATTCCACACCCAGCAAAGTCCGCATCCAAAAACCTAATGAGATCAAGAGATGAAAATGCAGAGTACCGAAGACCGAACTCAAGGGTGTATTTGAGATACCTGAAGATGCGCTTGACAGCTTTGCGATGACTCACCCTTGGGGAGGCTTGAAATTGAGCACAGAGACACACCGGAAAGTCTATGTCGGATCTTGTCATCGTCAAGTACAAGAGGGAGCTGATCATGCTCCTGTACTCCCTTTGGTCCGCAGCTTCACCATCCTCGTCTGGGTCAAGTGCCGTTATAGTGGGCATTGGTGTTGACAACGGCTTCACATTGACCATGTTGAACTTCTTTGGGAGATCCTTCGTGTACTTGGCTTGATGTATGAAGGTGCCTTGCTTGCATTGCTTGATTTGAAGTCCAAGGAAGAAGGTGAGTTCGCCCATCATCGACATATGAAATTCACTTTCCATAGCTTCCTGAATTCAGGACAAAAGAGCATGAGGCTCTACAAGGAGGCTCTACAAGGGTCCATTCTTTGTTTCTCTCAAAATTTTCCAACTCCTTATGCATGGCATTAACCCAATGATCATTAGATAGTGCATGTCCAACATTCCGTGGTTCAAAGGTGGCAACAAATAGGAAATTGGTACAGCAGGCGAGATGTGCAGACCTTGACCTTGTTGTCCTCTCATGAAGATTACCGATTATTTACTGAGGTGGATGCTGACGTTAAATGAGAAGAGGGGCCTCTATCTCAGAGTGTACCTCCCCCTCAACCACAGCTGGAACTGGCTCGACAGCGGCTGAAGTTGATGTAGAAGCTTCTGGACCCTCTGTTGGAGTAGTGGAAGCAGCAGGAACAAGCTCGGATATGCGATGGAATGCCTTGTCATCATCATCATCCAAGCCATGTAGGTCCTCTTCTACAAAGATGCTTTCCTCCATTTCCCTGTTACCTACAGTCTCAGCAACATTGCTTGCATAAGAGTTTGATTTATCAAAGGTTACATCGCAGGACTCTATGATGGTGTTAGTTTCCAAGTACAAAACTCTATAAGAATGGCCATGAAGAGTGGAACCAAGAAAAATGATATCAAAAGATCTCGACTCAAACTTATCAAGATTGCCACGCTTGAGAATAAAGCACTTGCAACCAAAGGCACGTAAATCAGAAACAGATGGTTTGCTTCCAAAGTGTAGCTCATAGGAAGTCACATTAAGAATTAAGCGCAAGAAAACCCGATTGGAAACATAGCAAGCAGTGTTGATGGCCTTAGCCCAGAACCACCTCGGAGTCCTATGCTCATCGAGCATCGTCCGGGCCCTCTCCACCAAGGTTCTGTTCTTTCTTTCGACCACACCATTCCGTTGAGGAATATGAGGTGCTGAAAACTGATGCTCAATATCATACTCAAGGCAGAAAGCATCAAAGGAAGAATTCTTGAACTCCATGCCATTATCATTGCGGATTGCTCGTAATGCACCAGGGATCCTTGAACAATCTCAAAGCTAAGCTCCAAAAGTGATGAAATACTTCATCCTTGCTCTCAAGAAAGTAGACCCATGAATATCGAGAGAAGTCGTCAACAATGACAAGAACATACCACTTGCCACCCGCCGAACGAACCTGAGAAGGACCAACAGTGTCCATGTGAAGCAACTCTCCAGGTCGTTCAGTCATCACCAAATTAATTGGTGGGTGAGAAGCGACAACCATTTTCCTATGATGACAAGGAGTACAAACCAAATTCTTGTCAAATTTGAGCTTAGGCAATCCTCGGATCAAACCTAGGCCACTCAAGCGACAAAGCAAGTCAAAACTCATGTGACCTAGTCTCCTATGCCATGTCCAGAGCTCAGAGGAAGATCGAGCAAACAAACACTTCTGAGAGCCAGAAGAAATAGCAACATCAGCCTGAAAAACTCTCCCAATGCAAGAGATCCCACAACCCAAAGAACCATCCGAATCAAGAACACAAGAAGCATTGTTATTAAAGCGCACTTCCAAAACAACACCATGCAACTGAGAAACAGAGAGAAGATTGTACTTAAGATGCTCAACCAAACCAACATCCTTGAGAGTGAAATTTTCATTTACCTTTATCGCTCCCCTTCCTTTCACTCTCCTACTCTGTCATCCCCAAAGGTCACATAGTCGTGGCGCTTCAAGGGAGTGAGGCTGGAGAACCATTTTGCATCTCTGGTCATGTGGCGCGAACACCCGGAGTCCAACAACCACTTGTTCTCCAAGCCTCCACCTACTGCCTACAAAGAACGAGAAGGATAGATCGATGGCTCAGTGATGGGGTTAGAAAGAAAGCTTTTGGGGATCTAGCACTTTACCATACGACCTGTAGAAGTCATCACAGTTCTTTACACATTACCATTCGGACGCATGGGACGAGGACCACGATGGGAAAGCGTGACCCGTCAAAGCGTCTCGACTCAAACCTTGTGTCACGAGGATAAAAATCATCTGAGTGAAAACCATATCCACGCAAGCGACGCTCACCACGATGGGGAAAACATGGGATGCCAAAGCGCTGTGGCTCAAAGGCTCTATTTTTTGAACCAAAGCCATATAAGGAATGACCCTGTCCAGGATAGGCGCGAGAAAAAGAGCGATACTAAAAGTCAACTAAATCATCATGACTTACATTTCTAGTCAACTCAGCTTGCATCCTCTCAATCCACTTACGCCATTAACAGAATTCATCCAAGTGGCCTTCTTGAACACAGGACATGCAAATGTAGACTCTCTCATGATTAGGCTTTGCTTGCATAGGAGGTTTGGATTTTCGCTTCTCTGTTTGCTTTGGTTAAATGATGGATTGGGGTTAGATGGATAGTATGTGTCAGTGGGTTTGATGGAATGTTCCACATCCTTGTAGCTAGATCTAGGCACAACCTTACTCACATTGGCACTCTGTTTTGTCACACCTCTCATAACCCATGCCCAAGTTGTAGGTTGACCTACAGGCACTCTCCTTAACTCTTGACAAGTCACTCTCAATCTTTCCCTCGCTGACAAGGGTTCTTTTGAGACGGGAGATGAGATACTCATTTTCTTGAGCTAGGTTCTTTTTTTCTTCTCTAGTAATTGCAAGCTTATCCTTAAGAGAGCCACACACAACACATGGTGGTGGAAGAACTTTCGAACGAGTCTCATTTAGCAGCTTAGACTCAAGCTCTTTGACTTTGAGGGTTTGAGCTTTCAACTCACTGGAGAGCTTGGGGCTCTTCCGACATGCACCCAAAAGAGTTGGTCTAGCTTTGAATTCATCAAGCTCTTTAAGGGCACTCTCAAGCTGACTGGCAACTTGAGCAAGCACACTTTTCCTCTGACTAAGATCATTCATCACAACTTGGCCAGACTCATACTCTACAACAATGTCATCTTTAGCAAGCTTAGATCTAAGCGAAGCAATCTCATAGTCAGCACTCTCTAATTTGGACTTACTCATATAATATGGGAAGAGAAAACGAAGGTCAAACTCAAATAGTTACTTAAGTTGAGAAGATATTCAAGAAGGCTAGGGGTTATAGTCGACGTTGGTTGATTATTTTTAACGTCTCTAATTCAAAATCAAACATGAAATTTTGAATCTCTCTAATCTCACGAACAACACTATGGAGCTTATCATCTTGTAAGAGCAGAACATCGCGCAATTGATCAACTTCAGAGGACACCTCATCAAGAGTGGGGGGTACCTCGCTTGTGTCAGAGTCAAAGCTAGAGACAGTGTCACGATCATTCTTTGCCATGAAGCAAAGCCCGGTGAAGTCGTCCTTCCTATTGACTCGTGGCTTTTCAACCTCCTCCTCAGAGCTTGTAAGGCTTTCGCTTGATGTGAGGTCGACGTCGCTCAAAGCGGCAACACATGCGTGTGTGACCGCCTTCGCGAGCTTCCTGGAGACGTTGCCCTTCTTGTAGAAGTGGTTCTTCTTCTTCTTGAAGTCTTTAGAGTTGTTGTCATGGTACCCGGCCTTCTTCTTCTTCTTGGGGCAGTCAGCGATGAAGTGTCCAGGGTCACCACACTCGAAGCAGGTTCGAGAGCCACCGCCTCTTCTCTCCTTGCAGTTGTTGTAGAACTTCCTTATGAATAATGACAGCTCCTCATTGAGAATGCACTCCATCAGTTCATCAGAAGCTGCAAGAAGAGAAGACAAAGCGAACTCCAAGTAAGACTTGTCATGTGAGGGGTTAGTTCCATAAGAGGTACTGCCATGACTGCCATTTTGAGAGCTAGAAAGCAAAGCCATGCTTGAAGAAGGATTGGCATGATTAGGATGAGATTTTCTAGATAGCTCATGAGATTTCAGCTTGCTATATAGTTGCTCACAATTAAGGGTATTGAAATCAGGAGTTTCCTCTAGAGCAACAATCTTAACACCCCAAACATTTTCATCAAGAGAGTAAGTCAATTGTTTAGCTCTATCATTATCATCATAGACAAGGTTACCACAAACCCTCAAGTTGCACACAATAGCCTCGAACCTATGAAAGGTGTAATCTAGTGACTCGCCAGGTTTTTGTGCAAAGGGTTGGTATTGTCTATTGTAAGAGTCCTTATGCATAGACTTGACTTGGTTGGTACCCTCATGGTATGTGCAAAGTTTTTCCCAAATTGCATGAGCAGTGTCAAGATGAGAAACACGATCAAATTCACTCCTATCAAGTGCAGAGAGCAAGATGTTGACAGCTCTGGAGTTGTTTTCGTACCTGTTCAACTCACCCACGATTGCAGTGTCAAGGTTGGCAGGTATGTTGAATTCTTGCTCGACGATGTCCTAAATAGCACGACCTTGACTTAGGGGATAAGCCTTGGTCCGTAATTTCCAATAGGGAAAACCTTCCCTATTGAACATGACAAGCTTGACTGCACGATTCTCCATATCGCCTTCAGATCACAAAGCCGGTTAAGGTCAACTAGTGATCAAACCGGCTCTAATACCAATTAAAGGATGGAGAAGGCCACCAGAGGGGGGGGTGAATGGGAGCCAATAAAAATTCTTTTCAAGAACTTGGCCTATGTCCCAATTTCAACCCAAGCCAACCTCAATTCAAGTCACCAAGGTCACACACACTAACTTGTGATGTGCTAACCCTAGGAATGACATACACCATCGAAAGAGTATAGCGGAACCAAAGGAGTAGAGCAAAGAAACAAGATTGTCTAGAAAACATGCTCAAAACAAACAATTCTCTTGAAGCATCGGCAGTGGGGACAGAGCATTGGCAGTGCCGACCGTATCATCGGTAGTGCCGGTCGACAGAACAGATAGAGAAAAACTAACCGCATCGGCAGTGTCGGTCAGGTCATCGGCAGTGCCGATCTAGAGTTCTGACCCAAGCCACCGGCAGTGCCGATCGTGGCATCGGCAGTGCCGGTCCAGGGATCGGTAGTGCCGATCGACCCTCGATAGAAACAGAACTGAACTCGTGACTTGGCTAGGAAATTAGCAAAACCTAATCAAACAAACTCCAAAAATCACGAAACTTGGACAGAAGATGTCTCATGGAAGAACGTTCCTTCTCCAAGTGGAATCACACAGAAAGCTAAAGAATTCATCTCGAATATTGGTTCCTACCGAAAACTCTAGGGTTTGAATGTTATTGAGGAAATCCACGAAATCAAAGGTGCTCTTGCCTAGGATTCACTCAAGGATCCATCAAGGAATGTTTAGGCATGTCCTAGCACCAAGATCCCCCAAGAAATTTGTCCCAAAACCCACTCAAAATTGAGATAAAAAATCCTCATGAAAATAGCTCCAAATATAGGGAAAAAGAGAAATTCGGGATTTAGGGAGAGAAGAAGATCTTGAGCATGAAATTGAATCTCATATCATTGATTCTTGCATACAAGATTCATGGGTACATGGCTATGAAGCCACCCTCTTCCTCCCATAATTTGGAAGAGAAAAGATTGTCTCTCACACACCCTTTCCTCTCCTCTACAACATGAAGCACAGTCCTAGCTCTATGAAATGAAAACCTAACACAAGGCTAATGGGAAGAGACACCCTCTCCCACCAGCCCTACATCTCCATATATAGGCCTAGGGTTGTCCTAAAGACCACATTACCCTTGACCTACAATACATGGCCACTGTGAGACCCCCAAATTTGGCCATACAAAATTACACCTTACAAAAAAAATCATTTTTATTTCAGTTTCAAAGAAAACCCGTTTTCTAAATGAGAAAGAAAATAAAAATGCAATTAGAACTGGGACAAACAAATGTATTACAAGATCCTAAAATTTGGAACATGACAAGTGCCTACATTTATTTCCCTGGATTTTATTTGCATCCTTTCTCTAAAAATTCCTGATTTTAATTTGGAAATTGTTTGAAGTTGTGGGAGAAAACCAGAGAATAAAAGAAAAAGCCAAAACCACTAACAGGCCATATCCCCTCCTTTCCCTCTCCCAACCCAAGCCTCTCGGCCCAGCCGCGCCAACACCCCCGGCCCATTAGCTCACTAGGCCTCATGGCCCAGCCGTCTCCCCGCGCTCACCCCCCTGTTCCCCTACCTCCCGAGCCACTCGACGCCGTCGCCGCCATTCGCGCCGACGCAAGGCGACGCCATCGCCTTACCTCCTGGCCCCGCTGACGCCCAGGTAGCTAGCCGCTGTTGCCTAGCGCATGCCCCAGCGCAGCGAGCAATCCCATCACCCTCGCCTTAACTCGCGTCTGCCAAGCGCACCGCAATGCCGCCGCCCAGCACCGGCAACGACGACATCACACTGCCCACCCCGACTAGACCCGTCGCTACTCGTCACCTAGTCCCTTGGCCTCACGCTCATCAGAGAGCCATCGGATCGCTCCCTGGCCACGCTGACTCTGCCTTAACTCGCACCAAGACGCCGACATCGACCTCTCCCTGCGCAGTGCCGATGAGACCCCTCCTCTGACCACGTCGCGTAGCTCTTAGCTTTCCCTAGTAGCGAGCAGTCACGTCACGTCTCCCCGCTAGGCCAGCCATCCGGACGTCCTACTACCCAGTGAAGACCATAAATGGCCGAGCTGGCTCTAGCCACCATGAAACGTGTTCCACGCGATGCCGTCGTCTTCCCCCTCGCTCCGCCTATAAATAAGACCGTGAGTGACCGCTAACCCTCACCACCGCTCATCGCCACCCTAAGGCAAGCACCTAGTCCGTCTCTCCCTCCCGCTCTCCCGTAGCAACCGAGCTTTTCCCCAAAACGCCGCAAGCTCGCCTTAGCCTTCAAACCACCTCGCGACCACCCCCAGTAGACGCGGCGTTGTCCCCTCAACCAATTAGGCCTTTCACCAGCAAGTCTCGGCCACCAGAGGTCCCAGCAGCGAGCGGCAGCACTACCAGCCCTGGCGCCGCCATCGTTCTCCCCTCCGGCCGCCATGCTCTGTCTCCGACGGAGTCCTGGCCGTTCGATCTCGATCGATGGCTGCGATTAGAAGATAGCGTACCCCTTCGTGATTTAAAATCCAAGCCATAGATCGCGTGTCAGACGGCCCGCGACCCCCTGGTCCATGCGCCGACCCCATCCACCCAGTCCACCACTCCCGTAGGCACAACCCATAGGATTTCCAGAAGAAAAATAATTCCAAAAAATAGAGAAAAACCCACAACCTTATGTTTTCTTATAGTTAGCCCCCTGAGCTTTAGTCTATAGTCCAACATTTTTACAGAAAAGTACCTCAACTTTTCTATAATTTTGTTTTAGTCAATGAATTTTTACAACCAAGCCCCTAGAAGACTGTATAATTACAGATAGGTCCCGAGAACTTTCCAAAAATTGCAAATAGGTCCCTAAACCTTCCGAAAGCTCTAGTTTTCAAACCGTAGCTCTGATTTAGGCGATTCTCGTGCCGTTGCAATCGTTGTCTCGAACCCTAACCAGTGCTAACCTACTTATAACTCTTTAACTTCTGGTTTTCTCACCATTTGGATTTTACTTTGTCTTGATGTTATTTTATGTTCTGATAGCTTACGCGTAGTTCACGTTTTCGCAGACGAAGAGAACCAGGAGCAAGAGCCCAAGGACCCGGACTACAAGGAAGACTTCGAGGACGCATTAGGAGGCAAGCTCTACTTATCCCTTGATCATGATTGAACCTATGATTACAAAACTGCACCCAACTTAGAGCCTACTTCTTATATGCATTATTTCCTTGCCACTTTATATTTGCTTAGTTCAAACCCACTTGTGTGAAAGCTAGCATCCGTATCGCTCTTATATAAGGTATGAATGCTAGATCCTTGTTTGGCCACATTTGATATTCCCATGCCTTGATAAACTTAGGAAGTTATTATTAGCCCTGCTAATAATAACGTTACCTTGCTAGAACACGCTTAGGACCCGTGATGCTTGTCCTCACACTCTCCACTATCAAAGTTTACAAAATGGGTGAAATGGTGTTTGGTGGTAAGTGTGTAGGAACGGGTGGGTGCTAAATCAACGGTGTTATGGTGAAGTGGATGGGATAGATGTGGCTGCGGGTGAGACTCCTAGTACTGGTGCAAAGTACTTGGTGATAGTGTCTCCGGTGTAGGTCCATCTGTCGTGGATGAGTGCTTGTCCTGCCAACTAGGAATGGCTAGCTAAGACCTCAACTTGGTGATATTTCAGTATGACCACAGAACCTGTATGGGCAGGACTAACACGGATCCTGGGTAACGCAACAAGGAAGTATCACCCGACGAAGTAGAAACGGACTCAGGGATCGGAGCAGTGATGTGATGATAAGTCTAGTACTTGGCAAATTTTATGGTTGTGTGTCTTTATTGTGATATGACTAAGTGTCGTGATGGTGGAATCCCTGAGCTTTGTGGTGGACTTGTGGGCGTGCCTGGGTGAAGTGGGAGCGTTATGTGATTCGTAGCTAAGAGCACATAGCCTGTGAGTACAGCGTACTAAGCTCTGCAGAGTTAACCCTAAATCATTCGATTGTTCGTTGTCACTGGTCATGGCACACAAATCATTGGGCTCTTAGAAATTCCTTGACGTGTGAGTGGGTGTAGTAAAACACGTGTTTTGGTAAAGAGGTGGCATGAGATGCCAGAGTCGTTATGACCACGCGTCGGAAGGCTCAGCTAAAAAAAATGGGAACTGTTGGGATCGATTAAATCTCCCTCAGGACCAACCAACAAAAAGTTATAAAACAGCTTTCCCTCTCGAAAAAACCCATTGGTCCCCTAAGTGTACCCTTGCATCCATGCTATTCCACAAAACTTTGAGACCTAGCCTTATTCCTTGACTACTTCCTAAATGCATATATTCCCCCCTTGCTAGAGGTAGAGCTTGTGGAGTACCTTATGTACTCACCCTTGCATCTAACTAAATTCCCAGAAAATAAAGATGAGGATGAAGCACCCGAGGAGTTTGACGAGTAGGTTGCGTCTTATGCTCGAGTTGCCTGTGAAAGTTCCCAGAAGCTTGCTTGTAATTTTCTTTTAGGGTAGGCATGTTCTCTCCTTTGGCTTGTAACTTAAGACTTGTATGACTCTATTGTCCCTACGTGGACCTAAATAAAGATCGTTGTATCACTTTGTATCATTTGTATGTGTGTACCAACTAATGATCCAGGGATTGGTACGGAATACACGAGATACCCCGGATGACAGCCATTTCCTAATGGCAAACTTGTCCACCTACCACCAAGGGCAAACTTGTCCAGCTCATTTTCCATCGTCCGAACGCCCTCGGGCCATTCACATCTTTGCTTCGCCTCGACGCAAGCTTCGTGATGATGCCACGTGCACCTCCAATCGTCGCCACTAGTTTTGAGGTCTAAACCAGGAAACCGCCTTGCACGCTTCTCAAAGCACGTTTTCCTTGATGTTGACGCAAGTCACCTTGTCCCGCGATCCTGACCACCGACAAGTCTCTCCCGGTCCTGCTCCATTGGGCCCCCTTGTCACTTGCACCAGCATCCCGCTCGCCTTGACTTGGTCAACATGTCGTCTTCATCACCATCACGGATTTGAGGTTCAACTGTGAAACCGTCTGTGCTTCTTCCCTCTCCACGTGTACGGTGTGGATCACCCTTGACTTCACCCGGCCTCCCGATCGTCCGGCCCCAAATCCCCAACTTGTGCCCGATCCTCTCGCCGATGACTGCCAAGTTAACTCTAGTGACCTACACATCATGAGATAAGCAAACACATTTCCCATCTCCTGCAATTTCTCCAACATGTTCACCAACTCCGGTTAGTCGCAGCATAACCTTGCACAAACTCATGCAATCCCATAATTTCCCGCATTTCAACTCAAACACAAAATCAGCCAACATCAATTACTCATCACATATTGCAAATCATGACACATATCCACATGGTTTCTCAAATTCATTCTTATGAATTTGACAATCCATCAGCCATCGCCCGTCATCTCAGATTTGATCAACTACAAGAGTATTTTATTGTGCACTTGGTACTATGGAGGGAATGTAAAACATTGTAGCAACTCCTGATCAACAACCTAAAATTTTATCTTTGCATCGGGACGAGCAAAGGTTCAACTTGGGGGAGTTTGTTGACGGTCGTTAAATACCATTTCTGACCATCAATATTACACAAAATAAAGGAGGATTCAACATTCCCACCATGCATGTTAGTTAGGAATAACCAAATTATACTTGTCCTTAGAGATTTATGTACATGCAGGGATTATATACAAAAGGAGTGGCAAAATGCCCCCATGATCTGGAATAATACGATTCCAGCCAATGGGAGGGCGACAACTGGACATCACATGGATCCATCAAGGGGGAAAGCACAGCTCTGACCAATCAGAGCTCGCCAAAAGGGATTCTCATGGATCAAATGGCCCACCTACAGTACCAAACTGACATACAGAAGGCCTAAGCCATGGAGGAATCAAGGGAGGCCACCCACCAGTGTGCCAGAATAGCCAAGAGGGCACTGGGCCCCACCCCTTGGCCGAACAGGCTAGTTCGGCCGAACAAGGAGTAGGCCCAATGAGGCCCATCTTCCTATGGTGGTTTCCCACCGACTCTCCAAAGGCGGTTGTCCCTCTTAGGGCGGGAGTTACCGACCGCAGGACCGCCTTTGGACCCCTATAAATAGAAGGGTGTAGCTCACTCCTCAACGCACACCAAGAAGAATTCATTCTCTAGCATTACATTTAGTCTCTAGGTTTTAGTGGAGTTTAGGAGAGAGGAGAGCTATCTTGAGGTCCTCGACCTAGTCTTGGAGAGCCGTCGGGTTAGTTCAACTCTAGTCCTCTCTTTTAAGACTTATTCCTTTATTAATATTATTATCTTCTTTATTTGTTATGCCCTATTCATATACTGGTGTGACAGTCATGTGCTTTGTATAAGGTTATTGCCTAGTCATGTTTGGTTACTATATGCTTCACATACCTATGCTAGTCAACTTATGTCCTTATACTCGTGCAATGCATATTGTAGATAGACATGCTTCAGTCCATGACTTGTTAATCCGTAGGGTTAGAGTTATGTGTCCTATAGTTTGTAGCTTGTTAATCTGTAGGGTTAAAGCTATGCATGTCCTAGCCCTTTACTTGTTGATCCGTAGGGTCAAAGTTATGCATGTTATAGTACTTGACTTGTTGATCCGGCGGGTCAAGGTTAGGTATACTCTTATTCGTGACTTGGTGATCCGAAGGGTCAAAGTCTCCTGGGGATTGAGAGTATTGTTTAGCAATGTAAGCATGGTGCTTAGATTGGTAAATAGCTATGAGTATTTGTTTGCCCCCATGAACAGGATTGACTTTAGGACTGGCATAGGGACTTGATAGCCCTAGTGTCATGTGTCATAGTATAGGATTAACCTGTAGGTGGTGACATCCCTTCTATGCTTAATCCTCCCTGTTTAGGCTTAACATAGGACCTAGGCTTGTATGTGTTGCATGTATTTAACCTGTAGATAGGAATATAGAAGTACATAAGAATCTAGCTTGACTCCTCTTTAACCCATTTAACCTAGGCTTTGTGTTAATGTTAGGTTGAATTGTTCTGTGTGTCACCTACCCACTATCTTTATTATCCTTACCCCTATCTATGACTTTGTTATATTATTAGTTATATGGTTATGAACATGTTATCTCTTGATCGCCGCCTTCCCTTGGGAGAACTATAAATGACAGCTATAGGAGTAATCCAGTGGTGAAATGCTACAACAGGATGTCCTTGCGCTTGCGGATTTAACTTGCCCACACTAACCATCTGTTGAGTTCTACCAACAAATAGTTCTGGCGCTTGCCCGAGTCTGTTTATTTGGTGTAACTTAGCAGATGTCAATAGTTGCTCGCGTTCTAGATTGAGCTAACAACTCTCTTGAGCTAATGAAAGTTCTTGATGACTCATGATCATGATATTCATTCGCCAAATTCTTTATCAGGTTGGTAGATTTTTGTTTGAGATTAGGTCAAACATTTTATTTTTGTGTTGTGATAATGCTTCTTGTCTCAATCTGGTATAAAGATGTTGGAACATTGTTAGCTATAATCCAAGCACAACATCACCATGATTGCCATGCTTGTTCAAAACCATTACCTGCTCCGGCTCAGGTGTTCGAACACTGTTATGCACTGGTGTTACATCAATGTTGTCCTCAGTGTTCCTAGCTTCACGTTCTGTTGTATTGTTGCTTATATTGTTTGTCCCTTCATTGGTCTCCTCTGCAATGTTGCCTTCACTGGTCCCTAATGCAATGTAGGTTTCATTGGTCTCTACTATAATGTTTCCTTCAGCACTTCCAGTGTTTGTAGCTGCATTGCTCTCTTGTACATTGTTGGTTTGGGGGGTGGTAGCCTGCAAATTACATAACAGGACACAAATTATGTAATACAACAAAATTAAAAAGTAGTCGAGAAGTCATTTTGGGTCCATAGCTGATTTTGCAAAAGCAAGTCGTTTTCTCAGAAAGCAAAAAAAATATTGTGGTTGTGGGGAATTGAACTAGCAACCTTATAGGTTGAGCACTTTTGCTTCACAGCAGCAACCACTTAGCTGAGCACACACTATTGATTGGGTTAATTCTAAAACGTCTTTAATAAGAACAGTGAGCAAAAATAACTTTTAATTAATGAGTCATTGGTATGCTAAATCATGTCCTAAATGACATTCTTTTAAAGTAAGGAGGAAGTATAACCTAAATGAGCAATTTCACAAACTCAGGTGCATTATGAATCTTTACTTGGCAACAGATCTTGGCACTGGCAGAGGTAGGCCCAATGTCTAGGTTCGGCCGAATGCTATCGGGCTGGTTTGGGTGGGCCAAACAAGGAAAAAAAATGCCAAAAACAGATGTAAAAAGGAAATTGTTGCTTTCAGATCTCAGGGTGGGCCGCCCACCCTGTCCACCACCTGGCGCCACCACTGGAGCATTCCTATAAAAAAAAGGCGAAAATATGATCACACTGTTGTATGCCTGAGAGTGTTACCTCCAGATTGTGGTTTTGTGCAAACATTGTTTGAAACTCTTACATCAATGATTCTCGAATATTGGCCATGAGTCATTGCTGCTCTGCAGCCTTATCGGCAGCTTGCTTTGCAAGAAGCTCTTTTAGTTGCTGAAGCTCAAGCTCTTGTTCTTGGATTCTCTCCTGAAGCAGTTTCTTTTTATTTGGATTACACATGTAACCTTGGCCATGTAACCTGCTTGATTTGGCCCTGGTTGTTTCCCTACATGTTTCCTAGAGAACAAGGCCCTCTTTACCAGATGCAGTTGTGTTACTTCTTGCTTTGTCTGGACCCAATTTTGATGATTCAGTCATATGCAATCTCCTGGTTGCATTGCTCTGAGGAAAAGAAACAAATGTATGCGTTCAATGTACGTAATGTTGTGACAAAAAGAAAGCTAGTTCACAAAGTTTATAGCACTCACATAAATAGTTTCACACATCTCATCTGACCATTGTCCTTGATGCTTCGTATGAGTAACCTCAAAGAGTTCCAAAGGACCTGACTCAGCACCAGTTTTTATATCTCTCTACAAATGCAAGCATACACATCACTAATATATCAGATTAATGTGTTACAAGCAGAGAAGAATCATGACAACGTTTACCATTTTGCAACTACACTGAGAGAAAGGCTTCGAACCTATCACATGCATGGTTTTCATTTCTTGACAATTCGTAGAGTTTTGGCTGCTGATCTTCTGTGGATAGTTAACGATTAATGTTACAAAACTCAAACAACCGTTGCAAGACAGTGTTGGAATACTTATGTCTTGGAGCATTTGGACTCCAAAAAATGAATAGTGTGTTACCTTGAACTTTGAAGTTCTAAAGTACTTGATTAAATAGTGCCACTCTACAATGTCCAAGGCTTCAGGCTTATGCTTCATTCTGGCATCATAACTCTTGTATGCCTTATATGTAGGGATGTAAACGGGACGGATAATATCCGACCATCCGATGATCCGAACACCGAGAAAACAAATGTGGCCAAATATAGGATGCACTAATACTCATCCGACACTATCTGTGTCTGAATCCGAATCCGAAGAAAACTAGTGGGATAGGATATGGGATGAGCAATATCCGTCCGGAATCTGAAACTTATATAATTTAACTAAATTTAAATAATTATAACATTGAATAAATGAAGAAATTTAAAATCAGTAAAAATAACAAAATAGAACATACTTATTTTCATAACATCAATCATCGCTCAGTGAGCTATTAATTGCTGCCAATAGCGCTTCATATGCCACTCTAACTATATTATTATCATATTATTTTTCATCCATCAAACCTTATCCGTGTTCGATTCCGACTCCGAAATATAAATATAGCATGGGGTACGAGACCAAGATATAATTATCTGACACTATCTGTTCTGACTCTAGATCCAATAAAAAAAATACAGGATAGGATATGGGATAAGCTATATCCGTCTGTATCCGATCTGATTTCACCCCTACTTATATGTAGCACTAAAAGTGGATCTCCATCCTTTATAGCGCTCTTGCGTAACCTTCAATATCGTTTTCTTGGCATCATCAATGTGATCCATGTCCCATACTTCCTACTATAAGCCACACACGTTAATATATTGTCAACAACAGATAAATGATTTACAAGGAAACATAGGACGCAACTAACACAACAAATATGTTGAATGAGATAATGCATAATTCACCTAAACGGTATACAATGTACACTTTTATTAGTCACATTAAGAGAAGAAAGATGAGCCATTAACATACCATAATGTTTTCTACGATGGAAATCTTGACTTCTTCGCTTACATGTTTCCACTGTCCAACTCCAATTAGTGGAGTCCTAAGCCTTGTAAACATAACCACTTCATCCACAAATGTACGTCTATTTTCTCCACAGGGACCACCCAAAGTTGGCGAAAAATCAACTTCTAGTTTCTAATTACGAGCCTTCATTCTCTTGACCAATGCAGCTAGACCTTTCAAGGTACCACGACCGACTATCTTGCCATTTTTTAATAATCATAAAATAAAAACTTTTGTTAAGTGATGAACCTATATATATATATATATATATATATATATATATATATATATATATATATATATATATATATATATATATATATATATATATATATATAGTTGAAATATATGAACATTTCAAACCTTTCGCCTTCTTCTTTATTCTCCTAGTATGAATTGGCCATTCTGTCCCGCTGATGCGCTGTAACCAGTGCCCTCACCATCTACTTCTGTAGGCTCACTATAATTTTTATAACACACTGAAACATTGCAAATATTGACGTCTTAGTAAAAAAATCAGGAGGCCTTTGTCCTTCTGCTATACAGTGTATGCTGCAATTGATTCATCCCTGCTTACATTGCAAAGACCTGCAAGATACCAACAATAGGACTACGTAAATTAGGATAAGAATTATAGTTTACATGTGGTTTGTGAAGTTAAAAAATAATATGTATACCTGTATTAGATCCTTGCTTTTGAAGCCAATCTTTGTAAGCATCAACATTCTCGTCACCAAGACTATCATCATATCATCCTCATCAGACTTGGACTCCCTCACTCGTTTCAGGGGTGTGCTAATGACTCGATTATCTGCTTGATCACATGTTGTCAATAACATCCTGACTTTCTTTTCGGCAGGCAGGCACTCAAGCATCTCTTCCATATCACCTTCGTAATCTAATGGCTCGAGAATTGCTGACATATTTTCACTTCTCTTCTTGTAGTACAAGTAGTCACGTATACTATAATTGAGCATTTGTTTCTATGATATAACAACTTTAAATGTCAGTTCATCCTTGTATAGAGTAGTCCGAAAGACTCGATGATCCCTATATCTTCCCCTGCATTCGACTTCTACAGTCCATTTTTCACCAGCCGATTGGGGGGGGGGGGGGGATCTGCGCATGTGTACATAAATACTGTCAATATTAGGGGCACCTTGACCTCTAAGCTGTTGTATACGACCCTGTTTGGATCCTCTAGTTGGCTAAGCTTTAGCCAAATAAATTTTATTAAGAGATGCATGTTTGGTTCCGTTTATTAACTAACCAAAAAGTGAACATATATGTGGGTTGAAGGAAAATATTACATCTAAGGAGGGGTAGTTTTGACTTTAGTTGCCTTTTTCCCAAGTTTAGGAGCTTTTACGAGGGTTGAGGTGACTAGCGATCTAAAGTTTAGGAGGTGGACTGGCTAAAGTTTAGGAGATTTTAGGAGGTCATGTTTGGACAAAAGTTCAAGACTAAAATTTAGCCAGCTAAAGTTTAGGAGGTGGATCTAAATAGGCTCTTAAGTAATAGTACATACTATAGCAAGTGCAAGTAATAAACCTCAGTGCAAGTTACTCACCTTTCGCATGATGGATCAATGTGATCTGCTTCACCGCCTCGCCGTCGACTCGCGGTTGCGCCATTGTCGCCGGATCGGTTGTTGGAGATAGTCATGGTTGAAGAAGTTGCGCGGTTAGTGCCGAGAGCAACACCGTGCAGCAACCAACTGTCTCTCGTTGTTCGCCTCCAACAGATTATGCAAAAATGTAGCAGCGGTTGTGAGTTTTCTCCTTTTGAGATGTCGCTCTGAGTTTTGGGTAGGTGGCATTGGAGGCCGAAACATATTAATTTGAAATGGTTGAGTTGAATTAGGCAGGCTCGTGAAAAAAATTCGCCCACGCGCGCCAAAAATTTGGAGGGAACGTTCCATCTAATAATAAAAACTCGAACCTCGCTATGTTTCAGTCATTTGAAAGTTAAGGAACCTTTTAAGCAGCACTAATAACCGTTTGAGATGTATACTACTTCATTAAAAGCACAAATATTAAAGAACCATCGAATGAGCATCATGTTGATTGAAAGTTTCTTTGCTTTGAATCACGTGAAAACAATTACATATATAAAAACTTTTGATGCATTCATGAAAAAGAGATTAGTTTTGAATTATTTGACATTGTTTTGCATAGAACGATGTGATTGAAAGCAGCTGGTTAGTTTTGAATTATTTAACATTGTTTTGAATCACATGCAAACAAAAGTAAATATGGGTGAAGCTACCTTGTATCTAGTGGGTGCAAATGCACCCACAATAAAATAAAAAATCAGTTGTAATCCTATGTTTTTCACCATATTAGCACCCAAGAAAACACTAAAAACAGTAGCTAGCTAGTTAGGGTCTGTTTATTTCAGCTTATAATCCACCCAGATTATATAATCTGGAATATATAATCCAGGAGTGAAATAAACATGCAGATTATATAAACAACACCTATAATCCACATTATATGATCTGGCCAGGAAACAAACAGGCCCTTAGCTAGCAGCACCCCCTTGATTTTGCTCTAGCCCTTGAATTTGCTCCAGCTAGGTAGAGCTAGCAGCTAGGCGCCTCCTCCTCTTGATTTTGCTCTAGCTTTACCATAATTAAATATGTAAAAAACACCAATCCTGACCCAAACATACATCGGCGATGAAGGGATGACGGTCAGAATATATAATACATTCACAAACTGACGCGGTTCAACCATGAGGTCAATAAAACACGAACAGAAGTGTTCAACACAAATATACTACAAAGAATGAAAAAAAAATGCGACCACGACGAGACTTGAAACTAGCTAGATGACGAGGAGGAGACAACAAGCATCCACAGAGGCGAGCGATGACGAGGAGGAGGAGGGGACTCATCAGTCGGCCTAAGAAATCTTGCG
Organism: Eleusine indica; assembly: GCA_030378355.1. NCBI lineage: Eukaryota > Viridiplantae > Streptophyta > Magnoliopsida > Poales > Poaceae > Eleusine > Eleusine indica. Next base: position 43,229,479 of record CM059501.1, on the reverse strand, counting down.
GTGTAGCTCGACGGCGTCGAGCGTCCCCGCGTTGTTAGGGTTGTGGATGAACACCAACGCGTGCATGACCACCGCATTCCTGAACATGCAAGCCGACGGCAAAGGGGGGCTCCTCGTCGTTGTCATCATCGATGGAGGTGTAGTCGTCACCAACGGTCGCCTTGACGACCTCCTCCAGTAGCGCCTCCTCCGCCTCCTCTGCTGCCGCCAGGACAACCTCCTCCTCCTCCTCCTTCACTGTCGCCAGAACGACCACCTCCTCCTCCTTCGCTGTCGTCGGAATGACCTCCTCCTCCTCCTCCTCCTCCTCTGTCACCGCCAGGACGACCTCCTCCTCCTTCAGTACCTTCGGTATGACCACCTCCTCCTCCTCCTCCTTCGCTGCCGCCAAGACGACCGGAGCCAGAGTGTCGCGGACGCGCTTCGGCAAAGGCGAGCGCAACTCACTGCGGCATGCTCGAGCCACAGAAGAAGACGAACCACCTGTCTATAAAGAGTCGATGAGCAGTAAAAATTACCCATTCGATAAATGGTGATATAACAACTCGATAACTAAATTGAAGCACATATCAATATTGTCCTAAAACGTCGAGAAGCCATTCAGTGTCCTTGCAGTAGTTGGGGGTATTTTAAAGTTGAATTATCTAGTTTCTTAATAGAATAAAATACTATTGCCTTTTAGTTTGAAATTGACGAGGTCAGCCCAAACATTTTTGTCAAAAAAGGAAAGGATGCATTTTGTCTATTTGTATGTCCCTTCTTTTTTGCAACAGTAGATGATCTCCTTAGTTGATCCACAAACAATGTCTGTCATGAATAGGGGTGGCAATAAAACTCAGTAACTCATTAGCCCGCTCGACTCGTAGACGAACTCGGCTCGTTTCAATTTCAAACGAGTTGACCTAATTTATTAGCTCGTTAAGTTAACGAGCCAGCTCGAGTGAAGAGCCTAACGAGCTGCGTAATTTTTAAAACTACAGCCTACCTATCGTTATGGACCATGGGTGAGCCTATCACAAGTCAACTTAATGGTATAATTATAAACTCTAAACGTATAAAAATAGTAATAACCCACTCTTCATGAGCTAGAGCTGTAAATTTGAAGTTGGGGCACTACTATTTTTCTCTTATATAGCTTATAATAAATACTTAGTTATAAAATTTATGTCACTGTATTATTTTTCTATAAAAACATATATTTTAGTGACCAAGATTGTTGAACATATGGATAAGTAATGTTTGATTTACATCTTAAATATATTTGATGGTTTAAAATATATGATATTTTTATATGATATATGTATTATTTTTTTATTTTTTATTAACAACTAAAATAATATATTTTTAAGTAAAGTTTGATGAGCCATAATGAGCTAGCTCGTGAGCATAATAAGTCAAGTCGATCTATAATATTAACTCGTTAGTATAACGAGCCGAACTGAGCTAGCTCGTTATACTAATGAGCTATAACGAGCTGGTGCCAAGCCGAGCCGAGCCAGCTCGACAACCAGCCATAGTCATGAAGCCTTGGATTATTTGATATGAGAATCATAACGCGCTATCATGTTCTTGTTTGATTTCTCGTTTTTCAGTTCACTTTGTGTTTTCCGGTCCAATGATTCAATTTGGTGAATGTCATAAGGAGTGTATGCTTTTGAATATCAATTTGGCTGCTATGCTTCTAATTAGTGGTGGTGCCACAGGTTGTGGTAGGTGCAATAATAACAATGATAGTCCTTGCAGTAAATAAAGTATATGAATAGTTAGGATCTGATAGGATAATAGTTTTTTCTATTACTATCCGTCTTAGATGAAAGGATACAAAAATGAATTTATTTTTTAAAAAAAACCTCATGATGCTTTCTTTTTATTTGAACATTGGAAAGGTATTGCAGGATTGTTTGCTTTCAACGTTGGTTCTAAGTACAGACATTTGCCATAAGCTACAAAAACAAAGTGTGATAGCAAAACTAATGGGTCGATGTTGCCTATTTTTAGCTGAATAATGGGTTAATATGATGATGAATGAAAAATATGATTGAAAATGCAGCACACATGACAGTGGGGTAAACACATGTCATATATGTTCCATACTAATTAATCTTCTAACTCTGTTATTCATATAGTATACAAATCTATTTGAGACAATACACATTTTTTAATCCTAATTCATGGTTCAGATCTACCATTATATCTGCGTGATGACATTATATGAACAACTAACACTCTACGTAGAATGAAATATGATATTTTAGAATAAATTTTAGACAGTTGGAAACCTATTTAGGTAATGGTAAATTTAACGTACAAATTTTCCTCAAAACGCTACCAGTGCACCCTTCATTATCCTTTGTATCCAACTAGATAGTGACATCAATATCAACAGTAAACATTAAGATCTATAGGAGAGATAACAGTGGATTTCCTCCATCATCCTATGTCACTGTTAATATGAGTCTACTTTATATATTGCATGAGTCGAACAAATGACACTGAAATAAACTTGAACAAATATGATTACTACCCAAGCTCACAATTTTGTACTGCAAAAAACCCGAATAAGGTGTGGTACTGGAATATTGAAACTGGCTCAACTAAATAACTTTGTTGCCACAGTCCAGAGCAAATGAATGGAAAAATATATTAGCGTGTTGTCATATATTGGTTGTGCTGAAACCATGGTACATTATTTTTCTACTAATTAAATTTTAACCATCATTATGTCTTTTATTTGGAATAATGGTGGGAATATATGTTCAATGACAGATTGTGACACTCTTTGGTTCTTTTCGATAGGGAAAAATGTAGGGAAGCAGAGAAATGTAGGTCGGTTTTGTGTTGGTCTAATGGTTCAAATCCATTGTAATTGATGTAATGTGTAATACAATTGTTAAATTTGTTGGTACATGTGTATAGACTCCAGATTCCAAGAAAAATGTAATTTGGTTTTATCAGCAGTGGAGATGTTATATTTCTTTTGGAAGTGGGAGGACAAATAGTCTTTTCCCCCCACCGATCAGCTTGTTCAAATTGACCGGCATTTCTTGCTGTGACAAAACTGTTACAATTTGTTGAACTTGTGTACAGACTTCAGATTCATAACGTTGTAAATCACGCATCATATTTGGAGAGGTGCAGGGACATGAAGTTTTGCTGCAAGAGCAGCTCTTTCTATGGTTGTTTTTTTTTTTTTTGAAGGAAGCTCTTTCTATGGTTGTTGATGAGTGGTTAATTACTTTTATTTAGGATGCACAGTGAGAAGCCTACTTAAGCTTGCTGGTATTGATACATTGCTTGCTGGAAAGCCAACTGACATTCATTATCGCTTCAGAAAAGGTTGGTAGCCCATCTCTTATCAAATTCTGTTGTATTAGTAGCTGGTGAGCAACCAATTAATAAAATAAGATTAGTGTGAAAAAGAATTCGGAAATGGACAATGCAGCGTTAGCTGCTGTCGCAAGTTGATTTATGTGATAGTACTCTAGATTGAGTGTCATAACTCTAAATCTCTAATGCTGTGGTAACAGAACAACCGAATGTATTCCAGCTGACACAACATTTTAGGACCGATACCGTTCCAGACTTCCAGTGCTGGGTTATTTCTTCTGTCAGCTCGCACCGATGTTTAATTCAGCACCTAATTTGATACTACTACCGTCAGCTTTTGCGTCGTGCATGTGCTTGCAAACTATGGTTTGTGTTTATCCAGGGAAAGCAACCAATATGTTTTCTTTTATTTTTAAGTTTTAGAAGTGTTTATATAGAAGCACTGACCTTTTATATGACTTGCCGGCTTTCTGCATGTGCAACAGTCAAACCGATGTTGGAACGAAATCTTTGTGCAAATCTTGCAGACTCGACGCTAGCCTACAAGGTTACAAAAAGTTGTGTGAGGCTCAGTCCCATACGGGATTGCACAAACGGCGCCCTGTCAGGAAATCCACAAGAACCAACCTTTAGCTAATCTACAGCTACGTAATTTTACTCCTACGTGCACTCGAGTATTCCGGCTTCTCCATGACAAAAATAGGCAGTCCGTATCGTATCTACTAGCCGTGATATGTTCCTATCCGTCAGATGCATCACTTGACGGGAGCTTTACGTGGCTCTCCTGACTGTCATCATGAATACTGCAGGCTTTGTTGCAACAAACAGGCCTGCTGTTTTTGTTCGGTCCCGTACTATGCTTCAGCCTTCAGCTCCGGGGGTGAACAGGGTGAACATGACAGTATTAATTAAACTTTATTGTACTCCCTTTATTATTAAATTGTTGTCATTATTAATTTTTTATTTAACTTTGATCATTCATCTTATTTAAAAAAAATTTAGTAATATTATATATGTTGTCATAGTTTATTTTATTATCAAATAAAATTAAATTATAACTTAAAATTTTGGATATTTTGAATAAGATGAATGGTCAAAGTTGACAAAAAAAATAAACGACGACAACAATTTAAGAACAGAGGGAGTATTAGTTATGCTTGTGGATACTCAAATGTCTTCAGTAATTCTTGTAAAATACGGTTACATCATCAAATGTGCTAAAATTGGCAGCAAGGGCAACGTGGCTTGTAAATTTAACTCTCCCCTTTATGTAAGAAAAGTCATATCCTCAGTTCAAAAAAAAAGTCATATCCTAATGTCTTGAATGCGCATTAGCTAATTGTCATAACTAAATAGTACTCCCTCCGTCCCACAATGTTTAGCATTCTAGTTGTGGGTGCGGAGATTAAGAAAAGAATGAATAAAGTAACTATGCAGTAAATGAGGAGGAGAGAGATAGAGATAGAGGTGTATTGGAAAGAGAGAAATATGTCTTGAGAAGTGAGAATGCCAAATATTTTGGGAACACTGGATGAGGCTAGAATGCCAAATATTCTGGGACAGAAGGAGTATCTGTAAACAAAACCAATTTTAGTAGTGCCCACTAACACTACTTTGCTTGCTCTTGACAAGCAAAGAATAAGGCAATAGTTGTTGGTGCGGTGTGAATTGGACGCTCACTGCTGTCAAGGTTTAAAAAGTTGATTTCTAATCATAAGGTTGCTATCTGGTGCATCACTTGACAGTCGTTTGCTAACAGCTGGTTGTGTTTCAACTGTCTATATACATAATGTTTTAAGACCGATTAACTTCTGACTTGGTCTTGCCACTAGCACACAAAAGCACCTGCTTGCAATCCTCGTAATCTTGTTTTGTTTGTCCAGGTCCGCAAAATATAACTCATGTTTGCAATCTTTATAAACATAGAAGTAGGTTTTGAGGCGATTTTCTTCATACACTAGTGGTTTCAATGTGCGAGAAAACAAGTTCAAATCTGACACTCTGCAAATTTAGCAGAAAGAAGAAGCACTGTTTTTCTCCACTTCGGCCACATAGTAATGTCGTTTTTCAAGGAAAAGAACAAACAACCTGCACCCTAACTCTATGCATCGACGAGAAACGAAATGCAAAACCAAGACCTGAGGTCAAGCTACTGATGATGATGGAGTACGCGAGACAGGGCATGGCAATCCTGATCCAGGCACCTGCCACAGTGCCACTTGAGTATTTGACTCACTGGACACTGGAGGATATTGACCGGCCATGAGGCATTGCTGAGCTCACATTCCCTGGTTCCAATGTACTGTACCCTGCGTTCCTGCAACTTTATGGCCAAAATTGACATCTGCTCTCACTCGCTCCATATCGTCACTTGAGGGAGATCGGTAGCTACTCAGTGTCTGTACTTTCCCTAGATCATGTGATCCAGGTGGTCCCCAAGGTTTACATAACCGGATGAACTGGTAAAACCGGTCGAAACCGGTTTATTGGTTAACCGGAAAACCGGAATAAGCGGCCGGTTAATCGGACAAAAATTGATTTGGAGAGTCGGCGATCGGTAACTGGTTAATCGGCCAGTTGCACTGGTTAACCGACCGATTTTAGCGGTTAACCAGTCAGTTATACCGGTTTTATCATAGAATTTCAAAAATAAATTTTTAAATTCACATTTAACGGTTAACCGATCGGTTACACCGGTTAACCGATCGGTTTCCGGTTAACCGTTCAGTTTCACGGTTTCAATATATATAAATTTTTTTAAATTTTAAAAATATTTAAATCAAAACCTGCGGTTAACCGGCCGATCGGGATAACCGGCCCGAACCGGTTTTCCGGTTAACCGCGGTTTTATTAACCTTGGTGGTCGGTCGCTCCATCACAGAACGTGTTCATGTTCCTTTCATCTTTCGAGGAAAAAAAAAGATCATGTTCCTTTCCCCAGATTGCATCCCTGCATAGGAACGCTTCATCCCCTGCAGTGTTGGCAAAAGTAAGGGTGTGTTCGTTTTTTTGGTTTTAAATTTTAGTGTTATCATATCAATCTTTTGAATGCTAAATATATGAATTAAAAATAAACTAAATATAAAACTAATTACACAATTGGATGTTAATTTGCAAGATAAAACTATTAAGGTTAATTAAATCACCATTAAAAGATGTTTACTGTAGTATCACATTATCTAATCATGATCTAATTAGTCTTAATAGATCGTCTCATCATTTAAAGGGTGGGTTATAGACTGGGTTTTATCAGTAATCTATATTTAGTATTTTTAATTAGTATTTTAATATTGAGACAAGTCTAAAAATTACAGGGCAAAAAACGAACAGAGCCTAAGTACTCTGGGTATATAGTTTCAGCTGCTTGAGTCAACATGTCCGATCAGCCCAATAATCCGAATCTTGGAACCGACCTCGCTTGTACACAAGGCGGCTTGAGTAACAGTGTATCTCAAATGAATTCAAAAAAAAAACAGTGTATCTCAAATGGAGAAATAAACCAAGAACAAGGTGCAGTGATAGAATACTACTTCCTTCAATCTAAAATATAAGTATTTTAAGCATTTAAAAATTTATTCATAATGTAATCATTTTTAAGGATAAGATAAAATTTGATAGGTTGATGGTTGGGTGAGAAATTAGTGAGTAGTATAAAATGAGGGGTATATATGACTTGTCTTATCTTAACTATTTTAAAATTTAAATACTTAAAATACTTATATTATGGATCGGAGGAAGTACTGCTTCCTGTTCTGTAAAACAAGCACAAGTATAAGTTTAAATTTACAAATCAATGGTACAGTAACATCGAAAGAGTACTGTAGTAAGCAGTGAGCCATGGTGCAAACTTCAAACGGTCAAACCAAGGGTTGAAGAAACTTGACAAGTGACATGCCATGATGGAGGTTGCAATATTCATGCAGGCTGTTATACGCCCACAGTGGAGAACGGAAGACAGGCAGTTTAAATGCAGAACATCATGAGTTCTTTGCCTTGGGACCGTAAGAGGCTAGAGGCCTGCTCACTGTAGCTGCCCGTTTGGGCGCCTGAGCACCTGTCTGTATTCTACTGTCAAGCTGAGCACGAACAAGATACTTTTGCCATCCTTGCGTATGTGAGGCTCCTAGTACAGTCATCTCCATGACAAAAATGGGTTGTGATAATTCCTTTTACCAAATGCATCCTTCGTGCGAGAGACAAAGGAAGGCTGCCTGGCACCAACTGCTGCTAGAACTAGCCCGTCATCATCGCTGCTGCAGCCAGCTCAGTTTCTGAGGTCAACATGTCAAGCCAGATTAGAATCCAATCCAAATCTTCAAGGCGCCGCAAGACATGCAAATGAATAATGGTCATCATTAGTTGATGCCTCGGGACAATAAGCGAAATCTGTTCAAAGACCAACAAGAACATTTGAGTTGACAGCAGGACCCTGCATACACGACCCTACGCTAGACTATGCAGTTTACTGTACTACTCACTTTCTAGCCGTAATCGAGTACATTTGGTAAATGATCATTGACTTGTTGGCTCTGATCTCTCATCTCTCTCACAGTTATTTTATTTTATTTTATTTTTTAGGTCAGTCATCTCTCTCGCTGTTGACGCAAGCGTGTGCACCATAATCAGCCTCATGCTAATCTCCAACGCCATCACTGCTTAAACTCATCTTTTGCTCAAGCTACATTGTTCATTAGCATACTCTATATCACATCATTTCTGTCTCTACTACTATTACTATGTTCAACATAGCTTGTTCATCTCCTCGTGCTCCCCAGCTAGGGTTCCTCCACCGCAGCCGCTGGCTCCTCCCTCCTCTCCCTTCGACGTCCTCGCCGGCGGAGGGGGGGAGAGGGAAGCCCATCTCTCATAGTCTTAGGTAGTCTAGTTGTTTTCCCGTTCTGCTGCTCCTCTTGGGCTATGTGCCACCTTGCTCCCCTCCTCCTCCTGGTCGTCATGGCCGTTGTCCTTGAGCTCTTGCTCGACGGCGTCGACTTTCATGGTGTTGTCCAGCAGCGGGAGGGGAGTGACATTAAAGTAGGAATAGGTATTGCATCTTCCCCTCCTCCATTCGCCCCCGACGCTGGCAGCTTCCTCCGCATCTGGCCCTCCGGCGCCAGATTCGTGCCTCCTGGTGTGGGTTTCAGCGAAGGAGCCCCTGGATTTGCTGCCTTCGTCACGCCACTTCCTCTCCGTCGCCAGCTACGCCTCCGTCTTTCACCGATGCAGACAGGTCCCACCTTCATCGGACTTGACCGCCTCTATGCCGGCCATGTCCGCCTCTACATCGCCCTCTCCACCAAGCTGGCGTCACCCCTTCGGTCGCCTTGTCGACGCCTCCGCGCTAGATCCGGTGAAGAGGCTGCTCAATTAGGCTTCGTCGACCGCGCCTCCCCCCTCCCCCCCCCCCCCCCTCAACATCTCGCCTCTACCGCCGATGGTCCAGCCGGTGATGGGCCTCCCGATGCCAGTTCCGTGCCCCCTAGTGCGGGATCCAGTCACGGAGCTCCTGACTCCGTTGTCTCCATCGCGCCCTGTCCTCCCCACTGTCGGCGCCAACCCTGCCCCAACCCGATGCAGGCGCCCCCCCCCCCCCCCCCCCCCCCCGCCCCCGCTGGACCGACCAGCCACCTAGATGGTCGTGCCTGCCCCTGCACTGCTCCCCACGCCAAGCCGGCTTCGCCCCCGCACCTGCAGCAAGACGTGCTCTCGCCACCCTTCCTCGGAGAACAAGATGACAACTTCCAAGCCACCAAGGCCGACAACTCAACTTCAACAATTTGGTCGGTGATGATTTCCATTGATGTCTTCCTCTTCTCTCGGTGCCCTAGTTTCAAACGAGTTCGCCGGATCTAATGCTTTTGGTGGGGCAACAATGTGTATGTTGTTCTCCTGTTTAAGTCTTCTCTTGTAGGGTATCAAGAAACTCAGGTCTTCTACGTCCTCGATTGCATTCTATACTCACATTCTGAAAAACGATGACCACTACGGGTATTTCTATCGATGTGACGCAGATCGCCTCATGCTTGTTCTAAGCGAGACCCCTTTGACGACATTTTAGGGATTAGCCCATTGATAGTCCGTTTTAAGAGTGCTTTATCTTTAGAGCGTGCTCGCTCCAGTGTCTGTAATCTTTCATTGAATGAATACAGACATGAAATTTATAAAAAAAAACATAACTTGTTCATTTTCCTAAAGTACATATCACAGAGAGAAAGAGAGAGAGAGAGAGGTGCCCATGACCCGAGAGAAGACCAAAGGAAGCCGAAGACCGAAGAAGAAGAAGAATGATTGCGTACTATCTTTGGTGTGGATCTTGAAATTGCGTCATCTACACTTTCTTAGACTCACAGAACCTCGTGTCTGCAGCTGCGGAGGATGATGACGCTTGACGCCGAGCTGCAGAGTAGTACTGCTCCTACTCTCCTACTCCTACCTGATGAACGGATATCCAGCACGAACACGGAACACTTCGCCTTTGCTCCTTGAACTCCAGGGCTGGCTATAAATAGACCCCAATCCAGTTCGAACCGCAGCACAGCAAAAAAAAACTGAGTTACTACTCTCTTCACCTCCTCCTTTCCACCACCACAACATCCTCTGCATTCCTTGAGGCCAGCGGCTTCCGAGAGAGGTGATGAACCTGTAGAGCATTGCTACTGCTCTCGTTATATCTTGTTGCTTTCCAAGCCTTCGTTTCTTGTCTCAACCGTAGTTGTGTTTGTTTCTTGCACGTCCTTTCTACAGTCCGTTTAGCAAGATCGTTCGTGCTAATATAATCTTTCTATTCTTTGATGAGATGGTAACCCGGTGCGTTTCCTTTTTAAAAAAAATCTGATCCGAATGCCAAATGCCATGCTGCAGGGATCGATGGAGCAGGCGAACGCGAACCTGCTGCGGCAGAACCTGTACATGATCCAGCAGAACGAGGAGCTCCGACGGAAGATGCGGAAGCTGCACGAGGAGAACGATGCCCTCCTCGCCGAGTTCATCCAGCGCCAGCAGCAGCAGCAGGCCGCCTCCGCCCCGCCGACATCGTCCCAGGCGCAGGGCGGTGGCGGTGGCCACTCCGGTGATGCCGACCTGAAGGCTGCCGGCGGTGGCAAGAAGCCCAAGTGAGGAAGGAGCTGCCCTGCATCTGGAATCGCTGCTCCCGTGCATGCATGCGCGCAAGCAAGATGATGTCTTTCTAGGAAGCCATCCTTAGTCTTTTGTAATTAGTTCCGTTGGTTGGTTGTTAATTACTAGTAATTAGATAGGTTAAGTGGAGGCATTCATGCACGTATTGGTGTCAGGAGCATTGTAGTAGCACCTCTAGTGTTAGCAGGAACCGATGGTCATTTTGGCGAAGTTGGCAGTGTTTTGTGGTCTCTCTTTGTGCCATTGTTCCTGCATTGCTGTTGCAATGTCTAAGGATTTTAACCTGAGATACTTCTGGTTTGTTCCTGCTCTTCTTTTTCGAATATGAGTTTGTTCCATCAGGCTACTTACTACTTTTATATAAAGTATTACATACTCTCTCTCCGTCTCAATTTAATTGGTATTTTGGACTCTAGCACGAGAATTAAAGAGAAATATAAAAGATATATGCATAGAAAACGAGAAGGAAAGAGATAGAGATAAAAATATATTAAAAAGAGAAAAAAATACATCATAAAGTGAGAATGTCAATTATTTTTAAAAAATTAAAGTGGATTAGAATGCTAATTATTTTGGGACGGAGAGAGTACATTGGTTTCTTCAAAATTCATTGTGAAGCAATTAAAAAAAAGGAAATAGTATTCATTGTGAATCCACTGTAGCACTCACACATGACTCGAGGCGCCCGCGGTTGACTAGGCGCGGTGCGGATGGGAGCCACGTCATCTGCAGTCAAGTCATATGTCATCTCCCGTGGTGCAGTGCTTCTGTCTACTACAATCATCACGTTTATGCAACAGTGCATGAATCGCAAGTGTCGCCAGCGTCGTCACAACGGTTTTTTTTTTTCGGTGTCATTCCGATCCGCATGCTACGGCGCTGTAATCAAAAGACAGCAATGCGTCAGCAACGGATAGAACTACGGCAAATTTGTTCATGCTTGGAAAACCAACCAAGTACTGTAGAACTAAATCAATAGAATCCTCGCAAATTTTCACCTGAAAAATGATCACATCTCTCAAGCCAAGAATTCGTTTATCAGGCCTTTGTTCCACCGAATCCATCCACACCGCCAGACATAGACTGCAGGACTGACCGGTCTGGGCCGTGATTTTATTTTTGGTCCATGATGATTCGGTGGGTGTTTTATTTACATTAAATGATGTATCACATTAACAAAAATGATGACATAACAAAATAATTGATATGAAACTAGACAAATGAGTATCATATGATGAAACTCAATTAGTACTTTTTTACATACATGAAACTCTATTAAAACTTTCATTAAGAGTTTTATGTTTCATCCTAACATATTTTGGCCAATCATGATGTAACATTTTAATGTCATAAATTGTCTATGAAATAGTGAAATAAATTATGTATTCAGAGAAATTATTTCATCTATCAAACCAAAATTTAAAATGTAACATGACACTCTTAAAAACTATGAAATAAAACTAGGGAAAATTCCTTGTTAGCCACTGAAAATTTTGAGTTTCCTTATTAGCCATCGATGTTAACTTTTGTTCCTTATTCGTCATTACCATCCATTTTATAGCTTGACATTGTTAAATAAAATAAAAAAAGACCAAATTGCCCTGATGGCAAATTTTATCAGAAGTTTTCTTGTTAGCCATCAACAAATCCAATTATTTCCAAGAATACTTGAACAGTAAAAATAATTTGGTAAAAAGTTTATTTTTTAAAAAAATGTTTGTGTTGTCTAAATATTCTTGTAGAAAAAGTTGGACAAACAGATGACTGAGATGAAATTTTAGTAAAATTTACAACCAGGGGTAATTTAGTCTTTTCTTGTTCTATGTAACATCGTTAAGCTCTAAAATGGATGACAATGACAGATAGGGAACAAAAGTTAATATTAATGGCTAATAAGAAAATTCAAATTTTTCAGTAGCTAATAAGAAAACATAACTTTTTTTAGTGGTTGATAAGTAATTTTCCTATAAAACTATGCATTAAGACTGATCTAACTTTTTTTAGATAGAAGTCATAGTCTCTAATTAAATTCATGAGTTCCACAAGGAGGCAAGAGCCACAGCGACATATTTTTGCCGTCTACAGGGTAGAATGGCAGCACTTTGAAGTACAAAGCTACCAACATATGACTTCGTACACTAAATATGGACTCCCTCCGTTCAGAAATTCTTATCGTTTTAGACAAGGAAATTGACCTACGAAACAAATAAATTAGCTGTGGGAAAAACAGTATTAAAAAACCAGAGGAGTATGCAAATTGATGAGACGGTGGTTACTAAAACATGGGAGATTATTTTGACCTTTTCAAATAGAAACACACGACATTTTCTTCCTAAAAGAATACTATTTTGGAGTACAGAACATCTGGGAGGTAGGCAGCCTACTCTACTGTGTCACGTTGTCTCACCTACCCCACGTACGTAACCGTAACCTCGGGGACAAACTTCCTAACCATAAACCATCTTTACCCAAGACGGTAGAACAAACTCACCCACCCTGACACGATATCTATCTCACGCGTGCAAATCTTCGTCGGACCTGCAAGCAAAAGCCAATGCAATGCAAGCATCATATGTAGCGTACACATACCCTGCAACGCGGCACACTTGAAACAAAAGCCAACGACAACAGCAGCAAGAACTGCAATGGCGGCAAGCACCGGCGACGGCCAGAATAAGCAGGCGACGGCGGCGGCCATTGCCGACGAGGACGACCTGTTCGAGCTCGACATCGACCTCCTCGGCGGCCGCGACGTCGATGACGTCGACGACAAGCATCATCTCCGCCGCCGCAGCCATTGCTCTGATGCTGTCACTGCCGACGCCGACGACGACGGGCGCGGCCACGCGTTGCTGGCCAACTGCCTGCTCCCGGTGAGCTCGGTGAGCAACGCGGTGCCCGTCGCGGCGGCGGGCGGCGCCATCGTGTCGACGACGTCGTACCCGTACTCCGGCTACTACAGCCCGCCGAGGAGGCTCTTCACGGGCGGCAGCAGCAAGAGGTTTCTTTTTGGACGGTCGGCGAGGTTCTGCTTCTCGAGCAGAGGCTTTGAAACCATGATGGGGAACTACTTCCAGAGATACTGAATAAACGCTGGATCAATGTGAAAGTTCCTGTCTGATTCTGATCTGGTGTCACAGTACAGGAAAAAAAGTACGACCTGCAGTAGAGTACTCTGCAGCTGCATTGCAACGAGATGGTGTAAAGAAATGGTTTGGTCTAATTGTATGACGATCTGAGGGTAAGAAAAATCGGAGAAGGGGCGACGAAAGGCCTGATTTGCACGGGTGTCGTATATACCATGGATTTTTCTTTTAAATAAAAATATCTAAAGCTTGATTTGGTGGGGTCTGCATCAGGCTGAACTTTGATAACTAAGTTTCTCAAACAAAAAGAGGAGTTGCTAATTCTGTTCATTTTATATATGATTTTATCGCGGCCCATCGAGGAAGGAAACAGAGGCCGGTTATACCGGAGGCCTTAAAATAGGCCTATCAATTCATGGCCTAGTTTTCTCAGCGTCGGCGTATGAATTTATGCTGATGTACGTTTTTTTTTTTTTTGAGTAATATGCTGATGAACCTCGAGACGTATGAGTACAAGGTAAAAATACGCCATCGAAAACGCCATTGCGCGACTCAATTCGGCTCTCCTGGTTTAGCGATTTCACTATCGTCCGTGTCACTCAATCTGTCTGACCCTGCATTGTGCTGGTTTTCCTTGGATTCTTCTCTATCCGGCACATGTATTGCCAGTTTTGTTCGATGGGATCTCATGACCAAAAGCACTATTATAGAAATCGCAGACGTGCTAAATTTTTGTATCATGCAATTTATCTGGAAGTTGGAACCACCAGTATGTGATCCTATTGGGACTGATTTTCCTCTGCAAGCAATACTCGGAATTGCTTCATTATCCAGGAAGTGGGTAAAACTTGGACCAACCTCTAATTAATTCAAGAGAATTAGCTCCCTGGTTTGCTATGATTTGTCTACGCTCTACGTCAAAGTCATGCTAGCACACTATTACCACTCATTTGAACCAAAATTCGGGTTTTGTCATTTCTTTCCTGAACAGAACACATGCCAACATTTAGTTTTAATGACAAGTTTTTTGTGATGATCAATGAAATAATTTTCATAATTTGCAATTGAATCATGTTGTAGATTGATTTGAGATGGTATAGCTGGATAGTTTACAGATTCTTTATTAACTTAAATGGAGATGTTCCTTGCAATACATCTGTTTACCTTTTTCCCCCTTGTTTGTTTCAAGCTCCACGCTATGGAAAAAGTTAACATCACACACACACACACAATTGCTTTGAGGACTAAAAAGGAACGTGATTGTGATGACTAACTCTTACTTATATTGATGGCCTGAAGGGGTGAAACCTGTCTCGTCTTGCAGTTTAGATGATACTTAGATTATCGATATTCACATGACTTCTAATGACTATCATGTGTGATTCATGATATTTCATCCTAGGATAAAACTTCGTCCTAATTCTATATTTGCTGGCTTTGTCATCATGCGCCTGGGGCCACTTTATGGTTATCCAGCAGAAGGTTAAGTCATATTGTGAAGCAAGTCTGTATGGTTTGATCCGTTACTCCCTGTTTCCTTATATATCAGAATACAATAGACCCAGGTTGGATTAAGATAAGCAAAGGACCATGTTTACTCTTGACTCCTTTTAAATTGGGCTGAAGGGAAAAGGGAGAAAATTACATACGCTTGATGTGCTTGGACCTTGGATTGGTAGATTAAGAATAAGATTAAGTTTTAGTTCTGAATAAATCATACTTTGTTTTACGGTTGAAGATATTGATTGATAGATAGATCACACATCATCTTGAACCATAACCATGTCTTGCACATGATCCTGGATCTTCCTGCTTACAAAACGATCTAATACTAATACAGTCTGCAAAATGCATCTGATTTATTTATGTGACAGGATTGTGCAATCTAGCGAAGGACAATACAGAGAAGATTGGGAGGCATTTATTCATCAGAACTTTAGACAATAGGATCTGGAATTTTCAGCGCCTCCTTGCAGCAGTCTCTCTCTGGGCATTGAAGTATACAGCAGCCACAGGGAGGCCAAGGTCATTTTCGTGAGCAAACTGGCGGGTGTTGAAATGATCTCTGAAGGATGGCACAGTTACGGACTGTCTGCGCTTCTGTTTGAAGAGCACAAAAATGAACCTGTGGATACCAATGTGGGGCTTTGGACTCTCATAGCTTATTACCTCTCGCCCTGCAATTTGAACGGTGCATGGTTATTCATTCAAAAGAACAAAATGGAACTAGGAGTACTCTTAATTTTTAACAGAAAGAGCCTACCAAAGGAAACATCTGTTGTCCCAGGAATATCAGTCACAATCCTGTTAATATAAGGTAACATTTAGCTATACCAATACTGTTATGATAAGTATTCAGAACATACTGTTTTATGTATCTGTAAGATGCCATGATATAGTACTCAGCAGTGTCACATATTGTTATCGAGTTAATAAGTAAACACCAACTAGAAATAACGATACAATGTTTCAACAAAAAAAATGTTGATTACTACCAATGAAGGTGCTCCCTTAGATATGGATCACTTGGTCCTGGGACATCAGGGTCTGTCATAACCTGAAATTTGAATGATTATGGCCTTCAAAAAACAAATGAATTGTATGAACTAGAGTATGAACAACCAGTTTTGAGTTAGCTTCTCTTTACCAATGTGAAGAAAGAACGTAAGTCACCCCCTTGGACCTCAACTCTTGGTTTAGATTGAATTATTGATGGGTAGATCTCATGGCCATTGCAGACTAATTTGTTTGAGT
This sequence comes from Eleusine indica, assembly GCA_030378355.1. Taxonomy (NCBI): domain Eukaryota; kingdom Viridiplantae; phylum Streptophyta; class Magnoliopsida; order Poales; family Poaceae; genus Eleusine; species Eleusine indica. The sequence goes on along the minus strand of CM059501.1, from coordinate 43,213,175 downwards.
TGTAGGTCACTATCATCTTCACACATGGGTGAAAGGCGTCAAGAACTTCTCCAATCACCCGCCCAACAATAAGAGGCTCCACAGAGCTAGACATGGTTGGAGGGTTAGGTATCTATATTTCGTTCAAATAATATCTGGCTATTTTTGCAAGCTAATGCACTTAGTGATGTGCCGTTGGCTGCTTATTGGGCATTGGTAAAGGATCAGCCCTCTATTTATAGTGGCTACAAGCCTGCTGTCGAGTGCAAGTCACTAGATATCGTGAGGCATGTGAGTGTATTTAGTTGGGTATGTTGTGGATGTAACTGAAAAGGTCATAAGAAGGTTGCCCTACTTTTTTGCCTAGACAACCAGCCAAGGGTCTTGGTTCTTCTGTGCACCAGATTAAAAAGAATCTATAAATACTTCATGCCTCTTCTTTCATGTTCTAGGGATAGCTCCCTTTTTCCTTTCTTGTTCCAGTGTAGAACTATTGTTTATCTTTTTGTTTGGTCACCTATTTGTTAGGACCTTTTTGTGCGTTTCAAGATTATTTTGCTGGACTATCTGATATTGGTTTGGGACTGGTGCTCATCCTCATACAAGTTGGGTCAGCATGGCATTGCACCCTGCAGTATTTAGTGCTAAATCACACCATCAGAATATGGTGCACCATCATCTCTGTAATTTCCAAAAAGAAAATCTAGTGATCTTGTCAGTTGAAACAGAAGTTCACATTACCATCTGATAAATGGCAATCATATCGATATACCTTATTTTGAAAAATAGAAAGAATATAGATGAATTAAACATTTGTGGCTAGTTAGTGGTTAATGAGTATTATCTTTCTGGAGATAAATGAAAAAAAAGCAGGGAGAATATAACACTTTGGAATGATTCCTTTTTTCTTGGCCAAAACTATCAATTCATTTTTTGTGCCTGATTTGATATTCTCTTGCAAAACATTAAGACCTTGTTTGCTGATATTCTTGTCCCTCTATATTTTAATGATTCTTTCCTTTTTCTAGCAGATAAAAGAAATGAGGTATTATCTGTGTGGAAAATTCTGCATCCTTGATGTTCTTCTTTTCAACCTGAATAATTGTTTAGGTAACCTCATTTAGTTCCTCTTTTTCTGTTAAGGAAAAGAGTATATATTGAGTTTCAATTGCTGTTAGAATCTTTTCTCAAACTGTGATAACTACTGGATTACCATTGTTTCCTATTTATTCTGTTCTTTAGAGTTCTTTGGCAACATAGAATAAAGCACTGGGAATGCAGTGCCGCCACCACTTCTTCATGTAGGGCCTATGTCTAGTGCTAAGATGTCACTTCAGTTATGAGAAAAGTTCATATGTTCTTCTTAATTCAGTTATTAAAGAATCTTTCTGAGTTTCCATAAGTGATGGAGCCAAGCAGTTTTGTACATTCTTCTATTCTTGTCTAATACCATTATGCCTGCTTGGCGTTTCGTGCAAGTAGCAGTAGTCAGGTACAGTGCGGTGACATTTTCCTGTTACAGTCTTGTTATGATTGTTACTTGACACCTAGCAGGGTAGTGGATTTGTATTTCCATCGGTAGGAAATTACATCAGGGAATGGCTTTTGGCAAAATTGCCCAGTTTTTTTTTTTTTTTTGAGGGCACAAAATTGCCCAGTTTAATGGTCAATCCTTCATCAAATTTATACCTGCTGATTCCAGTGGTCTTTCTCTATATTTTAGTGGTTCAAGCTAATTTCCATTGAAGCTGCGTATATCAGTAATGTTAGGCAGCTACCATTGGTATACAGCCGATTTCCATCAATTTACAGGACTAGATGCACCTACCTTCTTATTGCTACTCTGAGTATTGACTAGTACCGCTTGGGCAAGTCTCGCACGTTGGCAAGATCACCAGTGATCAGTGAAATATTAATGTGTTTGTTATAAGACACATTTGAAGTGCCTCGGCAAAAAGCAGCCGTCCACTAAGCTTGAATCCATCCTGGCGGGAGGATTATTGTGGGCCAATAGATATTCAGATCATAACATGAAAACTTCAGAGGGAAGAAATCATGATCCAACAAATCTCCATAGATCAAGGTGTCCCCCCTTGATAGAGTACGAGTCATCCAAGCAGGCAAGAACATGATAACGCTCAAAGTTGTTATTGTGGGGGTTGACAGTGGGTGTACTCTGCGCAGATTTTGCTCATTGATGGGGCAGTCAATGGCTACGACATTTGGTGATATTATAAATCTGTACTCCACTTGATGACAAGCTGCAGAATTCGTTCATATTTATTCAATCAGTTTTGATATATCAAATTCCCTCCCACATAGCACACTGCATTGAGGGTCTTGGGTTTATATTCTGGCTGCAAAAGCAGTTATCTGTTTTTTTTCTTTTCCAAAAAAAAAAAAAGTGGTGAGGCCTGTTAATGAGAGTATCAGCAGTCAGCTACTAAGCTGGCTGCTGCTAGTGATAAAAAAAATTGTATTGATCTCTTGAAACTTGGCACCAATTATCTGTGTTGTTTGAATTTGGCACCCCTGACATATCATCTCAACAAATGTTTCGCACTGGACAGTTTCACAAGCTCGCCATACATGTGAGTATGTCAGTACGTGAGGGCACAAAAGATTCCGAAAGTGGAAAGTTGCTCGCGGAAGCTGGATCGCAAAATCCTTGAATTATATATGTCAGAATGCAGCTGATAAACAATTAAATTTATTCGATTTGATTTGTGTCCGTGTTCAAAGATTTTCCACTTCAACGGACGCGAAGATAACGCCTCAACAGTGGGCTGTTCGGAGGCCATGACCAAGACGAGCTACGCTACTTGGGTCGTGGCTATCCACTTCTCTTCACGACTGCTAAGATTCTACAACGATGTTTAGAGGTGAGCTCTGAAATCTGAACCGAGTTATTCCCAAAAAAAAAATTCTGAACCGATTGAGTTATGCCAGTGAACTTGAGCGCCCGAGGACGAGTGACGACACGTGAGGGTTGGTTTCGCTGTCAATGCTCACCGAAATGGCAGCTTCTTGAGCTAGCGTTTCATTTGCCATTGGCAACTGTTATCCGTCATTGTCGGTCTACTTCTGAGGCTCAATACTTCTAGCCTACCAGCACAACATGTTCTGTAAGATGAAAAGCCCCTTTCTGTACTCGTTTGCAAGCCAAAAAGCCACTGATGCTGAAGGCCGAGCGAAAGCAAAGAGAGATGACTAGGCCTGTGTGTACAACAACAGCATGGCAAATCTTATCTCTTATAATTCCCACTAGGCCACTAGTGAGATCTTGCTGGTACAATCTCTTTACGCAAGTTGTTGACACGCAGGCAGGATCATTTGCATTCGCCAGACAAAACGGTTCTGCACACTTATCACGTTAGATGCCTGCCTCTTCATTGAGCATTTCTGCAACAGTAAATATTGTCGTTCAAATTCATGTCACAACTCACAACTCCTAAGATAGATAGATCTGGGTTCAGATAGAACGTGCTGATAATATAAAATCATATGTCAACAGTACAACAACATACACGGTATCAAATGTATTTAAAAAATAATTTGAGGGGTCCCACCTGATGCGAAGTGGCCACACCTGTGGAATAAAGCATAGCCAACAATGCATGCTTCGCCTTGCCACACAAAAGCTACATTCGCACCAATCATCCCACCAGAATACCAGATCTCGGAGAAATGGCTCCGAAGCTAGCCTTTGTTTTGCCAATTGTGCTCCTCGGTTGGGCTTTCCAGGCGATTCTCCGGCCACCTCCCACAAAACTCTGTGGCTCCCCAGGTGGGCCTCCTCTGACATCTCCCAGGATCAAGCTCAGGGACGGAAGGTACCTTGCATACCGGGAAGATGGAGTGCAGAGATATAAGGCCAAGTACAAGATCATCACGGTACATGCATTTGATAGCACCAAGGATATCCCCTTGCTTGTTTCTAAGGTAAAGCAAACGGGGCAACTAGAAGTGGAATACCAGTTTTGATTCTTCATATTGTCCTTACTAGTTTCTGGTTTCTCTCTTTGTCAATTCAGGAGCTTGTTGAAGAATTGGGAATTTACCTCCTTGCTTTCGACAGAGCTGGGTATGGGGAAAGTGACCCCAACCCAATGCGAGATGTCAAGAGCGAGGCACTGGATATTGAGGAGCTTGCCGACCAGCTGCAGCTTGGGCAGAGGTTCTATGTTTTAGGGGTCTCAATGGGAGGATACTCAGTATGGGGATGTCTCCAGTATATACCTCACAGGCAAGCTTAAGTTCCTAACCTGTATGCTAATAAAATGAGCAACTTTCAGAGAGAGGAAAAAAAGCTAAATTTGAGTGTGTTTACAGGCTAGCAGGAGCTGCACTAGTTGTACCCGTTATCAACTACTGGTGGCCTTCTTTCCCAGCTGAATTATCAAGACAAGCTTTCATGAAACAGGTTGTGCCAGAACAGAGGACACTCTGGATTGCACACAACATACCTTCCTTGCTATACCTGTGGATGACTCAGAAGTGGCTTCCATCTTCTGCGGCAGCCATGCGCAACCCTGAAATATTTAGTAAGCATGATGTCGAGGTTCTTCAGAAGATGATGGCAATGCCAAGAACCATAGAGGTAAACCACAGCCTCAGAATTATGTAAAGAAAGATTGCACCACAAAAAATACTACGCCCTCTGTTTTTAAATTGTTGTCGGTAGGACAAGAATTCTAGTTCAAAAATGAACTAGAGTTGTTGTCCTAATGACAACAATTTGAGAACAGAGGGAGTAGTTAGCAGAGTAGGTTAAATAAAGTTGTAATACTAGGACTTCCTTTCCCGTGTGTTCACACGGTAGAGCCATAATATATTAATATAATTATGTAACAGTTACAAAAAGAAATAATAGCAACATACAAGTTTGAAACTGACACAACACAATCTCATAAAACATAGCCTACCAATTTTTAGGATCTGTTGACATAACACTGATTAATTTCTGCACATTTTCAGAACAAATCAAGGCAGCAAGGAATTTATGAATCAATCCACCGAGATTTACTTGTCGCTTTTGGAAGCTGGGAGTTTGATCCAATGAATGTTACCAACCCGTTTCCTGAAAATGAGGGTTCTGTACATATCTGGCAAGGATATGAAGATAGGTTAGTGCTTGTAGAGCTGCAGCGGTATATTTCCAAGAAGCTTCCCTGGATAAAGTATCATGAAGTCACAGAAGGCGGTCATATGTTCATGTTGGTAGATGGATGGACTGACCAAATTCTCAGGGCACTCTTGGTAGGAGAAGAGCCTTCAGCTTTGTAATTGTAGATACAGTTTCAGAACGCTGAGAACTGCAGCTGCCAGCAGCTATCAAGTCGTAATCCTTTTGCCCTCAAAAAAATATTGTATTTATTTAACATCAGGGTAGAACAAATTTAAAGATGATAGACCTTACTGTCACTTTATGCCATTGCTCTCCAGAATATTAACTGAGACAACATGTGAGACCTTGGTACTTGTCCCTTAGACCCTTTCTACTACCTTTGGCTAAAATAGCTATCGTCCTAGAGTACACATCATCAGACATTCAACACTTTGATAATTATTAATAGAAATGTTTAGTTTTATCACATGAAAAAATTGTGCCAATGGAGTCATCATCTAAATAACATCAAAGTTATAATAAAACTTATTAGTCTAGTTCAATGCTCCTGTCCGTACGACAAGAATTCACAAACGTTAGGAGTACTATTTATAGCATACGTCTAGGACAAGCAATGGTTAAAGTTCTTCACTGGCAATGTATCAGTGATATGAATGTGCATATAGAATTTATTACACAACATTTTCACAAGCACCGGAGAAAACAACAGCAACATAAAGTTTGCTACATACATCAGAGTTTCTAATATATATCAACTTCCAATCCACAAGTTCTCCAGAAGGAACTGAAAATTGGATAAAATTCGACAACAATAATAGGACATACAGCAGGTTTGTGTTGCAGATCCTACTTGTGCAGTTATGAAATCAAAGCACAAATATGTGCAGCAATAAATGGTGATCTGGGCTCACTTAAAGAGCCTTGCAGGCTTTAACCGGTCATGTGGTCTTGCAAATTTGTTCATGTCAATAACAGTTGGGACAGAGTTTTCTAACATGGCTAACATCAAGAAAAATATAAGCATCTCATTAAATGATGCAAAGAATCATAACAGAGTTACATATCTGACAGGTCCTGTGTTTGACTAAATGTCTATGCCAAAATTGGTGGTGTCACACGAATTATTCCTTACAAAAAAAAAACTTGGTGTGTTTTTACCAAGACAAATCCTATGTATAGTTGAAGAAAACTCAGTCGCAAAGGCCCTCAGTCATTAAGCATTTTGAGACATTAGGTATATGGGATGCACGGTCAGCAGGCTTCACTTTCCAGTATACCCACTCAAAAATAAGGAACAAAGGGACAGGCCAGTACCATGGAGGTTTTGTTAGAAACAGGAGAACATCCCATGTCCCAGTGATCTTTAGAAAAAATCCCACCTCCGAGTGTCCATCAAAGCGTATCTCCATGAGCATAATACTGAGAAAAATACTGTGACCCGGTTTAAGCAGCAAGAAGAGTAACTGATTATAGTCAGCTACTTGTGTAGAACCCAACTACTCAATTCCGATAATATTGTCCCAATCTCTTTCTTATTGTTCTTTAGAACGGCATTGCCAACAAGCCGTATATCATTATCATCTCCTGAGCAGCAGAAACATAAGTTTGTGCTTATTACTCATTAGAAAAGCACCCGGCTTTTTATCTCAAAAGTCAGGACATTGTCTATTTTCCCCCATTTTGAAACAATCGTCCTCAATCTCCAACAGTCCGACTACCATATCTGGAATGAGCACAAATCGAAATATGCTTCAAGACATGACCACATACCACTGGTGAAAGAAATACGAATACAGGAGAAAGTTCTTATAGGGACATATCTGCAACACAAGACAATAGGATAATCTTCAGAGACCAGTCTATTCACCCAAAACAACATTTTCCATGTACCTAATTGCATGTTGCATGCGTCCTTCATCAAACCCCTTAAATAAGGCATTGTGTGTGCAACAATCTGGTTGGATACCATTCTGGTGCATTTCAAAATACAATCTTATTGCATCCACCCATTTGCCTTCTTTGCACTTCCAATATATTAACAAAGTATATGTGTATTTGTTTGGCTCCAATCTGCTTTTCAGCATCTGAAGAAAATGATGATAAGCCAAGTGAGTTCTGCCCATCCTGCATAGTGCATGTATAAGCACGTTATAGGTTACTACAGTAGGTTCGACTCCTTTATCCTGCATCTTCTGAAACCAACCATGTGCTGAATAAAAATTCCCTCTTCTACAATATGTGTGAATGAAAACAGTGTAGGTCACAGCTGAAGGTTGCAAATCATGTGAGATCATCTCATCATAAAGTTCCCTTGCTTCTCTTAGTAGTCCTCTCTCACAGTATGCATGAATCAAGCAGGTGTATGTGATACAATCAGGCTTTACACCATCGTTAACCATCTTCTTGCGGAGCACATAGGCATCTTTCAGGTTACCAATCTTGGACAGTCCAGAAATAAGAATATTGTATGTGACTGTATCAGAAGAAATTCCTTTCAATTCCATCACCTCCACCAACTGGAAAGCCTTGGAAGCATCTCCTAGTGTTAGCTCCGCGCAAATCCTTGTATTGTATGCAAAGCAATCTGGCTGCAAACCTTTGCTCAGCATCTCATCAAAGTATTCTGTTGCCATATCAAGGTTCCTTGCCTTACATGAACCATTCATTAGAATTGTATATGTACAAACATTGGGAAAAATGCCCTGCTCTACCATTTCCTCTTTGAATCTCTGAGCTTCATCTAAATCACCTAATCTACAACAACCATCTATGAGACTGTTATATGTCAAAATTGTCGGAGCTAACCCTTCATGCTTCAAATCACCAAGTAACCAAAGTGCCTCCTTTAAATTACCAGCCTTACAATGGCAACTTATCAATGAATTATACGTGACCACGTCTGGCAGCAAGCCCATAGCCCTCATTTCCGTAAATTTCACATTTGCGGCCTTTACCTGCCCACTTTTAAGCAGCCCATAAATCATTGCATTGTATGTCACCACTGTAGGCATAATGCCATCAGCCTCCATCACCGACTGCAATTCTTCAACCTTTCTGACAAAACCCTTTTCAGAAAACCAAGTGATAAGTGGGTTGTAAGTGAAGGATGACGCTTTCTTGGACAGCCGCACTCTGGCAGCCAGCTCTTCCGCCTTCTTAAGCTCACCATTCCTGGCCAACCAACTGATCACGATGTTGTGTGTGACATCATTTGGTAAGCAACCAGCTTCCTGGGAATTCATCTCCTTCAGCAGCTCGGCAATTTCATCACTCCTTCCCTCTCTCAAGTAAGAGTCCAGCAATGTATTGTATGTGGCAATGCTCGGCTCAACTCTGAGCTGGAGCATCTCCGCATGCACAGCTCGAACGTCGTCCCACCTTTCGTCATCACGCAGCACGCGCAGCACTCGGTTGCAGTCCTTCACGTCAGGGGCTACGCCGTGACGAGCCATCTCGCGGAAGGCAGACAGGCAAAGCGTCGAACAGGTGGTGGGCACGACGCTGTGACCTTCGCATTCCGTTGAAAACTTGGCGGACAGGCGTAAGAGGAGGCTGAGCAGGGATCGGCGGGAGGGCGGGAGGGGAGGGACAAGGAGGAGGGACAGGAGGGGGATGAGGAGGCCGAGGCGCAGGGCGCGGAGGGAGACGGGGTAGGCGGCCCGGATGTGGTTGGCCTGCGCGAGCGGGACGAGGACGGCGGCGAATGCGGATGCGGAGCGGGGGAAGCCGCGCGGGGTGGTCTCCGCCCACCGGAACAACTGCCGCGCGAGGGCCGGGAGCCCGCGGAGCGCGGCGCGGACGTCGCCCGAGGCGAGCACCAGACGAAGAGGCTCCGGCGGTAGGGGATCAGAGGCGAGCAGCACCGCGAATGGGTCCTCCTCGGGAAGCGGCGGCGGCGGACACGAGACCAGCGCCGGTAAGGAGGAACCGAACCGGAGGCTGGAGATAGCTGCGACGGCGACGGCGGCTACAGGAGCTTGTGATTTGCAGGACGGGATGTTGAATAGCATGGATTAAGGTTCAATTCCTACCCGGCGACGCCACGCCATGAATGAAGGCGTGGCGGCGGCGAGAAGGGACCTGCGACAATGACTGCGGCGGCGGCGGCGGCCCGACCAGATTCCGGTGGCCGTAAGGGGTCGAGGGCGCCCGCGGGCGGCGTCCCCCGATCTGGTGCACAAGAAGGATGGATGGGCTCTACCGAGATGGCCAGCGGGTGGCGGCGGCGGCGGTCAGAGAGCCGGGTTTGAGGAGGAGATGGAGGGATCGGAGGAAAGCAAGGCCACGTTAACCAGAACAAGACAACTATGGCGCAGGCCGGTACAGTGCGCGGGCAATCTGCACCAAAGATTTCGTATCAAGATTCGTGCAGGTTCACATCTATGCCAATACTTAACACCTTTATGCATGGTTTCCTGTCCAAATCATACTAATGACTAAGAACATGTCTTAGTGAGTATTTTCGCTGTCGAATACATTGAACCAAAATATCAGATATTTTGAATCATGCTTATAGTGATATTAATAAGGGTCCAAACATGATGGTATCTGTCTGGTGAAGAATTTATAAGAAGATACTATCGAGCTCATCTTGGGAGATCAACTCCAATATTAGCATTGAAAAACAATGAGATATGAAGGTCCTTTTATTATTGAGCCTCCTTGGAGTTGAGCTATTAAATTTCGCTAGTGAGTTGCTAAGCTATGCTTCACTGCTTCAAGTTCTTTTGTTACAACGACATATAAAATACTTTAAGTCTGTGTTTGGAATAGAGGAACGAAAAACAAAGGAATAGAAAAAAAAAAGATAGGAAAAAAGAAAACATGAGAATTTGAAAAGTGTGAAAACCATACGAATCCAAAATAGAGGAATAAAGAACTTACGATGTTTGGAACGCAGGAATAGAAACATAGAAATACAAATATTATTGTAACTAAATAGAATTTTAGAAGTTATATTATTATTATTATTCAATGTAATTTCTTGCTATCATGAACAACGCCGAAACACCTAGTACATTAACTCAAAGTAATCAGACTATTTTACATTTTTGTATTGCCATCGAACTACCCGACGTTTCTTATGTTTCTAGTGCTTTTAATGCTAAGTGTTAATTTGTTCATCTCTGATGATTTACTTACGCTACTTTTATTCAAAAGCAAGTCAGTTTGGAGACGGGAGAGAGTAGTTTTGAGAGATTAACAGGGCAACAGCCACAAGCGACGTGTTCCCTTCACTCGGAGTGGATTTTTCAGTTCTTGTGAAATGCATGCAAACTGTTGCCTTTCCTCCCGAAAGGAACGCGTCATTCTTTTGTTCCAAACGTTCTAATCACTTTCCTTTCCATAGGAATACATTCCTGCGAAATTCCTTTGAATTTCCTTTGAGCCAAACAGAGCCTAAGATATTAAAAAACTATAGTGATGAAGGTTTTAAATCTAAGCATATTATATACATGTTTCGTGATTTACAAGTGCAAATGCTCTTTCTTGACAATATGGTTTTCGATTAGAAACATAATTTTTCATAACATGCTATGCATACCTGCATCAATAGTAAAACTATAGTCTGAAGGTTAATCCTTCAAACAATCAGAACAATAAAATAAAATTGCTAAACATTTATTCACTGAAAATAGATGATCTTTTAGATAATTTTTTACTTGACCGCCTTGTATTACCTCGGTTTTGCTACTAGCTTCGTTCCTAAAACCTCCGCTAACTTTGCGGGTTAAAATATATTTGGTTCAGTTTCATTACGACCTTTTGGTTATTTGGACGATCATGCTCATGAAAAAGAGGCCCGATGGTTTTGTATCTTATTACCCTTAATTTGATTTTTGGAGATGAATAGCTGCGTTCTTTCTGAAGAATTTTTTTATCCTTAATTTGATTTTTTCCCGCTTGTATGGAGATTTTTTGTGGGTTCTTGATTGGGTTAAGGACTATTGTTAGAGGCTTTCGTTTTTATTAAAAGTGGCTAAAAATCATAATGGAAACAATCAATCTGGAAAGAGACAAAACGATGTGTTCTCTCTTAATGGTCCAAAAATACTGACTGAGCAGGAATAAAAAAACAACTGATTGTCAAATAAAAAAAGATTGCAGTATAGTTTTTTTGGTACATTGTAATTTAAATTTGACGGTTATGTACTAATGGGCTGTGGTGTCCAAGTTAGGAGTAGCCCGTTGGGCAACAGCGAAGATTCATAGGCCGAATGGATGTAGAATTAGGCTGTAAAGCATGTGCTTGTGACGGCCCACTGGATCAGTCCGGTAAGAAAACGTTTTTTTTTTCTGATAAAAGGGTAAGAAAAGGTTCGATATTCCTTCGCCGTCGGCGATGGAACCGGGAGCAAATGGTGGGAGGACGAGAGGATCCCCCTCCCAACCACCCATGGTTCCGAGACTCCCAATCCCAGAAGCCAGACGCGTTCCTCTCCAGCTCCAGGCGCCGGCCCGCGTAGCTCCCGAGGTAATCCAAGAACCAACAGGTGTTCCCCTCCTCGATACCCTCGCGTTCGAAAATACACATACTTTCTTACCTGTTCGCGCTTAGCCCAGATCAATGTGGTTCTTGTCAACGTCTTTCGATCCGTTCTGATTGCAATCTTTCGATCGGTTGGATCTCGACGGGCGATGTCGTCTAGTTACAATCTGTTTTCCCGGTTTGCCGCTGGATGACATGGTGGGATTTTCATGAGCCACAAACCAAATACTCAAGTTTTAGATGTTGTTGTTTCAATGTTCTTGTTTTTCTCCTTCAGTAGCTTAAATATTTTGCTAGATTGGTTAGTGAGCACGAATTTGCCCTATTTGAGATATTGGGGCCAATCAAGATTCTGGCATTTATCACTAACAGACTATTGTATTGGCTTATTAAGTATGGACTTGATTTATGATGAAGCTCGCTGCTACTTTATTTACGGAAGCCAACTTTCATTCTCCATTTCTCAGTAATAGTCTTGTGAATCTAAAGCCTAATCCTCTGATGAAAAAATTGATGCAGGTTCGGCCTTCATAATGAAAAAGAAGTTGTTCTAATTATAGAATAGAGCAATGGGGATATCCAAGGTGACTGGCATTGCTGCAACAGCTCTTCTTGTCACTTCTGTTAGTCTGTGGGAGATTGGCCTGAGAATTGCTACGGTTCCTGTCCTAGCCACCTGTTTGATTGCCTGGATCGTCAGTTTTGCATCCCATACTGCCATCAACCTACCTTGGATCTTGGGGAAGAACTCAGTGGGCAGATTTCCTATTTGGTCTGTTATACTATTCGGTCCTTTTTTGATGCTTGCACGGTCATACGCAATTGTTAAGAGGTTCATGAGGAAGGAATCTGTGTATGACCAGATTGCTGAAGGCCTATATCTTGGAGGATGGCCGTTTCTGTTGAAGCATTTGCCCCCTGGAGGCCCATCTGTCATTGATTGCACTTGCGAGCTACCAAGAAGTTCCTTTGTCCCGGAGGATGAGTACCTTTGTCTTGCTACTTGGGATACAAGAGCTCCAGCAACACATCAAATTGAACTTGCAACACGTTGGGCATGTGAAAAGAGATCCCAAGGGAAACCTGTTTATGTCCATTGTGCATTTGGTTAGTTCTTGTGTATCTCTTATTATAGACTCACTTAGAATATAATTTGTATTTCTACTACTTAAACAATGTATTAACATTCTATGTTTTTCTACATGTTCACATTAGGTCATGGGAGAAGTGCTTGTGTCATGTGTGCTATTCTAGTAGCGATGGGCATAGCTGAGAACTGGAAAGATGCAGAGAATATCATTCGTGAGCGAAGAAAGATAAAAATGAATGCTCTTCACCGAAAAATTCTGGAAGATTGGTCCACACATCGAGTTCCACAAAAAAAGGAAAAATAGAGTAAATTCTATTTTGTAGGTAGGTACTTATTTTGTGATGTTAAAATCTGTTTGAAACACCATGAGGGCTTACTGTTTAAGCTTATTGTAAGCCTGATCATTCTTGATCTTAAATAGTTCATTACACACAGTATTTGAGTGGTGAAAGAGCATTTATGTACTCTTGTATGCACTTGCTAATTTCTGTGTTGAAGCCCTCATATGAGATCTTTCCTATGAGTTCCTACCTTCCAACCAGCATATCAGGTCCTTTGCAAACACTTTCCAAGGTCCTGATATGTTTGGACCATCAATTTTTGTTTAATTTTCTTTTTCTCATGGACCACCACTAGGATGCTATAACCATCAAAGACACAAGTGTTGTAGCATTTTCAGATGTGCCAAACACAGAATGACCAGGGAATCAAATCAGGCAGGTCCAGCATCCACTGATGCCATTTCATTTGAATCTTATAGCTGGGTTCAGAAATAGCTCTTGCCATCCTTCTTGTTCATTTAGTTTGCACTGAAGTCATCCTCAACGTTTTGCCTTAAAGAAACAAGGTGGTTGGATAAAGTTTATAGTGGATAATAACCAAATGTAGCTAAGCTGATGTTGTGGTCTCACAAGTTACTAGAAGCTAGATAACCTTTTTTTTAGGAATGGAAGCTAGATCACCTTAGAATCCTGAAAATTTCCAGACAGCTCAATCATTCAAACGAACATAGTATGTCATCTTGGTTCTGTAGTAATACTCTCAACTAATATATGTAGAATTTTGAAACTGATTCTTTCATCATGTAGAACTTCTGTTTCGAGAATTTAGACTAGACAGAACCAAAATATCACAGCACTGGATAGAAAATTCTAGGTGTCATCTCACTCCAGTGAATGAAACAATTCGACATCCCTGGAAGATTCTCATCCAATCTCTACATATTTTCAGAAGCACCTTTTGGAAAGATTGCTTCATTTCCCAGGTGTCCACTGTAGCCCTAGTCGTTACATCAAAAAGAACTGTTCTAGTCACTTTCTCTTACTCCTACGGTGAAGGTTAGTTCCACAATATTTGTGAATCAGAAGGCTTGAAATTGGCTTTGGGATGATTGTGCCACGATGCTTAACTCTCCACAATTGCCTTCATCTGCAACCAGTATCCTGCAGGCAATACACGCCAGGAATAATGGATAAGAAAAAACATCTCTAAAAATAGATTTGTCGCTTATATATAAAAAACAGTAGGGGCTTCCCTTACTGTATATTCCCTAAAAAAATAGATTTGCAGCTATCAGCTTGTTCTTTTCGAGTTTAGAGCCTTTAGAATGCAGTTAGTTGGTTGAAGTAATTGAACTATTCCAAAGACTGACTGAGACTGAGACCATGTTTAGTTCTCATCTTTAATGTAGTAGCACGGCCCCTTTTCTGCAAGGGGGCATGGACTTTAATTGTTGATATGGTTGCTTGCTGACTTTTGATTGCTGGTAGGAGGGTGGTCCATTCCATGCTGATATAGCAGGCCATATCTAGGTATATTTTAGTCTTTAGATTAGATGCTTCATTGTTGTGCAAAATTCTGATTCAATCATATATCCATGTATATTTGAATTTTTCCAATTATTGATGAATAGTAACCTTCAACAACTAGAGGTTGTGTACTTCTTTCTTAAAACAACTAAAGCTAGGGAATTGAGTGCATGATGCTTAAAGCTAGGAAATTGAGTGCATGATGCTTACTCTCGAGGGCGAGAAGCCCAAAGGGAGCTTAGGGCGCGAAGTCGGTTGTGGTACTCGCCAATGGCCAAGAAACATCGAGCTGCCTGCCTCACTGTCAGAATCCTGTGCAACTGATGAAGAGTCTGCTGCCTCAAGTTATCAGCCTGGAAATCACATGAGTAGTTTAGCATAGTCACAGGAACATTGATCTTAGCATCTGTACTAATTTAAGCAATTTCTAACGTTCAAATAAAATATTTTCATGTGCCCATGTTATGATACAGATGCATTCCAAAAGGGATACAGTAACATGCATAGACGTTTATCATTTCTTCTGCTAGGCACATACATCAGATTTCAACACTTACATGTTGGAGTCATAATACGCTCACTCTGTTTTCAAATTTCTTTCATTAGAACAACAATTTTAGTTCAGTTCTGAACTAGACTTATGAGTGAGTACTAGATATGAGTGAATTGCAAACATGTCTTATACTGAAATTTGCCATTGTCTAAATCGACAGCTCCTTATTTTGGCACAATTACGGGTAAAACTAATGAGCTTTAATGTGGTACGGTTGCGAACAAGCAAATAAAGTTGCTAGGAGTGCAGTATTGCTCTACAATTTTAACACCTGCACTTTTTGTCATGTGGTTTCATTGCTCATCTACAAAGCTGAGTGAATTAAGGCCTACTGTAATATTTATAGTACCGACAGATGACTGAGATTTAAGACTTGATGAGAAACCATAACCTGTATCACAAAACCTTCAAGGTTTGACAGCTTGCTGAGAGCAAGGGCCATTTGTCCCATGAAGCTCGTGTTGGGGTCCTCAGTCACAGATCCACCGGCCATGGTAGTAGCTAGCGACTGATGCAGCTGCTCCAGGCCCTGGGAGAGAGCTTCTTCTGCCTGTTGCGATGACTGTTGAAGGTTGTAGATGCCTACTACTTGCTGCTCAGTCAAGGGATCTAGCTGGGGCAGCAGTGTCTGCAGCAGCAGGAAAAGTGTGTAAAGCAACGGAAAAACATAGATGTTACTCAAGAGGATGAGATCAGAATGCTTGAGATCATTTCCTCCACTGAATAGATGGCTTATTAAGATTCGTGTTTTTGTCATATCTAACAGACAAATGAGCCTTATACCTGACGTATGAATCGTCAATCAGCTTATCAATCTTGCATTATGAATTTACAGTGCAGGCAGTTCGGTTTCAGTTTTATTCAGAATTTGAAGCAATGATTTCATACCTTGAGCAGATCCGAAGGCCTGAATCCACCCATCCAGAGGTAGCAACGCTCAGCAGGGCTCACCCACACCCCAGTGATGAGGTGGAACACGTCCGACTTGGCTGCGATGGCCTTGAGACGGAATAGCTGGTCATGGTGGCTCAGAGTCTCGTCGACGATGGCTCTCAATTCACCGTCCTGCAGGTGCGCGTGCAGTGCCCCGTACAGCTCAGCCATGCGCCGGCAGTGCTCGTCCAGCCACCGTGCGTACTCCATGTCGAACATTGCTGCACCTGGACACGGACACCACAGCTCAGTAAGACATCTCCATAGCAATGGGCTATACGCCTATACCCTCCACAGCACATTGACGATGAGAGGATCGAGGAACTGAAGGTCGATACCTGAACTGGTGTTTGCACCTGGAGCTCCTCCCAGCAAGAGGCCCTAAACAAAACACAGTTCATCAGGTTGCATTTTATTCAGATGGACAGTAGTTAGCAGTCAGCTGGCACAAGCATGCAGAGTACGAGTAAAGGGTGTACCTGGGCACGAGCTCGCTGGATGTCCTGTTCCATCTGAGCAAGCTTCAGCTTGCTGCTCTCAAGCTGCTGAATGTAAGCCTATGGCACATTGAAAAACTGTCAAGAACCTGACAATGGAGTGGCTAACTCAACTCACTGCTAGAAAATTTTAGCTTTCAACTAGCTCATGCTCATGCTCAAGGCATTCACCTTCTTCCGTAGGCGACTTTTGCGTGCAGCTTCTCGGTTCTGGGCAAGCCTTCTGATTGTCTGCTGGTACAAAGAGAGAAGATAAAACTCATTATCTAGTATTCCCAAATGCTCCACGGATATCGTCGTTGCCTTGCATTGCATCGCCACAAACATGAACTACGATAAAACGGTAATTGAAGGAGCCAGTTGAGACCTTTGGATCAAGGTTCTTGCCAGTCCTATGAGTGGAACCTGTTGCCATATTCTGCATGAATGCCAGGTGGACACAAAGTCGCCACATGAAAATCAGAGTAACAATCAGACAATAGGAGAGAGATGAAATAACAATTGCAATGCGCCGATGTGTTTGGGAGTAAAAAATAAATAGTAGGATCTCGACATGCACGTTACATCAAGCAGAATAGAAAACAGTCCCGTGCAATTGGTGGAAGCCACCCACTCTTACAACAGACAAAACTTTGTTTTCTTATTGTTTATGTTGCTTTCGCGCCCTAATTTGCAAAGTTCTCTTTCGGTTAAGTGTGAACCAATCAGTTCATATATAATGCTTTCATCCAATATATATTAGCAGTTCTTCAATTGACCAGAAAGTACCTAAAGCACCACTGACCCAAGGTGCCATTATTTAAGTATCAGTTGGTGCATTTTCATTAGGGCACGGTATTGCAAGCTTAAAGACAATAATATTGTATGAATGCTAACTTGTCTCCTATCGCAGCGCCAATGGCAGTACATGATCCATCATGCACTAACCTAACATATCCCCTACTGGACTTATCCACACCTGCAATAAAGATCATGGAACTGGAATGACTAGTTCTTTCTCTAGACTAGAGGAGGTAGACTGACTAGTTCTTGTAGACGAAGATGTTGCCCATCACCCTAGACAAAGCTCAACCAAAACAGAATTCTCAAAGATATAAGCAATGTTATTCGCCTAGTGCTAACTGCTAACGCGGTACACAAACTATCGACCAGTAGAAGAGGCATCAGGGTAGCAAGCAGAAACTTTCCTTGCCTCCATAGGGGCCTAAGGGTCAAAAGATTCACCTAACGTTGGGATTGGGGACCTTGGGAGAAGCAATACCATAAATGACCTGGAATGATGTGTTCTTCTACCTATTCGAGAGCATGTAGCTACATGAGCATCTTGGAAGTTGTGGCCTTGTGGGCTCGCTAGCGACATGACACCAGGATAGGGAGCAACATATACACTGCATTTCCATGATAAGGATGACCGAGAGAGATCGGGCGAAGAACACATCCAAGTAGAACACCAGTGCATCGTCAAGAAACAGCAAGATGCGGCCATTGATATCACAGAAATGCGTAGGTACCTTGAGCTGTGGTTGCTGCTGCTGCTGTGAAGCTTGATCGAACTGGCTTGCCATGTTTGCTGCTGGTCCGTGCTGATCAGTGGAGTGGTTGCTGTTGTTCTTGCTGCTGCTTTCCGAGTCTGTGCTATCTACTGTCACGTTTGAACCCTCCTGCGTGCAAATACAAAAGCAAAAGCAAGGAGCTCAGAATTCAGCTCATTGTAAATTACTATTATATAGTAACTCTGTACTTGTAGCTTGTCCATACCTTGGGTGTGTGAAGAGACCTCATAGGCCAAGATGGAAAGATGTCCAGTGTAGGAGGCGGCCTTGCTGTAGCCGTTGCAGCTGCAGCTGTAGCGGCAGTGTGAAAGGCTGCAAGAAGATATCATAGGGGAGGAGGAGATCACGACAAGTATCCAAAGTACCAGAGATGAAACAGAAAGGCAGCATTGGGATCACAAGGAAGGGAAAGTGGGGACACTGGGCAGTGAAAGTGAAGAGTGTAACTTATTCCCTTTGAGCTGTGCTTGCACAGAGCCAGGGAGTTGGTAATGTGGTACTCGTACTGCCATGTCCAAACTTGTTGCACTCTAGAGGGAGAAAGGGGGAGGAGAACGAGAGAGAGAGAGGGTCACAAGGTGGTCACACCACGCACGTAGCACACAGACACAGCTGCACAACTGCCACTCCTGCAGTCCTGCTGCTCTTGCATGGTTGCTTTTGACTACAATGCCCTAACCTCTTGTAAAAGTGCCTCACAAGTTTGTGTGTTTTTGCCTTGGACAGCTAGAGAGAGGAAGAAGGTAAAGTAGCTGTGTGTGTTCTTGGTCTTGGTCAGAGAGAGGCATAGAACTTTGAAGAGAGAGAGAGAGAGAGATTTGCGTACGCGTCATCTCTCCATGATGAGCTGTGGAGGTGCCTACTGCTTGTTGAGTCCTGAATGTGGCAACCTGATGCATGAGAGCCTCTTCCAGTTCTCCGAAATAGGTAGCACCATCTTGTTCGCTGCAAGGCATGACAAACTTAATTAATAACCGTTCCAGTTAGGGCAAAACCATCTGGTAAAAAATGTTATGAGCAAAGATCCGACTTTACGTCAAGCGCGGAGGAAGCATGAGAAACAACGGTTGGGGGGAGAAGACGACCAGTATGACAAACGTCAAACGAGATGAAACGGAGAGAGAAACTAGGACAAAGCAACTCAAAGATAATTTTTCCTAATCTGAAAAAAGGTGCAAGGTGCCGCTCATGGATCTTTGCTACATAAAACATAGTCTCCACTCTCCACAACAGAAAATGAGATGGCATACGACATAATCACAGAGAGAGAGAGGTGTTCTTACAAGAAGCTTGCAGGAGGCGCCGAGTTGCCCATGGCGCCATGGAAGCCGTAACTGCCAAGAACACAAGGATCCTGCCTTGAATGACTTGAGCTACTGCTGGTCTCTCCCATCTTCAACGAGATCCTGTTGTCTTCCTGAACCTCAAATCCTTCTACTTCACTAGCGACCTTTTTCTTCATTCAGGAATCAACAAAGAGCATATATTACCCATGGAGAAGAAGATGAAGTAGCAAGCACATGTGAAGAAGATGGAGTCAAATAACATACCAGGATTGAGATTTGTACAGCAAGCAAAGAGAGCAGAGACCCAAGTAGCCAGAAGTGGAAGCGGCCAAGCAGACTTTGACTGCTTGTGTTCCGAGTTGTTCTTGCTCACACGCACCTTCTTGATATATCTGACAGTGTAGTAGTTTCAGCTTCCGGTTGGAGCGCTAATCCCACTGTTCAGAGGAAGATCTTGTCTTTATAGGCTGCTTTTGCAAATTTGTACCAGAGAGAAAGGGAGGGGAGAGAGAGAGAAACCTAGGGGTCTTGTCTTCACTTGAAAACTTTTGTCATGAAGCTACAGGAATCCCAGGCTGCACTCTTATCACATTGGAACTGACTGCTCTCTCTGGATGGCCCGGGCTAGTCGCCTTGAAATTTCTTTTTCTTTATTTCGTACCAGCCTTTCTTTAGCTAAAGTACATAATTTCAATTGCTATTAAGAGCAGTAGAATCAAAGTACTGTCTCATCATAGTAAAACATGAGGCCATTGAAATGCCCCTTTTCTTTGGTTCAACTTCAAAATACATTTTCTTGTAGCAAAGTCCTGTTCTAACCAATAGTTCCAGAAATCCTACCCTCTTAGACTCTGACCACGTATGTGATCTTTCATCTTGATTCAAGATCACCTACCTGCTTATTATTCTACAAAACACATGTCGAAATCATTCAGAAACAATGGTGGATACCAGCCTTTCTGAATGGTGGAGGAAAGCGGCTCGGAGGCTGGATAGATCAAGGAGGAAGGACTTCCACTCCCTTGTCATGCTCACGACTTGGCAAATTTGGAAAAATTGTAACAGATGCGTCTTCGACGGGACGCAGTCGCACGTCCGCAGCTTGTTCAGAAGGTCCAGCAGGAAGCCACGCTGTGGAAGTTAGCGGGAGCGAGGAAACTGAGATTAGCTTAGTCCTCTATGATAACGGTTTGTTTGTTTCATGTAACAGGTGCGTCTATAACTCCTAACTAACCCCCGCCATGGTATGGCATTGTTTCTTGGTTTCTTCTATTGTCCTACTTAATACAATGACACGCAGCTCTCCTGCGTGTTCGAGAAAAAAAATTGAACAATGTCACTATTTAACGAATTGGAAAGATAATGTGCATATGTTTCATTAACTGAGTGAAAATTTATTTCCACCATTCCTTGCACTTTGGTGCCTTAATTTATGCACATCTGCACGATTGCATGAATATCATTTATATCTATCTCCCAATGCATCTTTGTAAAAAAAAAAACATAAATAATCATTTGCTCATTTAAAATCCTTAAAAAATCATTTAAAATGGGTTGACAATCCTTAAAAAATAACTGAATTGATAAAAACAAAACCTATAAAAAATTCTACCTTTGAGGCAATGTACGTCAGTTAGCTGGTAATTTTATACATGATACGATGTGCTCGCAATGAGACAATGACCAAGTATATCTACAGTAATAACAAAATAATAAGCTGGTGAAGCCAGCAGCCTTAATTTCTGATTTTAAATTTCCTGGCATTATTTTCCTCCGTTAATGAGTCAACATCCATGCCTTGTCAAACCATACCTAAACCAACAGGTCTCCAACACTATCCATTTCCAAATGTGTGAGCTAACTTATTATATTCCTCGAGTCCATTATTCAGTCCAATCACGGCTTGTCTTGGTAGCTAATATGTTGGCTTGTCGATGTGCTGGCCAGAGGTTCCTTATTAATTTGTAGTATGTGACTCAAAACCTATGGGTGCAGTACAGAAAGTAAACGAAAACAACACTGCGCGTACCGTGCAAATATGGGGTGCTTCAAAAGGCGCAAAAACCAAAACTTCACCAGTGCTCCCTGTAGCTGCATGGCAGGTCCCGAACTAGTGGCCACATGATTCGATTGATGTACTTTCCTTTGCACTGTCTACTGCATAGTGGTGAAAAGTAAACATGGCTTAGTGTACTCAATCAACTGAAAAAGAATTTTACTATAGTGTGATTCCACATCAGATGTTTATAAAAAGAAGCATATAAACCATGTACGCAAGTGTTACCTGGCCATCGTTCCTTGTCAGTCATCACCGTCTCAGAAATAAAGTACGGTGCCTTTCTCAATGAGGAAGAGGGTTAGCTGGAATCAGAACAGATGTCCCTTTCATTTTTACACTTGAAAATTTAAAGTTCATTATTAATCTATGATGTTCCTATCAAGCCTTTTTATGCCCCGTCCTCTGTCCACACCCACTATTTTCCTGCCAATGATTGTCATGAAAATGTGCACAGGACATTATAGAGAATTTATATGATTGGATTAGGTGATGAGAAGAATAAAATTTTATATATACATCGCCATTTTATAATCACTAGACAAAGCGGCAAGTTTGGGTGCATGCTTAGCATCTGGGACAGTAGTTGAAACCTCATACATGATTTGAAGTAGCTCGTTAGCTTCTATCAAATGTAGAGCTAGGTGATGTTGTTTAGGTTAGATCATACTATTCTATGATTAGTACTGTTGATTTTCGAAAAAAAAATGATTAGTACTGTTGTTGCTTACAATTTCGAGAATCATTGTATGACCCAATATTTAATTAACTAGCTAGTCACGATGCATTATGTATGCATGACATGAGAGATTAGGTCATTCCTTCTTGGGGAAACTTCCAAATACGGACAATATCACTAGATTTGGGAATGATGAATGCATAAGAGCACCCCCTAAGCATGTGTCATTCAGCGTGCGTTTGATTAAGATAGCCGATGGATGATGAGGCAAGAGTGGAACTAAAGCGGGTTCTGAGAAAGTTCGTCTCGTACCTTGCCCAACTGCAATTTCAGTGCGGCAGAATTTTGATCTGATTCCATGACTCTGTTATTGTCCACATGCATATGGTTCAGAGCCTGAAGTCTACTAGTCATTGTCATTGGCTTCTCTTTGTGAAGGTAGATGGAAAATTTCTCGATCGTAATCACAAAATTACTAGTGTAATCCCTCCATTCAGTTATTTTTGTGATGACAATATAAGGAAAAGAAGTTTAATTAAATATGAGGTACTAATGACTAACAAAAAAATTAGCTAATCTTCGCAGCATAATGTCCTAGTGATATGAAAAAAAAAGATCATATGGAGTAATTGGATCATAATAACTGAATCAGCAGCATAGTGCACCGCCGCACCGCGCCGGTCCCGCGACACCCCGTCGCCGGACGCCGGTTGCCGCGGGCCGCGTCTCCCTGGCTTCCTCGGTCGTTGGGCTTCGTTGGGAAGATGGGCTAGTTTAGCCTATGCATGCATGCGGAGCCTTTATGTAGCCCATTAATCACTTTGGGGCCTATAAAGGAACGAGGCTGAATTTATTCGCAGGATGTTGAGATGTCTTTTCAGGCATGTCGGCCCATTTTGAAGGAAGCCACGTTCTGTGCTAAATCAGCAAGAAATGAGCCCATTTCGAAGGAAACCACGTTCTCGAGATGTCCAGCTAAGCAGTAGCACCAGAAACACAATGAAATTCAGAGAGGACAAAGTTCTGTGCTAAATCAACAGGAAGAAAGATCAGTGTGTCTACAGAGAATATGAATTACTCCGACGCAATGGAACCACGCCCGCTTTGCCTCCGATCGACGTGCTCATAAGTCATAAAACATGAACTGCAGGATTGGAGCTGCAGAGTGGGTAACGACAATCGGTGAATATTGGCTCACAGTTAATTGCCAGTGACTGATCTTGAGGTGAATATAGGACTGCAGGATTGAAGGTGTGTACTATGCATATGCACATCGTTTTCTTTTTAATGAAACCTGGAAAGTGAATTTCAGCGGCTTATTAAATGTTAGGCAGAATTTAACTTTAATTTCTGTGCTCAGCTTTTGTTTTGAGTCTTTTTTCAATACTTCAAAGGGAGTGTCTAATTTTTAATTGATTGAAAATGATGGTTCTTTTCAATCACCGCTTTTAACCCTTGGATCTAGATCCAATGGATACAAAAAGACAAAACTTTTCTATAGTCTATACATAACATTAATTAATATAAATAATCTTACAAATAAACAATAATAAATAAAATAATATTTCTCCCTCTCTTTAAAATGCTGTTGATTGAAAGGGTGCTCTCTTTTTAATCGATTGAAAAGAAGCATTCCCGTACTTCAAAAGGTATCAGGTACCGAAGGTACCTTGTTTGGAACCGTCCGATCCAAAGCATCCAACGGCCAAAAATCAGCGGCACCAACAGGCGAAGCTCGGTACCGGCCAGTGATTCTCCGTAAGGAAGGGTATTCTGGTCAGGCTATCAAATTTTTTCGTCACCTAGGCCGCTGCTTGCCCACCGCAGCGATTCAACATATCCCTCGCATGTCACACCGCTGTCCCAAATCGATCTCCAAATCTTTGTGTTCTCCACGATTCTTACGAATCCCACCCAGCACCTGGCCATCGACCTCACAAGGTAGAGGAGAGGCCATAGAGGCCGCTACCACGCTCGTTAGCAGCAAGCCGCAGCACACGGGAAGGTCATGCGCAAGGGGAATAGGGCGACCTCGGACGTTTCCAGGCGGCGGCGACGATGGCGATTTGGTGTCGTCCTTGATGAGCACAAAGACTCGGTTGACATCTTGTTTGATGAGTGTAAGGACTCAGCAAAAATGCAAGATCTAATAGAAACAACCGATGGCGGCCAGCGCTCTTCTGAATATTTTACATTCGTCTACAACAGAGGTATCTTGTCATTCGAGCAACCCAAATGTCCAGGACATACTCCGGCCTGTGGATCTCCAATCGAGCAACCGCGTGCTTGTGGATGGAGCATGGATGGAAGGAGGACTGCAGTAATGGAAACTCTGGCTGCAGCCGAGGCGAGCGGTGACGAAGGGCCCGACGACGGAGGAACTCTATTGACAGCCAGGGCGAGAAGTTATCTTTTTTCTTTTTCCTCTCCTCCAGGCTTCGAGTCCTTCAACCGTGTTTGAACAGGCATAATTCCAATCGTGCCCCGCTAACACGAACGGCTTGGTGGTGTTTGGTACCGCTTGGTGCTGGTACCGGTCGGAGGATTGAAAAATCTCTCTTTGTTTTACACGGCATCTGTAACAGATAGAAGAGGTGTTGGTCATCTTATCTCATGTATGTAGAAACCGCTCAGCCGGCATGGTCCATCAATTGAGTAACACAAGTATGTGCCAAATCAAAGATCTGACAGGATCATGTCATCTTCTTTTAACTAAAAGTCATCATAACTTAAGTATGAAAGCAGATTTTTTATATAAACAAAATATATTAAAATATTTTAAATATAATGATATTAATAGCAATACACGAGTACATATAGGAAAGCCACGCACAGCAATCCTAATTACAACCGATGTCATGCACATGTGCACATGGCCCAAGGTCATAGTACAACAAGCCCAAATAGGATAGATAAGTGGCGGAGCCACCAATACGGCGAGCTGCGGCGACCGCTATACATGCTGGCCGGAGAACTCCTTCACCCTCCCCTCCCCCCCCCCCCCCCCCCCCCCCCCCCCCCGGGCCCCGGCGACCCCTCGCTACCTTCCTGTAGTGCTTATATAGTATGTTTATCTAATCGTCTACTTACCAATAGCTATTATTTTTATATAATTATGACTTGTGAGTAGTTATAACTTTGATCATATAATATTTTTATACAAATATAAGTAGTGGTAGGTTCGCTACAGGTAGATTTTAATCCTGTCTCCGCCACTAGGGTAGATGGTACATCGTCTAACATATCCCCGTGATCTGAGCGTCAATCTAGCTACCAATGGAACGGATGTTCAGACTGGAACGAAACTTGATGAATACAGATAATGATAATTCTTTAATGAAGATGTCAACAAACTGGGACGTGGTTGGGACATGAAGAACTCGCACAAGTTGCATCTACAAATACATACGAGCGCATGTCGTCGAACACATAAGGTCCTGTTTGATTGCTTGGTTTCCAGGATCATCTTTACAAGCATGTCACCAGCAAGAAAAGATGAAGAGAATCCTTATCTCAAAATTCCTACCATATCTATCTATTTCTGTTTATTCACTTTTATATATATATATATATATATATATATATATATATATATATATATATATATATATATATATGCTAAGTCAGCATATTTATGCTGATGGTTCCAAAATTATCTTGTAAGCGCCACAAAACTATTAGTACTAAGCTAGATTTGTTAATCATCTCCGGTTGCTAGAGATAACTGCCCTCTGGTATGCTCTCCAGCACAGGCCGCCATCCTCCGCAGCACTCCTGCTCATCTCTCTCACAAAAACCTGCTTCTTTGCGCATGAGAGACACCATGTCGTCCAGAGACATGCCTTCCTTGTCAAGCATCTTCTTCAGCTCCTGCTTGCTAACAACAAGCTTCACCCTGACGGCGCCCGGGTCGGCGACAGCGGCCGCCGGCGCCTTCACCTGAAGCAGGCTGAAGACGCCGTTGCTCTTGCTCGGCTGGGACCACTCATCGGCGGAGGATTCCCTGAGGACCTTGCTGCTGTCCACGCTCATGATCTTGATCTGCTTCCTGCTGTCTTGGATCACGAGGCAATTTCCCATGGCGATGAGCTGAAAGGTGCTAGTGTTTGCTTCCGATGAACTATGAAGACACAACTGAAGGATTTTTCACAAGTTTTTTTTTTTTGCGTGTCAATGGTGTCTTAGCTGTGTGAAGTGAGAGGGGGGCTGGAGTCGCGAAGGGTTTGCTGTATTTAAAGGGAGTGCTTCACACTATGTTCACAGATTTTTTTTTGAGCAATGATCTCTTGACTGCCACTCGCTAGTCGCTAGTGCAGTGGAAGTCGTTTTCGTGTCTGCAAAAAAAAAAAAAAAAAAAGCTAAAGCTATGATGACTAGCCCACTAGAAAATGAGGGAGCCAACCTGCCATTTTGTTCTTTGCTGTCCTTGACTTGGTTTGACATGCTTTTTACTAGGCTACTACTAACAAAAAGATTGTGGCGCGTGCCCCGTGTATTAGGACAACTAGCATAGCACTATACAATTCAGTAACATCATTTTCTCCTCTCTCTCTCTCTCTCTCTCTCTTGTTCCTGTTATTCTGGGTACAGCTCTCTCACAGCTTGCTACACGACCTCAGGCAGCATGCATAGTCGGCAATAGGAACCGAACATGCTGCTAAGGTAAAGATGACGTCATAAAACATTACAATATGCATGTGGGGTAGGCCTAATCCATGTTGTGTTGCTTGTTGCTTTTGCCAAAGTGGTGGTGCTAATAAGAATCAGTCGCATATTGCAAAATCTGCAGCTGAAAACGAAATGAATCCGACGAGGCGCGTAACGCTGAAGAAGTGCTGTTCTGTGTGGGGGACAAGCCGAAAACGATATTGTTCCATTATGGCCACTACGTACTAACAAAACGCACCATGAAAATATGCATGAATTGGACCGCTAAATGGCTTTGCTTTTAGTTCCCTGCAAGTCCAGGCATCCATGCCGTGTAATGCCCATGCATGTTGTTTTCCTTGCTTGCTCATAATTAACTGGATATTGAAGACATGACATTCACGTATAATTTGGATGTATGATATTATGATATCTTAGATTGAAAGAATGAATTTTGTAAATAGCGTATCATAAATTCATTGCAACATTAATGAAGGAAGAGGGTTGTGTGATTGTGTCACAGCTCGTTTTTTCTTCTTGTTTTCTTTATAAGAGAAACCAGGTTCATTGAATACCAGTTGAGCCGTACCTTCATTTACCTGTTATTTCGCTGTCCCTCCCCCTTTACGTCTGTATCTATGATCTACTATCTTGATATCTTCTTCCTCTAACTGAACTGTAGGCAATAGTTAAGATTATCTTGGATGGACGGTTCGTAATCCGTTACGCGTGTAACATGTTAACAATGCATCATTGAAAATTCTCTTTTTGTTGGCATGACATGAGTAAAACGGTTGAGGAGCAAGTGAAGCAAAATTGGTCTTGCTCGATCTCCATCAAAGGAGAAGCAACATTTCAGGCATTAGTTTCAAAAAAGAGAAAAACATTTCGCGCATTGCCACTTGTATCGTCCTTTTTTGGCACAAGAGAACAAAAGCGCGTCGCTTTTTCGTCCACTTTTCTTTGTTTATATGTCCTGCTAGTGCACACTATCAAAATTCCTTTTGCAGCAACGCACCTGAACATTTGTTATCATGACAGGCAGTAAAGCGAAACGCACTGAACAACTGGCCAGTCAAATTACCTAGAAGACGCGTTACTTCAAGCCTCTCTCTGAACTGAAACACAGGGAATAGAATTTGCAGTACTCTGGTGAAGTTCTGTTTTTGTTTGGGCGGTGGCGTAGTCTGGCCGTTTTGGGGTACTCTGTTTGAACCCTTTACACCGAAGAAGTTCAGAAAATCGATCTGCTAGGATGCACCGAGCACTAATCCAACTTCAACAGTTGATAATTTTTTTTTATTTTTTTTTTTGTAATGTGTGACTCTAAGTTCAGATAGCTAGCTACCGGTACACATTTAGAACCGAAATCAACGCCAGTTAACGGTGTCCACGAACTGATTTGATGGGTACAGAGACTTGGTTGTTTTTGATACAATCACTCAAAAAGGCTTGGTCGTTAAGATAAAGGAATAAGACTTGGTGACGCTTGGTAAAGGCCGTAGATGTTGCAGTAATAAGTCGCAGTAGACTAGTACGTAGCTCGCTAGGCCGGGCGGCTGCGGTTCACTCTTTTTGCCTGCTCGTTGAACACTTTTTAACCGTGCAGACCTTCTGGTTCAGATTCTTCTGGCACACGGAAATTTTTCTTACTCCGACCGCCAGGTGTTACCGGCAGGCACGAGCTTCGGGTTGGCCGAGCCGGCGCGGGAGTGGCTAGGATACGAAAATGTCTGGTGCACAATCATTAAGTATCCTGTTGCACAACCTGTAAATAAGGTCTAATTAGCTTTGAAAGTTGGTTAGAACCCTGGTGCCAGTGCACCAGGATAAGCCAACGCAGCTTCGCCACTGCGAGTACACTGCCGTCGTTGACGTCTTTTTGAGTGCCGGCGAGCGTACGCGCTAGCTCTCGTGTTCCTTTTGGACGCGTGAATGAAGACACCGATCTTCATGGACATTGACCTCTCGGCGGCCTGCCCACATCGTTCACTTGGGCCTGGGCCGGCTAGAATTTTTGGGCCTGTCAAAATTCTTTCCGGGCAAACTGGCGTCAACAGAGGAACAAGTCGGTCCTCGTCGCCCATGTCGCTTACGATCTGCACGCCAGATGACATATTGACATGCATTAATGTGGGGGTGAACACTCTCTGCAAGAGCGTAAAGTCCTAATCAAGAAATGAATCAACCCCTTCCAGGTACAAATACAACAAATCAATCATGACCTGGCGGTGGGAGGCGATGGTGCCGCCGACCGCGGTTGGAGTTGGAGAGGTTAGTGGAAGGGTGGCAGTGGTGGGTGCGGAGGCGCGTGGCACCGTCGGCCGGCCGCCGGAGATATGGTTGCGGGCGGAGGATAGGCACTAGGCGGAGAGCCGGAGGTTCGTCGGGACAGAGGTCGGCAAACAGCGACGACTCTGAGCGCACGTTCCTGACCGATTGGACCGATCTATGAGATGTCTCCTGTCATTGGATGGACGTATAGGCAGTCCTCATCTTTCCGGGCAAACCGACGTAAACAGAGTAACATAACAGGTCGTCCTCGGCGCCGTTGCCCTCTCGCTTTACGTGTTGCGATCTCCACATCTGCTGAAATACATCAAGGCGGTGTTAACACTCTGCAACAGCGTATAGTCCTAATAAGAAATCAATCAACCCCTTCCACGTAAAGATACAACCAATCAATCACGTAAAAAATTATGTTGATGTTATCGTTCACATTATCTGAAAAAGATATTAACGTCCTCTTTCTCGGCATGCAAGTAATTTAAGTTTTCACCACATTAGTCCCCGAGCAATCTCGTAAACTGTGACATCATGCTCTTGTTGGTAAGCGATCCACCTCCTGCTTGCTTCTACTTGATTCTACATGCTCGTAGAGATCAACGAAGTTACGAAAATGAGCACTCGGTTTGACAAAAAAGCTTCTCAAATTTGCCTCTTGTGTGTTACAACAACAAGACGACGAACATGCAACGATTTCAACAAAATGCCAAAACAGAGCAACAAGGTGTTTCACTCGCCAATCCAAAAAAAAAAAAAAAAAGTCCAAACCTGAATTCCTTCCTAATTGCAGGTAGTATGTATGTACACACGGCACGACTAGAATAAAGCCAGCACAGCACCAACCAAACTGAAAGCCACGCCTAACCAAACCTCTGGCTCGGTCATCGGTCATCCTAGTACTAGTCCTAGCTAGAGTCCTGTACACCGTCTGTTTCCCTGCACGGGCTACAAGGGCCCAGATCTCGCCACGCGTCCGTCGTCGTCCTCCATCTCGGCCGCCCAGTCCGCCGCCCGCCGCCCCGACGAGAACCGCTGCATCCCTCCCAGCCCTGGCGCCGGCGCCTCCGCCTCTGCCTCCTCCTTCATCTCCCTCCGCCGCGGCGCCGCTGAAAGCGCCGGCGGCGGCGGAGACTGGTCCACGCACTCCACGCTGTTCCGCGACCGGCTGCGCTGCATCATCAAGAGCCCCAACCCGCCGCAGCACCCGGGCTGCCTTTGCGCCCCGGCGGAGGACGACGACCTCGTCGTCGCCGGCGGAGGCAGTTGCCGGAGCGCGCGCTCGCGCTCGCGGTGGGACCCGACCTTCCCGAAGCACGAGACCTTGGGCGACCCGGGCTCGGGGACGGCCGGCTTGGCCTGGCGCCCGCCGCCGCCGGTCCTGGCCTTCCTGGGGAACATGGCGGGCGCGTGGTGGTGGCGCCGCGCGCCGCCGCCGCCGAGCGCCCCGGCGGAGAGCCCGATGATGGGCGCCGCCGTGGGCTTGAGGTTCCCGGAGAACCGCTGCGACGGCGCGGTGTGGTGGGTGTTGTTCGGCTTGAGGAGGCACTTGGGGTTGGTGTTCTCCTTGAGCGAGTCGTCGCGGTCGTACACGCCGTTGATGTCGGACCACGCGACCTCGTCGCCGATGCGGAGCTGGGTGGATTCCGGCGGGTCGCCGGCGAAGAAGTGGCGTGACGCGGGCATGGCGGGAGGGAGAGAGGCGCGCACGCGATGGATGGGATGGTGATTTGGTTGGGGGAGGAAAGGGGGGAAATGAGTGGAATTCGATGGGCTCGCCGGCGTGTGGCGTCGTTTTAAACAAGTTTTTCGTCGTTGACTCGTCGTCTAAGGATTTCTATTGATTGCCAGCAATGACGACACGCCATTTTTCTCTCCGCATTTTACCCCTAGGTTACTAGTCCGTGGACATGGTCTATAAGCAAGCACATGATTTTTTTTTTTAGGTAGTGAAGCGAGCACATGATTTACCATGTCCTCCACACATGCACTTAGGTAACAGAAGAGAGGATGTACTCCATCAGAAGAGAGAGGGCAGTGCACCGTATTCAGACAGACGTGGCGTTGGCGCTGAACAACGAACCTTCAGATTAACGAACGACAGGTTCAGAAAAGAAAGAATCGCCAAATTCCAAGCAAGTACTGCAGCCGTTTTGGAGCGACCATCTCGGGAGCCGTCCCTCGATTCCCGCGGTTTCCGTCTTTCTCTGACTCCGAGAGACTCGGCACGCATGTACTCCAATGTCCAGGTGCACTGAACTTTGTCAGGTCATGCATTCGTCTTCCTCGTTCAAATTTCTTTTTATGTTCTTCAAAATTACTGAGGTGTCTTTTCTCCTCTGAATTTTGCTCCCACTAAGCTGTGATGCGTACCAAAGTACTGAGGTGTCTTTTCTCCTCTGAATTTTTCTCCTCTGAATTTTGCTCCCACTCAGCATTCGTCTTCCTCGTTCAAATTTCTTTTTATGTTCTTCAAAATTACTGAGGTGTCTTTTCTCCTCTGAATTTTGCTCCCTTGGAATTTTAATTGTTGACATCGTTAATTTTGTTAGTTATATTTAACTATTCATTTTATTTAAACTATTTATTTAAATATAAAAATTATAAGATAAGTTAAAACTATATTTAATAATAAAATAATTCGTAATAACATGTTTAATATTTTTTATTTTTTTAATAAATCGAATGATCAAATGTAATAAAAAAATTTAACTCTGTCAATAATTTAAATCCGAAAAAAGTACATACTATGCACTGAAATTTGAAATATTATCAGGAGAAATTATCCCTTTTTCCAAAAGAACACTGTACTTGAGATTCTTCCACCTTTTGTCAAATGAAATTCCTAGGCACGGATCTTTAGATCAAGCCCGGCACGAAAACATACACATTTACGTCTCCGTTGATATACGCAAGCAGCGTGCCAGCGTGCATGGTGAGTGACTGACCTGTGTGTGACCCATGAGGCCATGAGATGACATGGGAATTGTGGCGATGATGATAACGGGAAAGAATATGCTGACTAGGAAAGAGACATCGAGCGCATGCGTTCAGACTGAAAAAAAAAACTTTACTTTTGTTTACTTGCATATGCATAATGCATCAAAGTAACCAAAACACGAGTAGTCGCAGTACGATCGAGGTATACGCCCGCCGCCCTCCTTACTTACGTGAATGATGACGCGCAGAAGCAAAAGTGCAAGTACTAGCAGGCCCCAGTGGCTGACCGCTGGCGGCTTCAACTTTGTGCAGCTGTTTAGTCAACTGTGCTCCTTCATAACGTGCCTCCATTACAATAGAAGTATTTTATTCTCTTTGGCCTCAACTATTAGTCATTTTCGCCCCTGTTCTTGAGGAATTGAAGGCAGGAGTACTAATCGTCCAATTCCGAGTCGTACCCCCCAATCGTTGTTGGTTGCTCGGTTACATCGTCATGACGGTGTAACTTTCAGTATGTGTTTATGACCTGTTCAACTGAACTGCTTGGACTTTAGCTGTATTATACTCGGTATCACATCCAGACCCCTTCAAGTATCAACCACTCACTATTTTTATTTCTCCGGAAAATTTGAGTTTCATTAAAATGAGTAAATAATGTCACGCCACAGAGAATTGGACAAAAAAACTTCCCACGGTTTATTTTCTTACATGCATGCTTCTTTTTCTATTTTTCAAACTGCAATTGCTAAAAATTTTTTTTGCGAGTAAGAGAGAACTTTATTAATCACCCAATATAAGAGTTACAATCTTAAGCGATCAAGTGCTCGATACAGTGAGGAGTCTGCACACGCCACATAGCAGTATGTGTGATGTGCTTCGCCAGCTGTGCGAGCTCATGTGCTGCACAGTTCTGTTCTCTCCTAATTGGCTGAAACTTTACTTCCGGCAAGGACTTACAAGACTCAAGTATATCACCTAAAATAAAGCATAATGCTGACCTGCTGGGCTCCTTATTCTTGAGTGCCTGTATGACCGTCGCACAATCAAACTCGAGAATAACCCGTCCACGTATCCATTCAGTTGCCATATCAATGCCCTCCCTGCATGCTCTAGCTTCAACTTCCTCCGCCGAGTCTCCATCAAAAAACACCCTCCAAGCTGATAGTAGCACTTTGCCAGTTGAATCTCTGATTATTACACCAGCTCCTCCTATGCCATTTTCCTGAGAGTAAGCCCGATCGACATTTACCTTTGCCCATCCTAGCGGTGGTGGTTCCCATTTCAGGTTCTCTGCAATTGCTAATATGATATTTAGTTAATAATACCAGCACTGAGACCTGAACAAACTGAATTCTTCTTGGCGATTTAAACAAAGCTAGTAGCAAGCCAGTTTGCCTCGGCCGTCACGCTAGGTGAAAAGATGCTTAATAAGACCAAGAAGAATGAAAAAAGGACTCAGCTAATGCACCAAACAGGAAAATTTTGAAGGTACGATTGCCGCTCAACCGATGCTTTTCATAAAAATATAACAAACGACTGAAACTTCTTCTCGGAAGCAAAGATAAATATAATGTTGCACAAATCGATTTTGACTTGGCCTAGCGTTATTTAGATTTACTAGTTTGTCATCTTTCTTCTGTACCAATAAAGCTTCTAGAATGAGAAGAGACGGCCCACTGAATTTTCCTTTGGAATTTCTGAAACATTCAGAACTACCATATTGTCCAGAAAAAGATATCAAACATTCTCGTCCAAGCAAGCACTGTCTATACGGATATCACGCTTACAGCACTTGTACTGTGAGAGTCATCCGTTCATGTCCGAAAATCAGAATTCCTTTTGAAGTAGTAAGCAGTTGGTTATCAAATTATGGTCCAGTTGGACCGTAATAGACTAGTCGTCGTTTTCAATGTTTGAAAGCTCTAAGCGCAGAATCAAATGACAAAATTTTGAAAAAGGTCAAATCTCAATTTCAAGTGGCGTTCCGAAGGTGTCTCGTGGGTACGAGCAAACGTCAGTGTTGGTCAGTCAAGCATCAAGAGCATGGCAGTGTCTGCTTCACCGTACCAATCATTAGCCACTTCTAGAATCCTATTTGTCGAGAATATTTTAGAAACTACTTAGAACCATCAAACATGGCATCGGGCATCCCTGGCGGTTCAAGCAACTCGTGAACAAATCGACTAGTAGTACCTAAAGAGTTAGGCTAGTGACTGGAAAAGGAAGCTTTCGGTGGTCTGGAAGGACAGCAACAGAGGTTGACACTGACGCCATCGTGCTTTCTGGCTGCTCTGGTTTTGCTCAAGCATGCAACATGTGTGGACGGCTACTCGATGCAACCCTTTTTTTTTTATGGAAATTGGCGTGACAACCGTACAATACCTAAAGTTCTCAGTTAGGACAACGGTCATGCTTACTACCGAACCAGTATGAGTAGGATGTACCTGCGTGTGTTTATAGAGGTAAATTCTGTATTTGTATTGTTTCAAAAAAAAAACCACTTCAAACTGGCT
The DNA here is from genome assembly GCA_030378355.1 of Eleusine indica. Lineage (NCBI taxonomy): Eukaryota > Viridiplantae > Streptophyta > Magnoliopsida > Poales > Poaceae > Eleusine > Eleusine indica. The sequence continues at coordinate 43,178,740 of CM059501.1, read as the reverse complement.
TTTCCAGATTCCATCACCAATCCGATGGCTACAATAATCTACTGTTATAAAATACTATCCTAATGTTAAAGCTCTTTCTAGTCAGTCCAGCTAGCAAAGTAACTTCAAAATTCCTTACCCACAAGCGCAAAAAAAATAAAAATAAAAATCCCTTACCCTAATCAGAGAATAAGAAATTAATTTAAATTAGAATTTTCTCCTACCCTTATCAGACAGTTAAGTAAATTAACTAAAATTTTTCCCTGTCCTCGTCAGAGAGTAAAGTGTGATGTGCATGACGCCTACTTGTGGCTGGGTAGGTGATCATCTTGTTTTGCATGTTTAATAAAGCAGACATTAATAGGAGAGAAATCTTTCGAACTGACATCTGATAGTCTCAGTACCAGTTCGTTCAAAGAAACAAAAATACAGTCCTAGTACCAGGTACAAAAAAATAAAAATCAATGGAGTTCTTCCTAGTCATCATGGTGCTTGCTGCACTAAGGTGCGCAGTTCGGCCATGCGTTAGCACAAGCTCTGCCTCAACCTACGGTAATCTTCAATTCCTTCACAATCTTTTGTCCAGTTTGAAACACATAGGTTTCATAGCTTTTGTTTGATGTATGAGAAATATTTTTCTACCGGAATGTTTGTCCTCTATAGGATTGAGTTTGAGTTTTCTGCCCAGTTTGAAAAGATCTATAAGATCAAAGCATCATGTTGCGCCATTTTCCCAGAGAAAGAACTTCGTTTTTGCTGCTTTTATATATGTCTCTAGTTTCATGCTTATTTTAATTTTAAATCTGTAGTGAGTTGAAATACTAGACACTTGCAAATATACCTGTGGGCAATAGGTTTGGCTGAATCAGGCCTGGGATGACACATAGTACCATACCGGCAGCCGAGTGTCAAATAATTTCATCTGCAGCTCTTCACTACTACAGTAGTAGATTTGTAGTGCATGCATTTCTTAGGATACTGGAAACCAATTAACTAAACGCTGGATCCATCATCCATATGAGTACGCAGCTCAACAGAGATGTCATTAACTTCAATAGCCCGCTTGTTTATTTACTTCGCAGTGGCCGGCCGCCTGCTTCTATTCTTCACCGTGCAGCATCCGCTCTGCCCCCCCAGTTTTGTGAGGGTTTGATTACACCGATTTTCTTCGCAATATCCAACTTCTCTTTGACATAATCATAATATACCTTGCGTCTCAGAATATGAAAGTAAGTTTAGCATCTTCCACGTCAGAAAAATAAAAAGATCCGAGCCAGAGAAAAGATACATCTAACATCTCAGTAAGAAAAGGAATCAACTAAGTATTTTATCAATTGCACCCGAAATCAACTGACGAGACGTGCCTTCAGTGACCTACAGATAAAAAAGTTGTTTTGAAGAAACATTCCGGCAGCAGTTAAACTTCTATCGCAGATTAAAACAAGCTTACCCCTCCATCAATTTTAGCGACGTAGGCTGCATACTGGAGAAAGAACAGAGGAAAGAATCAACCAGGGATGATAACATGGCGCGAAAAATACCCAAAAACTCGAGTTAGCATCTGTGACGAAGAGCAACCTACATTTGCTTGGACAGGACCAGGATTTCTAATCTCATCTCTATCAAGCATATCAAGTTCAGCTTTCAATTCAGAACGCCAAAAAGAGTCATGTATGCTTTCTTCATACAATTGCCTCAAAGCCTCTTTGAAATCCATCTAATCAATGTGAAGGAAAGCAATTCCATAATTAAGCATATGAATCTGGAACACAGACAGACAGAAAGAAAAGGAGTACCAAAATTTAGTAACGTAATTCTGCGTATTCAGGTGAGAATCCAACCTTGTCTTTGGCAACCCGCCTCCAAATCGAGTGATAGAAATCAACATAGGGTTTCACCCAATACTGATCAAACTTAACACTTGAAATATATTCCTGAATAAAGAAACAGAATTGTCAATGCAAATATTCATCACGATTCACGCGTGTATAGCCACTAAGATCATCGTTTGTGAGGGAGAGGCGTTACAGAGTAGCCAGAGGAAACCAAAGACCTAGAAATTTCGGGGAATCCTGTTGCGATCTTCATTGCGTGATAGTAGGCCACACGCTCAAGTCTAAGCCACTAAACAGAAAAATTGTTCAGGATGTGAGAGACGCTACATGCGGCTTCTCTCCTCCCACACCGTCCTCCCATGCATACTCCCAAATGACGTGGCAAAGTTTGATTGGATCAGTTTTGTTTTCCCTCTCCACCCACCACCCAACTGCCAAACGGAGAACACAAGTGCACAACCCATTCTGTCGTTAATGTTGTTTAGATTTAATTTTCGGTAGGCTCAGCCTGACTTAAGAAAGAATAAAGAGTATGTTTCTCCCTATCACATAGTTCAACTCTACCATCGCCGATATAGAATACAAAGGAAAAAAAAAGAACTGTCAGCCTCGCCTAAATCCACAGATCTTTTTGCTTATGTAATTAGTTTAAATCGGTGGAAATTTTATTTTGAGGATGATAAAAGTGGCCAATTCTTTGTGGTCGATTCACCTCTTCAGACTCAGGAGCTATGAACTTTACCTATGAGATAGAAAATCCAGAAATTATTTTGCTTCACTCATCCTGATTTACCGCCAGAAGTACAGGTAACGTGACACACATCGTGGGCTGGGTCCAAAGAAAAGAATCGGGGGCAATAAAACTTTGCCACGTTGCTAGGACTACGCATGGGAGGAGAGGATGGGAGGAGAGAACCCACCAAGAGAATTTCCAGAGGATTCTTACCACACGACGGCGTGCTTTCAGGCAATGTGTAATCCACTGCACGTAATGATGAAAAAGGTAATCAAACTAATAAGATGACACGTGATTCACAAGTTTACAATGAATCACATCATGCGTACCTTGGTTTTATATGCTACTTCTTCCCAGAACTGGACAAATTGTTGATCACCCTCAAGCGTACTACAAATTTCGCGGTAATACTCCCAGTCTTCATACTCACGCTGCACAATGATATAGTACTATCAGTAACAGTATACCTGCTATCAACATCATATCAAACAAAAATTACGGATGGTTTGCACCAAACTGATGATTATTACGGAGCGAGCCCAGTGGTATTACTTACATAATCACGAAGCATTAGCCGCTGGTAGTCCTGCAAGCGTGCACATTGGCAGTAATCAGGATTAAATTACCATTTGAAACCGGTCTCGTAAAACTTGAAGTAACCCTCATCTTCAAGGGACGGGTACATGCGTCTCAGCTCTGCATCCTCCAGTTCCCGCAGTTCCTCATTGTACGCCCGGATTCGGTACAGGGCGAGCCGTTCGTTCAACTCTGTAATAAGTCGTGGCTCCTCATATCTAACCCAAAAAAATCTTCGTAGACGTTGTCGGGGAGGTCAGGCTTCAACTTGTCGCAGTAGTAGTCGATCTTCTCGTGGATCGTGTCCACGTCCCAGTCAAAGCCTTCTATTGGTCCCTCGTATATACGGTTGATGAACTGGAGGATCCTTTCGTACTCTCTGTCGTCATCGTCATCCCATCCAATTTTGTTGAGATCACTAGAAATAGATGTGCTCTCGAGATTTTCCATCTGCCCAAAGCAGGCCCTTCCCAATCTAATTAACCAAGATCTCTAAGGCCTAGTATATCCGTCGGAGCTGGAAGAGGGAGGAAGTATAATAGGTAACAATAACAAGAGGAGAAAGAAGATAGCCGGAACTTTTTTGGGAGGAAAGGCATGAGTAAGATCATGTTTGAATCCAGTTCAGATTTTTAAAATCTGATTTTTATTTTAAATTTTAGAATTCAGATTCTAAATAAAATACGAATGGTGATGTTTGAATATGATTTCAAATGATAGTAAGTCTTTTGTCCTATAAAATCTGGCTCTAGCTAGATATAATCAGATTATGAATTTTTAAAATCTGGAATTTTAGATTCTAAAATTCAAAAAAAATCTATCCCAATTAAAAGACTCATGTATTCTAAAATCTAAATTCTTAAAATATTGGTGGATACAAACATGACTTAAGTGGGGTAGAGATTTCCTTGACAACAGCTGAGCCTTTTTTTTTTTTTGAAAATAGGACAGGAGCGCTACCATTCATTAAGGGAGAGATAAAATAGAGTTACAACCTAATATTACAATAGCTAACTCTGACAGGAACGTCAGGCCCAGAGCATGGTCATCACCAGGTCCAAGTAAAAGAACACACTTGATTTTTGAAACTGCTTTATGCATTCAGCACTTAGGGAGGTCACATTCAAATAGGTTCTTTTCGTTCAAAACACATCTGAATGGTTGCTTCAGTCCCTCTTCCTTGCTTGATTACAATTACAACGATCTCTGACCTTTTGTGAGACCTGGATGCTATATTGCAGAATTTGGTCATCCATAAGATAGTAGTATCCAACCCCCACTGAATGAATTATTCCAACAGCTGGGCCTTCATTAGCCCACAAAGCACAACTTTTAGGCTGAGGTGCTCGCCATCCCATAGAAGCACAACCGTTCCTTCCCATTTCTCCACTTACCCAACCCGGCCGGCGACCCCACCTCGCCGGCAAGCGCGATGTCCTTCTATGGGATGGCCAATCGGCGCCTACCGTTGGCCTTCAGTGCGCCCAAGGCTACCCGTGGGCGGGACCAAAGACTGACTGGCGGCGCCATGCAGTTCGACTTCTGGCTAATAAGCTGGCCGATTCTGCGGATGAATACTCGCTGTACCGTCCGGTCGATTACTGACCTGTGGTAACCTGTAACTAATCTTTGATCCAGCTAGGAGTCAGTTACTTATGTCAACTTACAGTCGACTTGCTGTTGCGATTGTTTCTGTGCTCGGCTAATTTGTTATTATCTGGCCATTGTAGAATCTGAATTGTTGGAACAGTAATTGGGGAATTGTGAATTAGTCTGTCTAGGACAAGTGCTCGATAGTAGGATTTTGCCCATCTGAAAAGCGAAAGTGATGCTGTGCTTCATGAATTTAGTTTAGCTATGATGTGGAATTGTAGATAAGATTCAGCTTCCAAACGCAGTGCAGTTTGGTTCGATGGGTATTGTGCTGTTGCAACCTTCTAACATAAATTGTATAAATCATCATTTTGTGAAATGCGACATTTGGTCTGGGAAAAAAAATCATTTTTGGTAAATGCTATGACCAACTTCCATAGGCTCTAAATTATGTGGAAATCGTGACCTATGATCGTGTATCATCTTTTATATTTCTTGTTTCGCCTATTTTGTTCCACTTGATAGGCGGATCCAGAAACCCAATTTCTGTTCTACTTAACGAATATTGTTTCTTTCTATGGATTTCAGGTATTGGCATCATGAATAGTCATGGAGCCTTCCAATTCCCTGTTTTCCACAAAAACCATCCATCCTTTTCTTCATGGATCCAAACATCAACTATACCAGAGGCCACTGTCACAAGGGACGATAGCCTGCGGGAAAATGTGTTCTTTATGGCAATCAACCTTGGAATACCAGCTGTTTCTAACCTTGTCACTATTGACACTGGTTCCTCTCTATCTTGGGTTCAGTGTGGACGCTGTGCTGTACGTTGCCATTGGCAAGCGGGAAGCACTAGGCCAGTGTTCAACCCTTTGAACTCCTCAACATACCAGAACGTGAAGTGCTCCACCGAGACCTGCCATACAATTCACAAGAGCACTGGTATTACCTCAGTCTGTGTCGATGAAACAGATGCTTGCCTTTACAGAATACGTTATGCTCTAGGAGAATACTCGGTTGGGTACTTGGGTAAAGAAAAGCTCACTCTCCCTAACAGCGTGGTTGTTGATGATTTCATCTTTGGTTGCGGTGGAGACAATCTATACAATGGACTCAATGGAGGTATCATTGGCTTTGGGGATGAAAGTTACTCATTTTTCAATCAGGTTGCCCAGCAGACAAACTACAGAGCCTTTTCATACTGCCTTCCTAGTAATCATGAGAATGAAGGATTTCTGTCAATTGGACCCTATGTCAGAGATGAAAGGTTAATGTTAACTAGATTGATTAGTTACGGCACTCTACCATTCTATGCTATACAGCAACTTGATATGATGGTCAATGGGATTAGTCTTGAAATTGATCCACGTATCTATAGTACAGCAGTGACAATTATTGATTCTGGGACTACCGATACATTTATTTTATCTCCAGTTTTTCATGCACTTGACAAGGCAGTGACTACAGCAATGCTAGCCAAGGGATATGTCCGAGGAACTGCTGCAAACAAGATTTGCTTTGTTACCACTGGTGATTCAATCAACTGGAATGATTTACCAGCAGTGGGGATGAAATTTGGAACGTCTACCCTGGCACCACGAATGGAGAATGTCTTTTATGTCAACACCGATGACAATGTTTGCTTGACATTTCAGCCAGATGATGCTGTTGTTAGAGGGGTCCAAATTTTGGGTAATAGAGCACTGAGATCATTTAGGGTGGTCCATGATATTCAAGACAGGATCTTTGGCTTTCAAGCTGGTGCGTGTTGACATAACAAAGTGAGTATTTCACTCACACACGCAAAAAGAAAAAAAAAACTATGAACTTTTAGAAAGGACCTCTTTATCATTGACAGTTCGTTCTCTAATTTTAGTGCTCGTCTCTATTTGTTAAAATTTTAGTCCTGAAACTTTGTTGTCCCCTAAATATAGAGCGTCATTGTATTTAGTCTCCTATTACTTCTGAGGTCATGTTTTTTAGGAGACGTGAGTTGGGCATTATCTGCTGAAGGATGGCAAAAAGAACATCTTCGACTATAATAACTGTCATCAACCATCATCTTTGTATTATGGTCTCTTGCCATGCTTCTTTTTTATCAGTATCGTGTAGAGAGTGCAGTTAGTGCTCTCTCTCTCTCTCTCTCTCTCTCTCTCTCTGACAAATGATCAACTTTTGCATCCGACAAAGTACTGAAACAGAACAGATCAACGTGCAATCTAGGCACGCAGAGTAGGCACCATTGGCCGGCGCACATGAAGAGAATGCGGAGCAACCTCACCTTCCCACCGAAGTAGGAAGAGTATTAACCAGGTATTGACGAGGGAAACACATTGTACATAATCTGTTGGACAGCAATAATTTTGTGAACGGGGATTTGTCTGGAAAATAACTATTTCTGATCGTTGTAAACAATCTATGTAGTTTAGTTTCAAAACAAGAATGATTCAAGAGGAATATTAAGTCACCAATACACTAGCAAACATACGTTTACTGAAGAAACCAGAACGCTCTCGTTTCACTGGAAGTTTTTATACAAAAATGTACACTCGATACATTTAACACAAACGCTTCAGTTGCCATCATTGCAGGTTGCGTATATGACAGATAACAACTTGTAAGTCAAATCAATGGCCAAAAAACCTACCAGCAATAGATTGCTACATGATGATCCCTGCAATTATAGCTTTAATAGAGCAGCACATAAAAGCGCTACATGTTCTGTTTCTCAATCCAAGCCACGCACGCCCACGGTGTGGCATGGTTCCCGTAGGTAGGCAAGCTACACATCGCAGCCACCGTCACACACGGACATGAATGAAGCCCTCAAAATCGACGGAATCCACGCATCGCATCAAGTTGGCGCCTCCTCAGGTTGCCGTACTTCCTTCTTCGTCCAGTGCCAGCAGCAGCCTGAATGACATGCACATGCTTTTTAGCTCTTAACATAGAACAGCAGAGGCATTCTTGTAGCCATTGTTTAGGAGCATAATATAGGCGCCTTTACCTGTTCCTCAGCCTTAATTGATTCCATGATATCATCCATGTCAGGAGAGTCTTTTCCTTGGATGGCACCCATCATTTTCTGCATTCGAGCACGCATTTGGAAGAGCTGTGCAACCAATTGGCTCACCTAATTGTGAAGGAACAGTTGGTTAGTAGATAGGCTCATACTAGAGCAAATACGAGGAAATGATGACATGATAGGAACCTGCTGTTCTGTTTTTCCAGAGTCCTTGGCCACTCTTTTCCTTCTCTCGCGTGATTCAGCCAGTAATTCCGGTCTTTCCCTTTCCTCTGCACAAGTTATGAATACATAACTGGTCAATTAATGTGACACACTGATCCATTTATGGGACATAGGTGCATCACCAGCTTTGCATCATTCCATCAACTGATACATTCTACAGTTAGCAATCTCTTATTAGCCTCATCAATTTTGATGTAATTTATCCGATTTTGGGAGTTTAATCTGACCAAATTATTTCCAAAGAAAGTTGGATTTTTAAAATAAAAAAGTCAGATGTTTAGTTAAAAACGAAGTAATCTCATATTGAGACAACTCAAGGCCTACCTGTCTACGTGTGAACAGTAATTAAAAATTGAATTCCAGTTGAAGCTAATCCAGATACATTATCATATGCTTTTCTTTTGATAAAGCAAACTGAGAGCAAAGACACCACTTGAACAGTTGAATTAAAAAGGCAAAAGCCAAGTCTCAGTATGTACATGGCAAACTCACGTTATCACAAACTTCTAATTCAGGTTGATGAAACATAGATAATCTATTAAAACATCGCAAGCTACTTAATCAATAAATCAGTTCTGACAGTAATTTCTGGTGCACGCCCAACATGCAAGGCATAAACAATACACAAGAAGTACATGCAGACTGAAATTTACAAATAAAAAAATAAAGGATATTTCATGAAGTGTGTTATGATTAGACTACATACCAGGGGTCATTACATTGATCATTGACTCCATAAACTTGAGATTCTTCTCAGCTTCACGAATTTGTGCTGGGGTAACCTATTAGAAACGTGGAAAGGCCTGTCTTAATAACCTCAAGTTACAACTAAAATATAAGCACTTAAAGTTATTTAAGATGTAGTTCCAATAAGAAGTTCATATTTGTACCTTGTTCATGCCTGGAATCATGCCAATTAGGCGACCAAATGAACCCATTTGTGCAATCATTTGTGTTTGCTTCAGAAAGTCATTGAAATTAAATTTTGCACTCAAGATCTTCTTCTGCAGTTCCTCAGCATCTTCTTGATGCATCTACTTGTACAAACAATTTACACCACATAACACCAAATTAGAGTCTACTGTAGGACAGGACAAATGATCATTTCATATAAATTTTTTTACCACTTCTTGTGCTTTTTCAACAAATGAAAGCACATCCCCCATTCCCAGGATACGTTGTGCCATGCGATCTGGATAGAAAGGCTCAAGATCTTCAATACGTTCCCCTTGCCCTACGAATTTGATGGGCTTTCCAGAAACCTGTCCATATTTGTCATAAAAAATCAGTAAATCAATTTACTCCAAAAAGGAAGTACTAGTTAAAGAAACAAACAAACAAGAGAAAAAGTGGATCAATGTAGGCACAAAACAAGTAATAGAAGAGCAATATGATTTAGCCATCCTATCTTTTCAATTGTGTCCACTGTAGCCAATGCAATTTCTGCAATTGCATATGCTTCTCCTATCGCTATTGCTTTTTTTTTCAAGGTAATAATTAGTGATACCTGTGGTGCTATCATGGATAACTAATTTCTTGTGAAGAACCTTGAACTAGTAATTGGCTAATTGGAAGAGTTTTGTAAAAACACCTCTTTAACACTCAGCGCTGCTCCACCTCTTGAGTCACCATCTAGTTTTGTCAGTATAGCACCAGTTATACCGACTTCATCATTGAAGGAGCTGACAAGTCCTGATCATATCAAACAAGAAACAAGGGTAAGTAAATTTAAAACTTCTTTTATGGAACAACTTGTGATTTCTCTTATTTGAGAATAACACATGAAGTTGTAGAAAAAGTAGTACCGTTACTTCGGATCAAGGATGTTTATATACAAGGCAAACACATGACATATACACAAGAGCCTATAAATAGCTCCAAACGTAAAATTATATCTTCTGAAATGCTCATGAAATGGAGCCTAGACCACCTGTGAAATAAACAAGATGCAGATATACATACCTGCTGCTTCTTGGCCAGTCATGGCATCAACCACAAGCAGAACTTCCGTGGGATTCACTGCCTTTTTTACTTCTTTCAACTCATTCATCATTGCTTTATCTACCTAATGGCAGGAAAAACTAGTCAGCCGGCAGCAGTGGGATAGTTACACAGGGTGGAAGAAGCATTAAGGACAAGTAGCTTCCAAGAACATAGCCCATTTGACAGTGAAACCTAAACCAGATAAACATATACCCCAGGATAGAAGAAAGGACATTTCAATAATGGTATCAAAAGACTTGTTCATGGTTTAAAACACTATTATTTTCAGTTATATCTGATCTATTTCCAAACACTATACTACACTTACCACTTCAGAATTGAGGTATTATGTAAAGTTTGAATGAAATGAAACATAAAATACTATCAACCGATCATGTGATGTCTCTAGCATTTCTGACCATATTGTTAAGGCTAAAATAGTCAAGGGTATTAGTGTAATATCCTAGTCTAGGGTTCCCCTATGTACTCTATATACAGTCCCCATTGGGTCTCAATACAATTGTCTATTCAGTCCCTATCATTAGTAACCCATATATCATCTTGTTACAAACTTCTAACTTCCCAATAATAAAAACCTGATTTTCAGAATTCAGAATGATTATGACTCAGTGCCCAAGAGGCCTAGATCTATGTGTATATCTGCCATTTATATTTCTCACAATTGAAACAAATCCAAGGAATAAATAAAACACCTGCAGTCTTCCAGCAGTATCCACTATAATTACATCAGTCTTCTTGCTTTTTGCCTCTTTCAATCCGTTCCTGGCTATTTGCGACGGTTTTGCTTCAGTACCTTCTGAGTAAACTGGTACACCAACCTGTGAACATTCAAATGTTTTTTTGCAAGTATGAGCCACGTGTAATTTTATCCCCAAACGAGATAGAACATCTTAAAAACAGTGAGAGGCAGAACTAGTATCTCTAAAAGGCTTCCAACAACATACTTCCCAAGGATTAACTACATCAGAATTCAGAAGTACCTTTTTACCCAGAATAGTGAGTTGATCAATGGCAGCGGGCCTGTAAACATCTGCAGCAACCAGCATACAACTCTTCCCCTGTAACCTGAGTATGGTCTATAAGTACCAAAGGTCTATGGGCATATGAGGAAATGCTAACAGTATAAGCTTAAGGAAATCACCATCTTCTTTAGATAGAAGGCAAGCTTTGCACAAACAGTAGTCTTTCCGACACCTTGCAGACCTGCTAGCAAGATAACTGTTGGGCCAGATTTTGCAAATACCAAATCTGATACCTCCCCGCCCATTAATTGTACAAGTTCGTCATTCACAACCTGCATCACTTAGTTAAATTAGCCCCCTACTATTATGAGCATACACAACTGTTTCGGAAAGACCACAACCACACTCTCTAAGCCCAAGTTAACACTGAATTTATTAGTTTAGGTTGCTCCTCTACACAATAAGGCTATTCGCAATGGAAGTTTCATTTTCAGTAAATGTGGTGCCACATAAGGAATTTTGATGACATGGCAAGAGAGTTATGAAGAAAGAGAGGGAAGTGGTTTCATCTAGATGAAACTGGATATACACAGTTTCCTACATTTTAAACATAAAAAAACTAGCATTGGAGGAGAGTAGTTTCATTTCATCCTATGAGCAACCAATAAAAGTGCATAGAATTAAGTGCCATGAAACTTCTAAATGAAACCACACATTGTAGAACTTGTTTCATTTGGTTTCAAATTATTTTGTATGACATGACATTCTTGGAAACACCAAAATGAAATCTCCCATTGGGACTAGCCTAATGCATCTAATTTATTGGCTTTTCCAAGAAAGAAACTGAGAGCTTCTCGATTGAAATAACCACCATCAATTAATGGATATAGTTAAGAAAGTCGAAGCCAATCAAATAAAATAACTTGTAAGAAACTTCGGTAGATACAGCTATATTTTCGAAGGAACGGGTTACGGGTGTACCTTCACCAGCTGTTGGTCGGGTCGGACGCCTCGAATTACGTCCGTGCCTGCAGCCTTTTCACTTACAGACTCGATAAATCTCCTCACCACCGGCAAACTTACCTGCAAAATAGGTCCGGCCCAGTATATTAAAATGGCAAAGAAGGAAAAACTGAACAAAATCATCTGGTACTAGGAATGAAACGTACATCTGCCTCCAAAAGTGCTCTTCTGATATCACGCATCGGTTCCGCAATGTTTTCCTTTGTCAACACGTCTTAAAAAACATTTTTCAGTAAAAACATTATCCGTGTTGCACTATACATAAACACACAAAGCATGGAATCAGCTCACCGACTCCCCGCAGCTTGTTCCATGCAGACTCGAGGCCGGTGGTGAGCTGCCCGAACATCTCGGCGCGCACCACAAGCCCACATCCCCTCCTCCGCCTCGTCCATCTCTGATCGATAGAAATAAGTTTCAAAAAATTAGACAAAGGAAATAGAGGCGTGACCTCTCCACGAGAAACTGAAGGGAGCTCGGAGGTACCGGGAAGGGGGAAGAAGGGGCGCGGAAGGCGGGAGCTTGGGCTGCGCGGAGGCGAAGGGAGGAAGTGACACAGAAGCGGCGGAGATGGAGGGACGCGACGGCCGCCTTCTCCGGCGAGCGGCGTGCGGAGGCGGGGGACGAGGAGAGCGCGAGTGTGCTGGTGGAATCCATCAAGAGGGAGCTCGTGTTCTGCGGAGCAGAGGGAAGCAACGGCTGGATAAGAACAGCAGTTTTGTGTCGTGGGGATTGGCCAGTCGGGCTTTATAGGCCTAATTCATCAGTGCGGGTCAGGAGATTGAAGTAAGCCTATTGGGCTTTACGTGCTCGTTGCGCTTACAGAAGAAGCAGGCCTGACGGCCTGAATAGGTAGCATGTCCTCCATTTCTTCCAGATCAGCCCAAGGGTATCTGGGCTGCAATTATAGGCATAAGATGTTAGACAGGATCAAAATGGGAAATTGCCACCCGGAACTGTAGACGGCTAAATGGGCCGTGCCTATTGGACCGGCCCGAAGCATGATATTTTTGGTCTGGCCACGGCACGGCCTGAATCATTTCATGTCCGGGCCGGCACGGCGCCTCGTGCTTGAGCCAGAGGTTCGGCCCGGTGGGCGGCACGGGCACGGCCCAAAATGTTTAAATGTTTTTAAATACATTTCGTATTTGATATCTTCTCAATAAAGATTGAGTGGTCTAGTGACATAGCTGCAACTTTAATTCCAAGAGGTCTTAGATTCAAACCCCCACCTTGCCTCTCTTTTTTCTTTGTTTTTCACCATTTACATAATTAATAGGCTAAAAATCACTAATGGGCTTAATTGGTCAGCCCGGCACGAAATTAACTACATGTGCCGGGCCATGGGCCGACGGCTCGGCACGTGGGCCGGCAAGTCACGACCCGAAAAGGCCCGCATGCCGTGCCGGCCTGAAATTAATCATGCCGGGCCTTTTAAGGCCCGGGCCATGTCGGGCCGGGCTGCCCGTTTGGCCATCTATACCCGGCACAAGTTGCAAGATAATGTGTGATGAATTTACAATTTACAGAAGATACAACGAAGAAATTTATATCCTTATTTTAACTAAACATGTAGCATTCCATTTACAAAACCACACAACCTACACAACCTGAAATGTAACCTCCGGCACATCTTCTCTATATGGTTGAATACAAAAATTGTGCCTGATGAACCACAAACACAACCAACTATGAGTTATCAAGGATCAAATTTCAAAATACAAATTCCATTTCTTCTGAATCCTCACATATTTTCTTGATCAATGAGGAATCTGTAGGGTTTGTCCTCAGTCTTGCATACACTTACACTCAAAATACACTCCAGGGCACATTAGCTCAAAACTGCATCCAGGTCCTTTTGCCTCGGCTTGCTCTGCCGCCTCTTCCGCCGTGCTGTGCCAGGAGGTGCCTGCGTAATGCACAAGAAGAATTCAGAAAAGAAACTTCCCTGGATTTTTTTTCAATTATTCACAAAGCAAGACATTTCTACCTTCTCGTCTGCTTTAAGTGAGTCCATAAGATCTCCCATTCCTGCTATCGCTTCTTGTCCTTGTACCATACCCATCAATTTTTGCATTTGAGCACGCATCTGGAAAAGCTGGGCAACCAGTTGACTCACCTAATAGTGAAAAATGACAGTCTCATTACCTCATTAGCTCCACGGATAAAACATTGTGTAATTGTCATTGGTGGTATTATAAGAGCAGAACGAAACCTCTTGTTCTGTCTTTCCAGACTCCTCAGCCACCCTTAACCTCCTTTCGCGTGATTCTGCCAGTAACTCTGGCTTCTCCCTTTCCTCTGTACAGGCCAGAAACACGATAATGCATCTATGTCCATGACACGAGTAACCATAGAAATTGGCTTCCTACATACAGCTAAAGTTCAGGAGGAACATACCAGCAGTCATTGCATTGATCATTGACTCAACAAATGCAAGTCTTTTCTCTGCTTCCCGTATTTGTGCAGGAGTAAGCTGTTTATAACAAGAGCTAGCGTTAAAAGCTATAGTTCTTACCATATCTAATTTAAATGTAATTGCAACTAAAATAGACAAGCTATAGAACAAACTAACTCGACCTATTATGTACCTTGTTCATGCCTGGGATCATTCCAACTACGCGGCTCATGGAACCCATTTTTGCAACATTTTGAGATTGCTTTAAGAAGTCATTGAAGTCAAATTTTGCACTCATGATCTTCTTCTGCAATTCTACAGCTTCTTCTTGCCGCATCTATTTGTACCAGAAGTCAAGTGGTAAAAACATAGGTGTACAAAAATATTGCTTTGAACCACAAAAAGGATTAGTTTTACAAGAAAATACTTACGACTTCTTGTGCTTTTTCAACAAATGAAAGCACATCCCCCATTCCCAGTACTCGTTGTGCCATGCGGTCAGGATAGAAAAGCTCGAGGTCCTCCAATCGTTCCCCTCGCCCCACAAATTTAATGGGCTTTCCAGATACCTACATGATTAATTAAGCAGTGGCATTCTCTTATTATACCATCTGAAAACAGTTGACAATACAAATGTTTAAACTTGCAACGGCGCATGGGCACCACAATGTAACTCCTTACTTGCTAAGGATTTAAAGACCAGCCTGTATGTTTGTTAAAGTCTTTTTTAGATCTACAACCAGTGTAAAACATTGTATGTATATATTATTTCTTCATATTAATACAAAATATAGCCAGGAGGCTCCCCTGCCAATTACGGTAAAAAAAAGTGACATAAAATTAGGAGCATAACAAAGCTTTACAGCTGAAGAATTAAGTGAAAAAAACACATCAGCAACTACTAAACTACATGTTTGCTGATTATAAAAGGGTGAAAGTAGCTGAAATTTTAATCAGCCAGTTGGTAAATGAACAATAATCTTGGCAATATTAGTTTATCATGAGAGGGTGCTACCAGACCATCTTAAAATTAAAATATGTGATGGAAAAAGTAGTTTCTGACAAGTGATGACCTCTTTAACACTTAGTGCGGCTCCACCCCTGGAATCACCATCTAGTTTAGTCAGTATTGCGCCAGTAATACCAATCTCAATATTGAAGGTGGTGACCAATGCTGCATTCAAGAAAAGAAACAATTTGTACTCCATGAAAGGAAAGAACTAACTACTAGTTATCTATGATCTAATATGACAAAAATTCAGCTCCATTGAGAACACTGAGAACAACAAAATAATAATAGAACTTCAAACAGTAAAATTTTAGAGCAATAACTGGTTTCCATGTTAACATTGCTGCCAACAGATAGCACATAAAAGTGTTACCACTTGGTGACAAGAAGGCTGAAATAGTAGCAAAGGATACCTGCAGCTTCTTGACCAGTCATGGCATCAACAACAAGCAGAACTTCTGTGGGATTGACTGCTTTCTTTACTTCTTTCAATTCATCCATCATTGCTTTGTCAATCTGAATGGTAAAAAGGTGACCAACTAATAATGATGATGCTAGTTAAATTATAATAAAATTGCTAGTTATAGTGCAATGGAGTGTATAGCTAGATAGGTTCAGATTAGAATTCACATAGATGTATAGCTGGATAGGTTCAGATTAGAATTCCTTGCAAGTTTAAGACTTGTAATCTGAAAGAAATAAGACTAACCTGCAGTCTTCCAGCAGTATCCACCACAATGGCATCAATATTCTTGCTTTTTGCCTCTTCCACAGCATTTCTAGTAATTTGTGGAGGTTTGGCTTCAGTTCCTTCTGAGTAAACTGGTACACCCACCTGTCAGTGCCAATAAGAAACTTTCAATGTGGTGAAGCTGTAGTAAAATAACGCACTCATCTTGGATTGAGTTTCAAGGTCTTAAAAACAATTCAAGGACCCCGTCAAAAAAAAAAAACAATTCAAGGAACATCAGCTCTTAAGCTTTACATCTTGCACGTGCAACTAGTTGAAGTAAGAAAGCATGTCACCCAATATGTTGATCAAGGAGGTACCTGTTTACCCAGTATAGTGAGTTGATCTATTGCTGCGGGCCTGTAAACGTCTGCAGCAACCAGCATACAGCTCTTTCCCTGTAACCTAACTCTGGTATAAGTATCCATATGTTATCAAGCACTAGCACATGCATGCTGGCTATAGATAAAAGGATGATGAACGGACCAGTTTCTTCAAATAGAATGCAAGCTTCGCACAAACAGTAGTCTTCCCAACACCTTGCAGACCTGCCAGTAAGATAACTGTGGGGCCACTTTTTGCAAACACCAGATCTGATACTTCTCCACCCATCAGCTGTACAAGTTCATCATGCACAATCTGCAGTACCAATTCGATTATTCGGTTACTTCTTCTGTACTAGAAGAGTGTAAAATAGTTGACAAGTTGTTTGTTTTCCATACCTTCACTAATTGCTGGTCCGGTCGTACTCCTTTGATAGTACCAGCACCTAGAGCCTTTTCACTTATAGATGATACAAACCGTCTCACAACTGGCAAACTAACCTGAAGAAGGCAAAAGATACCTTAGTTCTCAAACAAATCAGGTACATTATGAACTGATGTGAAAAATGTGAAGCTGTAATACGGTACTTACATCTGCTTCCAGAAGTGCTCGTCTAATGTCCCGAATTGGTTCAGCAATATTATCCTTTGTTAGAACGTCTATAAGAAAGGAGCACTATGTTAACCCTAAACTTTATTATTATAGAAGGGCAGAGTATAGTAAGAAATTAACAGTCACACACCAAAAAAAAAAAAAGAAAAATCGCAGTCTTACAATCTTATGCTTGGCTGAAACCTAGTATTAAGACAAAACACACAGCCATCATAGTCCAATAGTATAGTAATCTTTTAATATGAAAGAATTATCCTTGTAATAAACAATTAAACGCTTTTGCTTATCATCTTTGTTGTGTGCTTCAAAAGTATCATGTATAACAGCTCTGAAAACATGGATCGACAAGCAAACATACAAACAAATGATAAGCCTGCACTGAGCCACGTTCTTGAAAATGCCTGTTTCACTATGGATACATTATTTTACTATGTTGCAGATCTTTCAGGAATTAATTCAGACAGTATCAACCTTTAGATATAATTACATCATGGATGGCATCAACCCCACACACGAAAAAAAGATAGTATTTGCTGGCATGTTGTCACAAGCGTCACCACATGAACATGTCGTTCCAAATTCAGGTATCCATATCAGATAGAGACGGGCTGACTGGCAGTACAATGCTGCCTAACATAGTGCCGCATGAAGAAAGAACTTCATACAGGCCCCGATGGTGGGAATCAAGAAACAGACTCACTCACCGACACCCCGCAGCTTGTTCCAGGCGGACTCGAGGCCGGTGGTGAGCTGCCCGAACATCTCCGCCCGTACAACTAGCCCGGTCCCTCGCCTCCGACTCCTCCTCCCCTAAATTCTCCAAAACATTAACAGAACTAACAGAACAACGGAACCTTTTTCCGGAGCAAGAACCAAGAAAATCGAGCGTACCGGCGAGGGGACGGAGAGGGCGCGCGAGGCGGGGCTCCGGGATGCGCGGAGGTGCAGGGAGTCTCTGCAGGAGCAGTGGAAGCCAATAGTGTACCTATTAGTGCTCGCCAGCGAGCGGCGTGCGCGTGCGGCGGCGAGGGGCTGGTGCAGGGTGAGCGCAGTGGCCTCCATTTCCTCGGCGGTGGGGAGGGAAGCCGGAGCCCGACGAGGCGGCAGCTGCTGGATAAGAGAGGTTGGCGTTTCGTGGATCGCCATTAGGTCGCTTAAACGAGCCTAGACCCGAGGCCTGCTGCAAATTGAGCAAAAAAGGCCCAGTGATTTTAGGAAGGTCCCGGCCCATGTATCAAGTTGATTGGACCAGGACCGGGCAGATATGCGTCCATCGAATTCAAATCGGGCCAGATTTGGAGCCTAAACAAAGACTTGATGGCGCCGCACCTCTTCCAAGCCGTGAAAAACAAGCATAGTTTTTTTTTTTTGAACCTAAAACAAGCATAGTTGATGGAGCTTGGCTGCAATGGAAGCTTTTGTGGTGGCTGCTGACCCTTGGGTCTATGCTAAAGAGCAAGGACATAAGATTGTGCCGACTGCAATCACATCCATGACTATAGCTCATGTGACTCAGGAACGTGAATAGAGAGAGAGAGAGAGAGAGGAAGGAAATCCAAGTCTACTTCCCTAGGATAGAAACATACAACCACCTACTTCCTTCAGTTCTTTTTTATATTGGTTAGTTCAAAATTGAACTAATGTAATATCATATATAATAAATCGAGGGAATTATTTTTTTTTTTTAAAACCAAGGGGAGGAACTTTGGAATTCCACTTACAACGGGTTTTAGTGCTTTACTCCCTCTGTCCATAAATATACAAAGTCAAACAATTTTATATGAAAATAACTTATTTTAAATAGAAACGTTTTATACCATGATAGTTCTAATAACATGAATTTTATGTTGTCAATATTTTATATATTATTTGTGTATTGTTAGTTACAATTTAAAAGTCTGACTTTGACTAAAAACAGTAATCGTTATAACTTTGACTAAAAACAGAAATCGTTATATTTGTTTGGAGGTAGTTCAACACACCATCTTGAGGGGAACACCACAACTAAAGCCTTAAACATACACCTATTTCAAAAGCTAATAGCAGCTGCTTTCCCCTCAACCTTTCCTTTTCCAGGTCCTGTTCTGTGAAGCCAATGAACTACAAAGTCAGATCTTGTGAACCTCACGTCCACTAGCCTATAGCTAGTGTGATTTAGAGTGAACCGTCCGAAAAAAATGGGCATAAAGGAATAGCGAATATATGCTGAGAAAGTTCGAGGGGTTACAGATATTTCGACACCCAATGATTCCCTGCTCGACTCAAGTGGCCCTGCTGCAGGTTCTCTTCCTTTTCAGAGGAATGGCAGCAGCACCACCTCACACACTTTGCAAGATTCCGAATTCGTTGGTCGTGGCATTTTACACTCCCAATATGTGCTTCATCAATTTACAGAGAAGAAAGATGTTTGATGGTTACGTGGCTGTGTGAGTACTGAAGTGTGTGCCCGTGTGAGTCATACAAATCACTGAAGATTTCAAACAGATCGACGGTGCGCTGACGCTCTGTTCTAACTTCCAGGGTTTCATTCTGAATTTCTGAAGGAACAGGCTGAAAAAGCATACTACTGTCTTTTGATCATCTTCGGCCATCATCACCTTTTACTTGTCTCTGTCCCTGACGACCATATTGCACACACTATTGAATAGATTTAATTTCTCCTTATTATCATATATGATGATTAAGGAGTCTAAATGGCACCACGTATATCTGCCACACAATAGTTACGACCTTCTTGGACAGAATTATAAACTCTTTGCACACTAATTAGAAACTTGGCACTTGTCTTCGTCCATGCACAACTTCTTGGCTTCGTCCTGGTGCTCTTCTCCCTGCATCATCATCTCCTTCCCGGTGGCGTTGCCGGCAGCGGCCGCGCCGTCGGCGAACTGCAGCCTGAGCCGGCCGCCCTCGCGGTACGCCTGCAGGAGCTCCTTCCCGGGGATGACCACCTCCATGAGCACGAACCTCCCGTCAGCCCGGAACGACCGGAAGCAGATGGACGGCTTCCCGACGCGCCCGATCGACCGTATCGGCGGCGGGAACGACGGCGGCGGCTTCTTCTCCCCGGCGGCCTTCGCCGCCGCGGCTTGCTCCTCGGCCTCCTTGTCGTCCTTGCTGGTGATCGCAGCCGCCTCCGCCGCCTCGGCGCCGCCGTCGTCCTTGAGCATGTCGTCGGCGTCGACGGTGCTCTCGGACCCGAGCCCCTCCGTGCACAGCAGCAGGGACGAAGCCGAGCTCTTCTTCATGCAGAAGCTGGCGCTGCGCTTCACGCCGCCCGACGCGGCGGGCTTGGGCCGCAGCAGCGCGTCCAGCGACGAGTCGTCCTTGCTCTTGTCGGCCTCGTCGGCCCACGACGACGACGGCGTCGCGCGCGGAGGAGGCCGAGGCAGGACGGCGGCCCGCTGCTGCTGCTGCTGCTGCTGCTCGGGCTTCTCCTGGAAGTGGAGCTCGCCGAAGATCTCCGTGAAGGACGCCGGGTCGATGGGCTTGTTGTTGGGGTGGACGCGGTGGTGGTTCCACGCCGACAGCGCCTCCAGCAGCGTCGGGTTCTCCGGCATCGGCTTCTCGAACAGCCGCCGCAAGCCGCCGTCCGCCGCCGCCGCCATCTGCGCAGCCATCAACTTCTCCTCCTCCGATGATCACACTCCTTGAGCGGTGGTGTACTGCAAGGGGGGAACTTGTTGCTCTGCGGTTCTGCTCTGCTGCAAATTAATCAGGAAGCAGCACAAGTGAACAAAGGTTTCAGTTTCCGCGCACGTGAGTGTTCAGAACCTGCGGTGATTTTCTTCTCCGGAAAGAAACAGAATGTACGCGTTGTGTATAGAGAGGTGTGCCACCGTGTTCACCTGCAAAGGATTCAACTCAAAGCTTCTGATGGTGTCATGGCTGACGGTTTCTTGCAGGACAGTTTGATACTACGAGTGACTGTTAGCTCGACTCTGCTTAGTCTGTTGTTGTAAGCTGCGAAGCAGGGAGAGAGGTATATATATACCGGAGGGAAAGGAGAGGGGGAAGACAAAGATGCAGTTCTTTCTGCGGTTGTGGGATTGGAATAGTATTTCATTTCGCAAGTGGACTGTGGTCTTTCAGCACGGAAAAGCATGACCGTCACGGCAGGATTGGAGGTTTTGCAAGTCGCGGCAAATTGTTTATGACCCTCACTGCATACGTTGGGAATGAGAAAAGGTGCGATTGTTCAGAGATTGGTATTGCATGACTCATAACGTTGGGAATGAGAAATCCCGGAGCAATAATGCAGGCGAAAGAGGTACCTGTGTTTTCCTTCAAACAAAAGAGGTATCTTTGTAATGGGCACCCATGACAGGTTTGCTTCAGTGTTCTGATTCTGAAACAGGAACTGACCTGTCCTTATGATCATGATCCTCCAGTGCCCAGTGGCATGTGTCGAGCCAGGAAATCATGTTCACCAGAATGGAATTCAGATAAAATCAGCATAACACTCCTGTCCTGCATGATACATACGTTTAGGAATCGAAATTTCCAGTACAACAATACAGCTCACAGCCTCAAAGAGGTATCTTTGTCTGTGTGCCAGTGACTATCTGGTTCAGTATTCTGCGACAGTAATTGACCTCTCATCATGTTAGTACCGATTTCTTCCAAATTATACCGCTCAGAATTAAAATCCTGATAAGATCAGGATACCATTCTACCCGCCGAAACTGGGTTCTCCTCACGGCAATTTTCTACAACCGATGGTGTACTTGTCGGAGAATATCTTTGTGTGATCTTGAATAGGGAATAAGGAGCTTCAACGATGGACAGGGAACAAAAGATGTCACAGTCACAAGCACGAAGAGCAAATCATCATTCGTAGGCTCGTAGATGAGCAGCCAGAAAGCACCATAAAGGTTTCTTACTTCCAACAAATCATCCTTGACTGACTAAAATTTCTTACCTGAAGCACGGCTAAATGTGTGAACGAAATCACAATTTTATGGTGCCTGCCCTTTTTCACACTGTTCACTTAAAAGCTGATTTTTTTGCACAGATTCGGTAACCCGGTAAATGAAAAAGAGTGAAGGAGAGAAAGCAGAATAAAGCTATTTGATTTCAATTGAAAAGGGCATAGATACGATGCCTGAGAATTCAGTTCAAGACAGCTCAACACATGAAATTATACTATCTATCATCTTTCTATGTAAAACATAGAGGTGAATTCAGTAAACCAAAAGGATACACACACAACTCAGAGCATCTGGAAAAAAAAGGGGCGAAGGTGATTAAATTTTCAAACAGAAAATATTATTTTTCAGACAATAAGATAGTGAAAGTGTTGTAAACCATCAGAAACATATGCATCCATTTTGACCTCATGTTCATAAAAACCCAACTTATCGATAAAAAATAATAAGGAAACAGGTAGAGAGCAGGCTACAGTACGATGCAATGAGATCAAGAACATAGATCATAGTCATCCCTGAACTTGTAGGCACTTCATAATATAGGCATTTTGCAAGAATTGTACAAAGGAAAGCATGAAAATATTTTATTCACTTCAATAATATTAAGAAAGATACAAAGGTTAGTGAGGGCAAGAAGACTGAATCTCAAGACACCATGACCATAATCCAGCTCGAAAGGGCACATAGAAAATGCAAAATGTGCAAGCAAAAAAGTTCAGGGGTTCTATTTTCATGAAACACTAGGTCAGTCATCTATTGCACAGTAAAAATGGAAATGGCATTTGGTTTCATCTCCACGCTTCAATCCGTTCAACCTTATAGTTTATCCGGCTCACGATACTCACACCCCTTGATTTCTCAGCAGCAGGAGTAGCACGTGTTCCAGACTGAACTTTGCCTTTCCTGGTCCTCCTACTATTTGGGCTCCTGTTCCCTTTGCCTTGAAGAGAATTCACAGCTGTTGCATTGGAAGCATCAGCAGTAGCAGACAGAGCTGGCTGTGAGAAATTAGGAGCACCCTCCATGCTCGTCAAGACCTCACTTGTCTGGCCATTGGAAGCGGCAGTGTCTCCTTCAGCAGCAACAGTTTTGGTAGGCTTGTCTTCAGCGCTGTGTGTCGGGCTGTTCAGAAGCGGTTCCTCGTTGGCGAAAGAGGGACGTCTGGATCCTTCCTCGGGTTGAGAATCAAATGCCACACTGGGTTTTTTATGCCCATTTTCATCAGATGGATCATTCTGGGGCAGCACAACAACCTCCAGATTGGATTCTTCTCTATCCTTGAGGGTCTTCTGAATCAGCATCTTAAGAAAATTCATCACTTGTACTGCATACATTAGTGCAGTCAAAGGATCTGCCATCTGCATCATAAGTGTGCTGCGGTTATCATCTGCCTACTAATTCGAGCATTTGGCATAATGGTATATCGCCAATTTGCTATGCTATTATGAATTACCTGTGTCATATTTGGTGCAAAAACCATAGCAATATTGCGAGCATTCATCTTGTTTATCTGCTCTTCTTGGACAACATCAGCCATTAGATTAACAGCCCAGTCAAGTAAGGCTGCTTCAGTTGATGGTAGGCATTTGGCAACCCGAGCACAGTCCTCTTCAGATTGGCATTGCATCACCTGTTCAGGTGGGATAGAATCGAGCACCCCGCTAGGTAGTTCTCTGAACCAGGCCTGAAAAAGGTTAAAAGATTACATTGAATGAGACTGCACATTTCAGCATTTGTCATCACGTTTGAGCATCTAACAAAAAGTGAAGCTGACAACTTCAACAGAGTGAACTGTTAATGTTAGATAACTTGACCATAGTTTAATGATTCCAAAAGAAAGTTATGATTCTGCAAAAGATTGCTAAACAGCGAGATCACAAATTAACAATCACAGCACTGTATGCATGGAGAAAAGTTGCGATAGAATCTTTGTGCAAGAAAAAGAGAGTATTAGATTCAACCAAAAGTGAAGTCTAAACTCCTTTCTCTTTTTCTCTCTTGACACATATGGTCTGGATTATTTGATAGGATGGAATTCCACCAATGAAGAGAAGCCCAATAATTCATTCATAAATGTCTATATAATGAACTCCTGATCAAGGAGCAGAGTTGGTAGTGTAATGGTTAGAAATTTAGAATCACATAAACTAAATGACAGAAAGAAACGTTACTTTGATTAGGCCTGCCAAACAATGGACATCAATGCCATCGGCAACAATTCCACTATTTAAGTGGTCTCTCACCAACTCCTCCTGGCTATTTTCTGCATTGATGCGAAATATACCTTCTGCCTGCAATAAACAAAACAACACTTATTTTATCAGAACAAAGGTACCAAGCTCTAGTGAGAACAATTAAAGAGTCACTGGAGATCCTAAAAGACACACCCGAAGACCACCCTGTTCATATAGGCGTCTTTGCATCATCAAAAGAATTGTCGGAACACTGTTTCCTCTTGAATCATAGGAACACTGCATTGATTCTGTTGAAACTCCGAAGACACTTGCACTGCATTTCAAGTTTTAGTGAGTCGCCAAATAGAAATGGACAAAGTAAACAAGCAATAGAAGTAACATTGATGTTGATCAAAATGTAGCATTGCAAAAATAGCACTGCCACAACAACGGCATCAAGGCATTTTAAAAAGGAAAAAAAACTTTAATCAGCATGCCATAAATTTGAACTTTGAAGATGGGATTTAGGTATTCGTGCCACTTTATCTTCTTTCGAAGGCACAAGACTCCCATCCTTCTAAAAAGTAGGACCTGATGAACCATTATGTTTATTCTTCATTGTCTAGAACAGAATATACATCTTGGAACTCCCAATAAGTAAAAAGATACATATGTGCTTTTCTTATAATTTGTGCTCTGTTCCTACTTCCTATCATTAGCCCTGACGCATAACAACCCAGAAATTTTGATTCAAGCCAAAAAGTCAAACTTAAACAGACAGACAAGGCATGAGTGGAAAAAAAAAGTAATTTGGAACTGGAGTAAAAGCCATCTAATATGGAGAACACGACTATTAGTAAATCATGGGTTTCTCAGAAGCCTTTTCATTTTCCAGAAAATAGATGACGTAACAATTTACTTTGCGTCCCTAGTTCAATCAACATATCTTATATGAGGTAATCAGGTACAGGAAAATCATAGAACGTTAAATAACAGTGTATAAAAAAAGCAGCACAAAATCCATTTGTACTTTACGTCCCTAGTCCAATCTTTTTTGTATTTAATGAAACAAAAAAGTAGCATCATAATCATTTCTAAGCAATGTGGTGATCCAAACCATATGTATTATCAAGACATGTCGTCTCATCAATCATACTTCAAATCCACCAATTCAAACTAAAATACAAGTAACTCATTTTTTAAGATAATAAATACGAATAATTCATATGGACATTGAATTCAGACTTGCTACAACATGTCAGATCAAAGCAGCCAGGTCAGGAGATTGCAAGCAAGCATGGGAGACCGTCTTCAACCTGATCAAAATAAAATAAAATAAATGCGGAAAAAGTAATGCTATCTAAATGCTTAAAGGTGCTGATTTTTACTGAACCCCGTTTGAAGGATGAAGAAACACCATTTCCATCATTCGAAAAAACAAGAAACAACATTTCGCATTCCATATATTCTAAGAAACAGTAAGATGAAATCCAAATAGGAACTAAATGTTGAATTATATAGAGAAGGAACATGAGACAGACCTCGCACTAGGAGCACGGCGTGGCACCTCGGGCTCGAACTCGACGGGGAGCCCCAAGAATCCATGGAACCTATCGAACGTGACGTGCGCCACGTGCTGCACGTCCGTCGGCAAGCCAATCTCCATCCCACAGCCGCCGCCTTCGCCTTCGGCGCCGCCGCCCACCGTCCTGCAGCCGAGCAACGACTTCCGCAGCAGCTCAAACAGCAGCGCCAAGAACGACCACCGCTCCTCTTCCTCCTCCTGCTCCGACGCTCCTGCCTCTTCCCCGCGCTGTTCCTGGAGTCCACGGCTTCCTGTAGATCCCGCACGTTGCTCGGGGCTGTCGCTTCCTGGGAGCACGTCGCTGTCTGCAATGGCTAAATAGCGCAGGGAGGAGGGGCGGCTTGCGGGGGAAGCGAGGTTGGTCGGGCCCCGGGGGAGCGCCACCTCCGTCATTGCTTCCTCCTTTTCGAGCTCGCTCTGATTCTTCCAATTCTCACCGGAATTATGAGCTGTGATCTGGTGCAGGGTAGGACCGATTTTGGGGACGAATTTCTTGGGATTTCTTGGACAGTGGAGGCGGGCCAAATGCACCAAGAAATGATTGGGGATTAACGTAGTGGACTTCTTGGTGCGTCCCTAATTAGGATTTCTCGATGCTTACTTTCGAATGGCAATTGGGATTGTTGGGGGCAGGATTGGAAGAGGGGGATTGGTTGTGGTGGTGCGCGTGGTCCAAATCCACGATGCAGTCGTGCACAGGTGAATGGAAACTTAACAGGCGCGTCGACAAGTGGAAAGTAAAAGGGGGATTTTTTAACTCAAATATGGGATCTTTTGCCAGAAAAGACTCTTTTTAACAGGGAGAGAAGAAATCTCGTCCGCTGTTTGGTTGCCAATGGATAGGATTTTTGTGGAGGTGGAGTTGGATTGAAGGTAGGGATTGAGAGCTGGAGCTGATGGCACCATCATTCGCCTCCTGCTCCTACTCCTTTGCCATGCAACTCGCACATGGATGCGCGCATGCTCTTCGCTTCTCGCTCAAGCGTGCGCGTCTTCTCCTATTTAAGATACCATCAGAGGAAGGATACCTTTTCTAACCGTTCCGAATTGCCGACGTCACCGAAAGGTTATGGGATGGATTAACTGCGAAACAAGTCGTGTCAGCGAGTCACAGATCATAGCGGGAGTACTTCAATTATCTATTAAGGTTAAAAGAAGCCACCACGTTCGTTTTCAAGACCACAAAATTATCACGTTAATCTAAAAAAGAGAAGAGATAGACCGTTTGATTTTATGAAGATTTAACGGTTCAGATGAAGCCAAAAAAGAGTTCATATTTAACTCTAATTGATAAACAGATGAAATTATTAATAAATTGACAAATTCAGATTAATAAAAAAAAAAAAAAGAATCCAATCCTCTCCCACGTCTCACCCACCACGATGTCCCTCTTTTCAGGTTGGCTTCCTTATTATCAATTTAGTTTTTTTTTGTTTGAGACACAATTTTTTTTATGGATGATCCTAATTAAGAAAAAAAGTCATAGCAAATATAACCCATATTTTTTAGGACTGTTTTACGATAGTTCCGAAAGTTCTCATGCACATGAGGGTGTATGATAACAAGTTTAACTGATTGTTAGGTGTTGTTGTCTCCTTTTGGGCCCCACATAGCCCGAAAGTCCAAACAAATGATTTCCGGCTTGTGCCTTTTTCTTCTATATGTATGTACTCCATTTTTACTATTGAAAAAAAAAGTGTTTTGAGATAAGCTAGATGCTGACAAAATTTTAAAAGATACGTATATAGACTTAGGGTGTGTTTGATTAAGCTTTTTCTGGCTTTAACTTTTTGAAAAAGTTAAAAGTAACAAAGGGGTTGGCTTTAAAAGACATAGTCAAACGCAGCTTTTAGTTAGTTAATTTTTGAAAGTAGATAGAGGTGTTTTTTTGGCTTCGGTTTTTACAAGTTTGGATTTTTTTATAGAATTTTTTAAAAACTATTTAAATTATTAAAAAACGTTTTCAATTTGTTTTTAAATTAAAATCTTTTTGAATTTTTAAATAGTTTTCGAATTTAAAAAACTTTTTAATTTTTTAAAAAACTTTTTGAATTTTTAAATATCCTTTTAAATTTTTAAGAAACTTTTTAAATTTCTTTAAGAAACTTTTTAAATTTTTAAATAACTTTAAAATTTTTAGTAAACTTTTAGAAAATATAGTAGAATGAAAAATTTAAACAAATTAAGATGGATCCTTTAAATTGCATGTAAATTTGAATGAATAACACATTATTTTACAGTTATCAGCTTATAGTCACTTTTTCATAGTTGTTTTCACCAAATAGCTTTTAGTTTTTTCACAGCTTATATCTCATAGCTTTTTTCACAGTACATAGCTCATAACAACTTTTTTCACAGTCACAGCCAAACCAAACACACCTTTAATGATTTTCTTATTTTATACTTCTTTTTGGTGACTGTTGCTTAGAACCACTAATTAGTCTCTCTCTCATCTCAAAATACTCCACTATACATGAATTAATTGGCAAACACTCAATGTAGTACTGAACTATAAACTATAAGGATGAATGAGCCCACTCTCTTTATTAAACTTCTCGTATTCTTCATCACGTTTACCCTACTTTCTCCTGTGCATTTCAGAGCACAAGTAAAACCTTCTAGATCTACTAATTGGAACACATTATTTTTTATATACTTTTCATCTGAAATTCTACACTGTTGTGGATATATATTGCACCATCTAATGGCACAATAACTGGTGGAGTACCAGAGATTCTATCGAGAGATAATCTCGATAGTGATTCTAGGTATGCGTATGAGTATGAAAGCCGATGGACACAGGACACAAGGTTTATACAGGTTCGGGCCTTCCGAAGGATAACAACCCTACATCCTGTTTGGTGTTCTTGTATTTCTAGGGTTCGCACTGGGTTTTGATTCTTAATACAAGTTCTGATGATCTTTGAGGACCTCCTGCCTCCTTATATAACCGAAGGGCAGTGGTTTACATGGTTACCTATCATTCGGTTATATTTGATTCTATCTATACATCATATCTCTTGACCTAACTTATAACCTACTCTAAACATATATTCGAATAGTTATCTTCTGGGCCTTAATCTCCAATGCTTCATAACCGAGCCTCCGGCCCACTCGGCCATATTGCCGAGTGGATAAGTATCCCGTATATATATGTACCACTGTAGCCCCCAAGAACTTTCCAATTTTGAATATAAATCTTCAACTTATCTTGATATCTTTCAAAATTGAAAAGTGCTTCTGTTGCTATATATAAAAATACCCTTCCTTTATAGGTAACTAAAAAGGCACATTCCACTCAGAAGGTATTGAGACTGTTCTTAAAATGCCTTGTGAGTTCGAAATTAACAATCTTAATCATCCATCAGATTTTCTTATCCGATTATAACCCCCAACGATGTAGTTATTGAAAGAAAATAACTTCTGAAGTAACACTAAAAGGAAACCGCAGCCTCCAGGGTTAAAAATTATCATTTCCTCCGAATGATATGTCAATTAAGAACCATAGCCCCCAAGATTGGTGCTACCACTCCCTCTGAGTGATATGTCAAAAATTAAGAACTATAGCCCCCAAGATTGGTGCTATCACTCCCTCTGAGTGATATGTCAAAAATTAAGAACCATAGCCCCCAAGATTGGTGCTACCACTCCCTCCGAGTGATTAGTAGAGCTTAATGCTAAGCAAGTGTACTGTAATCCTGAAGCTTAGAATCATTAGTCGTCCAAGTGATTTTAATGATAAATCACAAAACGAAGATATTATAGCCCCCAGTTATGGGACTTATCTGTTGTCCGAGTGATTTCAATATTAAATCACCAAGAATCTAAATTTCGGTACGCAATAAATATTATGAACAATATCATCATATTAGGGCGACAACCCGCGAACCATGACTGCCCGCTAGGTCAACTTAGTAGTATATACATATATATACGCGTGCACCCCTTCACCTTCTTCACTCAGCATTCTAGCCGCCACCATCGCCCCTACACAAACCCTAGATCTTGAATCTCCATTTCCTCTCAGAGATTTCTGTGCATCTCTATTTCTTCAGACACAAATTCCAATGGCGCCCAAGCGCACTCGCCAAAGCACCAAATCCTAGTCCAAGAAGCAAGCTTCCCCGGTAAAACTGACGATGAGGCAGCCTTCGACATCCCCATGGGGATCAGGGAGTCCCCGGTTTCCGCCATGGATGCGGAGAAGATCAACGGGCTTGTGATTGACGGAGTGCTCTAAGATCAGCAAACAGGGGACTGGATTGAAGCAATAGGTCAGAAGTTCCTGCAACCCCCAGTAGATCACATCACTGTTTTCGCATCCTTTTTCTATCGTGGATTTGGGATTCCGTGTAGTGATTTGTTCCGAGGGCTGCTGTTCTTCTATGGAATCAACCTTGTGAATCTAAATCCAAACTCAATTCTTCATATCTCTATCTTTATTCATCTGTGCGAGGTATTCCTGGGGATCGCCCCCCATTTTGATACTTTCAAGGAACTGTTTGTTCTGAAATCAAACAGCAGCAATGTGATTGGAGGCGTAGGATTTCAATTGAGGAATAAGTTATCAAAGTTACTCTTCCTTCAACGAACAAAGGGTGGCACGTAGATTGGTTTTATCATGGAAACCATGCACCCCTTTGTCAGAATTCACTGCTGAAGCTCCTGTGCCCCGGTCTCAATGGTTCGTGAAGGCGTCCCTGAACAAAAAGGCTCAGGTCAATGCAATCTTAGAGAAAATTGCTAAGCTGAAATTAAAGGGATATAGTGGAGTGGACGTTGCCTCGAGCTTCATATATCGCCGAGTCCAACCCATCAAGAAACGCCATGTCCCGAATTGGAAGTTCAATCTTAACAGAGATCCCACCATGGAAGTGCCTGAAGAGTTGCCAGAACAGGAACCAACACTCCAGCTTGAGAATATTTTTTCCTCCCTGCTTGATTGGTCCCCGGGGGTCTGCGAAAGCCGGACATCATTCCAAGATCCCTAGGAATGAAGTAAGTAACCACCGCCAAATCTGTTATTCCCAATATGTTGGTGAACATAAAAAATGAATAACACATCATATGAATTGCAGAACCTCGACATATATTCCTCAAGCCCCCCACTGCCTCCTATGACACAAGAAAAGTCACCAAGTCGACCGTCGGCTCACAAGCGTCGTAAAGCCTAGATTGAAAAATCTGACGAAGACGAGTCTTTGGTGGAAAGATCTGCTAGACTCCAACAAGAGGCAAAGAAAAAAGCTGCAGCCGAGTCATCAACCACTCGGGAAGGACCTAGAGGTGATACAAAAACCAAGCCTTCAAAAGAGCAGAGGCACCCGAGCGACAAGAATACAAAGCATGCCTCAAATGAGGATACCCCTGATGCTGTGAAGGATTCTAGGCCAAAAATCCCCCACCTAAACTATCCGGATTGAAGTTTAAACGCCAGCCAAGGTAAGCATGTTTAATGGCCATGATTCTAATTTGCTATAAAACGACTCTGCTAATGGTTAGATGTCTTGTAGATCATTCGACACCACTTCTTCGGGCAGCGCGACGCCTCAAAGCAGTGTTCTCAAAGAAGATCAAGCAAAAGTAAAGTCAGGGACATCCAAGGATGATGCCTCTGATCACTTCGGCTAAGAGGCCGAGTGATGTTAATACTGCTCCAACATCCCCCTGGACAAGAAAAGGAACCAAGAGGTCAGAGACTCCTTCTGTGCCAGATCTAAATGTTCCAGGGACAATCACAACCCCTACTACTTCTTCACCAGTCGATGCAGAAGAGCCGACCTTGGTTTTTGAAAAGATGCCAGAGCCAGCATATGATTATCCCATCGGCCCTGATGAAGATGCCACGCCAACTCCAATTCATCGAGTGGTGAAGAAAGCAATCTCGGAAGAAACTATCCCCACCAGGACGGTATACCATACTGGTAAATTTACCATTGCGGGTTTTGATGAATCTAATGAACAAGAAGAACTGAAGACATTTGAGGGCTTAACCGAAAAACCTTACCACTCGTTCCAGGTAAAAAGATGGATGTATGCTTATTTTTTATTATCACTCAAGGAAATGATACACCTCTTTCTGTTACAATTTTATTGCAGCGCTTGAAGTCACACATGGCTAATAAGAGCAAACTTCTACAACTTGTGGAGAGGACTTGTGCAAAATCAATGGAGACCGAAGATCAGCTTGCCAAAGAGAGGCTTGAAGTCGGACGTCTATCTCTCGAGTTGAAGATGCGTTCATCCCAGATGGACGAACTTCAATTTAAATTGTTAGGTACGTTATCAATAATTTACATGACATAAACCGAGTGACCTGTTATTACACCACATTTTTCAGATTTCGTTGTCGCAGAGTTATCTCAAGAGCTTGCTTCTAAATACAAGAATGAGGCTGACTCGACAATAATGATTACTGAGTTGAAAGACCATGTGAAAGGTTTGGAATCGTCCTCTAGCGTTATCGATGATTTGAAGAGTCAAAATCAAGAGCTGAAAAGACAACTTTAAACTTCGAATGAAATCAAAAACAGTTTTGAAAAACTAAAGGACGACTTCAAAAATATGGAAGAATCTCGGGCTCATTGGAAAAAGAAGGCCGAAGGTATAATTTTGCATGCTCTTATAGCTTAAACTCCAGCTACCACCCATTCTGCTTGTGTAACAGATGCTAAAGAAAAATTCAAGATTCAAAACCAAAGAAACGCTCGGCTAGAAACCGGACTGGCCGAAGCTGAAACAATATTCAAGAAGGTCGTAGATGAATTAAATAAATTCAAAAGAACCTTCAAAGAGGTAGAAAATCTCAAAGAAGAGTACAAGGCAAAGGCGACCACTCTTGAAGCGGAAAAGGCCGACGTCAAAAAACGTCTGAGAGGTAAGTTTTTGAGCCTAAATTACCTGCGCTGCCGAGTCCATACCTGCAGGAGAAATGTGTAATAATTGTGTTCCTGTAGGGTCAAAAAGGGCTTATGAGCTGTTACAAAAGAAATTTATTAAAGGGGATAAAAATTTTTCCTGGTCTCTTGCAGATCTGCAAAAAGACGCGGAGGTGGTTGCCCAATACATCATGCCAGAAGAAAAACCACCCAGGTGTCAAGACCCAAGCCGAGTGAAAGAGCATGCTCGGCGTATTGCAGGACTGGCAGGTGCTTAAGTATTGACTATTACCAAATCCCATATTTTAGAGATTAAATTGGATATGGTTATTGAAGGTTTCCATAAAGACCTTTCTAACAAACAATGCGAAGCTCTAGTAACAGAGGCGCAGGAAACTGCAAATATTTTAATTGAACAGATAGAACTAGATCCATTACCCAAAGTGTAATGGATTGTATTACTGTTGTCAGATGATATTTCATAACTAATAATGTAATCAAATGTAATTCAGTAGACCCTTAGGATCTAGATCCATCACCAATATTGTGATGAATTCTTGGGCCATGTTGCTTTGTTTCTGTATGGTATGAACTTGTGTTAAACACTTACAACCATTATACAACGCATGTCAGCATTCTAAACAACGTTCCTAATAACCGATATGAACCATGGAGACTATGAACCCACTCGGTCAAGCATATGCGAATAAGAAAATTGCCTCGGTCCACAATAGATGACATGTACCCTGGAGACTAAGAACCCACTTGGTCAACATGTGCGAGTTGTGATAATACTAAGAATCAAAATTTGAGTCATGACTATATTGAACAAGGTAAGAGATTATTTCACAGAAATCATAAATTATATGACAAATTATCATGACCACAAAAAATTCATATGTGTACAAATATAAACAAACTTCTAAAGCTAAGCATAGAAATGACATAGCTGAGATATGTTCGAAGAACTAGGAAGGTCTGACCCATCCTCGCGCATCAACCGATATGCACCTGGCCAAGTGACCTCCTTTACGATAAACGGTCCTTCCCATGGAGCCGACAGCTTGTGCTTGCCAACCGTAGACTAAACTTGCTTTAAAACCAGATCATCTACTACAAAATCCCGTGACATGACGTTTTTTATGGTGATACCGCCATAGGCTTTGCTGATACTTGGCCGACCGAACCAGAGTGGCATCACATTTTTCTTCCAGCAACATGAGGTCGTCACACCGATGTTCATTGGAAGTCTTTTCTTCATATGCTACCACGCGCGGCGAGGTAAACAATACTTCGGTCGGCAACATAGCTTCAGATCCGTAGACTAACGAAAACGGCGAGTGCCCCATGGCTCGACTAATATTGTTTCGAAGCCCCCACAGTACTGACAGTAACTCTCGAACCCAATGTCGAGCATACTTCTCTAAACTGTCAAATATGCGAGGCTTAATTCTGGACAATAGGAGGCCATTCGCCCGCTTGACCGGGCCGTTACTTTGTGGATGGGCGGCAGAAGCATAGCCAATCTTGAACCCCACCTGATTCATGAAGTCCTTAAATTCTTGTGCCGTGAACTGACTACCGTTGTTAGTGATGATCTTGTGCGGAGCACCAAACCGAGTTACTATTTCGGTAATGAACTCGATGGCCTTTTTTGCGGAAATTTTTCCGACTGGTTTCACCTCAATCCATTTAGAGAATTTGTCCACTGCCACGAATAAATGAGTGAAACCTCCTTGAGCCTTCTAAAAAGGGCCCACGATGATCTTTGAGGACCCGCTGCCCTCCTTATATAACCGAAGGGCAGTGGTTTACATGATAATCTATCATTCGGTTACATTTGATTCTATCTATACATCATATCTCTTGACCTAACTTGTAGCTTACTCTAAACAAATATCCGAGTAGTTATCTTCTCGGTCTTAATCTCTATTGCTTCATAACCGAGCCTTCGGCCCACTCGACCATATTACCGAGTGGATAAGTATCCCGTATATATATGTACCACAGATTCCACCGCCTGGTTATTATCAAGTGACCTTCATGTGCTCTTCCATAACAAGAGGAATTTTCGGTTGAATTCAAGTTCGTAAAAGATTCAGGTCCCCAATACAAGCCCTAGCACAACAGTAGCATTATTCCAAAAGAACAGACCCAGCAGCCAATAAGAGCTGGTGAATTATCTAACTTGGGCTTGCCAGATTAATGTCTGAATAACTGCCAACTAATTCAAGTTTCATGCATTAAATATTTACCAAATCAATCCACATGCGAGACAGCCTAGATCGAAACAATATTCTGCTGTATTAGGATGGCCCGTAGCACTACTCTAGTTGGTGAGGTATCGAAACCATACAGTAATCCGAAAACTTTATTAGAATGGCCCGTATATTTGTGACATGCACTACTCTGGTTGGTGAGGTATCGAAACCATACAGTAATCCGAAAACTTTATTAGGATGGCCCGTATATTTGTGACATGCCTTGAGATGAACGCTACCTGCAATGACACGTGAGAAGTCTGGCACATACAGTACGGTACCATATTTCGCATTATGCTTTCTTTTTATTTTTCAAGTTTGAATACCATCTCTAGTGCTACAAATACTGAAGGGTAGCGCGTTACTGTCACACCTACACATAGTATATATAGTATCAAATACGGTAGACTTGAGTATTGATCCTCTGAAGTCACCTATCAAATACGGTGACGAAGGAAAGGATGGAGAGACAGCTATACAAGTTGGATGCGAGAAGCTAAGTTTAGGCTGCTCTTTCTTTGCAAAAGAAAATACCCAAGTTGCCAGAAAATAAATTGTCTTTGCTGTTTCCAGCAACTCGGCAGGTACTGTATCATTATTTTCGATCGGACTGTTCGATCAGAACGACTCAACCCGGTTTAAGAAATGCCAAGCTGTTGTAGTCTTGAGGCTGGTGGTTTCAGTTGACGACCTGGAATATGTGATGTGTATTGATTCCAGTACGAAAGCCAGATAAAAACCATACGTACAGAGCGTCCGTTTCCGTCATACCCGCTCGCTTCCAAAAGTTGTTCATATTGTGGCATCCGTCGTCTGTCAAAAAACTTGTGCTTGGCATCATACATGCTGCCATGCAGAGGGAGCATTAGCATAATGGGCATTTTTTTAGAATGCACCAGCCTTTATTCAATTATTATCAGGGAAGAGAATTAGAAACACATCTGGTGGTGATAGAAAACAAAGATGACCAACGTTGCTATACCAGGAGCTCCTAGACAGACAGGCTACATGCATCAACATTAGACCGGCGATTTTGAACTCCACAGATCCAAAAATCCACTAAATTAAACCTGCTCTGATCAACCCAAGTGATACGGGAGATCAAAGGTGGTGTTGACAAAAACGTTCCATGGACATTTGCACAGTGGACCTTCTTTGCAGCCTGGCCCACGAGTTCAGCGAGGCCCATGGGCCAAAAGGGCTGAGCAATGTTTTGAGCTAGTTCATGTTCTTTTTTTTTTATGGAAATATCATTCGGCACACTTTATTCAATCGACAAAACAGTTACATCGTTTATTAGGGAGTATAAGATAAAGATAATTCATATTTATAAGAGATAAATTCTTTTTCTCAAAAGAAAAAAAAAGAAAACATGAGAGAAGGGGCTACGCAACGCGGGGTATGTAACCATGAAGAACGATGTCATGGGAAGCATGCTCGGCTCCGGCGAGGCGATCTAGGTAGCCCGGTCCAGCGTATAGTGCCCGCCGCGGCGGCGGCTTGGTGTCCAACTCCGTGTCAATGTCGTTGCTTCCACTGTTGGAGAAGATACGTACGCTCCAGCCGGGCAGCCAGCACCAAACCGCTCGATGAAATGCCTCCTCTCCCTCGACGACGTGTCGTGTCAATCCTCTGTGTCCCTCGCGTGCTGATCCCCGGACCCCAGTCGAGTCATACATATATTTTTGTTGCACACTGTTGGTGGGAATATACATTGTTGCGCAAGAGACGAGGGGTTCGTTAAGAGCACATACCATGCAGCAACGGTGCCTTAGACCGACTCCAATAACGAGAGTCAATTTCAAAACGCAAAGTTAGACTGACTCCAATAACAAGAGTCAATTTTAAAACGTAAATGCAGGGATATCTCGCATGTATAGTAACAAAAAAGATATTTATTTTATGTGTATTCAATAAGGAGAGCTAGTTTCAAGAGACAAATCAAGCATATGTCCCGTGCCCACTCAAGTCATTATGATTGCTCCACTCAAGTAGTTGTAACTAGTCATTATAACTGGTTGTTTTAACTGTCTACTTAAATTATTGTAACCGCGCTGCCACTCAACCTGTGCGTCCTTAAGTTGTTGTAACCGCGCCGTCACTCATCAAATACATTCGAGAAGAGAGGTAATCCATTTTTAGTTCACCTCTCTCCTCACAATACAGATTAACTCTCTATTTACCTTCTCTATTGGAGAATATTTTTGAGAGGTATAGTGCAAGTGAAGAGGTAAAAATGACTTTACCTTGTATTGTTGGAGTCAATCTTAAGAGCATCTCTTATGGAACATGCAAATTTGACCTCCCAAATTTTATTTTATAATCTTAGTTGTAAAAATTAGTAGGCCAACCAACTCCAATAGAAGCATGTATATGGGCTCCTACTTCATGGGATCCGGCTGTTAGAGAAAAAAAATAAAAAAACTCCTTCTCCGTTGCTCCCTCACTCCTCTGCTCCAGCTCCCACCGTGCCTCAGCTCCGGCCTGCTGCCACCCGCCTGCGGCTGGCGCCACCGCCCCTGCTCATGGCCAGAGCTCCGTTGCCCTGCCCACTGCCCGTGCTCGTGGCCGCAGCTCCACCATCCGCACCCGCTCAAGCGTCCACCTCCATCGGGATCTCGGCGTCATGGAGGAAGGGAAGGGGAGAGAGGGGAGCTCGGTGAGGAAGGGAGGGTCGCCGGCTGCCAGGGCCGCCCTCTGCCGCCGCCAATCCGCCACCACTACCGCGCTGCGCACCCTAGCTCTGGGCCGACGCCGCTCGCTCGTGGGCGCTGCACCGGTGCCATCCCACCTACGCTGTCTCGCTCGCCCTCAGCCGCTGCCTCACACGGTCGCCGTGCCCGCACTGTGCCGCCACCATGCACGCGTCGTGCGCCCAACGCTGCTGCCCCCCAGCGGCCTGCCGCCCCTGTGCTGCGGTGTCGCTCGAGTGCTCGCCATGGTGCCAAAATCCATGGCCACGAGGAGCAGAGCGGCGCGGCGGGGAGCTGCTCTCGGTGCACGGAGATGGAGGCGGGGCACCATGGCGACGGCAACACTGCCGGCGTGGCGGAGGAGCAAGAGGTCGGGGTGGCGCTGCGTGCGTGGCGGCGACAGGGTGGATGGGAGCCTCGGGCACTTATGACCCGGGCACGGTGGAGGGGGAGGACGGCCGGGCCGGTGGGCAGGGGTGGGGGGGGACGGCCGCGCGTCGGGCCAGCACCGGTGACGCGCCTAGACTACGGCGGAGGATGGGAGACGGTGTGGCATCGGGCAAGGAGAAGAGAGAGAAAGGGGAGGAGAAGAGAGAAAGAAGAGGAAGAAAAAATAGAAAATTAAAAAAATAGTGGGGCTTACGTGTTTAGGAGGGGAATGGGACACTCTCAAATCTGGAAACATGGAGCTAGAATTTGAGAGGATATGAAAAATAAGATCTCGTTTAAAAGTCTCACTAGAGATAAATTTTTTATTAAACTCCTAAATTTTAGTATAGTACCCATATTTAGGAGCTCACTTGAGATGCTCTAAGAGCACATACCATGCAGCTGCATGCCATCGGATGTTGTTATGCTGATCTGAGGACCACAGGGGATCATGTGGGGAGGAGCGTATTTGCTGATGTATTGTATCCAGGGTTCCTTTTTCTACGAGTTTGTATTTCGACGCGGTGGCGCTCGGTGGGACGCACGCGCACGTGGCTGGGCTCACAGTCACGGGTTCGTCTTCCTCGACCTCGCCTCCATTGATTGAGTATTACCTTTTCCCTTTCTCTGCTTTCCCCCGAACGGCGATACGATTTTCCTCTCCGATTTTCACAATTTGCAGCTGAAATCAGAAGGTTGGAGGAGTTTTGGCTTTCAGTTCCAGACACATTCAATAGTGTTTTGACCCGCTGATATTGTTGTTCATCCGAATTCTTTGAATTTTTGCTGTTTCACATGAGCGGCGGAGTTGGTTCACCGGAAGTTGTTGCAGACAACAACGACGATTCTTTTTTTCTGTCAAATGTTCTCCTAGTCCACCAAAAACAGACGGGAGACACCATTTTGTTACTAAATCATTAGTTGTTTGATCAGTGCATCAGATTCGATATCCTAACAACACATTATGCAGGCATGCTTTACTTGTTGATAACCAAGAATCTGGTCAAATTTTTTTTTTTAAATAACAAGAGTAAGAATGTCATTCGCTAACCAAGAATTTTACAGATACTGCTACTATGTCATGTATCCAACGCATGTGCGACAGCCATGGCATTGTAGATTGGTTCCTCAACGAAACCAGCACACTGCTTAGAGAAAATTCTGAAAGAATAGTATGATTGCAAGTTATATCCACAGGGGATCACAACCTGACCAGGAAACGGCTGAGGTAATTTTCCGTAGT
This sequence comes from Eleusine indica, assembly GCA_030378355.1. Taxonomy (NCBI): domain Eukaryota; kingdom Viridiplantae; phylum Streptophyta; class Magnoliopsida; order Poales; family Poaceae; genus Eleusine; species Eleusine indica. Next base: position 43,139,515 of record CM059501.1, on the reverse strand, counting down.
TTGCCACTTACTAAATACCTTACTTCAGATGCAACAACATGCATCCCTTGTGATGGAACAATGATATTGGTCTTGTCACAACATGCATATTTACTTCAAAAGAATTTATTGACGCTACAATTACAACATGTACTATTTAATGGTAGTACAGAGTAGTATAGCATTTTATGATTTCAGTTCGGATATGTAAACTATGGCTCGTTTCTAATAAATGTGAGAATTACTTATTTTTCTTAGAAAATAGGTTGTTATGTCGAGATCAAAATATTTTATACACATACCAGTCAATAGTATTATTGTTGGTAATTGTTCTAAGATGAGTTCATGCACTTTCTAATTTTGATTTAGTAACTTATACTGATAAATGATAATTTCAATGATAAAAGAGAATATTATCAATTTAGACTAGGCAACATGAGTCTTAATTATTGCTCGCATTGAAAATATTCTTGTGAAGATACTACCATGAATTTCTATAATATATTATTTTATTTTTGAACCCAGGTAGTAGATAGTATTCTTTTTTTTGTATTGTTATATGAAATTTTTATCAACCGCAGCAATACACGACACTCAGCTAGTCTAAACTAATAACGAAGGAGTTCCCACGAAACCTATTCTTATCTGTGAAATATTATACCAATCAATCTGGGCCTTCAGATCTAAATGGGACCACCGTATCTAATCACACGTTTCTACGATATAGAAAAAAGGTTATGCTATTTGACATCCCTTACAGTCTTGTGTCAACTAATTTTTTTCACCCAGTCTTTCCTAGCCCCCGCCTGTACCCACCGCTCCCACGCGCACCCTCCCCCACGTCCGCACCCTAATTGACCCCAAATCATCATCACCGCCGAGCTACCCTAAGCCCACTCCCTCGCCGCCACCCCCGCCGCTGCCAGTTCCGCTATCCCTGGCGAGCATCGAGGCCCGCACTGACGCCTGATTTGGATGGACGCTGAGGTCGTGGCCTGCGTGCGCGAGGTCGCTGTTGAGGTTGCGACGGACCTACACGCTCTACTGGAGTGCCCGGTCATCTTCGGCATCACCACAGACGCACTCCTCTTCCTCGCCAGCCTCGCTTGCCGCATCAATGCGTCGTTCTCCATGAACTCTGCAAGCTCGCATACCCTGTTGCCCTCCCGGCCTCCCCAAACCCTAGGCACTACCGCGGCCTCTACTAGCGTAGCCACAGCCATGTGCAGCTGTTGAAGACCACCTCACCCCACTCTTCTCCCCTATGTTTGTTGGTGGTTTCTAGATGCTCATTTTGTCTACAAAAAAGGGATGTTTTGCGTCTTAATTTGGTGGTTTGGACTAACAATTAACCCTATATTTGCATATATTTGTAGCTGTTTTGGATATAATCACAGGAAACAAGTGTAAAACAGGGCAATTATAGATAAAGAGCTGAAGAATAACGAAGATGGGCCAGATGCGGAGCCGCGCCGATCGGCGCAGGAGAAAAAAATGACTAAAACACGATCCAGTCCAGGAAAGACGAAGGCCCAGCCTAGTATGAGTTAGAGTCGGTGGAAGTTGACCTAATCCCATCGAGTATAAAAGGAAGATAATTATCAAGAGCCAAGGGGATCAAGGAGAGACGGCGATCGCGAAAATTAGTTATTAAAACTAGGGTTCCAGGATATTGGCGGCGGAGGTTCGTCAACACGGCCGAGATCCACCAGATGGGAGGTCACGCCGATCGGCGCGACGCTTGCGCCGATCGGCACATGCGCGTTCCAGCGCTATTTCTCACCCCTCTGCTATGTCTAGCGGAAGGATGAGTGAGTAGTCTCATATTCTCTTCTCTGGTGCGGGGATCTGGTCATGTAACTCTCATACTTGTTGATACTCTCTCGATGAATTTAATCTATATGATGAACTTTATTGCATATCTATCTATCCCTTTCATTAGTGTATCGGCCAATACACTTTTGCCCATTACATAGTGCAAGAAACCAGTGGGGAGCTAATAGCCTCTGTAGTGACAGCCGGGGTGAACGAAAGCACCATGTCTTGTAGAATATTAGAGTTATCACTTGAGTTGATAAGAATAAGGTTGCATGCTAGTGAACCAATCCTAAGGAGAGAATCCTTCATCATCCTGTTACCTCTTTAATAACATTCACCTTCCACTTTCTCACCGTTATCATTCACACCAACCAACCCATTGCAATTTGTTAGTAACCTTTTAATAGTATTAGTTCCGCTCGTTCCCTGTGGATTCGATAACCTTGGAATACTCTGAGGGAAAAAGAGCTACAACTGTACACCGTCCTCTTGCGGTATATAAGTGGGTGCGTAATTACGACCAACAAGCCCTTTTCCTAGCGCCGTTGCCGGAGAACAAGCCAGTTATTTTACTATTAATATTTTACTAGCGTCTAATCCTCTCTTTTCTAGTTGTTTTCGTTTTTGTGTTTTGTGTGAATTTTCAGGATGAGTATGACAGGACCTTCTCGGACGCTTAGGGAACTTTCTCTAACATCTCCAGACGTGCTGGTGCCTCAACCCTCAGATGAGAAGGCCACGACCTCCTTGTATGTGTTGAACCCCATTATCATTAGCATGGCTGAAGCAAACAAGTTCTTTGGAGCGAAAGAGGAGAACCCGTATAATCACTTACAAGATTTGGAGGCACTTTGCCAAACATTCCATCATGAAGAAGTGCCTCGGGATCTTTACAGGTGGCTGCTTTTCCCATTCTCTTTAGGAGGAAAAGTCAAAGAGTGGCACAAGGCAGCATCTCGAGAAGCAAAAGGTAAGTGGAGTGAGTTAGTTGGAAATTTTTGTCTCCACTATTTTCCTTTGCCAAAGGTGTAGAAGTTGAGAAGGAAGTAGTGAACTTCTTACAAGAAGATGAAGAATCTCTCGTGGAAGCCTAGACGCGTTTTCAAACATTGTTGAAACAAGGACCTGACCTTGGCATTGATGAGAATATGTGCGCTCAAACCTTCTACATGGCCGTAAACAAGGCATCGAGGATGCATTTGGACGGATCGACCGGAGGAAGTTTTCTGAGATTGACAGCCAAGGTAGGGATCGAATTGTTAGCCAAAATTGCCGAGAATGAAGCTTTGCAGAAGCATTGGGAAGAATATCTAGAACCAAATTGGCAATGCCCAGAAGTTATGAAGAAGGAAGAGTCGCCAGCTGAACAGATCTTGATGACCGAGAGCAGATCAATGATTACTTCAGAGCAATTCGAAGAAATAAGCCCGTCAGACCCGCCTCTGTGGATCTGACGTGTGCGCCAACCGGCGCAGTCTCTGAGCCGATCGGCGCAGTTGCGACAACAGGAGAACTGATCACCCTGACGACTCCGCCAAGTAGCACGGAATATACCAAGATAGAAGCTGCGATTCTGGACAACTACCTGAAGGAATTTGAAGGGAATTTTGCTAAACTGAAGGGGTATAGAACATTGGCGAATGCTAAACCACTTGACGAATTTGAGCCAATGGACTGGATTCCCATTGATTTTTCGCAAGAATTGCTTAATATGAGAAGATCCTTCAGTCCACAAGACGCCTCCGAAGCCGGAATTGAGTATAATTTCCCAAGTAATCGCTTTAAGTCGGAAGTCTTCGATCAAGAGATTATTGGGATAGTTTCAGGGAAGCTTTACAAGGATGGTATAGAGCTTGATGGAACAGAGGTGAAACAAGCGAAGAGATTGCTAGACAGTTGCTTTGAGCCATCTCCCTATGAAGGATTATGTGGTGTGTATGCTGTAGGTGTCACTGAAGAGGAAAAAGAAGAACCGTACATACCCTGTGAGATATCAGGGAAGAAATTTCTGAAAGCCTTGTGTGACTTTGGGTCCTGTGTCAGCTTGATGACTTACGATGCATTCATGAGCATGCCTTATGGAACTCAACAGAGGCTGATGGGGACTAAACTTGAGCTGATCATGGCGGATGGTAGGAAAACCAAGCCACTGAGAGTGATCAAGAATGTCGAAATTGAGATCAGCTCAAAAACAATGCCGTTAGATTTCTTCATTCTAGACAATAAAGAAACTAGGGTTGAAGATATCATTCTGGGAAGGCCATTCTTAAGATTAGTACAAGCTGTTTTGGATACTGGGAAAGGTCAAATCACACTACACCTGGGAGAGAAAGGAGTGTGATTCTAATTTAATGATCCATCTCATCGAGACTCTTCTTACTATCAGGAATTGTGCCCAGAGGAAGACGAGAGGATAGGGATGGATATGGGAGACCCACTGGACCACATCATGCGTGGAACTGACAAGTATACTGCCAGCGTTGATCGGCGTGACCGTTGCGCCGATCGGCTCAATCATACTGCCAGCGTCGATCGGCGCGACCCTTGCGCCGATCGGCTCTACCAGGAAAATCCTGATTTTGAACCTCTCAGGGAGCTGGATCCAGACGAAGCGCCAGAAGTGGAATAGAAGGAACTTCCGAAGGAGCTACGCTATGAATATCTAGGAAAGAATAGAACATATCCAGTTATTGTGAATAATGCCTTAACGAAAGAAGAAACAGAGAGGCTTCTTGTTGTGCTCAAAAGGTATAAGAAAGCCATTGGTTACACATTGGATGACATCAAGGGAATCAGCCCTGCATTTTGCACCCACAAGATTAACTTGGAGTAGAATACTAAACCAGTGGTTGAAGGGATGCGAAGGTTGAAGGAATCAATGAAGCCAGTGGTTAAAAAAGGAGATTTTGAAGCTGCTTAATGCAGGTATGATCTACCCTATTGCTGATAGTGAATGGGTTAGTCCAGTGCATTGTGTACCCAAGAAAGGAGGGTTGACAGTACTGCCTAACGAGAACAATGAGTTGATCCCTCAAAGGACTATAACTGGATGGAGAATGTGCATAGATTATAGAAGTTTGAACAAAGTGATGAAGAAAGATCACTATCCTCTTCCGTTCATTGATGAGATGCTTGAAAGATTAGCAAGGAATTCATACTTTTGTTATTTGGATGGATATAGTGGTTTCTTTCAAATACCGGTAAGACCAGAAGATCAGCAGAAAACTACTTTCACTTGCCCTTTTGGGACATATGCATATAGAAGAATGCCATTTGGTCTTTGCAAAGCACCTGCAACGTTTCAAAGATGCATGATTGCAATATTCGCTGAATTCATAGAAGATATTATGGAGGTATTTATGGATGACTTCTCCATGCATGGTGCTGATTTTGATAGCTGTTTGGAGAATTTGGAGAAGGTTTTGAAAAGGTGTGTTGAATGCGACTTAGTTCTTAATTGGGAGAAGTGTCACTTCATGGTAACAGAAGGGATAGTACTTGGTCATGTCATATCTAAAAGAGCGATAGAGGTTGATAAGGCAAAGGTATCTATAGTTGAGAAATTACCTCCCCCTACTGATCTTATAACTTTGAGGAGTTTTCTTGGACATCCCAACTTCTATCGCAGTTTTGTTAAGGATTATTCGAAGATTACGAAACCCCTGACAGAATTGTTAAAGCAAGATACAAAATTTGTTATGGACGAGGAGAGACTCTTGGCCTTCAGAAGATTAAAGGAAGCTCTATGCTCTGCACCCGTTATGCAGCCACCTGATTGGAGTTTACCTTTTAAAATTATGTATGATGCAACTGACTATGCAGTTGGAACTGTTCTTGGATAACGGAAGGAAGGTAAAGTGCATGCTATTTATTATGCTAGCAAAACTTTGAATGAGGCGCAGATCAATTATACAACAACTGAGAAAGAGATGTTAGCTGTTATATTTGCTTTTGAGAAGTTTAGATCCTACAGTCTAAATTCTAAGGTGATTGTATATACTGATCATGCTGCTATAAGATACTTGGTTTCAAAAAAGGAGTCTAAGCCTCGGTTAATGCGATGGGTATTGATGCTACAAGAATTTGATTTGGAGATAAGAGATAAGAAAGGAGTAGAAAATTCTATAGCAGCTCATTTATCTCGTCTTGAATCACCATCAACTGAGCCAATAAGAGATGAAATGCGACAAAAGCAGTTGTTTGTCGCATTTGATCGTAGAGAGAACTGGATGATGGATATTATCAAAGGTTTCAAGGGACAAACTGATCTGATGAACAAGAACACAAGGAAAAGAGTTAAGAGTGAAATGTGAAAATTTATATGGGCCGACCCATACTTGTATAGGTATTGCGAGGACGGAGCAATACGGAAATGTGTACCCAGAGAAGAAAGAGCAAGCATTTTAGCAAAATGTCTTTCTTCGGATTATGGGGGACACTATGGCTACTTCAGAACACAGGCAAAGGTATGGGCGAGTGGATTCTATTGGCCTACTATGCATGAAGATGCAAAAAGGTGTGTTGCAACATGTGCTCAATGCCAACGAATAGGAAATGTTAACAGTAGGAATGCAATGTCTCTTAAGTACAATCTTCAAGTCGATAGTTTTGATGTTTGGGGTATGGATTTTATGGGACCCTTTATGAATTCTCATGGTTTCGAGTACATATTGGTCGCTGTTGATTATGTCTCCAAGTGGGTCGAAGCAATGGCATGCAAGGCTAATACTACAAGAGAATTAAGGAGTATACTTCAGGAGCAGATATTTCCTAGGTACGGAGTACCGAGGATAATAATTACAGATGGAGGATCCTATTTTACAGGAAGAGAATTTACTAGGTTTTTAACCTAATCTGGAGTTGAACATAGAATTAGAACAGCCTACCATCCCCAGACGAATGGACAAGCAGAAACTTGAAATAAGCAATTAAAGGGAATTCTGCAGAAGATTGTTACAAAGGAAGGAAAAGATTGGGCCACGAAGCTTAATGGAGCGTTATGGGCGTAAAGGACGGCATTCAAGATACCAATTGGTATGACACCATATCAATTCGTCTATGGGAAATCGTGTCACCTACCGGTGGAATTGAAACATAAGACTTATTAGGCTATAAAGGAAATGAATTTGGATCTTGATGTCGCCGGCATGAAAAGGAAGATACAAATAAGTGAATTGGAAGAGATGCGATTGCATGCATATGAAAATGCAGCCATATACAAAGAAAAAACAAAGAAGTGGTATGATAAGAAGCTTTTGAAGAAGGAATTCAAGGAAGGAGATCAGGTGCTCCTATTTAATTCACGATTCAGATTATTTGGTAAAGGTAAACCGTGAAGCAAATGGGAGGGACCTTATCTTGTGAATACGGTGTTACCTTCGGGAGCGGTAATCATAATGGATGGCAAGAGAAACAAGTACACGGTGAACGGACAACGTCTAAAGGTATACCTAGAACCCGACACATTTGAATTAAAATCTTTTGATGTGTATTTCACTGCTTAGTACCCCATGTGGTCGAGCTTAACGATGTAAAAGAAAAGCTTGTATGTATTTTAGTTTTCGTAGTTTTTCTTTTTCTGATTTGGCAATTTAGTGTACCGCGCCGATCGGCGCGTTGCTGTGCCGATCGGCGCAGCCCTGCACCGATCGGCGCGGCAGAGTTCTTTTTGTTTTTGAGTCAGTTGCTGACCTTGCCTTTTTAAGACTCGTTACATTCCACAAATAAGAGAAAGAATCCTAGTCCAATTGGAAATCAAGGGATATAAATATGAGGGGACATCAAACCCACGGATCAACTCGTATTACATCGTCACCAGAACAAACCCTAGGAGCAGAAGCGATGGAAGGCGGTGCAACAGGCAGAAACCAAGGCGGCGCCGATCGGCGCAACTCTGGAGCCGATCGGCTCGGCGGCGGATTTCCTCAACCCTCTACAAATTGGTCTTGGGAAGAAGTAGACGAAGTGTTGACACCTACACAAGATGATCCTCTTGTCTGGTCAGATCTACGGAAGAAATTCATGAAGAAAAGCGAAGATGACGCGTGGAACGCCGACAAGGTGAAGATGGACAATGAACTTTGGCAGATGATGAAAAGAGTATTGGTGCGCAAAGGAAAATCTGTAGGACCTATTGAAAGTGAAGTAGTTTCTCAAAGGTATACCATGGAAAGTCTTCTTGATCTTGCTAAGCCCTTGTCGTATGAGGATTTCTTATCTTTCGAAAGATCATTGACTGAGCAAAGAAGGAAGAGCTAGATGAAGAGAGCGCCCTCACAATTCATAGGTGTCGACTTTATAGTGAACATGACATTGCTGCCAAGTATGAACTCAAGCTGCGAGAGGAAGTCGAAGAAGCTATGTACCAGCAGGATGCGAAGACGGATCTTCAAGCTAGAAGGGATGAATCCTTTCCCAAGGTTCTTACCGATTGGGAAATTTTCAAGAAAATAAGATTCATAGGAACAGTTGTATTGAGGGTTGCAAGTGTTTCTTTTGTGCTAAAGATCTTCAACGCAAGGTTGAACTCCAATTGGTAGAAGATCTAGCTTTCATACCTAGAGATTTAATATATGATGATGGCTGTCGCGCAGTTCCTGGAGGAAGGACACCTAAGGAGATTAATGATGAGATTTTATGAAGGCAGCAGAATATGGTGATCCGTGAGCGTAATCTAGAGCAGTTAGATAAGTATATGAAGGAAACTGCTGGTTGCGCCGATCGGCGCGACACTGGAGCCGATCGGCACAATTTGAAGATGGTTGAATTTATTGATCTGATGGCTCTGCCAAGTGAAGACGAAGAAATTGCTGCAAGGAAGTGTAAGACTACACCAGAGGTTCGCAGATCTGCTAGACTATCGGGTAAGCCAATTCAGAATTATTCAGAATGGGATAGCGATTATATGTCATACTATTTGGAAACTTTGGAAAGTGGTGATCCTAGTGTGCCTGGAGATTTTAGTGATGATTTTGATATTGAAGAAGCTTTGGTAGTCCTAAGTTCGAAAAGCAGGAAACACTTGTAGAATGCAGTAATGACAGGGTAGCAGGAACTTCAACAAGAGTTAATGGTAATGCAGAGGGAAGTGGAGGAAGTCGCAATGGCGGAAGAACACCACTGCGCTGATCGGCTCAGAGGAATTTGAATAGTGCCTCTCCTTAGAACGTTGAAAATCATAACCTGCAACCGCCTGCTTGCTGTCCTGTCTGCCGAAGAAACATTGAGCGCCTGTATCTAGACAGAGATCGTGCTTACAGGCATCAAAGAGATATGGACCGCAGAATCCAGGATACAATCGAGATGAACAAAGCGGACTACACTTCTCTCATAAGGAATATAAGACGAATTTTCCGAGTCTTGAACAGGCATGGTCTGCATGATTAGTGTGTTGAGTTTCTTCTCTTGCAATGAGGACATTGCAAATTTTAAGTGTGGGGGAAGGGCTTGGCCATTAGTCATAGTTTTTATGTGTTTTTGAGTCTAGTTTCTCATTTGTTTTTCTTAATGAGTGTTTATTTAAGTTTTTGTGTGTGCTTAAGAGAGTCATGAGTCATGTTGAGAGTTGCTTCTAGGTCTTTTATACAGTTTGAATTTTTGCATTGTCTTTAATAAAGTTAGTGCCAATCGTCAAATTGAAAGTACCCCATGCTATTTATCTTGTCTTTCTGATGATCGATTGGTTGATTACTTGAATTTATTGGTTACCACTTAACTTTTAAGCTTTATATTTGTGAAAATTTCTTTTGACTCATCGTAAGCGAAAGCAAAAGCAAGGTCTAAATATGCCTACATAGCCGAGTAAATGAGAGCATGCTACACATTTGAACTACGTGGATTGTAAGTAACTTTGTCAACTTTTTGCTCATGATTTCGACCAAGTTAGGAAAGGATGATCTATTTTGTTTATCTCTGTATGTCTAGCCATTCTTATCCAATTAAATTCCTTGCTATCATGAAAACCATACATCTTTGTTTCTCCCTCCTCCTTGATACTACCTATATTCTCAATAAAAGGGAATTCAAAAAATTTCCGCTGCTGATACAAGACAGAAATTGCTAATCATATCAAGGAATAAAAAAAAAGAGGTGAAAGAAAAGAAAAAATAGACCGCGCCGACCGACGCAGTGTTGCGCCGATCGGCGCTGTTGCAAAAAGAAAAAAAAGTGGTTATTATAAAAAAAAGGGGGTAAATAGAAAAAATATATATTCCCTGAGAGGCAGTAAGGTCATCAAAGAAAGCAGATTTCTGATTATTTCTCATTCTTTGCCAATTGTTCTCATTGAATTTTCTTTTAGATCTTCTACATTCCTCTTCTCCATTAAAAGTTCTTTTCCAAGAAATTTCTTTCTTAATAGGCATGATTGAGCACATTGTTGACATGGTTAATCTCATGGTTTAATTTAGTTATATAGCCCTCCAAGATCCACATATAATCCTTGATTAGATAGGAGAGGGAAGGAAATACACTTGAGACACCTAGAGAAGACCAAATGCTTGATGTTTGATGCTAAAAGATGAGTTGAGGAGAACTAAAATTGTTTTTGAAAACGTTTTGTGGTAATTTGATTAAGTTCATGTAAGATATGCCGATTGGTTAAAAGGAGATGAGAGAAAATCTTTGTGGTGGGATAACGAGTAAAAATGATGATTGAGATTGACTGCATGAGAGATGGTGTGAAAATGCTTATTACATATTTGATTTTGTATTGCTCGAGGACTAGCAATGATTTGAGTGTGGGGGAACTGTTGGTGGTTTCTAGATGCCCATTTTATCTACCAAAAAGGAATGTTTTGCGTCTTAATTTGGTGGTTTGGACTAACAATTAACCCCATATTTGCATATATTTGTAGTTGTTCTGTTTTGGATGTAATCGCAGGAAACAGGTGTAAAACAGGGCAATTATGGATAAAGAGCTGAAGAATAACGAAGATGGGCCAGATGCGGAGCCGCGCCGATCGGGCGACCCTTGCGCCGATCGGCGCAGGAGGAAAAGATGACTAAAACACGATCCGGTCCAGGAAAGACGAAGGCCCAGCCTAGTATGAGTTAGAGTCGATGGAAGTTGACCTAATCCCATCGAGTATAAAAGGAAGATAATTATCAAGAGCCAAGGGGACCAAGGAGAGATGGCGATCGCGAAAATCAGTTATTAAAACTAGGGTTCCAGGATATTGGCGGCGGAGGTTCGTCAACACGGACGAGATCCACCAAAAGGGAGGTCGTGCCGATCGGCGCAACGCTTGCGCCGATCGGCTCATGCGCGTTCCAGCGCTATTTCTCACGCCTCTGCTATGTCTAGCGAAAGGATGAGTGAGTAGTCTCATATTCTCTTCTCTGGTGCGAGGATCTGGTCATGTAACTCTCATACTTGTTGATACTCTCTCGATGAATTTAATCTATGTGATGAACTTTATTGCACATCTATCTATCCCTTTCATTAGTGTATCGGCCAATACACTTTTGCCCATTACATAGTGCAAGAAACCAGTGGGGAGCTAATAGCCTCTGTAGTGACAACCGGGGTGAACGAAAGCACCATATCTTGTAGGATATTAGAGTCATCACTCGAGTTGATAAGAATAAGGTTGCATGCTAGTGAACCAATCCTAAGGAGAGAATCCTTCATCATCCTGTTACCTCTTCAATAACATTCACCTTCCACTTTCTCACCGTTATCATTCACACCAACCAACCCATTGCAATTTGTTAGTAACCTTTTAATAGTATTAGTTCCGCTCGTTCCCTGTGGATTCGATAACCTTGGAATACTCTGAGGGAAAAAGAGCTACAACTATACACCGTCCTCTTGCGGTATATAAGTGGGTGCGTAATTACGACCAACAACATTGCATCATCTAGCCCAGTCCGTCCATGTCTAAGGAAGATGCCGCTAGCAAGCAACCCTAGCCCTCTCCACAAATCGACGCCCCCGCCAGTATCAAGTTAGCTGTACGGTGCGATCATCTCTCCCCAATGTATTTTCTTGTCTCAATTTATTCATGACAATAGGGGGATCATCACAAAGCTTTGATTCCCTCTGACGAGGCCCAATTGAAAACTCGAGAACTTGGGATGAGATCCAAGCGGATACGAACAACAACGGTGAAAATAGGGGCCACGACGCAGATGAGACAGACTAGATGATGGCTAGCCTGTATTCCGATCCGTCAAGCTCCCTCCATCATTGACAACTTACATCATACCGAGCATTGCTTCTCTAGGCTGGTTCTTCTAAAGGTTTGTTTCTTGGCTCCATGCAACAAATCGATCTTAGCTTGCTTGTAACATTTTGCATGGCCACTTGCCACCGAAGTGCTGCTACCACAATGCTTTTTAGGCTTCGTCCACATTGAGTTCATGAATCAATCTATGTGGGCATCAACCAAAACTATCGGTTAATTATGCCTATCAAGTGTGCCAGTTTGATAACTTGGGATGCCAAATTTAAATTGTTTTTGTTAGATTAGAAGAGAAATATTAATTTAATCCTATAATTTGTGACCCTTGTTACCTATGTGTAAGGACCGAAGGCGTACCGAGGAGGGGAGGGGGGGGGGGTGAATCGGTAAGCCGGCCATGAATCCGAATACTTCAATTCACACCACTAGAACATAGCAATCGTTGCAACCTAATAGTTCTAGAAGACCAAGACCCTACACATGCTAGTGTTCATGATGAGAGCGAATGTGGAAGCTAAACATACTAGCCTATGCAAGCCATAGTTCAACCTACTCACTACAGCACACAAGTGCAGGAAAGTAAAGAGGGTCAAGGAATGCTCATGATTTTTTTCTGAGGTCTCGAAAGGATGGCACCTTCCCCTAATCCTCGTTGGATCACTCCCGTCGGAGTTCCGCTCCGTTCCACCACCGATGTGGTGTTCTCACCCACGAGCCCGCAATCACTCCAACTAGCCGTTGCTCGACAAAATCAGCTTTCTAGGCCAACTGACCGGACTGTCCGGCCACTGTAGATCTAGCTCCAACGGTTCTGCCCACTGCTGATCCTCTGTATAGACCGTACCGTCCGGTCTGACTAGCCGTCAGACATCCTCGTCGGACTCTAGAGAGCTCGCTTCCTCTTTGTCCCGAGCCTCAGCCCTACTGACCAGACCATTCGGTCAATAGACCATACCGTCCGGTCTCTAGGGTTTCTAGACTCGATAGATTCCTCGTAGACTTCTCTCTGATCTCCTAGTGACCGTACAGTCTGGTCTCCTATGACCCCTCTGTCCGGTCACTACATCCAGAAGCTGAAACTCCTCATCCTTGCTTGACTTCGTTTCCCGGCTTCTTCGAATGGCTCGTTGGCTTCTCCGCTGTCACCTAGTGCCTGTGATTTCATTGAGCATCCATGCACATTAACGACTAGACATGACCTAAGAGAAATGACCTAGACCCCCTTGATAGTCTGTTTTTTCTAATGGACTCAAAGCCCTAACAACTAGACAAGTGTTTCAAACACTTGCTCCATAGCTTGTCCTTAGCCTTGATCCATCTCCATAAATCCTTGGACTCCATCAAAATCATCAAGCCTCCATGCTTACGATCATTGTCGTCCATTGCCAAGGCAACCGTCATCATCAATAAGATTTGTAGTAGAGTTTAGAGATGATATCTGCATAGACAACACTCGTGTAGATATTAGACCACAATATCATAGTTGTCATTTATCATCAAAACATTCATACCTTGGAGATCCAATAATCAATGGTCATGAAGCTTACAATCTCCCCCTTTTTAGTGATTGAGGACAACCACTGCTTAACATAATTTTATCAAGAAACAACAAGGCTAAAAGAGATACACTATGATCGAGAGGAACCTCAAAAACATAAGCAAAGAACAAACAGGGTCCTACTCAGTCAAGCATCATCAAGAGCTAAGAGAAAGAAAAGAGAAGCACACTCTAGATGATAATGCATGCATGTCATGATAGGATATTAAAGAAAGCATAAAGACATGCAATGCAAAAGAGGAATGATGATATGCAATAGGATAGCATGACAATGCATAAGAATTGAAAGCAAGCAATCATCATGATGGCATCATACACGGGCAAACAGGATAAATAAAGAAAGACAAATCACTGCATATGAAAATAAACCAAGTGAGATTATGACGAGTCAAACACAAGCGAATGGAAAACCATGACTCATCAAAATCTACTAACATCGATAAATCCATCAAAATAAGATCCAAAAGTATCTAACTCCCAAAACCAATATACACGTATGCTCCCCTAGATACATGCTACTATCTCTCGATCGACAGGATCACACTTCCACTCCCCCTGTCTCTATGTCTTCTCCCCATTTGGCAACAAGCACCAAAAAAAGATGAAGGGACCAACTAAGTGCTCTTGGTCGAAGGAGGTGGTGGTGCAGTGACGTCCTCGAAGGGCTATGCTCTGGGCTGCTCCTGTGCTCGGTCCTACTACTCTGCCTAAGCCTATGTCACTTGAGCATCAAGTTGCTCGAAGTACTCAAGGTCAACTGGTGACTTAGACCCTCTGTCCTGTCCTGCTGGTGGGACTGTGGATGTCTCTTGAGCGACTAACGCCTGAAGAAGAGCAAGGTCATCCACATACTCCTGAGTGTAGCCTCTGCGGATCAGATCCTTTGCTACATGAGGTGTGACGAGAGTAGTGTCTGTAGCAGAAGAAGGTGGAGCTATAACTGTCTCTGGGGCTGTCTGAGAGTGTGCTCGAGTGCTGTGTACTATGTCTGAGAACAGACTCCTGACCGGTAAGTGCTGCTGGGTGGAGGGTCCTGCCATCTGTGAAGTCGAAGAGTGTGTTGGTGAAGTAAACAACGCAGACACCGAGAAGGCGGATACGAGGGAGAACTGAGCTGGTGAGCAAGTCTGTCCTGGTCCCCCTGTCGGAAGCACCCCTAAAAGTGAAGGCAGTCCAAAAGACTGGGCTGACATCATAGCAGTGAAGGGTCTTGGTTGTGTCTGCAACGGCTAAAACTATGGAGGAGTAGAAGGTCCTGGCTGCTGACTGGCCTGCCTCTGAGTCATCTCTGCCATTTGGATCATCAGTGTAGTCATCAGTATCATTTGCTGTCTCTGAAGCTCTGCTTGTCCTCTGATGACCTCCATGATCTGATGCCTCTCCTCAGCCAAGTTCTGGATGAAGTCACTCAGTCGTCCTGCAACTGCTGCTATGGAAGTGGTATCCTCTAACTGTGTACCTGCAGGCTAGGGAGGTGCTCCTATATTGGCTGACTCAAGAACCACCGTCTCTAGATGAGCTGCCTACTCGTGAGTGACCGGCGGTGACTCCTACTCCTCTCCCGTCTACTGACTCGAGGCTGACTGCGGTCCCCTGGGGACTCGAGGTGAGTAGCTGGTGGTCACCTGAGTGAATGCGTTGTACTGCTCCTTAGTCATAATCCCTAGTCTCCTTAGCAGGTAGCAAATATATGACCCGTAGACTAGGTGTCGTCCTCCAACCCTCTCAGAGATAACCTCCTCCATCTCAGCAATAAACAGATCTGCAAGGTCAAAGTGCTGTCTCCTCAGGATAGCTTCCACTGCCCACTAGTGCAAGAGCGTAAACTCCTCTCTGTACCCTGATCTGGGAATGATAGTCCTGGTGGCTACCGTTCTAACCATCTTCGCCTTTGCGGTGAGCCTAGCAGGGCGTCTGTGAAACCCCGGAGTGGTGGTGGAAAGGCGACTGACACCATCTCGTCTGGTGGTAGCATCCCTCCCTATGGTCTGTGGGGTGGAGCAAAGGTCGGGTAAGCACTCCTATACAACTACAAGTCTGAAGCTAGAAGTCCTAGTGCAGCTATCAAGTCCTCCCTGGTCAAGCGTCGGGGCTCTCCTCTGAACAAGAACCAGATCTTAGAACGATCTCTGGCTACCCACAATGTAGCATAGAACTCTAGCACTATAGCCTCTTTGTATCTGTTGGGAACAGTGACTAACTCTGCTAGTCCAGGTAAGTACGTGAAGTACTGCTCCATGTCAGTGCCTGTGGCCCTCCTCATGGCTTGGTAAGTCGTGTACTGCTGTGGCATAAACAGTCCAGTCTTGCCCTTCCTGGCAAGATAGCGTCCCAAGCCCTCTTCGATTCTCCTCTAGAGTCTTGTCCAGTACCTGTCTCCTGCAGTAGGGTCACTGGGGACTGTAACCCACTGCTCGAAGGAGACGAGATGACTCACCTTAAGGTCCTTGGTAGGAACCTTAAGTATGTATCCCTCTCCGGCTGCTGCTACAAGTCTCTACAGCATCCTGGTGCACACCTCACAGGTGCACTATGGATCCCTGCCCGGTGAGCTGACCTCTGGGGTCCTACCTGCACTGGCTGCTCAGTCTCCTCCTCCTCTGAGTACTCTGTCTCAGACTCTGACTCTGAGCTCTCCTCCTCCTCGGACTCCTCCTGCTGCCTGGAGGATCCCTGCTCCGTAGGTCTCAACGACCTCTCTTGACGAAGGGCTAGAGTACTCTACGACCATGGCAGTAGAACAACTCCTATGGCCAAGCCCTGACCTACTGTCCTTCGTCTGGTACTCCTCCTCAACCCCTATGGCTCGCTATCTGGCTGCCTAATAATCAACCGTGCCCCGGGTGTCCTGCGTGCTATCTCCATAGCCTCTAGGTGCTGTGCAGCCATGCAACTTCTCATGGTCGACAGCGTAGCGATCTAAGGAATTCCATGAGACCCCGCGACGGACGAGATACCATCAACTCCCGTACTGAAGAGCGGATTTGGGATGACCAGCGCCATGAGGAGGAACACCGCAACTGGAGGACAAATGACCGACGGGACGACCGACAGGATGACTGACGGGATGATCGATGGCACAATACACCCCCGAGAGATAACCACGATGACCGACATCGACGAGACAATCGGTACCAGCTCGAGAACCATGATGAAGACAATCGGCGTGGTCACCATAGTGATGACGTAGGCCCTCGCCATAATCGCCGCGCGTCTTCACCTTCCCGGTCATCAGACCAATGACGGAGGTTGGTCACCCCAAATGAGGATGAATTTGATGGGATCAAGGCTTACGTACCAGAGCTTTGTAATGCTCGGTGGCAAAAATGATTCAAGCCGGTCCCCATCGAGAAGTATGATGGTCAGACCAACCTTCAGGAGTGGCTTCAGCATGGCGATTCAATCGGCAGGAGGCGAGACCTATGTGCTGGCCAACTATCTGCCGATCTGCCTCGAGCTAGTCGTTCGGATTTGGCTCACATCACTCCCGAAAAGTTTGATTACTTTATGGGGCGACCTCAACAAGTTCATTGAGAGCTTCCAAGCTACATGCAACCGGTCGGGTAATCACTTCGACCTCACTCGGATCAAGTATAATGGTATTCAACGCTGCCTCGAAACTCAGATCAGTTGGAACGCAGAAGCGTATGTTGACGACGTCGTGGTAAAGACTCGGAATGTTGAAGAACTTCTCTCTAACCCGACAGAGACGTTTGACAATTTGAGACGTTACTCGATAAAGTTGAACCCTAAAAAGTGTGTTTTTGGGGTTCCTTCAGGAAAGCTACTCAGTTACATCATTTCGAAATGAGGTATAGAGGCTAACCCGGACGAAATCAAGGCAATCCTTGATATGGGGCCACCTAATTCCCAAAGGGATGTTCAGAAGCTGATCGGATATATGGCATCCTTGAGTCGCTTTATCTCCCGATTGGGGGTCAGGAGTCTACTGTTTTTTAAACTACTCAAAAAGCAGGATGACTTCATCTGTACAGCAGAGGCGCAGTTGGTGTTGGATGAGTTGAAGGTCCACCTCAGTAATATTCCAGTCCTGGTGCCTCCCGAGCCATAAGAAAAGCTTCATCTCTACATATCGGCCAGAACCTAAGTTGTGAGCACCGTCTTAGCGGTTGACCGAGAGGAAGAGGGTCACGTACAAAAAGTACAACACCCGGTGTATTTTGTCAGTGAGGTCCTTAGTGCCTCCAAAACACGATATCACCAGATCTTGAAGTTGCTATATGCGCTCTTGATCACTTTGAGGAAGTTGAAGCACTATTTTCAGGCTCATCCTATTGAAGTTCAAACAACCTTTGCACTCGGGGAAGTCCTCCACAACTGAGAAGCCGAAGGAAAAATTGCCAAGTGGGCAGTTGAACTCGGTCAATTCACCATTATGTTTGTACCCCGCTCGGCAATCAAAGGACAAGCGTTAGCTGACTTCGTTTCTGAGTGGACAAAGATTCAGATGCGCCTGCACCACAAGATATTGAGTACTAGGAAATGTACTTAGACAGATCCCTCCAATTAACTGGAGCGGGTGCTGGAATTGTGCTCATCTCACCACAAGGAGAAAAGCTGCAGTATGTCCTCCAGATTATGTTTCGCTCGTCTAACAACGTTGCAGAATGTGAGGCTCTTCTACACGGTCTGTACATTGCCGTATCACTCGGCATTCGGCGTCTTGACATCTTTGGTGAGTCAGCTCTGGTCATCAACCAAGTCACCAAGGATTGGCACTGTGTGGATGACAATATGACTGCCTACTGCCAAGAAGTAAGGAAGCATGAAGACAAATTTGATGGACTGAAGTTCACATATGTTCTTCGAGACAATAACCAAGCGGCTGATGAATTAGCCAAGATGGGATCGTTATGATCGATGCTTCCACCCGGTGTTTTCTTACACACCCTCGATTCTCCTACTATTTCTCCTCGGTCTGACGTCTTAATGACCGATGTTGCTGAGCTGGTAGATGATATCAACATAAAGACCGACTGGTGTGACCCGATTGTCCAATTTTTGACTAAGGGAACGTTGCCTTCGGATCATAATGAGCAACAAAGGTTAAAGGCAAAGTGTCGAGGATATTTGATGGTGGATGACCTGCTCTATCGATGAGGAGGATCGAATATCTTGATGCAATGCATCTTGGTTCTAGAAGGTAAATAGTTGATGGAAGAAATCCAGTCAGGAGTATGTGGCAACGATGCAGCTTCTAAGACTTTTGTCGGCAAAGCCTTCCGGGAAGGGTTCTATTGGCCTACGGCGGTCGAAGATGCACACCAAGTCGTCCGGAAGTGTGAAGGTTGTCAATTCTTTGCTCAACAGACACACATGCCTTCGCAGCAACTTCAGATGATAACTATGACTTGGCCTTTTGCAGTCTCGGGGCTTGATATTGTCGGTCCTTTCAAGAAAGCGCTAGGTGGGTTCACTCATTTCTTTGTTGCTATTGACAAATTCACCAAGTGTATTGAAGCAAAGCTGGTCGGCAAGATAACTTCAAAGAAACGGGTCGAGTTTGTCAAAGATGTCTTCACTTGGTTTGGGGTCCCTCATGATATCATCACCGATAATGGTACTCAGTTTACGTCTGAGGAATTCCGTGACTTTGCCGATGAGATGGGAATAAAAATCCACTTTGCATCAGTGGCTCATCCTCAAAGCAATGGGCAAGTCGAATGGGCCAATGGTATAATTCTTTAGGGGTTGAAGCCTTGAATATTTGACAGGCTCAAACCGTATGCCGGTCGGTGGGTTCAAGAGCTGCCTTCGGTTCTCTAAGGGTTGCGCACTAATGTCAGTCGGGCTACTGGTCAGTCACCTTTCTCGTTGGTCTACGGCTCCGAGGCTATGCTACCGACCGAGGTAAACCTCGTATTAGCGCGAGTCAAGGGATATGACGAGAAGCTTTCTAAAGACAACCGAGTGATTGAGTTGATTGTAGAAAAGGAGTTGCGTGATCGTGCTCTTTTTCGATCGGCAGTATACAAGCAAGGCTTGCGATGTTATTATGACAAAAATATTTGCATTCGCCAGTTTCATGTTGAGGATTTAGTGCCGCGACGAGTGCAATCAACCAAGAATCAGCATAAGTTATCCCCTAAATGGGAATGACCTTATATGGTAAAAAATGTTACTCGGCCGGGGGCTTATCGACTGATGTATGAAGATGGCGACAACGTACCTAATTCATGGAACAACAACCAACTACGTTGTTTTTATACTTAGTCTTTTCCTTGTATTTTCATACATTATTATTGAATGAAATTCTAAGTCTTTTTGATGGAAGATGTTTTTGATTCCATTCTTATTTGTCTCGATTCCTTAATTTATAATATTAAACAATCGAGCCAAGGGGCTAGTAATAATGTCCCATTACTCCTTAACTTTGACAGATTCTAGTTTTGGATTTTTCCGACCGACTTATCATATTTTGATACAGTCTAAAGTTTTTTGGTCTTACGCTGGAACATTATGGTTACACAATTTATACTGCACAACAGACTACCACTACACTATACCCAGAGCCAAAGTGCAAGAGGTCATATGTTGATTGGTCGATTCTGCTTGTTATGCAGTTATAGATTACAACCTAATATACAAAGGTAGACCGGTGCAACTTCTATTTTAGTTTCTAAAAAGACTTAAGGTGAAAAGGTCTAAGTGCTATAGCACGACTAACGCAGCTTGGCACCGATTGGTTTGCCCTAAGTAATAGGAGATTGCTTTTATAACTATTTAGTTGGGCTTTCCAAACTTGTTTAGTAACTAAGCAAGCATAAGAATTAATATTCATATTTACATGGAGACAATATTGTTTTCATGATTCAAATACTACTAATGTTTTCTAATATTACAGATATTACAGCTCCTATGAAGGAGAGGAGGCATCATCTTGTAACTCTAACCCCGGAGTTGCTGGAGGAGACAACACGATGGGGTCGACCTCTACATTATCAACTAAGACATGGGAGGTTTCCAACATGGAATCCATAAGCAACTAACATTGATCAATCGTCAAGTTAGGGTTGAAGCCCTCCTTGACTTTGTCTAATGGCAAAGCAGGAGACCAAGATTGGCAAATAACCAGTACTTGACTGTCGGCTTCAGTCGCCACTCTTCTGGTGTTGTAGGCGATCACCTCCGGCGCGTGCTCCAGAAAATACTCCAAGGAGTGCCTGGTCTTCTCCAGTTGGTTAGCATGGATATAATCCAATGCTTTCCAAGCGCCATAAGATATGGCTGCAAAAGTCATAAAGGGTATTAGATGATGAAGTCCAAAAATGATGATAGAAGACTTAAAAGATAGCTTACTGGCAAGATTACATTTGAAAGACTTGGAGATGCTCTTAGCCTCCTCAATCTTTCCTTTGGTCTCCTCTAGTTCCTTCTTCAGCTGAGTGATCTCGGCGCTCTGCTCTTCGACCGACTTGGAGAGGTCATTCTTCTCAGTAGTCAGAGCATCTAAGAATCTGTGCTGGTTTGAAGTTAACTTCTCTAGGTCGGTGACCTTCTGATCACGAGCTAAAAGTACAAATAAAGACTTTAACGTTAGAGTGAGGAAGAAGTAAATATAAGTTGGTCTGCAATCTTTCCAACGACATTAGCACGACTCTGCTCCAAGGCTTTGGTCACCTCCTTATGGTCGATCTGCAGCTTCTCAATTTGCCTTCTGGCTTGGGAAAGCTGCTCGCTGGTAACTGTTGACAACAAGTCAATACCTCTAAAAGGAGAAGTTTGAATGCACAAGATATTAGGGACTTACAAAAAGTTTCGGCCTCGAGGTATTCAATCTTGGCCTATTTCTTCTCCATAAGAGAATATATTCTCTGAATATAAAGAAGGGTATGGTTAGTTGGAAGAATGATTCAAGGAAGAAAAAACTTGGTATTGATGTACCTTGTTGGCCTCTTGATGCTGATGCATGACGTCCATGTCCTCAGCTTCTGATTGACTCAATGAGTCCTCGACCAACACAGTCTTACCCTTATAATAGGGAGAAGACATGCCGGTCAGGGAAGGGTTGACGATTTGAGGAGCAGGCGTCGGTAGTGGCGTGGGCACTGGAGCGTTGGGTGACTTCCACGGCTCGGTCTGCACACTTGATGGTGTGCGGACCGGCTGAGGCTGGTCGGTCGGTCGAGGAGCCGGAGTCGACCAAGTGTCTTGAGACCCTTGGGCGCTCTGAGTAGCACTTGACCGACCGCTATGATTGCCAAAGAGCATAATGAGAAAAGTTTAGCAGATAGTTGATAATAACAACGATGAAGAATAAAAAATGCGAAGAAATATAGCTGGAGGCTTGTTTAATTCTGATTTGATAGACTTTCTTCTTTATAGAAGTGGTATGCGGGTCAGAATCCTTCCTCTTCAAGGAAGTCTTGGCGGCTTCATCGGTCTTCTTTGCCACCCTTGCACCACTATCAGATTTGCTCGAGGGCTCCGACTGGCTTGATGGTCGGTCGGAGTGTGTAGGGGTCGTCAGACTGGCATCATGGCGGCGCTCCTCCTCGCCATCATCGTCATCTCCCACATATTGCCGACGATGGTGAGCGTTCTGTTTTACTCGTCGGCTGGGGGAGGGCAAGTCAGGGCGAGGAGG
This sequence comes from Eleusine indica, assembly GCA_030378355.1. Classification (NCBI taxonomy): domain Eukaryota; kingdom Viridiplantae; phylum Streptophyta; class Magnoliopsida; order Poales; family Poaceae; genus Eleusine; species Eleusine indica. The sequence goes on along the minus strand of CM059501.1, from coordinate 43,117,368 downwards.
TGCTGTGGAGACATTGGCGATGACCTCTTCGGTCGGTCGGGCTTCTGCTGAAGAGCTAGCTCCACCAGTGCCAGTCTGCGGTGGCTTTTTGACATAATCCGGTCCCTCGGAATCGGTCGGAGGGAGTAGAGGGTGTTACACATAAGTGTTCAGAACCTGCAAAAACATTAAGACATCACATACTATGATTATTCAAAGGGACGTCAGAATTATTCAAGATAACCGAGGCTTACTCGGGCCCATAGAGTGCCCATGTTGTATGCCTTCACGATTAAAATGTGATCTTTAATGATGTCTCCTTCAAACATCTTTGATAATCGCGACCGACACAGAGTGGAGTTTGGCGGAGCAGGCACCTCCCTTGTCTCGTCGTTAGTGGCATACTCCCAAGCGGGGTGGCTCTGTTTCTTGAATGCCTGCACTCGGTGCACTATAAAGATTTTTGCTACAGTGATGCCGTCGACCCCTTCATTCTTTAGCTCTACGATTTTCTCTAGCAGAGCGACCACTTGGGGGTTGGTTGGGTCAGGTCTGTCTGACCACCGCGCTTGGGGAATGGCCTTGGCACCAGAGAAGTCGGCAAGAACAGGAAGAGGATTGTCGCAGTAGAACCACTCGTCCGTCCAGTTCTTGTTCCCGGTCTTCAATGGTACGTTGATGTAGGCCTCCTTCTTGCACAACTTGAAACCGACTCCACCTATGGCGACTTGGTTTTCCTTGGTTGGCAGCGGTCGGAGGATGAACAGATGGCGGAACAAGGTAAAATGGGGCAGAATGCTCAGGAAAGCTTCGCACATATGCATGAAGATAACAGTATGAAGAATGGAATTGGGATGGAGGTCATGGGCGGAGTTACATGGTAGTCCTGGTAGGCCCAGGACTACCCTACGATTTGGAGATTTTTTTTAGGTCCAGCCTTACAGAAACTAAGCAACAACAAGTAAACGAAAAAAAATGAAGATGCACAAGGCCTACTGCCCATCACGTTCAAGTCCAACTACTATCCCAGCAGCCCAACAAGACAAGAATCATACGCTCCAGGCAGGAGGCAGCGAGCGATGTCTGGCGGGCAACGGATGTGAACAAGTTGAGAAATAGTATGGATGACAAGTTATTGAATGATTGTTTAATCACATTTATTAAGCGAGATGTCTTCTCAAAACGTAAGTGAAGAAGATATCATCTACTATTTCATGGCCAAGAAGAATCGTAGAGTAAGAGCGTTAGGGGATTATAATCTTCTATTTTACCTTTTCGTTTTGCAGTCATTATATTATAATATAGTGCATGCTATTTATGAATGCTTAAAAAGCTATGAGCAGATATATCATATTTTGTGCTATCTTCATGATATGTTTTGAGTGTCAATAGTGAAAAAAAAATTATGAGCCAGGACTACCCTTTCTCCAGTTCCTGGCTCCGCCACTGATTGAGGTTGATGAGCTCAATCCCATAGAAGAAAAGGAGCCTGCGCAGAAAGCTGCAGCAGGGAACTCCGAAGCCATGCTCAAATAACGAGTGGAAAACTACTATTTGTTGATGGATTGGAAGGGGGCGAGTCTCTTCCGGTACCTTCTAGTCGATGTGAGCTTGCTCGGAAGAATGCCATCCTCCACCATCTTGTTCAGATTGGCGGTGGAGATGTTGCTCTTCGAGAACTCCCATAGCTGCTCTGGAATCTCTAGCTCGGAGGAGAAGGACTCAGCGGTGACGGCTTTCTTGCATGATTTGCGAGGCATCTTCGAGGGATGTAAAAATGCGGTGGATCTAAACCCTAGCTAATGCTGGGGGGCTTGGTGGGGATGAAGATATGCGGCAGCGATGGGAGAAGGCACAAACCCTAACTCTGGAAGCGGAGGAGTCGCAAGAACAGGGGAGGCAGGAGGAAGACGAAATGCTTTGTGCAAATGGCGGCGTGGAATTGGAGTCAACAGTCCTCTGCTCTTTTTATACCTTTGTCTTTTTGACCTAGTCTCTAGGTCCCATGGCTGGTATGGGCCGCACAGTGACGGGCTTTTCTGCCTACTACTAATAATAATAATGTAAAAGGCTTTATTCTTTAAAAAGAGTTAGAGCTATCAACCTTGAGAAATAATCTCGGGGGCTTCTTTGATGAGAAGCAGTGGCAAATCCACTTAAAAATACTTTCCGTATCTATGTGATTCGATGATCATGTAGCAGAGGACTTGATGCTCGTACGAGTGTAAGTTCAAAAGATAAGTTATTGATTGATGTCAGAGATTAAATTATCAAAATTGGACTTGTATTAAGAAGAGTGACAATTCATTAAGGAAAACCTATACTATGATTGATGTCATTTAGCTTTGTACTATTATATGATTGATGTCACATTCTTTTATATGGGCTAAAACATGATTGATGTCATGAAATTTAGATCCAGAAGTCACTCGGACAAGAGTGTGTATCACTTGGCCTTTCTATTAATTGGTCGGCAAGATTGATATCTTGCTAACTGACCTTCTGGTTTGATGATCAGAAGTTTACTTAAGCTCGAACTTGATGGTTTGAGTAAATTATATATAACAAAATGTTAAGAGCTAATATTATTAGACTCTTGCATTATTTATTAGCCTCCAAATTATACAAGAGTCGGGGGCTATACCTGATCAGGTGCACCTAGTTGGCGCACCAGATCCATCAGGAACATCAATCAAGAGGTCTTCCTAATTTGTGATCTAGTCACATAATCCCAAAGATCACTCGGCAGGTCAAAGCTCAAAATCAGGAAGCACTCAGGGGCTACTGTGGAATACTTACCTTATAGGTATCCTTAGCTATGCCTAAGTCGGTAGACGACCGGGTACCTCATCGATAAGGGAACCGACCGAGTCGGCTTGGAGCACAAGGCAATTACAGATAGACTTTCTATGTGAATCCTTGTAGACTATGAGTAGGACTCTTCATGTACCCCCTGCCGACCGGATATATAAGGCGGCAGAGAACCCCCATCGAGGGAGAGACAACACACGAAACACAACATCAATACAAACCACAGAACATAGGACGTAGGGTTTTTATTCTCGTCGAGAGGGCCTGAACCTGTCTAAATTGGCATCTTGTGTCTTAACCATCTAGTTCTTAATCCTGATGTAGCCCTATAAATTTATTACCGAGTAGAAGTCTTGACACTCTCTCTGACTTTGGGTCTAGCCTGGTCCTCTTCTTGCTCTTGGGATTCTCTGGCATCTTGCCTTTACCCTTATCCTGACCTGATCCTACCATCTCTGCTACTGAAACTGTCACTACACGCACGTAGGTATAGATAGGATAAGCATAGAACCTATATAAGTCTATAAGCAAAGCACCGCTAGGTAAGAATGCGCAATAGAAATCCTAGCACTGAATGAAGGTCATGATCACTGAACAAATATGCATGGTAACAACAGTTATCATCGACTATATGTGGCTGGCGCGAGTCATCTAGTATACAGTCAAATAATAGGCAATAAATCTAACTGCATACTAAACAAGAGACAAACCCTAGAATTGCAATTAACATATAGGCATGGAATCAATTCCAACCTAGGTTGAGCTAATTACCTAATTAATGCAACTAACCATGGGCAATTAATCTTGATTGCATCAATTAATGAAATTGCTCCACAAGTAGGGTATAAACGATGAATTGGAAGACAGGCACAATACCCTGGGAAATTCGAAGTTGAGAACCGCAACAATCTCATGACCGATCACCTAAAAGTTGGAGTTTTTTGGGTCGCCGGCAATAGAGGTGAAGGGAAGAGGGAAAACCTTTGCACTAGAGTTTGTGGTGGAGCTCGTCGGGAAGGATGCTGCCCTGTAGGTGCTTGCGCGCGCGAGGAAGTAAGAGCAGAGGTGGCGCTCGAGTGGCTGTGCACAGCGGCAGACGAGGTGGCGATGCCGACAATGGAGCTTGGCGGCGGCGGCTCTGTCTAGGGTTCTGGTGCGCGGGCGCGCCTGCGTGTGAGAGCGAGGGCGAGAAAACACGTGCGCGGGGCAAGTGTCGACGGCGCGAGCGAGCTTGGCGCGGCAGGGAGGGCGTGGCGACGGTGATGGAGGCAGACGGCGAAGGGCGGCATGCTCTATGGGGGCTCTCGGCGTCGGGAGTGAACAGGGACAAAGACAAAGGGGGGCCTCGCCGATTTTACCTTGGTCAAAATGAGATCGACGGCCGAGATTCAATGAGGAATGAATCAACGGTCACAGATTGAAGTGTATTACACGATCAACTATAGTGACTGTACGGTATGGTCATTAGACTGGAGGGTCCCGTCAGTCTCCAGTTTAGTCAAGCATTTATAAAGACCAGACAGTACAGTCAGGTTGATCGTTCTGTCCGGTCTCTACAACTCGGCTGTCTCGGAGCACTGTGCACACATGCACTGATCGGACGGTACGGTCCAAAGATCAGACAGTACGGTCACTCTGGAAATTTTGTTGAACCAAGGAATTTCGCCATTTTCCAAGTGCCCTCACTTAACACCCAAATAAAGACTGCACTCGCAACATGGAGGGAACTGTCAAACACTCCTTTTCAAATAGTGGCTTTATATGGTCTTATAAATTTCGTAAATGCAAATTGAAGAATCGAGCAAATAAGAACCAAGGCAAATAAGAACCAAATGGGTATGTATGAGCCTTAGTCCATGAACCGCGTGAGTGGGTTTAACCTCAGAGTTCATAAGAGCTTGCTCAATGGGCATGAAGCACAATCCTTTCCTTTGGTCACACTTGTGGAGATGTAATCTCATATAGATCATGAGGCACACATATCTCCAAATATGACAAGCTTATTTTGTATTTCCTATATGATGCATGCTGTTGGTCGTACCTACGCACCCACTTATATACCGCAAGAGGACAGTGTACGATTGTAGCACTTTTTTCCTTGAATTGAGTATTCCAAGGTTTATCGAATCCACTGGGACCGTAGGAATTTATTAAACAAAGTTAACAGTAAAAGATCTAGTCAAGGCTACTGTCAAAGTCAGGTTGCATGAGGGGGAGACTGGCCAGCGCAAAGATGCGCCAGACAGTAAATCTGTTGTCACACCGATCGGCGCAGGAGTCGAGCCAATCGGCACATTGGTGAAACTAAGCCAAAGTGCGCAAGATCTAGTAAATCTATGGTTGTGCCGATCGGCGCAGGAATCGAGCCGATCGGCACACTGGTGAATCTAAGCCAAAGTTATTGCCTCGATCGGCACAGGAGTTGAGCCGATCGGCACACCAGTGAATCTAAGCCAAAGTGTGCCAGATCATGTAAACCTATGCTATTAAGTGAGTAGCCAGATATCTACTAGTGAGATCGTAACCAGAAAGTCTAATTAAATACGATCATAATAGGTAATTACATGGATCAATGGAAACCTATAATGAATAAGATCACCCTGCTTTCCGAGCGGCTCCCGATTTATCGCTGCCGAGAGGAAACACTTAATCGCGCGAGTATCTTACCCTACTCAACTATCCAATAGTGCTGCGCAGGCTTAGTGCTGTCACCGCTAAACCACAATACTAGCATCATCAAGGAACCATAATCAGTACAATGTCCAAATACTATCCTAATCACCACGATCAAGATAATATTTACTTACTTAGCCTAGAACTAAGCAATTGGAATAAGCACATGCATGATTATAGAATCAAGATAGACAAATCACCAAAATCATCATCAACATATTCAATCATCCTTGAGATACATGGAGTAAGATTCATCCCCGTCGAGATGGCCTACCTTGACGGATCAACTCTTAACTCCAGTGGTTCTTGAAACTCGACTAAAGATCTATTCTAACGGGGCAAGCCCCGGTGGCTCTAACTCACGGATCTGGTGTCCCTCTGTCGCCTCCTCCTGCGGCGAGGGTTTACAAGTATTTATAGGGGTTCTACTCTGGTTTCTTCCCCGAGTCGGTTCCTCTGTCTTCCACAGCTTTCCTGTGGGCCTTCTCCTTCGAGATAAAGTCTTGTACTGCACGTTGAGATCTTGAAGTTCCATAAATCTTCTTGAAGTTCCATAAATCTTCTAGACAAAAATCTTCAAGTGTCTTGCATAGATAAACTTCCATAAACATGTGGAATGGGCCTCGGTCACTTCTGTGGGCTAAAACACCCTTGCGCCGATCGGCTCATGGACTGCGCCGATCGGCGCACTGGGCTTCTTCTGTGCTTTTTGTCGGTTCTAGACTCCTGTGGATATGTGGACATGTGCATAGCAAAAATTTGATCTTGGAAGATTGCACATGGTTGGATTGATTCATGGCTATATTAGAATAAATTTCGAGAATAAGCATGTTATATACCATCCCCTCACACTGAAAATTTTGCTAGTCCCTTAGCAAACAGCAGAGTTTTTTTTTACCACTCTCTGCTGCGTCTATCGGCTCAGGGTGCGCTGATCGGCTCTCAACCCAAATTTACCAACATTTGTTGGTATATATACCATCCCCTCACACTGAAAATTTTGCTAGTCCCTTAGCAAACAGCAGAGTTTTTTTTTTACCACTCGCTGCTGCGTCGGTCGGCTCAGGGTGCGCCGATCGGCTCTCAACCCAAATTTACCAACATTTGTTGGTATTTGATCCGTCTGGCTTCAACATTTATTCAAGAATTAAATATAGCCAGAAATATAGGATGTCGTCAAGGAATGATACTCAACAAGATGTTTTGGGTTTATGGTAGTGTACTCAGCGGAATTGAATTTTTGAATGAGTAATTTCAGGGCTAGAAAAAGATACACTAAGAATTGCCATCTTAATAAAGTTCATACCAAAAAGAATTAAATCCTAACCGAACTCAACCATCAATTTACTGTTTATCTACATATCAAAGGTTCATGAGTATTGTTCAAAATATGGCATTGGTAGGTAAGGATCTCAAAAACAATAAATTCCAAAGTTCATAACATGAAAACTTATTTATGAAAAGATTGGTACTAAGTTATCATCACAAACTGGACAACACAAATGAAGCACTGGGTACTCAAAATTGCTCCACATAAGACATATTTGCCGAATAATCATTAAGTGTAAGTTCAAAATTTTATTCAATGCTCAACATTATTTGATCTTCATCAACACTTTTCAAGAAAGAATAAATAATTCAATTCTCCTAAAAGAGCATAACCGCCACCATTATATTAAGATCGAAACTCGAATACATGGTGATGATTTTTGCACACACTTGGATGAAAATAAAACTACTACTAACACACTTGCATGAAAATAAAACTACTACTAACACACTTGCATGAAAATAAAACTACTACTAACACACTTGCATGAAAATAAAACTACCACTAACACACTTGCATGAAAGTAAACACACCCGATACATGGTTTCCTAACCCGCTCACACACATATGAGCAAATAAAGAAAAAGATTGCAAAAGATAAAAGAAAACGCAAACCGGGAAACCAATACACATGCCAACTCCTAGGCACTCTAGTCATCCGAAAGTGGAGTCGATGGCTGATCGAAGCCATAACACCGCGCTTTGAGTCGCTCGAACTCCTCCACCATCGCATCATGGTTGTACCTCCATTGGGACGTGGCTTCCTCAACGCGCTCGATGTAGTGCTTGTTGTTGTCGAGGTACCCCTGCATGGGCACGAAAAAGTCTACACCGGGCACAGGAGGCACCACTGGTACACGCCCTTGGTACCTGTAGTCGATAGTCGCGCTGCAGTTGGGTGCGCCGACCGGCGCGTCGCCTGCGCCGATCGGCGCAGAGGGCTGTGAATCGTCCGCTACGTCGCTCCACCCTGACTGGTACTGCTGAGGCCTCTGGCGTGACCCCCAGGAGTCTCACTCGCCGTCGGCTGCTGTAGATGTGTCCGGCTGTCGAACCCGCCCACAGCGGTCCCTGAGAACTAAGCCCTCCTCCAGGATACCTTCCTCAAGCCAATTTCCTCCCTCCACCTTGCAAGGGAGGAAAACTCCTAGCTCCGCACACGGGAGCTTTATGTTGGTGCCGCTGACATAGAAGCCGGCGCGAACACTTCCCGTGACAATATTGCCACGAGTCATATTCTCAACGATCTCCGTCGCGCACTCCCACTTGTCATAGCGCCCTCCCAGTCCGTCGCCGTCGCAGACGAGGACTGCTAGGCGTTGAAGATAGGCCTCGAAGGCCAACTTCTTGCTTGTCTTGCCCCTCTTGTCGAATCAACCCCGCACCATCACCGACATGGGGTTGCAATGAGATGGACTCAGGATGGCGTTGAAGAGCCACCGCAAGTCCGCATCGGTGACGTTGCTGGAGTCGACCTTGTCGCCTATGCGCGCCGCCAACCACCGATGGAAGACTTGAATGGTCGGGTTGCGGATGTTGACGCGCTTCATTTCTTCTACAAATGAGAGCCGCCTCCAAAAGGAGTCCAACTCCCCACGCCCCAAGATGCTGCCGACGTCGGCGTTGACGTCGAAGCCGAAGGCTTGAGCCGCCGCCTCCATGGTCACCGTGTAGCTGATGTCACAGACGCAGAAGTTGACGGCCTCGCTACCGTCTTCGACGGTGCCAAGCCTCATCGTAGAGGCAACCTCGGTGACGACGTCGAGGTTGTAGTCCATGGGCAGGAGGTGGAAATCCACCTAGCCAAGGTTGTCTAGCGTCCTCCTTAAGTCCTCCCACATGCTGATCGAGGTGAGGAAGATCTCGTCCAAGTCGAAGTTGGGGACAAACCTTCCCCTCACCGCGAGGTAGTGCCGCTGTTCCTCCGCGCTCAGGAGGGTGAAGCCATCCTCCACCGTGCGTAGCTTGAATGCCGGCGGTGGTGGTGATGTAGGAACCCCACGGCTTGCTGGCGATTGGCTCCTCGTAGTACGCCCCGTTGGAAGGGACGCGCCAGAGACGGAGTGGCGGGCGCGGATCTCGTATGTCGCCGCCGCCGAGCCAGCGGATGCACCACCCACCGACATGTCATCGCGAGTGTCGGAGCCACCCCTTGCCAAGGAGTCACCGCTCGACTCGCTGCTGCCGCCGGAACTGCTTCCCCGACGCAACCTCTTGCCCAACTTGCCGACGGAGGAGCGAAGAGGATCCATCTGTGAAAATTGCGGAACGTGTGCAAGATCATGAGTAGTGGGGAAGGTGGAGAGATTACCGGTATTGTGTGCGGAACTGGGAGCGCTTGCCCTCCCTTTTATAGTGTGGGAAACTTCCAGGAGAAGGATCCGTCGTAAAATTTCAAAATTTGAGAGCACGCCGATCGGCATGGGTACCCGCGCCGATTGGCACAATTCAAATTTTGAATGCTTTGACCACTCTGGTGCTTGATTCTCATCCTTTATGTCGCTTCCTGGCACATCATGTTGGTTGGCAGGGGAACAGCACGGAATCCTAATGTCTTGTTGGCTGCGCCAATCGACGCGGGCCCGCGCCGATCGGTGCGCCATCTCTTTTTCAGCTTTTGTTCAATTCCGTGTCTCCTCTGCACTGCACACCTGCATAATAATCGTACCTGTTCCTCAAAATAAATGACTGCCGCCTTTGTCGCCCATTTGGAAACCGCATGGGTACCTGCGCCGATCGGCGCAGTAGGGCGCCGAACGGCGCAAGTCCCTTGCACCTCGTCTTTTGGTCCGACGCTGATTCTGATGCCTCGTGTTCATCTTTCTTACCTAATTTCCACTTTTCCAATGTTCCTGTAGTATTGGCATACGTATCAGGGCTCATCTGGTGACCACGCCGATCGGCGCTGACTCGCGCCGATCGGCGCGACGTCCGTTTTTGCTTCTGTTCCCTCGCTTCTTCGCTAGATGTTGTTCTTCATCCTTTCCTGCGTTATTTAGCAACCATTTTGCACACAAAAAATTAATTTAAAAAGATTTTTGATTACCTTGAAAATAGCTCCATCTCTAAAAATTACTGTGCTGGTTGATTTTTAGCACTCCTTCAATTCTGGGCGTCGTCGGCCTTCTGTCCTGACTTGGCAATACTACGCCGATCGGCACAAGCTCTGTTCCTTCCTATTTTTGGTCTTTTTTTTTTATATTCCTGCATTATTAGTCTATAGTATATATATACATAGTTTTGCACGAATAAACAGACAACGCAAGAGCACACAATAATTAAGCACACACTTTTCTATTTTTTTTTATTCGGGAGATTGTTTTTATCACAAGCAAGCAAATTTAAAAACACCGGGTTGCCCTCCCGGCCAGAACTAATTTAAATAAAATGGGTTGCCCTCCCATAAGCACTAAATAACTTCTAAATCCCCCGATCATTGGGTTGCCTCCCAAGAGCGCTCTAGTTATTTAGAGGTCAAAGAGCTTAACCTCCCTGCAAACAATCAATCTGTAGTAGCTCTTTTTCCCTCAGAGCATTCCAAGGTTATCGAATCCATAGGGAACAAGCGGAACTAATACTATTAAAAGGCTACTAACATATTGCAATGGGTTGGTTGGTGTGAATGATAACGGTGAGAAAGTGGAAGGTGAATGTTATTGAAGAGGTAACAGGATGATGAAGGATTCTCTCCTTAGTATTGGTTCACTAGCATGCAACCTTATTCTTATCAACTCGAGTGATGACTCTAATATTCTACAAGACATGGTGGTTTCGTTCACCCCGGCTGTCACTACAGAGGCTATTAGCTCCCCACTGGTTTCTTGCACTATGTAATGGGCAAAAGTGTATTGGCCGATACACTAATGAAAGGGATAGATAGATGTGCAATAAAGTTCATCACATAGTTTAATTCATCGAGAGAGTATCAACAAGTATGAGAGTTACATGACCAGATCCCCGCACCAGAGAAGAGAATATGAGACTACTCACTCATCCTTCCGCTAGACATAGCAGAGGGATGAGAAATAGCGCTGGAACGCGCACAAGCCGATCGGCGCAAGCGTCGCGTCGATCGGCGCGACCTCCCTTCTGGTGGATCTCGTCGGTGTTGACAACCTCCACTGCCAATATCTTGGAACCCTTGTTTTAATAACTGATTTTCGCGATAGTCGTCTCTCCTTGGTCCCCTTGGCTCTTGACAATTATCTTCCTTTTATACTCGACGGGATTAGGTCAACTTCCACCGACTATAACTCATACTGGGCTGGGCCTTCATCTTTCCTGGACCAGATCGTGTTTTAGTCATCTTTTCCTTTTGCGCCGATCGGTGCAAGGGTCGCGCCGATCGGCGCGGCTCCGCATCTGGCCCATCTTCGTTATTCTTCAACTCTTTATCCATAATTGCCCTGTTTTACACCTGTTTCCTGCGATTACATCCAAAACAGAACAACTATAAATATATGCAAATATGGGGTTAATTGTTAGTCCAAACCACCAAATTAAGACGCAAAACATCCCTTTTTGGTAGATAAAATGGGCATCTAGAAACCACAAACAGTGTCGCGGTGCGGGATGTGAGGCTGCGACACTACAAGGTTATCTTATCTCCATGGTTCATATAGCTTGGACGACCTATCCATACATCCCCTCCAATTACTTTCGACGCCACGATGTCACGATGTCTTGTATCTCTTCACTTCATCAATAGCACGACACTCTTCCCCCTTTGGGCGAAACTTGAAAGAGTAGGGAGTCTCACTTATATCGAAGCTTATCTCACCACTCCCAACATCAATACTTGCCTTTGCTGTCCTCAAGAAGGGTCTGCCTAAGATCAACAGGATCCTCGTCCTCTTATCCATATCAAGCACAATAAAATCAACAGGGACGATGTGATCTCCAATTTGAACAGGCACATCCTCAGCAATTCCATTAGGAAAGCGTACCGATTGATCGGCTAACTCCAAACACATACCCGTAGGCTCTAATTCAGGCAAATTGAGATTTGTGAATATATGACGGGGCATAACACTTACGCTTGCTCCAAGATCGCACAAGCACCTATCAAATATCCTTGTTTCAATCATGCATTTGATGCTTGGTGATCCAGGGTTGGGTTTCTTCTCCAGTGCAACATCATTGATTGCCGCCGTTAGTTCCTTAGTGATCTTCACAACCTCCTCAGAAACTAGAGATTTCTTGTTTTGCATCATGTCCTTAATGTACTTGGCATAGGTGGGAACTTGGATACCGTCAACAAAAGGGACATTGATGTAAAGCTTCTTCATAATACCGATGAACCTTGCAAACTGCTCGTCGTGTTGTCGCGCTCTTTCTGTCTTCGTCAGTAGTTGAGTATCCAGAAACGTGGCAGGGCCATGCTCTTCTGTCTCCACGCCCATTTTCAGACCAGAGAGGTCATCATCCTCCTTGCGCTGATCGGCGCTTTCAAGGAGCTGATCGGCGTCGATAGGGTCGTCGCGCCGATCGGCGCCTAGTGTGCGTCGATCGGCGTGGGGCTTCTTTGCTCCTGCAGAGTGCTCTGGATCTTCTGTTTGTTTTCCTGATCGTGTAGCTATTGCCTTCAACTACTCTACAGACATCGTATTGCCAGGAATAGCCCCCTTGTTGCCTTGAATGGCTTGCGATAGCTGTCCCATCTGTTGCTGCATAATCTTGGAATGCTTCAAAATCTGCTCATTGGAGCTCCCAATTTCTATCACCTTGTCATTAATTCCCTCAAGGACACGATCAATCTCCTTGAATTTAGTTTGATTGTCCTTGTCTATCTTCTCTTGAGCTTGGAAGAACTCATGACATTGGAGACGAAGTGGGATAGAATTTTGCATGGACGAACTAGGAGAGAAAGAACTCCTTTGTTGCTAATATTGGGGCTTCCACCCACTATTCTTCATATATTCTAGCATCTTCATCTCTTCAGGGCAATCTTTCTACACATGACCAAATTCTCCACACTCACTACATGTTGAGCGGGATTCCGCCAGCTTTAGTGTCTCTTCCTTAGGGATATAAAGATTATTGTCCAACCTCCTTTGAATAGCATCGAGGCAATCTATAATCAAGTCTTCGTGAGTCTTCTCAATCACACTCTTCGCTACTCCTTTTGAAGGTTGCAAATTCCTTAAGCTTCTCTCACCATCCCACGATTGATTTTCAACAAGCAACTTGATCAAATTCTTAGCTTCGGTGGGGGTTTTTGATATGAATGATCCTGCAGCTGAGGCGTCCAAATGTTGATGTGATAAAAGATTCAATCCTGTGTAGAACTTCTCAACAACTTCTCCAACCGTCAGACCATGATGAGGGCATGCATCCATGTATTCATTGTATCTTTCCCATGCTTCTCCAATGCTCTCATCAATATTCTGCGTAAATCCAAGAATCTTATTTTTCAAACCTTGAGTCTTACCAGGAGGGAAGTATTTGGCCTAGAATTCAGCTGCTAACGTGTTTCACACTGTTTTTACTATGTTTTCCAATCCATTGTACCATTGCTTGGGGCGTCCAACTAGAGAGAAGGGGAACAGCCGCACACGTGCTTGATCTCCTGTCAATCCCGCTATCTTGAATGTATTGCAAACCTCAAGAAAGTGTTGAAAGTGATGATTGGGATCTTCTGAACCTGTGAACGGTTGTTGCGCCACTATTCCAACGTATCTCTCCAATTGATACGGAAGTTGATCTTGAGCTTCTTGGAAATCTGTCTTGACAATACTAGTCAATTGTGGCTTGAGACGATTAACCCATAAGTACCTCTGACATCTCCTCTTCTTCTTGCTCTTGAACTGGGTCTTCTACTGTGAATAATACTCGAGGTGTTGCGTGGACTGCTTCTAAATCTCCAAGTGACTTGCTTCTCTTCTCCGCTGTTCTCTTCTTGTGAAAGAGTCTTTCTGGATCATCGGCGTAATTAGAGGGTTTGTTTGACTTAGAACCATCCATACCTGTTAGTTTCACTTAACAGAATATATGTACTAGAGAGACAAGTAAAGCACAATGACTAAAATAGGAGCTTGTTGGTCGTACCTACGCACCCACTTATATACCGCAAGAGGACGGTGTATGATTGTAGCACTTTTTCCCTTGAATTGAGTATTCCAAGCTTTATCGAATCCACTGGGACTTTAGGGATTTATTAAACAAAGTTAACAGTAAAAGATCTAGTCAAGGCAACTGTCAAAGTCAGGTTGCATGAGGGGGAGACTGGCCAGCGCAAAGGTGCGCCAGACAGTAAATCTGTCATCGCACCGATCGGCGCAGGAGTCGAGCCGATCGGCACACTGGTGAAACTAAGCCAAAGTGTGCAAGATCTAGTAAATCTATGGTCGTGCTGATCGACGCAGGAATTGAGCCGATCAGCACACTGAATGAAAACTGGTGAGTCTAAGCCAAAGTTGTTGCGCTGATCGGCGCAGGAGTTGAGCCGATCGGCACACCAGCGAATCTAAGCCAAAGTTGTTGCGCTGATCGGCGCAGGAGTTGAGCCGATCGGCACACCAGTGAATCTAAGCCAAAGTGTGCCAGATCTTGTAAACCTATGCTGTTAAGTGAGTAGCCAGATATCTACTAGTGAGATCGTAACCAGAAAGTCTAATTAAATAGTATCATAATGGGTAATTACATGGATCAATGAAAATCTATAATGAATAAGACCACCCTGCTTTCCGAGCCGCTCCCGATTTATCGCTGCCGAGAGGAAACCCTTAATCGCGCGAGTATCTTACCCTACTCAACTGTCTAATAGTGTTGCGCAGGCTTAGTGCTGTCACCGCTAAACCACACTACTAGCATCATCAAGCAACCATAATCAATACAATGTCTGAATACTATTCTAATCACCACGATCAAGATAATATCTACTTAATTAGCCTACAACTAAGCAATTGGAATAAGCACATGCATCATTATAGAATCAAGATAGACAGATCACCAAAACCATCATCAACATATTCAATCATCCTTGAGATACATGGAGTAAGATTCATCCCCGTCGAGATAGCCTACCTTGACGGATCAACTCTTAACTCCAATGGTTCTTGAAACTCAACTAAAGATCTATTCTAACGGGGCAAGCCCCGGTGGCTCTAACTCACGGATCTGGTGTCCCTTTGTCGCCTCCTCCTGCGGCGAGGGTTTACAAGTATTTATAGGGGTTCTACTCATAAAGTACTCGGTTTCTAGCAAATAAGGCGGTTGCGCCGATCGGCGCAAGTCGTGTCTTCTCTAGTTTCTTCCTCGAGTCGGTTCCTCTATCTTCCACAGCTGCCATGTGGGCCTTTTCCTTCGAGATAAAGTGTTGTACTGCACGTTGAGATCTTGAAGTTCCATAAATCTTCTTGAAGTTCCATAAATATTCTAGACAAATATCTTCAAGTGTCTTGAGCAGATAAACTTCCATAAACATGTGGAATGGGCCTCGGTCACTTCTGTGGGCCAAAATACCCTTGCGCCGATCGGCTCATGGACTGCGCCGATCAGCGCACTGGGCTTCTTCAGTGCTTTTCATCGGTTCTGGACTCCTGTCCTCTCCATCATCACTTTAATCACCAATTTTACCTGTTTCTGCAATAAAGCTCCAAAACAACCGCATATACAAATATATAGACAATATCACAGGTAAATGGCCTAAATTAGTATCAATTATGCTCTAATTGGGGTAATATTCACATATAAAAGGGGCCCTTGGGAAGTGCCAACAGTTCCCCCACACTTAAACCTTTGCTCGTCCCGAGTAAAGTAAAAGAAAGAAAAATCAAAAAACAAACTCTTTCTATCATAAAATATATCTCAAATCAGCAAATGTTGAGCATTGTTCTATTGTGGTGTATTTCATATTGGTATTCAGCAAAATAGATCAAATATGGGCATAAAGCTTTAAAGTTCTCCCCAAAGCAAAAGATCATGTCCAACTCATAAATTATAACTTTTTCACACATGAAAATCACTTAAAAGATTGTTGTGAACATAGAGAATCTATCTTCCAAATAATCCAAGGCAACAACTCATCTTTCAAATCACTCAACCTATATTCTACATCATAATGATCAAATAATATTAGTGTAAGGCTTATATGAGTAGCTAGGTGAGGTGATTCAAGTATTGCAAACATAAATCAATAATATATTGTAAAGTTAGGAGATTATTCTTCGTTGGAATTATAGAAACTTATCAAGATGGCCATTAAGAAAGAAAAATTTAAGAAAGGACTCACACTTTGGATATGTGAACATGTGCATAGCAAAAATTTGATCTTGGAAGATTGCACATGGTTGGAATGATTCATGGCTATATTAGAATAAATTTCGAGAATAAGCATGTTATATACCATCCCCCCACACTAAAAATTTTGCTAGGCCCTTAGCAAACATCAGAGTTTTTTTTTACCACTCTCTGCTGCGTCGATCGGCACTCTCCATCATCACTTTAATCACCAATTTTACCTGTTTCTGTAATAAAGCTCCAAAACAATGCATATACAAATATATAGACAATATCACAGGTAAATGGCCTAAATTAGTATCAATTATGCTCTAATTAGGGTAATATTCACATATAAAAGGGGCACTTGGGAAGAGCCAACACATGCAACAAGCATTTTACATATGCAATGAAAGTAAACATGCCATGTGATTGAAAGCAATATTAAACAAGACACAAAGGCAACCTAACAATGTCAAGTTTAACCCCTCTCAATCTTACTCACTATAAGCCATACCCTTGCCTTGAGAGAAGCCAAACCATAGTCTCAAGCACTCCCCCTTGCTTATAGCTATCTTGAGTGGGTTAGACATTGACAAATTTTTATGTGTTTTTCTTTTTAATTATTTACACATGCATAGATGCAAAGTATACTAGTCACAAAGGATTCCTAATTACCATGCAATGCAAGAAAAGAAAGAACACACTACAACTACCAAGAACTAACACAGTTACCTCCCTCATCAGTAGGTATGTCATTAAGGTCCATGTCACTTGTGGTGGACTTCACTTGATCTTCAAGTAAGCTCCCAGTCCACCACCACCACCATCTTCTAGGTCTTATTCTTGGGCACCCACTTGTACTTTGTTGACCTCTCAAGGTCAACAATGCACTTAGGCACCCATATGTTCTTGACCTTTCTATTCTTGTTTGGTGGTCCCAAAGCCTTTGCTTTCACCTTGCCACCCTTGTCCCTAAAAAGCTTGAAGTAGGTCCCAAAGCCTTTGCTTTCACCTTGCCACACTCGTTTCGATGATGTCGATGGCGGCGGGATATGAGCCAAGTCCGCGGTGGGAGACATTGTTCACAAGGTTTCTTCCAAGAATCTTCTTGTGGATGGCTCTACCTCGTGTGAGCCTCTCGAAGCCGTCCATCACCATCTTGC
The DNA here is from genome assembly GCA_030378355.1 of Eleusine indica. NCBI lineage: Eukaryota > Viridiplantae > Streptophyta > Magnoliopsida > Poales > Poaceae > Eleusine > Eleusine indica. The sequence goes on along the minus strand of CM059501.1, from coordinate 43,100,190 downwards.
TCTCTTCCTTGAGCTTGTGATATTCCTCCAAAACAAATGACTCAAGAGAAGAAACCTCGAACAAGGTGGTTAATTCATCACACATAGTAAAAGCATCACTCTTTGATGAACTAGAGGAGGGAGAGGCAAGGTTATCAACATTGATGGCCTCAAAAGTAAGTTCAAGGGCCTCGTACTTCTCACGTAGCTCTACATGATCACCCTTGAGTTTATCATAACTCTTGTTTGGGGCCTCATGAGATGTGACAAGATCCTTGAGCTCACTCTCAAGCTCACCAACATGATCCTTAGCCAACTTACACTCTTTTCTTACCACATCGAGCATTTTGGATTTCTTGACGGTGATGTCGCAGGCTTTCTCAAGCATACTCCAAAGCTCAGCGCAGGAGAGCTCCTCATCATCACTGTTGTCGCTGCTATCATCCTCACTCTCCCCAGGCTGGCTCGTGATCATGAGGCACGTGGGAGGTGGAGGAAGAGCTCGTGGAAGTGTGGTCTTGATCATGGCTAGGCCGGCCACTTCTTCATCATCGCTTGAGGAAGAGGATGTGTCACTTGAGTTGTCACTTGTCCACTCTCCAACAAGTGCTTTGCATGAGAACTTCTTCTTGTGATCCTGAGCTTTGCCTTTGCCTTTGCTCTTGTCCTTGTTGAAGTACCTCTTCTTCTTTTGCTTGGCTTTGGGATCCTCTTCTTCTTCTCCTTCATCACTTGAGTGTTGGGACTTGAAGGCTTCTTTTTTTGGCTTGGGGCAATCTCGAACAAAGTGGTTCTTGGATCCATAGTTGAAGCACTTGCCCTTGGACTTGTAAGCAAACTTGTTCTTTAAAGTCCTCATCTTCTTCATGAGAAGAGCCAAGTCCTCGCTCAAGTCATCATCATCATCATCACCACCATCATCATCATCATCTTCAGTCACTGCCTTCTTCTTGCTCTTCTTTGTCTTGATAGGCTCTTGGTTCTCGGCTTGAAGAGCAAGATTGGGTGGTTGAGGATCATCCATACCCAACTGATAGCTCTCAAAAGAAGTGATCTTGCCAAGTACTTCCTTCATGGTATTAGTCTTGAGGTTACCTTGCAAGGTGAATGTGATGATGGACTCATACTTGGGGTATTTGAATAGCCTCAAGAATCTTCTTATCACCTCAACAGGCTTCAGCTTGAAGTCATCCCCAAGAGCATTGATTTCCTCCACTAGTACATGAAAGCGAAAATAAACAATGTTAGCTCTCTCATGTGGCAATCTAGTGAAGTTATCGTATTTGTTCTTCAACACATAGTATCTATCCTCTTTGACATCACTAGTACCCTCATGGAGACCTTGAATCTCAGTCCAGATATCATGTGTTGTCGAACTAGCATCCAATCTAGCAAAGACATCCTTAGTTATGTATGGAAACAAAGCATTCTTGGCTTTAGCGTTGTTCTTAATGAAATCATGTTCAAGCAGGTTCACATCCGCATCAGACTCATGGGTCACCATTCATATCTCTAGATCAAGGGACTCTAGGTAGGCTTCAATACGAGCCTTCCAATACCCGTAGTCCACCCCATTGAATATGGGAACACTCCACACCTGTCCCGGCATCCTTACTCAAGGCGGTGAAGCCCTAAAGATGAGCACTTAGCGCTGATATCACTTGTAAGGACCAAAGGCGTACCAAGAGGGGGTTGAATCGATAAGCCTACCATGAATCTGAATACTTCAATTCACATCACTAGAACCTAGCAATCATTGCAACCTAACAGTTCTAGGAGGCCAAGAACCTACACATGCTAGTGTTCATGATGAGAGCGAATACGGAAGCTAAACACACTAGCCTATGCAAGCCACAATTCAACCTACTGACTAGAGCACACAAGTGCGGAATAGTAAAGAGAGGGTCAAGGAATTCTCATAATTTTTTCCTGAGGTCTCGGAAGGATGGCGCCTTCACCTAATCCTCGTTGGACCACTCCCACCGGAGTTCGGTCCCTCCCGCCACCGATGTGGAGTTCTCGCCCACGAGCCCGCATTCCCTCCCGGAGTGAAGACACGGTGCACGTCACCGCTGCCACCAAGGCACAAGCTCGCCTCCCTTGAGAACTTGTTGGACTCTCCGAGTCGTCACAGGCGCTCACTAGCGATGCCCCTTTCACCGGCGGGCTTAAACCGGGTACAAATATGTGACGGCCTTCACAACCAATCATGATAGGATCGATCACCGACACCTAACCGGTCTAGGTATCACCATAGACCAAGAGTAACAACCTAGATCACACCCTCAAGGACACCCTTGCCTTAGATGTGCATCAACGCTCAAGTTACTCTCACTAGCACTCTCAAGATATGCAATATCTCCTCCTAGTGCTTTCTTCTTTTCGTCTTGGCTCTCACCAAATGCTCCAAGCAATTCCACTGGCCAAGAGTTGTCTCCAAGACCCCAGCAACAAAGTTATATAGGCTTCCAACCTCCAACTAGTCGTTGCTCCATGAAATCAGCTTTCTGGGCCAACTGACCGGACTGTCCGGTAACTGCCTGACCAGACCGTCTGGTCACTGCAGATCTAGCTCCAACGGCGCTGTCCACTACTGATCCTCTGTATTGACCGTTCGGTCCGATCATCTGACTGCACCGTCTGGTCTGTCCAGCCATCGGACATCCTCGTCGGACTCCAGAGAGCTCACTTCCTCTATGTCCCGAGCCTCAGCCCTACTGACCGGACCGTCCGGTCTCTAGGGTTTCCAGACTCGACAAATTCCTCACAGACTCCTCTCTGATCTCCTAGTGACTGTACAGTCTAGTCTCCTCTGACCCCTCTATCCGGTCACTACATCCACAAGCTGAAACTCCTCGTCCTTGCTTGACTTCGTTTCCCGGCTTCTCCGAACAGCTCCTTGGCTTCTCCACTATCACATAGTGCCTGTGATTTCACTGAGCATCCATGCATATCACCGACTAGACATGACCTAAGAGAAATGACCTAGACCCCTTTGATAGTCCGGTTTTTTCCTATGGACTCAAAGCCCCAACAACTAGACTAGTGTTCCAAACACTTGCTCCATAGCTTGTCCTTAGCCTTGATCCATCTCCATAAACCCTTGGACTCCATCAAGCTCATCAAGCCTCCATGCTTGCGGTCATTGTCATCCATTTCCAAGGCAATCGTAATCATCAATAAGATTTGTAGTAGAGTTTAGAGATGATATCTGCATAGACAACACTCGTGTAGATATTAGCTCATAATTTTATAGTTGTCATCTATCACCAAAACATTCATACCTTGGGGATCCAATCATCAATGGTCATGAAGCTTACACTATTGACCTAAAATTCATCTCTTTCCTATATTTGATTACCAAAACATATGCTATCTTCGATGCTTACCAGGCTCATGCTGAACTTAAGGTACCTCACTAGCATCCATGATCGTAGTGTAGAAACTGTTAAATATATTTTGTGTACCCCATTGATTTAACTTTTTTTAATCATTGTGCTTGGATATCTCCCTGTATTGGTGTATAAGAAAGATAATTGTATTCCTGATTTATTGGTCTTGGTGTGCTACAAGGTGCACAAGGTGTTAGTTACTTAAAGGGCGGGCAGGTGGATCACCCTAAGGAGCTCAAGGCTTGTGGACACATGAAGTTCGGGTTAATCTGTCACACAGGTACATAATCTGATGAATTGTTGTGGTCTTTTATATATTATTGCATTTTCTGTGTTCAAAGTTCTTGCAGTTCTAATTTGGTGCAAGCACTTCTGTATGTGCGATGAGCTGAAATAGGTCCAATTTGTTGGCCAACATGCAGAATGTGAGTGTGTTGCATCATATAATTGCAAACAAGGTAAGCTTCGAAGATTTTCAATTTTAATCGAGAAGCATTTTTTATTTACTGCTGGGTACATCTATAGTTTGGTATTGCTTCAGTTTTTATCTTTTTTTCTATGACATAATAGCTCATTGGGTCTCATTGGATGACTGGGTACATTTATATGCGCCATAGGATTCGGGATGACTGGGTACATTTATATGTGCCATAGGATTTGGGCACTGATGAGAATGCAGCACAAAATAGAGGGGGGACAAATCGTTCCAGCATAGTGCCAATATCAAGGACGTGTTGCTGCTAGGTATTACTTTATCAAAGCTTGCTGGACTTGGTTTTGGTAGTGAACAAAGTCCGAAGTATCATGCATTAGGCAAAATGGAATTTGTAAAGCACCATTTAGCTTGTGTAGCTAATTTTCTTGCTTGTTTCAGTCTGAAATTTGTATTCCTTTTTTTTTTTTTGAGAAATTTTTTGTTCCTTTTTTAGATTTCACATGCTACCTAAGTGAGATTGGTTGGCTAATGACATGTTTTCATGAAGGATCATTCGATGGTCAAAGCATCAAGATACTATCCATTATGGGAAAAAAAATGTTGTAGCCTATAGTGGACCCAACATGACGAGCTTGCTGCCTGGAGTGGAAGGGTAACGGGCGGGGCATGTGATCGTTCTTTGTTCTTGAATGTAAGACATTTGATGCTCAAAAGCAAGGGGGTCGATCAGGTTTTCTGTATTGGGGAATCTAGAGGAAGAAGACAGAACCATGGGAAAGCCGGAAAGGGGGAGACAGAACATGAGCAGCGGCTCTATTTCTGAATATTTGATTGATGCTACTTTTAGATATTAACATTACCTCTTTTCATCCGCCTCTGACTCTAATTTGTGTTTTTCTGTGCAGTGAGGAAGCTATATAACAACAAAATCCCGTGGCATGGTGTCTCTGTGCTAGATAATGGAAGCGAGTGGGTCTAGATAATTTTGTGAGGTACAAATTAACTGTAGATGAACCATTATTCTGCTTTAGATACTCTTTTTTGTCTTTGGTAGTTGTCGATGTAAAGTTCACATTTGGTGGAAGCTATCATATTTGTATTGTCTATATATGGCCGTGCAACGTCTGCTCTAATCATGATATTGATGATTAGTTTCTTCTTGATGGTTGATAGATGCCGGAGAGTTTTATGTGTTGGTGGGTGTTGTTACATCTTGCATGAGTTCATTTTTAAACCAATTTTGTATTTTTTCCTACAATTAAAACTTAATATTTATATCTTCTTATCAATAATATGAAAAAGGAAAAAGATGTGATACATGTAGAAATCATGGTCTATGATAGGCCTACCTGATATGTACAATTTTACTTGGCATTTGCGTGTGTACTATGTGTGCAGAGCCCGACTTCATCGACTGCCCCTGGCCTGATGCAATTTTATATGTACACTATTGGCTAATGAGTGCTTTGTTGTTTATCGGATCATTAAGGTCTCAGGCCATCTAAACATTTCAAAGTAAAAAATGCTTGGAGTGTATCTTCTTATTTTTTTTAAAAAACAATGTGTAGTCCTGTAATCTTTATTTTTTTTTTGTTGTTTTACCTTGTACAGCTATCTATGCACTACTGCCTAATCTGTGTGCAATGACGCAAATTTATTACCTCTTGTGAATGTGATGGCAACATATCAAAACCTGTTAAAAAGAAAAAGTATTAGGAACATACGAGCGTACCAGACTGTTTATGTTGTTTTAGAAACATTTTGTCAGTCATGGCTAGATGTTTTTTACGTCAGAACAGTGTATAAATCTTTTCTAAATATCTTTCTGTTGCAACAAATTGTTATATATTATTTAATATATGTTGGTTTACACACTATATCACATTGTTTTTGCATGTTTTGGTGTAATTAATATATTATAATTTTTAACCTATTTGCTTGAATAATTTAGATATGCGCACTATTGAAGTTGTTTTCGTATTTAGAAGTAATCATGTGAGCAAGTAGCACTAGCGGACTTCTTGATTGATGCCTTCCAACCCTTTTACCAGAACTGACATTCTGTCCCAAACTACTCTTTATTATATGTAGGAATCAACAACTATTTTTCTTCATCCAGTATGAATCATTGCCATAAAGAAATGTTTTGCTATTTCATAAAATCACACCACCCCGATAAAGAAGGAGTCTCTGGTAGATGTAGGTGCAAAACATGATATGTTCTTAGGACGTGCGTGCCGCACGGGCATTATAAGGATATTCAAAGTTCTTTTTTCATTTTAGATTGCTTAGATATTTGCAGCATTAGTTGTCAATCGATAAGGATCTTGCCGATGGGTAAGCCAACACATCACAGGTTCATCTTCTTGTTATCTCGCTATTCAGTCATTTGTGAACTTCCTGTTACTAGCTGATTAGTTCGGAACAAGTTCCTTGCAATTAATTCAGCTCTTGCCTAGAGGGGACTGCCCAAGGTAACACATGATGTAGAGGATTCCACCAAGTGTGATTTAGTGTCTAAGCTGCCAAGGTTTACCATGTATCCACTGGAACGGTAACCTACTAATCTCCCCTTCCTATGTCGCTCATCTGGAATAGGAACGTTGTTCACACCTACTGTTGTAGCTGCTTCTATTGGCTTCAATATGCTAATCTGTTATAATTTTCTTGCTACTCAGTTGGTCAGATGAAAGAACAGTTTGACTTTTACTATTAATATTTAACAAGGTAGTGAAATTCATGTCGTGTTGAACTTTAATATATTCACCTGATTTTAGCGACATTCATGTTCTTTCTGAATGCAATTATTACTATAGTTGTTTATGCTTATTCCAAAAATTGATCTCTCTATCTCCTACAGTTTGAAACCTGTCTGGTGCTTGTTATAATTTAATAAAATGGTCAAATGAGAAATTTAACAATATTACTTTGATTATAATTCTCTACTCTTGAGATAAGATTAGTGGTCGCATGGAGTTTTTCATGTGAGATTCAGAGTGGTTGAGAGTTTTTATTATTCTGATGTAGACCTACATTTTACATAGACATGACATTCAGAGGTTTTTTTTCTTTTTAGACATGACCTATATTTGTAGCATCGGTTGTCGATCGATAAGGATCTTGATGATGGGTAAGCCAATGCATCACAGATTTGTCTTCTTGCTATCTCGCTATTCGTTCATTTGTGAACTTCCTGTTACTAGCTGATACATTCGGAACAAGTTCCTTGCAATTAAATTAGCTCTTACCCAAGAGGGACAGCCCAAGGAAACATATGATATAGAGGATTCCACCAAGTTTGATTTAGTGTCTAACCTGCCAAGGTTTACCATGCATCCATCGGAATGGTAACCTACTAATCTCACATGATTAAGTCAAATGTTGTTCACACCGACTGTTGTAGCTGCTTCTATTGGGTTCAATATGCTAATCTGTTGAAATTTTTTGCTACTCGGTCAGAGGAAAGAACAACTTGACTTCTACTGTTAATGTTTCACAAGGTAATGAGAGTTGTGTCGTGTTAAACTTTGATATATTTCAACTTGTAAGGACCGAAGGCGTACTGAGAGGGGACGGGGGAGGGGGGGGGGTTGAATCGATAAGCCAACCACAAACCGAATACTTCAAATCACACCACTAGAACATAGCAATCATTGCAACCTAACAGTTCTAGGAGGTCAAGACCTTACATATGCTAGTGTTTATGATGAGAGCAAATGCGGAAGCTAAATACACTACCCTATGAAAGCCACAATTCACTTCTCAAGCTGACACAGGCGCTCACTAGCGATGCCCCTTTCACCGGCGGGCTCAAACCATGTACGAACGTGTGACGGCCTTCACAACTGATCATGGTAGGCTCGATCACCAACAACTAACCGGTCTAGGTCTCACCATAGACCAAGAGTAACAACTTAGATCACACCCTCAAGGACACCCTAGCCTTAGATGTGCACAATGCTCTTGTTACTCTCACTAGCACTCTCAAGATATGTAATATCTCCTCCTAATGCTCCTCTCTTTTCCTCTTGGGTCTCACCAAATGCTCCAAGTAATTCCACTGGCCAAGAGTGGTCTCCAAGACCCCAGCAACGAAGTTATATAATCCTCCAACCTCCAACTAGTCGTTGCTCCATAAAATCATCTCTCTGGACGCCATTGACAGGACTGTCCGATCACTACCAGACCGGACTGTCCGGTCTCTCTGGAACGGCTCCCAAAGCCGTTGGCTGTTCTATCTAGATGATCTCTTGCACTTCTCTGTCCCGAGCAACCTCCAAACAGACCGGACCGTCCGGTCTATAGACCGGACCATCCGGTCTCTACAAGCCTTCGCGCTGACAGACTTCTTCGCGGACTTCTCTCTAGTCTCCTAGTGACCATACAGTCTGGTCTCCTGTGACCCCCTTGTCCAGTCCCTACGTCCAGAAGCTGAAACTCCTCGTCCTTGCTTCACTTTGTTTCCCAGCTTCTTCGAACAGCTCCTTGGCTTCTCTATTGTCACCTAGTGCCTGCGATTTCGTTAAGCATCCATGCACATCACGGACTAGACATGACCTAAGAGAAATGACCTAGACCCCCTTGATAGTCTGGTTTTTCCTATGGACTCAAAGCCCTAACAATTAGACAAGTGTTCCCAACACTTGCTCCATAGCTTGTCCTTAGCCTTGATCCATCTCCATCAACCCTTGGACTCCATCAAGCTCATCAAGCCTCCATGCTTGTGGTCATTGTCATCCATCGCCAAGCAATCATCATCCATATGATTTGTAATAGAGTTTAGAGATTATTCCTACAAACACAACACTGGTGTAGATATTAGCCCACAATTTCATAGTTATCATCTATCACCAAAACATTCATACCTTGGGGATCCAATCATCAATGGTCATAAAGATTACAATCTCCCCCTATTTGGGATTGATGACAACCACTACTTAACATAATTTTATCAAGAAACAACAAGGCTAAAAGAGCTACACTACAATCAAGAGGAACCTCAAAAGCATAAGCAAAGAACAAACAGGTTCGTACTCAATCAAGCATCATCAAGAGCTAAGGGAAAGAAATGAGAAGCACACTCTAGATGATAATGCATGCATGTCATGATAGGATTTTAAAGAAAGCATAAAGATATGTAATGCAAGGCATGAATGATGATATGCAACAGGATAGCATGATAATGCATAAGAATTAAAAGCAAGCAATCATCATCAAGGAATCATACACAGGCATACAGGATAAATAAAGGAAGACAAAGCACTGCATCTCCCCCTTTGGCAACAAGCACCAAAAAGAGAAAAAAGGAAACAACTAAGCACTCGTGGTCGAAGGAGGTGGTGCAGCAACATCCTCTTAGGGATCTACTCTGTGTTGTTCCTGTGCTGGGTCCTGCTGCTCTCCTTGAGCCTGTGTCACCTGAGCGTCCAGCTGCTCAAAGGAGTCAAGGTCAACTAGTGACTCAGACCCTCTGTCCTGTCCTGCTGGTGGGACTGTGGATGTTTCTTGAGCAGCTGACGCCTGAAGAAGAGCAAGGTCATCGACATCCTCCTGAGTGAAGCATCTGCGGACAAGATCCTCTACTACCTAAGGTGTGACAATCGTAGAGTCTGTAGCAGAAGAAGGTAGAGTTGTAGCTGTCTCTGGGGCTGTCTGAGACTCTGCTCAAGTGGTGTCTGAGAACAGGCTCCTGACTAGTGAGTGCTGGTAGGTGGAGGGTCCTGCCATCTGCGAAGTAGAAGATTGTGTCGGTGAAGTAAACAACGCAAATACTGAGAAGGAGGACTCGGGGGAGAACTGAGCTGGTGAGCAAGTCTTTCCTGCTCCCCCTGTCGGTAGCACCCCTGAAAGTGAAGGCAGTCTAGAATATTGGGCTGTCATCATAGCAGTGAAGGGTCCTGGTTGTGTCTGCAGCGGCTGAAACTATGAAAGTGTAGAAAGTCCTGGCTACTGACTAGCCTGTCTCTGAGTGAACTCTGCCATCTGTGTCATAAGTGTGATCAATAGTGCCATCTGCTGTCTCTGGAGCTCTGCCTGACCCATGATCACCTCCATAATCTGACACATCTCCTCAGATGAGTTCTGAATGAAGTCACTCAGATGTCCTGCAAGTGCTGCTATGGAAGTAGCAACCTCTTACTGTGTACCTGTAGGCTGGGGTGGTGCTCCGGTGTTGGCTGACTCAGGAACCATCGTCTCTAGATGAGTTGCCTACTTGTGAGTGACCGGCGGTGACTCCTGCTCCTCCTCCCCCATCTGCTGACTCGAGGCCAACTGTGATCCCCTAGGGACTCGAGGTGATTAGCTGGTGGTCACCTCAAGGAACGCGTCGTACTGCTCCTCAGTCACAAGACCTAGTCTCCTCAGAAGATAACAAATATATAGACCATAGACTAGCTGACGTCCTCCAATCCTCTCAGAGATAACCTCCTCCATCTTAGCTATCATCAGATCTACCAAGTCAAAGTGTTGTCTGCTCAGAATAGCTGCCACTACCCACTAGTGTAGAAGCATGAACTCCACTCTATACCCAGACCTAGGAATGATAGTCCTGGTGACTATTGACCTAACCACCTTTGCCTCTACTGTAAGCCTGGCAGGGCGTCTGTCAAATTCTGGAGTGTGTGGTGGTGAAAAGGCTACTGATACCATTTCATCTAGAGGTAGCATCTCTCCTTGTGGTCTGTGGAGTGGAGCGAAGGTCCCGTAGGTGCTCCTGTATAGCTGAAAGTTTGAAGCTAGAAGTCCTAGTATAGCTATGAGATCCTTCCTGGTCAAGCGCTCGGGCTCACCTCTGAACAAGAACCAGATCTCTAAATGATCTCTGGCTACCCACAGTGTAGCGTACAACTCCATGATGATGTCCTCTCTGTATCTGTATGGAGTACTGACTAACTCTGATAGTCCAGGAAAGTACGTGAAGTACTGATCCATGTCAGTGCCTGTGACCCTCCTCGTGGCCGGGTACAACATGTACTGTTGTGGCACAAATAGTCCAGCCTTGTCCTTCCTGGCAAGGTACCATCTCAGACCCTCACTGATCCTCCTCTAAAGACCGATCCAGTACCTCTCTCCTCCAGCAGGGTCCCTAGGGACTAGAACCCACTGCTCGAAGGGGACGAGATGACTCACCTTCAGGTCCTTGGCAGGAACCTTATGGATGTCTTCCTCTCCAGTTGTTGCTACTAGTCTCTACAGCCTCCTGGTGCACACGTCACACGTGCACTGTAGATCTCCTGCCCGGTGAGCTGACCTCTGGGGTATAGTCTGTATTGGCTGCTCAGTCTCCTCCTCCTCTGAGGACTCTATTTCAGACTCTGAGCTCTCCTCCATCTCAGATTCCTCCTGCTACCTGGAGGATCCCTGCTCCGCAGGTCTCAACGACCTCTCCTGACAAGAAGTCGGAGTACCCTACGACCACGGTGGTAGCCTCACTCCTGTATATAGCTCTGGGGTGTTGTCCTCTGTCTGGTGCTCCTCCTGTGGCCCTAGTCATCTGTTTGTGTACCCGTGATCAATAGTGCTCCAGGTGTCTTGCGTGCTGTCTCCATAGCCTCTAGGTGTTATGCAACCCTCAAGGCTCCCTCTAACTTTGGTCTACCCTGGTCCTCTTCTTGCTCTTGGGGTTCTCTGGCATATTTCCCTTCCCCTTATCCTGACCTGATCCTGCCATCTCTGCTGCTGTCAAGTGTCACCTAGGAGAAGAACGAAGTCAAACACCAAAGAACACAACCGATCACCGAAAAGATGAAGTCTTGGGGTCACCGGCAATGGAGGAAGGAGGAAGGGGCAAGCTTTCCCTTTTCCTTCGGTGGAGCTCAGCTCCATGGTCTCTCGGTGCACGTGCGAGAGCGAGTAGAGGTGCGACAGCGATGCTCAGCGGCTTGGCAAGGTGGCAGCGCTGGAGCATGGCGGCGGTGGCGGCGACTCTGCCTAGGGTTCATGGGCGCGCGGCTATGCGGATGCGACGAGGGGGCAAGCGGCAGCGTTATTGTGCTGGAGCGAGGTCACGGCGGCTCGACGGTGAGAGCGCGATGTCGACGGGGAGGCGGCGGCAAGTGCGTGTCCTGGGCGTCGGGCTCGAACGCGGAAGAGAACAAGGACGACTCGAATTGACCTAGGTCAAAGACTAGAGACAAATGACCGATATCCAAAGAAGAATAGATCAACGGTCACAGATTGGGATTGCTTCGCGCGATCAACTATAGTGACCGGACAGTACGCTCACTAGACCGGACCGTCTGGTCGCTTCGGGGTTCCGAAAATCCAGGTTCTGGTGAACCAGAACTTGTGTAGATAGGACCGTATGGTCTTTAGACGAGTTCCGTCCGGTCTCCATTTTCATTCTCCCTGAAGAACTGTGCATTGCCACACAGACCGGACTGTGTGATCTTTAGAGCAGACTGTACGGTCACTATGAAAAATTTCGCAGAATCAAGAAACCTCTTCAATTTTTCAAGCCCCCTCACTCAACACCCAAATAAACATTGCACTTGGAACATGAAGGGAACTCTCAAACACTCATTTTCAAATAATTGCTCTTTATGACCTTATAATTTTCGTAAATGCCAAATGAAGAACAGAGCAAATAAGAACCAAGGCAATTAAGAACCAAATGGGTATGTATGAGCCTTAGTCCATGAACCGCGCGAGTGGGTTTAACCTCGGAGTTCATAAGATCTTGCTCAATGGGCATGAAGCACAATCCTTTCCTTTGGTCACACTTGTGGAGATGTAATCTCATATAGATCATGAGGCACAAATATCTCCAAATATGACAAGCCTCCTTTGTGTTTCCTATATGATGCATGCAACAATTGATAGGTCTCAAAAGCAGTGATCTTACCAAGCACGTCCTTCATGGTCTTGGTATTGAGGTCACCTTGCAAGGTGAAGGTGATGATTGACTCATACTTGGGGTCTTTGAATAGCCTCAAGAATCTTCTTATCACTTTAACATGCTTGAGCTTGAAGTCATTCTCAAGAGCATTGATCTCCTCTACTAGTACATGAAAGCGAGAATAAACAGTGTTAGCTCTCTCATGTGGCAATCTAGTGAAGTTATCATACTTGTTCTTCAGTACATAGTATCTATCCTCTTTGACATCACTAGTACCCTCATGGAGACCTTGAATCTCAGTCCAGATATCATGTGCTGTCGAACTAGCATCCAATCTAGCAAAGACATCGTTAGTTATGCATGGAAACAGAGCATTCTTGGCCTTAGCGTTGTTCTTAATGAAATCACGTTCAAGCAGGTTCACATCCGCATCAGACTCATGGGTCACCATTCATATCTCTGGATCAAGGGACTCCAGGTAGGCTTGCATGCGAGCCTTCCAATATCCGTAGTCCTCCTCATTGAATATGGGAACACTTCCCACCTGTCCCGGCATTCTTACTCAAGGCGGTGAAGCCTCAAAGATGAGCACTTGGCTCTGATACCACTTGTAAGGACCGAAGGCATACCAAGAGAGGGGAGGGTGAATCGGTAAGCCGACCATGAACCAAATACTTCAAATCACACCACTAGAACCTAGCAATCGTTGCAACCTAACAGTTCTAGAAGGCCAAGACCCTACACATGCTAGTGTTAATGATGAGAGCGAATGCGGAAGCTAAACACACTAGACTATGCATGTCACAATTCAACCTACTGGCTAGAGCACACAAGTGCGAAATAGTAAAGAGAGGGTCAAGGAATGCTCATGATTTTTTCCCGAGGTCTTGGAAGGATGACGCCTTCCCCTAATCCTCGTTGGACCACTCCCACCGGAGTTTCGGTCCCTCCCGCCACCAAATGTGGAGTTCTCGCCCACGAGCCCGCAATCACTTCCGGAGTGTAGACATGGTGCGCGTCACCGCTGCTGCCAAGGCACAAGCTCACCTCCCTCGAGAACTTGCCGGACTCTCCGAGCCGACACGTGCGCTTACTAGCGATGCCCCTTTTATCGGTGGACTCAAACCGTGTACAAATGTGTGACGGCCTTCACAACCGATCATGATAGGCTCGATCACCGATACCTAACCGGTCTAGGTCTCACCATAGAGCAAGAGTAACAGCCTAGATTACACCCTTAAGGACACCCTAGCCTTAGATGTGCACAATCTTCTTGTTATTCTCACTAACACTCTTAAGATATGCAATATCTCCTTCTAGTGCTGCTCTCTTTTTCTCTTGGCTATAACATACGTACTGTTATACTACCAAACCATGTTTATGAGGTAGTTCTTAAATGGATTGATGACCTGATGAGGATCTTTGTGTTTGTCATTCTGCCCTCTTCACAAAAACACCTAGAGGATATTTTACAACTTAAATTTACTGATGGTTGCAACCTAAATTTATTAGGTAATACTTTGACCCATTCGGTTATAGATAGTATTCCCCCTCCATATCTTAGGACTTTAATATCACGCTACACATCCAAAAGTTACATACATCATGCATATTTGTGTTTGTTGGTGCTGATTTGAATTGCTGGCTCAAATGATAGGTATGAGTGGTTGTACAGGGTACATGCGTTCCTTACCTATCAGATATCTGATTCCATTCTTTGACCAAACATAGGGTACTACGGATCAAAAAACAACAGCCTCACTTTGCACTTTTCCAATCCCTCAACTGAAGTTATCTTAACTGGAAAAATGACTTCTATACCTGCCGATGCCACATGCAAACCAGATTGGTGCAAACAAAAAACATTCACATTGCTACACATTATATTACATCAGTTCTTAAGTGCATTTAATCTAAAAATTATAGTGGCTACAAAACTGAAGCCACTTGGAGGATTCTTTCATTTATTCAAACACCTTCAGTTTTCAATCAGGTTGCCTCTGACCAATTTTTTTTCAGGTTTTAATTTTTATTTTTGACTGCATGGACACATACTGCTCTTACCAGATAGAGGAGAAAGAAAAGAGCATATAAGCAATATACGAGACAATAATATCGGCACCTTCAGGCATCATCACAAAAATAAAAAGATTAGTTAGGGGAGTGTTGTTAAGAGCACATAGAGAGATGTCAGGATGCTATCTCTTTGCAACAACACATATCCAGCAAACCCAACTTCATGTTTAGAAACACATAGAGGGGTTGGCTGGTTATGTGTTCTTACGAAAAGAGAGCATCCTGACAACTTTAAGGGGAGGTTGAAGGCGATGTTGCATATATGTTGCTTCCAAAACTCCTTGCGATGAAAGTTGCATTATTTTCTAATACATTAGTGTGAGATACTATTGTCCATTGTGGTGCCAATGTTCATGTCTAAATCTTTATGGGGATGGCAACAGCCTATTCTACTTTGGTACTCGTGTTTTGTTCATTTTGTAATGCTAAAATTATTTATATTTTCCTATACTATTGTGCTCAGTTGCTAGGATGGTGAACCCAATTGTTGAATATGGAATCTTTATAGGTTTTCTCAAGTGCTGAAATTAAATAAGGTTAATTGTAAAAAAAAGATATATACAAAACAAATTGATTAAGAAGAATCACCGAAGTTGTATCAATCTGACCTAAAATGGTGGATGTGTGCCTTCCTCTATGATTGAGATATGACAAGGAAGTTGAGGGCACTTGCTGGTTGCAACTGTCCATCGACCATCACCCGTTGCTGTTTAGGCCAAGGATTGTCACAAACCTCCATTCAAGCCTTCTTGTAGTGATCACGTGGAATAGGTTTTCGCTATCGCATGTAGTTGTATAGGTCGCATATCGGTGCTATTTGGTCGGTCGCCAAAGGTCGTTACCACACTACGTCCATGCCGGCAATGACCAACCAATACTTTCCCTTCGTTCCTGATTGGCGGACTTCCTCCTTGGCCATGGATCACCGGAGAAAATGGTGGTGGATTATGTTTGAAATTAGAGAAGTCAAATTCAAAAGAAGGAATGGTTGTATTGCATGGAATATATGGAAGGGAAATAACTAATGGTTTTGGGGTGGGTACGCGGTGGAAAGTAACCCATAGTCCGGTGAAAAACATAATTAAACATAGAGATTGCATCGCATGTTGAAAACATCCTCACGTGAGGTTGTCTTAATTACAAGGATCCGGGTACTAATCCGGTGGCTAAAGGACAATTAGACATTGATCAAAGTCAGATGTGACGAGTGGGTAGATAATCATAGATTGTCATATAAAGATATAAAGATACTACATGTCACATATGTAACATTAAAATCATCTTATTCAATGGTCTTGTGGATAGTCCCAAATGTTTCTAGATGTACATGTATGCGAGTGATGTTTAATCGTTAGGACGAGTTTTTTTTATAATTTAAAAAAGATTCAGCATTGACATAAATATAAATTGTTAACAGAAGAAATACCACTATAGATACAATATCAATCTCTTGAAATGTAATTGATACATCTATTATTATTGATTATATTTTGCCTTTAATATTATAATAATTATTTTAATACTAGCAAAGTGCCCGAGCATTGCTATGGGTTTAAAAAAACAAAATACTTTTTATAATTTAAACATACATTATTTATACAATATAATTGTTGATATTTTTTACATGAAAGATCATATTTATATTACTATTGATGCTTCTTAGTGTATCATTTTATATGTCATAAGTAACAATTTTTTTATTATTTTTTACCATATTCTTATTATAAATTTTTTTTACCTCTAATATTAACGATTTCCACATGTAGTGTCGTTTGAGTACTATATTATAAAATTAAGTGAAATGACATTAAAAAATGCTTAAATATGAGAAGTACCGATATGAAGCCTAATTCGTCATGCAAAAAGGGATTTACACAAGCTCATGATGTCTATAAGACACCACTAGACCACTATGAAGCCCAACATGCAAGATCAAGGTCGTGACCCAGTATCTAAAAATCTATAGAAGCTTTATCCGATAGAAAAAATCAATTCACGTAGAATAGAAATAATACTATATTGCGACGCGATTTTGGACTTGAAAACATATTCTAATGAGATCTTGTTGAGATCTTTTTGGAACATATGTGGATCATATTATTTGGACGTTGGAGGTAGAAGATATGGACCCCGCACAAAGACCTACGCAGAGGAGTCTGAATCAGAACAAATATTTTTGCATCGTAAATTTGGAAGCCAAAACGACGGAATCTTGACTTCCATAGAATATAAAAGTTGTAGAATTTTTCGAGAGCTATGAGATAGAGTACTAGTTTGACTTATTTGAACTCCGGACGAGGGATTTATGATTTTTTTTGAATTCGGTGCTTGATATGAAAGGTATGAAATCAATTTGGATTCAATTTCTAACTTTGTGGGCATACGGCAGATTTTTTGATGACGTGAATGTTTTCACCTAAATTAATAAAAATAAAGATATTTGTCGGATTAAATTTTCATGTGCATATTAACTAGTTCAAAAAAAGATAGAGAACTTCCTTTTTCATTCATTCGCCACGGAGTAAAAATGATTTCGACGTCATTCGTGCCCAGTCGTTCAGATATATCCATTCCGGGCGCGGATCGCCTGACTTGGACGGTTTACTGCACGCGTTCTGCAGTAAAGCAACATCCACCGTTCGACGGATCCGACGTTGCTCCCTGCCTCTGTGCTCCGTGATGCCCAGTCAAGCCCACAGTTGCTCTGTTTTATCCTATCGAAGCCAACAGGAGAAAGAATTAAGGCGCGCTGATAGAAAATTTGGAGGGAAAAGAATCACCGTTGTTGTTTTTTTACCAGAATTTAATTCACAGCCTATCCCTGATGTCCACTTTCACCGTCTTCTTTTTTGCAAACCTGGAGAAGCAGCAAGAGGAAGAGGCGATGATTTGAAGCTCTCTGATTCTGTGGCCAAAGTAAGTTCAGGCACTTATGATGACTTGAAGAGGCGATCATATAATTTTTTTATTTGGCAGATCAAGTAATCCACTCTGAAAAAAACGCTATGTTAGTGGCCAACACACTGGACAACCTTACTATGCAATTTGAAGATCAAAACACAAGTACTAGTGAAAGTAGTGTTTTATTAAATCTTATTATTTACTTGTGTTGACAGATACAAGAGGAAGGGGATGACGGTGTGCAGACTGAACGAGCAGCCGACAATGCTTTTTGGGACAGCAAAAATGATTTGGGAGAATAACGTGTCTTCAGTTCCTTCACACAACTGCTAACGGCAATCTTTTCCTTGTGTGACATTCACAAACTAAAAAATTCATTATTCACAAATTTAGCAATACTGGTGGAAATTGAATGTTGATGTCTTTCTTTTGTACGCTATGAGAAGAACTCGAAAGAATTATGCATGAATTTTAGCCGTCTCTGTTTTGATCATTTCTTTTGAGCTTTGTTATGATGTTTAGAGTTAGTATTAACCGTTTATTGAGTCAGATCTAAGGGTTAATAATAAGGAGGTACCTACTGAGAGGTACTTTAAGTTGTGGACTAGTACCAATAATTTTTTTTAATTACACAAAGAGTAATTCAATATCGTATTACTGTATCAATTACGTATTATGTACAACATACTTCGTCTCTCACCTTCAAACACCACTTCGTCTCACACGACGGCGAGGACCGTCGACTTCCCCTGCCTGCCGGTGAGGTCCTCCAACTTCCCCCGAGTCCTTCACACCTCCACGCATCTTCTCGGACCGGCAAACCCTTCCAATTCCCTGCCTCTCCTCGCGCCGGCGAGTTCCCCCGCCTCTACCACAGGCTCGACAGCAGGATGATGGCTTGTGTGAAATAGCAGAGACTACAAGCGGAAAACAAACAAAGCAATCAACCGTAGTAGCAGCGGCATCCGTTGAGGACGAACGGGGAACGACGAGGATTGGCGGCGAGCGGCAAGGATAGATGCGGCGAGCATTGAGGACAGCCAGGGAAGAAAACGAATCGAGCGAGGGATCCGACGAGGACGTGTGATGAGCGGCGAGAACGGGCGCCGAGCGGCAAGAGCGGGTGGCGAGAGGCGAGGATGGCCAACGAATCAAGGAAGGAATCGAGGAACAAAGGAACCGTCGTTCTGAGACTCTCGGACGTGTATACGCTAATTAATGAATTGTAAATACCAAAATACATCGAATAGTAATTAACTAACAAAGTGTCCGTACGTTACGACGGACTTAAGAAAAATAAAACACTCTGTATGGTTTAAATAAAAATTTATTTACATAATATATTTGTTAAACATATATAGTATTATTAATATTTTTACATGAAATATCATATTTATATTACAGTTGATGCTTCTTAGTTATCATTTTATATGCAGAAGCAATCATTTTCTCACTTCCACCATATTTTCATCATAAATATGTTTTTTATCTCTAATATTGATGATTTTGACATGTAGTGTTGTATGAGATGTTACAGAATTAGATGAAATAACATTAAAAAGGTTCAAAGATGAGAAGTAGTGATATGAAGCTCGACTCTGGGTTTTTCACAAGCCCATGCACCTACAAGATATCTCTGTACGTATATGAAACCTAATATGCAAGTCCAAGTTCGTGACCTAATGACTAAGAATTTCTAGAAAGTTTATCCGAAAGAAAAAAAATCAATTTACGCAGTCGAGAAATAACACTGTATTGCGTCATGATTTTGGACTTCAAGACATGCTTAATGGGAAAAGTGTGACTATAAAAGTTGTAGATCTCGCCGAGGGCTTTCCGGAACATATATGCATCATATTATTTGGACTCCAGAGCTATAAAATATAAGTCCAGCAAGAAGACGTGCGTAGAGGAGTCCGAATCGGAACAAATATTTTTGCATCGTATATTTGGACATAAATACTTCCGAATCTATTGAATACCAAAGTTGTAAAACTTTTTGAGAGCTACGAGATATAGTCTGAATTTGTTTCATTTAGACTTCGGACGCAAGAGTTATGATTTTGAAAATCGGTGTTTAATATGAAAGATATAAAACCGATTTGGATTCAATCTCTAACTTTGTAGATACGAAGTGAACGACCGCACCTCAATTAATAAGTTATAGAGATTAAAAATATTTTTAACAATTTAAAATCAATGGCTATGATTAATTGATGGGGGAGGTACCTGAGGTACCGCCCAAACACCAGAACAAATCTCATTTCGTTTACTTTTCTTCCCTTAGACTAGAGCTTGAAGTACCTTCAGATGGATGCATTAGTTCCGTACAGGTTTACAGCAAAGTACTATTTGGGAGGGTTGTGTTAGGCTGCCTTACAAGTCCTCGTAATTTTGCTAGGATGAAGCGTAGAGTCAGCAGCGGCGTTCGATCCATTCCAACGGTGGATGCAGCTTTACGGCAAAGGCATGCAGTAAACGGCCCAAGTCAGACGATCCGCGTCCATCCATTCCCAAACCCCGTTTCTCACGGCGGCGGCCTCTCCCGGCTTCACCATATAGGCGCAGGCCGAGCCACAGGCTCCCACCACCTCCTCCTCTCACCCACGGCGGAACCCTGCTCGAGCGGGTCCGGTCCCATGGGCGCCACGTTGTTGCTTCTGTCTGCCGATTGCCCAAGTGCTGCCGGCGGATTGCGGCGGCTGTTGCCTGTGAGACCGCGGGTGGCTTCCGCTGGCCCCTGCGCGCGGCCTCGGACCTCCGTCCGCGCGGCTGCGGCGGCTGCACCAGCCGCGCGTGGCCTGCCTTACCACGCCTCCGTGGCCGGGGTCAGTGAGTCCCTCTCTTCCTTGGCTCACGCTGTTAGCTCTTTTCTTAGAAGCTTATATTGGTGTTAGCCCGTGATGTGCATTGGGAAGTGGATAGGTAGTTGCTGGTGGCAAGGGATTGAGAGGACATTAATTTTTATTTACATTGGAACTACTGTACAGTTGGGGTTGGGGATGTAAGATAATGATGGCCGTACTCAGAGTTTTATCTCACCGTAAGATGCTAGATCTGTTGGAACTTCTGAGTTTTCTTAGGGAGACACTGGAAATGACGCTAGCCACTAAGGAGTTCTGTGGCCAATTTTTGCACCTTGGCTTCTGGCTTGGATTTGTCTGGTATTTAAGAGTGCTTGATTGGAAAATGTTGTTCTGGCATGTCTGTCGCATCCAAGTATGCCAATTTAGCTATCGATTACGTACAACAGTGGATGGTTTGAGGAAGTGCTGCTTGCTTTATGGGAAGTTTCAGAAGGAGCAATGAGATGCAGGCCAATTTACGGTGTGATCGGTTAGGAGCGCGCCATCGGACCAGGCTCACCGCGTGCTTCATCTTTTAGGTATGTGGAGTACATGTTTGGATGCCTGCACCTGCTTCTGGGCCTGGTTGAGCTCATGCAGGTAGCGCCTCTGGGCCAGGTTCCACGCGAACGCTCACGTGCGTTCATGTGACCAGTCGCTCCACCTCTCTTTACTTGGCTACTACCATTCACCGCTCTGATTTCCAAAAGAAAACCCATCTCACTGTTCTAGCTGCTGGCTACAGTAGCGCTTGTTTATCGCCGTCGTTTTTGCTTCCTTCCTTTCACGAGTCGTAGCGTCATGGCCACCGACTTCGATCCATCCACAATCCAGCGGCGGTGGTGGCCACAAACGGCTAGATCAAGGCGGCATGAGCATGACCCTCCGCTGCCTGTGGTATCGTGATTTTGATGCTAGCAGCTCGAGGCGAATGATGCAGATGCGAGCAGCTCGACGAGGAGTACCATGCCGTTTTCATGATGTGAAAAATGTGGATGTGCGTATCGAATTTTTCTTGTGATTCCTTGTTTGTTTGTTGTGTGATGTCCAGATCTGGTACCCACAAATCGATTTTTTTTTGTGGTTTCTTTCTGTTAGTTGCCATGACCTTGCAAAACTTAATCCGATTTTGCTCATTTACTTTCAATTTATGCTTGCAATATTTTTAATTTCTTAATCAATTGGGCTAAGCTCAACCTTTGAAATTGGGTGGCTAAGCTCGATCTGATTTTAGTTACTCCCTCTGTTCTTAAATTGTTGTCGTCATTGACTTTTTTATTTAACTTTGACCATTCGTCTTATTCAAAATATTATTTTAAATATAACAAATTACCACCTTTCGTGTTGTTGTTGGGCCACTGGTTGAGTTATTGAGGAGTAAATATTCTATGGTGGTTTGTTGGATGCAAAGCAAAAGCTGCTCGATGATCTATAACAATGAAGTATGGTGCTGCATGGAAATTAGCTTTTAGGATGGTGAGCGTTAGTCTAACTATATTTTATGTTTCATAATTCTTGTCTTAAATATACTTCAAAGGAACATGACTGGTTTATCTGGTCTTTGCAGAATTTTGTATTGAGAACGCACCAAAAGTAATTATATTTTTCTCGAATACACAGGAGAGCTGTGTATCATTGCATTAATAGAAGAAAAGAGTACAACACACACCCACACACACCCATTAGTTCAGACTACATTCGCGCCTTGTAGAACACTAGGATAACTGGCTACTAGCTACTTGGTGATTAGACACCAGCCCCTGGATCATGGTCAGACAGCAAGGAGAGATCCTTGGTTCCGGCCATTTTCCACCACCGGATTTTCTCGCCAGCTAATCAAGGCTGTTGCAAGGCTTCGCAAGATTCCATTAAACGCACACTCATTGCGGTGCCGCCATAGCGTCCAAGTGACACGATCAAATTCAATCCTCTTTGCATTGTGCTGCTTACCAACAGGTCAACCTGGCTCCACCATTCATTGAAGTTTATGTCCATAGGTTGTGGTGTGAAGGCCGCCATCCCAATCCTTTGTAGAAGCACATGCCAGAATTGGCGTGCAAACACACAGCCGATAAGGAGATGGTCAATAGTTTCATCACCTTGATCACATAGAGGACAGCGTGTCAGATGCGGGAAACTTCGTCGCGCGATTCTGTCAGCCATCCAGCAACGTTTGTGCGCAGCTAACCATAGGAAGAACCGGCATTTGCCAGGCGCCCAGCTAACCATAGGAAGAACTGGCATTTGCCAGGCGCCCATGTTTTCCATATGCGTTGCCATGGGCCAATGTGCACTGCGCCCTGAAAGAGACCCTCATATGCATAAGTGTTCTAAAAAATATCCTTCGCATAACTATACATGTAGGATTTACAATAACCATCTTTGGAAAGATCTTGGCTTACAAATTTATATGATCAAAAGTAGTTATCTAGTTTTGGCAGAGCTGTTTAATTTTATATATGCAGTTAGAATCATTTTAGTTGTTATATTAGACATCCGATGAACTCTGAATTTCTGGTTCTTCAGCAAAGCAGTGGAGTTTACACCGTTGGTGATTTTATGACCAAAAGGAAAGAGCTACATGTTGTCAAACCAACGACTTCTGTTGACCAAGGTGCTCTTTTCACTCGGTATGCTATATTTTCCATCTATATCACTTGAATGTGGCTACATAATCTTGTTTTTTGTGCAGCCCTTGAGATGCTGGTAGAGCACAGAATAACTGGCTTTCCTGTTATCGATGACGACTGGAATTTGGTTGGTACAACTATTACTTTCCAAAAACAACTATCTATTGATGTGTCTCTACTGTTAGTTTCCTGAAGGAACTATTGTTTGATGATTCTCTGCCACTGTTACTTTCAATTGAAATTGTTTTTTTTTTTTTGGAAAGCAACATACATAAATAAGCTATTACTACAATGTTCTTTGATGACTAATCTTTTTTACCATTTCCATCTATCTTTGAAAGTATTACTACAATGTTCTTGGATTATTTTTCTGTTTCTGCCATTTCCATCCTTCTATTGGAACTTTCACAAGGTCGATTCATTCCTCAGTGTTTGTTCATGTAAAGATAACTAGTTCTAAATGTTTATATTTAAGTAAAAAGGTTTCCCCATAAATTTCCTGTTGTCCATTAAAATAGCTGATTTACAATTTAGTCAACTGTGCATTGCACTAAATAACATGCACATGTCATTGACTTAGAATCACATTTCTGTATCATAATTTCATTGTATGTGAGTCCAAAAAAAATTCATTGTATATAATTTCTTAAAGCACAGAATTCACTTTGACTGCAACTTTTTTCCCCACTGCAGGTTGGTGTTGTCTCAGATTATGATTTATTGGCACTAGATTCAATATCAGGTATATCCAGATTTGTTGATGATGAAATCGTTTGTGCATACTAAAACATAATGTGATTGCATCATAAACACTTCAGGGTGGCTCTTTACCGTAACTGTTCGTGCGGTGTTTTTACCTAAATTTTACTGATGTGGGATCCTATAGCGTAGTAGTAAGCAGTACAAAGATATTTGGAAACTGTTTTCCTTAGTTTGGTTGGTTTTAGATGTTACTATGTGGTAGTACATGTATAATGGCTATGTGCTTAACAGCTGGTTCAGTAAAGTAATATATCTTGTGAAATTTTACAGTGGACATTATGAGATGAACCAAAATTGAAGACTCTCATATTCAATTTATAGTTAGAACAGTGGCTAAAAACATTTTGTGTACTGACTTGGTCCATTCTCATCCACACAGACAACTGTTTTGGGCTAGCACACCTAACATAAAGAGTCAAAAGTAAAAAAAAAATCAAACAGCCTCACCCAAGTGCATTAAGTTGCATGAGCAGGGGCCAAACTCCTCATCCTTCTCCCATATCAGTCGTCGGGCCGTTAGGGTATCTAATTCTTTTTTTAAAAAAATTCCTACAAAGGCCTACAATGGAGTGACATTTCTTTTTTATCCCATCAAACAACTTTGTCATAAGCTATCACATATATTGAGACCATTTTTTGCGTTGTTTTTCTTTTTCAGAAGTTAGCTATAAGATGAGAGAGACCATGGTTTTTGAGGCATTGCATAGGGATATGTGCATGCCCCCAACACCGTTGGACTCAGAAGATTCTAGATATGCCACGATTTCTAGATGCTAAGACGCGCCTTCAATACCAGAAAGCCTAAAAAACTAGAGTAAATATCACAAACAATTTGTGCTCTTCTAATATAAATCTACAACTTTTGATGTTCATTTCACAAAACTACAATTATTCAGCCCTATAAGGTGACAAGAACCTACAACTTTTGTGACATGGTCCTACATGTCAATCACACGAGTGCTACATGGTTTGGTCCCACCTGTCATGCACACTTATGTCACAAAAGTTGTAGTTTCTCGCTATTAAGGGTCAAAATAGTTGTAGTTTTAAAAAGTTGTAGTTTTGTTGTACAATGGTACAACTAGTTGTAGCTTTCTGAAATTTATAGAAAAAACTATGAACAAGACACTTTATATTGATTCATGTTTTGAATTTCCTGTCCTGAGGTGGACTGGCTGAAGCAGACATATTTCCTGAGGTGGATAGCACTTGGAAGGTACCTTCCAAAAGACCTAGAATACCAGTTGTTTTAATTCTGTTTCATTTTTGTCTATCTAATTTTTAGTAGTCATAAGCTCTGTGATTTAAATCACCTGTACATGGAGATAATGCTATCAAAGTTAATTTTTACTATTATTTCCGCACTTTTATTTGTGATCTTTACTCCTTCCGTCCCATAATGTTTGGCATTTTAGTCCTCGACACAGAGATTAAGAAGAGAAGGAATAAAGTAGGTACGCAGAAAACGAGGAGGGGAGAGAGAGAGATAGAGGTGTATTGGGAAGAGAGAAAGGTGTCTCGAGAAGTGAGAATGCCAGTTATTTTGGGAAAACGGGATGAGGCTAGAATGCCAAATATTTTGGGACAGAGGGAGTATTTGTTTGTGCATGCGCCCTCAAAACTAATCTTTACTTTATGTTGGCACTTCTAGCTCCGGCTGTGCATGGTCCGAGTTCTATAGGTTTGAGTGGGTTTGCAACCCAATCCACAGATTTTTTATCGAGTTTGTGTTGGGTTAGGTTTCCATGGATGGGCTGAGTCGTTTCTAAAGATGTTAGACGAGTCCAATGCAGATCTAAGATATTTGAGCTGTCTCGTCTCGACTCACAGATCTCCAGTGTGCCTGCTTGGTACCACCAGCGAGCCTTCACCTCCTCCTGACGTCGCAGCCACTGCTGTCAAAGCTTTTAGGTTGCCGTGCCTCCTCGCCTTTGGCCAGCCTTGTATTTGTCATGCTGCTGTGGCAGTTGCCCCTCTATCGGCCCTGGATCTTTTGTCGTCATCCTTGTCTTGCTGCTAGTACCGGTTGCATGGTGCCCATGGCTGAGGAGCAATGGCAAAATTGCACTGGCAAGGAAATGGCTGAGATGTGCTTGTCCAATATATTCAAAGGCTCCTTGGAGTTTGTGAAGCTATAGTACCACATGGGCTCGGTCCACACTGTTACCATCACCGCGTGATACGGCGCTTGGTTGTCGCATAGCAGTGTAGCTCCACGCCCTCACCCCCTCTTCTTATTGTCGTCAGAGGAGTAGCGGCAGCGCATCCCGCTGCTCTCCCTAGCCACATGGTGGCCCATGGTGCAGATGTAAGCAAACTAGGCCTCAATGAATGTGCCAATGGTGGTTCCTTGAGGTGTGCACTTTCCTGTCCTGTCCTGTCCTCTATCAGCCCTCATTCTTCCTAGTCTCATGCCGTGCCCTGCCACCGTGCTCACCCAGCCGTGACAAATGTAGAAGACTATCAAGTTGATTTGATGGGTTCATTGGGTTCATGTCATTTCAAGTCAAATTTCTTGTTATTGGTGTATCTAAATGCAGTATTGTTTATATCCATCCTATTTTTCAATGGTTTTGCCAAAACTATTGACCAGGTCTGAATCCTGTTGAATTCATTTGCTAGTTGTCACCTCTTTTGCTTCCGTATCTCTCTTGGTAGGAATTTTATATTATTCCACAGATTATGCCATAGTGATGTTGTGTTTTGGTTCTAGGGTTACATTAGAAGCTGTCAGTTCTCCAAGCCGTTTCAGTATATTGCATCTTCAAACATTTTGTGTACAGCTAATTCCTTGTTTTCACTGCTTACTTGCTCCTACAGACGTTTCGTGACATACAAAGGCTCCTGAGCAAAACAAACGGCAAGGTTATTGGTGATGTTATGACTACGGCACCTCTTGTAGTGCGTGAATCTACTAACCTTGAAGATGCTGCGAGGTTTGTTTAGGAAACTACATGATGCTTTTTTTTTTTTTCCGTGTAAGGGTACACCACACGCATGATCTTGAAACCTTGCTTTCTCCTAACGGTTTCTATAGTATTTGCTGAAATTGTTTAAATTTTATTTTGCAGGTTGCTTCTTGAGACTAAATACCGCAGGCTGCCAGTAGTTGACAGTGCAGGCAAATTGGTGAGTGGTCAGATATTGTTGCCTTCATTTTGGTTTTTTTTTCTATATTCGATATTATCTTGAAACAGAAATCTACCTATAGGTTGGGATTATTACGAGAGGGAACATCGTCAGAGCTGCCCTTGAAATAAAGAAAAAGGTTGAAGGTAGTATTTGAAATTGTTTACTTTCCTGATCCTTTTTGGGCGGCATGGGAGCTCAGGTTGAACATATCTATAACGGGTAGCTTTGAACGCATTATTGGAGTAATTAACGAATGGTGCCATGTTTAATTGTGTATGTACCGTGAGCATCTGAAGCTTACCACTGGAGATCATATATGTAAAGCGCAGATTTGGATGTTGTTTCAGTTTCTTACTAGATCAGTTGCATCGGACTCGAAGAGAATAGCCTTAGCCATTGTTTAGGTGAACGTTCTTGTTATATTTGAGCAAAGGAATCTTTGCTGTAACTAGTTTTTGCATGTGCGTGGCGAGTGGCGAGTATTAACAAAGATAACTAGTATTCAATAAAAATGTAAAAAGAAAAAACTTTGTTAAAAAAATGCTTAGTACAAAAAGTAAAAAAAGAAAGTTGGCCACTCAATTGCTACTGAAATCTCTTGGTAAACAGATTTACAAAAAAAATATTATCTTAGCGCTTTGTAAATAGAGAAGAAGAGAGCCAGATTGGTTTAACAGGCAACGACTGAACTATTTGCAAGGAGCTTGTTTACAATAATAGCTAATAACTGGTCCATGTTCACAACAAATTGATTAGTGAAATTGATAAGAGGCACCTGTGTTGCGTATTTGCGTCTGCTTTGGCTTGTGCAAAGACTCACCCAACTCTCTTTAGTGTTTATTGTGAGGGTACATATGCTCAATGATCTTTATAAAGTGACGGAAAGTAAAAGCTGGACAAAAATGCAGCACTACATTCATTGCTTATGCATTTTTACAGCCAGACAAATGTAATTTTGTTAGATCGGTACGACGTACTTTGTTGGCAAAAGGACAAGATAGTCACAAGTGGAAATATATTGTTGGTTGTTAAATCAGCAAGATAATCCCAAGGAAAAAATTGTTGCCAATTAAAGTTTAACGTCTTTTCAACTGTGAAATTTTCATTAAGATAAAATTTACTTCATGTAAACAATTCGGTGAAACAACCCAGTTCTTCAACTTTGCTCTGGTTTACTTATGTCCCAAGATGGCATGTCTATAGGATGGAAAGGAAACTGTCACTTTCTAAAAATAGCATGCCCGCTTGACATGTGACTGTGAGTTCAACCTGTCGATAATGGCTTCACGGTTCACCGGGTAATTACCTCTGTTTGAAGTATTACTTAACCATATGTTGTAAGGGCAGATTTCATTCAAAAGAATTGCAAAGAACTACATGTATAGTCTTCCAAATCATTGGTGAGGTCTTTTACTGGCAATTCCAAATCACGGGTGAGGTCTTTTACTGGCAATTCCAAATCATGGGTGATTTCTTTTACTGGCAACGTCAAAGTGCGGATTGTATTTGCTATCATAACCTCTACACTAACAGTACTACCAAACGTTTACAAAAAGTTTGATTCTAGTAGACTAGAGTTTTTTTTTTTTTCATTCATAAATCGGTAAGAGATGAGTAACATTATTGTCACATGCAGCTCTTGTCCATCTTGCCAGAAGAAGTTAAGATACGTAAAGAGGAAAATATTACAGAATGGGAACCAAATATCATGGAAAACCGGAAAGAGTCCCTTTTGAACCATCAGCTACAGATGAAAATGTTACAAAACTAATGCGATACGAAATCCAATTTGTGCCTAAAAGGGACATGGCATAATGCAAACTGTACGAATGGGAACATGTTTGTAATAGCTGATATTAAAAATACTCCTGTCCTCCATGCTTATGTACAGAATGCCAACATTGCTTGTTTAGTGGTAGTGTAGGATAATTATAAAGCAATTTAGTGGTTAATATATGAAACTAAGGGCACAGTCTACATCGTCAACAAGCATTAGCATAAATATATAGTAATAAAGTTGATAAGTTGGGGAACACTTAGTAAGAAAAACATTTACTCCTGATACATCCAGTCTTTCAGAGAGAAAAAATCCTGATACACCCTTGGCATATAGTGAACCTGATGAACCACTGATCTATATGAAGAAGTCAGATTGCATGTAGGACCACACCTTGCGAGAAATTTAAACAAGAAGACCACTTGTAGGAGTTTGACATTTTTACTGAATACCTTTTTCACATGAGTCCCAACAGTAGAGAATTTGTCATCATATACCTTTTCCAAGTGAATATACAACGTGGTTTCATGAGTTTGCGATGAAAATCAACCAGACCATGATTACATGTTATGTATCTAATTTGTAGTTTATAACACAAATTGAGAACACTCTAGACACAATGTTCTCCAACACTTGAATTATCTAATAAAGCAATAAAATTCTTTTGCTACAGCTGCATTCATGCTTGCAGGAAGATAGCACCAACAACAGGTTGTGCCTGTTTTTCTCTTTGTCCTGCACTGCATTGTGAAAAGAAAAAAAGAGTGAGACAAAATATACCCCTACCTGTAAATGGTTTTGTGACGTACAAAATACTATTCAACTATGCTTATAGACTTTAAGAGACTTTTTTCTATTATGCACTAACAGAAAAAAAAAATATATGTAAACATGTCAGTTACTAAGCAATGTTGTCTCATTAGGCACTTAAAGGTGATGTTGACAAAAGATTATTAGCACCTAACAAAGGAATTGACCGATAACCATCCAGAAAACTCTACGTTCCTTGTTATCTCAATAACCATTGATAAAATGCTAATTTTTTTTGTTAAACATTCTCGTCGTTAACATGAAGCTTTTGTTCTTCTCGTAAAATAAGAATACAAACAAGATCAAAATAGACAAACCCAAAAATACTTACTTGGCTTCCTGAAATTAGATCCATACCTGAGATTTTGCAAGAGATCTGGATCGAGTTGATAGATTTTGTCATGGACCAAGGATCAAGGTTTTAAAAACCGATTGAACTGTAGAAACCGGAGTCACTGATTTAAAGAAAACCGCAAAAACCGATCGACAAACCGCTCAAAATTCAAAAACAAAAAAATTTGAATGGAAACCAATAAACCAAGCGGTTTTCATGATAAACCGGTTGGTTTTGGCGGTTTATGTTCATGTGTGCCAGAAACCGGGATGAATTAATGAAAAAATAGATGAAAATTTGCATAAATCCATTGATTCCTTTAAACTGAGATCTAACTCTGAATAAAATATGCATGCAGAAAACTTTCATGGCCAACTGTCACACGTTTCTTTAATTTGTTCCTAATCACTATGCTAGTTTTTAGGGCTCATTAATTACTCTCCTAATCAGGTGCTAAAGGACTGAGAAGGCGACCAGAGGGGGGGGGGGTTGAATGGGAGCCAATAAAAATTCTTTACAAGAACTTGGTCTATATCCCAATTGCAACCCAAGCCAACCTCTAAACCGATCACCAAGGTCACACACACCAACTTGTGATATGCCAACCCTAGGAGTGATCAATAATAGCAGTGAAACACAGCGGAAACAGAGGAGAGCAGCAAAGACTAGACCCGGTCAAAGAACAGGTTCAAAATAAGTTACTGGACTATCATCACCGATCACAGGCACCGGCTGATGTGAACAAGGGATTCTGATCTTCCAAAAGGTTCTGGTAAATCTTGATTTACGCGGAGGCAAAACACAAATCGACCCGGCTTCTAAACAATACGTTCAGAACTCCGCAATCGCAGCACAACGTCTCCTCTGGTTATCAACCGTCCAAGAACGATTGACCTCGCCAAGAAGGCTAATCCCTGCCTGCGAATCAAGAACACAAGCAAGAACAACAAAGAATGCAATACAATTGCATATGTATGATTAAACTCACGAAGTTGGGGTCTCACAAACTGATATGTCGGCGAAGCTGTTATGAACAGAATAATCTAAGCAAAACCCGAACCCTAATGATACGGCAGCGGCTGAATCTAAAGACCCTAGGGTCTTGCAAGACCCTCTGGACGCACCCCTAATTGGGCTCAATTGGATACAAAGCCCAAAGGCCAAACAAGCAACACAGCACCGACATAGATTCTGGACCCTCTGTTGTTTCGATGATTCCTGATGACTCCGGATGAATTTTGACATGAGGCCGACAGAATTAGAAAGGTCTTATCCTTAGCTTTCCGTGCATATATAGAACGTCCAAATCCGAGTCCGTATGCGTCCTGTGTGTCCGTTTTAGTGCATACTGGTCCTGGGCCCCAAAACAGACTCGAAGTCGGTTTTGATTGGGCCTCCACCTTGGCTTTCAAGCCTCTTGGTCCTCTCCATGGTTCCTAATCATAAAATAATCATTATATAGCAAACCATTCTCAAAAGTAACATATAGTGAAGAACATATGAACGAGCTCACCTCTAAATTTAGTCGTCGTGCACGAGCCCTAGTCATTGGACCTTGCAAGTCTAGAATTGGAGGAGTGTTGTGTATATCCATAGGAGTGATGTCCTCATCATCCGTCCCCTCTTGAAGTGGAGTCATCCTTGACTCAAACTCATCCTCTTCTCTCAAGTATGGTTTCAAATCTGAAATGTTAAAAGTAGGACTAATCCCGAACTCGGGAGGCAACTCAAGTTTATATGCATTATCATTAATCTTCTCAATTATTTTGAATGCACCATCAGCTCTAGGCATTAATTTAGACTTTCTCAATTCTAGAAATCTATCCTTCCTCAAGTGTAACCACACTAAATCTTCTACATCAAGCTTTACTTCCTTTCTATCTTTACTACCAGTAATTTTATACTTTTCACTCATCTTTTCAATGCTAAGTCTAGTGTTTTCATGCATTTGCAAAATAAATTCAGCACGCTCCTTAGCATCAACATGAACTCTTTGATTAATAAGTAGAGGAAGTATATCAAGTGGAGTACGGGAATTAAAACCATACACTATCTTAAAAGGACTTACCTTGGTAGTAGAATGTATTGTCCGATTATAAGCAAACTCAACATGAGGCAAACATTCTTTCCATTGCTTCAAATTTTCTTCAAAATAGCTCTCAACATAGCCACTAATGTCGGTTCACAACCTTAGTTTGTCCATCAGTTTGTGGGTGACAAGTTGTAGAAAACAATAACTTGGTACCCAACTTATTCCAAAGTGAGCGCCAAAAGTGACTCAAGAATTTTGCATCACGATCTGAAATAATAGTACAAGGCATACCATGCCAATGTACAATTTCTTTGAAAAAAAGGTCAGTAATATGACTAGCATCATCGGTCTTATGACATGGTATAAAGTGTGCCATCTTAGAAAAACAATTCACAATAACAAAAATGCTATCACTCCCCCTCTTAGTCCTAGACAGTACTAAAACAAAGTCCATAGAAATATCCGCCCAAGGAATAGAAGGAACAGGAAGTAGCATGTATAAAACATGTGGATTCAAACGAGACTTAGTTTTATGACATGTAGTGCAGCGAGCAACAAAGCGCTCAACATCTTTCCTCATCCTTGGCCAAAAGAAGTGTGTGGCCAAAATATCCTCCATCTTCTTAGCACCAAAATGACCCATCAATCCACCTCCATGTGCCTCCTGCAACAACAAAAGACGAACAGAACCAACTAGAATGCATAGGCAGTTAGGTCTAAACAAGAATCCATCATTCAACACAAATTTGTTCCAAGCATGACCTTCTTTACATTGCAGCATTACATCCTTAAAATCAGCATCATCAGCATATTGTTCTTTAATTGCCTCAAGTTCAAAAATTCTAGAATCAAGTTGAGACAACAAAGTATAGCGCCTAGATAAAGCATCATCAATCATATTGTCCTTCCCTTTCTTATGTTTAATAATATAAAGAAAATACTCAATAAACTCAACTCATTTAGCATGTCTACGGTTCAAATTGCATTGTGAGCGAATATACTTAAGCGATTCATGATCAGAATGAATAGCATGTCTACGGTTCAAATTGCAATGGTGCTTGTGTAAGTTTGTCCTTCAAAACATCAAAAGACTCATGATGTACCTTACCCCAATGGAACTCGACGTCCTTCTTTTGTCAACTCATGCAATGGTGCGGCGATGGTGCCGAAATCTTTGACAAAGCGGCGGTAGAAACCTGCAAGACCAAGAAAACTCTTCACCTGTGTGATAGTTTTTGGTACAGGCCAGCTCTTTATGGCTTCAATCTTCATCTCATCCACCTCAATTCCCTGTGGAGTCACAACATAGCCAAGAAAAGAGACTCGACCCGTGCAAAAGGTGCCCTTCTCAAGGTTATCAAATAAACGTGTAGCTCACAAAGCATCAAAAACAGCACAAATGATTCATATAATCATCCATGGATTTGCTATAAATTAAGATATCATCAAAGTAAATGACCACAAATTTGTCAATGAAAGCTCTTAAAACCTCATTCATCAAATGCATGAAAGTACTAGATGCATTAGTTAAACCAAAAGGCATAACTAATCACTCATACAACCCGAATTTGGTTTTGAAAGCTGTTTTCCATTCATCTCTAAGTTTCATTCTAATTTGATGGTAGCCACTACGCAAATCAATTTTAGTGAAAATTATAGCACCACATAACTCATCAAGCATGTCGTCTAGCCTAGGAATAGGATGACGATACCTAATAGTAATATTATTAATAGCTCTATAATCTACACACATACGTCAAGTACCATCTTTCTTAGGAACCAAAAGTACAGGAACAGCACAAGGACTAAGTGATTGACGAACATACCCATGATCCAAAAGGTCTTAGACTTGTTATTGTATCTCCTAAGTCTCCTCAGGGTTGGTCCTATAAGCAGCACGGTTTGACAAAGTAGCATCTGGAATCAAATCAATTTGGTGCTCAATCCCTCTCAAAGGTGGCAATCCCGGGGGTATCTCATCTAGAAAAACATCCTAATACTCTTGCAAAAGGTTAGTGACAGCAGGAGACAAAGCACTAGAAGCAATATCATCAAGCGAAAACAAAGCTTGTTTGCATATCAAAGCATAGCAAATATCATCATCAGCAGAAATTTCAACAAGCTCAGATTTTGTTGCAAGACATGAACAACCTTGTAATTTAATTTAAACACCCTTAGAACTTAAAGAATCATTAACATTACTAGGTGAAGAATCAGAATTAATAGGTTGCTAAATTTTAGGACCTTTATTTTTTAAACTAGCAGCTCTTTCTAGATCAGCTTGTACAATTTCAGCAAGGGTCATTGGTAACAAAGTAATTTTAGTTCCTTTATACATAAAAGTGTACTTATTACTTTTACCATGGTGTATAGCATCATTATCAAATTCCCAAGGTCTACCCAATAAAAGTGAACATGCTTGCATGGGTACAACATCACAATCAACAGAATCCATATAAGAACCAATGGAAAAAGGAACTCTGCAAGTTTGTGTTACCTTAGCTTTTCTAGAGTCATTTAACCACTGAATGTAGTATGGATGTGGATATGGGCGTGTGGTCAAATCAAGCTTCTTAACCACATCAGAACTCACCAAATTATTGCAGCTTCCTCCATCAATGATGACACGTGCTCGGTGGTTCTTGATGACGAAGAAAATCTGAAACAAGTTATGTTGCTGCATTGTCTTGGGCTGCTGGATCTGTGTGCTAAGCACACGCTGCACAATAATATTCATATAGCCCGTGGTGTCTCCGCCTCCAAGGACGAGGTCGCCGCTGGTGGCAGCGACATCCTCCTCCTCATCCTCCACATCAGCGGTGCTCATGTAACCGCCATCGTCTGTCACCACATATGCCCGCCTACTTGGGCAATCTTTCTACACATGAACCAGACCATGACAACGGTGGCACTGAATCCCTGTAGTGCGTCCCGTCGAAGAAATAGAGGAGGCACTACTAGCTGGTACCTGCATAGAATTTTTACCAGAGCGCGTAAAAGGTGCAGGGGCTGATCTTGGTGCTGCACAAATAACACTGGTTCCCTTGGCAACTACTGGTGGGGGCGGCCAGAAAGATGGCTTGGGCAGCCCCGAAGTCCCCGTCGGCTGTGGTGGGTAGAAAGTCCTGGACTTGTTGTACTCCTCAAAAGCCTGGAAAAGTCCCTGTGATTCTTTCTCTACAAGCATAGCATACTAGAAACACTAGTTGAGGGTATAAAATTCTTTATAATCAAGGATGTCCTGAATTTCTTTTTTCAAAGCAGAATAAAGCGGCAAATCTGATCCTCTACTTTTTCAACTACAGCACAATGAATTAAACCCTTCTAAAGCTCACTAAAGTACTCCTGAATAGTTTTATCTCCTTGATCTAAGCGCTGCAGTTTATTACGAATCTCTCTATAAAAAGAGGGAGGAACAAAATGATCACGTATTGCTACCTTAAATTCTTTCCAAGTAGTAGGCAAATTAGTTTCAGCAGCTAGGCCACTCCACTAAACAATAGCAAAGTCCTTAAACTCACTAGTGGCTTGTCTAACTCTATGTTGTTCAGGAACAAGGTGGGCATTAAATTTTTGATCTACAGTCATCTTCCAATCAAGATAAGCATCGCCATCATACTGACCCAAGAACGAAGGAATTGAAAACTTAATTTTAGCATTCGGGTCATCTGGAGCATGGTTACCTTGTGGGTGATGGTTGTGGTTGTGAAAACCACCCATACCTTGAGTGTTACGTTGCAAATGACATCCTAATCTTGCGGTCCTTGTAGCTGACCTATCCACGGTGCCATCAGCCTTATACATCATGTCTGCATCATGGTCATCTTCAACGTCGTTGGTGTTAGTGTTGGTGTTAGTGTTGATGGTCTTATGAGCGGTCTCCAACTCGATAACCTGATCGGTTAACTTAGAGACTCTCTTATCCAACCGCTCAATGCTTTCTCCCAGGTGAAGCTTGGTGACCGCGTCAGTGACGGTCCTGATGATCGTCGCTGCCAAATCACTCTGAGCCGCCTGCAAAGCCTTCTGTAGCTGATCTTGGCTCACGCACTCATCAAATTTTGAGGGAGAAGCCCCCTCTCCATCGCTTCCTGTCATCACAAACACCAAAACAGAAAACAAACAGTGAATGTTACCCCTACAAAACTACTAAGCAGTGGTGCCTCTCAACACAGCAAAAGGAAGCTCCTTACAAAGCTCTTACAAAGTTCTAAAAAGCAAAGCAAAGGATACCAGGGAGGTGTGTTCCATAATTGCAAGGCTCACAAAATAACCTGTGTGCTGTGCAAAAGAAATATGTAGAGCTAGGAAGGCCAAATATATATATGTGAGTGGCACACAAATAAAAAACAGAGAGTAAAGCTGAATAAGTGCCTCAAGTAACTTGTCCTTAGTTGCTGGTCTAACTATGTCCTAGAACAGTAGTGATAGCAATGGTAGAAACAAGTGTGAAAGGAGAATAGAGTACAGTAGGGGGCTAGGTGTAAAACAGTCAAACCTCAAAATTCCAGGTGCCTAAATAGAGCACTAGTAGAAATCCAAAATTTCTTTCTTTTTTTTTTATTTTTTTTGATATTTCTCCAACTCAGTGGCAATGGAAGAGAACTCACAGAAAATTTCAGCTCAAACAGAGGTAGGATGTGCCCTACAGAAATTCTGCAAGTTTCAGAAAACGTCGGGTTTCAACTTGAATGAATTTTTTCTTTATCTTCCCAATTTTTTTTAATTTTTTTGAGAAGGGCAAACAGCCCTCGAAGGTTTGGGACGGCCTCTTTTCGAGTCACGAAGCTCCTGTAAAAATCTCAGTCAAAACAGACAACCGAGCGAAAAGTTATGGCCGTTTTACTAAAGGTGTGTCGAAATCGGTTTGGAAGGAACTCGGTATTTCAGTGAAACCCGAGTCGGGTTTAGGGTCGGGTAGGGAATCAGGTAGGGATTTTTTTGGCGGGATGGATGTAGCGGAAAGTGGAATTTGTGGAATTTGGTCCGAAGCGTTGAGGGTGGGTTTAGGATGGGATTAGGATGGGCGTGTTGCTCAATCAACCCTAGCACACAAAGCCGAACAAAACAAAGGGTGATGGAGGGGATGGCGGCTAGGGTTGCAAGAGAAACATTATTGATGACAAAAAACAAAAACTAAACCAGCGACTAAACAAGAACTAGGGCACAAACTCAACA
Organism: Eleusine indica; assembly: GCA_030378355.1. NCBI lineage: Eukaryota > Viridiplantae > Streptophyta > Magnoliopsida > Poales > Poaceae > Eleusine > Eleusine indica. Next base: position 43,063,066 of record CM059501.1, on the reverse strand, counting down.
CTACGGACTCTGAAATTGAAATATGCAAAGGCTAAACACGTGGTTATGGAATGGGGAAAAATTTTTTGGCTTTTCTGTGGACGACAGGAAGAACACGAAAACAAAACTAAAGGATAGTGCGAACCTGACGGTGCACCTCAAGCTCTAATTACCACTTGATGTGAACAAGGGTTCCTGATCTTCTAAAAGGTTTTGGTAAATCTTGATTTGGGCGGAGGCGAAACACAAATCGATTCGGCTTCTAAACAACACGTTCAGAACCCCGCAATCACAGCATGTCTCCTCTGGTTATCAACCGTACAAGGACGATTGAACTCGGCGAGAATGCTAATCCCTGTCTGTGAATCAAGAACACAAGCAAGAATAACGAAGAATGCAACACAATTGCAGATGTATGATTAAACTCACGAAGTTGGGGTCTCACAAACCGATGTGTCAGCGAAACTGTTATGAACAGAATAATCTAAGCAAAACCTAAACCCTAATGGCGTGGTGGCGGCTGTATATGAACTGATGTGAACAAGGGTTCCCGATCTTCCGATAGGTTCTGATAATCTTGATTAAGGCGGAGGCGATACACAAATCGATTCGGCTTCCGAACGACACGTTCTGAAATCCGCAATCACAGCACAACGTCTCCTCTGGTTATCAACTGTTCAAGAATGATTGACCGCGCCAAGAAGGCTTGTCCTTGCTTGCAAATCAAGACCACAAGCAAGAACAAAGAAGAATGCAACCAAATTTGCAAGTATACGATGAATCTCACAAGTTGGAATCTCACAAACCGATCAAACGGCGAAACTGTTATCAACAGAATAATCTAAGCAAAACCCCATAATAAAAACATTAGAAACGATCTCACCTGTAAATTCAAGTGATGCACATGAACTTTTATCTTAGTTGGAGGAGTGTTGTGTGTATCCATGGGTGTGATGTACTCATCATTCTCCCCTTTTAAATTAGAGTCGTCCTCGACTCAATCTCATCTCTTTCTCCCAATAGTGGTCTCAAGTCTAAAATATAAAATATAGAACTATTCCCAAACTTGGGATGCAACTCATATTTATAGGCATCATGAAATTTATCATCATAATGTGAAACTACAGTAGAAGGCATGCCGTGCAAATTAATGACCTCTTTGAAAACTTGTTCAGCAATATGAACATCATTCTTCCTTTTATGACAAGATAGAAAATGTGTGATCTTAAAAACACTAGAAAAACATGACATGACATGGTACTTGTTATTACAGTTTTTTAGTTCATCATTTGGTTGTACAACACAAGGAGGATTCATGTTTGATCAAATATAAACTTTGTGCACCATAAATACACCTCTATGATCATAGTTTCCTATAGCATAAAAATTGTTTCTTGTTAGTAAAGGCAACTCAGTTTGAGAAAACATTTGCTTCTCTACGGTATTTTGATCACAAAGAACATCAAATTCAATATAACCCAAAGTATTTAGAGAAGACAATAATTTCTGCTCATCCTTTTCACATGTTATTAAAATCAAATGTTTCATTTCAGCACTAGTAGATGAATCATAAGCAAAAATATTAATCTTATTCATTTATTGTGGTAAAGGTATAAGTAAAGTAGTGACACACAACTTCTCTTTATCAAAAGGATTAGTAGATAAATCAACTTACGGCAATGACAAATCAAGACAAGATTCCAATACAACAAGATTATTGGAAAAATTCAGTACATTAGGAAAGTTCTTACTTGAAATAACAATTTGTTCTTTATCTTTCTCACTATCCTCTTCTTTGTGTAGAAGCTGAAATATATTAGTCACAATAAGAGGCAAAGAAATATGTTCATCCTCTAGTAATTCAGATTTTAATGAAAGTGTTGCAATATTTGAAACAGCTCATTCTATCCTAAATGGTTCATTCTTTCTTCTCTCAAGTCTTTGTTGATCCAAGGCTTTAAATGAAGCAGCAGACATAGGTTTAAGAGTAACTCTTCTACCATTGTATTTAAATGAATAGCTATTAGCAATGGTATTGTGCAAAGCATTATTTGTATAAATCCAAGGCTTACTCAATAACAAATGACACGCTTGCATAGGCACTATATCAAAATCTGCACAATCCTTATAAGAACCAATAAAAAATTCAATGCGTGTAATTTTATCTACCTTTATCTTACCACAAGAATTTACACATTGGATGTAGTATGGACATGGGTGTGGCTGTGTGGTCAAGCCGAGCTTCTCAACCAATTCTAAGCTTGCGATGTTGTGGCTACTCTCTCCATCAATGATGATACGACAACGTCGATCCTTCACAACAAAGTCAGTCTGAAACAAGTTGTTCATTTGATTTTGCTCTACCTTCTCCATTTGAGAACTAAGCACTCGTTGTGCTACAATACTTGTATCAACCTCATTTGACACTATCGACTCATCACCATCGGTGTTGTGACCAGTCATTGTTAATAGAAAACAAGAAAACACACAAGAGTATATTTTCCTATCACTACTTTTTGATCACGGTGAAAACTCTCAACAAGCAAATGGTAGCACCTAACAGAGTTCTTACAAGATTCTTAATAGCAAAATAGAGGATACCTTGGAGAGTGTGATCCGACGATTGCGAGGGTCCAAAGTTCTGTACCTATTCAAAAGAATATATATGGAGCTAGGTAGGCAATTTATAGTAGCAAGGATTAGCAAAATTTCAGTTCAGGAATTGCAAAACTGAATAATAGTCCCAAGCTAGTCTATGTCACCGGCCTAAACTTATCTCGGACCTAGTTCAAGCAAGCAAGCAAATGGCTCAACAAAGGACACAAAGGCTGCAAGCAATTCTGAATTTTTTTCTCATCTCCTTTGATTTTTTTTATTTTGTTATAGGTGCGGCTTTTTCTTCTTATTTTTTTTTTCAGCACCTCTTTGCCTTTTACTTCTTTCATGATTTTTTTGACACAGAACTGCAGCAAGAGTTGCAAACTTTATAGCACAAAGGAAAAACATGAACTTTCTTTTTTGCACTCTTTACGTAAGGAATAGATGTATATGTAGAACTGAACCGACAATTCTCATATGCAACAACGTGCAGCAATCTCTTGACTCAAGGAACAACGTGCAATAGAAAACACGCAAAGTTTCTTTTGCACACAAAAAGTAGAAGGCTAGATGTTAAATAAATATTTAATGCACACAATTCCAGCAGTACTATTCTCACAACGTGTGTAACAAACTGATCAAACGGCAAAACTGTTATCAACAGAATAATCTAAGCAAAACCCCATAATAAAAATATTTGAAACGATCTCACCTATAAATTCGGGTGATGCACATGAACTTTCCTCTTAGTTGAAGGAGTGTTGTGTATATCCATGGGTGTGATGTACTCATCATGAAGACCCTAGGGTCATGCAAGACCCTCTAGACGTGCCCCTAATTGGGCTCAACTGGATACAAAGCGCAAAGGCCAATAACAGGCAATGCATTTTTGACCCTATCTTGTTTCGATGATTCCTGATGACTCTGGATGAATGTTGACATGAAGCCAGCGGCATTGGAAAGGCCTTCTCCTTATCTTTGCGTGCATATATAGAACGTCTAAATCCGAGTCCTTATGCGTCTTGGGCGCCCATTTTAGTGCATACTGGTCCTGGGCCCCGAAATAGACTCGAAGTCGGTTTTGATTGAGCCTCCACCTTGGCTTCCAAGCCCTTGCTGGTCCTCCACGCTCCCAAGTCCTTCTCCCATCACCTCCTGGTCCTCTCCATGGTTCCTAATCATAAAATAATTATTAGATAGCAAACCATTTTCAAAAGCAACATATAGTGCCGATCAGCAGAAAGAGCAGGGCTACTGGAACACACACACAAATCTTATCGGCAGTACCAGTTGACACATTGGTAGTGCCGATGCTGGTTCAGACCCAGGCTAACGGCGGTGCCGGTCCAGCCATCGGCAGTGCCGATCAAGGGTTCTTCCTCGCGCACCAGTAGTGCCGATTCAGAGAACGGCAATGCCAATCGACACGTTCTAGAACCAAAACTGAACTCGTGACTTGGTTAGAAACTCGTCAAAAACTAACCAAACGAACTCCAAAAATCATGAAACTTGGACAGAAAGTGTCTCATTGTAGGACGTTCCTTATCCAAGTGAAATCATGCAAAAAGCTCAAGAATTCATCACGAATTTGAGGTTTTATCCAAAGCTCTAAGGTTTGAATGTTCTTGAGGAAATCCATCAAATCAAGAGTGTTTTTGCCTAGGATTCAACCAAGGATCCATGAAGGAATGTTTAGGCATGTCCTAGCACCAAGATCCCTCAAGAAATTCGTACCAAAACCCACTCAAGAACGAGATAAAAATCACCATGAAAATAGCTCCGAAAATAGAGAAAAAGAGAAATTCAGGATTTAGAGATAGAGGAAGATCTTGAGCATGAAAATAACTCTCATATCATAGAAACATGCTTACAAGATCCATGGATACAAGGCTAGGAAGCCACCCTCTTCCTCCCACTATTTGGAAGAGCAAGAGATGTCTCTCACACACCCTCTCCTCTCCTCTATTACATGAAAACCTCTCCTAGCACTTTGAATGAAGACATAAGGCAAGGCTAAGGGAAAGAGAGACACCTCTTCCACCAGCCCTACCTCTCCTTATATAGGCATAAGCCTCTACTTGCACCGACGACCGATCACCTTTGACTTAGTCAACGTGCCATCTTGATCACTACCCACGGTTTTGAGGCTCAACCGCGAAACCGTTTGTGCTTCTTGCCTCTCCACGTGTACAGTGTGGATCACCCTTGACTTCACCCGGCCTCCCGATCGTCCGCCCCCAAGTCTCCTACTTGTGCCTGATCCTCTCGCCGTTGACCGCCAAGTTGACTCCAATGACCTACATATCTTGAGACAAACAAACATATTTCCCATCTCCTGTAAACTCTCTAACATCCTCACCAACTCCGGTTAGTCAAAACCATGACATGCACAAACTCATACAATTCCCGAATTCCCGCATTTCAACTCAAACACCGAACTCAACCAATGTCAATTACTCGTCACATATTGAGAACCATGGCACATATCCACATGATTTCTCAATCTCCTCCTTGATGAGTACATTGACAACACCAAATGCTCAAAGATTAGAGATTGAAATGTGAAACCGAATAAGCACATTCAAATGACTAAAACCCAAAGAAAAGGTGAAAAGAAGCCATCTAGCATAAGCGAGATCACAAAACCAAGAGTTGATAAAGAAAGCCACTCGAGAATGCAAAGATTGTGGAAAGCACATGAAAAACGCTCAATAACATGATATGCTCCCCCTCAACTTGTAGTAGGTCTCATATAATGCAAAATGAATCATTTTAAGTTTCTTAGCATTATTTGTGCATGACCCAGTATTTTCTCCCCCTTTGGCAATGAACTCATCAAAGAAGCAAAAGAACAAGCAAACATGTAAAGCATGAAAATGCAAACCTAAGGAGCTTTAACAATTATGCAAACAAGCATTTAACCTTGCTAATCACAAGTATAGAGCTATGAAGTGTAAAATAAATAGCTCACAATCATACAAAGATAAAAAAACAAATAGCAAGGCATAAACACCAAGAGCTAGACAAGCTAAGCAAAAAGATTGACTAGCTTAGATAAAATCAAATTTGCTCATTATGAGAAAAGCTGCCACCACATGTGTAAGTACTCCCATCCAAGACAAAACAAGCATCAAGTGAATCATAAGAACCTAGCCATTCTTAATTCTCAACCAAGACAACAAGCATTCGTAGAAAATAAGCTCTACAAATGCTCATATATGCAACAGAGACTCATAAGGGCCGCACGACTGGGTACGGCAAACACCCTGAGGCTTCGAAGTACAATTTTTGGATTTAGCATTTTTATGTAATTTCTAATCCAAGCAGAGGGTCGCATGACTGGGTACCGCAAACACCTCGAGGCTTTGAAGCACAGTCAACTTATTGTGCAAATTAAAAACATAAGGATGAGCATGCCTTTGCGGTGAAAGGAACAAACGTTCTCACAATGTTTCGTCATGAGCTAAACATTTGCAAAGCCATATTTCGCAAACACAAGGTGCCAAAGCCAAGATATCCTCTAGACTAGCCTCAATGCAAGTTTCAACAAGGATAAAAGCAATTATACACATGGTGAGCAAGTCTTAGCAAGATTAGTTCATAAGGTTCACAAAAAGCTAAGTTTACCTTTAAGATTAGCAAGTTGCTCAAAAGAGTCTATAACAATCCATCTAGAAAATCTAAGCATGAGAGATTACTATCATATCCACACAACTTAGCTCAAGCTCAATCATAGCAAAGAGAAATGCAAGAAAGCATAAGAATCAAAGCTCATCTACCAATGCATATATTACATATGACATGCAATGCGAAAAAGGTAAGATACATATATACAAGAGAACACTAACTCCCTCTAAAATGATGCCATAAGGATGGCAAACACCAAGCTCCCCCCGAAGAAAAGCGAATCGCGAAGCATCTAGGGGCTTGGTAAGGATATCAGCCAATTGGTGTTTAGTGTCAATGTATTTGAGCTCAACATCTTCCTTCTCAACATTATCTCTTAGGAAGTGGAATCTCACATTTATGTGTTTGACCTTACCATGTTGAACTAGGTTTTTGGCTAAGCATATGACACTAGAGTTATCACACATGAGTGGAACACTCTTAAAGGTTAACCCATAGTCTTTCATGGTGGATACTATCCATAGGTTGTGAGTAGCAGCTAGCAGCAGCAACATACTCAGCCTCTCTGATGGATTGGGCTACACTCGACTGCTTACGAGAAGACCAACAGATCAAAGAAGTACCCAAGAAATGGCAAGTACCAGAAGTGCTCTTCCTATCAATTCTATACCTAGCAAAGTCCGCATCTGAATACCCAATGAGATCAAGAGATGAATATGCAGAGTACCAACTACTGAACTCAAGGGTGTATTTAAGATGCCTGAAGATGTGTTTGACAGCCTTGCGATGAGTCACCCTTGGGGAAGCCTAAAAGCGAGCACAAAGACACACTGCAAAGTGTATGTTGGGTCTTGTCGCCGTCAGGTACAAGAGGGAGCCAATTATGCTCCTGTACTCCCTTTGGTCCACTGCTTCACATTCTTCGTCTGGGTCAAGTGCCGTTGTAGTGGACATCGGTGTAGACAACGGCTTCACATTGACCATGTCGAACTTCTTCAGGAGATCCTTCATATACTTGGCTTGATGTATTAAAGTGCCTTGCTTGCACTGCTTGATTTGAAGTCCAAGAAAGAAGGTGAGCTCACCCATCATCGACATCTGAAATTCGCTTTCCATAGCTTCCTGAAATCTGGACACAAGAGCATGAGAGGAACCTCCAAAGATGATATCATCCACGTATATCTAAACCATTAGAAAGTCATTGCCATGCTTTAGAGTGAACAAGGTTTTTTCAACACACCCTATGACATACCTGCGCTCTACCAAGAAGGTCTTAAGCCTAGCATACCATGTCCTAGATGCTTGCTTTAGCCCGTACAAAGCCTTCTGAAGCTTGTACACATGGTTTGGGTATTTGTGGTGCTCAAAGCCGGGTGGTTGTCTCACATAAACCTCTTCCTCTATGAAACCATTTAGGAAAGCACTCTTGACATCCATTTGGTAGAGTCTAATGCCCTTAAAGGCAGCAAGTGCAAGCAAGATCCTAATGGCTCCTATGCGTGCAACAGGAGCAAAGGTTTCCCTATAGTCTAAGCCCTCAACTTGGCTAAAACCCTAAGCAACAAGCCTAGCCTTGTTTCTAACAACCTCACCATCTTTCCCAAGCTTGTTTTTGAACACTCATTTGGTTCCTATGACATTGACACCAACAGGAGGCTCTACTATGGTCCACACTTTGTTTCTTTCAAAGTTTTCTAACTCTTCATCCATGGCATTAACCTAATGTACATCAGATAGTGCGTGTCCAACATCCCGGGGTTCAAAGGTTGCAACAAATAGAGAGTTGGTAAAGCAGGCGAGATGTGCAAACCTTGACCTTGTTGTCCTCTCATAGAGATTACCGATCATCTGTTGAGGTGGATGTTGATGCTGAATATGGTGAGGAGCCTCTCTCTCAGAGCGTACCTCCCCCTCAACCCCTCAACCATAGCTGGAGCTGGCTCAACAGTTGCTGAGTTCGATGTAGAAGCTTCTGGACCCTCTGCTGGAGTGGTGGAATAAACATGAACAAGCTCGGATGTGGGATGAAATGACTCATCATCATCATCATCCAAACCCTGTAGGTCCTCTTCTACAAAGATACTCTCTTTTATCTCCCTGTTACCTGTAGTCTCAACCACATTGCTTGCACAAGAGTTTGATTCATCAAAGGTTACATCGCAGGACTCTATGATGGTGTTAGTTTCCAAATCTAAAACTCTGTAGGAATGGCCATGAGGGGTGTAGCCAAGAAAGATGCCATCGGAAGATCTCGACTCAAACTTATCAAGATTGCCACGCTTGAGAATGAAGCACTTGCAACCAAAGGCACGCAAATGAGAAATAGATGGCTTCCTCCCAAAACGTAGCTTCTAGGAAGTCACATTAAGAATTGAGCGCAAGAAAATCCGATTGGAAACATAGCAAGTAGTGCTAATGGCCTCAGCTCAGAACCGCCTCGGAGTCGTATGCTCATCGAGCATCGTCCGGGCCATTTCCACCAAGGTTCTATTCTTTCTTTCGACCACACCATTCTGCAGGGGAACACGAGGTGCTAAAAACTAATGGTCAATACCATGCTCAAGACAGAAAGCATCAAAGGAGGAGTTCTTGAACTCGGTGCCATTATCACAACGGATTGCTCGTAATGCACCAGGGAGTTCCTTGAACAACCTCAAAGCTAAGCTCCAAAAGTGATGAAACACTTCATCCTTGCTCTCAAGAAAGTAAACCCAAGAGTAGCGAGAGTAGTCACCAACAATCACAAGAACATACCACTTCCTACCCGCCGAACGAACTTGAGAAGGACCAACAGTGTCCATGTGAAGCAACTCTTTAGGGCGTTCAGTCATCACCAAATTAATTGGTGGATGAGAAGCGACAATCATTTTCCCATGACGACAAGGAGCACAAACCAAATCCTTATCAAATTTGAGCTTAGGCAATCCTTGGATCAAACCTAGGCCACTCAAGCGACAAAGCAAGTCAAAGCTCATACGACCTAGTCTCCTATGCCATTTCCAGATCTCAGAAGAAGATTGAGCAAACAAGCACTTGTGAGAACCAGGAGAGACAGCAAAATCAGCCTAAAAAACTTTCCCAATGCTAGAAATCTCACAAACCAAAGAACCATTCGAATCAAGAACACAAGAAGCATTTTTCTTAAAGCGCACTTCCAAACCAACATCAAGAAACTAAGAGACAAAGAGAAGATTGTACTTGAGATGCTCAACCAAACCAATATCCTTGAGAGTGAATTTTTCATTTACCTTTACCGTGCCCCTTGCCTTTACTCTCCCTCTCTTGTCATCTCCAAAGGTCACATACTCCTGGGGCTTCAAGGGAGTGAGGCTGAAGAACCATTTTGCATTTCCGGTCATGTGGGGTGAATACCCGAAATCCATCAACCATTTGTTCTCCAAGCCTCCACCTGCTACCTACAAACTATCTGTGTGAAAACCAAATCCACGTGAGCGACGCTCACCAAGATGGGGAAAACGTGGGACGCCAAAGCGCTGTTGCGCAAAGCCTCTATTTCGTGAATCAAAGCCATATGAGGGATGACCCTGTCTATGATAGGCACGCGAAAAAGAGCGAGACTGAAAGTCAACAAAATCATCATGATACACATTTCTAGTTAACTCAACTTGCATCCTCTCAATCCTTTTGCGCCTATAACAGAATTCATCCAAGTGACCCTTACGACCACAAAACATGCAATGGTGGACACTCTCATGTTTAGGATTTGTTTGCAACAAAGGTTTGGGTTTTGGCTTCTCTGCTTGCTTTGGGTTGAAGCAAGGTTTAGGGTTTGGTGGATAGTATGTGTCAATGGGTTTGATGGATTGTTCCTCATCCTTGTAGCTAGAGCTAGGCACAAACTTTCTCACATTTTCACTCTCTTTGTCACACCTCTCAAATCCCAAGTCCAAGTTGTATGTTGACCTACTAGCACTCTCTTTGACTCTTGCCAAGTCATTCTCAATCTTCTCCTCACTCACTAGGGTTCTTTGGAGACAAGAGATCAGGTAGTCATTTTCTTGAACTAGGTTCTTATTTTCCTCTCTAGTTATTGCAAGAATATCCTTAAGAGAGCCACACACTACACATGGTGGTGGGAGAACCTTAGAGCGAGTCTCATTTAGCAGCTTGGACTCGAGCTCTTTGACTTTAAGGGTTTGAGCTTCCAGCTCACTAGTGAGCTTGGGGCACTTCTGACATGCACCCAAAAGAGTTGGTCTAACATTGAATTTATCAAGCTCTTTAAGGGCACTCTCAAGCTGACTGGCAACTTGAGCATGCACACTTTCCCTCTGACTAAGATCATTCATCACAACTTGACAAGATTCACACTCAACATTAGCATTTTTAGCAAGCTTGGACCTAAGCAAAGTGATCTCACACTCAGCACTCTCTAACTTAGACTTAAACTCTCTATTCTCACGGACAGCGCTGTGAAGCTTATCATCTTGCATGAGCAAAACATTGCGCAAATGATCAAGTTCAGAAGAGAGCTCATCAAGAGTGGGAGGCACCTCACTTGTGTTGGAGTCAGAGCTAGAGTCGGTGTCGTGATCGTTCTTTGCCATGAACCAAAGCCCCGTGAAGTCGTCCTTCCTCTTGACTCGTGGCTTCTCTACCTCCGCCTCCGAGCTTGTAAGGCCTTCGCTTGATGTGAGGTCGATGTCGCTCAAAGCGGCAATGCAGGCGCGTGCAATGACCTTGGCGAACTTCTTGGAGTTCTTGCCTTTCTTGTAGAAGTGATTCTTCTTCTGCTTGAACTCTTCAGTGTTGTTGTCGTGGTACCCATCCTTCTTCTTCTTCTTGGGGTAGTCAGCAATGAAGTGTCCCAGGTCACCACACTCAAAGCAGATTCTTGAACCACCTCCTCTTCTCTCCTTACGGTTGTTGTAGAACTTCCTGAACTTCCTTGTGAGCAAGGACAGCTCCTCGTTAGGAATGCACTCCATTTGTTCATCGGAAGCTATAACAAGAGAAGAAAGAGCAAACTCCAAAGAAGACTTGTCAAGTGAGCGGTTAGTTCCATAAGAAGCACCACTGTGACTACCCTTTTGAGAGCTAGAAAGCAAAGCCATGCTAGAAGCAGGATTAGCAAGATTAGGATGAGACTTCCTAGACAGTTCATGAGATTTTAGCTTGCTATACAGCTGCTCACAGTCCAGGGTATTAAAATCAGTAGTTTCATCTAGTGCAGCAATCTTAACCCCCTAAGCATTTTCATCAAGAGAATACAACAGTTGCTTAGCTCTATCATTATCATTGTACACAAGGTTACCACAAGCCCGTAAGTTGCACATAATGGCCTCAAACCTACAAAAAGTGTCATCTAGTGACTCACCAGGTTTTTGTGCAAAGGTTTGGTACTGTCTATTATAAGAATCCTTACGCATAGACTTGACTTGATTGGTACCCTCATGGTACGTGCAAAGATTTGCCCAAATGGCATGTGCAGTATCAAGGTGAGCAACACAGTCATGTTCATTCCTACCTAGAGCTGAAAGCAGAATATTGACAGCTTTGGAGTTATTTTCATACCTGGTTAACTCACCTACAGATGCAGTGTTGAGGTCTTTTGGTATGGCATACTCCTGCTCAACTATCTCCCAAATTGCACGTCCTTGGCTTAAGAGATAAGCCTTGGTCCTTGACTTCTAGTAGGAAAAGTCCTCTCCATCGAACATCTAAAGCTTGACCGCACACTTCTCCATGTCGCCTTCGGATCACAAAGCCGGTGAAGGTCAACTAGGGATCAAACCGACTCTGATACCAATTGAAGGACCGAGAAGGCGTCCAGAGGGGGGGTGAATGGGAGCCAATAAAAATTCTTTACAAGAACTTTGCCTATATCCTAATTGCAACCCAAGCCAACCTCTAAACTGATCACCAAGCCCACACACCAACTTGTGATATGCCAACCCTAGGAGTGATCAACAACAGTAGTGGAACGCAGCGGAAACAGAGGAGAGCAGCAAAGACTAGACCCAGTCAAAGAACAGGTTCAAAACAAGTTACTGGACTATCATTGGCTCGACAGTGCTGATCAGCTGAAGGAACAGACCATCGGCAGTGCCAGTCTGGCCATCGGCACTGCCGATCAGCAGAAAGAGCAGGACTACTGGAACATACAGACGAATCTTATTGGCAGTACCGATTGACACATCAGTAGTGCCGATGTTGGTTCAGACCCAGGCTAACGGCAGTGCCGGTCCAGCCATCGGCAGTGCCGGTCAGGGGTTTTTCCTCGCACACCGGCCGTGCCGGTTCAAAGAATGGTAGTGCCGATCGACACTTTCTAGAACCAAAACTAAACTCATGACTTGGTTAGAAACTCGTCAAAAACTAACCAAACGAACTCCAAAAATCATAAAACTTGGACAGAAGGTGTCTCATAGTAGGACGTTCCTTATCCAAGTGAAATCATACAAAAAGCTCAAGAATTCATCACGAATTTGAGGTTTTACTGAAAGCTCTAGGGTTTGAATGTTTTTGAGGAAATCCACCAAATCAAAGGTGCTCTTGGCTAGGATTCAACCAAGGATCCATGAAGAAATGTTTAGGAATGTTTAGGGAGAGAGGAAGACCTTGAGCACGAAAATAACTCTCATATCATAGAAACATGCTTACAAGATCCATGGATATAAGGCTAGGAAGCCACCCTCTTCCTCCCACTATTTGGAAGAGCAAGAGATGTCTCTCACACACCCTCTCCTCTCCTCTATTACATGAAGACCTCTCCTAGCACTTTGAATGAAGACCTAAGGTAAGGCTAAGGAAAAGAGAGGCACCTCTTCCACCAGCCCTACCTCTCCTTATATAGGCATAAGGGTTGTCCACATGATCACTCTACCCTTGACCTACATAACACTGCCACCTACCACCAGGGGCAAAGTTGTCCATCTGTCTCCCCGTCGCCCGAATGTCCTCAGGCCCTTCACGACTTTGCTTCATCTCGAAGCAAGCTCCGTGATGGTGCCATGTGCACCTCCAATCGCCACCACCAGTTTTGAGGCCCAAACCGGAAAACCGCCATGCACACTTCTCAAAGCATGACTTCTTGATCTTGACACGTGTCACCTTGTCCCGTGATCCTCCTCGTCGGCAAGTCTCTCCCACTTCCGGTCCATTGGAAGCCTCTACTTGCACCGACGATCGATCACCTTTGACTTGGTCAACCCCGCCGTCTTGACCACCATCCACGGTTTTGAGTCTCAACCACGAAACCGTCCTTGCTTCTTGCCTCTCCACTGTACGGTGTGGATCACCCTTGACTTCACCCGGACTCCCGATCATCCGGCCCCAAGTCTCGTACTTGTGCCCAATCCTCTCGCCGTTGACCGCCAAGTTGACTCTAGTGACCTAAACATCATGAGACAAGCAAACACATTTTCCATCTCCTGTAAACTCTCCAACATCCTCACCAACTCTGGTTAGTCACAACCATGACAAGCACAAACTCATGCAATCCCCAAATTCCCGCATTTCAACTCAAACACCGAACTCAACCAATGTCAATTACTCATCATATATTGCAAACCATGACACATATCCACATGGTTTCTCAGGTGCTAATTACTCACTTTAATTTAACCGCACGTATGCACATCGCCTTCCCCAACTGCATGTGCGTGATTACGAAGGAAATTAATTAGCCTGATTAAATGGAAGGAAGGAGTAAGGGTCTGTTTTCTTTTTTATTTATGTTTTCTTTATTTCTTCTTCTTTGATCTTTTTCTCATTGGAACTTGCTTGTTTTTGACATCTTCTTTCACCATAATTCATTCTTATTCATCTAGTTTTTTCTACAATTTTTTGTTATAAATTTTTTCAAAATTTCAAAAATTTGAATTTTAACTGGTCAAAAACCGATCGTCCGGGGAAACCAAACCGGACCGGTTTCACCAAAAACCATGGTTTTCGATCGGTTTCTGTTGGTTTTTGAATCCATGCCAAGGATCTCCTCCAGCCTCTAGGTTCGACTTGTTCTTCTATGATTGAAGTACCGGCAGAGGGAGGCGACGGAGCTTGGAATCAGGCAGAGGGGATTGGCGAAGCTTGGAAACCGGCAAACAATGGTGGCGGCGGCGGGAATGAGGATCCCCGTGGGCCGTGGCGGTGGGAATGAGGATCACCCGTGGTGACGTGACCTCTCTCTCCTATCATGGCAGCGGCTTGATCTCGTCGGCGGCGGCGCCATGATCTTGACGGGGCCTCTTGTAAGCTTCATGACCATTGATGATTGGATCCCCAAGGTATGAATGTTTTGGTGATAGATGACAACTATGAAATTGTGGGCTAATATCTACACGAGTGTTATCTATGTAGGAATCATCTCTAAACTCTACTACAAATCTTATTGATGATAGATGGAGTTATTCGATGTTCGTGGATTTTGATGGGTCATGGTTTTTCATTCGCTTGTGTTTGACTTATCTTGATCTCACTTGGTTTATTTTCATACGTAGTGCTTGTTTCTCTTCTTTATTCTGTTTGCATATATATGATGCCATGATGATGAGTGCTTGTTCTTCAATTCCTTGCATGTTCATGGCTATCCTATTGCATCTCATCATTCATGTCTTGCATTGTAGGTCTTTATGCTTTAATTAATATCTTCATATGACATGCATGCATATCATCTAGAGTGTGCTTTTCTTTCTTATTCCTCTTAGCTCTTGATGATGCCTGATTGAGTAGGACCGTGTTCTTTCTTTCTTATGCTGTTGAGGTTCCTCTCGATCGTTGTGTAGCCTTTTAGCCCTGTTGTTTTATGATAAGATTATGATAAGTAGTGATTGTCATCAATCACCAAAAAGTAGGAGATTGTAAGCTTTATGACCATTAATGATTGGATCCCCAAGGTATGAATGCTTTTGGTGATAGATGACAACTATAAAATTATGGGCTAATATCTACACGAGAGTTGTCTATGTAGGAATCATCTCTAAACTCTACTACAAATCATATGGATGATGGTTGCCTTGGCGATTGATAACAATGACCGCAAGCATGGAGGATTGTGAGCTTGATGGAGTCTAAGGGTTGATGGAGATGGATCAAAGCTTAGGACAAGCTATGGAGTAAATGTTGGGAACACTTATCTAGTTGTTAGGGCTTTGAGTCCATTAGAAAAACCAGACTATCAAGGGGGTCTAGGTCATTTCTCTTAGGTCATGTCTAGTCGGTGATGTGCATGGATGCTCAGTGAAATCACAGCCACTATGTGACAGTGGAGAAGCCAAGGAGCTATTCGGAGAAGCCGCGAAATGAAGTCAAGCGAGCATGAGAAGGTTCAGCTTCTAGACATAGTGGCCGGACAGAGGGGTCAGTGGAGATCGGACTGTACGGTCACTAGGAGAACAGGAATTCCAGAGAGAGGACTCAGCAAGGAAACTGCCAGAGTTGAAGTCTGTAGACACCGGACGGTCCGGTCCGTACAAGTCGGCTCTGGGCAGTGAGGAAGCAACTCTAGAAATGTTTATGTAATGGAGAGAGAAACGGACCGGATGGTTCGGTCAGCTGACCGTACAGTCCAGTCAGTAGAGGGGCAGAGTCGTTGAAGCTGAAGACTGCAGTGACCGGATGGTCCGGTCGGGCAGTGACCGGACGGTCCGGTCAGTATGCCTAGGAAGCTGATCTCGTGGAGCAACAACTAGTTTGAGGTTGAAAGCCTATATAACTTCGTTGCTAGGGTCTTAGTGACCACTCTTCGCCAGTGGAATTGCTTGGAGCATTTGGTGAGAGCCAAGAGGCAAAGAGGAGAGCACTAGGAGGAGATATTGCATATCTTAAGAGTGCTAGTGAGAGTAACAAGGAATGATCTTGCACATCTAAGTCTAGGTGTCCTTGAGGGTGTGATCTAGGTTGTTACTCTTGTTCTATAGTGAGACCTAGACCGGTTAGGTGTCGGTGATTGAGTCTATCGTGATCGGTTGTGAAGGCCGTCACACGTTTGTAGACGGTTTGAGCCTGCCGGTGAAAGGGGCATCGCTAGTGAGCACCCGTGTCGGCTCGGGGAGTCCGGTAAGTTCTCGAGGGAGGCGAGCTTGTGCCTTGGTGGCAACGGTGACGCGCACTGTATCTTCACTCCGGGAGTGATTGCGAGATTGTGGGCGAGAACTCCATATTGGTGGCGAGAGGGACCAGGACTCCGGCGGGAGTGGTCCAACGAGGAGTAGGGGATGACGCTATCCTTTCGGGGCCTCGGGAAAAAATCATGAGCATTCCTTGACCCCATCTTTACTATTCTGCATTTGTGTGCTCTAGTAACTTGGTTGAATTATGGCTTGCATAGGCTAGTGTGTTTGGCTTTCGCGCTTGCTATCATCATGAACACTAGCATGTATAGGGTCTTGGCCTACTAGACTTGTTAGGTTGTAACAATTGCTAGGCTCTAATAGTGTAAATTGAAGTATTTGCATTCGTGAGTGGCTTACCGATTCACCCCCCCCCTCAGTACGCCTTCGGTCCTTACACCTCTCCTCTGTGAGCGGATGCATCTCTCTTGTCGTCGACAAGATCTCTCATAGCAGCGACGCCGAAGCTGGGCCTGGAGACGGGAGATACGTGGAGGAGGAAGGGCTTGCTGGTATCCAACTATAGTAATGGAGGCAACGTCGGGATCTCATAGTGGCGCAAGCTCTCGCGTCGGCGCCGAGATCTCCCATGATGGCGGCTAGGTTGGAAAAAGCTGTGAGAACGAAACCCGGTGGCTAGGACGAGGAAAGCTCGTGATCTCGACACCCCGAGCAAGTTGTTGTGGGGTCGACATATGGACAATATCGCATATAGTCCGTCTCAGGAGTATTCAAGAAAATTGTTCGGTAGTATTAGTCAAGAAAATTGCATGTAAATTTGAATGAATAACACATTATTTTACAGTTACCAGCTCAGTCACTTTTTTACGGTCGTTTTTATCAAACGGCTTTCAACTTTTTCACAGCTCATATCTCACAACAGTTTTTTTCACAGCCCACAGCAGCTTTTTTCACAGCCACAGCCAAACCAAACACACCCTTAGTCAAGATGGGCCTAGGTGGGTCTGGGGCACGGATCTCCAACAACTTAATCTAAAGGTCCAATGCAGGATGGCATGTGCCCTTAAGGGAACTCTTCTCTTTCCGGTTCTCGTTAAGCTCCGCATATTGTTGCTGGATATATAAACTTGTGCCCGATGTTGCATTTTGACTCGAGATACGACAAAGGGGAAACGCACATGGGCATGCTCGCTCAATACACATTGTTGATGCATTTTATTTTCGTCATTCTTACAATTAACTAGTTTTCTGCACGTGTGACACACATGTTGCCTTTGTTCTATAATACTATTATGTATTAAATAGAAACATTTGTTAAAAGTTAGGCTAATGGTACATATCTTTATTTTGGTGAAGAGAATAATGGACTTACAATAGCTTTATAAAATGCAATGAGAATAAATACGCATGACTCTTCCATTGTTCACGTAAGACTGGTTTGGACTCAAATCGAGAACAACATCAATCATAATAAAGGACTAAAACAATAGACAGTTTACTTGATTGTCTCGTGGCATCTTTGATACTTCTAATGCAGTGTCACCTACACTTGGCGAGAGCACACTTAAACCAACATCCCACGGAAGCTATGATGATGAGTAGAACTACCCAGGGCACAAATCAAGTTCTACTGAACTGATTGCAATTTGTGACACAAGCCAAGACCAAGAGATCCATTTAATTTAACCTTTAAGGTAGTTTGCATCTGGAAGGAAGCCTCAATCAAGAAGCCTAAGAAAGTAATAACTTACTTTAATTGCACAAGTGACCAATTTCTTATGGTATATGTCACACAACCAAACTATTTCATTCATGGTGGTTGATGCCAGAACAAAACATTGTCATTGGTGCTAGATGCTTTGATAAGAGAACACCAAATACATTACATGGAACACCAAATAAGAGAGATAAATAACACTTCTTAGGAATGCTCGATGTATTAACACCTTCCATAAGATGACTGCCATCCCAGCTCTTCCATGCTGCAATGCTCCTTGCACATTCACATTACGCTAATACATATGCAATGTGATCCAGGACTTCAATGACTCAATGTGATCCCGTTCCCACCACAGACTCGCCTCCAAATCAAACAGACTCAGACCCATCAACAAGAAAAATATAACATATGTTAAGTTCGTTATCCTTGGTCGTTGCTACCAGTCAAGAAGACTTGCCTTATAACCTCTATGTTGTCTTTGTTTACGCTCCATGTTCATGTACCAGAATTCATAAACCAATGTTTGCAGTTAAATATTGTGCATCATAGTCGAGTATGTAGTGTGGTTCTTCCACTATATTATCAATCGCCAAACAAGGGAGCATCAGAGCAAATTACAAGCAGCATTCCCCGGTGTAGCAAATTTAGCACAAACATGCGCAGCTGTATTTGCCTTCCAATTTATATAAAAAATATTCAGAGAAAGAAAACAAGTACTTAGCTCTTGCACATCATGCCAGATGCTCGCTATAGCAAAACAAGCCCCTTCTTGTGTCTTCATCATAAAGACAGTATCAACATGGAATAAAATGGGCAGGAAAGTCTACACATATAACTAAAACAGGACTACAATCTGGGAGAGAAACAGTATGTGTCGCAGAGATTGGTCAGGAGAAGCATACCTTCCTAAAAAGAAGTAGGAGAACCTTTGTAGTCCGAACCAATCACAGAGGCATGGAGAAAGCAATGCAGCAGAAGCAAATATGTCGACCTGTAACCACTTTTGGTAAATATGAGTAATTCAGGCCACACGTAAAAAATGTAGCTTGCCGAAAATCATGCATTATCTAAATAGCAGAAAGCAAGCAAAATAAAGACAACATCTTCTCAAAACCCTAATTGATTCGGGAAGAAGAAGAATCTCAGATCAAGCGAGCAGGAAACACAAACAAGGAAACATACCGTTTTAACCAAAGAACAGAAAACTATTTGGCCTGACCCTAGAGAGTAGATAGGAATGTAGTATTTTAGTTTTAGGCCTATAAAAAAATCTCTTAAGGAATTCTTGTGGATGGTAATCAACAATGCCAAGCACAATAAGACAATAATATGTAGACTTCGGAATCAACACCAAAGGAACGCAGGAGAAATATTTGCACAGCATGAGCATCAATGATGTCGAGAGGCACAACATTTGAATTTTGAAACATCTGGACAGCACGAGATACATACTGCAGCTGGCAGCCAACCTATAAAGCCATAAAAGAAGGCCTGAAATAACACAGCAAATTACCCGTAATGACGCGGCTACAATAAAACCCAAGAGGGAACAAGCCTGCTACCCCTAATCAGGACGTTTATGCATCCTAATAAAGGGTCCACACACTACGCGAATCAGCAGTGCCAGAGCTCAGTGGAATGAAACAACTAACATGGGAGAAAAGAAGATCACCTCGGCACCACAGGAAGGCACAGGAGAGTGTGTCACAGATCCACGAGAACCAGGAACCGGCATCGCGTCGTTAGTCAGATGGGAAGTAGGCAACCGATTACGTGGAGAACAACCTGCACAGAAAGGTTGGTAGGCCGATGAGATGAGCAGACGTAATCTAACCACACATCAGAGATCAGAGGAAAAAATGAGGGAAAACAAATTCGTAATGTCCGATAATCATCCACCCACAACCCATCTCGGCCTCTCTCACGCCGATCAGAGGCGACGTGGAGCAGCAGGAGAAGGCAGCGGCTTTCATCGGACCCGAGGTTTATCACCTCCACCAGAAAAGAAATCGGCAAAACGCAACAGCGCCAAAAGATAAAAATACCGAGAAAGTAGAGGCCACCTCGTCGGGATCCACCGAGGACATCCGGCCCGTGGAGGATGCCTTCGAGAACGTGTCTCAGTCACCAGATGCTGGTGTGAGCCTCGATCCACGCCGTCGCAGAGAGCACGCCATGAGGGCGAGGTGGTGGCGTAGCTGTCATAGCTTCCCTCGAAGAACTGCCGCTGGCGGCGTGGATCTAAATCGAGGAGGAGAGGAGCTAGGGGAAAGGGGAAGATTGTGCGTGATCCACAGGCGGGTACGCGTGGGCGCGTAAAATTTCGTCCGGTGAAAAAAGTCCTGGTTTCGGTGGCAGACGACACCAGATTATAACTGGAAAAGATATAATGTCATTTGTCATAGTGGCTTTGGGGCTAGTAAATCAATGGTCAGGATGTTATGGGTAAATGAATTTTTGAGTGAATTTAGATGGATAGATATTTGGTCTTTATAGTAATATATAAAGATCTAGTACAGTACATATGGTAAAAGGCTAGTTATTCTACATTTGAAACATAAAAAATGTAGTTGTACTAAACGGCGCTTTCCAAACACAACTCCTTGATCATCATCTTCCACACGACGACGATGCTTTGCTTCATTAGACCAGAGAGAAGAGAGCAACATCATCATCATCATCTCCTAATTAAGCAGCTACGAAACGGGGCAGAACCAGCTGGAACGATGGTGTGGGAAGCATGCTTGGTTCCGGCGCGGCGTAGAGCCCCGTCATCAGCTTCGGCTGCGGCTTGCCGTCGTCCACCTCCATGATGTCGTTGCTCCCGGTACTGCTCTCGCCGTCGTCGACGTCGTTGGCCAGTGGCGAGCGAGGCTTCTTGTGCGCGTCCCAGCGCTCAGCGGACGACGACCGCGGCTGACCGGGCGCTTGCTGCTGTCCCACCTCGAGACGGCGCGACTAGCCGAACTGCTGATTGTGCTGTTCGAGGAGCTCGACGAGGAAGACGATGACGTCGCGGTGTTCTTCTTGTTGCTGTCCCACCTCGCGCACGACGACGCGGTGCTGCTTTTGTTGCTCTGGCCTCCTCCTGATGATCCTGATGACGATGACGACGCTGGGATGCTGGCCTTTGCGGTGATCTTGCGCGCGTCCCACCGCTCCGCGGCGTCTGCGCGACCCGCGGGCTTGGGTGGCGACTTGAGGGTGTTCTTGCACGCGTCCCACCGGTCGACGGCGTCGGCCCGGCCGGGCGACTGCTTGGGGACAATGATGGCGGCGCACGGCGGCGTCGGGAGCAGAGGAAGCATCGTCTTCAACTCCGGCGGGGTCGGAAGTAGTCCGGGGAGAGCGGCGTGCGCCATGGCGAGGTGAACTCGCTCCACCGTCACCGCCATAGATGGCTGATCGAGGAGGGAGACGCGTTGCACGCACGCACCAGAGGAGACGGCCGGCGGCGCAGAGACTCGTGAGAGCGGGCAGAGAGAGGACAAACGGAGATGAGGTCACACGAATTCGCTCCGAGCAGATGGAATGTGATGATGGATCGATGGGGCATGCGGTTCCATATTTCAAGGGGCGCGCCAGTCGTCCCACTCTTCATCCGAGTCGGAGCTCGGATTCCGCCTCCCTCCTTGGCGGTTGTGATTGTGGTTGTGTGACACGGATTCCTCCGTCTCGGATTCACGCGGCCGCCTGACTTACCCGACTCCTTCGCCGATAGATGGGCCTTAGACTTTGGGCTTACAGTCGCACAAATGGGCCGGCCTTTTTCCTTTCTCTAGCGCCAGAGTAACTTACAAGCCCAGCCCGGCCTGATCCACCCAGGGGCCACACACCTCCCTCCTCCGTCCCTCCAGCTCCAGCAACGGGCGGCGAGCCGCCGGGAGCCGACCACCTCCGCTCCGCCGGTACCGCCCATCAACTCACCTGTCAGCCACTGCAACGCTCGGAAGTGTTTCGGGCTACTCTAGCCTCACCTCCCAACTCTGCCCTAACGCAGTGGAGATGGCGGCGCCGGCGCCGGAATGGGCCACCAAGGAGCCCTGCCTGATGGGGATCGACGAGGCAGGACGCGGACCTGTCCTCGGTAAGCGCCATACTGCTTCAAATTTCAGTTGCTCGGAACGCATTCCCCCTTTTTCTTTTCCCCCCAATATATGTCATGGACGGGAATTGGATTTGCATTAGCACAAACTGTAGATGGAATCTTTCTGGAAATGACGCCCCTTCCTGCTGTTTTGCCCCCCTGCAGGTCCGATGGTGTATGGATGCATGTACTGTGCGCGCTCGTACCGTGACACTCTTGCTACCCTCGAATTCGCAGGTGTTCACTCCTACCTGCTTCCTATCCTTTTCCTATAATCTACTTTTTTTTTTCTTTTAGAAGCCTTGTATAATCTACTTTGTTTCAACTTATTGGCTAGTTTCACATTACTGAAGAAGCAGAGTTTTAGTTTAGATTAATGATAAATGTAACTTCAGTGATTCAGTCCAAAGAACATGCATGAGAATTCCTTGACCCTGTATTGGAATGACAAAAGAGGGGCCTTGGAAGTTGGTACATAACCTTTGCGAGGCTAACATGCAACCTGGTTCTGTGTGTCTGTGTATATTTGTTACAGTGGATTTGGGGACTCGTTAAGCACTGTGGTTCATGAACTCCTCAATTTGTTGAGGACAAGCAACACATAGGGACATGCGATAGGGTGCAAACACCAGAGATGTTGTTTTGTGCTAGCTGCTACCGTCTTCTTAGTTTTCCCCTTGGACAAATTTCTCCTTGTGTTTCCATATCCATTCTCGTAGTTGTAGCTGCATCTGTATAAATGTTTCCCCCTTCTCTCTCTGGTTTTTTTTTTTTGGAAAACAGGGCCCTTTTTTACATACCGGCTTCTGAATAAACCAGAAGGCACCAAAGTACATGTGGTTTTACAAAGAGGAAAATTGCTTCAGTCTGAGACATTTTAGACGTGTCCTATTTGTTTGTAACATGGTTGTATTTGGTTGCAATTATGCTTTGATAGTTTCCTACCTGCAGAGTAGGCTGAAAATGTCACTTCGCATCGCCATGAGTCCATGACCCTGTGATAAACTGAAGAACAGATGAAGTGTTAACTCCATTGATAGTTAACTTAGCCTATTTTCTTCTCTTGATCAGATTCAAAGACCTTGAAAGAAGAACAAAGGGAGGAGTTGTTTGAAAATCTAAAGGCCAACAGTTGTATTGCATGGGAAGTGGATGTCATATGCCCGAAGGAGCTATCTGCTAAAATGCTGAAGAAGTATGTTCCTTTGTACCTAATGAATTACAAACTTGACCTTGTTCCCTTAATTAATATCTTGTTGTTTTCAGGTCGAAAGTTAATCTGAATGAAATATCACATAACTCTGCTATGGGCCTTGTTAAAAAACTTCTTGACATGGGAGTTATTCTGGCAGAGGTAAGAGCCTTTGTTATTGGATGGAAAATGAATTCTTATGCCATTAACATTATTTGATTATTCAGTGATTAAGTGGATGATTACATTTCTCCTTGCACAGGTCTATATAGATACAGTTGGAGATCCTGAAAAGTATAGGATCAAGCTGACAGAAAAATTTCCGGGCATCAAATTTGTGGTTGCCAAAAAGGCTGATAGCCTTTATCCAGTTGTTAGTGGAGCAAGTATAGTTGCAAAGGTAATTTCTTATATTTGATTTTCCTGTGTAGTCTTTCGTATAGGGTTACATAGTTATAATTATAATTTATAAATTTTTTGACATACTTGCAGGTCACTAGGGACAGAGCCTTGCGTAATTGGGTATTTGACGAAACGGCTCTGAATATGCACATGAACACAGGATCAGGTTATCCAGGAGGTAACTGATTTGTAGCTTTAAGGGATTTTTCTTAATATATTATCAGACATCTGTTTTATCAGATAATTTTTTCTAACTTCTGACTAATTGAACAGATCCTGGTACTAAGCAATGGTTAGAAGATCACAAGCATCCAGTTTTTGGTTTCCCAACTTTAGTGCGTTTTAGTTGGGGAACTTGCACACCCTTTTTCAAGGATGCAGTTGAAGTTACCTGGTGTGTTTCTAATAAACCTTTATTCTGTTGTTCTTTTATTTTCCTAGAAAATCATGTATCTGTGAAGTGGTGATTCACTTCTAACATCTGTGTTATATCGGCATGTAGGGAGTCGGATGAGCTTGATGAAGATGCAACTGTCAATGGAAGTGCCAAGCGGCAAGTCAAACTTTCAAGCCTAGGCTTTACCGGTTTTAAGAGGAAATCTGAGGAGATAGAATCTTCTGGAAAAGGCCGTTGCAAGTTCTTCCAGGCACGCAAGCTAGAGCTGGTCAAGAAGTTTTAGTAGGTTTACTACCTTGTAGTTGGGCGTAATGTCATTTCAGTAGAAAATACCCCTTTGGGCCCCAGTTCCCATTTGGGACTAACTCTTGCAAGTTCAAGGAAATGAAGCTTCCTATTAAGTAGCGGCAACACATGACAAGTGTTTGTCTGTATGTGTAATTAACTGAATTAAATTTTGCCTATGAAGGTCCATTAGTTCTGAGCTGACTAAACATCAATAGATCAATGTTCATCAGTGGGCATCAAACCTTATCCAATATGAACATGATCGCAGTCAAGAGTTGCATTCATGTAATCATGTGTAATGAGTTGAACTTTGTTGGTGTGTAGCATTAGAGTTCAAAGCTTCTGAATCCATTAGTTGTTTTGCTGATACGTTAGGTTTGTGCATGTTTCAAATTCAGCAGGCAAGCAATTTTTTCATATTCTTGTTCTTTCTTCACCCAACTTCTAACATACGATTTTGTGAAAATCAATTGATTGTGGGCACGCAACATCCTGCTAAAGACAAGCAGGTTGAGTGTATACAAGCATGGATACAAAGCCACTTATAGCTTTGACGCTAATTTTGCTTTTCCCGTCCTTTATTTTGCATTGAATTTGCATTTTCTGAGAAGTCTGTCTCTTTCAATTGCAACACAACTTAGCACTGGCAGGTTGCAATATCATCTCCTGTATTAATCCCCCAGTCTTTGAACGCTCAGATTTCTCATCATCACCCACACGAGTTGCAATTGTCAGGAGATGCAGTGAAACATTAGGCTATTCCAAAACAGCAACAGGGATCAAGTTATTTTGTCCTGCAGTTTCTACTGGGGATGTAAGTTTTGACCCATTGGGTCGATGGGTCGGGCCAAAACTCTTAAAAATGAATTAACATTTTCCTCCACCTTATAAAACTAGTACAACA
Source organism: Eleusine indica (assembly GCA_030378355.1). Taxonomy (NCBI): domain Eukaryota; kingdom Viridiplantae; phylum Streptophyta; class Magnoliopsida; order Poales; family Poaceae; genus Eleusine; species Eleusine indica. Next base: position 43,037,838 of record CM059501.1, on the reverse strand, counting down.
AATGAACTAGAGATTGACCCGCAACTACCCAATGAACCACAAACTTACATCCCTAGTTTGTACTGCTGACAATATCCTTCTTCAGCTAACTAGAAAAAGAACTGAGCCACGATATATATATATATGTAAAAAAGATAGTCTAAACGTGGTTACAATCGAGGTTATCTTACACACAAAAGATAAACAATAACCCGAGATGTCAGAAATGTCTTGAAGGCTTGCCATTGCAGATACTAGTAATTCATGTATCATCTGAGTTTCTTTGTACCTGACTACAAGACAAGAAGTGAACCGTGAAAAACTGACTTAATTGTTTCCTGAAAAAAGAAAAAACTGACTTAATTTCAGAGCAACCTGAGCTCAATTAATAGTTGTTTTGCTGATACGTTAGATTTTATGCACGTTTTCAAATTGAGCTGGCAAGCGATTACTCGTGGCTGCTTATTCGTCACAAAGGGAAGCCAAATCATACAAATATGAAAAGAATTGTTTCATGCTGTTGGATCCAAATTACTCTCTCCGTTTCAGTTTTGTTATGGTTGGTTAGTTCAAAGTTGAACTAGCTAGCGACAACAAAAAGAGAATAGAGGAGTACATCGGAACATATTTCCTTGAACTACGTTAGTTCATGCTCTACGTCATTGCTTCCAGTACTGCTTCGGTCCGCGCGGCTGATTGTGCTCTGCTTCTTCTTGTTGGTGTTCCACTTTTGGCTCGACGACGACCCCTGACAGCTACTAACCGGGCTGTTGCTGCTCGACGACGGGGATGACGTCACGCTCTTCTTCTTGCTGATGTCCCACCTTTCCACGGCGTCGGCGCGGCCGGGAGCTGAGACGAGCGCCGCCTTGTTGATCACTGCCGGCTTGCCCTTGCGCGCGTCCCACCTCTCGTCGGCGTCGGCGCGGCTGATGGGCTTGGATTTCGGCGGCGAGATGGGAAGGATGACGAGGCACGGCGGCGTCGGGAGCAGCGGCATCATCTGGCTCCTTGGCGGGGTGGGCAGCGTCGCGGGGAGGAGCGCGTTCGCGAAGTAGACCTGCGCGCGCTCGGTCGGCGTCGTCATCGGGCAAGGTCCAGGGGGGATGACGCAAGCGGCCATGGGTGGCAGCTCGATCGAAGGAGACGAAACGGAGAGAAGCTTGATCGGTGATGGTGTGTGTGTGTGTGTGGGTTGATCCGGTGTGGCGGCTTCAGATTTATATAGGCTAGCTTGGCTCTGAATGCGTGCGCATGAACTAGCGCGCGGCAGCAGGGGAATCGGAGTCGGAGTCCGAGTCCGAATTTCCGACTGGCGAGTGACGAGGCAGAATCCGAGCTCCGACTCGGAAGAACATTCGGATCGGTTCGCCCCTTCATAAGTACTCCGTATACCGAACCGCAAGCATCACATTCATTGCCAAGTCGTGTGATCTCATCTCCTGCTTCGCCTCTGCCCGCTCCTGTTCGTGTCTGTGCGCCGCCGGCCGTCTCCTCTGGTGCCGGTGCGTGCGCGCGGCGCGTCTCCCTCATCGATCAGCCATCCATGGCGGTGACGGTGGAGCGAGTTCACCTCGCCATGGCGCACGCCGCTCTCCCCGGACTGCTCCCGACCCCAGCCGAGTGGAAGACGATGCTTCCTCTGCTCCCCACGCCGCCGCCGTGCGCCGACGCCGTCGACCGGTGGGACGCGAGCAAGAACGACGTCCTCAACAAGTCGCCGCCCAAGCCCGGCCGCGCTGACGCCGCGGAGCGTTGGGACGCGCGCAAAATCACCGCGCGATCTTCATCAGGCCAGATGAGCTCTCCGGAGGCCAAGAAGAAAAGCAGCACCGCGTCGTCGTCCTGCGCAAGGTGGGACAGCAACAAGAAGAACACCGCGACGTCATCGTCCTCCTTGTCGAGCTCCTCGAACAGCACAATCAGCAGTTCGGCGAGTCGCGCAGTCTCGAGGTGGGAGAGCAGCAAGCGGCCGGTCATCAGCCGGGGTTCTTCGTCATCCGGCGAGCGCTGGGACGCGCACAAGAAGCCTCGCCTGCCGCAGACCAACGACGGTGAGAGCAGCACCGGAAGCAACGAGTGTATGGAGATGGAGGTGGACGACACCACGCCGCAGCCGAAGCAGTTGATAGGGCTCTACGCTGGACCGGGCTTCCTCGCTCCACCCGATCCAACGATGCTTCCCATACCATCTTTTCTGCTTCTGCCCCGTTTCGTAGCTGCTTAATTACGAGATGATGATGATCATGTTACTCTCTGCTGAATCTCTCTCTGGTCTTGGGAAGCATCGATGACGCTGTTGAACGTGTTTGTGTCAATCAAATGTATCCTGCTAATCGTCCGTGTACTGTGACCATACTGTAACAAGATAAACGGATGCTTCATGTTGCATGCAGTTCCTTTATTATGTGTGTCCTGAGAAGCCCGTCAAGTGAATATGATCTGTAGTTGTCGCTAACTATACTTCCAAAAAAAAAGGTGTAGCACACGTACGTACTCTCAGAGTTTTGGCTGAAAAAATAATAATAACGTACTCAGAGTTGCGTCTGTGGCCTTTTGTTTACGTACTCGATTCAGATGTGATTATGTTTAGTTGCGACAAAATTCAGTTTAGTTGAGCGCTCTTGTGATCAAATTCCGACCATCAGATAGCTCCTGAGCTGCTCTGCGTTGTTAGACTCACGTCCATTTATGTTTTTTAGATAATGAAAAGGTTTTGACTTTTTTTTTCTGTCACATACAGCCAGAGAGTACAACTTATTATAGAATATAATGACAAAAGCATAAGTCTTCACATCTAATTAGAATATAAATCTAAAAACTCGGTCTATGTTACAATGATTATCCATGTGTTGCGAATATGGATATTGCCACAACCTCCACCCGTTGACATGCTTGGACTATGTTCTTTCTGTGATTGTCCTTCTTCAACAACTTCCAGTAATGAAAAGCAAGTAGGTCGCACTAAAAATATCTACATCAAAGAGGTTATTATTTTTTCTTATTAAAAACAATATCATTGTGACGTACCCAGATGGCCCAAAGTATGGCCGCCACACTAATCATGATTAGCCTCTCTCTCTCTCTCTCTCTCTGTGTGTGTGTGTGTGTGGATGCCAACCATACCCAGCAATGTGATGAGTATTTAGAGGCTTAGGTAAGCCAGTGGTTACACAAAAAATATGCCACACATACACTTGAAAAAAAAGGTGATGAATAGTTTCTTTATTGTTGCAAAAACTACACTTTTTGGCTATCTTTTCAGTTTTTCTTTGCCAAGTTATCTTTAGTCACGATGATACCTTTAGTCAGGTATCATAAGAATATTTTTATTTTGAGTGTGGAGCTTAATCTTCCAAAGATTTTGTAATATGGATTTTGTTTGGAATATGCTTGGAGTATCATGACATTATATATGGATTAGATCGAGAAGATGTCATTCTCATGTAGATTCTATTTAAAGAAATCTGTCTCATCATTAAGTGAAATATTTTGAAGCTTGGAGGCCATGGTATTCCATTCAACAAGTTTATCATATGTGATTGTTCTCCGAAAAGTTAGATCAAGCGGAATAGTTCGAAAAACCTCCTGAACATTTTTCCAACTAGCTACATTATAGAGATTAGGAATTGTGCACTCAGTGGTGTATTATCCAACCAAGTGTCTCTCCAAAGTCTTATTTGACCCAGGCCACCGCCACCGTCGCATAGGCCAATGATGCATGGGTTTCCAGGTTTGGGTTCTGTGAAACCACACAGGTTGGGTGTGGGTTTTAGATTTCACTCACGAGTACCCATTGGGACTCTAAAAATCATCCGACTCTTGTGAGCAAGTCACATTATATACATAATACAAAAAAAAAATGAAATTTGCGTCAAATATATGTGATTACTAGACTGATTGGTTGAGTCCTGTTCCAGTTGAACTTCCTATGCATGTAATGTAATATGATGAGAGTTTTGAAGCGTCCGTATTGAATTTAACATATATATGTAAAAAAATACTTTTTTATAAAATAATATGTTACAATAATTTTACGGGCATAATTACATCTGTACGAAACAGGTACGGTACCAGTATTTCACAACCAAGTTTTATTCTACGTACATAGAGTAATTTGCTTTCCTTTGATTTGCGCCCGGTCGAAGCAGGGACTCTCTGATACGCCTCTCAATACCCGGGGCTCTGTAGGAAACAGATTTTTGCCATTGAATTTGACTCTTTTCCGGCTGCCGATCACGTGCATCGTCATGGGTTCTACCGGCGAGCTGCAATCCTCGCCGTGGCCGAGCCTCCCGGCGGATCTCGCCGGCCTGATCTTCTGCCGACTGCCGCTGTCCCACGCCGACCGCCTCAGCTTCATGGCCATCTGCCAGCAATGGCGCCTCGCCGCGAAGCCACATCTGGACCAACTCCCGCCGGCACTGCCGTGGCTCTGCACGAATTACCCTACCTACCGCACCTTCAGAAGCCTCCCCGGCGGCGAGGTGCGCCGCCTCAATAAGCGCCCGGACACGTGTACCCCGAGCTCGGCTGCCGACTCCACCTTCTTCAACGGCTGGCTGATTTACGAGTACGAGGGCGGAGACCGAAGCGGCACGTGCTTCCTGGCCAACCCGTTCACTGGCGAAACCGTTGATGTGACGCGCAGATTGGTTCACGTCAACGAGGGGCTTCTCGACCCGGCCGGCCACGGGTTCTCCATCGGGGACAGCGTGACCAAGATGATCGTGTGCTCTCCTCATCTCGTGGCCGCCAGCATGAAGGGCAACACGGTCGGGTTTTACCGGGCGGGTCGTCCCTTGTGGCTGGCCACCTGGCAGTCGGGTGACAAATTCTTCGAGGACATAGCCTTCCACGACGGGAAGCTCTACGGTCTCACCGCCGACGAGGAGCTCCTCTCTTTCGAGATCGTTGACGACAGTGAGGGCGGCGAAGACATCGAGAAGAAGTACATTGTCTGGGAAGACGACGATGACGAAGAGCCTGATGATGGTGACGATGATGATTCGGCTCCGGACTCGGAAGAAGAAGAAGAGCTTCCCAGCGAGTTGCACTACCTTGTCAAATCATGTTACAATGACAAGCTGCTGATGGTGAGATGGAGCGTTCCTCCCGGCCGCAGGCGTTGCATGGAGCGGTCTGACAATGTAGCCGAAGGGATCAAGCTCAGGGTGTTCGAGGCCGATCTGGAGATGGCGGAGTGGATCGAGGTCGAAGACGATGGGTTGGACGGCCAGGCTCTCTTCGTCAGCGAAGGGTGCTCCAGGGCCATTCGCTTGCCATCAGACCACGGTGACCACCGGTTCTAGGGCGGGCGCGTTTACTTTCCGGGCGATGATTTGAGCAGATATTTCGATGAGATCCATTCTGATAATATTCCTAGCTACGGTTTCTATGACTTGAAGAAAGGCACGATTAGTCTGACGTACCTCGATTGCCCTAGGCACTGGCTTAGATCAGAATGGTTCTTTCCATGAATTCCATGTGATTAAACTGTGGTATTCATAATTCATATAGGAAAAGTTTATGTGTGGGTTGGAACAGTATTGTTTTTTTCTAGTCCTCTTTATCAAAACCCGTTAGATGTTCTTGAGTTCATCTAACGGGTAAACAACACTTTTGCCGTGTGTCTTATCTCGGGCACACGGCAAAGAGACTTTATGTCGTGTGCCATGAGGCAGGACATACGACAAAGATATGACACATGACGAGCGATATCGTGTGCAGCCCACGGTAAAGACTTTGTCGTGGATATTTTCGTATTTTGCCGTGTGCGATGGTCACACGGTAAATGTCCTCCTTCCCGTAGTGATGGCTTACAAAATAACTTGCCAAAGTCTTTGGACGTGCACCGATTGGCCTATTTAATGCTGCTAATTGCATCACAGACCTTCATGTCGGCCACTAAATTATTCGTGTTCTGGTCTGTCCATGCAATCCAACCCTGTCAGATCGGTCCATGCAACAAAACATTTTGAGTAATAAATTTCACAAAAACTATCATTGACAATACTATTACAAAATTATATATTCAAGACACTGCTCCACAAAACTACAGATATCATGTCAATTATATGACAAAAATAGAGACTATATCATCACATATATGCGTAGTCTTTACAGACAATAAACATCGTTTAAATGCCATGGCATCAAATAAAACGTTCTTAAACATGCACAATAATAGTATTTGCATTTTTGTATCCACTATCCAACATGTTGACGAATTGTGCCACTCTTTAAACAGGAAGGAGGAACTCTTCTACCGTGGTCAATTTGTACTCCCCTTTTCAGTTATATCATTCACATGCATGGAAAAAACCATTCTGGAGAACATAACTTTTTGGCGTTCCTCTTTCCTTTCCAGAACAGTCGATTGATTCTGTTGTTCCTCAGATCATAAGAACCGAAGAGATAAGAACTGAAAGTACGGTCTATATAGCCCAAATCACTGACTAGAAAGTATACATGATCTCCTTGAAACTTCTGGTCGTTAGTACACACACGAATCATCTTGGAGCAATTTCTGCTGATGAAGAGTGCTTGACCATTCAAGCCGTTCTTGACCTCGATCCACCGACCCATCTCCAAATCCGCCTCGAACACATGCAACTTGATCGCCTCGCATTTTTCTTTGATAGATCGCTCCATATAGGTAACCCAAATAGGATACCACCAGCCCACCATGAGCAACCTGTCATCACACGAAGCAACAAGGTAGTGATAAAAACATCTGTGATTTCCTGCATCAGCAGGTTCCTTAATCACGTGTTCCACGGCCACATGAGATGCCTTTGATGCCCTGTCAGCGTCGCTGTCGTCGTCGACAAGCTCATGAGAGAAAAGCTCTTCCACGTTAGTAAGACCGTAAAGCTTTCCGCGGTGGAGGGCAATGTCGCTGTAAGACCTCATCCATTGATGGCCGTCCTGAGAATAGCGTGGAGGTCGAGAAACCGACCATGAGGGAGCACCAAGCCGGTAAAATGCAACAGCAGTGTTGATGTTTATCAACGTGGCAATGAGGTCAGGTGAGCAGACAATCGTCTTAAGACTGATAGAGTCTGGTGGAGGTGGTACGTATATGGACGCACCGGTGAAAGGATTGAACAAGAAGGATGAACGGGTCTGGTAGTTGTAGAGCTTGTAGTTGAGCCAGCCATCGGAGGCAATTGCCGTTCCTGTGTGGAAGACACCAATGGACTTGAGGCGACGCCGCTCGCCGCCGGGGAGGCTTCGGAAGTTGCGGTGATTCAGACGGAGCCATGGCAGCGCCGGCGGTAAAGAGGGATCTTGCTGTGCGGCGAGGCGCCATTGGCGGCAGACTGCCCTGAAACTGAGGCGGTCGGCGTGGGACGGCAGCAGGCATAGGATGACGCCGACGAGTTCCGGTGGGAGGTCCGGCCAGAGCGATGGTTGCCGGTGTTTGCTCAAGCAGAGGCCCATCGCTCATCAATTCGCGATAGGAAAGAGAATGGACGCTGAAAATATATCTGGCAAATTGATTTGTGTCTTCTCGTGTTTGTTCCGAAAAGATCTTTACGATTGTAATCAACGTTGAAATAGAAAGATATTCTGAGTTTGTTGAGATCTAGAGATAAGCAAAATCTCAATTGACTGGGAATTAGCAAATCTCAACAGAAAACGTTATTACAGATATTATTTTGAGTTTGTTGACACCAAGGCCATTCGCTTGTCATCAGGACACGGTGAACAGATGTTCCAAGGATCGCGTTTACTTTTCTGGCGATGATTTAAGCAGTGAGGTGCATTCTGATAATATTCCTAGATAGAGTATGGTTTTGTACGACTTGAAAAAATAGTCTGACGTACCTCGGTGGCCCTAGCCGCTGGCTTAGATCGGAATTGTTTTTCCATATGTTTGATGTGATTATATTCATGGGGAAGTATTTGAAATATTTATGTGTGGATCAGGGCTTTCTATTCTTTTTTTCTAGTCCTCTTTATTAAAACTAGCAAAATATTCATACGTTGCTACGGTCTTTTAAAGGGTGACATATTCTACATGTTGTTGCAGTTCACCGAACTTCATATGACAGTAGAACTACGTAATAGTTCTGCAGAAAAATAAGATTAAATAGACTCTAATGTTGCGATTCTTATCCATGACATATAGTTTGCATGGATGAATGGTACCATAATCATATTTTTTTCTCATAATCTATGCATTACACAAACCAAACCAAAGATGAAACTGTAGTAAAACAGAGGAACAATTAACGTACAAAACTTCTACATACATATAACTCATAAGCAAAAGAAAAGAGTAACATCCAAAAGGCACTTTTCAAATAATTATATCCAATGAGTTCTCCAATAAACATCAGTCTCATTCTTCACATGAAGCAAGCATGAGAAGGTTCCTGTTGAGCCCATTAGAGGTATTATATGGCTTGGACTTCGAACATAGTGGTTCGGCACATGGAAACAACGTCATTCACTGATATCAATTTTTGGAAACACCTTGAGCTGATCCTATTTTTTGTGAAAGGCATCACTCGTCATCCTCGTCGATTTGTTGTCGCTTAGAAATCCTCTTATTCATGACCTACCCAATGTCTGTTTTCCATGATACTTGGGCAAATGATGCACTTAACCAAAGTGATTCCCAGGTGAAATTGTCACATGAATTGATTATTGTTGCAGGTCTAGTGCCACATCTTATGGTGGTGATACAAGGGTATGGCAGTGAAGTTGATGTTGATCTAAGTTTTATGGCATGTTCAAAATGTTGAAAAATGGATCTCTGTGTCAATTAATTTGAATTTGGTTCGTGCAAGAAACTTTTGTCTGCAACTTGGGATCTGTGCACAATTCGCAGGGTAGTTTTATATTTGTCGTTGGCATGACTAAAATTTGATGTCACAGGAACACATTTTACACTATGAATCTGAAAAAAAAATGATACAAACAGGCATTACACTAATAAACAAACCGGTACCAGCTGCCAGCCAGCAAGCGTAGAGCATTTCTCTTCACCATCAGAAATTCAAAAATGTTGACAAGCAGGTCAGTATTCATTGTTCCTGTGTTGGTGGCGGGCTCCATTATCCGAAGTTGCACCACGTAACTGATAAAACACAAAAGGAAAATAGCAGATGATATATATTCGTGGCTTTTTATTTTTGAGCCCAGCAGGACCAGCTCACCAAGCCATTTCTGTTCATCTTCTTCCTAGAGACAGACACAACGTAAGAGAAGAGGGCGAGAGGGAGAGTCGGAGAGAGAATGGAAGAGAGAGAGCGAGGGTTTGGTGGCAATGCTTTTTTTACACCATTTGGTGGCAATGCATGAGCCAAGAATCTAGGGTGTTGAGGTAGGGAAACTGATCCACCTATTGAGAGGAACCTATTTTGTGAGTCGGAATGTAAGGGCGTGTTTGGCATGGCTTCGGAGCTGAACTTCAGCTCGGAGTTGATCAGAGCCAGCCAAACACCTTTTTTTAACTCTGCTCCGGAGCAGTCCAACTCGCAGAGTTGGAGGAGTTGGTAGTTCATTTGAATTCGGAGTTGAGGAGTACCTCTCCCCCTCTCCCAAAATCAAGGAAATCAAAGTGGACATGGAGTTCTGAAAGAATTACCTACAAATGCCACTCGTTACATAAAAAAACAATTCGTCTATTCTTTCCGTCGCCCGTGTCTCTCTTCTCCCTTTGGCCGCACCTCTCCCGTGCTGCTTGGCAGCGGATCTGCGAGCTCGGAGGCAGACAGGCGAGTGCGCGTGGAGGGTGCGGCGGCATGCGAGCGGGAAGGCGAGCTCAACGGCATGCGGGCGCACGTGGCGGGCAGGCGAGCTCAGCGGCGGGCGCGGCGGTAGGCGGGCGGGAGGGCGAGCTCGACGATGAATGGGTTGGCCGAAGTGGCGAAGTCCCTTTTCTTGAGCTGCTCCTAGTTTTGGAACTAAACACGTTGAGAGACAGCTCCAGCTCCTCTCTAGAGTTGCTCCACCATAGAGTTTGGGAGTGAAGCTGCTCCGAGGAGGAGTAGAGTCCTCCCAAACACGCCCTAAGCAGAGCGCTAGCGCCTGAGAGAGAGAGAGAGGTAAGACTGACATGTGGGTCTCGAGAATTTGATAATTTGGTTGTTTTTTCCAAAAGTATCCTTTCAATTATTTTTCATATCATTAATTCTAGAATTCAAATAACAAAGTAAAAGTATGAGGATGTTCAGCACAATGTGCTCTAAAATTCAAAACTGAGTGTTTTTAAAAACTGATATTTAAATTTATATGGGAATTTTTCAAATATGGTCTATGTTTAGGCATTTTGGCATTTATTTGGGGCGCCTTCCAATAGAGAAACTTCATGGGATTTGACCTAAATTTTATTTTGGTGTCCTTTACAACATATATTTTTGCTGGTCCAAGTTATATTGCAAAGTTTTGGCTTGATGTTAAAATGTGGCTCAAGTTTGTTTAAATTTCATGCAAATAAGGTTCCATTTTATTTCAAATTTTTTGGGTGGGCTCTAGTGGTGTTGTTTGTGGTGCCTCACGGGCTTGTATTGTGTTCCGGACAACCGGGGTGTCACAAACTTGTATTCAAATTTGAATAGAGAATTTTAAATTACGTTATTTTTAGGCTTTTGCGTATTTATTTGGGCCATTTAATATTGAAATAAACCTTTGGGATTCGGCTCAAAATTAATTTTCACCCTTCCCTATAACATAGATTTTTGGTGGACCCAAGTTATGTTGAAAGTTTTTGATCTGTAGTACAAATGTCATTCAAATTTTGATTAAATTTCATTTGAATTGAATTCAAAGTAAGCTCAAAATTTTAGTAGGGTTCCTAATCATGTCAAAGTTGTGTCTAGTGGTGCACTAGCAATGGAGACCTCTTGCTTTCTTACATCCAAGCCCTCCCCTAAGAGCATGGCAATGTCATTCCCAGTCAGGGATGTGACTATACTTGACCAAGTGGGCCAGGCTAAATGGGTCGGCACGAGACCCGTCTATTTTAGCCCGGCCCGAGCACAGCACGGCCTGACGCTTGATGGGTCATGCAGGCCTGTGGCTCGTTACGGGCCGTGCCTAGGCCTAACCATATGCCCATCATGCCGACCCAGTCACGATCCGTTTAGCGTGGCCTGTCTAGCCCATGGCTCGTTTAGAGCAAATAAAATAATTAATATTTTTAATAATTACATTAAAAATCATATTTTTCATTCAAATTTATTGATAAAAAATATTTTTTAACATAAAAATTAAAATTTTAGAGAAAAAATTATACATATAAAATTTAACCGGGTTTCAGACTTGCTGGACCTGAATAGCCTGTCGGGTCGACAGGACGGCACGACCGTGTAAGACGAGCCGTGTCGTGTTTGGGCTTGGACACAGGCCCATCGTGCCGACATGGCACGGCCCATTAAACAGACGGACTGTGCTGATCCGGCCTGGCCCGTTGGCCAGGTATAGGTGTGACCAAGCCGAGCTTCATCTGCTCTTCGGCAACCGGTGTGCAGGCTCTTCCGTCTTGTGAGTGATCTAGATCCTTCTTGCTGCTAGCTATCTCAGTTTTATTTCTGCTTTGTGCTAAATGATTGACCGTTGCATTTTTTTTTTTTTTTTGGTTGATCCAATGCAAGGTTGCAACTACAATCACGGAGGACGGCGTGGTGCCGGCCATCGACCCAGACTAGCGGTCGCTCCGACGATGAGGCGCCTTCGCGGGCCATCCGCTCTTCTTCGGCGGCCCGCTGGAGGAGTGCTTCTTCCTGTTGGGGCCCCGGGCCGACGGAGGAGGCGACACGGCGGCGCAGACGGAGCTGTTCGAGGAGGTCATGCCGGGGCTGCACTACGGCACAAGGGAGAGCGTCGGGTGCACCGCCGGGCTGGCCAAGCGCGGCGTGGTCGATGTCAGAGACTTCTGGTTACTCGACAGCTTCTGCGGGTGGGAGCGCGAGCAGCTGCGTGACGAGGTGCGCGCCGGGCTGTGGCACGTGGCGGCGTGCAGCCCTCCCGTGTTGGGCACATCGCCTCTGCTCATCTGCGGGCGTCCCGTCCCTCCTCTTGAGGCCTCCATCGCCTCCCTCTCCTATCAGCCTTCGTGCTTGTGCCTCCCCACGGCACTACATCATCAAATCGGCGCGATGCAGCGTGCAGCTCCGAGGATCTCGTCAGGGAACCCTTCATCCAGATCAGTAATCCACTCGGCACTCCATTCCAATCTCAGTTACTCGACACAAGATTTATCTTCTCCATCGTGAGCTAATGATTCGAGGTTCGTTCGTGCAGTCAATGCAGGGGATGCCGTCAAATCTGAGCGAGTCGCGATAGTGGTGAACATGCGGCTGTTGTGATCGACATTGAGCCCGGCAGTGGTGCCACAGAATCTGTACTGGTAGCTAACTTTTTCTTCTTGGATATGATTAGTGTGTATCGGATAAGATTAGTTAGGATTCAATGGTGACGGTCATGCTGTTGTACGTGAAATGTTTCCATCAGTACGATGTGCAATATATGCCATCTTAGTTCTGAATTTAGTGTTGAGACATGCGCCTTGATGGTTACTGATAAAGTTTAAAACTGTGATAGATGAAGACACTCTCAGTATCAGTGCAGTTTTGTGACTTTCTGTATTTTTTTTCTTATCTATTTTGTATTTGCTCAAGCATTACATAATGCTTGGTGATTTTGGTGGCTTCAACATAGACTCTGTGATAATAATAACAAAAACTATCTAACTATAGCTGGTTTGAACTCTGAACATATTTGAGTATAACATGATGGAGAAGCCATGTACTCGTATCATTTCTACTGTGAGTCCTGAGGCAGATGCTTCTGACCACGAAGCAGAAACTATATATGAATTTGAACGTGTTCTGACCACGATGCTTCTGACCACTATGTACAAATGCTGCTTTTGATGTTAATTATGTGGATATATTATATTTCTTCTGTCTGAAATGATTTTTTGTCCATGCCATATGATAGAGCCACTTATGGTAATAAAATAGGATTTAGTCAATACTTCACTTACGTTTGGTTCAGTGTTATGAATGAAACTGAGGCAATAGTAGGTTTAAATAGAACGTGAAGCTTGCATAGGCCAACCATCTGTAGTGTTTATCTATTTGTTCAATTAATATATAAATATAGTTATTGCACCATACACAGAGATGAGAAGTCGTGTCAGAACAGTAATCAAATAAACAAAAAGGAGTATAGTTTTCGTATTGCCTGCCTAATGCAAGGGGCAATTGCTTGTTGCAATGCTGATTAGTGATTACATCAACATTTATTTTATTTCCCTGAATCATGCACCATGCAAAACTTTTATATTATTGTTAAGAAGCTGACAAATATGTGACTGATAAGTGTTACAATTATATTCTACCTCCAGTACTACATGGACGGCATTGGGTTAGATATATAATCGATGGCCGCCATCAGAAACTCAATTTATGCCAATCAGTAAGTAGGTAGGCATATTGACAAAATAAAACAATGAGAAAAAAAAATGTGTCCATGTAATTTCTATGAATTTTGTTCATTCATGCTCTGTGCGATGTTATTCCGTCAACATTCAGAAAAAAAAAAATCAATTCACAATGTTCTATGAATCATCTTTTTCTTATTCCTTCATTCTCACCCAGTGTTCTAAGTTTCTTCACATGTTTCTTTCAGGTATTTACTCACCCTTTTTTGCTTTAACAGGTTGTTACTGTTCTTACTGATGCATCCGGTTCTGACCTATAATTGTTGTGGCTCCAAAAGATTACTACAATTGATTCTTTCCTTAAATGAACCTATAATTATTGTGACCTATAATTTTCTTGCTTATATATGTACTGTTGTCTTTGTTGAATTAGCTCTTTCAATGAGTATTTCCTACTATCTACACCTGAAGTTTAGGAGTCAGATCACTATTGTTCGACCTTAATTATGATGTTGAGCTATTAGGAGGCTTTGTATTTTCATTTTAAACCTTAATTATTTGTATCTATAAATATGAATGGTATTCAGAGTTATTCTTTTTAGTTTGGTCAATTATTCTTTTGACTTCTCACTCAGTTACACACATTTCATGGTCATTAATTGCCAGAATTTTTGGAAATTGCAATGCATGGTTACGGCAAAATCAGAAGGGTACGATGAAAAGGGTTGCTGGTATCTTCTATGCTACATGGCACAAACTGATTTAAGATTTAAGGCATATCACTATTGTAATATTGTTTTGTGTCTGCAGTTGTTGTACATACAATTGGATATTCACCTCATCAGATTTGGTTGAGTTGGACTCTAAAAACAAGTCTTCTCACATTGCAAGCTCATTTTTGCAAAAGGAATGGTTTCAAACACACTGCTTTTCCCATCCTGTTTTAACTTTAGAGCTGGACGTGTAGTTTATCCATTTTATATAAGATCAAGGAGGATAATCTATAATTTTGAATGGTTTTATATACTTTTGTGCCGTCAACTATACCTTTTTATGTTGGAGTCAGCCAATCTAATGTTCTTTGTTGCAGTTTTCATGGAAATTATAATTTTGGGAGTTATTTAAATATTAATCCTTAAGTATCAGCTTTTTGGTAATTTCCTAGTTTAGATATATATATATATATATATATATATATATATATATATATATATATATATATATATATATATATATATATATATATATATATATATATATATATGTACTTCTAGCTGGTTGTAGCAACTTGCTGCTTCGATATATGATTATCACGAATGTACAACATCGGTAGATCATTTAAGCAATTCGGAACAATTTGTTGCTCCAGAGACCAAATAAACAGTTCCTTTTTGTGCAGCTTATAAAAAGAAACAAATCGACATATACAGCTAATAGTATGATGGCAATAATAAAAGACAGCAGCTCAATTATTATCTAATCATAATACGAGTTGTTCCACAACCCTTTATCAGTGAATTATTGCACAAGTCAGAAGCTCAACACAGGCTAGTGGAGGTCTAAACCTTGCCACTAATTTCTAAATAAGTGCAATGTCAGATGGAATACTAAAACAATCAAATCAGGATTAGCAGCCTTTACCTGTATAATACCAAATCTAAAGCTTCTTTGCAGTAATTCAGTTTATCAAATCCTGGTCAGAGTACAAAATCACACGTATGGCTGTATTCATTATATTCATGACAATGAATTGCGCCATCTAACAGCCATCACCATACATTAAGACATTATTTCGTAATAGGCAATCTAAAGCCATGAAAGCCACACCCACACCTAATTCAACAAGAGAAGTCACATTGTCCACTGCAGTTCCAACTGCCGTCCCTGGATATGGGGGATCCAAACATTGGTCCCTTCGGCATTTGCATGCACAACATCCAAAAGACCAGGCGGTTGGGCATCCAACAACCACCACTGACCTCGTTGCTCCAACAAAAAATTACAATAAGGCAAAGATTCAGAGACACAGTGCTAAAGACAACTGCAAATCTAAGAAGTAAGCCCGAAATCATGAGGTCAGAAAGAATCATGAACATTTTTTTCTTTCCTTTTTACCGTTCTTGCATATTTAGAGGACAAGAACATGTATTTGAATGTAGATCAAACACAAACATGGAGGATGGCGAGCCTGTCCTGCTGCTTGAATAAGGAAAACGAGAAAAGAACAAGACCACTCAAGAGGACACTTGTAATTCTTGTTTCCTGGTAATAACCTTATCTGCATCAACCATGCACACATATTTTCCTATGAAGCCTACCAGCAATACACCAGGCTTTTCAAACAGAAATTTTAGCAAGTGGCACTATAACACACCAAATTCTACTAGTAAGCATCACCATTGAGCTCACCCAGATCCGGAAACATGCCATCATATCAAACAAACATAAATGTCTCATGTACTAACTTATAATTACTTATTAAGCTTGAACTCCCAAATGTGCATACCATAAGAGCTTGTTTCCAGAGCTCAGAATTCTTGATAAAAGGTTCCTACTGATCATACCCAGGCATTTCATAACTTAACACCGAGTCAAAAGCGATGATCATCGATACAGATCATAGAGAACCACATAGATGCAAAAATTCATATTGATCAGTCAACTACTTTGAATGGCTGGGAATAAGATTTGCACTAATCAAACACCTACGCATTCCAATAGTGCTCAGCCCAGTTCCATCCCCCAGTCAACCATGCACACATATTTTCCTATGAAGCCTACCAGCAATACACCGGGCCTTTCAAACAGGAATTTTAGCGAGTGCCACTATAACACACCAAATTCTACTAGTAAGCATCACCATTGAGTTCACCCAGATCCGGAAACATGCCATCATATCAAACAAACATAAATGCCGCATGTACTAACTTATAATTACTTAAGCTTGAACTCCCAAATGTGCATACCACAAGAGCTTGTTTCCAGAGCTCAGAATTCTTGATAAAACATTCCTACTGATCATACCCAGGTATTGCATAACTTAACAGCAAGTCAAAAGAGATGATCATCAATATAGATCGTTAGAGAACCACATCAATGCATAAATTCACATTGATCAGTCAACTACTTTGAATGGCTGGGAATAAGATTCACACTAATCAAACACCTACGCATTCCAATAGTGTTCAGCCCAGTTCCATCCCCATCAGTCAACCAGCAAAGCTAAGAACTAAGCCCAAAATCATGAGAGGTCAGAAAGAATCATGCACAATTTGTTACCATTATTGCATATACAAGGACAAGAGAATGTATTTGAATGTAGATTAAACACACAACATGGAGGATGGTGAGCCTTTCCTGCTGCTTGAGTGAGAAAGAGAAAAGAACAAGATCACTCAAGAGCACACTTGTAAGACTAGTTTCCTGGTTATAACCCAATCTGCATGAACCATGCTCAAATATTTTCCTATGAAGCCTATACCACCAATACGACATGTCTATCAAACAGGAATTCTAGCGAGCAGCACTATCACACACCAAATTCTACTAGTAAACATCACCACTGAGTTCACCCAAACTAGCAAACATGCCATCATATCAAACAAACATAAATGCCTCATGTACTAACTTATAATTACTTAAGCATGAACTCCCAAATGTGCAATCATGCCACAAGAGCTTGTTTCCAGAGCTCAGAATTCATGATAAAAGGTTCCTACCGAACACACCCAGGCATTTCATAACTTAACACCCAGTCAAAAGAGATGATCATCGACATAGATCATAGAGAACCACATCAACGCAAAAGCTCATACTGACCAGTCAACTACTTTGAATGGCTGGGAATAAGATTCGCACCAATCAAACACCTATGGATTTCAATAGTGGTCAGTCCAATTCCATCCCCATCAGTCAGCCAGTTCCATCAACACCTTGGTCACCTGCTTGGTCATATCAATTTTGCGCAGCTCCAGCTTCATGTGCGACACCCTCTGCCTCTTGATCTTCTTATCCAGTTCGCAAGCCTTGTCGTTGTGGATCTTGCTGAACTCCCTCTTGAACAGGCCGGGATGCGTCTTCTGCACCTCCTTCAACTCCTCCCCAAGGTACGGGTACATCTTGCACAACTCACCGAAATCGCTCGGCACAGTGTCATTCGCTGGCTTGTCACGGAAATCGCTCGGCACAGCGTCATTCGCTGGCTTGTCACTGTCGCCCCAGACTCCCTTGGAGAGGTCGAAGATCTGGCGGTCGATCTCGTCACTCGGCGGGTCAGCCTTCTTGAGAGTTCTGGTGTACAGAGCCTTGAGGGTCCTTTGCTTACTCTCGAGATCCTTGCGGCTGTAGTTCTTGTTGGCGAGCTTGCCGTCGAGGGCGGCTTCAAGAGCCTCGGGCTGCGGCAGCGTGCCGTGCTCCTTGCGGTGCGCGGCGAGGGTCTCGAGGATGCGGATCTCGTCCTCCTTGGACCAGGCCCGCTTGGAGGGCTCCTTGTCCTTGCTCGACGGCAGCGGCTTCATGCCCTCCCCCTGGACCTTCTGCTTCGGGGCGGACTTTGGCACCGGCGCCTCCTCTTCTTCCTCCTCCGATTCGGAGTCCTCCTCCTCCTCCTGCCCCTCTTCCTTCTCCTCCTGCTCCTCCACGTCCTCCTCCTCCTCCACGTTCTCCTCGTCCTCCTCCTCCTCCACGTCCTCGTCCTCCTCCTCCTCCTCCTCTTCCTCCTCAGAGGAGGAGGAGGCCTCGGGTTGCTGGACCTTCTGCGGCGGCGGAGCCGTGTTCTTGGGAGCGGCCAAGGGGGCCGAGTTTGCGATCTCCTCCTCCGACTCCGACTCGTAGCTGCCCGAGCCCGAGCCGGTCTCCTCGGAGGACTCGACCGGCGGCGGCGGTGGCGGCGGAGCGGAGCGCTTGGGGGCCATCGCCGGAATCCCGGAACCTACAGAGCTCTTGCTTGTTTGGTTAGGTTTTGGAGGAGCGGTGGTGGATGGCGGCGGCGAGCTCAGGGTTCAGGGTTCAGTGGCATCGTTCCGCATTTGTTTATACGGCCGAGCTGGGCTGCACTGATCCATTGGATCCAGCTGTTGGAGTTTCAATTTAAAATAAAAAAAAAAAAAAAAAAAAAAAACTATTCTGATGGCGTTGGAGTCGAAAGGATGGAAACCAATGGTTCCAGGTTGAACCTCTGTTTCGTGATACGTCGATGTCCTTGAGGCGATGCAGCTCGCCGCCGGGGAGGCTTCGGAAGGTGCGATCGTTCAGTCGGACCCACGGGAGTACAGCGTATACTTTATATAATTTTGCAAATATTTATGTGTTCGTCTGAATTTATTTTAGATGTTTTCCGATTGTTTTTTCGTGTCATATTCAACACTAAAATAAGAGGTTGCCTGCTCCGATATTGTCTCCGGTAGTATTCCTTAGTCGTATCCCAATGCCAATCCTACAAGGATCAAGAAGACTGGGCTTCATGCATATTCGTTCGTAGGAAGCAAATCAATCAATAATATCAATTTGTCAGCGGTTCTTAGCGTGTCCGCCTCTTATCCTGTTGCTAATTAAGCCATATGGGCCTCTGCTTGAGCAAACACCAACGCCCGCCGTCGCTCTGGTTTCAGGCTTCTGTCCCACGCCGACCGCCTCAGTTTCAGGGCAGTCTGCCGCCAATGGCGCCTCGCCGCACAGCAAGATCCCTCTTTGCCATCACCATTACCGTGGATCCGTCTCAACGTTCACACGTTCCAAAGCCTCCCCAGCGGCAAGCTGCGTCGCCTCAAGGCCATCGGTTTATCCCCCACAAGAACGGCAATTCCCCCACATGGCTGGATCGTCAAGTACCAGCAGTACAAGTTCAACCAGATCCGTTCAGTCTTGGTCAATCCGGTCACCTTTGCCGCCATTTATGTACCACCAGAAGCTCAAGGAGATAATGAAATACATAAGATGATTCTATGCTCACCTGACCTCATCGCCGCGAGATGACAACCTACACCACCACTGTTGGGTTTTACCGGCCTGGTGATCCCTCATGGTCGGTTTCTCCACCGTGTTATTATTACAAGGTTGGTCATTACTGGCAGAGGTGTTACAGCGACATAGCCTTCCACCGCGGAAAGCTCTACTCTCTTACTGACACGGAGGAGCTATTTTCTCATGAGCTCCTCGTCGATGCTGACAGGGCACCAAAGTCGGCCAGGCATGCCGTGGAACTCGTAATTAAGGAGCATGCCTCCATGGGAAATCACAGAAGCTGTCTACCGTACCTCGTTGCCTCGTGCTATGATAAGCTGCTCATGGTGGCATGGCGCTATCCTCTTCGGGATACCCTTAGGCAGACACCTGTCGAAGAAAAACGTGACGCACTTAAGCTCCATGTGTTTGAGGCAGATTTGGAGATGGGACGGTGGTTGGAGGTCAGGGGAGGATTGAATGGCCAAGCACTCTTCGTCAGCAGAAAATGTTCCAAGGCCATTCGTCTGTGTAGCGGCGACGACAAAAAGTTTCAGGGAGATCATGTATACTTTCTGGGCGCTGATTTGGGCCTGATCGATTCTGCTTTCAGATCGTATCTCTATGGTTCTTATGATCTGAGGAACGACAGAACCAGTCAAACGTTTCTGAGCAGAAACTGGAACTTGGAGGGTATACTTTCTCCAGAATGGTTCTTTCCATGCATGTGAATGTGAAGTGAGTGACAACCGGAGAAGCGGAGTACACATGTGTCCTGTCTAAAAAGTACAACTCGCCCACATGTAGGATACAAATACTATTGTGCACGTTTGAGGACTTTCGAAATTAGGAACTTCGAATTCCATATAATTGAAAGAAGATCAAAACTATAACTTTCAACTTGAATAACAACTCCATAGTACTTTATTTGTTTGTAAATGTTTTTATGCCTGAATCATGGCTCTCTTGAAATATTGTTTTTCTAGTCTGATTTATCACAACTATGCGAGTGCAGTTAGATGTTGTGACTATTTCATGAGTTCTGTTCCCAAAAACGGGTTGGCTATTATATATGCCTTCTACTGTAAAGTTAAGAAAAAAATCTTATAGTCAAACATATACCATTTCAGTATCTCTCAAAATTCACTACATAATAACAGGCGTCATGCATTTTCTTTTCTGAAGCATTCGAACAGGCCAGGATTCATGTATGACCGTATTCTTATGAACAAGAGCGATTTACCCAAGGTTTTCAGGATATTCTTATGAATAAGATGAATGGTCAAACGTGATGTTTAACAGCCAACAAATACTTACGTTCTTTTTTTTAGGGAAACTACGATGAAGGAAATGCTTACATTTTGGAACAGTGGTAGTCTGAAATCTATAAGGAGTTTGCTTCGAGATCTCTTGACCTTTATATCGTCAGACATGTTTGCATAGTCTTGATCTAGAACTAATACTTTGAAAGCCAGCTGTCAACCTTTCTAGTGAATATGACTTGTAAATAAAATATAAAGAGTTTGCTTTGAGATCTCTTGTCTATTTCGCGGGACATGTTTGCATAGTCTTTTCGAGCAATGACATCAAAGTTCCTATTTTGAAAAGTTCTCAACCGCGCGTACACACAGTAGTATTTGACTGACTCTGTCGTTCCTCAGATCGTAAGAACCATAGAGATAAGTTCTTGAAAGCAGGATCGAGCAAGCCCAAAGTATGCCCTAGGGAGTATATATGATCTCCTTGAAAATTTGCAAAAACAAATAAAGTACTTGAGTACTTCCTCGGTGGAAACATCAGTCTTGGACCATTAACAGATTTATAAATGCCTATAGTTTGATAAGGTAAAATTGATGTTTTAAAGTTCATCGTGAGAAATATCAGTTTGGAAGAAGCAAAAGGAGAATAGTGAATCAGTGATGCAGCTCGCATTGATGCTGAATAAAAAATTATTACACTTGTTATGACTTACGACATCCAAGTTAATCTGCAACATGAGAAAGACGGGATTTTTTTTTAAAAAAAAAGTATATACATTCCATTGCCAGATTTTACTTCCTCGGTGGAAACATCAATCTTGGACCATTAACAGATTTATAAATGCCTATAGTTTGATAAGGTAAAATTGATGTTTTAAAGTTCATCGTGAGAAATATCAGTTTGGAAGAAGCAAAAGGAGAATAGTGAATCAGTGATGCAGCTCGCATTGATGCTGAATAAAAAATTATTACACTTGTTATGACTTACGACATCCAAGTTAATCTGCAACATGAGAAAGACGGGATTTTTTTTTTTAAAAAAAGTATATACATTCCATTGCCAGATTTTACTTCCTCGGTGGAAACATCAGTCTTGGACCATTAACAGATTTATAAATGCCTATAGTTTGATAAGGTAAAATTGATGTTTTAAAGTTCATCGTGAGAAATATCAGTTTGGAAGAAGCAAAAGGAGAATAGTGAATCAGTGATGCAGCTCGCATTGATGCTGAATAAAAAATTATTACACTTGTTATGACTTACGACATCCAAGTTAATCTGCAACATGAGAAAGACGGGATTTTTTTTTTTAAAAAAAGTATATACATTCCATTGCCAGATTTTACTTCCTCGGTGGAAACATCAGTCTTGGACCATTAACAGATTTATAAATGCCTATAGTTTGATAAGGTAAAATTGATGTTTTAAAGTTCATCGTGAGAAATATCAGTTTGGAAGAAGCAAAAGGAGAATAGTGAATCAGTGATGCAGCTCGCATTGATGCTGAATAAAAAATTATTACACTTGTTATGACTTACGACATCCAAGTTAATCTGCAACATGAGAAAGACGGGATTTTTTTTTAAAAAAAAAAGTATATACATTCCATTGCCAGATTTTACTTCCTCGGTGGAAACATCAGTCTTGGACCATTAACAGATTTATAAATGCCTATAGTTTGATAAGGTAAAATTGATGTTTTAAAGTTCATCGTGAGAAATATCAGTTTGGAAGAAGCAAAAGGAGAATAGTGAATCAGTGATGCAGCTCGCATTGATGCTGAATAAAAAATTATTACACTTGTTATGACTTACGACATCCAAGTTAATCTGCAACATGAGAAAGACGGGATTTTTTTTTTTAAAAAAAAGTATATACATTCCATTGCCGGGATTTGAAACCGGGTCGTCTGGGTGAAAGCCAGATATCCTAACCGGACTAGACGACAATGGATTTGGTGACATCCTTGTGCCGAATGTATATTTAACCAAAAACAAGTTCGATGCGATTGAAGGAAGTAGTAAACCTCTGCTCATACAAAACTACAACTTTATTTACGAAAATCTTTATGCGTGGATCAAGGTTCCTTTGAATTGAAATGTTTGTAGTTTTATTACAGTCAGATTTACTAAAACCCTCGGTGTTCAGTTAAATCTTCTAACTATTTTTACGAGTTCTTTTTGTCGAAGACTAGGAAAGACCGCCGCCTACGTAACTTTCATTTGGAAACCAAAAAGAATTCCTAATCCGGTCCACTATACCAATACAACATAGATCTGTTTCTTTTTTAAAACAAAAAATCGACTTGTCAGAGGTATTTCAGCGTCCCAATTGAACCATCATATGGGCTTCGATCGGTTTGAGCAAACTAGGCCATCGGGCGTCGTCCTGGCCCGACCTGCCCCCGGAGCTCATCGACCTCATCCTATGCCGGCTGCTATCCTACACCGACCGCCTCAGGTTCAGGGCTGTCTGCCGCCAATGGCGTCTCGCCACGAAGCAAGCAGAGTACTCTTTGCCGCCGGCCGTATCGCGGATCCGTATCCGCTTGAAAGATTTCACCTCCCTCTTCCAAAGCCCCTTCGCCTTCGGCGAGCTGCCTCGCTTCCGGTTACGCTCCGTCGATGGATGGCTGGAGCACTACAGCTTGACTGGCACGACGAACCTCCTGGTCAATCCGTTCACTGGTGCCACCATACATGTGCCTCCAGCGGCACCATTAGTTGGTAAACCGATGATAAAGATGATTGTATCGTCACCAGCAGATCTCATCGCCGCGATCTTCGACTACGGCAGGAAAGCTGTTGGGTTTTACAGGGCACGTTCCAGTTCATGGCATCTTTTTTCGGCTCCATATCCATATGATGGCTGCTGGGGGTGTGGTACGAGGACATAGCCTTCCACAACGGGAAGCTCTACGCTCTTACTGACAAACAAGAGCTTTTCTCTCATGACCTCGACGTCAACGGCAATGGCAACAACGCAGATTATTTCAGGTTCAGGGTGTCATCAACGGCATCCCACTCCGCCATGGAGCATGTGATTAAGGAACAGCAGCAGACTCCCGCGACGAATCGCAGCTGTTGGAGTCCACGCTACCTCGTTGCATCGTTCGTGCGGCAAGCTGCTCATGGTGAGATGGAGTGGTCCAGGAAGCGATCCTGATCTCTGGACATCGACCCACAACCGAGTCGACAAGGAAAATTGGTGGGACGCGGTTAAGTTGAAGGTGTTGGAAGCAGATTTGGAGATGGGTCGGTGGTCGGAGCTCACGGATGGCCTGGACGGTCACGCGCTCTTCATCAGCCCGAAATCTTCAAAGGCCATTCGCGTGTCGAGCAACGACCACCAGTGTCAGCAGGATCATGTTTACTTTCTAGGCGTTGATTTGAACTGGATGGACAAGGCTTTCAAATCTTTTCTCTGTATTTCGTATGACCTGAGGAACGACAGAATCAGTCAGATCGTCAGCAATAAGGGGGAAACCAAGGATCCGCATGTTACAGGCTGGTTCTTCCCACGCAAGTTGTGACTGAAAAAGTGCGGGACAAATTGTTCATATAGTAGAGTTCTTCCATCCTATGTCTAAAATAGCTTTATTATTCATATCTTGCCCAAGAGAGCCAAGAATAATCAATGCAGACACTAGAATATTGAAATATATTCTCTATTCTGAAAAAAATGGCAATAATAAAGTTTTTTGAACAATGAATTTTTGTGCCACTGACCCATTCACCCGTACAATATCTATGTAGTACTATTGAGGGATCAGCTATATCGGCGGCTTCCATCTTGTGATAAGATCTCTCCAAGGTCATGCAGAAGATGTTCTAAGCAAATTCTGCTACAAATTTTAATTCCATTTTGTATGAGTTATGGACTTTGCTTTTTACAATTATTACGGTATCATCCTGACTAAAGGTATCATCGTGACTAAAGATAACTTGGCAAAGAAAAACTGAAAAGATAGCCAAAAAGTGTAGTTTTTGCAACAATAAAGAAACTATTCATCACCTTTTTTTTCAAGTGTATGTGTGGCATATTTTTTGTGTAACCACTGGCTTACCTAAGCCTCTAAATACTCATCACATTGCTGGGTATGGTTGGCATCCACACACACACACACACACAGAGAGAGAGAGAGAGAGAGGCTAATCATGATTAGTGTGGCGGCCATACTTTGGGCCATCTGGGTACGTCACAATGATATTGTTTTTAATAAGAAAAAATAATAACCTCTTTGATGTAGATATTTTTAGTGCGACCTACTTGCTTTTCATTACTGGAAGTTGTTGAAGAAGGACAATCACAGAAAGAACATAGTCCAAGCATGTCAACGGGTGGAGGTTGTGGCAATATCCATATTCGCAACACATGGATAATCATTGTAACATAGACCGAGTTTTTAGATTTATATTCTAATTAGATGTGAAGACTTATGCTTTTGTCATTATATTCTATAATAAGTTGTACTCTCTGGCTGTATGTGACAGAAAAAAAAAGTCAAAACCTTTTCATTATCTAAAAAACATAAATGGACGTGAGTCTAACAACGCAGAGCAGCTCAGGAGCTATCTGATGGTCGGAATTTGATCACAAGAGCGCTCAACTAAACTGAATTTTGTCGCAACTAAACATAATCACATCTGAATCGAGTACGTAAACAAAAGGCCACAGACGCAACTCTGAGTACGTTATTATTATTTTTTCAGCCAAAACTCTGAGAGTACGTACGTGTGCTACACCTTTTTTTTTGGAAGTATAGTTAGCGACAACTACAGATCATATTCACTTGACGGGCTTCTCAGGACACACATAATAAAGGAACTGCATGCAACATGAAGCATCCGTTTATCTTGTTACAGTATGGTCACAGTACACGGACGATTAGCAGGATACATTTGATTGACACAAACACGTTCAACAGCGTCATCGATGCTTCCCAAGACCAGAGAGAGATTCAGCAGAGAGTAACATGATCATCATCATCTCGTAATTAAGCAGCTACGAAACGGGGCAGAAGCAGAAAAGATGGTATGGGAAGCATCGTTGGATCGGGTGGAGCGAGGAAGCCCGGTCCAGCGTAGAGCCCTATCAACTGCTTCGGCTGCGGCGTGGTGTCGTCCACCTCCATCTCCATACACTCGTTGCTTCCGGTGCTGCTCTCACCGTCGTTGGTCTGCGGCAGGCGAGGCTTCTTGTGCGCGTCCCAGCGCTCGCCGGATGACGAAGAACCCCGGCTGATGACCGGCCGCTTGCTGCTCTCCCACCTCGAGACTGCGCGACTCGCCGAACTGCTGATTGTGCTGTTCGAGGAGCTCGACAAGGAGGACGATGACGTCGCGGTGTTCTTCTTGTTGCTGTCCCACCTTGCGCAGGACGACGACGCGGTGCTGCTTTTCTTCTTGGCCTCCGGAGAGCTCATCTGGCCTGATGAAGATCGCGCGGTGATTTTGCGCGCGTCCCAACGCTCCGCGGCGTCAGCGCGGCCGGGCTTGGGCGGCGACTTGTTGAGGACGTCGTTCTTGCTCGCGTCCCACCGGTCGACGGCGTCGGCGCACGGCGGCGGCGTGGGGAGCAGAGGAAGCATCGTCTTCCACTCGGCTGGGGTCGGGAGCAGTCCGGGGAGAGCGGCGTGCGCCATGGCGAGGTGAACTCGCTCCACCGTCACCGCCATGGATGGCTGATCGATGAGGGAGACGCGCCGCGCGCACGCACCGGCACCAGAGGAGACGGCCGGCGGCGCACAGACACGAACAGGAGCGGGCAGAGGCGAAGCAGGAGATGAGATCACACGACTTGGCAATGAATGTGATGCTTGCGGTTCGGTATACGGAGTACTTATGAAGGGGCGAACCGATCCGAATGTTCTTCCGAGTCGGAGCTCGGATTCTGCCTCGTCACTCGCCAGTCGGAAATTCGGACTCGGACTCCGACTCCGATTCCCCTGCTGCCGCGCGCTAGTTCATGCGCACGCATTCAGAGCCAAGCTAGCCTATATAAATCTGAAGCCGCCACACCGGATCAACCCACACACACACACACACCATCACCGATCAAGCTTCTCTCCGTTTCGTCTCCTTCGATCGAGCTGCCACCCATGGCCGCTTGCGTCATCCCCCCTGGACCTTGCCCGATGACGACGCCGACCGAGCGCGCGCAGGTCTACTTCGCGAACGCGCTCCTCCCCGCGACGCTGCCCACCCCGCCAAGGAGCCAGATGATGCCGCTGCTCCCGACGCCGCCGTGCCTCGTCATCCTTCCCATCTCGCCGCCGAAATCCAAGCCCATCAGCCGCGCCGACGCCGACGAGAGGTGGGACGCGCGCAAGGGCAAGCCGGCAGTGATCAACAAGGCGGCGCTCGTCTCAGCTCCCGGCCGCGCCGACGCCGTGGAAAGGTGGGACATCAGCAAGAAGAAGAGCGTGACGTCATCCCCGTCGTCGAGCAGCAACAGCCCGGTTAGTAGCTGTCAGGGGTCGTCGTCGAGCCAAAAGTGGAACACCAACAAGAAGAAGCAGAGCACAATCAGCCGCGCGGACCGAAGCAGTACTGGAAGCAATGACGTAGAGCATGAACTAACGTAGTTCAAGGAAATATGTTCCGATGTACTCCTCTATTCTCTTTTTGTTGTCGCTAGCTAGTTCAACTTTGAACTAACCAACCATAACAAAACTGAAACGGAGAGAGTAATTTGGATCCAACAGCATGAAACAATTCTTTTCATATTTGTATGATTTGGCTTCCCTTTGTGACGAATAAGCAGCCACGAGTAATCGCTTGCCAGCTCAATTTGAAAACGTGCATAAAATCTAACGTATCAGCAAAACAACTATTAATTGAGCTCAGGTTGCTCTGAAATTAAGTCAGTTTTTTCTTTTTTCAGGAAACAATTAAGTCAGTTTTTCACGGTTCACTTCTTGTCTTGTAGTCAGGTACAAAGAAACTCAGATGATACATGAATTACTAGTATCTGCAATGGCAAGCCTTCAAGACATTTCTGACATCTCGGGTTATTGTTTATCTTTTGTGTGTAAGATAACCTCGATTGTAACCACGTTTAGACTATCTTTTTTACATATATATATATATCGTGGCTCAGTTCTTTTTCTAGTTAGCTGAAGAAGGATATTGTCAGCAGTACAAACTAGGGATGTAAGTTTGTGGTTCATTGGGTAGTTGCGGGTCAATCTCTAGTTCATTTGTTGTACTAGTTTTATAAGGTGGAGGAAAATGTTAATTCATTTTTAAGAGTTTTGGCCCGACCCATCGACCCAATGGGTCAAAACTTACATCCCCAGTAGAAACTGCAGGACAAAATAACTTGATCCCTGTTGCTGTTTTGGAATAGCCTAATGTTTCACTGCATCTCCTGACAATTGCAACTCGTGTGGGTGATGATGAGAAATCTGAGCGTTCAAAGACTGGGGGATTAATACAGGAGATGATATTGCAACCTGCCAGTGCTAAGTTGTGTTGCAATTGAAAGAGACAGACTTCTCAGAAAATGCAAATTCAATGCAAAATAAAGGACGGGAAAAGCAAAATTAGCGTCAAAGCTATAAGTGGCTTTGTATCCATGCTTGTATACACTCAACCTGCTTGTCTTTAGCAGGATGTTGCGTGCCCACAATCAATTGATTTTCACAAAATCGTATGTTAGAAGTTGGGTGAAGAAAGAACAAGAATATGAAAAAATTGCTTGCCAGCTGAATTTGAAACATGCACAAACCTAACGTATCAGCAAAACAACTAATGGATTCAGAAGCTTTGAACTCTAATGCTACACACCAACAAAGTTCAACTCATTACACATGATTACATGAATGCAACTCTTGACTGCGATCATGTTCATATTGGATAAGGTTTGATGCCCACTGATGAACATTGATCTATTGATGTTTAGTCAGCTCAGAACTAATGGACCTTCATAGGCAAAATTTAATTCAGTTAATTACACATACAGACAAACACTTGTCATGTGTTGCCGCTACTTAATAGGAAGCTTCATTTCCTTGAACTTGCAAGAGTTAGTCCCAAATGGGAACTGGGGCCCAAAGGGGTATTTTCTACTGAAATGACATTACGCCCAACTACAAGGTAGTAAACCTACTAAAACTTCTTGACCAGCTCTAGCTTGCGTGCCTGGAAGAACTTGCAACGGCCTTTTCCAGAAGATTCTATCTCCTCAGATTTCCTCTTAAAACCGGTAAAGCCTAGGCTTGAAAGTTTGACTTGCCGCTTGGCACTTCCATTGACAGTTGCATCTTCATCAAGCTCATCCGACTCCCTACATGCCGATATAACACAGATGTTAGAAGTGAATCACCACTTCACAGATACATGATTTTCTAGGAAGCATGTGTGTGTGTTACGATGTGGAGGGAGACATGGAGAACTGGTTAGCAGATAGCAGTGTGCGTGTGTTCATCTCATCACTGTACACTAAACGTTATGTAATCTGGATCCTGCACTTGCACGTGACGATTCTTTTTCTTTCATACGATTGACTTTCGTTTCTTGGGACTAAATTAAGGTCGTGTTTGGTTCCCACTCTGCAACCGTGCCGCCGTTTCTGTCCGTCGAGCAAGCGATCCCTTTCTTGGACGCCCTGCTCACGGCCCCACCGCATCTACACCTCCCCGTTCATGTTCTGCACCGTTCGCACTGCCCTCGCGTTGCTCTGTTTCAGTGACGCCAGCCCTGCCCCAGCCAAATTTGTACATCGAGACCCAAAATGAGTTCCCAACGGAGCCATGGACGATGATGCAACAGCGCTACCGTCATCACCATTCGCGTCGGTTCAATTAATGGTGGTCATCGACGCGGGAGCGTGATCTCTTTTTCATGGGTCCATTCCGTTTCGTGGCAGTGAGTAGAATGTGTTAGTCGCGTGTCGCATGTTTGTTTCCACGAAACCGGCCTGCTAAATACATAGTACTAAACAAAAGGCTTGCAACAGAAGCTGAGTTAGAATTACACCATTGAATGCTAAGGCACCAATAGGCAAAACAAACTGTGGATGGGTCCATTCTATAGCTGGATCTACAAAAGTAACTCCAATAAGCAGCGATATATGTACCTTGTCAATTTGTACTGTATCTCACATACTTTCGACTTTTAAGGTATGTTGTGCCTAAAACGGTACTACCATGTTTCCAGAGTGTGTCACAACAATTTTTTTTTTTTTTTGAGACGAACAACAAATTTCTTCTA
This sequence comes from Eleusine indica, assembly GCA_030378355.1. NCBI lineage: Eukaryota > Viridiplantae > Streptophyta > Magnoliopsida > Poales > Poaceae > Eleusine > Eleusine indica. The sequence continues at coordinate 43,008,043 of CM059501.1, read as the reverse complement.
TAATAAATAACCTTGACCAAGTTAGAGCATCTCCAAAAGAGGCCTAAAAAAAATCCCCCCAAAACTTCTTTTGGGAGTAGCCCTAAAACTATTGGAACTTAATTCTTTTTCCTCCTCCAATAGTTTTCCTAAATGTGGCCCTAAAGCAATTTCGAATTGGGCCAGGTCAGCTGTTCGTAGGCCCTTGGTACGTACGTAGCCTAACCTGCAACTGCAAATCGCTCTCCTGTACCACCGCCGGCGGATGATTCCTTTGCAGCGTGCGACGAGGGAGGCTGTAGATCGCTCGCTGCAACGTTGCCTGTGGATCGCTCGCCTGCGATCGGTGCCTTCAGTTTCCTCGCCTGCAAATCGCTGGCCTGTGATCGCTCTCTCGCCTGCGATCGATCGCCTGTGTTCCTTCGCCTGTGATTATTATCTAAAGATCGGTCGCTCTGATCGCTCGCTCTGCGATCGGTAGCTGAAGATCGCTTGCTCTGATCGGTTGCTACCATGAGCCATCGTTCCTCACTGTTCAAGCAACTAGTTGAGTCGTCTTCATTTGATGATGATGATGATTTATTAATTTCGTCAGCAGAAATCATGCATAGCCATTACCGATCTTTGAATACACCTAAACATGGTGGTTCTGTGCCCGGGCACAAAGTTGTTCATCGTAAGAGAGAACTAGGCCATTAGAAATTGTATGAGGATTACTTCTCTGATGATCCAACATATGGACCAGAATTCTTCAGACGAAGGTTAGCTGCCACGCAATTCTTCTATTCACTAGTACCGACATATAGGACATCAAGTATCTATGTCATATTTTACAAATCATTCATATATGTGCAGGTTTAGAATGAGTCATCCACTGTTTTTGCGCATAATGCATGCAGTAGAAAATCATAATGATCATTTTGTTCAGAAAAGAAATGCAGCTAACAAACTCGGATTAAGTTGCTACAGAAGGTTACTGTAGCATTTTGTATGCTAACCAATGGTGTAGCAGCCGATAGCACAGATGAGTATGTTTGTATTGGAGAGAGTACTGCTGTTGAGAGTATGCGCAAGCTTGTCATAGCAATTGTTGAAGTTTTTGAAGATGAGTTGAGATCACCAAATGAAAGTGATACAACTCGTTTGCTAGAGATTGGAGAAGAAAGAGGTTTTCCAGGCATGCTTGGTTCCTTGGATTGTATGTACTGAAAGTGGAAGAACTATCCGACAGCATGGCATGGTATGTACTCTGGTCACGTCCGTGTGCCAACAATAATCTTAGAAGCTGTTGCTTCTAAGGATCTATGGATTTGACATGTCTTTTTTGGTTTACCTGGATCACACAATGATATCAACATTCTACAACGCTCTCTACTATTTGCAAAGTTATGTGAAGGTGAAGCACCAGAGGTGAATTATACAATCAATGATCATGAGTACAAGATGGGATATTATCTTGCCGATGGTATATACCCATCTTGGGCAATATTTGTGAAGACTATATCACAACCTGTGGGTAATAAGAGAAAATATTTTGCCAAAGCACAATAATCAGTAAGAAAGGATGTCGAACGAGCTTTTGGAGTTCTACAAGCTTGTTTTGCCATTATTCGGGGCCAAGCTCGTTTATGGGACCAAGAGACATTGGGATATATCATGAAAGGTTGTGTCATCATGCATAATATAATTATAGAAGATGAGGGAGATGTTGATACAGAATAACGGTTCGATTCCGATGAAGACAATGTACCGAGCTTCCCACCAGCATATACCAGATCTTCTAGAATTTATCGCAACATGCAAAAAAATAAGGGACAATGAAATTCATCATCAGCTGCAAGAAGATTTAGTTGAACACATGCGGCAACACAAGCCAGATAAATATTGATTTCACATGTTATAGTACCTTAAATGTAATTTTGATCTCTTATAATGGAAATCCTATTGTTCAATCGACTGAAAATGAACTTTGTTTCAGTCGATGACAGTTGTTGCTTTTGTTATTTTTTTTGTTTTTTATTTATTTATAGGATTATATGTATTAATTAGTATTATGTATAGACTATAGAAATTTTTTTTTGTATCCATTGGATCTAGATCAAAGGGCTAAAAGCGTTGATTGAAAGAAACCCCCATTTTCAATCGACTGAAAATTAGACACTCCCTTCTTATAATGTGTAGACAGTACTATTTGTTTGAGAAACAATACTCATCGCATGTTGGAGCGTAATACTATATCAGTTGTCATAGCACAAAGTCTATATTTAATAAAGTTGAACAACCAATGGCGCAAATGAAACAGATGTCCAAATTTAACTACCAAGTTTTCATGACAATCTCTCAAAATATAGAAGTGCAATAAGTTCAAAAATAAACACTTGAACACAGTCAAGGCAAGTTGATCCCTCTTCTAGTGGTTATATCAGTACGAAGACTCATGTAGTAAAGTGTTGCTCCACGGGCAAGCCACTAATGTCCATTGTCATTATTCTTTCTTCCTCTAACATTTTCTTCAACTGTGCCTGGTCTTGTTCACTTTTAGCTCTCAGTTGCTCTATGTAGAGCCTCTCTTTTTCAATTTCCAATGCTTCCTTAAACCTTTCATCCTTCCTTGCTTCTTTGTCTGCATCGGCCTCCTTTTTCTCCCATAGATAGTCGAATGCTTCAATGCACGCATCACCTCCACCTTGGCGTAGCATCTGCTTACACTTCTTTCTACCCATTGGCCGTTTAGGTCCCTCACCATCTGGAGTAGGATTGAGTGTGTCATCAGTTGGGTTGGCAGCCAAATCTATAATAGGATCTGCAGAGGCCTTGGTTTTCTTTACAAAAGACTTGTTTGCTGCCAAATGATTCATCTTCTCATCCCACTTTGGTTCATACCGTAAAATGTTCCAACAATGCAATAGCTGAAAGGACTTATTATCTTTGTCTTCTTTCTTGTACAAAGTGCATGCATCCATAAGCTGCACAAGTCCAGTTGGGTCATCGTTAGCTACACGACTTAATATCAAACATCAGAATAAATATAATCCATGTGTCACATACCTTGTTTTCAAATGTCTTCCCACTTTCGTTTCTAAGTTCAATAGCAGTAAAAGTACCACAGAACTTGTTAACGGACTCTTGAATCGTAGACCAACGATGAAAGAATCTGGCGTTCGTTCCTTCCCATATAATAAGTTGCCGGTTTGATTCCAAGGTCAATTCATTTTGTCAGACTTCCAGAAGCCAAATCATATCGTACATTCTGCAACAAACCTACGAGAAGTTGCAGAATTTTGGCTTGCCAACCTCTCTTCTCGTGCTAGTGCAGTACTTCAACACAACAGCCCGTACCATAACTCCATGTAGTGCCTGATCACCATACAAGAGAGATGCGAAGCCTTCTCATCTCTGGACTATACAAGTTGGTGTTAGAAAAATTTTAAAGTATTTCTTTCAACATATTCAGAAAGGGGCAAGAAAGAAACCGTCTCCTTCAGAGAGGAAGGTCGTTGTTCACCTGTACTCCTTCGTTTTTATTTTGCTATCACCGGCAAGTCACTACCGAAAACCCGACGTTTTGCCGAATGCCAAATTCTTTGTCGAATGTATTTTATCGGGCACTCGGCAAAAAACTCTTTGTCAAGTGCCAAATACAAAAACTCGATACAAATTATGTTTGCCGAGTGAAACACGAAAAACGCTCGGCAAACTTGCTTGTTTACTGATTGTTTTTTCTGGTACTCAGCAAACAAAGTCTTTGTTCGAGTATTTTTCTCCTAACACTTGGCAAAAGACTTTGTTCGCCGAGTGTTTTTTTCGCACTCGGCAAATATAAATTTAAATTTTATTTTAAAATCATAAATCAATTCAAATGAGAAGTCTAAACTACAAAGTTGTATAACTTTTGTTTTGATCATTAGTTCATTACTCAAATTGATCTACAATATTATTTAGAAAATCTATCTCTAAAAAATTAAGTGACATATAAAATTTATGAACAATGTTACTACAGCTATGTTGGATGAACAAACGACCAAAATAAAAATTGTAGATTTTCATAAGTTATATAACTTTGTAGTTAAACATTTTTAATTTAAATTAACATTATTAATGAAAAGTACGTTTGAATTTTTCAAATTTGAATTTTTAAAATAACCTCAGATGAAGAAATAGTAAAATAAAAGTTGTAGATCTCAAAAAGTTATGAAACTTTGTAGTTGACAAATGTTTCATTTGAAATCATATTGTCAACAAAACACTAAGTTTGAATTTCTCAAATTTGAAATAAAATTTTGTAAACGACCCCGGCTGAAGACACTCCTAAAATGAAAGTTATAGATCTTAAATAGTTATAAAACTTTGTAGTTGACAACTTTTTTATTTGAATTTGTTTAGTGTCTCAAACAAGCATTTTGTATTTGGATTAGTATAATATGTAAGGAACTAAAATGAAGTAGAGACACCACTAAGATTGTTGTGCAGTCGTAGAGAGGCTTACACGCGTAGGGGAGATCGCAGGTTCAATTGGCAGCCGCATCAAGTTGCGTACCGTGTGAAAAATGCCACGACTTCCCCACATTAAAAAAAATTGCTATTTGACTGGTTTTTTTGTTATTTACATTTTGTCGAGTGTCTGATAAAAAACACTTGACAAAGAAGTCTTTACTGAGTAAATTTTTATGGTGTGTTTTTTGTCTAGTGTTAAACTCGACAAACACTTTATCAAGTGTATTTAGATCTTTATCGAGTGCTAGCAAAGGTCTGATTTCTAGAAGTGAATTCACAAATGAACTAGCCGGCGATAATATTTCAAGACCGGAGGAGTATTGTTTTTGGCGTTTGCTGTTTTGTTCCAGATGACCACGAAGATGAGCTGGCCACCAAGCCAAAGTTCTGCAACTTTATTTGTAGACTCGTAGATGTAACTGGACGTGCACGATCGAAGACCTATAGCTTTGGGAATCAAATAGACGGCCTAACTCGTCGCTAGTGCGTGATCTGACTGCCAAGCATATGTTCCAGATCACTTGTTTCTATGTGGTCTAGTGCTTAGCAGTGTCCGTACTCCTGAACCAACGAACGTCTTGAAATCGTCCGGTGGACGGACGGACTCGTTGAACTCTGAAGCTGGCAATCAACAATCAAGCGTTGGACTCTCTGAACAAGGTATGCATTTAAGCCGCTCAAACCTGACTATCATCGACCCTTGGAAATTCTAAAAGGAATTTAGGTGTGAACGTTAGACGATTTCTGGTTTAGAGAGACTTCAACAAAAATTTAGTCATCTGATGATCCGCTGGTCTACCCGTGGTTGCAAGCTTTCAGGGAGAGACTGGTAAGGCAGTCAAATTGGCCTAACCAAGTGACCCACTATCGTCAATGATGATTAATGGAAGTGTGTCAAGGGCAGAGTTTTTTTTTTCCCCTTCTTTACACCGTGTGTGCTTGTGTCAGGTAAGTGGATCTTCACCGCCAGAAATGCATGGTAAATCAAAGTCACTATTTTCATGTTAGGAAACGGAATTTGAGGGATTGAATATGACTGCTGTTCCGCCAAAAGAAAGAATGGTCACCCGGCCCTTGAGCTCTTGAAAATTTTAGGACAGTTCATATGGCTCTGCTTCGGCCATGTAGGCCCGTTTTGATGATTGGATGCCTGACTCGGCCTCGTAGCCAGGCCCGTCGCGTGCAGGATTCCCTCCATATGCTTGGCAACCAGGATCACAGGCTCCAGTCCCCCAACCCGGCAACCAGGATCTTCATATCCCATTCTCGTCCGGCGAAGCGGCGTTGCTCGGGAAGAGGAGGCACAAGACGTGGGCCCTAGCAACCATCGCGTTCGACGCCGCTCTGGTCTGTAGCCTCTGTCACATGTTTCGCTGGTTCTCCGGGGACCTCGCTACCTCCTTCAGATCCATTCGTCGATGACCTCGTTTGGCTCGTCAATCCCCTACCGCTCTAGCTCTATGATCTTGTCGTTACTTCTGTTCTTGATGCGTGATTAGCTTCTAATGTGCCAGCAAATAAAAACAATGCGATTGGTTGGCCGCCATATCCCAGAAAATGCTTGTTTATCGTGAATCAGACCAATCTATGTTGCAAATATAAAAGGCAGGATGTAATTTTTCCCTCGAATAGCCAAATATGAGTAGGTTCGGCTATTTGTCCATTTTTTTTGTAGTCAGCTATTTGTGCTCAAGTCTATATAACTTTAAATTAGTGGTAAAAATTAGACTAGATATATTGAAATTGCACCGTTCAATTGAACTGAAACATCCTGCTCTTTGTATGTCACACTGAAAGGCAACAAATAACATCACCGATTTCAGTAAGTTAATCATACACTCCACATATGCAGCCAACCAAACACTAGACTCATGTATGCGTACATACAGTCTAACTTCGAAAACAGCCAATCAATCACAGTCCCAATCAAGTCAGACTCATGTCAAAACAGACAACCAAACATGAGACCAAACATGAGAGGATGCATCTGTGGAGCATGGTTTAGATGGGCCAGTATCCGGTCTGGAGCCAGGCCCAGACTCCCCCAGGCAACCAATCACACCCGTAGTGTTCCTCCAATCCACTGATCAGTCCGTCACGCCGAGCTTCCAACTGATCAAAATGGTTACGCTTGCATGCACGTTAACAATTAACTCCCTCACGCATCCGTGGACTGTGGACACTTAAGAAATCCACAATTTACCCGCCATCATACGGCGATGCTACTGACTGGTACTGGAATTTTCTGCAGCGAAGTTCCAGGTTCATTTTCCTCCTGAGAACGAACTAGAATTATTTTCAACATTGTGACTGCAGTAGAATTAAACCCAGGAAACAAATTATGGCAGGCGCACGCACGTGTGAACATCACTCAAAGAAAAGAAAAAACGCGTTTGGCACGTCACTGTCCCGGCGAACATGCAGCTGGTGGCTCCGGGCGACGACGATGACAGACGCGTTGTATCAGCCAAGCGGCAGAACGAGACAGGTTCTGAACTAGTAGTTATTGGCTGAACACGTAAAGCGATTAAACCAGCGGGTCAAGATTTTAACTACAATATTATTCGTTTGAAACCGGAGAAAGGGATGCTTTAGTTTAGACTTGACCCGGTCATGTCATTTCAGTCCAGCAGTCTAGCTCCTGACCTGTCATGAATAAGCAAAGCTCTGCGCTCTAATAACCTAGTGGTGGTACACTAACTGTACTGTGTAAGTAACCTTTATTATTGGTTTTTCGTTGGCCGTATCTGAAAACTTCATCATCGTTTCCGTTGCATCTACTGCATGCATCGATGCGTGCAACTGCCGTGTAATTTCTCACGCGCCCAGCTCAAACCATGTCCAATCATCATCTCCCGCGGTAACAGTACCAGCAGAGGCATCTGTATCTAATTAAAATCTCCCTATGGGAGTTGTAATTGCATGCAGGACCCGAGTCATCTGTCATCCGAGTATAGGATATATGTTCCTTTGAAATTTCCGCGCATGTTCTCAGTTTTTACCAATGCATGCCGTCGATTTGGATGGGAATATGGCATATGACGCTCCAGCTAAGCAAGCCTGCAATGTGCTGTTGTAGAGTGTAGTAGGCTTCTAGGAGAACGCCAATTATTTGTGCCACTGTTTGCCATTGCCGGGACCCAGTTAATTATTATTCTCTTTGTATGCGCTATCTTCTATCCGGGGCCCGATCTAGATTGCTAAACATGGCAACGTAGTGTACCCGAACGGAACTGCCATGGCAATGTGGTTTTCTCTTTTCTTTAACTAGCGTAGCTTGTCGTTAGCAGAATTGCAGAAAGATTCAAGAGACTTGAGACTTCAGATATTAGCACCATGCCCGTGGCATAATCAGCGAGCTAAACGTTTCTAGAAACAAGTTGCATGTGCATACGTTTGTTGCGCACATGCAACGTTTTTAGTCGGCGACGTGGCCGTTGCGTTAGATGTTACGTAGTATAGCCTGTCCTTTTTATATACTAGTCGATAGTAGTGAGGACTTGCTAATTTTCAGCTGACTGAAAGTTTAAATAACTAAGTCATCTTTTTGAGTCATTAGATCTAAATGCAATGGTTTATAATTATTATATAGATAATCCTAAAAAGAAAAAGTTAAAACACAAAGTAACAAGCCAGTGACTGAAAACTTTCAGTTGATTGAAACTAGAAAATATGTTATTTATAGATTGGTTCATCTCGACTCGATCAACAATCATCAAGAAAATAAACTCATGTATGTTCGGAGTCTGCCCCGCGTTTTTTCGAAGACCTGGGTCCTGTTGTCTTCTTGACTCTCAAGTCAACCCGGTCCACACAATGCATGTTGTGAAGTTGAACCCTTCTTCCGTCGTACATCATAATCATCCCGCCAGACAAATTATTTAGGCATACAAATATACTATGTAGGCAAATGTACCGCCGAAAATTGTTGACGACTCAAGGAAAACCGATAGGTCAATGGTAAGTTCTTCTCAATATGAGTGAAATCACTATCACGGATGCCTTAGGTAGCATGTAGTGCCAAGACCTAACTATTTGGTCTTAAGCTAAAATTGTGAAATCATTGGGTAACATGTAGCTTACCATGTTCAAAGGCAAAACAGGGAACGGAGCTTTCTTGTATTCTCGATTCCCGAATAGCTACATGCATCGATAGATGCAGAGGCTGGAATAAATTCTAAAAAAAAGTCCTCAAAGGCAAATAATCCCCATTCAGTGACAAAAAAGTGTCATTTATGGTTATGGAAGCCAGTTTCTTTAAAATGAACAGGTTATGGATATTTAGTATTTATGAATATTTAGACTCGGATTTTGAGTATGTAAAGCCAGGTCTGGTATGAATAGTAGTTTCATAATTAATGTTACAGTTTTGTTATTTTTTCGCATCTATTTCATGGCAGTAACTATTGGTCAAATATTTGCCATATGACGATGTCAGTGTCCAAAATGATAGTTTCTAGAATGGAAGTCAGTTAAGGAAATGCATCATGCAATCATGACAGCTTGTACTTGTTATCCTCGACTTCGGTTGCACTATCTGTGACTACTTTATAAAGGGAGTGTCTAATTTTTAGTCGATTGAAAATGAGGTTTCTTTCAATTAATGCTTTTGACCCGTAGATCTAGATCTAATGGATATAAAAAGACAAAACTTTTTCATAGTCTATACATAACACTAATTAATATAAATAATCCTACAAATAAATAAATAATAAAAAACAAAAGAATAAATGACATGATTACATCAGACGGTGGAGCCGTTGACTGAAACAATCCGGACATTTCAGTCGACTGAACAAAAGACTTTCCGCTTTATAAAAGGGTAGTCATGAGTTATGTCCACCTTATCATTTAATCACCGCACTATTAACCGTGTGCAAGTGATTGGTAGTCGTATCTAACTGATGATTCATCAAATGTGCATGGATGTGTTCGTGCTCGTACTAGGCTAGCTAGCACGTCTAGCCAATGCACAGATCCTCTACATTCTTGCAATGCCCACAACATGGATCCAGCGAATGCCTCTGCGTCACATGTCATCCCTTGCACTCACGTTTTTCATCCAGGTGATAACGCGTGTACCAAGCCATTGGCATTCACCATGATTGTTGCATTCCCGCAGTCTGCCGCACGCGTTCCTCACAATTTGAAGTCTGATCAGCTGCTCAGTGGTAGCTCTTGCCGCAACCACAATCAATTTGTTCCTTTGCGACAATCTCATTTTTACTGTGATATTTGATTGACTATTGAGTGGTAAAGACAAGCAGACAATATATAGTATACTTAAGAACTAGATGAAGGCATTTTATATTTTTTTTCTTTATCTGTTTTATTTTTTCATTTTGATTGTTTAGTAATTAAACCGCATTTCAAAAGTAAATTGCAATAAGCTTATATGGCACAGGTATTTACGAGATTCTGATATATTTTGTCTAATTGTTTGTTCATCATGTGAGGTGCAAGATAGTTTTCCTTTGTAGCTCGTAACCAAATTTTTGGCTCCCGTTGCATCGCAGGGGGTAAATTGCATTAATTTATACTAAACAGAGTTATGTTCTCCTTTCCAAGAGGAAATAGATAATTAAGTTACATAACATCGACCCTAACCACATGTGACACTTTTTAAATGTTTGGTAACAGTTCATAACAATATTCAGACAAACAATTAAGACTGGCATGATGAGTAGGTCAGTTTCGAATATATTAGCTCAATGCAAAAGTTAAGAATAGATGTCTGTTCAAATGAATTACATACAACTAAAACTAGTAGAAGATACACAAATAATATTTCAAAGGAATCGCCTAAAATTGATAATTATATTGTTTTTTCTTTCACAAAGCGAGTACTTGTTATAGGAGCCTAGAAAGTTGACTTGAGCAACTAGCCAAGAAAGGCAATCGAAAGAAAGGCTAGTTTGTGGCTGCCGTGCTTGCAAACCAATTTCATCGTAATACAACAAGAGAAATACCTTGGTCTTTAAGATTTGTCGAGACTTATTGGCACTTGTGAACAGATCATCAGGCATTACATATTTCCTTATAGAACCAAAAATATACATCTGATGAGCATATCTGTCATTCCTCAAATCAGTTGCGTGAGTCAAGTGCAAGTCATCTGAAGCACAGAAAGTTACAAATGTTTGCTTCTTGTCATAATGACATTGTGTCCGACATAGAAACCTGCTTAAGCATGAAGAAGGTTTGGTCAAGCTAATTAAATTTAGTCTCGATAATGAATTTATAAGGCTACGCACGGAATCAAGAACTCAATGGTTAGCACACAAAATGATAGATAGGTTCAGACCCTCTCGGCGAGAGTAAAAAACCTACGACATATATATGGTATTGTATTGATTGTATTTCCTGCTCTTTGAGGGTGTCCATATCCGCATTATATATCCAGAGGTAGGAATTACATGAAGAATACTAGGCAGATATTACAAGGTCTATTACTATAGCTATATCTCTAATATTCCTTGCGGGTTACTCTGACTCGGTCGTTTCTTCTTTGTGGGTCATCCTTATGTCACTGGACATTAATCCGAGCTATGTATACCGATAAGATAAGTATTCCACAAGATTGATATCGAAAAGGCATGAACTGTCCAGTGTCAATATTAACTCTATTGGTTTGTGTTTATCGTCGGATTGAATTTTTTAGGTTAGCTTCAAGGCACATTGTTAACCTTAAACTAGTAATTCACATTTGCCCCTGTGCTTAAGTGATCGATAATTGATGTACAATCAGTCTATCGGTCACCTTAGTGCTCATCACATGTCCTAGCTCACTATGGAAACAGCCATTTTGGCGAGTGCGACAGACACTCGACAAAGAGGGTTGTCAAACGTTTCCAAGTGTTGCCGGGTTGCTGAGCGCCGGGGCACTCGACAAAGATGCTCGTTGCTGAGTGTTTCAGCTCGGGCACTCGGCAAAGAGTTTCTGTGCCGAGTGCCCGATATAATACACTCGATAAAGACTTAACATTCGGCAACAAGCCGATTTCCCATAGTGCCCGAGAGCTAGGATTAGATGAAGTATGATCGCAAGACGTCGAATGCATAACAACTTGCACACACGATGGTGATGTTCATGCAAAACTCGTCCATGCTATCGGTAGAGAGGTGAGAACACTAGCATCTTACACGTACTGTTCGCCCAGGAAAGGCATCGCTAGAAAGAGTCGTTTCCCACTCTCGGTCAGGTCAACGCATGTACGCGTCTGACAGCATGGCCAGGCATGTAACTTCATCAAAGCTTTCCCACGCTTTTTTCTGGGAATTGAGAGCCAGCACCAACACCATCGGCCCCGGCCCGGCCTCTATAAATACATTGGCATGCAGTGGTGTTGAATGCGGTTGCAGTTGCAACAGCAAGCAGTGACCAGTTTTTTTTTTTTCAAGGAAAAAAAAAGAACGAAACGGTAAATCAAGCAAATCGTTTCTGTTTCACCACAAGAAAGAATAGTCGAAACTTGCAGTAGGAGTTAATTAGATAGGATCGTCGTCGTTCGCATCGAAACGACGATAGATGGCTACGGATGCACTCCTGCCGCCGGGCTTCCGGTTCTACCCGACGGAGGAGGAAATCCTCATCTTCTACCTCGCCCACCGCCTCGCCGGCACCAGGCCCGACGTCGAGCAGCTCATCCCCGTCGTCGACATCTACAGCTACCATCCTCGCGACCTCAAGTGTATGTAAATAAGTTGACCACAGTTTTTAGAGTTTATTTTAAGTTGACCACAGTTTCGAGTCCATTTCGTTCATGCATATATATTAATTCTATTTTAAGTTGACCTCATATGCATGGTGATCGATTTGGTATATATGCAGCGCTGGCTGGAGCTGCGAACGTGAGAGACAAAGAGCAGTGGTTCTTCTTCTGCCCGCGCGCGGATCGGGAGGCGCACGGCGGCCGGCCAACCCGCACAACGCCGTCGGGGTACTGGAAGGCCACGGGGTCGCCGTCGTGGGTGTTCTCGTCGCCGCCCAACCGGGTCATCGGCGAGAAGCGGACCATGGTGTTCTACCAGGGCCGCGCCCCCACGGGCACCAAGACCAAGTGGAAGATGAATGAGTACAAGGCCGTCGTTGCCGCCGATCCGACGGTCGCTGCCGTTCCTCTCAAGGTACGTTACGCACATACGTGTGAACGTGTCTTTCATTACCGGTCGCCTAACAAGATTACTCAATGGTCGTGTTGGTAATAATTAATTAATCCACTACATGTACTGAGTATACTGATAATTAATGAATCAGGATGTTCAGCTGAGGAACGAGTTCAGCGTGTGCCGGGTGTATACCAGCAACGGCACGCTGAGGTCCTTCGACCGCCGCCCCCTCAACCACGGCGGCGCCCATGACCAACAAGGCGTCCTCCGCAACCGCCACCGTCAGCGACAGCAACAGCTCGTACTGCTACCACCGGCGGCGAACACTAGCACTAACCAGCAGCTCGCCGCCGACGTCGTCCTCGCCAGCATCGGACAACAGACGGAAAACTCCCACGACAGCTCCGCCTCTTCTGGATCCCGAGCGGTGGTCGTCGACGGAACCGACTGTGACGCCGCCGCCATCGACTGGGACGCGCTGATGATCCCTCCTCCGGCTTATGACGGCTTCAGCTTCGGCGCTGATGATGACTTGTTGGCTCGTGCCGTTTGGCCCCAAATTTGACGGCTTGGTGCGAGTGATGAATTAACCTGATGATTGTAAGACAAGGGTTGGATTAACAGCATAAGTGATCAAGCAATATCTATATTTACCTTTTTCTTTAACCGACATGAAAGTGAGGTACAAGTTTAGCACTTCAGTTCTAGTGCCTACCAACCTAGGATTAGTTCGTAGAAAAATGAAGACCTATGTAACTTTGCAGTCGGAACCGGCAAGCAATTAGAATTAGGGCCTTTTTAGTGTTTTCCTTATTTGTTTTAGTAAGAGTAAAATGCATGATTAATGACCATTGTAGTTGTAGTTAAAAGGGTTGTTTCAGTTCTAGTCATTGTACTCACAAACTGTAAATCGCAGTCATCGAGCTTGCTTCTCAGTGCTAATATGGTTACTCAGTCAATACCACTACGTATTTTTGGAAACATGGCATGCATATTGTTGTGTTATGTGGGTAACCTTGACAATTGGCATGGCCATATTTTTTTCTTTTAGAAATTTGTGACTTCGCTGCAGCATGCTAAGCATATAAATAAGGGACTTTCAGCTTACTGAAAGTTTAGGCAACTTTCAGTCATCTTTTTCAGCCATTAAATTTAGATTCAATGGTTTATAATTATTATACAAATAATCATACAAAAGAAAAAACTAAAGCACAAAATAGCAAACTATTGACTGAAAACTTTTAGTTGATTCGAAGCTAGAAAATATGCATAAATAATGCCATTGGTTAATACATCAGAAAATCAAACCCTTTACTAACTCCCTTCACAGCCAAAAAACGATCCTTCTTGTATTAAGCTACTCAATTAATTTCACCATATACCATTAATTATACATATTTTCTAGACTTCAGTCAAGTGAAAGATTTTAGTCGATGATTATTACTTTGTATTTTAATTTTTTTATAGGATTATCTGTATAATAATTATAGAGATTATTATGATTTTACCCCTACTTTCAACCTCAATTGCGAGTTTATCCCTCGTTTTTCACCGTTTGCGATTTTACCCCTACTTTTTAAAATCGAAGCCTCCGTTTACCCTTGGTTTGACTGCCGTTACTCCATCCATAGTAAAAGACTTAAAGACAAAAAGAAAACAAAATAGAAAATAGAAAAAGATATCGATGCCCCTGCCAAATTTTCTCTCCCACCGGTCCTTTTTCTCGACCCGACACTAGTGTTGACTCCTCTCTCTCTCCCTGGCTAACCTAACCCTAAGCGGCGGCAGGCAAGCGCGCAGGCCGCCGACTGCGCTGGGCGCGTGACGGGCAGGCGCGCGGGCGACGTGCTGCATTGGGCGCGCGCGGCGGCAGGCAAGCGCGCAGGCCGCCGGCTGCGCTGGGCGCACGACAGCAGGCAGGCACGCGAGGCGGCAGGGGTAGGCGCGCGCGGCGGCAGGCAAGGCGCGCGGGCGGCAGGCAAGCGCATAGGCCACGGGCTGCGCTGGACGCGCGCCGGGCACGCGCAGCTGCAGGCAAGCAGGCGCAGCGGCAGGGGCAATTCATTGCTAGGTACAATCGATTTCACTTCTCTGATAGTTGTTTGATGAGTTATATATGATGATTCTAGGACGTATAATTCTCAAATTGTATTTGATTGTTATTTGTAGGACCAGTAGCAATGAATTGCGAGTAATTGTTAAAGTGCAATTGTAGGACTAGTAGCAATGAATTGCGAGTGATTCTAGGACGTATAATTCTCAAATTGTATTTGGTTGTTATTTGTAGGACCAGTTCGGGCACATTTTGCATTACTAGATGGGGAACCAAAGACATATTATGGTAGGAAATTGTTATCACCGCTTCCTATTAATAGAGATAACTTTGGAATTTTGTAATTGGTAGAGTACATAGGCGAGAAGTGCAATTGGGTTTAAAGCAATATATTTCCATGTATCGTAGTTCTTCCAATGATATATCAATTGAGATTAAAACTGATGAAGATCTTGTTGAGTGGTGTGAAGTGAATCTAGAGAAGGGTGTTGTGCATATTGATGCTCAAATAAATGATTGTGTGGGTCTATTGCAATATTCACCCACAAAACGGCGTTGCCATCCCAAAGTGAGAAAAAGGTTGCTAGAAATTCCGAGCACTCCACCTCTAAGTGATGATCCACCTATTGAGCAGTCTTTTTACATCAGATTTAAAATAGGGGTAAAATCACAAACTTCATCATAAAGTAGGGGCAAAATCATAAGGACATTTACGTCTTTTTATATCAGATTTTACCCTGTTAACTTCCTGTTACGGTTCAGGGGTAAACAGAGGCTTCGATTTCATATGGACCGTTGAATACACATCCAGGAGTTAAGATGAGCATGGATTAAAGGCTAAAATAGAAGGTAATTAGGTCCAATAATTGTTCACTAGTCATATAACTGGGCCTATGGTTTCGTGGCCGCCCTGAACGTATTGACACCGAGAAGCGAGTTTAGTGTCTTCGATTTATAGTTTTTAAGTGCGATGGTTAAGTTAAAACAATCCGTCGAATAGAGAGCATTTTACCCTCTTAGTAAAATAAACATTTTGAATTTCTGAATTTTGCTTGTGCTTTAGCTGGTGCTTGAGGTCGCCGCCTCTCAACCATGTCGGCCGTGACCAGTTAGCTGTTTTCCGCCACAATCAGCGATGACAACAGCTCATACTACTACCACGGCGATAAACATTAGTTTTTTATGAATAATGGGAAAGATTATATTACATCCGACCTTGGCTTTGAAACTACAGTCACATTGGTGTGATTGGACTTAATTTTCTAGAAAGTTACGGTCAAACACAATGAATGATATGATCGCTCAGATCAGAAGTGTACAAACATACAGCCACATTGGCAAACATTATAAACCCTAAGTTTATAACCAGCTCGCCGCTGACATCGTCACAAAACAGACAGAGGACAGAGAACTCCCACGACAGCTCCACCTCTTGTGGATCGCGTATGATGCTCCCTCCGACCGATGATTGTGATAGAAGGGTTCGACTAACAAGATAAAGTTATCAAGTGATATTTATAATTACTTTTAAAGCGAAAATGAAAGTGAGGTACGTGGAACTTCGGCAGTTGACTTGAGTGCTGGTGCTAGCTACTAGCATCCAACTTGTTGTAGCAAATATGTCAGAACTTAGAAAATGGAATTTCTATGCAAATTTCCAGTCAAGAATGACTTGGTAAAATGAATGAAAATTCTAAGTTTGATTTTTTTTTTTGAGGCAAGAGTTTGAATTTTGCTTGCGTTTTAATTCTGCCCCTGCGCACGAGCTTAATTTGTCTGTGTAACGGGCCGAGGAACACGCGTAGCCCATTAGATTTCCATTTCCGTGTAATACATGGAATGGAAGGTAACAAGCCCGTCAGAGCCCATCGACGCCGCCTCCCTCCAACCTTCGATCGCGATATCAAACTCGTTCCCACACGGACCACCGCTAGCTCGTCGACGGCGGCTGCACGGGCACGAGCCATGCCGCCGAGAAAGCGACGCCGTAAGCTGAAGCCTGCAGCACGGGCGCGGGACCCAC
Source organism: Eleusine indica (assembly GCA_030378355.1). NCBI lineage: Eukaryota > Viridiplantae > Streptophyta > Magnoliopsida > Poales > Poaceae > Eleusine > Eleusine indica. Next base: position 42,991,385 of record CM059501.1, on the reverse strand, counting down.
CGACCCTCCCTCCCCTCGAGATCGCTCAGCCTCGCGGCGCACGTTCTCCGTATGGGTTCCGGCCGGTGGGCGCGGCACACCGTGGTCAACGTGGTGGAGAGAACAACATTGCCACCGGCGGCGTACAGGGTGATCGAGTTCGGGACCGCGTACTGCGCCGTGCGGCCCTTGGAGAACTGGATCTACCACGTGAAAGATCGTCCTTGGCGTGGACACTAGTAGGGAATGTATCTGCGCGTTCAGCAGCTGCAGCAGCAGAGACATGTCCGGCTCTTCCCTTACGAGGTCGACCTGGAGGCACGCCTGTCAGCCATGAAAGTCTTCTAATAGCATTAATTTCTCTCCTAGCTTGATTTTGCAAGTGCGAATTATTTACTACTTTGACACATGCCGTGAGCCCGTGATTCTTCATTCACCACACTTCCAGACTAGATACAGTGATCTCCAGTTACGTTGATGCAGATGTGGAACTGATACATCTCCTCCTCCAACGATTATTAGTTCTATGTGTTTGCTAAAGATGAGGATTTCTCTCTCTCTCTCTCTCTCTCTCTCTCCCCAAGGGAAATCACACTCCATTAAAACTGTTGCACAGCCAAACCACTGGCAACGAGACCTTGAACAAGATCTCTTCAGCCAAGTTACTGAAAATTGTTTTTTAGGGAAACTACGGTGAGGGTTACAACCTGAATTCACTCATTTTAAATAAATGAAATAAAAGAGTTTAAAAAGCCATCGTCAAAAGACGATTGAAAAGCAAAAAATAAAGACACAGCTCAGATTCCATTTTCATGGAACAAATGGAAACAAGCCCACCGACTCCTGCAAGCAGCGCCTTAATTTCGTGATGAGGAGATAGATACTCTGAATCCGGGTCCGGATCTCTCTGTTTCTGACAATTCCTCCGCCTCGTCATGGACTTTACCGAGCTCATGTACCGCGCGTCCTCCATCACGGTCTAGCAGGACATGTCATCGGACTCCAACGGCAGCCAATAGGGATGTGCCACCATTTGTCGGTCGCTCTGCACGTCTCTGCGACGCCGTTGGCTAAGAGCATATCTAACAGGGTTTTTAAATTGGTCCCCTACTTTATTGTTTAAGAGTTTAGCAAAAAAAAGAAAAAACAACTCTGCAGGGCTTGTAGTTTTTGAAACAATGGGCCAGCCATTTTTTTTTCCTTTTTTCTTAGCTGACAGTGAGACCCACTTTTTTTCTTCTTCTTTTTCCTCTCTTTCTCCTTTTTTTCTTAGCTGACTGTGAGCTCGGTGCCGTCCACCTCCGTCACCATCCTCCCTCCGCGGTCGTCTACCTCCCTGCTCCCTGGAGCTCCGAAGCCACTGGCCACCGCAGAAGGTAGGCGCGCATGGCTCGGATCTACAGCGTTGGACGACTCAAAGGCATGTCTGAGGCCACACTGTGTCGCGGCTTCTCCGATGATAGTAGGCTTCACCAAGCTTGTCACGCAGTCGCCGGACCACGCCGTCGTCTTGCATCGCCCCTCAGCCCCCCCTCCCCCACCCCCTCTCGCCAGGGAGGTCGTGCCACCCTATTGGCACCTAGCACCAAGCGCCATTTTGGCTCAATGACAAGCAGGTCCCACATGTAAGAGATGTGTACTCTCAATGATGAGCGGGTTTTATTTGTCAGGAGAGAAATGAGAGCCCTGTTTTAGACAGTGTCGTTGGAGTTGAAAAAAAATTAGCTGCTGAAAAGTGAGTCATAACTCTCAAAAGAAAGAATAAGAGGCTCGATTTGAGAGTCCACTAGAGATGCTCTAATGCACGGAGACTATGAGTATGAGTACCATGTCCTCACCAACGACGTCAACAAAGGGCACGGCAGGGTCGATCGAACTGCCTGTCTGGCGACTTCATTGTCTGTCTAGCTGAGCTACCTCGTAGCAGAGGGCCCGCTCAAGCTCTATCGTATCCATCTGGCTGCTGTCCGAGGGCGCCGGCTGGGCGCTGCACACCATGCATCACTACGGAAAAATCAATCTTTATTGTGTGTCTGAAACTTTGTCGTGTGTTTTGTTTCGGGCATATGGTAAAGATGGTGCTTATCGTGTGTTAAATTAAAACACACGATAAAATTTTTATCGTGTATAAAAAAAATTAACACACGACAAAAATATGTGTTTGCCATGTGTTTATCTTGACACACTGCAAACACGCTCTTTGCCGAGTGTTTTTTTTCCTAATACTCAGTAAAATATAAATTTAAATTATATTTAAAATTATAAATTAATTTAAATTAAAAAATTTTGAACTACAAAATTATATAACCTTTTACGACTTATAACTTTTATTTTGATCATTTGTTCATTACTTAATTTAATCTAAAATATTGTTCATAAAATTTAATAGTCTCATATAGTTTTATGAAACATTCGACGAGACAAAAAATTTGTGAACAATGTTACTATCACTTTATCAAATGAACAAATGACCAAAACAAAAATTGTAGATCTTAATAAGTTATACGACTTTTTAGTTCAACATTTTTTTTATTTGAATTAATTTAGTCAACAAAAAACACGTTGAAATATATATAAATAGGTCTTTGCCGAGTGTTTTTTTCTTGGCACACGGTAAACATGGTCTTTGCCATGTGCCCGGTATACGGCACACAACAAACATGGTCTTTGCGGTGTGCCCGATGAAAAACACACGGCAAAGAGGTAAAATATAAAAAGAGCAACACAGGGTGCAGTCACAAATTAATATATGGTGTAGTGATAGGGGGCTCTATGCGCAAAGATGAGGTCTTGAGTTCGAATCTTGGCAGATGCACTTTGCTGCGTAGTGCGCGAAAAAATACCGCGACTTGTGTCTTTGCCAAGTTTATTTTGACACTCGGTAAAACTTTTGCCATGTGTCTGATATAAAATACACGACAAAGACAAATTTTTTGTGGTGTGAGAAATGCAGTATGAGTTTTCCGTAGTGCATGATCGACGTGGAGAGACGGTTACTGTCTTCGGTGCCATTATATTGTCCCAACAGACGGCGTACAAGATGATGAGTTCGAGACCGTCGCCGGGGTGAGGTGCGCCGGTACAGTGACGACCTGCGGCCCTTTCGCGAGCTGGCTTGACTAGGCTACCAGGTGAACCGACAATGGGAGCTTGTCCCCGGCGTGGACACTACAAGTGAATTCCATGGCACGTTCAGCAACAACAGACATGTCCGGGTCTTCCCTTACGAGGTCGATGGGTGTCTATGGTTCTCCGAGTCTCACCCCGAAAGAACAAGCTATCGTAGACGCTGGCGCTTGCAAGCCCACTAGGATCAAGACCATCGCATATAAAGCTCTCGTCGTAAGGCTCTGTAGTGTGCGGAAGAATGCGATAGTAAGCTTTCCATCCGTGAAGCCACAAAGATCGATCAAAGGTCTGGACGATGATGGGCTATATGATTGGAACAGAGGAGAGATGAAAACAGTTTTTGTGGTGATGACAGGCTCGATTTGGTCAAAAACCGACCGGTTAACTGAGGAATCGACCGACTAACCGTTTAGCTACAGTAACTAGCTACGGTTAGCCGGACAGAACCGGCCGGTTAGGGCGACCGGCAGGGACCGGTTCCCCGGTTAACCGGGATAACCGGCCGGTTCCAGCCGGTTATTGAAACCGCATGATGGCATAAGAGGAGGTAGACGTACGAGACTTTTTCTTCTTTTAACCAACACTGAATCATATAGGTGTACAAGCCAATATCAAAGTAATAAATTAAACTAATCCAATACATAAAAGCAACACTAAAGCCAACACCAAACTCAAGCAACACTAATGACGATCTCACCTAAATTAATAAGTAGTAGAGATTATATGGCATATATGATACTAGTATTTCTAGTAAGGCTCCAGCTATTTGGCAAGCACCCGTACTACCGCTACATAGTTAGTAGTACTATTATTTAGCACCCCAAGCCCACAGCCATAAATATTTCATCCACAAACCGTAAAAGTTTTAGAGTTCATTCCTTTATAACCATACAAAAAGTTTAAATTGCAGTGTCCTATATAACTTATTATTTAGCACCAGGCGCGCTAAATAGGAGTTCTACTTTTAGTAATACAAATATAACTATAATGACATTATGTTTCTCAACTATATAATTACTTATTGGTACTTATTAATTGTCAAAGATCAAACATGTGCCACAGTTTAGAGTTGACAACTTCGAATCTCCGTTTATTTTTAGTTCTCTATGTCCCTTCACATGGTTTTACTTTGTTCTAAGAAAATGTCAGAAAATAAATTATACTAAAGTGAATTTTAAAATCCATACTGAGCATTTACAAAATAAAGATAGACAAGTCGAACGTACCAGTGCTAGTGATAGCTCGAAATCAAATTGAGAGTGATTTACGTAGAAGTTCACCACTTTAAAAATGACTAGCAATTAGGGTTTTGAGATGTTTTCATCATTTGTGTTTGGTAAAATGAAATCTTGAATTTCATCATAACTTTCAGCTCGTAGGGAAGCGGTGAAGACAGGGCCTACCTATAGATATCAAACGTGTAAAGCTTAGCTTTATATCTACAACGGGCCAACGCACGAGCTGTCACACCATAGCCACCTCTTGTCAACCTAGAGTTGTGCACGGTGTACATGGGTTCTTTAGAGCTAGAGGCTCAACCGCTCAGGCCCAATATCTATATACTCATTCAACATTGCAAAACATCTAATTAAATAGTTTTTATATATTATTTCAACATTTTCACACAAATTAAATGTTAAACTAGTTTGTCAAAAAATTATATTAGATCTTATTTTAATATATATAAATTGTACATAAATATCAAACAGATTCGAAAATAGTTTCAGATATTGGAGAAAAAATGAGTTTGAAGTTTCCACTAAAACAAACACCCACAAGCTCACACGTGTCTAGCCTCCCGCTAGCTATGTGGAGCGCTCAACACTATTACCGCACCTTCGCTTGGATCTCCCACGACTGTTTCCATCCGCTTGAATCTTGAAGTTGTTCGACAGTAAAAACCGCACGCTCAATATATAAGATAAGAGGTCGACTGGAGGCTTGCATGGCTGTTGAGGGCTTGATTTTTGAAAATAAGGTATATGGTATGAAACATGTCTTGATGCATTTAGTACTCATTAAGCTGGTACTCATTTCGTCTCAGTTACTGGTTCACTGGTTGCACTTGCACCAAAGAATGCCAAACTCTGGGTTCTCAGGACACTTACTGAGGCCGTGCATGCATTGTATTTCACTTTTGAAAAAAAAATCAAAATAATACCACCGATGCCCATCGATTCTGACACTGCATGTCACCATCTATGCCGCCACAGGAAGAAATGGCGGCCTCCTCATGATAGAGGTCGTGGCGCTGTCAGGTGAGCAACGGAGCAGCGGGCGCGGGCTCGGGCGGGGTGGGACGGCGACCGAGATCTCACCACCCTGCTTCTTATCCTCCGGGGGAGGCCTCATCGGCCAAGCGATTTGGCACGGCCTCGAAGATTCAACGGAGGACGATGGGCTATGGGCGGGCAGAAGGGCGGTCGGAGGGGGGGGGGGGGGGGGCAACGCCGGCAAGGTACTCTCTCTTCTTCCCATCCTCTTGCTCTGTTCATAATGGTTGACCAATGGGTCTCATAGATCAGACAAAAATGAGAGGTTTAATTTAAGAAGTATTGTTGGAGTAGGGAATGGAGTTTGATATGTGACATTTGAGAATAGGCTCTCAAAAGAGAAAGTAGGGGGGAGGCTTCATTTGAGAGCTTCCATTGGAGATGCTATTAGCCCGGCACCCAACGTGCCCATCCTGCTCACCGCCTCTGAAAATGGCATCGGCATCGCCGGCTTCTCCTGTTAGGTCTAAACATTACGGGTAACATCAGATTAGCATTAACACTAATCCACAGGATATAATTCCATAGTCTAGACATGATCACATCATCTAATCTAGGGATTAGACTATACCAGAGGCCACATAGTTGCTTGAAGATGTCATGAGAGCTTCTGGAGTCATAGGCGATGTAGTTGACGATGGTGTTGATGTAGACTGTGGTGCAGGGATCACCGGCGAGGTTGCAGGGATGCCTCGACGATGTTCAACAGCTCCGGCAGGGTACCGGCAACATTCTGGACGCCAATGACACTAGCCAGGGATGGATCTCGGCCTTCTCTCCCCTTCCAGCGTCCTTAGTGATCGGCTTTGGTTTTTATATTGTGTGTAGAAAACCCAGGGGTTTCCCTTCTATTTATATGGGTGCTGGGGGGGGGGGGGGACAGGAGCCGAGTCCTACTCTAACAGGACACCAACACTGATCAGGGTGTTAGATCTAATTATGTTAGGAAAACGTGTTCAGCCAAGTGGATTGGCTTGCACGTCAAGTTAGATTAGAGTTTGAGTTGAGATCAAACTCCAACATTCTCCCACTTGATCGAACGACTCAAACTAATGTTCGTACTTAAACTAATGTTCACACTTAGTAGAAATAGATAGATCAGACTAATGCGTCGCAACAACATTTAAATCACCACTGAGACCCCATTAATCATAGTTCACTACAACACTTCGATAATGCTTATAATTATCGGGAGACTAACTGGCCCTTTTCCAGAATCATGGTCAAAGGCTATGCACCAAACCCATACCGATTGCATGCTCTTTAAATAGACTCGATGATAGGCCTTTGGTAAGAGGTTCCGCGCGCATTTGAGTACTACTTATGTGCTCAATCTTAATTGTTTGATCCTGGATTCTCTGTTTAACAACCAAATACTTAATGTCAATGTCCTTGGCAGCCCCACTTGACTTGTTGTTGCTAGAGAAAAATTCTGCAGCCTTACTATCGCAGTATAACATCATGGGTCCACTAATGCTATCGACCACTCTTAAACCCGGAATAAAACTCTTAAGCCACATAGCCTGTCCAATGGCCTCATAACATGCTACAAACTCATCTTGCATTGTGGAGGATGCTACTAAACTTTGCTTAGAACTTTTCCATGAGATTGCACCTCCTGCTAGGGTGAAGACATATCCTGAAGTAGACTTTCTATTGTCTAAGCACCCAACAAAATTAACCAACAACTTCAAGATTATCAGATCTCTTATATATAAGCATGTGGCTCTTAGTTCCTTGTAAATAGCGCATAGCTTTCTTAGCGCCTCTCCAGTGGACCTTTCCTGGATTTTTCTGATATCTGCCAAGCATTCCGGTCACGTATACACACTTGAGCATACATAAGGCTTCCAACAGCTGAAGCATAAGGTATATTCTTCATTTCATCAGCTTCTAACTCATTCTTAGGACAATAAAATAAGCCAAACTTATCGCCTTTTGCTATTGGAGCAGGTGTGGCAGCACATTTGTCCATATTATAACGCTAAAGCATTTTCTCTATAAGCCTTTTGGGACAATCCTAATGTGCCATTGGTTCTGTCTTGGTGTATCTCAATGCCCAACACATAAGAGGCTTCACCAAGATCTTTCATATCAAAGTGCGATGATAAAAATCCTTTAGTCTCATGTAGCATATGCTTATCTCTACTTGCTAATAAAATATCATCCACATAAAGCACTAAGATGATAAACTTTCCACCTTTTACTTTATTGTATATGCAATTATCCACCTCATTTTCCTTAAACCCAAATTTCTTAATGACATCATCAAATTTTAGGTACCATTGTCTAGACGCTTGCTTAAGTCCATAAATTGCCTTCTTAAGTCTGCAACCCATGTGTTCTTTGCCATTCACAACAAAACCTTCCGGTTGAGCCATGAAAATTGTCTCTTGCAAATCACCATTAAGGAAAGCAATCTTAACATCCATCTGATGAAGCTCTAAATCATAATGAGCTACAAGCGCCATAACAATTCTGAAGGAATCTTTCTTAGAAACTGGGGAAAAGGTCTCATTACAATCAATTCCCTCTCTTTGAGTAAATCCCTTCACCACGAGCCTTGCCTTGAACCTTTCGATCTTCCCTCTAGAGTCACGCTTAATTTTGTAGGCCCATTTACAGCCCACTGATTTGACTGACATCATTAGTGCTCATAGACTTAAGCTCATCCTCCATGGCCTCAATCCACTTAGATGAGTTCTTATTAGCTATTGCCTCCTTATATGAGGTAGGATCATCTACCTTTCCAACATCAAAACAATCTTCACTTAAATAAGTCTCATAATAGCTTGGAATGGCAAATCTCCTCTCCCTTTATGATCTTCTAATTGGTTCAGGTTGAGGAGCTAATTCATTATCTTGAGGCTCTTGTTGTTGCTCCTGATCATTTTGTTCTAAATTCTCCTCATGTTGTTCACTGTTAGACTCATGCAAATGTTCAAGAGAAGGTATAACTCCAGAATCTCATGGAGGTGCATTAACTTGTGGCATTGTTTAAGGCATAATGGGAATAGCATAAAAAACTGGTAAAGGAAGATCAGCTCGAATTTCTTCAAGATTCACCTCTCTTCTTTCTAAGCTCCCACTAATTGTTGCATTCTCTAAGAACACAGTGTGCCTTGTCTCAACAAACTTAGTGAGACAATCAGGACAATAGAAACGGTATCCCTTGGACTTATGAAGGTAACCAATGAAGTGACAACTCACTGTCTTAGCATCTAATTTCTTGAGTTGAGGATTAAAAATCTTAGCCCTAGCGGGGCAACCCCACACACGCATGTAATTCAGTGATGACTTTTTCCCAGTCCACAATTCATAAGGTGTAGTGGGCACTGATTTACTAGGAACTTTAGTAAGGATGTGTGCGGCGGTCTTTAATGACTCCATCCACAACTCAACAGGCAAAGTAGAATAACTAAGCATGCTATACACCATGTCCATAAGAGTGTGGTTGCGACGCTCAGCCACTCCATTCTACTATGGTTCGCCCGGACAAGAATATTGGGCTCTAATTCCATTTTCTTCAAGAAGCTTAGCAAATGGTCCAGGAATTTGACCATATGGAGCATGTATCCTATAATATTCACCACCTCGGTCCGATCTTACTATCTTAATATTAACATTATGCTAATTTTCCACTTCAGCCTTATAGACCTTAAATTTGTCTAAGGATTCGGAGCGATCGCAAATGAGGTAAATATGTCCATAACGAGAGAAATCATCAGTGAAAGTAATGAATGAATCAAAACCATCTACTGATTTGATTAGGAAGGATCCACATATATCAGTGTGAATTATTTAGAAGAGACCCGTACTCCTCGTAGCTCCTTTCTTAATTGTCTTAGCGAATTCCCCCTTTATGCAGTCGATGCACTGTTCTAAGTCTGAGAAATCAAGTGAAGGAAGTATCTCCTCTCCAATGAGACATTCCATTCTCCCCTTCGAAATATGGCCCAAACGACTATGCCATAGTTTTGATGAAGTCTCATTCTCAGTTCGCTTGCGCTTATTAACATTATCACACACATTCATCACATGATTTCCATCAAAGGAGAGCATATAAAGCTTATCATGTAGTGGAGCAACACAAACATTGACACAATTATACTTAATGATGCACTTATTATTGCTAAATTCACAAGAATATCCGTACAAATCTGATGATGAAACTGAAATAAGGTTCCTCTTTAGAGAAGGAACATAAAGTACATCATCTAATTGAAGACTAAAACCACTAAGCAACTCCAATGAAAGACTTCCAATGCCTTGAACTTCAACTTCGGTGCCATCAGCTACTCTAAGATTTCGCTCCCCCCTTCTTATAGTTCTCATTGTATGGAATACCTGAAATGAATTGGTAATGTGCACAGTAGCACCTGAGTCAATCCACCAAATATTAGGGGAAAAATTTTCAAAGAAGGATTCATCAATAAATGAAACAACATCATTACCTCTCTTTTCTAGCCACTCCTTGAAGCCTGCGCAGTCCTTTTGCATGTGCTTCAGTGCCTTACAAAAATGACACTCCTTGCCAGTTAGGGAATTTCCACTTGGAGCATGCCTCTTTTAAGACTGAGCATTCTAATTGATCTTGTTGGAGTCAGAAGGCTTAGACATCTTATGATTCTTCTTAGCTCCTTGCTTACTACTTCCTGACTCATCTTGATGCTTTCCTTTGCCAAAACCAGCAAAGTTGACCACATCCTTCATCCTCTCAGTCTTTTGCCTCTCCTCTTCTTCAACACAGAAGCTAATAAGATCTGCAATACTCTAGTGTCCTTTCTGAGTGTTGTAACTAATCTTGAATGGAGTATACTGAGAAGGAAGTGAAGTCATAATGAAATGCACAAGAAAGCCATTGGAGATGGACATCTCAAGTGCCTTTAACTTTGCGGCCATATCACACATGCTCATGATATGCTCCCTTATGCCACCATTCCCATCATAACGTGAGGTCAACATCTTCATAATCATGGTGCTGGCATAAGTCTTAGATGAGCCCTTCAAGTTTTCCTCAATGGAGTCAAGATATTCTTTAGCAGTGAGATCAACATCATCCTTCATATCAGCAATTGCTCCCATTATGCCTGGTGAGATCGAGTTCTTAATGATCATGCTAGCAATTCTGTTGGACTTCTCCCACTTCTCAAGCAGTTGGCTTATTTTCACGTAGTGCATGATCATAGTCAAATACTCCGAGAACCACTAAGAGCTTCTCCTTCCATGAAGGATAATTAGTGCCATTAAGGGGCTCAATGGAACTTAAGTAACCAACAACATTGTTAGCTGAAAAAACATGATAATAATGTTTCAATAATATGCATAAGAAAGATGTAAACTAAAGAACATAAAATAAACAGCTTTGGCCAGAATATTAAATGTTCACAGTGAATTTTCAATTTTGCATCAGCTTTGGCCAGAAAACAAAAGAGAAAATTATAAAACTCAAAATTATAATCAGCTTTGGCCATAATATAATCATCAGTGAAATCTCTAATTAAATTTCCCTTTGGTTCCATCTAATCAGAGACCATCTTAAATGTACAGTGATGGAAAAAGCATGAATTTTCAGCATATAATTATATTATTCCTAAATTATTTAAGCATTACTTATAGAAAATAATAAGAATCTGTAAAACAGAGAAATAATAAAGGAATAACATGTGGCAGGCCTAGAAACACATTATTTTGACCTAAAACCAGTAAAGCGGAAGCATGATTTTTTTTTTAGTTTTAGCGCGCGCGGCCCGACTAATCAGCAACGTGGCCCATCAGCAACTGGCGGCAGCCGCGGCCCAACACGGCCTGCCCGCCTCTAATGCCTAGCCTAGGCCCATGCGACCCACACGCGGTGCCATCTCGACCGTCGGCTGTGGGGCGGAGGAACGAACGACCAGGATCAGCCGGACTCGGAATAAAACTTCAGCCGGCCGAAACCCTAAGACTTTCTCTTCCCCTCACTCACCGCTCCTCTCTGCTCCTCTCTCCCTTCGCTCACTCCGGTCCCGACCTCGGCGTCGATGCGTGCAGCCCTCACCGACAGCAGCTGTGCCAAGTCCTCTCGCTGGCGGAAGCGTGCGACTCGGTCGTGCGCTCCTCCATCAAGGAGTTCGTTGCGGTGCCCTAATGGCGGTGGCCAAAGCTCATGCGGTGGCGGTGGTGGTGATGGTCGGCGGCGACCCGGCAGCGCGACGATGATGACCAAGCTTATGGCGTCAGAGTGCCAGTGGGTGCCCAGCTGATGCCGCATGGCCGGATCCGGTCCCAGCGGGTGCGCGTGTTTGACTCATGCACGCAGCACCTCGTCAACGGCCGGTGGGAGGAGGGCAACGGCATCGGTGTCCACACGCGGCGCACTCAAGCCACGGCAGATCGACGACCCGAGGTAAGTTAGGGTTAGAGGGGAATTTAGAGATCTAATTCTGCACTTTAATTTATTTGCCGAATTCCCCTCCTAAATTCTTTAGAGACTAATCTTAGTGTGTTTCGGGTTTCTCAAAATTAGGCTAAAACATCTACTGTTTTCGTCGTAAGAGAGATACTAATTACCCTAACTAGATTCTAATTAACCCTAATTATGAACTAATCATTAATTAATCTTAGCTAATTACTTTTAATCTTGAAAAATTAGGTCACTAAACCAATCCTTAGAGCGTACTAACAGATCAATTGTATGCATTAGAACTTAGAGACAAAAACAATTAATCATGCAAGACCTAATCATCAACTACTCTAACCAGAAGCGGGTCTATGAGTTCTGGTGTGAATCAAGCCTAGAACTAAGATGGGTCTATGAGTTCTGGTGTGAATCAAGCCTAGAACTAAGATGGGACAGAAACAATTAATCATGCAAGACCTAATCATCAACTACTCTAACCAGAAGCGGGTCTATGAGTTCTGGTGCGAATCAAGCCTAGAACTAAGATGGCTCTGATACCAATTGTTAGGTCTAAACATTACGGGCAACATCAGATTAGCATTACCATTAATCCACAGGATCTAATTACATAGTCTAGACATGATCACATCATCTAATCTAGGGATTAGACTATACCAGAGGCAACAGAGTTGCTTGAAGACGCCATGAGAGCTTCTGGAGTCATAGGCGATATAGTTGACGATGGTGTTGATGTAGACGGTGGTGCAGGGATCACCGACGAGGTTGCAGGGGCGCCTCGACAGTATTCAACAGCTCTGGCAGCATACCGGCGGCCTTCTGGATGCGAACGACACTAGCCAGGGACGGATCTCGACCTTCTCTCCCCTTCCAGCGCCCTTAGTGATCAGCTTTGGTTTTTATTTTGTGTGTAGAAAACCCAGGGGCTATCCGGCATGGATATGGATACGTGTGTCGGTATCCGGTGGATAAGGATATGTGGATACACCATTTTGTCAAACAATTCGATACATGCATACGTATGATTATTTTAAAAAAATAATTGCATATTAGATAAATATAGTGGCTTATGGCATAGCCTAATAATAATAGACAGTAGCACAACACAACTACAATAAGTTCACAAATTTAAGTACGAGTTCACAAACACAATAAGCCTACAAGGCTACAACTCTCAAAATTAAAGGATACACGTTGCAGTAATGGATGCAACCAGGAGCAGCCTTTTTATCTTCATTAGCTTGAGTCTTCACTCTTCAACTACCACATCAACATCCACACCCCCAAATGAAACAGCTTGCAGCTTAGGCTCGTCAAGAGAGAGATTTGCTACCTCTAGAATGCCAACACCACTCAGAGATTCAAATGACTCTCCTCCAACATCCCACATCTTTGTTTCACCCGTTTTGTATGCTTCAATATTTCTTGATAGATGCCGTAGATTTGAGTGGACAAATACTAAATCTTCAGCACGCTGTGGAGTTAAAGCATTCCTTTTAACACTGTGAATAAAGCTGTAAGTGCTCCAATTTCTCTCATAGCAAGAAGATGATGCTGGCTGAGTGAGCAATTTCATTGCTAAATTCATCAATAGAGGAGCATATTGACCATAATTTGTCCACCAAGTGTGGGGGCTAGAGGTCCATCTATCATCAATCGAATCATGATTATTGAACTCTTGAGTGCAGCTTGAGAACTTAGCATATTCTTCTTTCACTTCAGCAAATTCTTGTGGTATGGGAAAAAACTTTTTAAAGCATGACAACCTCATTTTGGATACCTCTCTATCCTTGTGTGGGGGCACACGGCCAGCACCTCCATCCAGCCAATGTTTGCTATAGTATCTACATAACCAATTGAACATAAAGAAAAGGAACTGAAATACTAAATGAATTCATGGGTTGAATATACACAAGAGTAGAACTAGAAGTGCAGATTTTTACCTTGGGTTGAGGGAATGAGCTAAACAATGAAGTGGATTATTCCCTTTTGTCCACTTAGCAATCAATATGTCATGAATAACTGAATACAAGTCTGAAACCTCATCTAGTTGCTTTCCTTCAAACTTATAGATCTCTTTCTTAACTTGCTCAATCATGGAATCCCACATCTCATAAATTAAGTGAAGACAAGGAGTGTCGGTGTCTGCCAACCGTATCATGTCATGGATTGGAGTAGTAATCTTAAGAACGAAGTCCACATTTCTCCACCATTGATCATTAAGTACCATATCATGAACAGAACCAAAAATCTGAGCATAATCTTTGTAAATATCCCATTCTTCACTAATCACCATTTGCTTTAGGGCCATTTTTACTTCCACAAATCATTTCAGCATACACACAATAAATGCAAACCTTGTTTCAGCAATGAAAAGTAATCTAAGATGGCTAAACTTCTTGAACATTGATAGATGCATGCCATGATTCATTATAAAGTTCTTTATCATTTGAGCATCTATTCTAACATCATTTATAAATTCAAGTTGTTTCCAAACAAATTCTTCTTCTTCATCCCTAAGTAGTTTAGGCTCACAAATACTCTTCAAAGCAAGATTAAGTGTGTGCACAACACAGGGTGTCCAAAATATGTTGTCATATTCAGCTTTTATTAGCAGACCCGCACCTTTGCAATTTGCAGCATTGTCGGTGATGATTTGAACAACATTGTGACGACCCACTTCTTCAATAATGCTATTTAACTTGTCAGCAATGTATTATTTCGTCTTCACTTGTCCCTCACAATTATCAGCCCTTAGAAACATAGCAGAGCTGTCAGAAATTGCTACAAAGTTGATGAGTGGTCTCCTCTGCGGATCTGTCCCGCCATCAGCACAAATTGTGACCCCTCTATCATGCCATGTGCTCTTTGTACTAGACAATAACCTATTAATGTGCCCCCTTTCTTCTGCCAAAAGTCCCTCTCTCAACTTGTTGTACCCGGGCATTTGATAACCAATAAGAGCACGGGTTGTAGCAAAGGTAAATGCCTCCCTCAAATATGGGTCCTTGCAAAATTGAAAGGTATCCCTATAAACAAAATGAAAACATAACTAGAACAAGCAAGAACCATAGCAATAACAGAATTAACACAAGCAGAAAAAAAATCTTTAGCAATGTATACCTCCTGAATAAAATGCTCTAGCAATTAGAGCATCCAAGTGCTTGCGGTCTTGCATTGCCTAACTTTTCTCCAATGCACCCGCAGGTCCCCTCTTGGACTTCTTAGCGCCACTGCTATCACGAGAACCTGGAGCAGTAGGCATAGACACAGGTCTTGCTTTTGCCCTTTGAACTTGTTCTTTGCACCTTTCAACTTCATTCCTCATCTCGGTCAGCTACTGAAAATGACACCTTTGTAGAAAGCGCTATTCCCTTGTTCCTTATTTGTAGCAGATGAGCTTCAACTCGAGTGTAGCTACTGTATCCATTGTGATTACAGTACTTGCACACCCATCTAGTATTGCCGCCCGCCGGTGCTCTCTCCGAAACGAGGACATGATCCCACAATGGAGCTTTGATGTCGGTGGAAGTAGCAGAAGAAGCAGGGGAGGCTGAAGAAGTACTTGAGCCTGGGGTGGTCATCTACTCAAAATCGGAATGAACTCATCTCAGAAATTGCAATGGGAAGAGAGGAGGAAAGGAACCATGCTGAAACACAAAGGGGCAGGAAGGAAACGAAGAGAACACACCTTCTTCGGTTGCCGGCTCGCCGCTGACTCGCCGGCAGCAGCAGGATCTGCAGTTGTGCGTGTGTGCTGCAGTTGTGTGTGTGTGGCGGCTAGGGATTTCGGAGGCAGGGATAACCCTTCGAATGGGCTGCAGCTGGGCCAAGACGTATCCACTAATGGGCCATAGCGGCCCAATATGTATCAGCCCGAGTATCAGATTTATTCGTATTTATTTTTTTCAGATACTTATTGGATACGTATCCACCATATATCTGATACGTATCCACACCGGATACATATCCACGGCGTATCCACGCTTCAGACAACGTATCCGTGTTTTAGAGCCTAGGGGTTTTCCTTCTATTTATATGGGTGCTGGAGGGACAGGGGCCGAGTCCTACTCTAACAGCACACCACCACCGATCAGGGTGTTAGATCTAATTACGTTAGGAAAACGTGTTCAGCCAGGTGGATTGGCTTGCACGTCAAGTTAGATTAGAGTTTGAGTTGAGATCAAACTCCAATATCTCCGGCTCTGGCTTCGTCCTCCTGGACGCAAACTTCACCAACCTCATGCACCCGGCGTCCTCCATTACAGTCCAAACCGTGTCCTCCTCGGATGCAGACAAGTAGCATCAGACCAGTACTGTAATTTGTAAATAGTGATGGTCACCCTGCACGTCTCTCCACTAGGCACGCCGTGACACCATGCACTAGCTGATGCATGACGGATACGGCTACCACGTCCTCACCTATGAGGATGTCGGTGAGGGCACGACAGGGATGATCGACCTCCCAACAGATCACAACACGTCATGCAACGTTGTCCTAGCATCGACCCCATGCGGTGAGCGTGGCACGCCATGATCCATGACAGCATGGAGAGACCGTCTTTTTTCCTGGAGAAGAGGGAGTTTTTTTACGTGGAGAGACCGTCCCTGTCGCCGGGCAACAAGATGATCCTGTTCGAGACAGCGACAGGAGTGAGGTACATCGGCAAGGTCCTATTGCAGCCATTGTTGTGCTGAGTTTATCATGTGCAAGAAGGAGGAGGGTCATCCTTGGCGTGGAGACCGGCGAGTTTGGGTGTTCCCTTATACAAAAATCCTTCCCCAATTGAAGGACTACTAAATGCTCGGCTAAGTTCTACCCTTTAGGCTTTCTCTCATTCTATCTCTCGTCATCACTCAATCAAACCCGAGACTTGACCTAGTTTCACGTTTTTCCGATCCCAAGTTTTTAATTAGTTTCATGCTTTGCATTTTACATCTATTTTATTTTTAAGAAAAAGATTATTATCCTAGAGCTTCTTCTATGTCGAAGAGATTTACTTATTTGCTCCTCGGCTGTCAGACCTTCCAATTAGAATTTCTAATTCAAAATCAGTCGCTCAAACGGAGGATAGAAAGCAGAGGCATGGAGATTGATACAAGATGTCCAATGTGTTTTAGGCTAGACGAGGATATAGACCTATTATTTTAAATGCAAGTATGCGAAGAGTGTATGGCGAGAATTATTGATGGATGACAAACGTGAGGTTCTAGCTGGGCTACTGCAATGGATGTTTTTAGAGAAATTCAGAGTTGGGAAGAGGAGAGCCAATTGTGGGCGATCACAACTGTTGGACACTATGGTCTACTCGTAATGATACTAATGCGGGGGAGACGCCTCGCATAACATCGGCATGTGCCGGACTAATCCAGTGGCATGTTGCTGAGTTCAGATGGCATTTAGTCAATCCGAACAATAGGTCTACTCCTGAAAGGACATGGAAATCACCTGCAGAGGGTTGGCTGAAAATTAATGTTGATGGGTCATTTGTGGAGCAGACGAAGACAGGAGGCTGGGGTTTCATCATTCGCGATCTTGAAGGAAAATCTCTTGGTTCTGGAGCAGGCAGGATCACTCATTGTGGAGGAGCCATGTATGCTGAGCTGACAGCAGTAATGCAGGCTATACGGTTTGTGAAGAATGCTGGTCTCGTTGATGTCATTGTGGAGATGGATGCGTCCAATGTGAAAGCTGCTCTGTCTTCACAGAGATATGATCTAGCAAGTTGTGGCATGCTCATCAAGGATATCAAAGCCTTCTTGTCATTAGAGTTTTGTAACATCCTGAAAATTAACTCATAGACTTTAAACATAAATTAATTAATTAAATTGAATTTATTAAATTTATTTAAACTCTCTCGTCATTTATTTCTTCATTTGCCTCCCTCCCTAATTTATCTGGTCTAAACCACATACACCTCATCGATTTTGTGTAACTTTGACCACATCCGCTTTACTCTCTGCACTGATCTGGCCCAACTAACACACCAGCCGGACCCCTACTCGCACCTCTCCGCCTTCCATCCTTCTCGCGCACGCGCCACATGACGACTCCGCTCCTCCAATCACGCGTTCGGCCGCATCTTCATCGACATCCTCTGCCACAGCCGTCCGTCGCTCAAAGTCGTGCACCCTGCTGACCATGCCACCACCAGCCAACCCACTCACCCATCCAAACCAGAGAGTCGTGGAGCACCTCCTGCTCTATCGCCTATGCTACACCCGCCTCCACATCGGTGCCCAGCATCACGACGCACAACTCCAGTCCTCCTTATCGTTATGTGTTAATGGCGCTTTGCCTATCACCGTCGAGTCCACGTTTTCCCATTCTCTGCTAAGCTGTTGCACGAGCAATCCTTCGACCATCACTGCTGCTCACGCCTTGCAGTTCTAACTGCTCCACTGTTGCTCTGGTCATGTCGACGCACAGCCCGCTGTGGTTGCTTCAGCCCACCACCGAGCTACCTCTGCATGTTGTCCTTCCTGGCTACTTTTCCACGCGCATGCCAGCCAGCCTGCTAGCAGAGCAGAGCGGCGGTGACAAACCGAGCACCGCCACACGAGTGCGGTCTACCGGCGACGACCAAAGCAGTCGGCCATTGTCTCGGAGCTGAGCGAGAGCCTCGCCCTCCTCCGCCTATGTAAGGCACCCTGTGAACTCCACCTCACCGGCTCAGTCCCGGCAAGCCATCGTCAAGGTGAGCACTAGCCAGCTCCAAATCGCTCACCCGGTCACCCCCTCTCATCCGAGCCAGCATCGAGCTCCACCACATCCATGGCTGCTCCTCCCCCAAATCAGCCATTGTCCCGTGTCACAGACCCAAGATCTCACCTCAAATGGATGTGCAGTAGCCTAGCGAACCGATTCCCCCACATCCCGGCTGTCCTCCCCCCCTTTTCCCCGCTTTGATTTGAACAAGCTCCTCTGATTCGATCCTCATCTCAAGCGTTCTGCATTAGGCTGCTCCAGGGAGTTTCATTTTCATTATGAGATGCCACATAAGCTAATTTGATGACATGACAATAAATTTATGAAGAAAGAAATAGGAAGAGTTTCATCTAGATGAAACTGGGTCTAGACGATTTCATAAAATTAAAATACTAAAACTAGCATTAGAGAAGAGTAATTTCATTTCATTCTTTAAACAGCCAACAAAACCATATAGAAGTAAATGTCATGAAACACCAAAATCAAACTATACATTAGAGAGATGGTTTGATTTATGGTTTTAAACTACTAAAAATAATATGACACTCTTGAAAACATTAAAATAAAACTATCCATTGGGATATTAGGCCTAGCAAGGCTACGGCCCACGAGAGCCACCCACGCCCTAAGCTTAACACCACCAGCAGCCCAGCGTGACCTATTATTCCCCTCTGTTTTTATTTCCGAAATTAACACAACCCGAGTACTGAAAAATCCATATCTCCACCATCCAAACTCTGTTTGACCTGATTCTTTCTCCTCAATTCATCTAAAATCCTCCTGTATCCATTCTGATCCTTCTCATATTTTTTCACAATCCGTTTGCTTTGCTATTTGTATTTATTTGTGTTGTTTGTTGTTTGTTGGTACATGCATAATTAGTGAACGGAGAGTACAAGGAGGAGCAGGAACTAGGAAACCAGGAGTTTGTGCAACCTCTCGAGGACATCAACGAAGTCAAGTCTCAATCCATTTTTCCTTTGACCATATTGATCCTAGTTTTATAAATATCCTATAGCAGTCAGCTTTATTACATAAAATGTTTGACTGGAATGTTTGCAAAACCATTGAGTAGTATGACCAAGCCTACTTAGCCATATTTACCCCACCTATTTATCCCCTGTAAACCTTGGACCCATTTAGGCAGTAACTACTATATGCCTAGATGGTAGCCTTGTTTAGATGAATGCTTAGGACTGTGTTATCATTTAATCTTACTTTCACTAGTAGTTTTACAAATAAAATGTGTGTGCCTTGATAATTTGGTACTAGGATGTAGAGATAGTTGGGTGGGTGATGAACTAAAGAAAAGAATATGAGAATGAATGTGGGCTAGAGCCGAGGTGATGTTGCTGGTGAGTGATTCCTCTGTGGCAGGCTACCAGGCTTGTTGTTGGGAGATGAACACTAACTTTGTGGTAGGTTCTTTGTGGAGATGATTATCTTGCCTCGATTAAATACTGAGTTGATGTGACATGCTACCTAGTCATTTTCCAATGCGACCATATGACCATGTATGAGGCATGGCTTAGTCTAATCCCCACCAGCTAGTATGTAATCGTCTGAGGGTAGAGTGTAGTGGGAGCCCAGGAGCAGGTGCAAGTGGTGTAGACTTGGCGGCCCGGTTGGAGACCCATTCTAGAGGTCAGGAACCCCTGGTAACTCCCATGGGCGATTAGTCAGGATAATGCTGAGATGGGTAATGGTTTTGTGAGTCATTACTACCACGGGCTACGGCCATGGTATGTTGCTATACTCAGCGTGTGGGTACAGTGTACACCCTCTGTAGAGTGAAATATATTCGAATAGCTGCATCCACGGTCAGGGATAGAGCTATGGTTCGGTCACACAACTAGCATGGGTAGTATTCTTTGATATGTGAGTGTTTTCTGGAATAGGTCCAGCCTCTTGCTGAAGGTTGCTGTGGACAAGGAGTCCAACAACGCTAAAATTTGGACAACATAATAATAATATAATTTGATGTTTTACTGTAAAAGTTTTTTAGAAAATAAACCATGCATGTGTATTGCTTTTCACAATGTTAACCTTATGGCTTAATCCTTGCTACTGCTAAATGCATATTTTATCTCTTGATGGTAGGGAAAGGGTTGAGACTTGTTGAGTACTTTTATACTCATCCTTGCTTGTTGGTTACAGAGGAAGACCCTGATTAGTTTCGTCCGCACTCGAGTTCCTTATGGACTAGTGTTGATGTGCTTGTTTGGGTCATCGTAGTAATTCTTATGTATGTAGCTTATATCGTTCGGTCACTTGTATCTCGCTCGTTACTTGAATAAGTCTTATAATATCACCTGTTGTAAGACTTATTGTACCAGCAAACTGATCTAGAGACTGGTATAATAAAGTGTTTAGCACCAGGGATACCCATGACGCTTCAAGTTTTGCAATTATAGGGTGGAATTTTAACCAAGATCATATATAATGTAGTTGCTCATAGCTTAGCCAAGTTTGGTGGTGCTATGGGTTTGGGTGCTGTCATGGTATGGCCGGATGGTCATCCTGCTTTTGTAAACTGACATGTAGCTGCTGATTTCCAGCCAGCCTCTAGTCAATGGAATACATATTCCAATTCAAAGAAAAAGGTGGATGTGACGGTATATATTTTTATCCGGTCTTACAGCAATGCAAGTAGCCCTGGGCCTGGCTAGCGCTAGTGGCATGGCCCACAAAACTCCTTGCGTGCGTGCACCGTTACTGTATTTTCGACGGCATCTCAGCCCATATTTCTGCAGTCTACTATAATTCTCACCGTCCCTGTATAGTATGAGATGGTGGACTTGGAGTCAATGCCTCAATGACGCATAGTACAGAGGCCCCGACATCCACCATTTCAACTTCTTTTTAAGACAATGTCAGGAGCTCGATTCACTAAAAATATAGTTACAGGTATTGGCAAGTGCTTCTAAAAGAAAGTTTGGGACACTGCCATTCCAAACTACACGACTTTCCCTCACCACCGATATGTCCTTCTAGCAAAAAAAAAACGGATTTCCTAGATTTCAGGCGCCTGAAGTTTTCAGTCAATGCTTTGTTTCTTTGTGTTTTAGTTTATTTTTATAGGTTTTTTATATAATAATTAGAAATTATTGGATATAGAATCTATGACTCAAAAGCGGTGACTGAAGGTTCTACAAACTTTCAAGCGCCTGAAAATTAGCAACTTTAAAAAAAATATTGTTGAAGAAAGCGTTCATGGAACTCATTATTTCTCTTCGTGGGCGTCTCAATAGCAACCACGGTGCAACGGCTGAAGAAGCTGCTCCCGCTCACATGGTGCCAGCAGACGCTATCGTGCATGTAGCAACGTTGCTGCAGGAAGCATTTGCAGCAGCATCAAACGCATCTGCTGGTGGCTCTGTGGCTGGGGCGATGGCGACCACGGGGACAAGCACATAGCTCTTGGTCACTGAGTATGGGTTGCTTCTCCAACTCCTCGATACGAGCAGCCATAGCGGCGCTCTCAACGGTAGCCTTAGAAGTAGTCATCTACAGGAATGAGTTAAAAGTTAATCATAACTTTTATGTTTATCATAAAACATGTCAATTGGATCAACATATTAAGATTAAGAGAGATGTAAGTAAGCAAACTTTGTTTAAGAATCCTTTGTAATATTTCAACCAATACTAAAACTACTTCTAAAATCTGTCTTCCTACCGATAATCTGCACAAAAATCGAAACTGCTCTTTCTGGGTGAAGAATCAATATTTTGGGTTCATAGCAATGTTTTAGAACATTTTCATAGCTTTCCAACGTCTACTTATACAGCCTCCTAGGGTCGGTGGTTTAGGAGTTATGACCTTTTTAATATTTCGGTCGACTGCTGAGATCCTGTTCTGGACAGAAAAAGGTTGGCCTGAAGATGGGTCCTAAATTCTGGTTTCTGAGCTCCAAATTCAAAATCTCAGAACACAAAAGTTATAGATAATTTCAGAAAATTTCTAAAAAATACTAGAACATAAAATTTGGCTCAGTAGTTTGAGAGTTATGCATTTTTGAACTCGACTGAAATTTCTCAACCCTCAGTTTTCAGATTGGGTGTTAGTTTACATGGTCAAAGCACTTAACCAAGGTACCGGGAGATTATTTAGATTCAATAAAGATCAATTAGGGTCATTAAGCTCATTGAAAATTTTCACCTTTCATTTTTGTTGTTATGAGGAATGCACATGCGTATGCAACATGATGACATGACAATATATTGTCCTAACGCCCTCACCAACATAAAGATTGGTCAATATATCGACCATACGTGACCTCAGTGGCAAACACGAGCTCTCAACATTCGGTTAGTCGTTTGCTAATGAGCTAAGTATTCGTGGTTAGCGTACCTGTAGAAAATGGATTCCAGAAATAATACATCAAATTTAAAAGAAACGAGTTGAAAATAATCTCTTATTATTGCCCGAGAGCTGGACACTGATGTTCGATGCAATCAGCCCGCGTGCATATCATTGTGCTAGCTTTCCACGTTACTGTTCATATGGTGGGACACATACCTGTGTTGACGATGCCGTAGATGCAAGTATTTAAACAAACAACCTCCTACAGTTAGCTTGCCACCTGAACTATAGCTAATAACATCCTTATTAGGGCTTACTACTCGTACCTCACCGTAAGCGTTGGTTTTTGAAAATTAGTGTTCATCTATGGTATTAACCCCGAGTCGGCTCTGATACCATGCTGTGACGTCCCCACCTCGAAACGAGGGGTTAGTCAAGGATCGATACTCAGGTGACACTTAATAAAGCAAGAGTCCATCAATACACAAATGAACATACAAAATAGAGTAAACTATCAAATTTAAGTTATTATAATTTGGGTTCAAATTTAGGATACATGAAGGAGTTTGAAGTTCGAAAATGAAGTCTTAGCGGAAGCGAATAATCTTGATGATACATATCTTACAACAATTCATGGCAGCCCATAACCATAAATCATTCATCGTGCTCCTCAAGAGTAAGGGAAACAGGAACCCATTCCATGGTCCATCCCTTCGGGGGTTCACCATCCCACTCCACATGATTTCCACTCTTGGTGTACACAACATGTGATATATCTGTATAAAAATTTAAACAACAAATTCTGATCAACTAATACTCAGCAAGACTTACCTGTCAAAGTGGCACGCTAAGGCCAACACCTAGCATGCAGGGGGCTGACCAAAGGTTGAAAATAATTGCAAAAGAACATCACTAATGAGTTATCCTTATTTTCAGATTTTAGCCAAGTTAATATAGTTTTTGCATAAAATAAATATTGTGCATCTATACTAGAGCAAACATGATTGCAATACAATTTATAAAAATACAACATCATCATTATCATCTAACTTGTTTTACTTCGAAATAGCAGCGATCTCACAAGTGGTACACAATAACCACGAGTGACGGCGACTCGAATCGATTTATATCCTGCAGGAGAAACCCAAGCATACGACGCACGCACACTTAAAAAGAGTCACGTACGACCACCTTTCACGAGACACCATAGAGCTAATTCGGGGCCACCTCTCCCGAGCACACGTCACCCCATGCGATGCTCCCATCGGAGCCATCCATGGGTAGCCCATGCGCTCTCCCTTCCGATACATATCCCAATTCCACCCTATCCTTCTTCATCATCAAAAGAGAGGTCGGGTTGCCGTCCAGAATTATGATAATCAAGCTTCGTCGGTTTCCCAGTTCCCATATAAAGGTATATACTTGGTACTGTTCAAACTTGATCACGGGTCCATACGAAGGAGTTCTTAATCGACGCAAACGGGGCTATGGCAAACAAGGTCCAACCTTGTCACCTCGACCTACACATGCACTTTCCCGTTTGGCCTCCATTTAATTTCTTTCTCATCATGAGAGGGGTAATAGTGATCAACTACCATGTACCGAGTAATCCCTGGACTACTCGATGCTCGCTACCGAGATTCACAAGTTAAGCTTAGCATTTCTAACGGGGCTTGTATAAACTAAACCCATACACATAGGATTTGGTCTGCTACATGCAACTAGGCTTCAATCAAATCCCTATACGTAATGCATAATACATGACACACAAACAGGTGGCAAAAATAAACATTTCAAAACATAGGAGTGCACTGGAGCTTGCCTTGATTTAGATCACTATTAGCACTCTCAGGAATAGTTGCCTCAATCTAGGATCCTCTGGAACCATCTCCACCTCCATGTTCCCGTCGTTGAATCCTAGTGGATGAAATGCAATGCAAGCGAGGATAGTGAGGATTCATGGCGCTTCCTCACTAAATACGTGCTATGATATGATGCATATATAAAAGTACGGGTGTGCATTGGAGAAGGACATGGAGGTTTCTCATTTTTACTTTCTTTTAATTTCATATAATACAAGCAAGCTCTCTAGTGATGACGGTACAAAGACTAATCACATTTGACCTAACTAGATGATCATAACCACATGATCAGAAGCAACATAACCTAATTAATTTTTCCCATGTAGAGAGTAAAATATTTAATGGTTTGCATGCCAACACATGTGTTCATGTTACTATTAATTACTAAATTGCCATTACTAGAGATAAAACAAAGCTTATTATTATAAATCATGGTTTTGAAGTATAAATACCAGTGAGAGAAATATAGATGGTTGGGAACATTATTCAAGATTTTTGTACCAAATGTGGTGGCAAGGTGATTCACCAATAATTTATTTTAATTACAATGGTGTACCAAAATATAGTTATGATTTTATTTTGGTTTAGTAATTTAAATAATCAATATAGAATAAATAATCAATACAGAATAAATACTAGTAATTTAAATATGACACTTGGTGAAATGTATGGAAATGATGAAATGGTCATGCGTGCAAAATCTGATAATTAAATAATGTACCAAAATATAGTTATGATTTTATTTTGGTTTTTAACCATTTAATACATGCACAATTAAATATGTGCTTCGACAGTGCCCTAGCATTTTTATAAAATACTACACAGTTCCAGGAGTCCGAAAAGTACTTTTGTGCATTTTTAATCCTAGTAAATATTTTCTTGGGCGAATTTTGAAGTAGCAACTAATTGTTTTGGCTGCATACTTAAATAAAAGGAGCTTTTCCGGCCATTGGGCCGCTTTTGCCCAGGCCCAACAGGTCAGGTGGGTAGGGAGGAGTCCCCTGGGCCGAATCTGGCCCATGCGCGGCTGTGGGCCACGCAGCCGGGCTGCTGGCTTGGCCAGCATGCCATGGCGCGCGAGCGCGCGCGCGGCTTTGATGGCGCAGCGGCTGTAGGACGACGACGGCCCGCCGGGGCTGGCGAAAGGAGGAGTACACGGAGGGTCCAACAGTGGTGCGGTGTGCTCAAGGAGGCGAGGGAGCTCACCCCAGAGGCAAGGCGTCGAGGTGGACCGAGGCGGCGGGTGGCGACGACGGCAAGATCGACGTCCCGGGCGGCGAGCTGGAAGAACCGGGGCCGAGTTTGGTCAGACGGATGCGAGGCCGGGAGGGGAGCTCTCCGGCGGAATCAATCGAAAGGGGGCTTACCGGAGAGGAAATACGAAGCAAAGCTCGATGGCCGGAGGTGGGGAAGAGAAGGCCGATTGGCGCGGCTCAGGGCGAGGGAGGAGGCGAGGGCTTTCAGGTCGCAGGAGAAGGAGTAGGCGAAGCTCTGGCGGGGCTGGTCGGAGGTAGAAAGCGGCCGGAGCGGCTGGGCGACGCGAGCTCGAGCTCCCTGCTCCAATGGCGGCTCGGTTGGAGGAGAGAGTAGAGACAACGGAACTGAGGGAGAGTGAGTGCGGTGAGGGGATAAGGGGGAGTGAATTCAGCTTGTCCGAACGGCGGGTGGGGGCGTCGATCCGACCAGGGGGGCTCAGCCCGATCGATGGCGACCACGCGGCGGCGAGCAGACGGGCAGCGCGGGCGGCACACGGGTTGGGTTTCTTCAGAGTCACCAACAGGTGGGACCCACGGGTGTTTAAATCTCTAGAAAATAGCGTGATTAACGATATTTAAGTCGAAATTTCGAGCACTAGGTGAATTTGCTTACACAATCCAAAGGCCATCTTAAAAAAGTAAAGTTTATAGATTACAAAGGTCCAGACATGCAAGACTTGCACTAGAAAATTCTAAGATATAATGACTTTTGAAAATGGTTCACTGATTAGAACATTTAGAAGACTGCTGGTTTGACTGGAAACCTGATCACTTAGGCATTTTGCAAATTACTTTGAGACATGAAATAAGATCAAATTTAGAATATTATTGTATATCTATACAAAGAAATGTTTGTAGTAACTAATAATTGAGGCTGTAATTCTAGAAGATAAATTTTTATAGGATTTATTTAATTTCAAACTTGCTTAACTGCCAAGGCTGACATTTGCCCAGAAACTTGATATTTGGCAAAAATTCTAAAAGTAGTAGTTCTTGACCTTATTAAATCAAGCCAAAATTATATGTTGCTTCTAAAAATTAGATCTTACTTATGAGTATCATCTGGTTCAGTGGTTTCTTTTAAAATTTAAAATTTGGATTTTTAAAGTGACACCATTTCTGAACATAGTTTGAATTATTTGGACTAGTTTACCGAGTGATAAAATCACCAAAGTTCTTATTTTATGCATAGATCAAGGTTATGAAATTTATTTAGATCACTTATATTAAGAAATCTAAACTTTTAGTTCAAGGCCTATTTGAGTCAAATTCAAATTCGAGCCATTACGTTGTGATTTTTTTTTCGTTATATCTTCGTTGTTTGCCTAAGGTGCTAGAGTGACACCGTGGGTGTCACATAGACCATGTCATCGGACTCCAACGGTGGACTCCAACGGCGGCCAATAGGGACACGCTGCCCGTCATGCTGCTGCACGTCACTGCCCCGCCCTTGGCTAGTGACCCGCCCTTGGCTAAGATAACGCTCAAATTCTATTTTGTAAGTTCACTTATAAAATTTAGAAACTCAAAATTGCATGTATTTCTGGCTCCTATCCATCAGTGGGACCCATATATCAGAAAAAAATCTCCTCTTCTCTAACGCGACATCCTACGCACGCGCCGCTACCCGCGCCCGACCTCCTTCCCGCTGCTGCGCGCCTGCGCACGCTCATGGCTGATGTGCCGCTGGTCGAGGACAAGGCAGGGCTGCCGCTCCGGCACCGGCCCGTGCCATCTACTCTGGTCGCAGAGAGTCAGAAGATAGAAGAGGAGAGGGGAGGGGACGGCACTGCCGAGACGGAGAGGAGCTCAGGCGCCCTTCCTGCCCGCCTGCGTTGCCCTGATGCCGCCCACGGCCGAGCACGCCCAAGCTCACGGATCTGGGCTAGGGCGGCGCGTCGGGCCGGCGGCGGAGGGCGAGGATGACACGCGGGTCTAGCGGCAGAGGGTGAGGGCGGCGCGGGCGATGGGTGCAGGAGAGAGGAAGAAGAGAGGAAAAGGGAGGAGAAGAGAGGGAAAAAAAAGAAAAATGATGGGACCCTTGTTTAGGAGAGGGATAGGAGGCTCTTATTGCTGAGGATCTAGGATTAAAATTTTAGAGGGCATAAAAAATAAGAGACGGTTAATTTTAGAGTAAAGATTTGTTTAAGAGGCTTCACTAGAGATGCTCTAATGCACGGAGACTATCGCTACCACGTCCTCACCAACTACGTCAGCAAAGCGCACGGCAGGTTCGATCGAACTACCTGTCCGGCGACATGAGTGTCCGTCTAGCTGAGCTGCTACCTCGTCGCAGAGGGCTCGCTCAAGCTCTACCATTATACCGTATCCGTGTCTGGCTGCTGTACGAGGCCGCCGGCTGGGCGCTGCACACCATGGTCGACGTGAAGAGACGGTCACCGTCTTCGGTGCCATTATATTGTCACCGACGGATGGCGTACAAGATGACGAGTGTTCGAGACCTGCGGACCTTGCGAGTTGGTTTTACCAGGTGAACCGACAACGGGTTCTAACAAGTAACAACTGGAGCTTGTCCTCGTCGTGGACACAAGTGAAAATGCCACCGCACGGTTAGCAACACTCCCTTGATTTTTTGGCAAATGTATATACTGACACCATGCTTTAATCTGTTTTTTTGCCTCATGATTACTGCTAAAAGAAGTTGTATCATATTACAAAGATTATGTGGCATATATGATGATACTGGTATTTTTAGTGAGGCTCCTGCTATTTGGCAAGCACCCCAAGCGCACACGCATAAATATTTCGCCCACAAACTGAAAATGTTTATAATTCATTCCTATATAACCATCCATAAGGTTTAAATTGCAGTGTGCTAGATGACTTATTTAGCATCAGGCGTGCTAAATAGGAGTTCTACTTTTAGTAATATAAATATAACTATAATAATATTATGTTTGTGAACCATAATTATTTAGTATTTATTAATTGTCAAGATTAAACAGGTGTCATAGTTTAGGGTTGACAACTTTGAATATCTACTTATTTTTTAATTCTCTTATTCCTTCACATGGTTTTTCTTTGTTGTAAGAAAATGTCAGAAATTAAATTGAACTAAAGTGAATCTTAAAATTGATACTGAGCATTTACAAAATAAAGATACACATATGAAATAATGTATCGATGCTAGTGGAAACTTTAAGTGAAAATAAAAGTGATCTATGTAAAAGTTCACTATTTTTAAATTGGCTAGTAATTAGGGCAGTGAGGTGTTTTTGTTGTTTGTGTTTGTAAAATGAAATATTGGATCTCGTCATTAGTTTCAGCTCGTAGACAAGCGGTGAAGAGATGGTCCGTGTATATATCAAACATGTCAAACTTCAGTCTGTCTCAACCATGTCCCAGAACGCAGGAGCTCAGCTCACCCCACAAGAGCATCTTGTTAGAATATATGCACACAACAAGGAGATTTATGTGGTTTATGTACAGCTGGACATTCAAGCCTAATATTCATAGTAGGAAATGCAACTTTTCTCATTTTTATTTTGCATTAAATATATGTATGTTAGATCTTATTATCAATCGTACATAAATATCAAATTAGATTAAAAATATAAGTCATAGCTAGATTAAGAAATAGATTTGAAGTTTTCACTTTAAAACCACCACCCACAAACTCAAATGTGTCCAGCTTCCCATTAGCTATGTGCAGCACACAACACCATAACCGCACCTCAGCTTGGATCTCCAACGTCCGTTTCCATCCACTGAATCTTGAGATTGTTCGACTGCACGCTAAATACACATATAAGAGGTTGACCTGGAGGCATGGATGTAAACCATGAATGTTTGATTTCTGGAAACAAGAAGTTTACTATTTGACACATGTCTTGATTTAGTACTCATTAAGCTGGTGCTCGTTTCTTTTCGGTTACTGGTTCACTGGCTGCACCAAAGAATCCCAAAACAAACCGTAGCTTTGGTCTCGAGACACTTACTAAGGCCGAGTATGCATTGTATTTCACTTTCGTGCAAAATATCAAAATAAGACCACCAGAGGAGAGCCCATTGACTCCGACTCCAGCCAACAATAGCCACATGACTTCCTCCACACGGACCGGATCCCAGCGAGTGGACAGCGGCTGCACGGAAACCGGCAATGCCGCTGGAAGAACGAACGTGGCCGTTTGCACCAACACTCCTCCCTCCGGATCTCGTACTGGAGATCGTGGCTCGGTCCTTGGACGCCGCAACGCTCGTCCGCTGCGCTGCGAGATCATCTTCCCGCCATTCATCCGTTGTCGCGCATCCTCGGATTCCTCCACTTCAACGCCGACCTGCTATGCGGGGAGGGCGACAACGACGTGGCATCCCGTCCGACGCCTTGTGTTTCTCCCTGGTTTAGAGCATCTCCAGCATGTCTCTTAGAAAGACCTTCTACTCTATTTTTGAGAGTATAGGCTAAAAAGCCAATTAGAGCAGGTCTCTCACTTGTCCTCTTGTCGGGGATAAATATTAACAACGACACGTGGCATCGCTGAACCCATGAAAACATGCATCTCCTGCTTGACACGCGGTCTCAAAAGATCATGCCTCGCTCGACCTCCATCGGGGAGGGCCAATGGGTTTTGCCTCATTCGATCCCGGACCAAGGGTTGAGCGGAGCGCGCCTCGATCGACCCCGGCGGCAACAAGGGAGCGCAGTAAGTGCCTTGGACTACCCCATCATAACATACACGCGTGTGTGCATAGTGCCGCTGATTCCTGACACGGTATCCCGCTCCTGACAGTAGGATGAGGTCACTCGAACGTGATGGAGCGTGGCAGCGCTGCGCCGCGGGAGTAACGGCAAGGCAATCTCGACTCAGACGCCATGATTAAACTAATCATCGCCAACTCGCATTCAAGACTAACCCAGGGTATGGGCGCATAGTGATAGGAGATCAAATCGTGTTGTAAGTCTACTCCTAGCACCATCATCATCGTGCGAGACGTGCTCGTGCACCTCGCCAATTTTCATGCCTGTGACGCCTGATGCAGTGCCAACTGAGTCAAGGCGAAAGACATCCCCGACATGACGCCTCGACCCAGCAACACGTAGCGACAAAATTCCGGTGGTTCTTGGGCCCACAATGACCAGAGCACCCCATCGACTCTCTTAGCCATCGACTTCATTATTTATCCCTCTCTGTCAACAGGTCCAACTCCTTATAGCATAAAAGGAAAGACTCTCTTCTTCCTCAGGGCATCGGAACTCTGGCACCCGAATTCTCAACACTTCACATACACAAGCACACTCACAGACTTGGAGCTCTCTCCTCTCTCGTCATTGTTGTACAATCTCCTTTGTACGACACCCTCGCGAGTAACACGAGAAGCTACAAACTTGACGTAGGGGTTTTTCCAGAACCAGTATAACTCCCCGTGTCCACTTCTCACGAGCCTTATTACGCAATCCTCGCACAAATTTACTTACCAGTGATACTAAACATCAACACCGACACCTCTCTATTTAATAAGGCTCTCAAATCAGCTCACTAGACTCTCAGATTTTGGAGCCCTCTTAATAGTGAGTTCCATAATTTTTTTTCTTTTTCTCCTTTTCCTTTTCTCTCTCTCTCCCGACGAGCCGATGCCCCCGTCCCGCCACACGATCCCTTGGCCCGCCGCCGCACCCCACGTCCCCCTACCCCTGCCGGACCTCCACCAACGCCTCCCCCTGCTACCCCCCCCCTCCCTCCCCCATGGCCAGATCTCCATTGGTGCTCTAAGATCCAGATCTCCCTC
Organism: Eleusine indica; assembly: GCA_030378355.1. NCBI lineage: Eukaryota > Viridiplantae > Streptophyta > Magnoliopsida > Poales > Poaceae > Eleusine > Eleusine indica. The sequence goes on along the minus strand of CM059501.1, from coordinate 42,959,726 downwards.
ACAGCGATTCCATCCCCAAGCCACTTCTTGGCTGACTAGGGCGAGCACCTTCAAGACCTTGCGATGGCGGGTGCGGGCGGGGCTACGACGACAGTCGGGCCTAGAGAGGGAACATGCACATGCGGCGCGGTGGCGCCAGGTGCGGTACAGTGGCGGTAGGGGGCTCTGGCCGGGGAGCGACGACAGGAATGGACACGGGCAGGCCATCGTTGATTCGCTCTGTCGTAACTCCGCCTAGGTCCACCTCCACCGTCATCCACCTTCTGCCGACGTCCACCTCCCTGCTCGCTCGAGCTCCGAAGCCGACGACCGCCACCGTCCAGCCCCCCCCCCCCACCCCCCGCCGCCCTTCTCTCCCTGCGAGGTCGTGGCTATCGCATGAAGAATCCCGAGCGCCGTTTTGTCCAATGACAAGTGGGTCCTACATGTAGGCGATGTTTTGTGTCAATGACGAGCGGGTCCCATCTAGTAGGAGAGAAATTAGAGTATTGTTTTAGGTAGTACTGCTGGAGTTATAAAAAAGTTGACTGAAAAAAGTGGGACACGGTTCTCAAGAAGAAGAGTAGAGGATCTTATTTAAGAGCTCCCGCTGGAGATGCTCTTACCCATCCACGCCGGCCGCCGCGTCATGGCGGCCGCCACGGCCGTCCTCCGCAGCCGCAGCAGCAGCCAGGAGGAGCCACCGCTGACTGGCAACCGCGCGCACAATGCTCCAGGACCCACCGGACATTACTGGAGACCTTTCAGATCACAGGTACTTCAACATGCTTGTCCCGCTCACCGCCTCCATGCCGGGATCATCATCGGCTGCTCCTCGCCGCGGACTTCACCAAGCTCATATACCCCGCGTCCTCCATCACGGTGGCAAGTGGGGCCCGCCACCACCTGTGAACAGCGCCAGTAGCAATGCACGTCCCTCCAACACGGGCACGGCGGCTCCATTACGCACGCTGCAACGCCGTGGTCCTCGGCGGCGTCGTGCACTGGCTGATGCACAGCGGCTACGGCTGCCACGTCCTCATCTACAACATCCGCAACTCCGTCTATAGAACTCCCAACAAGCCACGTCAGCAACGAGTCGTCGGCAAGCGTCGACGCCTGACCGGACAGGAGGCTGAGCGAGCTACCTCGTTGCTAACGACGGCAGGTCAAGGAAGATATATATCCGTCTGGCTGCACGGTTGGGCGCGGCACGCCGTGGAGAGGCCGTTGTTCAGTTTGGAGAAGAGGAAGTTTTATTGCGTGGACCGTGGAGAGACCTTTTTGTTACTGTCGCCAGGCTACAAGACGATCCAGTTGGAGACCGTGGCGTGGGCCGTGGGGTGAGGTACGGCGGTGGCGCGGCGGTCTCGCTGCGGCCGCTTTCGACCCAGGTTTATCAGGTGCAAGAAAAAGGCGGGATCGTCCTTGGCGTAGACACCGGCGAGTTCTGCACGGTTGACTTTGACAATGACGACAGACGTGTTTGGGACTTGGGTGTTCCCTTACGAGGTCCAGCTGGAGGCACGGCTGACAGCCATGAAGATCTTTCTAGCACATTTACTGATCGGCACAAGCCTTGATATCATGTTTCGACTTTCTCCAATTGCAGGTCCTGTTTGCATCCTCTCTAATTAGAGTTAGTTTCTAGCTTATCACTAACCATGAACTAACTCTAATCCTTGAGATGTTTAGATACAAGGTTAGATTAACAATAAAAGTATTTTTGTAATCATTTGCTTTCTTTTTGGATAGAGCAAAATTTACCTTTTCAGTAGGTTCCATTCAAACTAGCTCCAATTAACACCTCTTAGAGGGGATAGTTTTTTTCGGATGGGTTAGATGCAACTAGTCTAAACTAACTCCTCCTATTTAGAGATTTTAAGACTAGTTATACTTAAATTAACTCAAACTAACTCTAACTCTTGAATCCAAACAAAGCCGCAGATGTGTACCCAATAAAGTTTAAAATTTACTTCTCTACGTTTCTTGAAGACGGGGAAGCCAAACCACCGGCAACAACAAGTTGAACAAAGTTTGGCCAAAGTTGGGTCAAGTCGCTGCAGATGGAATTTTAAGAACAACTAAAGTATCATTTTCGAAATGAAAAAAAAAATAAACTGTTTATAGCGTTTACACTGATGATTTCACGAGCTGACACATGCGGCCTGTGAGCCTTTCCTACGAACAGTGGCGGACCAGCTTCTAGCCGAAGAGTATGTCGCAACAAAATTTTCATACACAATTTAGTTGAATCAATATATAATACGATAATAAAATATAAGTTTACTAATGATTTCAGTAATTAAGATTTAGTCTGATGAATAAATTACATTATAAATAGTCTACTGAAATTCAAAATATGCACAAAAGAAACTTACACACCTAAAATTCAAATCTTCTTGTCCGGCCTACGGTTTCTAGAAACCATGAAAGTCTCAATTATATTCTCTTCATCCACTTCGAAGAAAATATTTCGTTCAATGAAAGTGACTAGACAGTCATCCAAAAGACTATCATCGATCTTATTTCTCAACTTTCTTTTGATGAAATTCATTGTAGAAAACACTCTTTCGACACCTGTCGTCGCCACCAATAGAACCAACACCAATTTGAGAAGCAAGTAAACTAAATCATAAGCTATATGCATTTTGGTCTCAACAAGCTTAACTGAGAGGTCAACAAGACTTTTTATGCCACTGAACCTAGCATCTTGTCTTATAACATGAATATAACCATCAAGTTGCATTTTAATTTTTAGCAAATCAGAGCCGAAGATATCATTAGGGTAGAACTCGGCAAGCCTACATACCTTCTTAGCATCAAAAGAAGCATATGAGTTGGTAGGATCAGAGGCTGACATACAAGAGCAGCTCCATGTTGACCTCGTCAAACCGATTATCAAGCTCTTGGGTAATTTGATCAATCACCCTAATATAAACTTCTCTTCTGAAATGGTCATCATTTGTTTGGTTTCGAGCACACCTTGCTGATTTTCCATAAGGCACATAATTATCCTCCATAACAGGAACTTGGACACCATATTTGTTGCAAAATAAGGTGACTCTTTGAAGGAATTGATTCCAACCATCAGACCTCAATTGTTGCATTCTACTCTTTGCCTTTTTAACAAGAGATATTGCATTAAGAATATCTTGCTCCCTTCTTTGCAAACACTTGGATAACTCATTTGTGTACCCAAGAATAAGAAACATTAAGTGTGCAGCCACAACAAACTCAAAGGACTCAAATGCTCCAAGCACATAATGTATTCAGCCTTATGTATAGGATCATCTCCAAGAGTGATGAGTACATCATGAATTGAAGGATACATAGCAATGATGTTGCATATAGTTTTGTAATGGGAGCCCCATCGAGTCTCACAATGCCTAGGCAATCCCATCCCTTGATTTAATCCATTCCCAGTTTCGAGTTCACCACAATCAAGTGTATGAGCAATTTGCTCAAGTCTAGCATTTCGAAGCATTCCATGACGCTTATAAGAAACTCCAACAATACTGAACAAGAGAGATACTTGATCAAAAGAAACCCTTACAATCAGTATTGCCCTTTGCCACAGCAACAAGTACTAATTGGAGTTGATGTGCAAAATAATGGATATAGTAAGCAGAAGGTGACTCATTCATTATCAATGACTTCAGCTCTTTAATTTCACCTTTCATATTGCTAGCCACATCGTAACCTAGACCACGAACATCAAACCTTGACTGACAACTAAAGACTCAATTGTTTCCTTAAGTAATAAAGAGGTGGTATCATCTACATGAACAACTCCAATAAAATGCTCACATGGCCTTCCCAATTTATCAACATAATGCAAACAAAGGGCTAGTTGCTCCCTATATGATATATCACTAGACTCATCAGCTAATATTGTAAAGGGCTCCTCACGAAGTTCTTCAATTATTTTCTTTCTAGTTTCTATGGCACAACATTGAATAACTTGCTTTTGTATCTTTGGGCTGGTTAAGGTGCAATTACCTAGATCATTGTGAAGAACATATGAAAGGACCGAGTGACCGAGAGGGAGGGGGGTGAATCGGGAACTCGCACTATGTACCAAATTCGCCTATTTCTAAAATCGACCACTCAAAACAACTCCTACAGAATTCTAGTGGTGATCACACTAGCAAAGATAATGAACATATGTAAGGAACTATAACCTAAACATACTAGTGGATCACACAAGGCAATACAACTCCTATGCAAGCTAGTGATAAAGGCACGTGGAAGCAAACAACAAGCTAGCAAAGGAACCTACTCATGCAATGCTACAAGATAAGAAACTAGAGCACACAAGCATGAGTAGTACAATACATACAAGGGTGAGTAATCAAGCCAATACAACACCTATACATGCTAGTAATCAAGTAAGAAAGCTAAGCACTACTAGCAAGTAAAGAAGCCTATTCATGCAAGACTACAAGGTAATCAATTAGAACAAAGTAAGCATACAAGCATGAATAGCACGGTATGTAAATACAAAAAGTAATGCGTCAAAGTAAGGAGTAGAGTAAGAGATGATTCATGATTTTTTCCTGAGGTCTCGGAAGGATGGCATCTTCCCCTACTCCTCATTGGACCACTCCCGTCGGAGTTCCGGTCCCTCCCACCACCAATGTGGAGTTCTCGCCCATGAGCCCGCAATCACTCCCGGAGTGAAGACACGGTGCGCGTCACCGCTGCCACCAAGGCACAAGCTCGCCTCCATTGCCGGACTCCCCGAGCCGACACGGGTGCTCACTAGCGATGCCCCTTTCACCGGCGGGCTCAAACCGTGTACAAACATATGACGGCCTTCACAACCGATCACGATAGGCTCGATCACCCACACCTAACCGGTCTAAGTCCCACCATATAGACCAAGAGTAACAACCTAGATCACACCGACAAGGACACCCTAGCCTTAGATGTGTATCAATGCTCAAGTTACTCTCACTAGCTGTTGACGCGAAAATCACACGCGTGACGTGACAGATCTGCTTCGCTCCAGTGCAGACTCAATATAGAAACCGGGGCGTGCCAGTCGATTTTTCCTACAAATCGACAAAGAAAACAAACGTTCAGATTCTATGGGTCACCGGCCTATGACAGACCGATGAAGAAAGCTGATGATCACTATTAGTGAAAACCAGCCGATGGCTATAAACAGTAAATAATATTAAAATAAACTAATGAGCTGATTCGTATTGACTTATCAGCAACTCGATAAATTATTATAAAATAAAGCATAAATGGTGCCGATAGGAATCAAACTAAAAGAACAGAGTCGATTGACTTATGATAGATATGCTAAAACATGCTCTGTTGATGAAGTGAAGTCCATAGGCCAGAGTCGATGAAAGTACAGTAATCATGCACAGAACTCTGCCTATTGATAGGTGCTGAGTCGATAGATCTAATAGCTGGTATTGCAAATATGCCTTAAATCGCAGATCTAACTTATTTCAATAAGGGGGGCGATCGACTAACAAAAATATAAGAAATCAATCATAAACCAAAAATCGATTGAACCGTGATAATCTATCGGTTAAACATCCCGATAGAACTCTATCGACTCTACCTATAAATGATTCGGACCTAGCCTTATCAACCCAGCAAGAGATCAACACTGATGCAGTCTTGCTGATTCGAACAAATCGAACCTAATCGAGACAGTGTTCAAACACTGTAAATAGAGCTAGATTCAAGCTATTTATAGATAAAATCAACGGAGTGACTCGAGTAAAAGATCTAAACTATACTCATAAAACCTCCTAAAAATTGTAATAGATTGGACTCAGCTAAGACAGTATTGCAATCGAAAGTCGATAGAATAAGCACAATAAAGATCTAATTACCAGATAACTAGCAATCCTAACGATAACAACTAGAATATCAAACAAATGAGAAAGTTCTAGATGAGATTGATAGAATTACCGAGGTTGACTAATCCAAGTCTTTCACCGAGATCGGAGCCGATGCAGCCCGCGCGAGACGAGGATTTCATTGAGTAGGAAAGGTTGGCGATACGCTAAATTGTATTGAACGAAGGTGTTTTTTATCGTACAGACCCTATTACATATTTATAACCCCATGCAAGGGATTCTGACCGAATTCGATCAGGACTCTCAAAACCGACTTGATCTATTTTTAAACAAACTCTAAACTGAAAATAGAAAAAGATAAAATAAATCTATCAGGCCCATTTTATTTCCTTTGGCCACTGAGCTTCGCTAATCTCTAGCTGATCCTTGCCTTCGCACCATTGACCACTGGAATCGGTCAAAATTCAGTATCAACACATGCCTCCTGAGTCCGGGGTACAAAATCCTTCAAGTGCCGGATTTAATCTCCTTATTTACTACGCGCTTTTATCATTCTACCACTTCATGATGCAGCCACCTGTGAGCCATCTGTTCGTCAGACTTCGTCTCTTAGAATACTTCCCAACTACTTGTGGCTCTTTAATTGCAACCTACCATTTTTCTGCATCGATCCGACTGCTGTCTTTATTTTTGACCGTCCTTTTGTTTATCCTTCCCTCTCAAACCTTATCGCTTCCTCTTGATGAAGCAATGTATAAATAGGCCCGTCTGCTAGCTTCCTTTTCTCATCTCAGTTTAACACTTTCAACCATGGGTGTTGCATTGAAAGCATTGATGGAAAAGTACCATCTATCTCCCAATCTGCTAAGTGTGTTGTGGCGAATACTCTTCGCCTCTTCTGCCCATAGAGTGATCCTTTCAATCCAAAATCTGCAGCCCCGCTCAGAAATCAACTCACTAGTTCCCTTTAGAAGGAGTCACAGGTGTCAAGAATGGCATCGGCAGGGTGGCACTCTCTTCTCCTTGTCCGGTGGGTGATGTCTGATGACGATGACTCTCTTTCAGGGAAGCAGAGGAAGCTGCTAATGTATTTTTCCTCCCTCTATGTACCTCCTTTCTTATATTTGGGAGGATAATAATTACATCTTCATCCTCTAGCTGTAATAGGAGAATAGGTTTTTTCAAAAACTGATTACCTACAAGAATCCACCCATCTTCATCCTACAACAATGGCTATTTGTAACTTCTTCTATGAGCGATACTCTCAATATTGTTACTGGACGAATATTCTATAATATGTATTATCCTTGTTTTTGACCGTGGCGTTAAAATTTTTCTTGCTAAGGGCGATATTCTCAATATCGGCCATCTCAAGTCGATGAGCATCCATCGGCTATCAACACGGATAAAATTTCCTACATCGGCCATGATCCAGTAATCGAGTTCATGCGCCAACCCAAACCCTCGGATGATATTTCTTCAAGTATTTACCATTAATCGCTCTTTCGAACTCTTCTCCATCTATTCCTTGCAAAAAATATGCATTGCCCGGCGCGCATCGACTTACTTTGAACGGCCCTTTCCATGTTGGCGACCATTTTCCAAATCGACTATCTCTAGAACCGATAGGCATGATCAACTTCCAGACAAGATCCCCCTCTGAGAATGTCTTAGGCACCATCTTTTTATTATAAAACCTGAACACACGAGCTTTATTTACTTGAATTTTTTCTAGAGCCTTCACCCGATGTTGCACGACATCTTCTAACTCATCATTCATTGTATGTCGATACCCATCGGCTCATAGCTGATCTTGCAACTATACTCTTCTTGGCCCCAGATTTGTCTCCCACGGTAAAACTGCCTCATGCCCATACACTAACTGATAGGGTGGTACCTTGATTGATCCATGATAAGCCATCCTGTAAGCCCATAATGATTCTGCCAATGTAGTATGTCACTTCTTTGGTTGTTCATTAATTTTCCTCATAATCAACCAATCAAACTCTTGTTGGGCGCCTCTGCTTGTCCATTGGCTTGAGCATAATAAGGCGATGAATTCAACAGCTTGATACCCATACCATCGGCAAAGTTTTGAAACTCTTCCGAAGTAAAGATAGAACCTTGATCAGTCGTAATAGTCTGCGGCACACCAAACCTATATATAATATGCTCCTTCATAAAGTTGATTCAATCATTAGTTGTAACATTCTTCATAGGAACTGCCTCAACCCACTTTGTGAAGTAATCTGTAGCCGCCAAAATATATTTATGACATTTGCTAGATGCTGGATAAATTTGGTCAATCATATCCATACCCCATCCTCTAAATGGCCGCGGCTTAATAATTGGATTCATAGCCGATGCCGGCGCTCTCTATATTGCTCTAAATTTATGCCAGTCCTGACACTCCTTATAATACTCGAAACAATCTTCCAGCATGGTAGGCGAATAATATCCTGTTCTCTTTAGCAACCATCTCATCTTATGGGCAGATTGATGTGTACCACAAATGCCTTCATGGACTTCACACATAACAACTTTGGCTTCTTCTTGATTTAAACATCTTAGCAATACACCATCAATTGTCCGATAATAAAGTTTTTCTTCTAATAAAACATACCTCAACGCCATATATCGAATCTTCCGAGGAGTTCGTTGAGCTGGATCCTTGAGGTATTGGACAATCTTGGATCTCCAATCTTCTTCATCGACATCCGCTATATCAAAAATAACTCCACTAGTGTTCAATTGATAGCCCGATGCCTTCTGCGCTAGGTCATTTGCTTCTATATTTTGTTCCCTTGGAACATGCTTGAATCTTACTGTTTTGACGTGTTGCAGCACCTCCTGACACTCGGCATAAAACACTCTCAATATATCGTCTTTGCATTCAAACTCTCCAGCCAGCTGCCCGAGCACCAGTAATGAATCTCTCACGACTTCAACACAATCGACTCCAGCTTCCTTCAATATCTGCAATCCCTTAATCACACCTCTATATTCAACTTGATTATTAGTCAATATCTCAACAGCAAATGCAAACTCAAATCTTGCCCCCTCCCCCCGAGGCGATATGATCACGAGCCCAATACCACATCCATTCTTGCAAACAGAACCATCAAAAAATAAAAACCACGACACCGGCTCTACCATCGACACTTCAGATCCACAATGTTCAACAACTAAATCAGCCAAAACTTGACCTTTGACTGCTTTGGCAGACTCATACGTAAGATCATATTCGGCTAGAGCAAGCATCCACTTGCCAATTCTCGCCTTTAAAATAGGAGCTGATAGCATATATTTGATGACATCGGCTTTGCAAACCACCACACATTCAGTTGATAACAGATAATGTCTTAACTTCACACATGAGAAGTACAAACATAAACATAATCTTTCAATCTCAGTGTACCTGGTTTCAGCGTCAATCAATCTTCGGCTTAAGTAAAATATAACCCTTTCTATGCCATCTTGTTCTTGAATTAAAGTTGACCCAATCGACTTCTTGTCAGCCGCAAGATAAAGCTTGAAGGGCAGTCCTTTTCTTGGTGGTACTAATACAGGAGGTGAAACCAAATACTTCTTGATATCATCCAAGGCTTTCTGGTGTCCTGGTTCCCATATGAACTTCTGATTGGCCTTCAGCTTCAAAAACGATGTAAACACATCGAGTCTACCTAATAAGTTTGAAATAAATCTTCTAATGAAATTTACTTTGCTAATTAACGACTGAAGCTCTGTCTTGTTAATCGGCGGTTCAATGTCATTGATAGCCTTCATCCTCTTCGGCCCAATCTCAATTCCTCTCTCATGCACAATGAAACCCAAAAACTGACCAGCTGATACGCCGAAAGCACACTTTTTTGGATTCATCTTCAAACCATACTTTCTAGTCCTCTCAAGTACTTCCCTTAAATCGAATATATGATCCTCTACCCTTTTAGATTTGACTATCACGTCATCAATATAAATCTCAACTAACCTACCAATTAGATCATAGAAAATATAATTCATGGCTCTCTAATACGTGGCTCCAGCATTCTTCAATCCAAACGTCATGACGACCCATTCATATAATCAAGAGCTCCATGACACCTGAAAGCAGTTTTCGGTATATCTTCTTCTGCCATAAAAATCTGATTATAACCAGCATTATCATCCATAAAACTAACAATCTTATGCCCTGCTACTGCAGCAACCAAAAGATCCGCTATCGGCATTGGGTAATCATCTTTTGGTGTAGCCCTGTTCAATGGTCTAAAGTCAATGCAAACTCTCAACTTGCCGCACTTCTTGAACACAGGCACGATATTCGAAACCCACTCTGAATATCGGCAAGGCCGAATGAACTTAGCGTCATATAATTTGGTAATCTTGGTCTTAACATCATCATAAATCTTCGGATCAATTCTTCTTGGTGGCTGCATATAAGGTCAATATCCAGGTTTGATAGGTAGCTGATGCTCAATGATGGATCGGCTCAAACCGGGCATGATGAGGACATCAACGACATACGAATAACAACGACGAAAGATGACGCGCCAAACCAAGTTGTCACGCCTCCACCTCTCATCGTCGCGCCCCCTCGAGTTACGGATCCATCTTCTAACGAGACGACGACGTATAAGGGACCAATCACTAGAGCTCGAGCCCAGGAATTGAAGACGGATTTGATGCTAAGGAACAACGGCCCAGGATGATGCCGCCCGAAGGCCCACGTGGCCCAAGTCGCGTGACCCCCTCTCCACCACGCGCCTCTCCACTTCAACCGGCCCTAGATGCCGCGTCCTCCCCCTATTTAGTCAAGGGTTGCGCCCCTTGCAATCTTTGAGTTTTGTTTTAAGTTTAGCTTAGCTATACATCCGTCTCTCGACGTGAATTCAGAACTCCACCTTCGTGCAATACATCAGATTGCTCGCCTCTAATTCTTGCTCGTTCTTCGATTGCGCGTAAGAATTGGTCCTCGTGATCAGGTTGATCTTGTTTACCACAAGGTTAATATCCTCTAGAAGTTGGTTCAACAATTACATTGGCGCTTCGGCTTGCTCGTCGTAGTCGGATCGTGAGGGTCGACATCCACCAAATCGAAGTTATCTCCAGTCGCCGAAAGATCAGGCACTATACACCTATCAAGTGGTATCAGATTCTAGTGTTTCTCGGTGAGTTTATCCAAGTCCACATAAACCGAAAACTACAAAAAAAAAAAGTTTACCCCAGTACGGTTTTGAGCCTTGCACTTTCGTTCAATAATTTGCGTTGTTGAGTTTTTGTGCTTTCGCTTTTGATCGTTGTCGGTACACTGTGTTTTATCGTTTTCTCCCCATCATCATCATATCCTTCCACCACGCCGCGTGTTTTCTCCACCACAGTTTGCTTTCTGCCGCATCTGGTTACCCCGTCTCGCTCTCCTAATTGGCCACGCGTAACCTGCCGTTGCGTTGTGGTCAGCCGATCGCTTGCCAAGTTTTTCCGCTGCATCGTGAGTACGGGTCAATCACGTGCCTCGCCGACGCTTTCGGCCGATCGCTGATCGAGTCCTATTCGGGTACGTCGTAACCCGCTCGCCTCATCCTGTGTTTGGTTCTGTTCGGTTCCGTGTTTCCCTCCTCTAGAGAGAGAGAGAGAGAGCATCTGTTTTCTGCTTAATCGCCGATCTTTTAATTATCGTTCTACCACTGCCTCAAAAAAAAAGAGCTTGTGCTTAATTGCTCATTTGAGGTCTCATTGTTTATATTTTCAGAAAAAAGGTATACCAAAAAGCAAAAAAAAAGAAAAAAAAAGGAAAAAAAGAGAAAAAAGAGCAGCCGAGCAATACAGGCGACGCGTTCTTGCCGCATTTTGTTTTGATCCTTCTTCCTTCATCTTGCACTTGTGCCAGCAGCAATCTTTTCGCGTTTAGCATCATTATTTAGCTTTGCAGTTATTGTTTGAATTGTGCTAACCCTTGGATTGAATGCAGCCTCCCAGCCCCACAAATTTTCTACTATGAGCAGGTTTTTGTTTCACCACGCAATCGCTCCTCCAATCTTTCACCGGTTTTACCTGTGGTTGCAGTTCACGCTTGCATGCTTGGTAAGGACGGGTAAGAATTTGATAACAGCTTTTTGATTGAGCTTTTCATCCACCACTTACCTCTCATCGTAGGACCTAGCTTTTTGTATTGCTTGTGTTTCTATGGCAGAAAACAGCTCGAAGTCGGAGGAGCTCACTCTCCAGGATGTCCAGGTGCAGGTTGATGGTCTACAAAATGACATGAAGACGATGCACGAGAGACTTGACTCTACGGTCACTTCATCGAATGAGCATTTTGATCAGCTCAACCTCGCTGATGCGGCTGCCCGCACCACGCTCGCGACGATCATGACTCGTCTTGAGGCCATATCGACGTAGCTTGGGACCATGACGACGCAGCTCACGAAGTTGCAAAATGCACGTGACTACGACGCCGACATCGAGCAGGACGACGACAATCGCCGTGGTCGTGCTTGCAGGGTACGTGTTCCTATTAATGATTCTTTTGCCAAAATAAAATTTTGTATTCCCACTTTTAATGGGAAATATGATCCGGGTGCTTATCTTGATTGGGAATTAGAGGTTGAACAAAAATTTGCATGCCATGATATTCCTGCTAATTTACAAGTTAAGGCTGCTATTAGTGAATTTACTGAATTTGCTTTACTTTGGTGGCGTGAGTATAGACAAAGATATCCTGATAATATTCCAGCCACTTGGACGGCATTAAAAGCTGCTATGCGTCATCGTTTTGTGCCGTCATATTATGCTAGAGATTTGCATAATCAAATGCAGCGTTTTCAACAAGGTTCACTTTCTATAGAGGATTATTATCACGCTTTGCAAAAGGGTATGATTCGTTGTGGTTTAGTTGAACTGGATGATGCTACTATGGCTCGCTTTAGGGGTGGGTTAAATCGTGAAATTCAGAACATTCTTGATTATAAGAATTATGATGATATGACCATCTTATTTGAATATGCTTGTAAAGCTGAACGTGAAGTGCAGGATCAACAATCTTCGTCAAGACCTAACATTTTTGTAGGGTCCAAGACGCCTTCAGCTCCACGATCGACACCTCCTTACACGTCGCACGACCACTCCTCGACCACGTTCAAGTCGAGTGCTCCATCCATGGCCAAATCTACCTCGATCGTGCCATCCTCCTCATTGTCTGGACGAGCTCGTGATATTCAGTGTCACCGTTGCCGAGGATTTGATCATGTGATACGTGATTGTCCAAATAAACGAACTATGTTGATTCGTGACGATGGTGGGTATTCTTCTGCTAGTGATTCTAAGGATATTATACAGACTATGCTTGCCACTAATCATGTAGATAGTACGGAGCTTCATGTCGACTCTAGTGCCGCCGATAGGTATGCAACTCTTGTTGTGCAGCATGTTCTTAGTACACAGGTCGTTCAGGATGAAAAGCATCAGCGCCACAATATTTTTCATATCAAAGACGTTGTGCAAGAACGAGCGGTCCGTATAATCATCGATGGTGGTAGTTGCAATAATTTGGCTAGTACGACCTTGGTGGAGCAGTTATCATTGCCAACAAGGAAGCACCCACATCCTTATCACGTTCAATGGCTTAATGATGGCGGCAAAATAAAGGTAACGCGCTCGGTACGTGTTCCTTTCTCTCTTGGCGCCTATTCTGATTTTGTAGATTGTGATGTTGTTCTAATAGAAGCATGTTCTTAGTTGCTTGGCCGTCCTTGGCAATATGATGTTGATAGTGTTCATCATGGTCACTCCAATTATTATTCCTTCATGTTTAAGGGTCAGAAAATTGTTATTCATCCTATGACACCTGAACAAGTTCTTAAAGATGATATTGCTCGAGCGACAAAAGCTGCAAAATTGGTTACATCGCCTCCTATTGCACCTATTCAACATGAGATCAAATTGAATAACCCTATCTTGCTTGCTACACGTGCTGATTTTGATAAATTACATGATGCTAATCTGCTTTGCTATGCACTAGTTTGCTCTTGTATGCTTGTTTCACTAGATGAGGCGCCTATGTTGCATATTCCTCCGGCTGTTGCTAACCTTTTGCAGGACTATAAAGATGTTTTTCCTGCTGAATTGCCACCAGGTCTTCCTCCTATTCGTGGCATAGAACATCAGATTGATTTAATTCCAGGCGCACAGCTTCCTAATTACGCCCCATACCGCACAAATCCTGAGGAGACAAAAAAAATTCAGCGTCAAGTGCAGGCATTGCTTGATAAAGGTTACATTCGTGAGTCTCTTAGTCCTTGTTCGGTTCCTGTTTTGCTTGTTCCTAAGAATGATGGTTCTTGGCGTATGTGTGTAGACTGTCGTGCAATTAACAATATTATAATTCGTTATCGATATCCTATACCACGCCTTGATGATATGCTTGATGAACTTAGTGGTGCCACAATTTTCTCTAAGGTTGATTTGCGTAGTGGTTATCATCAGATAAGAATGAAATTAGGAGATGAATGAAAAACGGCTTTTAAAACTAAATTTGGCTTGTATGAATGGTTGGTTATGCCGTTTGAATTGTCTAATGGTTCATTGAAATATTTGTTGTTGTCTATTTTGATGATATCCTTATATACAGCAAATCCATGAATGTGTATTTAGATCATTTGCGTGCTGTTTTTGATGCTTTGCGTGCTGCTTACTTGTTTGTGAACATGGAAAAATGCACTTTTTGCGCGCAACGTGTTTTGTTTCTTGGATATGTTGTTACTCCATATGGCATTGAGGTGGATAGCAACAAGGCGGATGCCATTCAGAGTTGGCCCCAACCGACGACAGTCACACAGGTTTGCAGTTTTCTTGGTCTTGCAGGTTTCTATCGTCGTTTTATGCGGGATTTCAGTTCTATTGCTGCACCATTACATGAGCTGACCAAGAAGGGTGCGTCATTTGAGTGGAGCGCACCACAAGCCGATGCATTCAACACTTTAAAGGAACGGTTAACTCATGCTCCTCTCTTAAAATTGTCTAATTTTGATAAAGTGTTTGAATTGAAATGTGATGCTAGTGGAATTAGTTTGAATGCTGTTTTGTCGCAAGATCATAAACTCATTGCTTATTTTAGTGAGAAGTTAAGTGGTGCTGCTCTTAAATATTCCACTTATGATAAAGAACTTTATGCTTTAGTAAGAACTTTGCAAACATGGCAGCATTATTTATTGTCTCGCGAATTTATTATTCATTCCGATCATGAGTCTTTGAAACATATTAGAACCCAAACTAATCTGAACCGTCGTCATGCTAAATGGGTTGAATTTATTGAATCTTTTCCGTACATCATTAAACATAAAAACGGGAAGGAAAATATGATTGTCGATGCTTTGTCTTGTCGTTATATGATGCTGTCCCAATTAGACTTTAAAATCTTTGATTTGCAAGCTTTGAAAGATCAATATGTGAATGATGCTGATTTTTGTGATATTATGATGCATTGTAAGGATGGCAAACCTTGGGGCAAATTTCATATGCAGGATGGGTTCCTGTTTCGTGCTAACAAGCTGTGTATTCCAGCTAGCTCGGTTCGTCTTTTGTTATTACAGGAGGCGCATGAAGGTGGTCTTATGGGTCATTTCGGCGTTTTCAAGACACATGAGGTGTTGACCGACCATTTCTTTTGGCCACGGATGCGTCGTGATGTTGAGCGCCTTGTTGCATGTTGTACTATATGTCAAAATGTTAAATCTCATTTGGGTAATCATGTGTATATGCCCTTGTCTGTTCCCTCTTCTCCTTGGCATGATATTTCGATGGATTTTGTTTTGGGATTGCCTCGCACTAAGAAGGGGAGGGATAGTATTTTTGTGGTTGTTGATCGTTTCTCTAAAATGTCTCACTTTATACCTTGTCATAATATTGATGATGCCTCAAATGTTGCTGAATTGTTCTTTAGAGAGATTGTTAGATTGCATGGAATTCCTAAAATAATTGTCTCTGATCGTGATGCTAAGTTTCTTAGTCATTTTTGGCGTTCTCTTTGGAATAAATTAGGAACTAAGCTGCTGTTTAGTACTACTTGTCATCCTCAAACTGATGGGCAAATTAAGGTAGTAAATAGAACTTTGTCTGCTATGCTTATAGCTGTTCTAGATAAAAACTTGACACGTTAGGAAGATTGTTTACCTCATATTGAATTTGCTTATAATCGTGCTACACATTCTGCCACTAAGATGTGTCCTTTTGAGGTTGTTTATGGCTATGTTCCTAGGGCGCCTATTGATTTGTTTGCTATTGATGCTAAAGATGAACCACATGTTGATGCTCCTTCTCATATTGATCACATGAAACGATTGCATGAAGAAACACAACACAACATTGCCATTGCTAATAAAAGGTATCAAGTTGCTGGTAGTAAAGGTAGAAAACATATTTCTTTTGAACCTGGTGATTTGGTTTGGTTGCACTTGCGTAAAGATAGATTTCTTACTTTGCGTCGTTCTAAATTGATGCCTCGTGCTGCTGGTCCTTTTAAAGTGCTAACCAAGATTAACGATAATGCTTATGTTCTTGACATGCCCATGGAGTTTGGTGTTTCCACTAGTTTTAATGTTACAGATTTCAAACCATACTTGGGTGAGGATGATGAGTTGCCGTCGAGGACGACTTCACTTGAAGAAAGGGAGGATGATGAGGACATCAACGACATACGAATAACGACGACGGATGATGGCGCCAAACCAAGTTGTCATGCCTCCACCTCTCGTCGTCGCGCCCCCTCGAGTTATGGATCCATCTTCTATCGAGACGACGACGTACAAGGGCCCAATCACTAGAGCTCGAGCCCAGGAATTGAAGACAATTTTGATGCTAAGGAGCGACGGCCCAGGATGATGCCGCTCGAAGGCCCCGTGGCCCAAGTCGCGCGACCCCCTCTCCACCGTGCGCCTCTCCACTTCAGCCGGCCCTAGATGTCGCGTCCTCCCTCTATTTAGTCAAGGGCTGCACCCCTTGCAATCTTTGAGTTTTGTTTTAAGTTTAACTTAGCTATACATTCGTCTCTCGACGTGAATTCAGAACTCCACCTTTGTGCAATACATCAGATTGCTCGCCTCTAATTCTTGCTCGTTCTTTGATTGCGTGTAAAAATTGATCCTTGTGATCAGGTTGATCTTGTTTACCGCAAGGTTAATATCCTCCGGAAGTTGGTTCAGCGATTGCATTGGCGCTTCGGCTTGCTCATCGTAGTCGGATCGTGAGGGTCGACATCCACCAAATCGAAGTTATCTCCACTCGCCGAAAGATCGGGCACTATACACCTATCAGGGCATTTCAGAATAATCCCAAGCAAAACAATCCCGGTATTCTTTTAATATTTTTTCAATTCAACTTTATAATTTTCATCTAACCTCTTACTGATAAATGTCGACCTTGGTTTGTCACCATCTCCTATATCGACTTCTTGTAGTTCGTCGGCCGACATGAATCTCTTTCCCAACTTTTCATCTTCTGCAAATTCCATTGGGGTGCCTATCATAGAAACAGTTTTGAATTTGACTGATCCACTACTTCAAGGCTCTGGGTAGTAATCTTGATGTAATCTCCATCCCAAATCTTGCTAGACAAACACTCCATATCATCCACATGCCATGGAACTAAATCGGCCGATGCAACATTGACGGTTTCATCGGCCGGGATTATCTTTACTTGATCACCGATCCATTGGGCCAGAGATTGGTGCATTGTTGATGGAACACAGCAGTTGGCATGTATCCAATCACGACCCAACAGAAGGCTATAGGTACCCTTATCATCAATAACAAAGAAAGTAACCGGCAAAGTTTTACTGCCGATCGTGAGCTTCACATTTAAGACTCCATTGGCTACTGCAGTACGACCACTATAATCCCTCAGAATCATATTTGTGTCGATCAAGTTATCTTCAGTTTTTCCCAACTTTCTGACAGTAGTGATCGGCATGATATTCACTGCAACACCTCCATCGATCATCATCTTTCCCATCGGCATCCCATTGACGAATCCTCTAAGGTATAAAGCTTTTAAATGCTGATGCTTAGACTCATCTATCAAACACTGCTTGTTGTGCATCAAATATCAGCTGTGCTAAACTCCCTTCATCAGCAAACACTTCTTCTTCTTCTAAGGCCATGAACTCTTGCGGCAACATCATCACTATACTCACTGCAGCACTTGATGCCTGTACTTGTGATTTCACCTTTGGCCTCTAGACTTTCTTTGGTGGCTGATCATCTTCTTCATTATAATAATATTTGTCAGCCCTTATTTGTCTGCACCGCATCCTCTGCACCCTGCGTTTCTGGCTTCTAGAAAAAATGCCAGATGGACACCATTGATCATTTTGTCCTTGCTCCTGCATCTCTTCATTGACTTCTTTGTCAAACTTGGCCTCTTCACCCACTTTTTTTGTTCCAAGTCGATCAAATGCAGAGATCCTATGATGTCGAACGACTAAACCCACTATCGACTCTTTAGAATCGTTTGCACGATATTGGTGTCGATGAGTTGCTGTAGCTTCTCTATACATCTGCTTCGCGCGTCTATTACACCTAGGACAGTTGTCGATTGACAGCAGTTTCATGTTGTTATCCCAGCAGTATTGAAAGAAAGGGCACTTCCAATGTGGATCGAACTGTGATTCCCTTACTTCTCTGTCCCTCTTTTTGTGATATCACTTAATAAAGGCTTCAACATTATTGATACCAGCCATACTGACATTTGCTGGGAAAGGATGTCCATCTATCTTTATTGCACCTTTGGTAAATTTTATTTTATCCTGCTCGATTGCCATCTGAATCTGTCTCCTAAAAACTTTGCAATCATTAGTATTATTAGACGGTGAATTATGCCACTTGCAATACCTCTTCTTCTTCAAATCTTCGGCAGGCGGGATCACATGGTTAGGTGGCAATTGAATATGTTTCTCCTGCAGCAACCTATCAAATATCTTATCGGCCTTGGTGATATCAAAATCGTATTTTTCTTCTGGCACGTTCTGCTTCACCCATGGGCACGACAACACATTCTTGTTTCTAGTCCATTCAGCCATATCGACCTCTTTAGCTTCTTCATCGGACTCAGATTCATAATCATTATAGTTGACTTGAATCGGCCTTGATCATGCCCCCCCCCCCCCCCCCCCGAGTCAGATTCTCCTGGATCGACACCTTCTGCACTAACTGGGAAACACTCTCAAATTCAGCGAAGGAAACTTCTCTCTTAGTGGTGCAACTAGACCATTGAATGTTATTTCTTCCATCTGATTATCAGTCAATTACAGGCTGAAACACTTGTTGTGCACATCTCTAAATCTCAGCACATAATCATGTACAGACTCCCCAGCCTTCTGCCTCACAACAATTAATTCGGACAACCTCAACTCTCTAGTCTTAGCAAAGAAGTACTTATGAAATTTTTGTTCAAGCTCGGCCCAAGTAATAACGGAATTTGGGGGCAACGATGGCGAACTAGGAAAACGCCAATCCAGACAATGATAATGAAAACAACCTAATTTTTAATGCTTCAGTATTACCAGCTTTTCCACATTGTACTGAAAATCAGCTGATATGCTCAACAATGGTAGTACTATCTTGTCCAGTAAACTTGGTGAATTCTGGTGGCCTGTATCGACTTGGCATAGGTATCAAATCATAACTCGGCGGATACGGGGGTCGATACATATACGTTTGTTGTTTTAGCTTTAGTCTAAATTGTTCCCTCATTACCTCAGCAATCTTCACAGCCCAATCATCAGTCGGCACATTGATATTTGGGACAGTCGATGCGGGACCAGATGCTGGTGTTGGCGAGCCAAAATTAACAGTTGTATGCTGGCCTCCTAATTCTCCTAGCAGATAAGATGATGATGGCATCCCAAACATACTAGGCTCAACATTGGGCGCAGTGCTATATTTGACATTTGGTTCTGTTACTTCTTGTCTGTAATGTTGTGGCTGTGTTTGTGGAGTAGTTCTTTATAATATTATCCTCCGATGTGTTCTTCCCACTGTACCACCATCAACGCTCTTCAGACGTGGAGTATCCTCGGAAGGAGATGTCCTTGAACCCGTAACAGGATCTGACGTATTCGCACTTGGCTGTTGTGGATTGGATGTTCCTATTGCAGGTCGATGAGTATCCCCAGATACGTGGAAATACATCGGCCCATGAGGTGAATCTTGATATAAGCACCCCCCCCCCACCCCCCACCCCCCACAGTCTGAACGATCAAGGTCCTCAATGTGTTAACCAATACAGGTGACTGGATAATTAATGCATGGTGTATAGTTGTATGAATCATATTGTTCAGAGCTGCCTCATCGATAACTTCCATTGGCTTGTTGGTGAATGATTCTTTTGTTCCATCTTCAATCAAGGCGGCAACTGGTAACTTTCCTTTCTGAACGATCTTGCCATGCCTTGTCTTGCTAAATATTCCAAATAGATGGTTTTCATACTCAGCCATTCTCTGATTAATTTATGCCTTTGCCTCATCACTCAGATCATCTTTATTGACCGGCAGCATATTCTCCGTCTTTAGATCAGCACTGACGTCATGCTTAGGGAGAAGATTGTCGTCTTTTGGCATTCCGAGTTTGGACATGTTGTAGATCATTGGAGTTCTTTGGTCCCATCGAGCGTGCCAAAAAGCGTATTGACGCGAAAATCACACGCGTGACCTGGGAGATCTGCTTAGCTCCAGTTCAGGCTCAATACGGAAACCGGGGCGTGCCAGTCAATTTTCCCTACAAATCGACAAAGAAAACAAACATTCAGACTCTACGGGGCACCAGCCTATGACCGGCCGATGAAGAAAGCCGATGATCACTATTAGTGAAAACCAGCCAATGACTATAAACAACAAATAATATTAAAATAAACTAATCGGCTGATTCGTATCGACTTATCAGTAACTCAATAAATTATTATAAAATAAAGCATAAATGGTGCCGATAGGAATCGAACTAAAAGAACAGAGTCGATGGACTTATGATAGATATGCTAAAACATGCTCTGTTGATGAAGTGAAGTCGATAGGCCAGAGTCGATGAAAGTATAGTAATCATGCACAAAACTCTGCCTATTGATAGGTGCACAAAACTCTGTCTATTGATAGGTGCTAAGTCGATAGAATAAGCACAATAAAGATCTAATTACCGGATAACTAGCAATCCTAACAATAACAATTAGAATATCAAACAAATGAGAAAGTTCTAGTTGAGATTGATAGAATTACCGAGGTTGACTAATCCAAACCTCTCACCGAGATCGGAGCCGATGCAGCCCGCGTGAGACGAGGATTTCGTCGAGTAGGAAAGCTTGGCGATACGCCAAATTATATTGAACAAAGGTGTTTTTTTCGTACAGAGCCTATTACATATTTATAACCCCATGCAAGGGATTCTGACACAATTCGGTCAATACTCTTAAAACCGACTCGATCTATTTCTAAAAAAACTCTGAACTGAAAATAGAAAAAGATAAAACAAATCTATCGGGCTCACTTTATTTTCTTTGGCCGCTGAGCTTCGCTAATCTCCAGTCGATCCTTGCCTTCGCACCACTGATCACTAGGACCGGTTAAAATTTGGTGTCAATACTAGCACTCTCAAGATATGCAATATCTCCTCCTAGTGCTCTCCTTTTTTTCTCTTAGACCTTATCAAATGCTCTCAGGTATTCCACTGGCCAAGAGAGGTCTCCAAGGCCCCAGCAACAAAGTTATATAGGCTTCCAACCACCAACTAGACGTTGCTCCACGAAATCAGCATTCTGGACCAACTGACCGGACTGTCCGGTCACTGTCTGACCGGACCGTCCGGTCACTGCAATCCTCAGCACCAACGGCTCTGCCCTGCTGATCTTCGTACTGACCGGACCGTTCGGTCTGTTTCTCCCTTCAGTCCAGAAACATTTCCTGCGCAGCTTCCTCTCTGCCCAAGTCCCAACCCTACGGACCGGACCGTCCGGCCACTAGACCATACCGTCCGGTCTCTAGGGCTTTCAGACTTGACAGATTTCTCACTTCTCGCTGAAAGTGCCAGACAATTCCTCTTAGTGACCGTACAGTCCGATCACTATTGAATCCTCTGTCCGGTTACTACGTCCAGAAGCTGAAACTTCATGTCCTCGCTTGACTTTGTTTCCCGGCTTCTTCGAAGAGCTCCTTGGCTTCTCCACTGTCACCTAGTACATGTGATTTTACTGAGCATCCATATACATCATCGACTAGACATGATCTAAGAGAAATGACCTAGACCCTCTTGATAGTCCGGTTTTTCCTATGGACTCAAAGCCCTAATAACTAGACAAGTGTTCCTAACACTTGCTCCATAGCTTGTCCTTAGCTTTGATCCATCTCCGTCAACCCTTGAACTCCATCAAGCTCACAAGCCTTCATGCTTGTGGTCATTGTCATCAATCGCCAAGGCCGCCATCTACAATCATCATAGAGTAGAAAGGATTTTCTACTTGAACAACACTCGTGTAGACATTAGTTACACAATTTATATTTATCATTCATCAATAAAACATCATACCTCGGGGTGACCTCAATGATCATGATCCTTACAACATATTTATGCACTTCTTTACTATTTGATGCAAGAAAATCCAATAGCTTAAGAAAGTTTCCTCTGTTGCTGGAATCCTCACTGTCATCATGTCCACGAAATGCTAATCCTTGATGCAAAAGGAATATGATACATCAATGTGTATAAGTCAACCTGATCTTATAAAGACGACGATCCTCATCACTCCACTTTTCAATTTTATCATCAATTGCTGCATCAGGATTCATAAAGCCAATGTAACAATTTTATCATCCTTAATTCTGCATGACACCGTACAAAATTAGTGCACCGAACGTGATCCAGAGGGCCATGAAAAACATCCAAGACGACGACATTACAGTGGCTTAATTCATGGTTGGTATTACAGAAAGAATTGTTACATTACACATGACCTTCGATGCTACGCCATCGAGGCTTGTACTAATTAAGCTGCTGCTGGTAGTGGTACTCCTTCCTTCAGTTGCAGGTTGCACCAAAGAATACCAAAATAAACGTCGCTCCCATGCCTTTGGGCTCAGGACACTTACCAAAACGTAACGTAAAACCTCGCCTACTAATGAACTACGGAAAAGAAGAAAAACATGTTTCGAAAAGCAATTGAAAGAGATCAGGGACCATCATCATCAGTTTTAGTGTCGTCATGGCCGCCGCCGCCGAGAAACCAATAATCGAGTCATCACCACCACCACCACCGGAGAGAAACCTCCAATGCCGCTGCCGCCGTGTGTCAACGTTCGCCTACCACTGCTCGCCACCAGGGCGACCGGCGACGTGCATATGCTTGAGCTTGGTCAGCTCCTTCCTCCTCTTCCTCGCCTCCGCCGCCGTCACCGCCTTGTCCCTCTCCGAACCCACCGCCTGCGACTGCCCCGCCGCCTCCCTGCCCCCGATGGCGATCGGCGCGCTCCTATTCTTGTCGACGTCGATGGCGAGCGTCAGCGAGCAGGGGTCGTCGTCGGTGTCCTCGGCGGCCGGGCTACCGCCGCCGCTCGTCGGCTCCCCCGCCGCAGCGGCGCGCGGGTCCTGATGGAACGACGGGTACGTCACCGTCGGCGAGCCGCCACGCGGGTCCGTGACGACTGGGTAGTACCACGCGCAGGGCGTCGGCAGGCAGAGCGTCGCCGTCGGGCTGCCGCCGGCGGCGTGGTGCTCGTACCCGGCCGTCGTCGTGGGCGGCCACGAGCCCCACACGTACGGCACCGGCATGGCCGGCGGCGCCGCCGTGTACAGGAAGCTCGGCTGCGGCGGCGTGGTCGGCGGGGACGCGTCGGCAGCGGCCGCCATCGCTTCCGTTGCTGCTTGCTGAGACGGCGGCGCCACCTGCATGGCCGTGCTCACCGGTGCCGTTGTCGCCGGCGCCTTCTTGGTCGTCCTGCTCGCCACCTGCATCCATGGCACAATCAGTACTTGCGCTTCACACAGTGTCACACCACACGACGACGAACCTTGAACCTTGTCACTGTCAGATCAGTGTCAAAAAAAAAAAAAACATTCAGTTCTGTTTCTGCGGTTCAGTATCGTCACGTCTTTCATCAGTCCGAGCTGAATTGTTTTTGTTGCTGGAGCGAATCATCCTCAAACACCTATGCCGCCACATCAGGTGAGCTCCACCGATTGATCAGGTAATGCTCCTCAACTGATCCCTGCTCTACGCGTCCTAAACAAACACCAAAGCTGTACTTGGGAGCTGTGGTCCAACGCGTGCCGCAATTCTCTAATCTGAATCCCTGAACTCGCTAGACACGATGGGGGACTACGCGGATGAATCCCATGCGGCCACCCGGGAGCACCAAACAAAGCAAGTGTGACGACAAAAGGGGCAAGAGATATATTATACATATATGTTTATATAAATGGAAAGATAACAAGATTATTGGAATCATTTATATCCAAAACGTCTCTGTCAGCGTGACATGCGTACAAGAAAAACAAGCGGCGAGCTTGGAGAAGGACCATGACAAGTTAGAAAAGCGCAGCGCGGGGCTCATGTGGCTTCTTTCCCAGGGGAACAACTGTGAGGCTCAGAACGTCCTAGATTCTGTTTGCCTAACAATTGAAACTCTTTGTGTTGCCCAAATGACTGTGTATACTGTCAAAAAGGAAGGAAATTGTGCTGTAGTAGGTATACAAGGATTTTATTAATCAAATTAAAGCAACGATGAGAGGGAAAGCGATGTGTCTGCCTGTTCTTTGAGCTGCTTGTTGGCCTCCTTGAGCGAGAGGTACTCCTGCATCACCATGTCCTTCTCCTGCACCACACCCGGCCCGGGGAAGGAAGCGGCGTCGTCAGTAAAAAGGCAAACGATCGCTGTACCGTGGAAATAGAAGAATGTGAATTACCAGTACCTTTTTCATGGTCTCGTTCTGCGAGGACAAATCCGCAACTTTCCTCGCCAGCTCGTCCCGGATGGCCTGCAAATTTTCATCGTAAAAAAAAAAAAAAAAGATCAATTTCTTCCCCTTGAAAACTTTGAAAATCGCGTGAGCTGAACATGGCGGTGACCTAGAGCGTGCGAGGTTAAGATTACCTGACGGCGGAGTATGGTCTGGCGGGCGGACTCCCGGTTGGCGAGCACGCGGCGCAGGCGCTTGGCCTCCTTCTCGGCCTGCACACGACGGAAGCGACGATGGTGAAGGGGAATCACGGAATTGCAAGCGCAGGCCTGCACAAGTTGATATATAGGAACCGAGTTACCTTACCTCGGTGAGCATGTGCCGTGGCCTGGGCCCGTATCCTGACACGGCGGCCGCAGGCATCAGACGAGGTTGGTGTTGCTGCTGGGCCGACGGGTGGTGATGGTGGTGGCCGGCGCTGGAGCTGCTGGAACATGGCGAGGACTGGATCCCGACCTTGCCCAGCTCAAGGCTGAGCTGCGTGCTCGCCAGCTCCTCGTCCTCTACCTGCTAATAGCCCAACAAGGATGGAGAGAATCAGTACCGAAGAATCGAGGCCGGCCGGTAGCAAGAATTAATTGAGACGGAGGCGAGGTCGTACGTACCTGACGGGGATGAGCAGCAGCAGCAGCAGGAGCGTGTGGCTGCGGCTGCTGGTCCGGGCCTACGCCGGCCATGTCGGCGAGCGCCATGGCGGCGTCGAGCTCGTGGACGTCGACGTTGGCGCCCCGGCGGCATTGCCTCTGCCCGTCGCTGTCGTCAGACATGGCGGCCGCGCGTTTCTACTGCTGGTGATGCATCGATCCGAGATCAGGGGCCGGGGGAATTGAAGGGGGGGTTAATTAAGGAGGAGGAGGAGGAGGAAAGCGGAGGCGAAGCGGCTCACTGGGCAACGAGTTCGACGGTGCCAAGAAGAGAAGAGAACCGAGGTCGGGGCCCCGCCCGATTAAATATCTCCCTCTCTTCTCTCGCTCCCTGAAAGGGGAAGGCGGCGGGCGCCGAGGAAGAGAGAGAGAGAAAGAAAGGACAGGTGGTCCTCCGTTCCGTCGCCTGCAGCGTCCGATGGGGCGTGCGGGGGGCCATCTCGCCCGTCGGCGGCGGCCACGTGGCGAAAAAGCCGCAGCTCGCCGGGCTCTCCTCCACGCAGCAGCAGCGCCGGACACGCGGACGCGCCGCGTGCCGCGACCACCATGCAGGTGGAGGGGCTCGTGGCCCGAGGGAGAGGGCTGCGTGGGGCCACCGTGTCAGTTACTGGTGCCCTTCCATCCGGTGACGTGGCTTCGCGGACGGGTACGCGTGGGCGGGCGCGCGGAGGCCCACCGGTCAGTGGCCGCGTGTGCCCGTGGACGAAGCGCCTGGAAAAAGACCACGCACGCACGCAGGGCGCCCATTCGGCACTTGCACGGTACTAGCGGCACACGCACGGACACCGCATTCAGTCGGTAAATCTGATGAAACTTTTTGTTTACAGAAAGAAAATATCTGTCTTGAAACTGAAGATGGAGCGTGTGCACTACTATTCCTTTATCAGATAGTAGTACAGTAGCAAAAGAAGAGGCGTGTTTTGACCGCTGATTAGCAGTTTTGTCCGTGCGCCGCTCATCAGGTGTGCTCAACTCCGGTACGTGCGGTTTCCGAGGCGGGAGCGGGGCTAACTGTCTGTCTGCCCATGGGATCATCTGCTCTCAGTCTCAATCAAGGCGGCTAGATCTAATAGCTAACGGCCTCCACACTGGTTTTTAATAACGATACTCCTGTCAGAGCTACCTCATCGGAAGGTAGTGAAAATAGACGAGTCCTCTACGCTCTATCTTTTGCACATTCACAAAAAAGCAGCACGAAACCCACTGTTTAGAATTCTTTTAATCTGGTTCTGTCTCAGCTCAAGACTCTGTACACCGTCCTTCCCTCCTCCACATGGTCCTCTTCAACCTTGTAGAGAGGTCCCGACAAGGTTGGAGAGGGATGCGTATGAGGAGGGAGCAACAACGCTGTGGGGGCGTTCACGTGGCGCGCGTCGGACAGTGGCGACGGCGAGTAATCGAGCCGTACCGGCTGGCCGGAAGGCAGGCGGCAGCGTGGTAGCCTACCGTGAGCTGCGAATTGACGTCACGGGTGATCGATGAATGCAAATAATCGATCTCTTCGGTTCGAAGGAAGCAAAAGATACGGACGAGCGAGCGAGGTTTGCCATGCAATGCACTGTCTTTTCACTACAGTTTTCCAGGCACCCGAACATGGACCGAAAACGAGATCTACGGAGCAGCGGCAGAGAATTGAAGTCTTGTCAGTCTGTAAAACCACGGTGCCGGCCTGACGCACAGTAAACAAGCATATCCCCACAGCAGCAGAGACAAAGGGTGGTGCAGATGCATGCACCGGCACACACACACACGGTGCATGTAGGTAGGTCTAGATAGGCCTGTCGTGAAGGTCCAGATTGGGGAGTAGCAGGCGCAAGTTGGGACGACGGATCGAGCGAGCGACGGACAATGTGATCGATGGATCGGGTGTGCGGCAGCAGCGCAAGTTGGCGTTGGCGTGCGCAACTTGCCCGCCCGGGGCGATCGACCACCAAGGGTGAAGGGCGGGCAGGCGGGCAGGCAGGAGAAGACGGGTCACCTAGTGTCAGCCAGCAGCAACACGTACGTAGGTTTACATATGTACCTGACCAATAGATCGACGGAAGCCCGGCTTTTCACGCGGCGCCGCCTCGGAACTCGTTTGTTTTGGCGTGGTAGGAGAGAGCCAAACGGCCACGTCGAACCTGTCACGTAGTACGCCCTGGCCTGGCCGGACCACGAACGGTGATGTGTGCCGGCGCGGGAGAAACAGTGCGGTGCATCAAGACCAACTCAAGTATAGTGCCTGAGGTGATCACTGCGCACCGCCTCAGTTTGCCGCCGCCGTAAAAGAAGAAAAAAAGGACTTGGCTAATTTTCAGCTGTTCTCGTAAAGTTATTAAATTTAGATTTAATGATTTATAATTATTATATAAATAATTTTATAAAAGAAAAAAAATCAAAACACAAAGTAACAAATTATTTATTTAAAGATTTCAGCTGATTAAAAACTAGAAAACATAAAAAAAAAAGCAGCTCAATCTCGTGTGGAAGCACGGGCGTGCCAGATTCAACTCGTCGGCAGTCAAGGCAGCGCAGTCGTTCTGGCAGTCGAGGCAGCTGCGTCGTCCATCGGGAGTGAGTTAAATCCGACGGCTGCAACTCACAGCAGCAGTCCAGCGATCGGAAAGACTGATTCGGCCCACGGCCCATTAAGCAGTGGTCGCACCATCGTCCGTCCGCGCCGCACACGCAAGGAATTTCGGTGTTACTTTGCTTTCCCTCGGCAGCGGCGGCAGGGCGCGTTGTGTGCACACAGGGATTGACCTCCCCAGCCCTTTTTTTTAGGATTGACCTACCCAGCCTTTTTTTTATATATATATGAAAGACCTCCCAGCCTGCGATGATCGATTATGATGATAGTCTCGGCCACAGGTGGTCTGCCGCGCGCGCCTTGCTTGTTCGGTTCACAAGTTCAGAACTGCACACTGGGAGGGGCATCATTTTTTTTTTTTGCAGCACTGCCTTTTGTTGAACCGTAGCGTGCTTGTCGGTTGATCATGTTGAAAATTCTTGCGTGCCTTGCAGTACTGAGTATACTGTCCTCGATCTATCCGTCATCTTCTCCATCCGATTCAGAAAAAAAAAAACGAAGCAAAACGCGAGTCCCGCGTGCGGTGAGGTGACTACTCAGACCACTGAAGCATACCGTCTGCATGCAGTGGCGCAGGCGCGAACCAAGACCACCGGCGCAATCTACCGGTGTGCAAAGACGGCACAGTACATTAATTGCGCAGTGCCTGTTGTAGGTCAGCGCTCGTTAAGTTTATTCCTTGAGGCCAATTGTCATATATACTGGGGTAGGAGTAGTATAATTGACCGAGCTCCATTACCAATTTCTCGTCTGGCCGTTCGTACTTTCTACGTTTTTTTTTTTTTGCGTGTGTGCAGGTAGATATGTTGTTTTTAACTTTCAAAAATGATTGTTTTTTAAACGAAAGAAATGAAAGAGAAAGAACAGTTCCTCCCAAAAGAAAAAAGAAAGAAAGAAAGACAAAGAAACAGTATCTGCTTCTGCTTCTGCACGATCAAGGATTTGGACGGTCCAGTGGGCCACTATCTACGACGAGAAACAATACAGAAAGTGAGCTACGGCCCGGCCTCAGTAATAAACATCATGGACGCGGAGCCCAAAACTCAGGGGAGAGAGAGAGAGATTTACCAAGAAGCCCAACGATGCCGAACACAAATCTTAGGGCCCAAAGCTCCGACACAATGGCCCACTTGCAGCCCACCCTGACCTTCCGCCATGCCCGATGTGACTTGTGAGGCGAGGTGGGTGTGGGTCTCCATGTGCCGTGAATCTGCTGCGATTGTTCCAGAACATCCCCTTTCTCTCCGATCCATCCATCCGCTGCACGAAGGCTGCTGCTGCTCTCTGCTGCGGCGACGCTCTCAGCTCAGATCCGACCACGCCACGCATCGAGAATCCCCGATGCCGCCGCCGGCGCCGCCGCAGCCCACCGCGGGGAAGGTGACCCCGAACCTGGCCATGGACACGGAGGCCACGCGGATGCTCAACCTCACCGTGCTCCAGCGCCTCGACCCCGCCGTCGAGGACATCCTCATCACCGCCGCCCACGTCACGCTCTACGACTTCAACATCGACCTTAACCAGTGGGTGAGTCACCGGTCCTTCTCTCCCTGCCTGCTCTGGTCACTGAACAGGCTTTGCTCGCCCTCGATTCGATTCGATCTGAACTCTTGGTTGTGTGCGTTGTTGTCACGCAGAGCCGCAAGGATGTGGAGGGGTCGCTGTTCGTCGTCAAGAGGTGGGTCGCGGGGGAAATCAGGGCTTTAAAGTTTGACATGTATATTGGATCCGTTTGCTTACTGGTTATGTTGCTGGTGATTCAGGAACACGCAGCCCAGGTTCCAGTTCATCGTCATGAACAGGCGCAACACCGGTACGTGCATCTGTATCCCCCAGCTGATTAGTTTCTTGTTGATTAGGAGATGGTTTAAGCTGATTATTTGCCAGGATACAATCTAGACTGAACCAATAGGATTGATCATGAGAGATATTACACCAAACTTAAAGCACAATAGGCACTTAGATTGTCCAATGATCTTCTGCAGTATTGCATTGTACGTTTATTCCAGAGATTCTGATGAATTATTCTGTTGCATAGATTTGGCGGCTTGCGTGTTACAGTTACCGTACAATGATTACGTGCAAATTTAGACAGTGGACTGACCAATAGACTCGATCACGAAAAGGGAAAAAGGATCCTTTTTGGGATATTTCTAACCGTAGAACACCTTGGATCCTATCGTGACTTAAGAACATTCCTTTTGAGTGGTTTTCCAAGCCTTAACTCCTTTGTCATGTCACGTCGTTGTGTTGCACGCTGATCCATCATCTGTGCAAAACATACCTTTTCACTGACTAGCCGAGCAGCGGTCTCGTGTTGTATCTTTGTGTTACACTCTGATCCAACAGTTATCTGTGCCAAACACACCTTTTGAGTGATTAGCCCAGCAGTTTTTTGCAGTTGTGTTATGTTGTTGTGTTTCCCCTGATCCACCATTGTCCAGTGTACTAGGAATATCAGGATCCTCTAAAGAACTGTAGATCAGCAGATTTATTGATGTGTATTTGGCATAAATGCGGTCATCCATAAAGTAGTTTCTTTTGGGGAGTTCCATTTGTGTAGAGACCGGGTAAACACGTGGACTTTGTGCATGGTGAACCCACTTAGAGAACTAGGTGGTAATGCCTATATGAGCTGTCTGGTATCTCAATATGTTCAAGCCTTTTATGAAACGGCTTTAATTTTTACGGTATCTGGTGTCCTCTGACAGGACCTGCAATTTATGCTACTAGCTTTTTTGCTTCTATTGACAATAATTTAATGCAAAGATGCTATATATATGTGACGTGTCTGAGGATAATTCTTCTGTATGACTTTGATGGAAAGTTCAATTTTTTTTTTCAACAGATAATCTGGTGGAAGATCTTTTAAGTGATTTTGAATATGAACTTCAACCTCCATACTTATTGTACCGGAATGCTGCACAAGAAGTCAATGGAATTTGGTTTTACAATCAACATGACTGCGAAGCTGTTGCTAGCCTTTTTGGAAGGTAAAGCATTTTCATGCATCTTCCTCTCTTTGTCATGGCACGGACTTTTGTTTTGACTGCCTAAGTTGTGGACTGAAAACCATAGGAACGATATTAGACTATGTTAGTTAAGCTGAATGTTGAATGATCTAATATAAAGTCTGACCATGCACTTTTGAGATCAAGCTAGTTGAGGATGAATGCGAACTGCAGAATATTATCTAATTGAAGGAATATTGCCCTGGTTCACAGTCTAGTTGTAGTGAGACCTGTAATGGGAAATTACTAATCTGTTGTAGCTAATATAGAAGAGGTAGGTGAAATCATATTCAGTGCAGCATAACTTTCCTTGCTATCTCTAATGGAAAGGACATTTACTTTCTAAATGTGTTGTACATGCCTGTTGTAAGTTGAAACCACTACTTGCAGGTGGTTCTGAACATTACCGAGAAGTAATAGGGACACTTAGCTGTGGTTTCCTTTTCCAGTTTTCTGTTGCAACAAGCAAGCCAGAAGTAGCTACTAGAGACCCACATTGTGCAAAAGGCAATCTCAACCTTGTTAAATGTTAACCAGAACTGTGCATGCTAGTAAGAAATTTAGAGGATGGGAAATGCTTTCAACCTTTTGAATAGTCAGAGTTGTTGCATGTTCCCTGATTCCAATATCGTCTTGTTATTAATAATTGCATGTCACAAGAGGTTATTGTTTTTTTTTTTGATAAGCTTTGCCATACTCTCTTTTAATGATCAGTTTTTTTTTTACTTTGTTTCTCTTAAATATTCTGTGTGAGATTCTTTTCCTTGGACACCTTTTCTCAGTTCATAATATTTTTTTTTACTTTCAGGATACTGAATGCTTATGCCAAAGTACCTCCAAAAGCAAAAGTGCCTTCCACAAAAAGGTTTTTTTTCCTGTGGATTTGCCTACAACTAGAAATTTTTCTAGTCTTTTGTATTCTGTCACGTCATATTCATTGTATTGTATCCTTTGAATTTAGGACCTGTTCTTAAACTTTTTCTATTCTAATGTGTCACAGTGAGTTTGAGGAATTGGAGGCTGTTCCTACATCTGCTGCTATAGATGGTCCCCTCGAACCTCCGCCAGCATCCACAGCTGTGGCCTCTGATGCCCCTGATGAATCATTGATCAATTACTTCAATGTATGTTTACCTATAATAAACTTCACATGTTTTCATTCATTCTGCATTGTTTTAAACACTGAAATATTATCGTTGAGTCAAACAGTGCTTATATCGTGTTTTAAACAAATCTACAGGGAGCTGCTAACATTGGAAGTGTGCCAAGTGCACCGTTGGCTGGAAGAGTGCACCCGGCCACTGAGAGCATTCCTTCTTCCCATGTGCCATTGATCATTCCATCTGCTGCTCCAACGCATCAAACGCCCCCTTCAGTTGTTTCATCAGCTCCGCCGCTGCCCCTCCATGAAGCCAATGCCCACGCTAGCCGTTCAACGAATCTTGTAACACCAGCTTTCTTTGCACCTCCATCATCCTCATCACCATCACTAGCACCACCAGGTTCATCTGTGGTGCCTACAGCACCACCCCTGCATCCAACTCCAGTTTCTGCTCAACGACCTCAATATGGCACCCCTCTACTCCAACCTTTCCCACCGCCAACCCCACCTCCTTCGCTTACCCCCGCACACAATGACAGACCTGTTGTTACAAGGGATAGAGTCAAGGATGCCCTCCAGAGTCTTGTTCAGGTATGTTTGACACTGGAAAGTAATAAAACACTTGATGCTTAATTCCATACCTTGTCTAACTTTCTCATGCCGCGCCAAACAGAACGACGAGTTCATCGATTTCATCCATCGTGAATTGCAGAAGTCACTTGTATAGACTGCTTGCTAGTCTCTGCAGAGCTTGTGGCTGGTGACAACAGGAGTGCCGCTTGTGTTCTTTTTCGAGTTTTGTATGATTCACCTCATCAAACCTCCGTATAGTTTTGCCTTGTGTATTAATGTAGAGTCCCTATAGGAATGGATCTTAGCGTTGATGTCGTCCTTTTTGTTTTCTAATTGCCTTGCTGGATGTGTCATAGCATATTTATTTGTGTAATTTGGAAATGGAAGTAATACAAGGTTTATGTAAGGGTGTTAAAAAGTACTCCGCATCGTTTTGGAGCAACAAGCTCGTCGCGTTTTGCCGAGCGGGCAAGCATTCTTTTTTGTGTGTGTGTGTGTGGGAGGGTAGCGGGCAAACATTCGTTTTGGAGTAGTACGTTGGTTTGCTGGGGGCTTGCGGCTTCGCTACCCATATGTATCATGTGCTTTCCAACGAGCTGCGCGTTCTTACAGAAATTCAATGGCAGCAGAAATGAAATAATGGAGCCTCCTTGCTAGTAGTAGACGTTTTGACAGCCGACCCGCGTATAAACTATTTGTACAAAACAGACTCGGATCGTATTTACATTCATATCCGCATATGTTTTTTTTTCCCAAGAAAAAGAAGGTAAATCTGTACCCCGTCAGTATGCACACTTGTCGTATCGTATGTGTCTGTTTCCATGTACAGACCAGAGACCACGGCTGTGGCCCTGGTGGTCACCGGAACATGAGCATGACGAGGAAGCTGACGAACGCGGCGGCTCCGACGCCGGAGCAGCAGAGGTCAAGCAACCCCTCCCGCCTCGCCTTCCACTCCTTCCTCGCCCTTTTCCCCTTCACAAACTCCCCGTACCTTCGCCGCGCCTCCTCCTCCGCTCCCCGTTTCCTGGGCCCCGCCATCGCGGCAGCCACCGCGGGCAGCCCTTCCCTCCCGCTGACCCCGCCGCCGTCCGCGCCTTCCACGCACAGGCTGACCTCCCGCACGTGCCCGTACCTTTCGTCGCACGTGACGCACGCGTCGAGGGCGAGGCCGCCGCCGTCGCCGAGCACGAGGGTGAAGCGCGCCACGGCGTCGCCGGTGAGCCACTTGCGGTCGACGGCGACGGGGCGGCGCGTCGACGCGTTGACCGCGCGGCCCGTGCGCGGGTCGATGAGGATCCAGCTGAGGGAGAGCTCCGACGGCGTCATCATCAGCAGCGGCGCCGTGAAGCCTTCCTGCACGAGCGCGTCGATGCGGAACGGCGAGCCGAGGAACCATGGCGATGCGGCGTCGGTCTCGATCACCCGCGACATGATGCACGCGTCGCCGTGGTGGAGGTCCACCGCGGAGACCAGCCGCTTCGGGAGGCACGTGGAGGTTGGCGTTGACGGAGGCGCGGAGGAGGGAAAGGGGAAGGCGTCGGCGAAGAGCGCGCGGGGGTGGTGGAGGACGGCGTCGCGGTCGTGGAGGGAGGGCCACGTGGCGAGGCAGAGCGCGCGCCACGTGGCCGGGTCGGACGCGAGCGCGTGGAAGGCGGTGCTCGCGCTGCCCAGCGCCGCCAGCGACGCGCCGTCCAGGCGGCGGAGCACCAGCGCCAGCACGTCGGCGGGGAGGTCCTCGATGGTCGTCGTCGTCGTCGAGGCTGCCGTGTCGCCGCCGCTCGCCGGAGAACGGAGGTCAACGGCGTGATCGAGATCAAGACCACAACCGCCCGAGCCGCTGGCCATGTCTCAAGAAGCTCCTTTGCTACCAGGATCGATTGCAGAATCCGGGTTTCTGGTGTGTTGCGAGCTACAAGTTGAATTTGTTGTTGTGATGATGGGGGGAGGTTCGAATGGAAGCGGCCGGGTGGTTTGTCTATAAATGGGTAGGGGCGGGTCAGCGATCAGAGCGCGCGTATGGAAAGCGAGACGTTTCTGCGCTCCAGCGCGACCGGGAGCAGACGCACGGTCGCACTTTTTTTTTTTTTTTTTTTTTTTTTACTCCCTCTCGTCTCTTTTGTTTGGCATCTAGATCTCTCTCTCTGCTTTGCGTCGTTGAAAAGCAAGGTTCGGAAAGTTCTTCCTTCCGTGACGACGCGTCTGCGCTGAGGCGCTGACGCGTAGGACCATCTGTCATGTTAAGTGCTTCGTCTTTGACTGACGTGTCAACTAATTATAAAGGGAGAAGCAGCCAGCGGGTGTTGGATTTGGCCTGCGGCTGATGGCGCGTGACGTAGCGGATAGGCACGTCTCCCGGTCTCCGATTTATATTTCTTATATAAGAAAAAAAAAAGATCGAGACATAGCCGTGGCGGCTCCGCTGGGGCGTCGCCGTCCGCGCGCCTGTGGCAGCGAGCGTGTTGGCGATGGAGTATGGATGGAGACTCCGTTGGTTTGCAAGACACGGTCGGTTGCATTGCATCGCCCGGCACGTGACGCGAGTGTTATGTTGATGCCGAACAGTACATGGTCCATCTCCAACGTGCTTTTTTTTCTCCCCGCCATTAATGGCTCGCGCTAAACTAACTATTTTTTTATTTCAAAATTGTTATTATCATTGACTTTTTTTATTATCTTTGATCATTCTCTTATTCAAAATATTTTTTTAAATATAAAAAGTTATAAATTATATTTAAATTTTATCAAGTAATAAAATAAATCATAAAAAAATATATAATATTTTTTAAATTTTTTTAAATCAGATGAATGATTAAAATTAATAAAAAAATCTTAATAATGATAATAATTTTGAAATGAAGTGACCAAACGTGTGCTCTGCCGACTCGTTCGCGTGTCACCCTGTGCGCCGAAACAAACAGCACGCGGTCGACCGCCGACCTCTTTCTTCCTGGGGACGGCGCGGTTTGCTGACTTGAGCCGCCTCGCATGTGCATTATTCCGGTTGCGAGAACGGTGTTTTGGCATGCGAGTTTTTTTTTTCGCTTTTTGTTTGTTGAGGATAAGAAGGGCGGGCGTGTCATCGATTCGAAAGATCAAGATCGGTACGAGTACGAGCGCTTCATTTACTGTTGCATGACAAAGTGTTGGTGCGATCATCTGAAAGGTGGTAACACTTCTTCCACGAGAAATAAATCCGCGCTAAGAAACAATCCTCCGTTTGCACGGTCTACTTTGCCATCTCTTTCTCTGCGTTTTCGCGTCCTGACTCCTGATTGGTCTACGTCTCCATGTTGGCACGGCTGCAGTGCGAAACTGACCCAGGCGCGGGAGAAATGGTCACCACGAAACACCAAGTAGTAGTACGTACAGCATACGCTATTTAAGCTTTTCTTCTTTCCTTCAAAAATTGAAGCCGCTTTTCCAGCGATGGATGTGCAACCAGATTGATGCCCTGATAGCGCCGCGAACCTGCTACGAGAGTTGCCTCTACCACGGAGACGAAGACGCTTACTAGCACGCAGCTCCAGCCGTTGGCGCGTCACTCTCCTCAGTCTTCGATCATTATATAAAAATTACTCTTGAAAAAGGATTTAAAAGATTTCTAATCTGTTGGAAGTAAAAAAATAAGTCATGTTCTCCAACAACTCCTAATAATTCGTTTACTAAAAATTAAAATTATATCACATGTATCGCAATAATCCAATAATCTGTTAGAAGTATAAAAAACCATAAGAATATACTTTTATCAGAGAGTTCCAATCGAGTTGTTAAATTTAAAGAGTCATGGATCTTATTTTGAGAGTTGCTATGTTTAAAAATCTTATTTAGAAAACGGTTTGGAGGGTTTTTTTAATTACTTTTTAAATTTTAGTGTAGGAACCTTATAACGGTTGAGCTTCTTCAGAGCTCAGCTTCACACGCACGTGCCGTCCAAGCTACGTGGAGCACGAGCAGAGGTCATACACGATACAGTTTTAGTTTGGTACACAAACTTGCGGATGTGTTGCTGTAGTAATTCAATGGTTTTGACGAGCCTGTCACGGCTTACTAAGACGTTAAACTGCTTCCCTGTTGCTAATGTTATCGCTTGTTTAACATCGTCTTGTGAGCAGAGGATCAGCAGTCCACCGTGTGCGCGGTTCCTGTCGATTTCGTCTCCCCTCCCGTCTTCATTTCGCTCAACGACCGAGTATATGGTCATAATCTGGACACGGAAATCAATCAACATGATCCACTTGTCATAAACTACAGATCACACTGAAACCTTTTTCTTAGCGTGATTGAAGTATGAGCATGATATGGTTGTTAGGTTGAGACAACGATCGAGCCCATCAATCGAGTAAAAAAAGGTTTCTGCCTCTTTCAAATGACTCAACTTCAGAGTCCACCCTGTAACCAACATCAATATGCTAGTGCAATTTTTATTTTTTGAGGAAACAGTGCATATTAACAACAAATACTGGGAGGTACATAAGTCTGCATAAGCTAGTTCATCTGATAGTGAAGGGAAATTAAAGAGCATTATGCTTTCTGGTTCATCAACTCCTTTGGCTCGTAACCACCAGCACCTACCAGACCATTCTTTTTATATTTATTATAGTGTGCTGCCAAAAATGACAAATACTTGTCATTTCTTTCTTTCTTGTCTCATATATATGGGCTGATAGGACCAATTGATATGTTACGATACTAGTTTTTACTGGGTAATATAAGGTACTACAAGGGTTCGTCGCCGGCAAGGAGCCGATCGCCGCCGCCGCCGCCAAGTTCTTCTTCCGTGCCAAGCCAAAAGCCCCCCCCCCTCTCTCTCTCTCTCTCTCTCTCTCTCTCTCTCTCTCTCTCTCCTTGTTCTTATCCTAGCTGCACGCACGCCACTCTGTTACAAGCCATTTAGGCTGGTTGGGCTAACAAGTAATAAAGCTAGATACTTTGGATTGGGCTTCTTAGTATGAAGTCATCGGCCCAGAGAAATGCGGGCACCTTCCAGTGTCGATGCAGCTTCCTGGCGTGAAGGCGGCTTCTTGGAGTGCACTTTGGGTTCTGGGATGCTGACATCCCTCCCTCCTTGAGAATCAGCTTGACCCAAGCTGAAGCTTCTAGATACATCGTCCTCAACTTTTCTTCATCTTCCCAGGTGGCCATTTCTTCAGGCCAACTGGACTACTTAACTAGCAACTGGGGTACCACCCGCCCATGGCGATGACACAACCTCTGATCCAGAAATGAAACAGGAACAAGTGAAATATCAGAATCAACAGGAAGTGACGAGCTAACCTGTTTCAGATTGCCAATTGCTTTCTTTAGTTGAGACACATGGAAGACCGGATGAATTGAGCTTGTTTCAGGCAGTTGAAGTTTATAAGCAACTGCATTGATCTTCTCTATAATGGGAAATGGTCCGAAAAAACAGAAGGACAACTTGTAATTGGTCCAAAGAAACAGAAGGACAACTTGTAATTGATGTTTGCACATAGGGTTGCAATTTAAGAAACACCTTGTCACCAACAGAGAATTATCGCTCACTTCTTTTCTTATCTGCCTGGGACTTCATTCTTTGTTGTGCTCGCTGTAAGTGTTGATGGAGAAGTCCAGTCATCAACTGTCTCTCTTTCAGCCAATCATCTAATTCAGCTGGTTCACAAGCTTCAATGCTGGAGATGCCAATATGATCATATGAATACTCATACAGGACTTCGAAAGGGGATTTGCCCAAGGATGAGTGGTAACAGCAATTGTGCCACAACTCAGCTAGGGAAAGCCATTGAGCCCATCTACTTGGACATGCTTGAACAAAACAGCACAAGTATGCCTCTAAACACTGATTTACCCTCTCAGTTTGTCCATCAGATTGAGGATGATAAGCACTACTCATATTCAGTTGAGTGTTACTTCTTCTAAATAATTCTTGCCAAAAGGTACTTGTAAATATCTTGTCTCTATCAGATATTATAGCTTTTGGAAACCCATGCAATTTGAATACATAATCCATGTATGCATTTGAACAGTCTTGGCAGTAAAAGGGTGAGACAATGGCACAAAATGAGCATATTTGGAAAATTTGTCCACTACTACCAGGATGCAATTATAATGCTTTGATATAGGGAGACCTTCAATGAAATCAAGTGACACTACTTGCCAAGCATGATCAGGTATTGGTAAAGGAAGTAATAAACTTGGGTATTTTACTCTTTCTGGTTTGGCTTGCTGGCAAGTATAGCATTCTGCCACAAATTGCTTTATGTGAGCTTTCATTTTGGGCCAGTAGAAGACAACTTTAATTCTTTCGTAAGTTACAGGAAACCAGAGTGTCCCCCTGTTCCTCTCGCATGCAAAGCCAACAATATCTTTTCTTGTAATGATGCATTGCCCCCCAACCAAATTCTATTTTTGGATCTGAGTATGCCATCCTTGAATGTAAAGTATTTTATCACTTCTCCTTTAAGAAGGGCATCAATTACTCTGGTACTGGTAGGATCCATAAGGTAACCTTGTGCTACTTCCTCAAGCCATACTGGTCTGAGTACTGACATAGAAAGATAGTCCACAGTGTGCTTATCTAGATCAAAATTAGGTCTTCTTGAAAGGGTGTCTGCCACACTATTTTCTGACCCCTTTTTATAAACCAACTTATATTGTAGGCCCAAGAGCTTTGTTAAGGCCTTGTGCTGCCATGGTGTAGACAGTCTCTGATCATCCAAATGTATGAGACTTCTCTGTTCAGTTTTGATAATGAACTCTGCATGTTGCAGATAAGATCTCCAATGGTCAACTGCAAATAAGATGGACAGACATTCTTTCTCATTGGTAGAGAGGCCTTTAGTTCGAGGGCCTAGAGCTTTACTGATGTAGGCTATAGGATGACCTTCTTGCTGCAAAACTGCACCAATACCTTTATCACTAGCATCTATCTCTATAACAAACTGCTTTGAGAATTGTGGTAGAGCCAATACAGAGGCAGATATGAGGGTTTCCTTCAGAGAACAAAATGACTACTGAGTTTCCAGAGTTCAAGTGAATAGCACTCCCTTCTTTAGCAGATTTGTCAGTGGTTTGGCAATGATGTTGAAATTTCTGACAAACTTCCTATAGTAGCCGGCCATACCAAGAAAGCTTCTAATGTCTTTAACATTCAGGGGTGTTGGCAAAATTTGAACAATTTTCACTTTGTTGGGTCAGTGGATACTCTCTTAGAGCTAATGATGTGGCCAAGATACTGTAGTTGCTGTTGTGCAAATGAGCATTTACTGAGTTTAGCATACAAACTATGATCCTTAATTATCTGCAACACTTGTTTGATATGCTGCACATGGTCTTCCAATGTCTTACTGTAAATGAGGATATCATCCATGAAGACAACCACACACTTTCTTAACAGGCTGGCCAAAACTGTATTCATGACTCCTTGGAAAGTTGCTGGTCCTCCTGTGAGACCATAAGGTAGCACCTTATATTCATAATGACCATGATGTGTTTGAAATGCAGTTTTGTATTCATCCCCTGGCTTGAGCCTTATCTGTTGAAACCCTGATCTCAAATCAAGCTTGGCAAAGTATGCTGCACCAGCAAGTTCATCTAGTATTTCTTCCATAAGTGGTAGAGGGTACTTGTTTTTAAGAGTATATGCATTCAGTCGTCTGTAGTCCACACATAACCTCCAATCACCATCTTTCTTTTTGACCAACAGTACAGGCGAAGCAAAAGGACTAGAGCTATTCTGAATGACTCCAGTAGACAACATTTCAACAATTTGCTTCTCTATTTCATCCTTCTATGCTAGGGTGTATCTGTAGGGACGCAGTCTAAATGGTGTAGTGCTAGGAAGTAATGGTATGGCATGATCTTGGTTGCGCCTTGGTGGAAGTCCTTTTGGTTCAGAGAATACATGTGAGTATTGCTGAAGTATAGCTCTGATGGCTTCTGGTAAATCACATGGTAATGATATCTCCTGAGCAACACATAGTTCTAAAATTTGCTCTATGGCATCCTGCTTCATTAGACATTGAAATGCTTCCAATGGTAGTAGGGGACAATGATTTACCACTGGTGTCACCCCTTGTAGTGATATGTTAGCACCTCTATGTAGGAATGAGAGTTTCTTGGCAGTCCAATCAATCTGCATGGGACTATTAGCCTCCAACCAGTCCATGCCTAAGATTATATCATAACACCCCAGAGATAGCACCTTCAGGTTGGTATGGAAAGAATGCCCCTGACATAACCATTGGCAAGCAGGGTATTCTGTATCACATATTAGGATTCCTCCATCAGCTATCTTCACCTTGATGGGTTGCTCCAGCTTCCTGCTACCAGGCAATGAATTCACAATATGCTGGCTAATAAAACTGGATGAACTTCCAGAATCCACTAACATTAGAACTTCATGGTTAGCAACATATCCCTTTAGCCTTACAGACTTGTTGCCTTGAGTACCATTCACAGCTTGTTTTAGTATAAAGTGAAGTTGCTCTTCAATTACAGATTCATCCTCATAAGAGTCCATGAAGCTTTTGAATTCTTCATCCATTGGTTCAGATAGCAAAGACCAGAGTTCCTCCACCATATGTATTAAAACAGTTCCAGCACATTTGTGATTGTGACCCCAACGCTCCCCACACTTGTAGTAGAGTCTTTTGGATCTTCTATATGCTCTGAGTGTTGTTAACTTATCATCCCAGCTCTTGTTCCTTGAACCTTCAAGTGGTCTCCCCTCTTCCATCACTGGAGAAGTTATATTCACCTTGCCAGAAGGGAGAGATGGTAATGGCAGTGCTGGAGCTCGACAATTGGGTCTAGAATAACCAGAATACTTATTACGCTTGAATTCCTTCCTGGGTTGTCTGACCATCACTTCCTCCTACAACAAAGCCAGAGAACTAGCAGTATCTAGGTCTTTTGGACGTTAAATAATTATAACAGCTCAAATATCTTCTTTTAGTCCATCTACAAACTTTATGGTCATAACTTCAGGACTTAGACTACCATCATGAGCAAGTAACTAATGAATAAGCACATCAAATTGTTCAATGTATTCTGCTACACTACCATTTTGAGTGATGTGAAAAAATTGACGTATGAGAGCACTATGTTCATCCCTGCCAAACCTATTGCTGACAGCTAGCCCCAGTTCTTCCCACGACCTTTTACTAACTTTATGCTCTATGGACTGGACCCAATAAACAGCAGACCCTTCAAAATGCATGACAATAAATTTTACCCAATGCTCAGGGGGCACACAGTACAACTCAAAGTAGGTTTCGCAGCGTTTCTTCCATAACTTTGGGTTGGTACCATCAAATTGGGGAAAAGTGACATGAGGAACATTAACACCCAGGCTAGACAATTGACTACTCATGGAACTTCTACCGGCAGAATTATCCAAATGGAAAGGAATAGGAGTATAATTCTAGGCAACTTTCACACCTGTCACCAGAGGCGGTTCGTAAGTGGTAACCACTCCGAAACCGTGCCCCCGGTGGTGAATGTCGTCGCGGTGGCCAACTGGCCCTGACGCTGCCGCAGGAGCGGTAGCCTCCAGATGGGCGGAGGCCGGTGCCAACTGCTTGGAATCTACCGCATCAGAGTGATGGGAATCTTGGGTCCTGGTGGTGGACACCCCGTGGCGCGTGAGTAACTCGCGCAATTCCGAGACTGAGGTGCGGAGCTCAGCCATCTGCGAGTCCATGCCCGGCTTCCATGAGTCAAACTGAGCCTTCGCAGCAGATAGATGCGTTACCGAAAGTTGCAGGTCGGTGAGCAGTCGAGTGGTGGTGCTGAAGCGATCATCCATCCTCTTCATGGTGATCTCATGATTTTCATCTGCCTCGCGCCTGGATTCATCTTGCTTCTCATTGAGGATCTCGACGAGAGCCTTCAATAGTGACTCCTCTTGGCGAACTGGTTCCTGTGGGGGCGGATCCCGCGGGGGAGGATCCTTGGCGCTGTCGCGCCCGCCAACAGCTCCTGGACCCATGAGCTTGATCTCTGGGTGGGCGGCGTGCTGGAGACGGGTAAGGTGG
Source organism: Eleusine indica (assembly GCA_030378355.1). Taxonomy (NCBI): domain Eukaryota; kingdom Viridiplantae; phylum Streptophyta; class Magnoliopsida; order Poales; family Poaceae; genus Eleusine; species Eleusine indica. The sequence continues at coordinate 42,917,015 of CM059501.1, read as the reverse complement.
GTGGGGAACTCCAGCGCGGCGAAACCTGACTCTGATACCAGATGTCATGATACTAGTTTTTACTGGGTAATATAGGGTACTACAAGAGTACGTCGCCGGCAAGGAGCCGACCGACGCCGTCGCCGCCAAGTTCTTCTTCCGTGCCAAGCCAAAAGCCCCTCTCTCTCTCTCTTTCTCTCTCCTTGTTCTTATCCTAGCTGCACTCACGCCACTCTGTTACAAGCCACTTGGGCTGGTTGGGCTAACAAGTAATCAAGCTAGATACTTTGGATTGGGCTTCTTAGTATGAAGTCCTCGATCTAGGGAAATGCGGGCACCTTCTAGTGTCGATGCAGCTTCCTGGCACGAAGGCGGCTTCTTGGAGTGCGCCTTTGGGTTCTAGGATGCTGACATGATACTAACTCCAAAGCTGTCTATTTCTTCCAAGACATTTCAGAAATTACATCCTAACAATGAGGCAATGAAATCTCATCAATATGGTAATGTATCAACTCGATACACGACTAAAGTCCAAGCTTTTCTTATGCGCACTCAGTGTTTTTATCTTTTATAGAGGGTCAAGACACACACAAGCCTTGGCACCACTGTATCATCCTTTCCCATTCAATACAACCCAAAACACTAGGCTTATCTCACATGTCAATTAGAAGAAATAATCTACGTATGTTTTTCATCATGTGTCCCTTTCATAGAGGAATAATCAACCTAAGAAAATTCTTCATCATGACATCCACATAATAAGTAGGATCAATAAATATTACAATTAAAACATGTTTAGATTCTCAAAACAAGTTCCAATGCAACAAAGCCAAAAAATATTGGCGGCCGAAAGACTAGAAGAGTTATAAAAAAATGGAGGAAAAAACATCTTCAACTTCAATCATTTGTTGCATAAAATTCATCATTTCTTCTTGAAACGTATTCATCGTATTACAATTAAAGCATATTTAGAGACTCTAAATAAGTTCTCAATGCTACTTCCCTAACTGATTTTATAACTTACATAATTCTACAACTATGAGTTAATCTGCATGGTTCTTTTCACCATTGATCAAGTTTCAACTTTGCTTTTAAGGAAAAATGGGGATTTTTAAACCGCTTTGAATCCTCTAGGATGTTGGCCCTAGTGAAAGGGAGCTTTTCGTAGCTGTAAGTGGAAAGATAAAAATGGGTTCAAAAAGAGTCGAATTAGGGAAAAAGAAATATGGTTGGTTTTGCTGAATTGATATAACTAAGAAATGATCATCAACTTAATATATGATGAACATAATGATTGTAATATTCTATAGAAAACCAAACTAATATTCTATATGAGAAAATTTTGATCCTAGTCAAAACAATTTACCAAATTCCAGCTAATAACTACAAATTCTATTAATCACGTAAGAGATATCTAAACTTATAAAAATATGACATAGCTACATGAATCATTTATACATGATTAAGAAATAAAGCATTATATACAGGTACAACTTTGCATTTGATGAAACCGTTTGCAAGTAAGTATTATCTCATCATTTTACTATACTAGCTACTACCCCGCGCGTTGCCGCGGCCAAGGCAAACTTACAGAATATTCACCAAATTAATTGAAAAATCACATAATGTTGTTGAAAAATCAATAATAAATTGATGACATAATGTTGATTATAAATCAATAATAAATTGATGACACATTTCATTTTTTGAACTGATATTTACCTGAGCATGTAAAAGTTGAAGAAAACAAACCAGAATGTGAGAATATATATTGATCTACCATTCTTCTTTATATAAGCATGATGTCGATCTTACCATTCCAGTGGGCATAAGAGAACACTTTAGTTGTACATTATAAAAGCACTAAATTCAAATTGACAAAAGGGCATCCCCATATCGTGAAGATTCAGCATGAAAAATGACAATGTTGTTTTACCGATATGTAAACTTCACACAATGTTTAGGGGTGCGCTAGAAATAAGAGCTAATAAAGCTTCGAGGCAGCCTAGTTCGAGTTTGTTACAGCTACATCTCAGTGGGAATGGGAAATCCAAATAACATCATCTCATGAAAATGGCTAAATTTTTCTCATCACTGACCACGCTGGTGCCCAAATCTGGCAACTGCCATTGCTGTTGTATAGTCTGAAGGTGATAAAAGTTATATATTTAGGATCAAAATCTGCACATGCTAATATATACCTCATACAATGGTTGTTGCACAAAACCTGAAAGATTAAAATGAAAAGATACATCAGTAAATTACTGTTTGATTGCTAAAATATCTCCTTTGACCCCTAAAGCTAAAAAAGAGTTGTGTCAAAGAAAAGGATATGACAAAAGAGTTGAATAATAAAATTTGTAGCATTAATAGAAAGGAGAAACTACACAGGTATTATGCTAAGATTCATTCATTCATTCTATAAGCTAAATTTATCTGCATGTGCTCATCATGATGTGAGGACATATCAATTGAGTTGGAAAAAAATGAATTATCTAAAAAACACATTGCCTCGAGTTTGGAGTAGCATATGCATAGAACTATATATTATGATTGATGGAGCAGTCATAATAATCTAAGCCTTTGGCAGAAACATCAGCTGAAAACTGCAAACAGGCAGACTGGAAAAAAAAAATTGTTACCCTCGGCTCAATTTGCGAAAGCTGAATTTATATAAGAAAATAGAATTGAACACACATAGACTAGAAATTTACTTTAAAGGCATTAGAAAATTATAAAACTCTGATTTACTTTAAAGGCATTAAAAAATTACAGAACTCTGTATGAGCTAACCTGATTTAGGTATCAAAGTCAGGGATAATTTTTTACTAAAGTAAATTATACATCGTTGCCCGACTGCACAACATACCAGCAACCAAATGATAAAAGAGATGAAGAGAAGTATCTTCATTGTTTGTCATCAGAGAACAACTGCTCCCCTCCTCACATGTAAAGAAATATGAAGTGTTTGTGCATCTATATTTAACACTACATAATAATTTAAATATCCTAGGAAAAAAGATGAATGCAACAAATCTAAAGTCGTCAAGAAACATAGGATGCAAGACTAATACAGGGTAGGTGGCGATGGCCTTTAAATTGACACTAGCTAGGGTGCCGCACCTTGTGTGGCAGTCAACTCATCGGAGTGTGTGACTGAGGAAAGATCAAGTTGTCGGCATCATTATCCATCAAAGCCAAGCGTATGCCCCTACGGGAAGAACTTGTGTCCCTGCTGACATGCTACCGATGCAAGATAATGCGAAGCTGTTGCCGCTACTTGCATCTCGGGTCGATCCGCTAGAGCGCCGCCGTAATTTGGAGCCTCCATCCAACCATTGAAGGTCATATGCATAATGCTTTCCATCCCCTGAGTTGTGCTGGTGGAGGCAGCTCACAAGGCCGGTGGAGGGAGGCAGCATAGGAATTTGATGGCAGCGCTGGTTGTGAGAGAAAGGGTGACGCAATCTGACTCAACAAATGCGGCGAGCAGGGCGGGATGGGCGTTGATCGCAGTTGTGAGGTGTGGGAGGGTGCAGCAGCGGCTGACAGGGAGCGGATCGGGATTCAGGAGCTAGATTGGGGAGCACGGGCACCCCTACGTGATGGGGAATGGATTGGATATGGTCGGGGCGAGGCGAGTGGATGACAATGTCGTTCGATGGTTCCGGAGGCGGGGCTGTTGCGTTCTGCGTGGCCAGATGAAGGCTTGGTGGGATCCGACCGACGGTGCGATTGTCACCCGGTGGCTGCAAGCGGCGCGTTGGTATTAGTACTATAGAAACTACAGTAACACGGGGAGAACGATGGCCGGAGAGCAATGGCACGTATCAAGGTTGGAGAACGCTGATAGTACATCTTCGAGAATAAAGATCTAGGTAGATTTGGCACCAAGTTCTTCAGTATATTTTGCAAAACATATTTTAAACTATTTTAATTAACATTACTTCTATTATTGATCATAGCATCATCCAAGATTGACTATAATGTTAGTTTTCTAGTTATTAGTCTTCATTCATATCATGTTGTTACATACATATATATATCACTGCATGGTCATCTACAATTCTAAAATGATGTAGCAACATATCGCCTTCTATACCTTTTGGATTACATTAGATGGGGAACTGATCCTCAATCAATTTAATAGTATATGTTTTATTTTCTGTATATCATAACCATAATTCACAAACAGAGATTCATGTTTGGTAAGAGTTGTATTAACAAGTTAGTAGTTGTGGATAGAAGGATGGTTCTTGTAAACTACTAAATTCAATATTGTTACGATATATTGAAGAGAAGAGAGGAAGAATCTACATGATAGGTCTATATAATAATAAATACAATAAAGATAGGTCTTGGAGTACATTATTATAAAAGACGGCTTTAAAAAAATACTTGTAAATTGAAAGATATTTTATACCTAGGAAGAGATATTCAAGGTTGTCAACTTCAACAATATGAAATAAAATCACAATATTAATTTGATTGATATACTTTTTTCGTTCTTAAATTATTATCATTAGAAAACAACTTAAAGTTTGAGCTAAACTTGTCCTAAAGACATCCAAGAATGAAGAGAGTATCATGTATATACATGGGCCCTATCTACAAGAAGGACATGCATGTACATGGACCATGTCAACTGGACTGGCCTGAAGCATGAAATTTTTTGTCCGGCCTAGACACGACATGACCCGGAATATTTTGCTCTAGAGCCAGCATGGCCCGAGGTGTCATGCCGTGCTTGGGTCGGAGGTGCGGCCTGATGCGCGGCACGACACAACTGATTTTAGATATATTAAATATAATTATACTCTGTTGTAAAACAAACAATGAGTCCTAGTGTGGTGGTAGGTTCACTTCTTCGTTTCTTTGAGATCCTCTGTTCGAATCTCTTTTCCCCCTCTGTTTTTGCAATATTTAACACTGAATTTTATTATTACTTGTATTAGATAGTCTTTGTGCTAGATGGGATGTCATGCCTAATAGGCCGGTCCGACACGATTACATATTCCGTGTTGTGCCGTGGGCCGGTGCATGAGTCGTGGGCTATTAACATTTAGCACTGAATTTCATGTTATTTGTATTAGATAGTCTTCGTGCTAGATGAAATATCATGTCGGCCTGACACGATTACATATTTCCGTGTTGTGCCATGGGCCGGTGCATGAGCTGTGGGTTGCATTGGCATGGCCCAATAAGCTCGACGTGCCGGGCCAGCTGAAACTAAACGTGTCGGGCCCAGCTGCCCATTTGGCCATGTTATAACATGGGCTGTCCGTATTGGCATACTGGCATGGTAATTTGTGGCATCACGGACGCACACGTAGTATTATCGCACTAAAATAGCGTCCGTGATGCGGCTTTGTGACACGTAGCGTCATTAGATTATGATGAGTCTTCTTCGGTTGTACTGTAGTTACTATAGGATATAGGAAAACAACAGTGACGCGAACGCGTTAGGCACAGCGGCTCTGTCTCTACATACTCTTTTCTGTGCACGTTTGTTGCGCAGTCCTTCCTTTTGCTTGTACTATGTGTTGTGTGCACACTGGCCAAGCGAGTCAAAGCAAAGACGGCGTTCGGTACACAGCATCGTCCTTGCTCGATTATATACAATACACGCATAAATAAAGTACTGTTTCTCGCTGCCATGCGTGTGTCCTCGTGTCGATCTCTGCGGAGTAGAGAATACAGTACGTACACACCATTGGAGCAGTATACGACGACCCTCAACTGCTACGCAGTTAGACACGCGACCATGGTGTTCCGTAAGCAGGGCACGCACAGCAATGCCAGTGACTCTGCTTATGGTCTGTCTGCAGTACAGTACGTACCAGACTATTCCTATCTATCCATACATCCATCGCGAAAGAGGCGGAATCTGACACCTCGTGTAGGCTACTGGGATATACAGTATAAAGAGGCGGAATCTGACACCTCGTGTAGGCTACTGGGATATACAGTATATATGGTATGATTTGGCCTTCCTGATTCTCTCGTCTCCTCTTGTAGTATCTCCATGGTCCAAGCTCGAACTCCAATCGTAACTTAAGCTTGCCCTTTTGCTGCAAGAATAAAATTAAAACCATCTGTGCAAACTCGTCGGGTATATAACATTTGAGAACCTTTTTTACGCGGGATCGATCCAAGTCAAAGGAGGATGCCCAAATGCACAGTCGCAGGACTATCCTACTAGCTAAACAGATGCCGTTCGCATCAAAACCCTGTGCTATCGGCCCAGATAAATCGATTCTACCTGCTAGGTAGGTCAGCAGCACGCATGGTCATGGACCACCCCGATCAAAAGGGATGCTACGTGCTGGTGCTGCACCAAAACAACACTATTTTAATTATACGGGACGGGCGTATCATTGGAACGTACATTATGCTCGATCTTCAAAATTGACACCTCATATGTATGGGCCTATGGGGTATGGGTGTATGGCCTCCCACACAGCTTTGTTCCTGCTATTCAGATCTTATACTCTTTTTTGAAAGATCATCTATTCAGATCTTACACTACATAAGTGTAGCTGTAGTGGAGTATCTACGATTATCCAAAACTCATATCTAGCTAGTAGCTCAGAAGATGCTGCACGCGACAAAGAAGAGATAACGAACCAGCATCTTCTTTTTTAGAATAATAGGTCTCCTCTCATTTTATTATTGCAATAAAACGATGTTGTTCGATACAGGTTCAACAATAAAAACTCGAGATTCATTATTCACTGCCCTATTACAGTCAGTTGATCGAACTGACACATGTTCTTGCATTCTGCATCTCTTGGTAGCTCACTGCGTGGCGTGAGACTCCGTCCTGTTGTGGCGAACACCACCACTCTTGCGCTGTGATCATCTATCTTGAGGCCGCATTCTTCTCCCATGCTCTGTAACATTTCATCCAAAAGCTTAAGTTGATAGAAAAATATATATAATTCACTTATACTTCAATACTCCTCATCACGTGCAGCTCTTCCTCATCACGTGCAGCTCTTTTAGATTGACTATAATTTATTTTAATAAATCGTATATGTCAGAATTCAAAATCGAGACCTTTAGTTTTGATATCATATTGAGTTACTATGTATTAACTAATTCATCCAAAAACTTAATCTAACAGAGAAAGATAAATCATTCACTTATACTTCAACAGACCGGTGGCACATGAGCAGACTCCCCGCCGAGCGTCCCACTCAACTTGAGGGAGAACAGTGCAGGGGCCAAAGGGACAGTGTGCCGCCGCTGGACGAGATCCTCCTCGTGGCCTGCGCGCCGCCGCGGGCGTCGCCGTACGTGGCTGTCGTGACAGGGCACGGGCAGCAACCGGGCATGGGCTTGCGGCGCCTGGCGGTGGCTTGCTTACCGCTTGTCATTGCTGAAGGTCCACTTGTCATAGGAATAGTCGTATTCCGTAACTGTAGAACCTCCGTACTACGTGAAACTTGTTGGTCAGGGACGCAAATGAGCGAGCAAGAGGTTCCTAGCCAGATTGCAGACGATCACCCCTTTAATCTTTCATTGTGTAGGCTTGAATTTTCTTGGGGCGGTGCTTTCATAACCTATAGCTACAAGTTCTATTCTTAATCCTCATTACCTTTTTCATCGAGTCTCATGCAGCTTTTTTGCACGTGCTTTCTTCAAAGAAACAACCTTATTCAAACAAAAAGATACTCCAAAAAGGCATGAAAGTGAAAAGAATAAAAAAGGGGGGAGTCACATGAATGCTCGCAGAGTGGTTATGTGTGCGCATTGGCTCTATAGGACTCAACTTGCGCCTTTCATCGATCCATTCAGGAGCCTATATATGCCCCCTTCTCCGTCCTATACTTTCTGTTTTTGTCCCTTTTTATTCCCCAACTCTAAAAGCTCGCTCTCATCAAACGACTTGCTTCCTTACAACTTGATCGATGCCTATAAAAAGCATATAATGGTCCTTTTTCCCATTAGGATTTCAGCTCTGTGGTCACAAACTTTACTGTGCCTGTTTCTGAAACTGCTTAGGTATAATAATTAGCTACTAAAATTATAGCGACCATGCTGTTTAACTGCTCTTAAATCAATAGCTCCTGATCTCAAAAAAAAAAAAAAAACAGTAGCTCCTGAAAAATCCAACACAGAAACCTCCTGATTGGTTCATGCGCGCACTACGGCTTGACTACATCCTGGCTATACATTTATTATCATGATAAATATGGATTGCACCAGCCACATGTTAATCTTACCAAGGTGCTTGCTTTTGACAAGATTACCATGTCTCTAAACTGGGAGTGATGCCATGGATATGGGCGAATTTACTTTGGAGCTTTGACACAGTTATATATTCAATCTAAGAAAGCTTCCACAGATTCCAACAGCTTATAAAAATCCCAGATTTTATAATGAAATAAAAATGTTGTTGTTCAAGATTATTTGAGGTCCCATGATCCTATTGTCCTCTCCACACAGTTCAGAACAACTAGTACATACTCCCTTTGTTCCCTTATATAAGCATAATATTTGATTTGGTCATCAATAGCTAAAACATTCATGTTGTTTGGCCAAGGTCCAAGTATAAATGATGTTGCTAGATTCACTGTAAAACCAACTATTATAACATGCAGCTCATTCTCTTTGTATGCCATATAATTTATTCTTTAGAGATATAATTTGACTTTGTCTGAATTTTAAAATATTTTTATTAACGGACGGATGGAATAATAATCTCACCGGATACTGTATTTTGCTAATACACATTCACTGATTTCTTGTCGTTTCCTTTCCACTGAGTCAACACTGAGATAAATGTACTTAGCCTCCGTCATTAAGTACCTTCCCCTCCTCACCCCGCTCTCCGCGCCTCCTTCCATCTCTGCCACTGCCACCCTCCCCTCTCAAACCCTCTCTCTCGCCCCGTGGCCAAGAAGAACGCGGACGACACAGCACACACATCTTCTCCTCCGATCCCGCCGCCGGCCATGGACAAGGCCACGGGCTCCATCGCCGGCGCCGGCTCATTCTCGAGCCTGCGCGCGTACGGCCGCGCTCTGTCGCAGACGCCGCGCCGCCTGGCGCGCCGCGCGTGCGCCGCCACGGCGCCGGGCGAGGAGATGAGCCGCGTGCGGGCCCGGTCCGGCCCGCGCATGGCGCGCGCGCTGCGGTGGTGGGACCTCGTGGGCCTGGGCCTCGGCGGCATGGTCGGCGCCGGCGTGTTCGTCACCACGGGCCGGGCCACCAGCATGTTCGCCGGGCCCGGCGTCGTCGTCTCCTACGCCATTGCGGGCCTCTGCGCGCTCCTCTCCGCTTTCTGCTACACCGAGTTCGCCGTCGACATGCCCGTCGCCGGCGGCGCCTTCAGCTACCTCCGCGTCACATTCGGTGAGCTCGCCGCCCGGCCCCGTTCATCGATCAGCTGTGTTATACTTGGCTTTTTTTTTTTTCCTTTTTGTTGTTGTTGCGGCGACGAGTTGTTTTTGGCGAGCATTTCTTCTGGACTTTATTATCAATCCAGCTGATGATGTGGGCTGTGTTCGTGCGATTTACGGCATTTGAGGACCGATGGATGACACACGTTCGAAAATGATGTTGCATTTTTCTAAACTATTTGACGCCCATCGGGCGAGTGCGGACTGCAGACTTGCTCCTTTCCCCCTCTCTTTCATCACTCTACCCACACCCGGTTGCTACAGTACTACACAGCGGCAATCATGCATTTTTTTTTTAATTTGTAATTTTATATATGTGCATGAGTGAGAGCACGTCACTCTTTACAGCCCGTTTGAGCTGTCCCTTTTGTTTATTATTTGTAGCGTTTGTTTTTTGAACATACTAATTTATAGGACACTGACACAATTGACTGATGATGCTCTTCTTTTGATGTGATGAAATCATGCGTTGATGTTTAGTATGGTCATTGGATTCGGTTCCTCTCCAAATCTCTTTCAAAAGAGGGTTTTATGGAAATAGTAAATGTTTGATTTCACTCGGTCATATCGTCTTGGCTGGATTGGGCCAGTTTTTCTCCAAAATCTTTAATGTATTCCTGAACAATTGATGCGTTTCTCGGCTCAGTATCCAATCATGAAAATCTTCATCAGACAAAAGATGGCATGATTTCAGAAAGAGACCTAAATAAAACCCCCTCAAGTTGCTTGGTTCCCCAGTTCATCTCCATTTTAAAACACCGGGGACCCGCACGACGAGCCATTGTTGTGAATGATTGTGACTTTCAACAATTTTTAGGAGACACACGCGGACATCCATATCCGAATAATGCTCGCGGGTCTCTTTCCCACATCTCCTGAAACGCTTTGCCCTTTTGAGTGTTTTTTCTGGGACCTCCGTTCTTTTGTTTCTTCAACGAAAAGATCCCACTCGTGATGATGATCTTTACAGCCAGCATAACATTGTGGTTGCTATCTAAAAAACACAGGGGAGTTCGCTGCGTTCCTGACGGGCGCGAACCTGATCATGGAGTACGTCTTCTCCAACGCCGCCGTGGCGCGCAGCTTCACGGCGTACCTCGGCACGGCGGTGGGCGTGGACGCGGCGAGCAAGTGGCGGATCGCCGTGCCGGGCCTGCCCAAGGGGTTCAACGAGGTCGACCTCGTCGCCGTCGCCGTCATCGTTCTCATCTCCGTCTGCATCTGCTACAGGTCAGTAATGCTGCTCCTCACAAGCCAAACGATTTTCGTTTCACTGGCAGTCTGTCACTGTTTGATTAAGTGCCAGCCTAGTTTGTCTCTTCCCCTGGTTTTCCGCTCTTGTCTTCTCTGCGCATTCATCATGCACATAACTTCATTTTGGCCACCACTACTCCTATATTAATGGGAGGGAGTTCTTTTCGGCAGAAAAATCCAAACCACATGCAAATTCCCCCAATGGGGCCTTGATTTCAGTATCCATTCATTTTGGACAAAATTTATTGCGTTGCCTGCAAATTGCATCGCCTCACTGGTGTAGGCTCATCTGGTGGTTGCATTGGGTTCTACACTTCTAGTAGGAGTACCTGTTTTGGAAATTGCTCGTATCTTGTCACCGGAAATAAAACGAATCGTGCCCATCACCCATTGCAGTTGTGTTGCCTCATCCTTTTTCTGGCACAGCGCGGTGCAGCGCCAGCTAGTAAACTTTGTTGGGAGGAAGGAATCGAAGTGGCAGCTAAACTCCTGGGTCACGACAAAGTTGTAACTCGTTCGTTGTGGAACAAACCGGTTCTTGATCACGGCAAAGACAAAACACTGCTTTCAGGCACATAACATAATATAACTAGTAGTAACTCTGGCAATGGATGGTCCGTTTTTTGTTTTTTGTTTTGCAGCACCAAGGAGAGCTCGTCGGTGAACATGGTGCTGACGGCCGTCCACGTGGCGTTCATCCTGTTCATCATCGTGATGGGGTTCGCGTACGGCGACGCGCGCAACCTGACCCACCCGGCCGACCCGGCCACCCACCCGGGCGGCTTCTTCCCGCACGGCGCCGGCGGCGTGTTCCAGGGCGCCGCCGCGGTTTACCTGAGCTACATCGGGTACGACGCCGTGTCGACCATGGCGGAGGAGGTGGAGCAGCCCGTGCGCGACATCCCCGTCGGCGTGTCGGGCTCCGTCGCCATCGTCACCGCGCTCTACTGCCTCATGGCCGTCTCCATGTCCATGCTCCTCCCCTACGACGCGGTACGTATCCTCTGTTCTGGAATTATCTCTGGTCCCCACTCGTCAGTGCTCCTCCTCTGTTCTCTCATTTTGTGTTCCCACTTGGTAGCACCACTATTTCACTGCAGCGTGTAGAAAAAAATTGATATTCCTTTTTAGGCATGCAATGCACCTACAAAAGAGAGCGATTCCAGTACCCGCCTCCTTTTTCCTCACTCTCCCTTCTCATAATTATTAATCTCGTGTTCGTTTCTGACAATAATATGGCATTATTTGGAGCAGATGGACGTGGACGCGCCCTTCTCGGGTGCCTTCAGGGACAAGCACGGCATGGGTTGGGTGTCGAACGTGATCGGCACGGGCGCGAGCCTGGGCATCCTGACGTCGCTGATGGTGGCGATGCTGGGCCAAGCCCGGTACCTGTGCGTGATCGGGCGGTCCGGCGTGATGCCCGCGTGGCTGGCCCAGGTGCACCCGCGCACGGCCACCCCCGTCAACGCCTCCGCCTCCCTCGGCGCGCTCACGGCGGCGCTCGCCGCCTTCACGGACCTCGACGTGCTCCTCGACCTCGTCTCCATCGGCACCCTCTTCGTCTTCTACATGGTCGCCAACGCCGTCCTCTACCGCCGCTACGCCGGCCATGACCGTCGGCGTCAAGCGGCGTGGCCGGCGGTGGCGTTCATCGTCGGCTTCTCACTCATCGCGACGTGCTTCACGCTGCTCTGGCATTTCCTGCCCAGTGATGAGGATGATGATGATGGAGGAGCCAAGAAGAAGAAGGCCACCGGGCTCCTCGCGGGGTGCGGTGCGGTGGCGATCGCCGCGGTGGCAGCGTTCCAGGCGACGGTGCCGCGGGCCCACACGCCGGAGCTGTGGGGCGTGCCGGGGATGCCGTGGGTGCCCGCGGCGTCGGTGTTCCTCAACGTCTTCTTGCTCGGCGCGCTCGACGGGGCGTCCTACGTAAGGTTCGGGGTCTTCTCGGCGGCCGCCGTGCTCGTGTACGTGCTCTACAGCGTGCACGCAAGCTACGACGCCGAGGAGGGAGGCGGCGCCGGCGCCGGCGCCAAGGTGCTGGACGAAGGATCACACAACGATGTCGGTGTCTTGGTCTGAACATTTTTTAGACAGTTTTATTATGTTTGCCGTTGAAGAAAATTGTTCGCTGACAGTGACTTGTACGCTGCCGCCATGGAGCACTGAAAGAAGAGAAACCCCCTCGCTCGCCAAGAAAAAAGAATGAAGGAATCTTCACCTCAATTACGTCCTCGTCCATGCTCAACATCTCACCTGCACCCATGGGTCAGGTCCATATCACCGTCGCCGCTTGTCGGCGCATGCTCGCCGCACGTATAGCATTCAGCTACCTGCAGGCCGCCATCAGCGCTGTACTGTAAGATGTTCAGACAGGGACGTCCATTCGCCAAGCACGCGGTGCTCAGCTGCTGGCTCCACCCCCTACACTTTTTTTTTTTTTGGCAATGTTTCGCTCCACGAGTGGCTGGTCTGGAGGTACACTTTCAGGTCTGTTGTGCTTGTTGTAAATGGGCCAGGCCCACCTTCTAGAAGGGCTCCTGGTCCATGTGGGCTCCTTATCTAATTCTAGCCCAACACGAAGTAGGGTTTCCCTCTTATAAATAGTTGAGGAGACACTCCTTTGTAATTTCGCCATAATTATTTTATAAAAAATTTCGTCTCCTCTATTCTTATCACTTTTAGTTTTCGTTCTCTACTACGATCTACGTGCCTGCGATCATCGATAACTACACACGTTATCAGCACGCTCTACAGAGCCGACCATCTACTCGACGATTAAAGGTATGATTTTCGATTGATTTTGTATCTTGACTCGTTGCAGTCAAGATCTGTCCAGGAGATCGCCATAAAAATCTTGACTCGTTGCAGTCAAGATCTACAACAACAAAAGCCCACCATAGGAGGCGGTACCATAAAATAACAAAATCAGATTAAATACACTTTTGCGCCCGTAATCTCCCAACCCTAACCGGATCTAGAACCGGCAAGGGAAGGATCTGGAATATCCAGATCCAAAAAGGGATACGTCCAGAAGTTCGAAAAAAAAAAGGCCGCATGAGAGCACTCCGCCAACGCGAGCCTCGAAGATGTGAAGAAGAAAAGACCGGATCTATCCTAACCCTAGTGGTGAAGGTGACCGGATCCACAAGAAAAAAGAAAACAAAGCTGGAGATCCGTTTCGAGACGACTCAGATCTGGGTATTGTTAGCCTAGATCCGACCCCTTCAAACGTTGGATTCGATTACATACATCATAGATCGAAGAAAGTTGAAAAAAAAAAGAAAAGAAATAGAGAAGGGCGGCTAGATTCGGCGAGAACTGATTGGCCACCCTGGCCATGGCTGCGCGTACAGTGTCAGCTCCCCGTGCGCCGACGCGCTCTCGGGCAAAGCCCCCCGCTGCCGTGGATTAATGTGCTCGCGTCAGCGCTGAGGTCACGACGATGCCAGCCTGACGCCAGCACGCACCCGCACCCAGGCGCAGCGCGCGCAGCACGCTGGCGCCCAGGCGCTTGGCCCACTCGCCCGCGCTGACGTCAGGCCACGGGCCACGCGCCGCCGACAGCACGGCCCGCTCTCCCCGCCAAGCGCCAAGGCGCAACAGGCCACCGTCGAGGCCTGCCTGATGTGCTCTCCCCGCTCGCGGCTATCGGACCAGCCCGCACGCCAGCGCCCGCGCGATTTGGTTTCCACACCCCTCCCCCGCGTCGCGGGTGGCCACAACACAGCGCGCCTGCCTGGCGGCTCACACGGTCTGCGCCAGAGCTCGACTCCAGAGGCGCACACCTACAGCGCCCGGATCTCGGGGGAGGGGACCTGGATCTGGTCGCTGGGCGGTGGATCTGCTGAAGAGAAGAAAGAGAAGAGATAGGAAGAGAAGGTGTCGGTGGGAAGGGAGAAAGAAGAAAGAAACGAGAGGAAGTGGCGGCTGAGAAAAGAAAGAGTGAGGGAGTGAATGAAACCATAGGGTTTCAGCCCCTTTTTATACTATCTACAAGGAAAACGGGTCGAGCTCAATTTTGGGTCGGGTTTTGGCCCATTAAAAGCCCGATCAGCGAAAAATATCTGGAAATTTTGCAAAGAAGTCCTCAAAATTTTGGTATTTTGTGTTTTTCGCAGAAACAGACCTAATTTTTACAGAAGACCCCTGAAAATTATGAAAATTACCAGAAAATAACAGAAAAAATAGAAATTTTACGGGAATGTGTTATTTTGCTTATAATACCCCGGAATTTTTCCAGATTTATATCAAAATAGACTATAGTCCTTATATTATTCTATTTTTATGGTTTATTGATTATTTTTATGTAGAAATACTAATAAAAATAACTTAAACATGCAGTTTTTGTTATAATACTTTACTTATGCCCCTATTACTTGGAGATATTATTTGCATATACATGAAGTAATTTTTGCATCATAATATCATACAGATGTCTGACCTTGTGAAGAGAGAATTCGACATGCTTACCCCCCCCCCCCCCCCCCATGGAAGTAACTACCTGTCATGGGCCCTTAATGCTGAAATTCTCCTTAGTGGCAAAAATCTCTTGAAGACAATTATGCCCAAAAATGGAGAACCTGCTGCAACAGTAGTGGAGCAAGCTCAAGCCCTGCATTTCCTGAGGCATCATTTATGTACTACATTAAAAAATGAGTACATGACCGAAAGGAACACAAAGGTCTTATGGGACTCACTGCGTAAACGCTTTGAGCAAATTGAAGCAGTCTTACTTCCTAAAGTGGAGCGTGAATGGCAAAACCTACGCTTCCAAGACTATAAGACTGTTGAGGAATACAATACCAAGCTTTATGGTATTATGTCACGCATGAAGCTATATGGCAAAGATTTTAAAGATCTCGACCTCATCCACAAGACTCTCTCCACCTTTCACCCTAAGCTCAGCCATGTGAGCTGCCAGTACAAGAAGGACAAGTATGACTCTTATGTCGCCCTTAGCAATACATTGCAGCAAGATCAGCGGGAGGACGAATTGATCAAGCAGAATCATTTGTCTCGTCCTACTGGCTTGATGGCACCGTAAGAAGCAAATGCCACGTCATTCAAGAAGAATAACAACAAGGGTAAAAAGGAGCACCGAAAGCACCACCGAAGGCGCAAAACAACCCTAACAAGTTCAAGAAGAACTATAAAGGGAAGTCAAAGAAGACGCCGTCAGGGGGAGAATATGGGAAACAGGACCAAAAATGTTACAGATGTGGCATGAATACACATTGGTCTAAAATTTGTCGCACGCCTAAGCACATTGTCGACATGTACGAAGAACTCAGGAAGAAGCTTGCGGAGTATGAAGCCAACTATGTTGAAGCTCCACAAGCCAAAGAAGACATCACGAAGATGGATTCTGGTACATTAGATAAAGAGCAAGGTCATGGAGAACCAAGCAAGACCTCTGATATTGAATTGATGACGACCTCATGGCAGAGGATGAGGAGGATCAGCATGGAGATTCACATTAGTCTCGTAGACTACTTAGAATCAAAAGTTCTCCATTAGAATTAAGCAATAGTAATAAGGGTGCATTAAGTTTTAGCAGTGATTTATTTATGTAATCTCATGAAGAGAAGACATTTGTTCAATAATATATTATATTGGTGTGGAAATTGTTTGCATTATTATTTCTATTGATTATACATTATTGTATTATTTATAGAATCGTGCAGTACATGACTATTCAAGAGGAGCTCTGTCTCGTAGATAGTGGCACTACCGCTACCGTTCTAAGGGACACTAGTTATTTCCAAACACTTCGAAAGTATGATGGAGATATAACTACTGTCATTGGCAATGACACTAGGATTGTTGGCACAGGCAGGGCCACAATTGTCCTACCGAATGGTACGCGGCTAGTAATCCATGAAGCATTGCTTTATCCTGAGTCTACTCGGACATTGTTAAGTTTGAAGGACATCCGTGCAAATGGATTTCATGTAGAAACCAATGATGATAAAGGCGAAGAATGTCTCATTATGACCAAGAAAGATGGAGAGTACAAGACTATCGTCGAAAGTTGTCCAACCATTAAATAAAGCATGTACTACACTTATTTTAAACCACACAAAGAGTTTGCTGCGTTCAAGACCGTATTTAGCAACCAAGAAGCCTATCGAACATGGCACGATAGACTTGGTCATTCAGGCCTCAACATGATGCAAAGAATCACGAAGAATTCAAATGGTCATAACTTGAAGACAAAAGATTTCTCAGATCAAGAAGATTTTTTATGCGTTGCATGTGCAAAAGGGAAACTCATCACTCGACTCTCAAAGCTAAAGATTCAAGCAGAATCGATGACATTCCTTGAACGAATTCAAAGAGACATATGAGGACCAATTAACCCCATGTCAAGAGCTTTTCGGTACTTCATGGTGTTGATTGATGCTTCCTCGAAGTAGGGTCATGTATGTTTATTGTCTACTAGAAACTATGCGTTTGCACGATTGACAACTCAGATCATACAATTGAAAACTAATTTTCCAGATCACAGAATCCAATCCATCAGGATGGATAATGCCAGAGAATTTACCTCGAAGGTGTTTAATGACTATTGTATGAGTCTGGTATCAAAGTGGAACATTCTGTACCACACGTGCATACACAAAATGGCCTTACAGAATCATTAATTAAGAGGATCAAGTTGATAGCACGACCATTATTATAGAATTGCTTATTGCCTACCTCTTGTTGGGGGCATGCAGTGTTGCACGCAGCAGCATTAATTCAATTGAGGCCATCTGCTACATATGAAGAATCACCATTAGCAATGGTGCGTGGTACAATACCAAATGTTTCTCACTTGTGGAGATTCGGATATGCTGTGTATGTCCTTATCCCTCCGCCTCAGCGAACTGCAATGGGTGCACAACGGAAACTCAGAGTTTACGTTGTATATGAAAGTGCATCCATAATCAAGTATTTAGAGCCATCCACTGGGGGTCTACACACGGCTCGCTTCACTGATTGTATCTTTAATGAAGATCATTTCCCGGTATTAGGGGGAGAAAAGTATCTCTCTCGGGACGAATGTCGTGAAATAGAATGAAAAACTAAAGGATTTGGAAGGAATGGATCCTTACACTACAGAAACTGAGCTCGAAGTTCAGAACATCCTCCATCTACAGAGGGTTGCTAATGAACTGCCAGAAGCTTTTACCAATACAAGAGACATTGTGAAGTCTCATATACCGGCTGCAAATGCACCTAAAAGAATAGACATCCCATTTGAAGAAGATGACTATATGAAATTCCAGTCTCCTTCCTCAAAAGCAATGAATGCTAGGAAGAAGGAGAGTGATCCGGTTACACGGGCACCAAAGAAGCCTAGAGTACAAGCTCAAACTAAAGCTCCTATGAGACGTCCTGCAGAGAATAAGCTGAAGCGAACTACTCAAAAGAAGAATATAGAAGGTGAAAGCAAACCACACGAAGTGGTGAGAATTGAAGAAGAAATCCCAAGTGAGAATGTGCGCACACTTAAAACTTACGACGGGTTACCGGAAATTCCTGATCTAAACACACCTCTGAGTGTTGTGGATCAAGAAAATGAAATAATAGAAGAAGTATCAACGAATTATGTTGAGACGAGAGTAGTATACAATAGAAAGACAATGAAATTCGACTTATATTTTGATGATACAATTGTAATACAGATTGACTTGGAATCTGAACCAAAGTCAATGAAGGAATGCAAGAAGCGTCCTGACTGGCCTAAGTGGAAAGAAGCAATTTGTGCAGAGTTGAACTCGCTAAAGAAAAGAGAAGTGTTCGGCAATGTAAGCCTTACACCAAAAGGTATCTTTCCAGTGGATCACAAATGGGTGTTTGTCAGGAAGAGAAATGCTCAAAATGAAGTGACTAGATACAAGGCGAGACTCGTAGCTCAAGGTTTCACGCAAAGACTAGAAATTGACTACGAAGAAACCTACTCTCCTGTAATAGATGGAATTACTTTCCGGTATTTAATATCATTGGCAGTGAATATGAATTTGCAAATACGACTTATGGATGTCGTCACTGCATATTTGTATGGAACATTAGATGCAGAAATCTATATAAAAGTTCTAGAAGGAATCAAAGTCCCGAATAAAGAAGAACGCAAATTGTATAGTGTCAAACTTCAGAAGTCACTATATGGTTTAAAGCAATCTGAAAGAATGTGGTATAACAAACTCAGTAACTTTTTACTGCAGAAAGGATTCTTGAAGAATGATGATTGTTCTTGTGTAGTCATTAAGAAATCAGAGAAAGGCTATTGCATAATCTCTGTTTATGTTGATGATTTGAATATCATTGGCACTACACGGGACGTCGAAGATGTATGTTCTTACTTAAAGTCTGAATTTGAAATGAAAGATTTAGGTAAGACTGCATATTGTTTAGGCTTGCAGCTTGACCATACCCACGAAGGGATATTATTGCATCAATCAAACTATACCAAGAAGGTATTAGAGAGATTTAATATGAAAGATGCATACCCACTCAGACCCCCTATGGTTGTGAGATCACTCAATGCAGAGGAAGACCCATTTAGACCAAAGGAGAAAAGTGAGGAATTATTGGGACCTCAATATCCCTATCTCAGTGCTATTGGAGCATTGATGTATCTTGCAAATGGTACGAGGCCCGATATAGCTTTTGCTGTTAATCTACTCGCTAGATACAGCTCGGCACCAACTATGCGACATTAGAAAGGCATTAAATAAGTATTAATATATCTGAGAGGAATTAAAGATTTCGGATTATTTTTCAAAAAAAATGCAAAAGTAACTTTAGTTGGGTATACTGATGCTGGCTACTTATCCGATTCACACAAGTCAATCTCGCAGACTGGATATGTGTTCTTATTTGATGGAACGGTAATTTCATGAAAGTCAACGAAGCAGACGATTGTTGCTACATCAACAAATTACTCATAGATCATCGCATTATTTGAAGCCGCCAAGAAATGCACTTGTCTTAGAACAATGTCAAGACATATAATGGAGAGTTGTGAAGTGTCGTATACTCCATTTCCTATAGTTATCTATGAAGATAATAACGCTTGTATTGCACAAATACAATCGGGATATATAAAGTCAAACAGGACAAAGCATATGTTACCCAAATTCTTCTATACGCATGAATTGTAAGAGAAGGGAGAAATTTTGATAACTCATGTCCAATCTTGTGATAATCTTACAGATATGTTCACAAAGGCACTACCAGCTTACACTTTTAAAAAGTGTCGGCATGGTATTGGTATGAGAAGACTTAGAGAAGTGCTTGGAACAGGAGGAGAACTTCCCTAAGTATATCACGTTTCTGAATTAAAGCATCATCTCGAAGATAATTCATGTCATTCATGAAGATCGATAAAAATTAATCATGAAGATTAAAGCATTGTACTCTTTTTCCCTTATGAGTTTTTCATATGAAGTTTTCTCATTAAGATTTTTAATGAGGCAATGTGTATAATACAAGTGACGGTAATATGTGCTCTTTTCTCCATTTTTTCCACTGAGTTTTTAAGGAGTTTTTAATGAGGCATATTTATCGTGATAAAGAGCCCAAGGAGGAGTGTTGTAGAACGCTTATAGGCCAGGCCCACCTTCTAGAAGAAGGACTCCTGACCCATGTGGGCTCCTTATCTAATTCTAACCCAACACGAAATAGGATTTCCTCCTTATAAATAGTTGAGGAGACACCCCTTTGTAATTTCGCCAGAATTATTCAATAAAGAATTTTGTTTCTTCTATTCTTGTCACTTTTAGTTTTCGTTCTCTGCTATGATCTACGTGCCTGCGATCATCGATAATTCAACAGTGCTAACCCAGATGATTACTGCACTCACACCTATCAAATCAACAGGTACGTGGTAACCTGTTTCTTTCCCCCTAATCTTTGGGAGATTGTGGCGGGCAATGAAATGGACGATGGCCTTACGCAACTCTGCTTGCATGGAGCAACCAAGCTTTCTTTTTGGCTTTATGCCAAGTTGAATGAATGCTAGCAAAGGACGAAGGGGGTGATAATTGATATGATGTGTGCGTGGGTGCATAGTTATCTTGCCGGCACGCATTAGATGATTAGGTTCCGTGAGGCACTAATCGCTGGACTGACGGGTACTCTTAACAAATCGATGGACTGATCATCCCAGCTAAAGAGAATGCAAATAAAGTACAGATAAAACACTGAGAAGTTATCCTGTCTTTAGCGCATAAAAGTTACAGGGATTGATGCAAGGATTATTGCAGGTGGGAACAGTGAGTATGGGATCAGACATGTGGGTGACATGGAAACCAATACTCCAGGATTCATTCAGATATGTATCTCTGCACGAGATTAAGTAACTTGATATCTTTTAATAAAGCAGAGATAGAGAGATGAAGGTCCAGACGTCCTGATCCACCCTTCCTCTTTCTCTCCGAAACGATCCGCACGCGCGGGAATCAAATCCGGCATCCACTAAGCTTAAACAGAGGGGGCGGCTGAAGAAAACCTTTTCATCCACCTCCGGCCGTCATTTCACTCACCACCACCTACACAATCCAAACTCTTCTCAGTGCAGGATGGCATTTCGTCAACTACGTACTCCAGATTCCGACCGGTGCATTCCATTTGCCGACACTTTGTTGCAAGAGGCTTGTTGATCCGTGCATCGACAATGGCGATCGGTAAGCAATAAGGGTTCCATTTCCGGCAAGCGAGATCCTCTCCGCCTTTTCGGATGGGCAGGGTTTCTTTTGCCCTAGACCAAATCTTGTGGCCTCTGCCTTTATGCAATAATATTGCTGCTTGGTCGTTAGTGACAAGATGGCGGCATTGCTTTGGCTTGGTTGCTCCGATTAGCACATTCAGAAACAAGAATAGATGCTCGTCGATGTAAAGGATGTAATTGTTTGATTTCGCCTTTCATTGTTCTTTACATTAGGCTCTTCTTCAGACGCTTTCTCTGACAGGGGTGCAGTGAATGTAATCCCAAAAATTGCAGAGTGTTTAGCTTGTTGCAACTTCCTGGGTTTTAGTGGTGCACTGGTGCAAATTGCATTGGTTTAGTACTCCTCCAAAACAGAATGATATCCTTTGACATCAGAGAATCATTAAGAAAAGGTCACCGAGTGCTCAAGCCTAACTCTGACGTACAGGTCTGTCCACTGAACATTTCGTGCACCGATCACAAGAAAGTCTTTTATCCCATTGCCGAACTCCCTTACCTGCTGCATTGTCAAAGCACACCGCTGTACTTTTTTCGGCATTCTCTGCTTCCTGTTGATGGCATTGACTTATAGCGAGGATATAAGATTCTGCCAATTGTGCCCTTTTCTAAATTACTAATATTCTCTGCTTCCTGTTGCAAGGAAATTTGTTTATTTTTTCCTTTCCTAAATTAATACTATTTTGTTAGCACCGGCATATGCAAAACTATTTTTTTATTGGTGCAAAACTAAATTTCAAGAACCAGATGTTTCATACCGCCGAACGAATTGGCATGACTCATATAAATATCGTCACGTCAAATGTGCTCATTGTAGAAAATATTGGAAGCGTTGAGCTCCTCTTGGAAGTCGCATGCGTATTTATATATATTTCTTTGCCTTCAATCGAATGAAAACTTTCAGTCGATGGTTTGCTACTTCTTATTTTAATTTTTTTTATATGACTATCTGTATAATAATTATAAATCATTGAAGCTAGATCCGATGGTTCAAAGCGGTGATTGAAAGTTGGCTAAACTTTCAGTCAGCTAAAAATTAGCAAGTCTTATATTTTATATGAGGTAGAGAAACCGTCTACCATGGCTTACAGATAAACTCAATGTAAGATTGAGTCGGTTATAACAGATTTACATGAGTTAGAATCTATGTCTATATCTTAACTATTTGCAGTACAAGTAATTTTGTAAAACACGGTTACAATCAATGTTATTTTCAACACTCATCTAACTTATGCCAAACAGGTTCTCATGACACACATCTTGTCACGTCATGCTGCTTTCCATGAACAAAGCGTCTAGTTCTTGGAAGCATGTTTTATTACCAAAATATTAATTAACTACAAAAATGTCCCAATGAAAAGAAAATTTCTTATGTGCCATCAAAACTTATACCAATCCCTTATGAACCATCCAAAATTATAGCTTTCCTTGCATGCCATCATTTCAAATTTTCAATCCTCTATGTGTCACTTTTGCTATTTTATCTATTGGATGGTTGTTAAGTGGTGGTAAAAAAAGATCAATCTATCATTAAGATGAAATCTAAAAAAAAAATTAAGAAATCTTATATACAAAAATATGGATGAATTCTCATATGGATATAATGAAATTTTGACTTTTTTTATTACAATGTTGGTACTAAAAATCTACCAGAAGTCAAAATAGCCACATGTTTTTTTATTATGATACAACCAATAGAAATTTTATATAATTTGCTAGATTTTATCTTAAGAATATTTGGTGTTTTTTTCATCATTTAAAATGTATCTAATAGGCAAATAACAAAAGTGGGGGATGAAAATTTTGAAATGATAGTATAAAAGAGGAGCTGTAATTTTGGATGGTTCACAAGGAATGGTATAATTTTCAATGGCGCATAAGAAATTTGCTCAAATTTTTTTATCATGACATAATCATGCCGTAGAGGCATATACCAGGTGCTCGTGTCTCAGTCAGATGAAAGCGAAGAACTAGAACCTATACGCTACGCGTGGACTTATTACATTGCTTTGTCACGCTGTGTTTCAACAATAATCTGCAACTCGACAGTAAATGGCCATCTGTTTCTGAAAAAGCGGGGCGTGGAAATTGAAACCCAAGCAGCACGGAAGATCGTCTTCGTGACTTCGCCAAGTCCATATTGGCGTGAAATGAGTGAACGTTGCAAGAAAAAATAAAGGCAGTGTGTGATCTTGTCCTGCTGGCCTGGTTACATCAAGACAGAGAAAGGGTCACTCGATCCCAAAGAACGAAGACGAAACCGAAAGAGGGAACCAGGCAAGATTCTCAGCTAACCTCCTCTCTCAGGTGGACTTCACAATGACAGAATGCGAGCAGAGGGCGTGTACGAACCCGGATGATCGGTATAATTTCTCAAAACTGAAAGATCACAATCGTGCGAGAGATGGGAGGGGAGGCATAGACTTTAGACAGGACGAGCTATGGAAATTGGGAGAGTATGAATCGAATGCTGCTTGTGTTACTATCCACTCTTTTTTTTTTTTTTTTTTTTGTCAAAAGGATGTAGAGATCAGAGATGCATGAATCCTGGCAAAGAGAGGTCAAATTAGTGCGAGGACGACAGGACACACTGAAGTCGTAGTGGTGGTAGTCCTGGACTCTGGTTGAATTGCATTCGAAGAGGTTAAAGATTTCCGCATGTTCCTCTTGCTGCCATGTGGCAATCGAAGGTTAACCAATATCATATCTATGATATATTTGGAAAAAACAATGTTTACACGATTGGTGGTTTATTTACTTGGATCATGTGATTTATTCGTTCATCATCGTTTGTCATACACAAAAATTAAAAAGGCACCATCACCACCTTCATCGGAATGTCAGACCAAGTGATACTATCACTTTGATTGAGCACTAAAACCTAATGCTTCTGTTCATGCTCTTTGACTAATAGTGTCGCTCAAAGCTGTCACTGAAAAAACATATAAATTAATTTCCCATGATTTAAGATTTTGGGTTACGAGTGCTATGAGTAGCGTATACTGCTTCTGGATTCCTTTACTTGTGAGGGTGACAAAGCTACTGAGAGAAGATTGGGCCCATCGAAGTATTCCTTACTCAAAGAGGCTGAAGGTCCATAGTTCATTCCTACAGGGCCGTCTTAGACGGCCGTCGATTGGGCCAAGCCCATGTGAAAAATCGATACATTACTTTTTGGGGTGATTCTGTAAAAAATTACGGTTAGGGGCGTTGCGAGAATCGAACTCGCGGCCTCTCGCACCCAAAGCGAGAATCATACCACTAGACCAAACGCCCTGTGATATTCAATTCTGACACAAGTTTTATAAGTATTGTTAACGTTCGATTCAGCCCTGGGTTTATTTTTTGATTCCCACCTTTGTGAGTGGATTTGGAATCTGTAGTAGTGGGGATGGAATTCAGAGTTCAGCTAAAATTCAGTAAGCCAACTAGACAAGTACTCTCGTCCGAACCGGAAGAGCCGTGTCCCGTTCGATGCCTGCATCATTATAGTCTCATGCGTGCACTTCTCCTGGCGCGACTACACGTATTCTTGCACGCTTTTTTCATGGCAAGTCAAGTATCGCTGCCGGAGAAGAGACCTGCCCTTCTGGCCTTTTTGCAATTGCAATTGGGACCGCGGCTCGCTCCCTTAGAAGGGGCCTGCCTTCTTCGGCTCCCACCACCCACCAAGACGGCCCCGACGCTCAATTTCTCTCATATATCAACTGTACCCGGACTTTGATTGTTAGTGCTAGCGTACTCAACTCGACGGCGTCAGGAGCACCTTTAATTAGCGAGCGTGTGCTGTCGTTTCCATGCTTTTAACGCGTCGACAGTTACTCCCTCCGTTTAACATTATATGATATTCTAGATTTCACAAGTTTTCTTAAATTATAAAACACCCTCACTTCTCAATATATCTTTTTCTTTTTCCAATACACCTCTATCTCTCTTTTTCTCATTTTCTGTACATCCATCTTTTTCATCTCTCTTTAATTCTTGTACTCGAAGCCAAAACGTCATAGTATTAAACGGAGGGAGTACGTTGGCGCAATACGTCCACTTGCTCTTCCACTCGAGTAAAAAGAGGCGCAGTTCATTACCGTACCATCATCATGACACGCGGCGGCGTGGCGAGGTCCTGGGGTGGTCGGTATTTCATTCCCCGACCACCCCAAGGATCACCACAGCCGTCGATTGGAGAACGAGCGGTGCGATCCGAACTGACGAGTGCGAGCAGGAGTCTTCGGGCCGAGATGCGGCCCAATCAGCTCGGCCTACTGGACTGACTACGAGGAGCCCAAGGCCGAAACTAGCCCACTGCCAATTCCCCTCGTCGTCGTCGAACCAATGCGCGGTTGCCCGCCGATGGTTTGTTCCATTTCCATCGCGCCGGCCTCCACCGACCCCTCATTTTCTCGTCGCGCTACCTTCACGTCCACCGCATCATGGAAGAGCGTGGTAGCTTCCTCGCATTGGACGGTGGAGCCGCCTCTCGCCGCGGATGCCGCGTGCTGCCTGGACGGTGTTTGACGGAATGCCTAGCCGGGAGAGATGTTAAGTAGTTTCCCCCGCTCTTCAGACCGTAGATTCGTTACAGTGCATGCGTCTCTTATTCTTCTTGTGACGTTCCGTTTTCTAGGATCATGAAAATTCTAAGGTTGGTGTACTGCGAATTGGTAATAATTGTTCTAACAAGTTGATGCCCACTGGATTATGATAATTTATCTTGAGACAAGAAGTTTTATGTCCACAGGCCTAACACACATGTGGGTTCGCAGGTTGTAGATGACTGCCTCGTCAATGTAGCTACTTCAACACCAGAGTGAAAAGTTGGCTTTCCTCCTTAACCTGAATATATATGTCAAGCATGGTACACAAGAACCTTATGATCTGTGGATAATCAATTCCTCATGAAGGTTGCAACCTACATGACCAGACACCTCGGCCTTATCAGAAATCAATAGATTTGACCATTTTAAGGATGGATCATGTTCTTGTGGGGGCTTCTGCTGAGCGAGGAGCAGCGATCACCTCCCAGTGGTACTCTTCATCATGCAGCAAATTATTGTCACGTGAGTAGTGCCACTGCTGCTCTAAAGATCTATGTCAGGACTTACGTTGACAGGTTCCTCGCATCCAAGTCAATAATGTCATGCTACTGACCCCAGTTGGTGCAATATTATCGGCGGAACTGTACGTGCCAGATGGAAGAACAGGTGTGGACCTCTGTCGTCAGGTTCCTGAACAGATCTTCACTCTCTACATTAGTTGTGTAACAATCATAAGCCTATGCTTGCTTACCTATGAAAATTTTCTTCTTGTAGAAATACACATGGGTTTTGGGTTTCTTCTTCCATGCTTTTGTTGATGTGACCACCTAAAGTGCACTGCAGTAAATTAGTGAACTGCACCGCCGGATTCACATGTTGGATAGCTTCCTTACATTTCTCATCATTTCTGCTTCTGCTTTAAAGTGACAATTGACAAGCTCTGGAAATCACTGTTACTTTTCGTTTGCTCAGGTGCTCCCTCTTTCGTCTTCTTCGATTTCTAAAATCTAGTATTAATTACTTTTTTTTATTGCAATTGATTATTTTGTATTGTGCAAAGTGTTGCATTAACATGGAACTAACTCATGTAGGATTTATATCCACATCGTTATCTGGCTTAAGCAATTCACAATCAAGTGTCCCTAAAACTCTAATATTTTGGGTTTCAGACTTTAGTTTTGCATCAATAGTTATCTACAGATTGGCAAATAGCAAGTAACTGATACTAGAAATAATGTAGACACTTTTAGCTCACCAGTTCATTATCTAAAATGAACGATTGTTCCCATTTTGCAATAGACTGTGTTAATTTAAGAAAAGGAACTAGGGCATTCTAAACCATGCTTTTATTTTCCTTTTTTAATAGTTCGTCATACTTTTTTTTGAGGAAACAATAGCTCGTCATACTTTCACTGCTCACAAATAAATATTGGGCCGTATCCTCTGACATAATTACTAGTTAGTCTACTTTAAAGGCTTGAAGCACATTTCTGATCCATTTTCAGAAATCTGTTCCCGCCCTGCTACAGAAATATCAATAGAATCTTGACACTTTTATCATTTGTGATTTGTATTATTAACAACTTGATTGTGATGTTGCTTCCACACCATAGTGCAACGGGACATATGTTAGGTCCTTAGAGAGTTCTCCCCACTGACCTACGCATGCCGCATCTGTTTCTTTAGCAAAGAACTGTTTATTCACAAAAGCTGGTCATGAACCACCAGCAGGGGATTGTGAAAAGGAGAAAACAATGCTTTAAGAGTATCATTCATCAAGCTAGCTGCTAGCCGTTTCTTGTGGACCATGCTCGTTCATGAGGCTGATGAAGGCAGTGGCTTCTTGGAAAACAAGGAAATCAAGTGGCTGATGCTTCATGGATGTATCATGGCTAGCATTTTGTTGGTCCAGTCTGAGTTGGTGGCCCCCCTATGCCCTAGTTTGTGGGTCGGGCCTCTGCTACCCATTTGCCCACAGGGGACCATCTCTAATATCTGATGCATCCTCATCTTGGGTGCCTGTTAAATCTTGTGATGGT
The DNA here is from genome assembly GCA_030378355.1 of Eleusine indica. Lineage (NCBI taxonomy): Eukaryota > Viridiplantae > Streptophyta > Magnoliopsida > Poales > Poaceae > Eleusine > Eleusine indica. Next base: position 42,889,081 of record CM059501.1, on the reverse strand, counting down.
TACTTCTAGTGCCCCACCATTCTGGCATTGTCATATGTATTCTTTCTTTGGCAGCCCCAATGTTTTGTATCCAAGGTAGTGACTTTGAAACAAAACTGCGAGATGGATCACCAAAAGGTAAATAGTTGAAGATTTATATGTATATTTTACATGGATGACGTGATTAGATTGTACTTTGTACTTAAACCTCTTTGATATTTTTCTTTTCCTCGGTATGTGTTAAGTAGGGCGAGTCTACTTTATCATTATGGCACTCACATGACCATTTGTGCTAATGTTAAGATAAACTATTTGATGTTCAAAAGTCTTAATCATGTAACCCCGGGATAAGGTTCATCTTTTGCCACTAAGGAAAGCTCCCCTGCACATGGCTTGTGCTCTAGACTTCATAGTAAGCAGACAGGAAATCTTGTTGTTGATACGGTAGTTAACCTACTTGTTTAATCATGATTACCAGTGGCCACAAATCCTGTTCAGATGAATCTGAAGCCTGCATAGTCATTGTTCCATTAATCAATTCAATGCTCTAGGACCTTGTTTAACAGTTTTGTCTCTGTTTCTGTATCCATTTATAGCATACCTACCTCTAGGACCTGGAATCTTGCAGTATTGAACAGTCTAAGAACTAAGAAACGTCATGGAATTATGTGACATAGCTGTTAGGCTTCTAATCAAGATTCATCATGTGCTTGTTTTTAGCTTTGATGTGTTCCACAAGTTATATCTTTTATAGCTAACTGCGGCTCGCCTTCGGTGAAAAGAAGGATGTCAGTTTAGTTAGGTCATACTGCGCTAGGTATCTGCTTTGTTTTGTTGACTGGTCTAAATAATAACCTGTTGTTAGCCTCGTACAGGCTATTTTCCCCCTTTACATAGGCGACGAAAGCAGGAGACAGTTCTCTGTTTTTCTTTTGATACATGCTGCATGGAATCTTGATGCTTATTGGAGTTTTGTGACCTTTTATGTTTAAACTTGCCTCTTAGGCCATCATCTTAGCCAGCCTTTCTTTTAGTATCCTACCAGGGCAATTTGAGCCCACTTGCACACTTAAACTTTTGTTGAGCCTTTCTCCCGAGGGAACAAAAAGGTAGAGACCACCCTTAAAAGATCAGGACATGAAAATCCCCAGGTGTCGGTAGCGTTTATGCCTCATCATTCTTTAATATTGCTGGTTTGTAAATTTGACTTTGTAGTTACCACTATATACCCCTTTTATGCCACTATTTGAGCATCATTCCCTCATCTACCATCAGTTTGTTGCTCCTCTCTTCTCTCCCCTAGCTAACCACAACTTTATAAGCCCTGCCCTTTCTGTTAGTTTTATCAGCCAAATGATGTGGCCAAGATTACCCTTAGAGAACTGCTAGATTCAAGAGAAAACACATTTAAATATTTGATCTCCTCGAATTTGTTTTATGGCTAACAACACAGTTAAGCTGACCAAAAGTAATTCATGTATTTGGGCGTAACCTTGGAAAGGAAAATTTGTCATTTGATCCACACTAACGTCATATCCATGGCAATGGCATGGATTAAAGAATATTGGACGTATAAGGGAGAGTGTCAAAATTGTTTGTCATACAAAGCTTTTCACCTGAAATAGTGGCAGCATGGAAAGGATTTTCTCCCGTACCATCTTGTAAAACAACAACCGCCACATTAATGTCCTTTGAAAAGGTTGAATACATTACTTTTGCACTTCCTACTTACCCATTTACGTTATTTTGACTGTCCTTACCCCCTTTACGTCAAAGCACATGAAGTGAAAGCATTGCGCCAACAACTGATTGCATGAATAAACTCTAGAACTGTAGAAGATAGAGATGAGATAGGGGATAGAATAAAATCCCCATTGGGATATTGCATTGTTTCTTCAGGAGGGAGCACTGGATACATCGACCTCACAGTTGTTGCTCTTGGACTCACGCAGGTACAGGTGACACATACGTACACACATCTGTGCCTGCCTCTCCCTTTCGACTTGATGTTTCCTGAAACCTCCCACAACGCATATGCCTGCTGCCAGATCCCGTACAGTAAGCAGGGTTTCTGGAAGACTAGGGAAAAAGAAAAAAGAAAACAGCAAAAGGCACTCTGGGGATGGAAGGAAGATTGCCCGGGAAACAAGGGATCTCTCCACTTCTGTCCTTTCCTTCCACAGGTCAATTCATTCGGTCACTTAGCCGAAGTGGTGCTAGGTTGATAGCTATTAGTGGCTTAGCTTGTTTGGATTCTCCGAGTGTGGCTTCAAATCTCCATAATCGGTCACGGACTGCCCCTGTCATATTATGTTATTGTTAACTAGAGGAATATTTTTTATGCATTCATCTAATTCGATTGGTTTTGCAGTGCTGACCAGTTATTCGGCTCTGAAAACGTTGAAGCGTAGGAGCTCTGGTGCATGTAGCCGTACATTGCTGTTGGTGTCTCAGCCTCCGGCTCCGGCCCGCAGTCGAGGTTCACGCCGAAGAGTCGTAGCTGCCTTGATGGCACCGATGCTGCACTGGATTCTCCTGCAATTGTTCAGCAGAAATGGTGTAAGAGGTATGAGACTTCACTATACTTTTATGTTCCTCGTTTTCAGTCTTTTACCTGCGCGTGGCGTGTTGCTGTGATCTTGGTCCACCGAATGACGGTAGGCACAAGAGTTGGCTGGGCTGTTAGGGTACGAGCCTGACGTGCTGTAGCACATTGGGCTCCATGGCTGCTGCTCTCCGGCATTCTGTGCAGCGGCTACAACGCGCACAGCAGGCAGCGGCGCCACTGCCGCTGTTGCACTCTCACCGCGGCGCCTGAAGCCAATGAACAAACGGTCGCCGATGCCGAGGCCACGCATCCTTTCGAAGTGCACAACGTCCCCGGCATCAAGGTGCTTCTCCTTGACGTACCGGCTCCAGCCCTTGGTCAGCACGTAGCTCTGGCTGCTCGTCCAGTACGAGTACCGGAACCGCCATGGCTTGCCGGCCTCGTCCTCAAAGGACAGGATCAGTCCCTTCTCGCCAGAGTCGCCACTGAGGGGAAAGTACCTCTCTGCGTGCTGCTTGGGGATCACCAGCCTGTTGAGCTTTCCCACATCACTTGGTGTGAGCGTCTTCTCGAAGAGGTGCTCCCTCTCATAGTGGTGGTGGTAGTGTAGGTTAGTGTACATGGCCACACCCCAGGGCCAGGCCTGGGGATGCTCCTGGGAGAGATGATTCATGGCCATTCTGCTGGAGGAAAGAGAGAGTTAGAGCGAACGAGTGTGTTAGGTTGTTGTATGCGGACTGCGGCAAAAGTTTGCCGGTGGAGAGAAGCAGCAGTGATGGTGTGTCGAGTAGAGAACCATGCAGGTGTCGTGGCCAAGCATTTATAGCCTACCAAGGAGAACTTCGCGGGCCGGGTGCCTGTGGACTGTATTAATATTTCCCTGGTACATGAGGTCTTGGTGCATTTGATATTGGAGAGGGCAGAGTTTTTAATCCGGGCTAGACAGGAAGAATCAAAGTGAAGGGATTCAGAGGTGCTGAGGTTAGAATATGTAGTTTGTGTGTAGCTGATGAGGAACGATCAGGTGGTGGCACTTCAAAGTTGGTGCCTGGCCATTGTGGCCTAACCACAGCCATCCAGGGAGGTGGAGAAGCGTAGGCCCTACCATTTCTTTCCATGTGCTCTGGTGGTTGGAGCCTATGTGTGTGACCACTGTCATTAGCTCCTAATTTTAACCTGTCATTATGTCGCATGGGGTTTCAGTTCTCGCTAACTCTAGGACGGTGAAAGAAGGTGCTGGTTAGGAACCATGCTCTCAAGTATCTAGGATAGATTATTAGGCAAAAAGATGGATTGATAGGTTGGTAGCAGTTTATATTTGTGGTCTGTTTGGAGTAGCTGGTAGGCAATTACTTGTTCAGGGTACTGATTTCTGAGGATGTGACACTTGAGGTGTATGGGCTGTGCGCTCTAACTATCACGCACTATTATGTACTAGAACCAGCCATTTTCTGATCTCAGATTCAATACAATCAAGGGTTATGTCAGGCCTGTCTCATTGAATGAGTGGCTGACCACCTAATAGAGCAGCATGGCTTGCAAATAACAACCTGGTTCTGGATTCTTGCACAATGAATTGAATTGGCTGCAAGATATTATTTTTCCATTGAAACCATCGTTGCAGGACAACCTGCCTCTGTTGAGGACATGGGGGGGGGGGGGGTACCAAAGGGAGAATACTCTGTTACCTTTGCGTTAGCTGACCTTTTTTAGATTGGTGCACTCTTAACATGCATGAGGCATTTGGGGAGCACATCATGTTGCTGGAGGATTGGGATGCACAACTTTGGATGATCTGTTTTGTTACATTTTTAATGACAGATCTGTATCAAATACTGTAAAATATTAAGGACAAAATCAGCAATGTCGCTTTGCTTGGTACTTTGGAGACAAGTATTCCATCACATGGTAATGAACTGCAGGTTCATGGTTACATACACTGTATGCTGACTAACATATGCTTATGTTTAAGTATTATTCAGTTTGTCAACCTTTGGGAAAACAGAGGGGCCATTAAGGCATGATGTTCTCTTTAGCAGGTACGGTCCACGGTCCATCCATATCGGTTGCTGAATGGATCTTGAAAGATAATTGCTCCGTTATTCCATTGCTTACTTCTTTCTAAAATTTGGTCCATTATTACTTACCCATATATTAAAATGTTACAAACATATTTTCGTCTGACTTGATTTCTCATTTAGCTCAGGACTGGAAGTGGGAATATGTGATTATTATCTCACGTGGCATCCGCCCAATCTGTCTTGCTTTCTGTCCCTGGGGCTTCAAGTTCCCAAGCGCCAAAATATTTGAACATTGGAATGGGGAACAGGATCAAGATTTAACCTGCACAAAGATCTACCTCCAATTTCCAATAACTTCATGGTAGATTTTCTTCCCACTTCTCAATTCCTTTAGCCACTAATATGTGTATAACGCGCAGCCCTATAGTTTCCTCTCACTTGATGCTAACATCCATAAATTATTTTTTATTGTTTTCTATGTGCATGAACATAGAGACTAGAGAGATGCAACAAGGGAAGCTGAGTCACTTGCACATGTACAAACGCACTAGAATGAGTACTACACTTGATAGGGTAAATAATTTTGATTATATTGCAAGTCTATGGCTCTATGTTTAGTATCTCTTGGAACATGTGACATGCACAATTAAGTTCATAAGTTTGTTCATGGAATCTTGTCAATAAAAGCCGTGAAGGGTACTCCATTGCAGCTCCATGCAAATGATGGGCCATTATTTGCAGATGTTGAATAGGTTATATAGATGGTTGCACTGTTCACCCATCCACTTTATGTTGGATGATTTAGAAATTTGTTTGTATAAATTAAATAAGTTCTACGTATGAAGGTTATATGATCATATAAAAACATAACGGAAGGACACTTAAATTTTGTAAAATTGACGAACGCAATGCACAAGAATCACAAGTTGTCCATGTGGAACTCAGACATTTAATTATTCCCTCCAATTGCATATTTACATGTATTACTTTGACCAAGAACCCAAATACTTGTTTCTTTAATGAATTCGTCAAAGGAGTGCAAACATTGAAGTAGTGCACGCACAGCTTATGAATTTTGACCAAGTGCATCCTATTTAAACATGACCATGCAAGTACCAGTAAGGAGCCACGCAGCAGGTCCTTTTGTTAACTCAATCATGCAGCTCACCTGCCCAAACTTTTGATAATGCAGGTTTGGGTTTTCCATGCACATGACTGGGTTGGTATCTTGTGGAATTGAATACAAGATAACTCAAGATAAGGGGACACATGCTATTGCTCCTGGTTTTGTTTATTCTTATGGCCTCGGTTCCTTTTCGTACTATCATTTTTGTTTTGCCAAGTTCATGCAGATACTGGAATAAAACCTTTAGCGCCATGTTACTCTCCTCTGTTCACAAGTGCACTACCTTGGCAGTGTGCAATTAAGCTGTACCAATTTTGCCTCAAATATAGGCTCTGATAGAAAGTAAAAGTATCAGCAAACTGAAATGATACAGGCTAGTAGATCTGCTGGTCGAATTTGTCCTTACAACTCTGGAATATTATTACAGAGCTGATGATAATTGGTAATAAAAAAAAGAAACTTAAAACACATATAACATCATGTTAGCATGACATCATTTTATACTTTGTTATATGATGTCTTATCTTAGGATGCATGAACTTCTAATTATTTATGATTGCCAATGGTTCCTATATGCGCCAATAATGGTGAGCATTTGTATGACTATCATGGCTAATGCTCACATGTCACATGCCCAGAAAGTATAAACTGCTACAGCTAAATCTGTTGATTCTAGTGTTTCTTGTTAAGTATACGAGGGAAACAAGAGGCAGCTACAGATTCCCTTGAATAATTGTCATGCTTTACCTGTCTTTTGGAAGGAGGCAAAGTGCCACTATACCATTCTGATGAAGCTCATTTTTGCAGGATTTCGCCGGTTAAGCTTTAGTTTGTTGGGGGCTGGGACCATTCTTCCAACTGATGTCATCTCTGCGGTCGCTGTTGTATAGTAATCTCTGAGTGAGCGTATCTTTGTGCGTGGCGCGGGAATGCGTAAAGCAGAGGCTCCGATGATCTGAGCCTCGCGCACCGAAGCCTGACGTGATGGAGAAGGTGAGGAGGCGATGATGGGGAGAGGGAACTGGTATGCTTCGCAGGCGCCTTTTTCCCATCGCAGGGCCTGCATGGTGTCGTGTGCTGCTAGTACCCTCCTGTGCCTTTATGTCAGCGTGAAGGGCTTTGGCCAAGGGAGGGAGACAAAGTGGACGCAAGCAGGTGCCCCTGATCGGTGAGGCGTGACCGTGTGAGCAGTGTCCGGATGTGTGTGCATGGCACTGCTGTTGAAAAGTGCGAACCGATCGAGGCCGGTAATTTCTTTTCATCTCGCAGTGAGAAACCAGTACCAGTTCACTGCTACCATGTCATTTTCATGCTCTGTTACTCCGTTTCTTACTGGTTTATCGTTTTTACATGGTACAGGCTGCTGTTGTTGTAGCACACTTGGCGTACGCATATATATAGGGATGAAAGCGGGGATGAAAGTACCTTCTCTATATTCTAATCCATATTTTTTTATTGGATTCGAGATGGAGCGGATAATATACGAATGCGGATGCGAATACAGATATTTTCGGATGTCGGAGATGGTACGGATTCAGACCGGAGGCGGACTTTAAATTATCGAATGATACCTCTTCACATAGAGTAATATATCCTAATTAAGAATATACAGAGTGCATGTATAATCGCAACAGCCATCAATAAAAACAACCAAAACACACAACCTAATCTTTTAAGTGATTACTCATAGAAAATAAAAAAATATATGTGTTCTATGTTTGAAAAATCACGCAAGTATGAAAAATAAAATAAAATGTCCAAAGCAAACATTAAACATATCCTTATATTTCTTTGTCGTATGACCACTTCAATACACAATAAGATGTTAAGCGACGCGGTCAAGCCTTATCGTCACTATCACTAGACATTATATATTTTGGTCCGACAAAATTATTGGATAATCCTATTATGAGCTTCGGATAATCCATTTCAAATTAGCAGATTATCCGTATCCATCAAATTTTGTCAATACCATAACCTATCCTACATCTTCATGTCATGGGGTTCGGATTATCCATATCCGCGAAAAAACCTCAAATGCTCTCTCATATCCTCAAGAGAAAAGTCCTATCTACCTCCCTTAATTACAAGAGGTATCTCACTTTGCCTCCTTCAACTAGAAAATCGGGTATCTGACACCTTAAACTGTCGACTCTGGTACAATTTCCCTCCCTCGACGGTTTTGATAGTGGTTTTATCCTACGTGGCATAGTGAGCCTCACATGTCATATGCCATGTCATTTTTCTTTTCTATTTTTTTTATTTTTCTCTATCTCTCTCTTCTCTCACGCGAGCTCTACCTTCCCCCGTCCATGCGAGCGTGAGCCCGCCGCCGCCCAGCTCCGTCGGAGCGCTGCTGCCCGCCCTGCTCTGCCGGAGCGCCGCCACCCGCCATGCTGTGTCGGAGCGTCGTCGCCCGCCCTGCCCCGCGCAAGCCCGCCGCTCGTCCTGCTCCATCGAAGCGCTGCCATCGCCCTGCCCCGTACGAGCCATCGCGGTGCCTCAGGCGAGCCCGCCGCCGCCATGCCCCGTGCGAGCGCTTCCGTAGTGCCTCTTGCAAGCGCCACCACCGTTCCCCGCGCGAGTCCGCCGCCGCCCTGCAACAGCGGAGGAGATCGAGCTCGGGCGTGGTGGCAGGAGGAGCGCGACAGGCGGAGAAGCTTAGGCTCGATGGCGGCGGAAGAGCTCGGGCACGGCGACGGTGGAGGAGGAGGAGCTCGAGCTCGACGGCGGTGGAAGAGCTCGAGCTCGGCGGCGGCGGAGCTCGAGCGCGGTGTCGACGGAGGAGCTCATGCTCGGGCGCGCGGCAGCAGGAGGAGGAGGAGCTCAACGGCGGCGGAGCTCGAGCGTGGCAGGTGGCGGAGCTAGGTGGGTGACACAGGCCCTGCCCTTCGGTGAAGGGGAAAGGGAAATCGACGACGGTGCAAGAATCGGATTTCCCTCTGTCGATAGCTGAGTTAGGGGAAGACGAAGTGAGAGAAAAGAGAAGGAAAAAAGAAAAGAAAAGAAAAGAAAAAATAACATGGCATGACATATGGGGCCCACTATGCCACATAGGACAAAACTACTGTCAAAGCCGCCGAGGGAGGAAAATTGTATCGGAGTCAACTGTTTAAGGTGTCAGATACCCGGTTTTCTAGTTGAAGGAGGCAAAATGAGATACTACTTGTAATTGAGGGAGGTAGATAAGACTTTTCTCTATCCTAAAAAATCAGATTCGAATCAGATCGGTTTCGGAAATTATCCACACCGCTTTCACCCCTACATATATAGGACATCTGAGCTCCGAGATTCGGGCGGTTACCACAGTTATGTATGTCTATGTGACTGTAGGAAACAACAGAACGGGAAGAGTCAGTTGTTGTTCTTCGAAAGAGGCTGGAAAGTTGTTGAGGCTAGGGATGACAATTCAGGTCCCGAGTGCGGGGCCCCGCCGGGTTTGGCACCCAACGGGTGCGGATGCGGGTGCGCTTTCTTACCCGCAGAGCTCACCCGCATCCGCCCTGCACAGTCGCGGGGTGGGTGCGGTTTTTTTCTCCCACCCGCGGGTGTCCTGCGGGGCCCGAAATAAAATGTGTATAAATAATTTTAGTCTAATATTTCTTTATAAGAGTGAAAATTATATAAGTCTAATAATTCTTACATGTATATATATTATCATATTATGTTAACTATCCAGTTATGAATGAGTTAGTATTTTTTTTATTATATAAAATATGTGAAAATAATGTAAAATTAAACTAAAGATGTATTTTTTTTTATGTATATGAAAAATCCGCAAGGGACCCGTCACCCGCTCGAAACCCGACGGTGCAGGCGCGGGTGTAGAATTCCACCCGCGGGTACGCGGGTGCGGGTGGAGATTTTCACCCGCAACATCTCTCATCGCGGATGGAGAGGTGGGCTTTTGCTTCACCCACTCCGAACCCGCCCCGTTGCCATCCCTAGTTGAGGTACACACTTCACTTCAGAGACTGTATTTTTATCACGAGCATGCATTCCAGCACCGGTAACGTGCAGCAGGTGCCATGCCAGTGCCACCTGCTAGCTGATGCCCCATGATGTGCATGCTGCACGCCATGATCAGCAGGAGGAGGAACAGGAGCTGGTCCTTTCTCCTCCCCCACCACTTGGCCCCTCCTCGACGTTTGTTATGCTTGGCCACCGTTCCAGCTGCTCCCTCCGTGAAGGAAGCAAGAAGCCATGCTGCTGCCTACGTGTCGTGCGCCACAAGGGCAGGGACCTCCCCCTCTCCGGGTCCTGATGGCCCATGATGTATGGACCGTCCCTCCCTGTCGATCATGATCATCAGTGGCAGCGAGATGTCAATAAACTATGTTGGAGGATTCCGGAACAGTGTTGCGCACAGAGACGAGCCGTGCGTTTCACTAAGAAGAACAGTGGCATGTAATCCTAGCTTGGGGCCAGACTGACGACGAGGATTGCATAGTGGCGACGACTGTGCAAGCCTGAACTTGCAAGAGAGGTGAGCGAGATGATGGAGGTCCCTCGCCGTTTGCCCAGCCCGGGGCGTCGTCATGATGATGGGATACCAGTTTGCACTGTGTGGTTCACATGCTGCAAACTTGGGCAACAATGTGCATGCAGATCGTACTGTGCGTGACGACCTATCTGAACTGATTTGGAACACAGTTAGGCGTGACTGCGTGTGAACCAGCCATTGGGCAACTCTTTTTCTGACTGTGAATAGTTGGAGATGTGACGCAGCCGGCGTGCCGTAGTGCCGAGCTCGGGTTCCCCTCTCCACTGATGCTTCTTCCATGAGGTGACACCTGAACCTCGTGTAGTAGTACAATTTACCTACCAGTATCTGCCATGGATGGCGAGTTGAGAGGGTGACGTGAGAGGATTTCCGGACGGTGTGGGCCTGCCTCCGGCTGCTGTTGCTGATGCAGATCCGCTCTTGTCACGCATGCATGCGGTCCCTCTCACTCACTCACTCACTCTCTCACTATGCCCTCCATTCTCTCTCTCATATCATGCGTGCGTTTATGTGTGTGCATGTGTTGCGAGAGCGGACGCAATTGGACACATGAAAAGGTGGCATTCAAACTGTGGTTCTAGATCCGGTGATGATGATTGATCCAAGGATTAGTGGACCTGGTTATTGCACCTGCGATGCGGTGCCGTGCTGTGGGCATTTTCATCAGATCGGAGGGTCTCCCTGAGAAAAAAAAAGATGAAGTGTTTCATCATAGGAGTGTATTCACTTGCGTGCTGGTACAGACGCTGTGCCGGGTTGAAAGAAGGCTTTTGGACGTCTGATGCTGGTGTTTCCACCCTTTCAATCATCGTTCATGGCTGCCCACATGCGCCGCCACCCTTGTTTCCGCATCCTCATAAGAGCGCCCTGCCTTCGTGGACCTGACTTTTTTTTTCCTCCCGTCGTCTTCATTGCAGATCTCCATGACGAAGCGGGTGGGTTTCAGCCGGAAACGGTGACTCCACGTTTCCAAACAGGGCATGGCATCCTCTGTTTCCTTTGCGGCGTGTTTCAGGATAAAAAGTACAGTGGGTGTGCATCACGATCATAGAACGAGTGGACTTATGATCTTTCGGAAACAAGAACGAGCGGAATTAGATACAGATGATCAAAATCATCAAGCTGAGGTATTGTTAATCTATGAATGAATTAAAGAATGAAAGAAGGATTTACAGAACAAATCCTCTTGTTCCTACTAACGGCATTCATGGCGGCTAGAGTGCTGCAAGCTATGCGCTGATTCCCTCATCACTGTAGTACTGACTGAGCCAGCGCGCTATGATTCTCGTCTCCTTGCGCCGCACCTGCTTGAGCCAGTCAGGGTCGTCCTTGTTGGAGAATCTCAGGTCGACGTGGTGCGCACCTGAGAAAGTAGCAGCCCAAACACATGAGATTTTCGGAGCAACATATAGTGGAATGATGTTACATTACATGCATGTGAGGAAAAATATTTTAGCAAAATAATAAAAAAAAAAGTGCCGTGTTACAGCTGCTTTAACGATTTGACTCGAGAAATCTGTGATCTTGACTGACCTTGTGGCTCGACCAGCGCAATGATGCTATCAGAAATGCTCTTCAGTACTCTGCAGAATCAGTATGCCCAAGATGTAAACACGTCAGCAAAGCGGTGCAGGGAAACAAATAATGATGCAGCAAACTTTTGCAAGCAGGCTTGACGGAGCCATGGATTAATTCGAAGTGTCTGTTTCAGTCTTCCATGGTTGACTTTTATTTAACTTGTAAATAGGAGAACAGAATTGATACGTACCCGCCAGTGCTCCACGGATCCCGCAGCCCGTTGAAGAAGAGGATGTTGCTAGCAGATCTCCTCAACACGTTCGCAATATCCTGCAACAAATAGAATGTTACCCTTTTATTATACAAACAAAATAAGAAAAATTGAAAACAATAACAAATGGGCTGTACAGAAACATAGGGATCCAGTCAAATTTAGCCCAAGCCCAACACGCATGTGGACCAACAAGCGGCCCAGTTTTGTGACAAGATGGAGATGAACAACTCACGAATCCCCCGAACTCGGTCTCGATCCAGAACGGCCTCGGCGGCAGCCCGGTGTAGTTGCGGCCCTCGTCGAGGAGCTCGGTAAGGTTGAACGGCGACGGCGGGAGCACGCCGCCGTCGCGCACGGCGGAGGTCATGAGCACCATCTCCGTGTGCGCCTGCCAGTTCCACCCGGAGAACATGCCGTAGGGGTCGTCGTCCTCCGCGGCGCCGAAGCACGCCGCCGCGCCCGTGTGGTTGTAGTAGACGTTGATTGCCTCCCTCACCCGGGACAACACGTCGTCGTCGGCGCCGGAGGAGCTCGTCGGGTTGTCGTCGATGGCGCGGCACATCGACCGGACCGGGTACGCCGGCAGCGGCGTCAGGAAGCCCGAGGACGTCGGGTAGTCCATCATCGCGCCGTAGATCACCGCCGTGTCCAGCAGATCAGGGATCGTCTCCACTTTCCCACTGCATGATAAATCGTCAGAATGTGGCGCGTATGGTTCTGTTTTTGGGGAATTCAGGAGTGAAGATTAGTACTTACTCGCACATCTTGAATTTACGGTTGAGCTCTGCCCGGCCTGCGTCGGTGGCGAGCGCATTGTCCAGCTCGTCCCACGATCTCCGAAGCACGTCGTAGCAGTTCTCGCTCTCGCTCTAATCAAACACAGATTTAGTTCATACACATTATGAATCTTGGTGTATGATTATTTCTACTTATTACTTGACTTGATATATATACGGAGTAATTAATATATATAGGCATACGCAACCTTGAAGTCTTTTGTGACGGCGTCGTAGAAGGCGTATGGATCGGCGAGGCCGTAGAAGCTGAGGATTGGCGCGGAGGAGGCGACGGCGCCCATGACGATGTGCGGGTACTTGAGGCGCATCCAGGCGGCCAGCATGCCGCCGTAGGAGCCGCCGAACGCCAGCACGGGCGCCACCGGCGCGCTGAGGTTGGCCTTGAGGCTGAGCACGAGCGTGGCCAGGTCGGCGATGGCCTGCGTCGTGGTCAGGTACCCCAGCGTGCTCGCGTCCTTGAACGCCGCCTTCGCGCTGCCGAACGGCATCGACGCCCCGTAGTACCGGTGCTGATTGCGATGAATCGATTCTTAAGTATCATTACTTGCAATCAGGATCAGATAATTAAGTAAGATGCATCTATCATGCAGAGTAAAGAAAGACTTTGTATATACTGACCTCGACGAAGACGAGCATGGCGCCGAATCGCGGCGCGACCTCCCACATGAACCCGGTGTTGTTGGCGAAGAGCTCGACGTCGCCCTCGTTGCCGGCGTAGAGGAAGATGGGCGCGTTCTTGCCGCCCCAGAACGTGTCGTTGACAAGGTACCGCTGCTGGAACGTGCCGTAGCTCGCCGGCGCCACGTTGAAGTGGTCCAGACGCTGCGTGTACCACCGCGTCTCGTACTGCACCATCGAAGGCACGTGTTCGGCGGCACCTTTGCTGCTACCTGCTGCGGCCATCACTTGCCGCGCCGACGAGGAGGAGTAGTGCGTCGCCAGCGTCGGTGGTGGCCACCGGCCATTGGCGGCGGCGGCGGTGGCATGGCACGAGAGGAGGAGGACGAGGAGAAAGGCGGCGGCGCAGATGGTTCGCTCCATTGATGATAGAGCAAGGATTAGTCGATGGATTGGTTACGTATCAACGAGAATCTAGTGGTGATAAATGATTCAATGGTCTGCTGGATGGACCCAAGATCGATAACCAGCGTCCCGGTTCAACAGAAGCCTCCACGATCCACGCCCAGCACGCGGCGCCACCATTTCACCCGCGCGGATCCCAACAGACTTGGCGATCTCTCGGCTCCCTCCTCGGTCACGATATCGTCCATTCAAGCACCAGCAGCAGCCCAAATCCGGAGTTCCATGGATCGAAACCGCTTACCTTTGTGTTGAATTTCTGTTACACAATTAAAATTTGTTCAGAGATGTTTGATGCAACCCGAGTAGCTAATATAAGTTGTTGCAGAATCTTGATGCTTTAAGCAACTAAGTAGTGTTGAATATTATGGGCCTTTAAGCCCATATTATTCATATTAATTCTAATTAGTCTAAACTCATATTTAATACTATATTGATTTAGTTTCACATGAGATTCTCATCATTAACTGCCTCATCTTATTAGGTGAAATGTCACCATATCCCCTAGAGAAGTTGAGAGAGGCTAAGGACGAGTCATACGCGTGCATGCACAGCCGCCGAGCCATGGCTGGCTGCTGCGTGCATGACGTATCAAGGCTAGGCTAGGCTGGTGCATTTCAATCTTGCAAACATTCATGATTAATGCTTTCGTTACGTAAGAAAATTAATTATATTTATTCCTTCCATTAGGGTGTTGATTGCGGAGCGTTTATTTCCATCAATTCGTGACACACTATATAAACCCTCCTCGGACTTGCCTGAAGGTTAATTTCCCCCTGGTCGGCCGACCTGGTCTTGAGGCCTTTTCGGATGGGCATCCACGTGGCGCTTCCTCAGTGAATTCCTGAAGTCGGTGCATGGCGGTTTCGTGGTGGTTACTCCTCAGTACTGACTTATGACCCCTATAAATAGAGGGGAGTGCCTCCCACTTCCACACACACCAAGAAGAGTTCATTCTCTAGCATTACTGTGATATCCCGGCCCAGGGCTTAATAGGATTGATAGAATACTCATACCAACAAGTTGCGACTTCTTTTTCGGAAGCTCATCCCCAAAGAACTCCAAAGTTAAGCGTGTTTGGCATGGAGCAATTTAGGGATGGGTGACCGATTAGGAAGTTTGTCTCGGGTGCGCACGAGTGAGGACAAAGTGCGCAGAAAAGACATGTGTTGGTCTATGAGGATAGTCTTGAGGTTCTAGAGAGCTGTCAGGTGTAAGTGGGCCTGGCCTCGAAGGGGCGGGACGTTATAATTACACTTAGTCCTTAGGTCATAGTGGAGTTTAGGATAGAAGAGAGCTGTCTTGAGGTCCTTGACATAGTCTTGGAGTCTTGGGTATAGTTTCATACTATCCCTCTCTAGTAAGACTTGTTCCCTTTATTAATAGAATTATTTTCTGTACTCCTTGTGCTTTATTTATTTATAATTAGTGTGATAGTCGTGTGCCTTTTATATGATTATTGCCTACTGATGTTTGGTTGCTTTATGCTTCACATACTCATACTTGTCAATCTATGCTTTTGCACTTGTCCAATGCATATTATGGCTAGACATGCTTTAGTTTATAACTTGTTAATCCGTAGGGTTAATGTTATATGTGCTATAATATTGAACTTGTTGATCTATAGAGTTAAAGCTATGTATGTCCTAGCCTTTGACTTGTTGATCCGTAAGATTAGAGTTATGCATTCTCTAGTACTTGACTTGGTGATCCATCAGGTCAAAGTTAGGTGTACTCTTATTCTAGACTTGTTGGTCCGATGGGCCAAAGTCCCAGGGAATCGAGAGTATTATTTAGCAATGTAAGCATGATGCTTAGGTTGGTAAATATCTTTAAGTGCTTTGTTGCCCCACGAACAGGAATAGGTGTGGTGGTAAGGACTTAATTGCCTTTGTCACGTATCCTAGTAAAGGATTGCCAGTAGGTGGTGACAATCCTGCTGTACTTATTAATCCTTCTATCTTGGCTTGGCATAGGACTTAGGATTGTATGTGTTGAATGTATCTAACCTATAGACAGGAGTATAAAAGTACATAGGGACCCACCTTAACTCTTCCTAACCCACTTAACCTAGACTTTGGACTAATGTTAAATTGGATTATTCTGTGTGTCACTACCCGCTATCATATATTATCCTTACCCCTATCTATGACTTTGGTATATTACTAGTTATAGGGTTATGAACATGCTATCTCTTAACCGCCGCCTTCCATTAGGAGAACTATAAATGACAACAATTGGAGTAATCCAATGATGAAATGCTACAACGGGATGTCCATGCGCTTGCAGATTTAACTTGTCCACACTAACCATCTGTTGAGTTCTACCAACAAATAGTTCTGGCGTCTTGCTTAGGTCTATTTATTTAATGTGACTTAATTAGCAGATGTCAATAAGCATTTCTGGCGCCGTTGTCGGAGATAGTAATATTTCTGGTGTGGCATTAAAAAATGTCAACAAGCATTTCTGGTGCCGTTGCCGGAAAAGGCATTGGTAAAACAGAATCACTAGCATTGTTTCTAATATATTTCTATTAATTACTATTGTCTAGATAGGTTTATATTTGCTTGTTTTCTCTTTAAGTGAAAACAGGGTAGTGTCCCGCTCATTAGACTTAAAATTGGTGAGCCCTTGCCAAAGGTAAATTGGTAGTTATCTCATATTTGCTTTCCACCAATCTTTGGATTTCTAAATGCATTTGCATGTTGGAATTTATTCCAACCCATTTCTCTTTTTTAAAATTATATATAAAAAATATAGAATTTCAGAGTTTATCTTTTGAGAAAATGAGAGTACAAAAGATCAAAAATGTTTTTATTTGAAATTTAGATCATGAAGGAATCAAGCTGTCAAAGTGATGTCATGGCCCAGTACTACCAGGAAGTTCGCAAGCTCGAAGGAATGTTCGACGACTTCGAACTTAGGTATATCCCGAGATGACTCAACGAGGATGTTGACTCACTTGCCAAGATGGCATCTGGTCGGGAATTGATCTCGCCCGGGGTCTTCACTAATGATCAGCTCAAACCCTTGGTCTGACGACCCAGACTTGGGGGATCGACACGAGCCGACACCACAGGAGGCAGAGATCATGGGTCGACCAACCGATCGACTCGCCCAACCTTCCAACCGATTGGAGGGCACCATACCTCAAGTACCTAACTCGAGGAACGCTCTCGACCGATGGGACCAAAGTGAAGCACTTCTATCATCGTTCCAAATTCTTCGTCTTGGTCAAAGGGGAACTCTACAAGCGCAACATCACTAAAGTCATACAACAGTGTATTTTGGTGGATGAGGGGATCAAACTTCTCTGCGGCCACTACGTCGTGCCAAGGACCCTAGTGGGAAACGCCTTTCGACAAGGCTTCTACTGGCCAACCGTCATAGGAGACGCAACTTGCATCGTGCGCTCCTGCAAAAGATGCCAGTATTATGCTTGACAAACACATCAGCCCACCTAGCCCTTCAAACGATGCCCCTCACATGGTCATTCACGGTTTGGGGACTGGACTTGGTCCAACCCATGAAGAAGGCGTCCGGAGACTATGCACACCTCCTCATCGCGGTCGACAAATTCACCAAGTGGGCAGAAGCCCGGGCGATACGAAAATTGGGTCTGGGGAAGCGGTCGAATTCTTCCTCGACATCATTCATCGGTTTCGAATCCCGAACTCCATAATTATGAACAATGGTATGTAGTTCATGGGAAAGAAATTTCTTAAGTTCTCCGATGACTACCATAACCGAGTGGACTGGGTCGCCGTAGCCCACCCATAGACGAATGGTCAGCTCGAGCGAGCGAATGACATGGTATTCCAATGGCTCAAACCCTGAATCTTTGACCGTCTGAAATGATTCAGCGGTCAATGGGTGGCTGAGCTTCTAGCCGTACTCTAAAGTCTCCGGATGACACAGAGTCGAGTAACCGGGTTCACATTGTTCTTTATGGTATACGGCTCCAAGGCGATTCTACAGCCGACCTCACTATGGTGCACCGTGAGTGCAAGCCTATGATGAACAAGTCAACGAGGCGTCCCTTGAAGATGCGATGAATTAGATCGACGAATCTCGCAACATCGTCCTCCTCCACTTAGTGAAATACTAGCATGCCCTACGGCGCTATCATGATCGTAACATGAGAGGCCTAGGGTTCGATGTTGGTGATCCCGTTCTGTGACGAGTTCAAACCAACAAGGGTCAACACAACCTCATGCCGCCCTAAGAAGGCCCGTACATCATATCACACGTACTTCGACCTGGTTCCTACAAGCTGAAGATCCCGGAGGGCCAAGAGTTCGCCAATGCGTGGAATATTGCATAGCTGTTGATATTTGCTAAGTCATATTATAAATCATTCCTAGCAACGGGCCAGAAATAATAATATGATGTACCTTAGTGTCAATTAGGTAAAATCTACAAGCGTACAAAGAATATAGTTGTAGCATTTCACCATCTGATTGCTCTAATGGCTGTCAATTTATAGTTCTACCATGGAAGGCGGGGAAGAATAATATTTATTAATATGGACTATAGGTATAAAGATTGGTACTGATAATTAGAGTCTATACAAGGGTGAGGATAATGATAGTAGAGGTAGTGTGACACACAGAAGATCCATCCCTAATTATAATTAATTACGGTCCTAGCAGATGTTAGATAGCAGAGCAAAGCTAAATCTTTATTGACAATTCCTCCCTCTTGACCATCCATTCAGAAGAGACAAAAAAAAAAAGCTTTATGAAGGGTGTTCAAGTTAACGACCCACCACGGCAGATCATGACTGGTGCCCTGGCTTGTGCCGAGTTAGAGGCTCTCAAGGTCGATGAACAAGAAGGTTGTTTCGAGGGATATAATGTGCACCATGCCTGGACTCAAATTTCAGGCTTGTGGAGACATTCATATATGGATGACATACTTGTTCCATATTATATGGACGCAATGCACACCGAGACGAATATCAACACGATATCTTTTACGACAATCATGGACATTCTTGACAAGTCAATGGATAATGTTAAGGCAAGAGTGGATCAAGAAAAGTTATGCGATAGACCAAAGCTAAGCATGGTGCCTCCTAGAGCAAGCAACAAGTCATGGAAGAAGCCTGAGGCCGATTTTGTCCTGACAAGGGCGCAAAGGAGGGAAGTACTAGAATGGTTCCAAACGTTAAAGTTCCCTGATGGGTATGCGGCGAATCTAAGGAGGGGAGTGAACTTAACTACTATGAAAATCAATGGGCTCAAGAGCCATGACTACCACATATGGCTTGAGCGGCTTCTTCTGGTGATGGTTCGAAGCTACGTCCCTGAGCATGTTTGGCAAGTGCTTGCAGAGTTGAGCTATTTCTTCCTCCAACTTTGTGCTAATGAAGTATCAAAGAAAGTGGTTGAAGACATGGAAAGAATGGGACCTGTGTTGCTATGTAAAATGGAGAAGACCTTTCCACCCGGCTTCTTCACATCGATGCTACATATGATATTGCACCTTCTGTATGAGTTGCGAATGGGTGGGCCCATGCAAAATCGTTGGTGCTATCCAATTGAGAGATGTCTAAAGGTTCTCCGAACAAAATGCAAAAATAAGTGCAAAATTGATGCTTCCATTGAAGAGGCAAACATTCTCGAGGAAGTGTCAAACTTCACATCAAAATACTATGCTGACAACTTTCCTAGCATGCATAATCCACTTCCTCGTTACAATGCTGGCCCCGATTAGTCGAATCTCCGTCTTTTTAAACGGCAACTCAGAAGGTCAAGTGGTGCTTCCAACAAGTTCTTGCAGCCTATAGAGCGGGGCGCAATCATGCTATATGTATTGAATAACCTTACCAAAGTCGAGCCATACATATTGTAAGTTCACAACAAACTTTTTCTCGAGCAGTACATATTACAAGTTTTCCATTGAACCTTATTGTTCCTCGTTGATACAGGGAATTCAGCCATCAATTCTGGCGTCAATCAAGGGATCCTTCAGCGAACAAAATTGACACCCTACTTAGAGAGGATGCGGGAAATGGCATGCCCGATTTTATTTCTTGGTTCAAATAGAAGGTACTGTCCAACTTATCTTGTACTTAGTTTGACGTTACAAATTGCACATAATTAATGAATTATCTGATGGTAACTTGTAGAGTAATAGCGATGCGTCCATGAGTCCCGAGTTGAGACAGGTTGCCGATGGGTGTAAATATAAGGTCCAGACATTTAATGGATATGACGTGAACGGATATCATTTTCATACGACAGGTTACGAAGAGAGTCGTCCAAATAGAAAAAGCACAAATAGTAAAGTTTTCACACCAGCATTGATGGGGTTGATTATTATGGAAAAGTTGAAGAGATATACAAACTCGACTTTCTTGGTTTCAAACCTCTAACTCCTGTCATTTTCAAATGTCATTGGTTTGATCTGGAACAGGCGAGAAAGAAACCTAATGTTGGTTTAGTGGAAATTCGACGGTCATCCGTCTTACAAGGAGACGATGTCTATATTGTGGCTCAACAGGCCACACAATGTTATTACCTTTCATATCCGTGTCAAGACGATGACAATCTCATAGACTGGGATGTTGTGTACAAGGTTTTACCATGCGGTAAACTACCTGTTCCAAATGATGCTGATTACAATATAGACCGAAACACATGTCAAGAAGATGAGTTGTTTCAAGACAATGGGTCAGGAGGGAGTTTTGTGATAGACTTTAACGAAATGTTGGAATGGAAGTCGACAATGCAACGGTTGTTGATGACGACGCTGAAGATGAGGTTGATAATGCACAGGACATACAATTTCTTGAGCGACTACAATTGGGCTCTAATGAGGATGGGGGAGATGAGGTTGATAATGGGCTCGATGATGTTGATATGGCAGATAGTGATAATGAGAGTAATGATCAAGCTAATCCCAATGATGATGATGATTATTTTTGATAAATATATGTTGTATATTAGTTAATTTATAATATATGTTATTTCTAATTCTATATTTTTACTCTCTTTTTAAAGTATATATGCTGATATTCTTGGTCCTTTGAATTGCAGGTGATTTGGCAAAGATGGTGGATGGATTGAGGAGGCTCTCAAGGAAGATTACCTCATTATACAGTGGCGAGGGAGGTGATGATGAGCAGGGTGGATCTAGAGGCAGAGGTGGAGGTCGAGGTGGAGGCAGGGGTGGAGGTCGAGGTGGTGGCAAGGGTGGAGGTCGAGGGAGAGGGAAGACAGTAGCTGCTGCTGTGGAGTCGACGTCTTCGTCTGATGATGCAGAGGAGGGTCAGGAGGTGGTGCAGCTGCTGCAGCAGCAGCAGGAGGAGGACGAGGAGATGGTGCAGCTGCACCAGCAGCAGGCGGAGGCGAAGGAGGAGGAGGAGGAGGAGGAGGAGTCGACGAGGGGGGGGGGGGGGGTCCGCTTCCTCTAGTGCATCCTCTGTCTGGCAGCGAGGTCCCTCCACCCTCCCTAGGCGGCCGATACCTATGCACCTGTGTTCATTGATTAAGCCTGCTGGGTCACGATATGTAACTTTAGATGTTATTAGTTCATTTTTTATTTTACATATTGTTAATCACAATGGAAACTAACAATTGTTTATAATCACTTCCGCAGGAGTTGGGAAATTGTCAAAACCCCAAGTGGTGAAGCGCGCATGCCCAATGGCATTCTGGGTCTCTTGTTGAAGGTACACGGGCCTGGTATGGTACACACTACTGATGGAGACAAGCTGTGTACCATGTTTGACCGCTACTACCTCGCTCTAGATACTGAGCTCCAGAACAAGGCAGAGTGAGTTGTGGGTAAGTCTTGCCGCACTATATTGCTGAACATATCACATTCATATCACATTCTTGAAATACTGATTGATACATCATGTGTATATGTAGGATTTCTTCAGATGCCCGGTGGGGTAGGAGGCACGGGCTATTCAGCAAGCAAAGAGAGCCTGTCCGAAGCTTATGACCAACATGATTTACAAAGCATGCATCCAGGCTGTTGTTGATTACAATGCTAAAAACCACTATAAGGTCAAAAAGATAGAAGCAAGAGGGATGAACCTGACCCAAGAACAATATGTTCAGGTAAATATACAATAGTAGTTCTGTCATGTACTTGATGCTATGGTATTTCATGACATCATATTTATCTTCTTATATGTCTTGTATTTGATGACATGTAGGTGATTCTGTACTGGTCTGCCTCGTATCCCGAGGCCTGGGATGCGATGGCGAGATGGTGGTCGGAGAATGACTGGGCGGAGAAGCACGCCGCTGCCCGTGAGCGGCGTTTGATGATGCCAGGTCCCGCCCACCATCAGGGCAGTCTTGACCTCTAGTAGTACAGTGAACGATACGTACGTGAAACTTCTAACTCAATTCTTCATGATTTCTTTATTCAAACACTCAATTCTGCATAATTTGTAATCATATTGTTTTTGCTCAGTCGGCAGCTCATGGTCGCGAGCCGTTGAACACTTTTCAGGCTTTGTGTTTGGCCCGCAAGGGTAAGGCGACATCGGACATCCAGTTCAACCCGGATGATCATCCCGAAGCCTACAACAACTCGAATGTGCACAACCGCATCACTGCTTACACAGAGGTGGCAAAGGAGGTCCATGAGCCAGACTTCGATCCGAGCACACACGACCTCGACGGAGAACTCGTGATGAGGGTGGGAGGAGGCAAGCGGCGTGGGCGATACTACCTTGTTGACATCACACTCGACATGATTAGTACCCCCACGCCTCCCCCGGATTCGAGCACGGACCACAAGTGGTGGCCCATCCATACGGACACCACTGACCTCTTCGGCCGGCCTCTAGGTACATATATCTTCTTTATTCATCGTTCCGTCATTCTACACATTTAGATGCATGCACTATAGCTTAACACTTGCTCCACCATTTGTAGGCCTAGCTAGTAGAGGAGAGGAGGGCCCGACAGGAGCTAGAGGCAAGTCAGGCACAGGATAGGAGGGCCCGGGAGGAGCTTGAGGCGACGGTCGCGAGACAGTAGGAGACGCTGTCGCATTTCCTCGCCTACCTGCAAGGTCTTTCTCAGCAAGTGGGTCACGCTCCGCCAACTATTCCTGTACTGCAGCTTCCTGCCTTTGCATGTTGCATGTCCTCGCCTACCTGCAAGGTCTTTCTTAGCAAGTGGGTCACGCTCCGCCAACTATTCCTGTACCATAGCTTCCTGCCTTTGCTCCACCGTTTCCTGGACCATCTTAGTCGCCTGTGAGTATCTTGACAATCTTATGATTTTATTGCACTCTGTTCTTTGCGTTAGATTGTTACTTATACAATGCTAGATAACTTAGACAACCACAAACACCTTAAAAAACTTAGAAGTTAATAATTTATTACTTACAAATACTTACAAAATCTTCCTTCCTCGACGGGGGCGTCAAATAATCAGTCTGGAAATGAAGAAGAGTCGGGTGCAGGGATCACTCGCAGCCTGTTCGGACCGCATGGACTGGTGTCTTAGTGACTTGTCATATATTTCTACTGGTGATCATGTCAACTTATGTATTTGAGGACCTGTTAGCTTGTGAACTTGTAAACTTGGGGAGTTGACTTGAGTTCGTGATTTCATATATATGATATGCCTTTGATATGTATTGAGATTTATGCCTGTGATGTATATTGCATGAAAATATGATTTTTTTGACTGTGAGAACAAGAAAAAACAAATTAAAATGATTCTGGAAAATCTTGGTCAATCCGGGCACGTTTGTCGAGTGTTGCAGACACGGCAAAGCCCGGACCCTTTGCCAAGTGCCCGGTAAACTGGACACTCAGACAAAAGGTCCGTGAGCCGTTTTGGCCATCGCCTTTTTTTTTGCTGAGTGCTCAGTTAAACATTCGACAAAATCTTTGCTGAGTGTCTGATTTTTGACACTCGACAAAGACGACTGTGCCGTGAGGTTTGCTGCCGAGGGCTCTTTGCCGAGGGCTTTTCCTCCTTTGTTGAGTGCCTAGGGCACTCGGCAAACGCCCAATTTCCCGTAGTGTGACCAGAACATTTCGTTTAGTCGAATAGAACAAAATAAAAGATTAGCCAAAACATTTTGGGCTGTTTGACTTCATTGACAGGGTGATAGTACAGAGTAGCAATACGATTATATTATATAATTTCCAACAAAACATGAAAAGGAACAAAAAATCCAGTCAAGTTTCAGTATGGTTATATAGTAGAGTTTGGAGAAGAACAAGAGTTTTATAGCAGTAAGCAGGATGAGCATAATAGAAGACACGTATAAGCACTTGAATAGCTTCAATACTAGCAGCTTCCTGTCTGCATTGAAATCCTCAAATGAGATGCTTAAAAGGAAAAAAATATCATTGAGAGCCTGGATGAAAAAATAAAGTAACTACATATTGTTGGGTTAACTTACATGCTTCTTATTCACTTTAGCTATTACTTCTTTGAATTGAATGACAACACGAAATGCACATGTTATCAGCACTAGAATAAAAATCATATAATTGGTGGATCGACCTCTAGTGTTCTCGCTAACCAGTTTGAGATGGTTTCTGTAGTTAAACTTGATTCAGTATTGACTAATGATTTTAGGTTGACTATGGTCTGAAACTTGGTTTGTTCCTAGCTCGAAGTGTATAAAACGGAAGGACATACTATCCATTTCTTTTATAGAGTTGAATGCTAATCAAGTGTCACCTATGAATTGGTCATTGCTTGCTGATTTTCTGAACCTGATATCACTAGATAAGATAACTGGTCAGTTTATTCTCAATGTGAACCCATCATCAGCAATTTTTAATTGATTAGCATTGCAGATTATAGTTATCTGACTGAAAATGCATTTTACTTACCATGCACATGGCACACAGGGCAGATCAATGTTGTAGCACCTTTTCCATTCAGTTATTTGTGCTGAAACGAATTGATACTGTCCTCTTTGGCTGGTCTTGTGCTTCATTTATTACATGCACTTCAATTCTTGGCAAATAGTGCTACCTTACCACAAGGCTATCTGCCACTATACTGACAATATTTTTAACCTTTTTAGCCTGATTTAGATTATCTCTCTAAACTGATGCCAATTACTACAACTTTGAAGATTTACAAGTATATCACCTTTCAGTTTGTTTGGACTTGTAATCACAACTCAGATGTTGGTGTTTAAGAAATTGTGCCTTGAACTGGCAACCATAAGTTCCAGAACTTAGTCTTGATGATGAATGAAGCAACTATGATACATAGACTAGCAAGGAAGAAGCACTTCTAACGGATCAACAACTGGCATTCTTGATGAAATAAACGTCTTACAGCAGAGACTTGTTTGATAGGTACTGAATACTGACAATAATTCCAACTGTAACTGGGCAATAAACGTTTTACGCCACGGTTTAGTAAAGCTGATCGAGCTTTACCTTCAGACTGAGAGAATTGATAAAAGCAACTAGCCTATTACATACGATCATTAGCTAAACAACCGTAGGAGATACGGGATACGTCTGTTTTGCGGTAGGATACCTAGCCGAACTTGTTCTGAATGTCAGTGCATTCGAGCTCTCCTTCCGCGTGCAACGCCTTCACCATTTCCATGAGCAGCTCTGGCCATTCGCAATACAAGATTTCCTCGATGTCGTCGTCGTTATAGTCGTGCATGTGGCTTCTCACATTTCTATTGAGCCGCAGCTGGTCGTACTGAGTCCTTTCGTATTTGTTTTGGACATTGACAACCCACTGATTGATTTGTGTGTTCGCAACGGCAGTATCCAACCAGTCCTTCTCGTAAGGGAGCTTAGAAATTATCCTCCTCCTCTTCTCTTGGCCATCTTTTGTACGACCAAGGTATTTGTTAATTTTGTCGCATAGCATCAGGAAGACGTCAGTGCTGTGAATACAGATAATAAAATTAGTCTATAGAAGAAAAATAGTAAAAGAGTAGGTTTGTCCGGGTCGAGTAGGCAGCAAGGCTTAGGACTTAGGTCGGGTTGTGTTTTCTGAGTGTTTAATGGGTGATCATATAATCTGTGTAAACCTAGTTTCCTAAACCTATGGGCAAGGGTTTTGGGTGTTTTTTTAATTGCACACCTCTCTCTTAAATACAAAGATATGCAGCTCTCCTATGTGTTCAAGAAAAAAGAGTCAATTTCAGAAAATTATAACTGTTTGCGATGTTGTTCCATAAAACTATAACTTCTGATGTGCATTTTTAGAAAACTACAACTACTTCAGTCTTTTGTTTTAGGAAACTAACTTTTATATCCTATCCCAACTATCCTCACAATCAATTTTTATCCTAATGTGTGGCTGACATGTGGGACCAAGTATAAAAGTTGTAGTTCCATAATTTAATGTGTCTGAATTGTTATAGCTTTTTTTCTTAAAAAAAATTTGGTCACAAATAATGTTAGTTTTGTAAATTTACTCGTAATAAAATTAGCTCGTGGCTATATTGATAATTAATCCCAACAAAATATTACCGGTTTTTCATGGGCAGTAATGCAGAATTGTTTACAATTAAGAATTCATCTTGCACTGTTAAAGTAGTCCTCCTCAAGAGCATGATGAATTCCTCATAATCTGGAGGCAATTTGGTGATATCCCCACCTGAGATACTAATTAACACCAGTAACACCCTAGAGAGGTGCTTATAATCATCTCGCAGACGCTCGATGCTGAAGTGTATACTCGTGAAACTGACTCCCCTTAGCTTGACAATCCCAGTATCGCTGATCAAAACATTAGACACCTGCAATGGAGCAGCAAGGTACTTGCAAACTGCGTGGTGGCTCTTTAGTATCAATGCAAGTTTCCTGCTGATCCTGGTTGCTTTATCAGATAGTCGCCAGAATTTTTTCGTTGTTCCTAACACTGGGATCTGGATCAGCATTGCATTGGCCTTTGCATAGCTCACCGCGCCACAGAGCCCCTCGGCAGATGATTCATCGATGTCCTCGGTGCTATCAACAAATAAGAAAATGAGTCTTACCGTCGCCAAAGAGAAAACAGAACAGAATCAATGGAACAGAGAGAAATTTCTTGCAGCTATCTGACAAAGCAACAAGGATCAGCAACCCACTTGCATCGACACCGAGGACATACTTCACTGCTCTTTTGTAGGTTTCCAATATTTGGACCATCAGCCTACCGAAAATACAAGGTCATGGACATGAAAAATAATTGTACAAAGATGATCTACAGTAACAATAACAACGGATTGATCCGAGAGGTTAAAAAGAGTATTCAACCAAATTTCATCACGGAACAATTCATGAGTTTCTTTTTGGTAAGTTTCCCTTAGCTTTGTCATGGGAAGGTTTAAAGAAAGAAAGAATCATGAGATGGTCAAAAGGCTGTGAGATTCATATGATATTTGCGACCTAGCTATATTGAATTGACAAATGCATGCGCATGTCAGGCGACCATCACAATACTTCAACGGATGACGACCTTGTACATTTCCATTGTTATTAGCATGCACAGATTCTACTATTTGTATAATATTACTGTAAATACCATTTTGGTTTATGGAGCCTAAATTAAATACGTTGCCAAGGATTTAACATTTTAATAAATTATAAATGGCGACACTTGGAAGTAAGACCACCAACAGGCAACATCTGCAGTGTAAACATATACAGTAGAGACAGATGAGAAGAAAAGGTTTAACCAAGTTAACGCGGTCTTGGGCCTGTGCGGTGACATCATGAGGACCTTCTTCCCATTCCCCCATCTAACCAGCAAAAGCGCAATAAATGCAAAATTTTGTTTATAGGAAAGCAATAATACAATAACTTGTAAGTTTTTCAAGCTCTAGGTCAAGGATGAAGAAAATATGGCACCTTGGCATAGGAAACTGCACGCCTGAGCGAAGCCTTGGTATAGTTAGGGTAAATCTTGAGAGCTTCATTGCAATCCTGAATAGACTTCTCCCACTGCCCTAGCTTGAACCAGCAAGCTGCCCTGTTGCAGTACAGGACTTTATTTGTAGGATGTTGCTTGAGGCCTTCACCATAAGCTAGGCAAGCTTCTGAAAATTTTCCAGAGTTGAAGAGCTCATTCCCTAGGGATCGTGCTCTAGCCACAGCTTTCACTTTGTTATGCATAGTTACCACTTCAGTGTTTCCCGGATCTTTTATCCTGGCCTTATCTATGGAGGAGACAGCATCGTGAAACCTGCAAAATGCATGCGAGTGTCAAGTATAGACATTTTTTTTGGGGGGGGGGGGGGGGGGGGGGTGGGGACACAATTGAAACAGGCCGTCAGCAGGCCGAGAGCTGTTTTCAAGAGATGAAAAACAGTTTTACAGGAGGGAGGGTGAGAAGGAGAGACAAAAGAACAGTACAACAAAGCTAAAGAGAACAACAATATAGCCCTGGTTGAACACAAGCTAAAGATGACCGTCAATCGTCAACGTAACATCACCATCAGGCAACATGCTTGCCTTCACCACAATGGCCTTTGCACCGCCACACCACTCCTCGTAGCTGTGCCGCCCTTTTGTCACCCTCCACCTTCCAATAAGGGGAGGAATCCTTGAAGAACGAGAGAGCCACCCAACCGGATAGGGACTAAGAGTAGGAGAAGCACGCAGACTACTGCGAGTCAGACAACGTCGGTCTCCCTTAAAGCTGAAGAAGATACCTTTAAAGCATCCGGTCTCCACGAGCCACCATCCGACGCACTTCGTGGGGAGGATACCACAAAGGAGGGAGGGCCAGCAAGCGTGGAAGCACACGACATAAGATTGATGTCACCAACAACAAGGAGCCCGATGACAAAGCAGAGGTGTCAATAGCAGCCGCTCGCCAAACCGTAGTGAAGGACGACAACCGGCCAAAACATGTGCAAGGTCGAAGGAGGTGTGGGGAGAAGGGGCATATGGACACCCAGAACCTCGAGAGTTTGATGATGAGAAGAACATCAATCAGCCTAGGCGTTGGACCATCCAGAGGTGTAAACACCTCTCTTTGTTGGATCATCCACGCCGGAGCAGTCAAGGGTTGTTTCATAACTACCTTGCGCTCAGTCCACCAACAACATCCAACAAGGTAGTACGCCCACCACGAACGCATGATCCACTTGCCAGACATTGAAGGGGGAGCAAGTTCCCAACACAACCATTGCGCCGGGAGCAAGTTATTGTGAAGCACAACCTGTGACGAGAAGGAACATCGAGGGTAGGGGTGCTATTGTATAGCAAACGCCTCCATCCAGGTAAATGACGCCTAGGGGCATCGTCGTTGCTCGCACTGGCCGAAGCCTTGTAGGTTTTCATCCAGCACCACACCGCATCGACGCATGCCCCGACCGCTACCGAGCAGCTCGAAGTAGCAGACAGAGCCAACCAGACATGCGCTATGGTCTTCAGAGCACCGACGCCGACGTCGAGGCGTCGACTAGCACCTAAATCGACATCCTCCGCTGCCATGTCCCAAGCCAGGCACCATCCTGAGCACAGATCCAGCGTGAGGGCGGCCGGATCTGGCCAGTGGGGCACCAACCCAGGCAGTCCCCGACGCTGACGAGGTGGGGACGATGCCTAAGGCTGGAGGCAAAGCAGATGGGGGCACGCGGACACCGGAGACGAAGGGCCTGCCCCATGGCGGAGCGCGCATAAGGGGTTAGGGGTGACCCGGACGCCGAGGCACAGCCATGCCCCGGAGGGGCGCACGGACGCCAGAGAGCAGGTGTGGGGGCGACCCGGGCGCGTGCGAGAGTGAAGGCCCCGCCGCCACTGTCCTCGTGGCCACCCTGCATTGGCCGGCGACCACTCCGGTGGCGGCAAGGAGGGGCGAGCTTGAGGCTGCGCTGAGGGCGGTGGCGGCGGCTAGGGTTCCACCTGTCGCCCTCTCGCTGGCGTCCTGACGGTCGTATTAGAAGGTTTCGGGGGCGACGCTGGTCACAAACGGCAAGAAACGGACGCGCTATGTCAAAGTACCTTGAGTAGGGTTGTGGGAGTATTTTCTAACTACAGTTTGCTACAGCGAGGGGTGCAAAAAGTACCTTCCCAATGCCATGTCAACTTGGGCATGTACATAAAAGAGGTATGCATTGGCAAGGAACCCACAGAACTTGGTCTCTGAGGAGCACGAATATGTATAGTCCAACTTGGAGGCACTTGAGATAGTCGAATGAGCTTCATCGAGCAGATTGAGCGGAAGAAGGGCTTCTGCTTTAGCGGCCAAGAGCTGCAAATATGTGTTAAATTGTTATTGTTGTTGATTAATATTTTGAGTTAACTTTGATTATTCATCTTATTCAAAATATTAGTTTAAATATGCATAGTTATATTTTAATTTTCATTAATAATAAAATATATTTTAATTTAAAAAGAATAAATAATTTTAGAATGGAGGGGGTATGTTTTATAGAAAGAGATGGGTAATCAAAATAATAAGTAGTATGTTTTATGAAATCTACTAAGAAACTAACCAGAGCAGAGGAGTCAGCTCCAGAAGCAATAGCAGCGTCACTTTCTCTTAATACAGTCTTCCACTCCCCGGCCTTCCGTGCATCCAGAACGCTCCCCACGTGCTTCTCCACTGTTTGCAGTTTATGCAACTCTGAGGGATCAGGCTGAGGCGACGCGAGGGAGAGGTGCTTCAGAGCATCCTCGATGTGTCCTAGCCTGCTTGAATGAAGAAAGAGCTTAAGCATCACTTAATCCGATACAAAGGACCAATTGCAATGATGAATTTAAGGTGTTGAGCTACTAGTAGTACCAGTATAACATGATCGTCCGTGCTGCAAAATTAAGAAGCTGCCTTAATGAATTCCTCGAAAAGGAGAAAGTTGTCACCTGACATGCAAGGACGTGAGGCGCTGGTGTGCGCGGCCGTACGACGGATTGATCCGGAGCGCCTCCTCGCAGTCTTTGACGGCCTCACCGAAGCGGCAGAGGCCAGTGAGCGCGGCGGCGCGGTTGCCCCGACAAGCGGCGTTGTCCGGGCATATGGCCAGCGCGCGGTCGTAGAGCCTGAGTGCCTCCTCGAAGCAGCCCTTCTTGTACTGATCGTTGCCGGCCCTCTTCAACTCTTCCGCGTAGGCGGGCGTCATGTGGCCGGAGCCGAGGACGACGTCGTGGCGGGCGGCGGAGCAAATGTTACCAGCTTCTGCTTTTTTTTTTTTTTTTTTTTGAAAACTACCAGCTTCTGCTTGCCTTCATATTACACTGATGATTGGTGAAGTTATGTTGTGGCAGGCACCGAGCTAAAAAAAAAAGTTTGAAAGAGAGTTGTGATGTGATGGGTGGGACCCCGATCAACCTACCGAAAGCTACTTCCTACCCATCTCATTGCTATGCATTCATTTGTAATATGAATAGATCAAATCTACTCGTATAGGTTGCTGGGATAGTGTCATATAAATTAGCATTTTTAGTTTTATATTAATTTAGAAATAAATCATAAGTATGATTATCAGATTGTATAATAAACTAGACAAGTCTACGCAAGATCTAAACAGGTCTATAAGGCCAGACATAAGAATAACATCTATCATACTAGCAACATTCATCATAGATAAATAGATCATAAAAGCTAGTATAAAAAACATGGTTTAAGATAAGAGTACGTACGTTTCCTTCTGAACTGGGTAGAGAAGGCGGCGACGACGTTCAACACCGTCATTTTGTTGGCGACGACGGGTGAGACCGACTCGATGACGAGGAAGACAAGCCGTGGCGACGAGCTTGACGAAGACAAGGAAGCGATCGAGCAGTCGCGCAGAGCGCTTCCCAAAAACCTTATTCGTCCTCTTCCGGTGCAGGATCGTAGAGGATGATGATTTTAGAGACCTGCTCTCCCGTTCGCTGGTGCACGCCGACGATCGGGATGGAGAAGTCTTGGCGGCGCAACAGTAGCGAGAGGCAAAACCCTAAGCGATTGCGTGATTTGATTTGCGGCGATACCCGTACGTACTTATAGGAAAGAACCGCTAGGGTTGAGCATCCCGCAACCGAGTCGGTTACCATATTAATACGTCGGTTTTCATAATCAAATATATGAAACACACAACAAAAAGAAAGTGCAAAAGGAAGCTGCGCCCTCGCAAGGCAAGGGACCGAATTTCGGCGGACCATTCACGCAGGTGATGCGCGGCCGCGCCCACGCCCCGCCTCGCCTGGCCCGGTGAGGCGAGCGAGCGCGCGCATGTGTTCTTCCTTCTTCTCATCCACACACTTGCAAGAGATGCTAGAGGAACCAACCTTATAAGTTAGACTCTCTCCACCTCCACTAGCAATGTGGGACTAAACCTTTACACTCCCACCACTCATGAATAGGCCTTTGAGATTTTTCAGGAATTATTATGAATATTAATGGACCAAGTCCATATAATTTCAACAGATAGAAAATGCACAATCAAATGGTGCAGATAATTATCATGTTTCCTAGTTTTCAGTTGATTGAAAGCTTTCAATCAATGATTTATTATTTTGAGTTTTAATCTTTCTTTTATAGGATTATTTGTATAATAATTATAAATTATTAGATCTAGATCTAATGGCTCAAAGTGATGATTCAAAGTTGTCTAAATTTTCAATCAACTGAAAATTAGCAAGTCCGGATAATTATAGATTCTGCACGTATCCACACTGGTTGAGTTACAGAGAAACATATATACACTGTTACCATGGATGTCGACGCAGGCTGATCATCAACACCGGACTGTAACACGAGGCAGGGCCCGGAGGTTGGGCGGTAGTAAGGGTCGTGATCACTGTCGGCATGGTTTTCTTCTCTCTCGAGGCACCTAAGGGCGTTTCCCATGTAGGATCCCTAGCAGCACTGAACCTACTTCAACCTCGTCTTTGGTCACGCACTCACTCTTTGTGCTGCTGCTTGCCTCCTCCTGCACTTTTTGTCTGTCGTGTGAAGGGAAAGGCGAAAGAAAGGTTCGATGGAGCCGACCTCCTGCAAGTGGAGAGGAAAGAATAGGAGACTAGTAGTATGTGAACCTTATCCACGGACCCTACAAAATTCGGCTAAGACCGTGCAGAAGCTTGACTTGAGTTGACCATTCAGGTCGTGTTGGAAAATAGGTAACTTATAAGTAATTTAATTTTTAGAAATTTCACATGAGTCCGTTCAATTTCTACACGACTGCAATGCACCTGTACTTTCGAGAGTTAAGTTTCCATGGATTTTACACATATATTACTTTGATGAATCTTAAGTTCCTGAAAAAAAAGAAAGGAAAGAAAGCTGAACGCCAAGAAACAATCAGCTTCTGAGAAACAGGCACAGCCATCGAGATGGGAGTGGACATATTTGAAAGAAGACAACCAAACACTTGAGATTTACGGAGCAATATAGGAGTATAGTGGAACTAGCAATTGATCCGTACGTTGCAACGGGTTTAAAAAATATAACAAATTATAGATATTTATTATTTTTGATAAATAGATTATATAGATACTTTATTACATTAGAAAGTGCACGGGCAATTCTAAAATTGACTTGATTTGTAAGTTTTCAACATCCCATCAATCAATCATCTTAATCCATGTAAATATGTATCAATTTCGATATAGATAGGACATAATCCATGTAAATATGCATCAATTCTGCCCCTACTTCTACTGGAAGGAGAACTAATAAAAGAAAAAAGGGAAAGAGAAAAAGATATGGACATGTGTATCTTAATACATGTATACGACATAATCCATGTAAGTACGATGATTCTGGGCAAAGATTCAAAAACTATAATGCAAGAGGAAAAATATGATGCTTTTGCATAAAGAGATGGGAACAAAAAATACTAAGAATCTGAACAATGGTATGTTGAATATTAGAATTTGTAATAGTTGCCTAAATGACAAAAGTGAGAAAATTAATAATCTAGACACGAAGGTTACACAGCTAAAAAAATTTAAATTATTGATTCAGCAGAAATCCAATTGAAGAAGAATCACTGGCAAATGAGAAAGTTTTCTTCGGCCGTTGAACATCTCCGACTTGACCGACTTCACCTCCACGCCTCTAACTATTGGGACCGGCTCAAATTCCGGTGCCAACACTATCATGGTAACAAAAAAAGAGTAGTAAATTAGACAATGGCTTCAGAGCAAATTAATATCCAGCTACAAAAGCATTAGTTTATTATAGGCTGTTAAAGGGAGTCATTTATCCACATCAAGTGATTGTTTCTCAGAAAACTAATAAAATAAGAATTTCTCAAGTGTTGATAAACTATCTGACATCCAATCCAAATAGGAGCATGTACAAAAAGCTTCATACATGCCAGTGGAGAACACGAAAGATTCATCACCTGAGTGGTAGAAAAGAAATAGTGCTTGCTCTGATGTGTTTTTTATATTGATGCCACTATTCATATCTTTTCAACAATGTTATTTAGTGACCGAGCTTGTAGTACTTTAAATTAAACAATAAATCATGCACCCCCGTTGATGCACATACTACGTATACAAATATACACATCTGACTTTTATTAGATCTCAATGATAGCTACAACAACTTTCAAGTTTTATTCTCAGGTCCAAAACATTGGTTCTCTTGGTTTTTCCTAATTTTTATTGAATATCTTTCTCAAAAAAGAAAAAAATCAAAAGGGAAAAGGAAAAAAAAAACAACATTTAGGGCGTAGGCCCATTACCGAATTGACCAAATACGGCCCATACCTCTTCATTTGCCTTCTTCTTCCTTCGATAGAGCCTCAGATGCATCCAGCCATCCCCCATTGACAAGCTTCAGGACCTCGGGCCAACACAGGAAAAGGGATGAGGGCGTCCAAGAAGTGAAGAAATCAAATCCTTGGGTTGTGGCGCATCCATTTGAGTAATCAATTTTTGAACTAGGCATGAAGCTCATCGTCAGTGTTGTAAGCGGCGATACGAGCAACAGTAGATAAATTGCTTTACGGTGACCTCACACATTTAGGGTGAGATATCAAGTCTCATCCAGAGACTTTGTTTTACCCCAGATTTTTTTATTCTTTTTCTCTTCCGGACTTTTTTTCCCAGACTTCCTGCGTACATAACTTTTGCGGATTCTTTCTTGTCCTTGTTATGGACGGTCAGAGGGCAGATTACAAAGGTAGAGTGCAGAAAATACGATGAAAGAGACGACTGTACCTGATTTAATAATAGTAGAGAAGATGATGTTACATTACATGCATGTGAGCAAAAATATTTTAGCAAGGATTAATCGATGGTTTGGTTGTATTTCAACAAGGTTAACAAGAATCTAGTGGTGATCAGTGATTCTATGGTCTGCCGAATGGACCCAAGATTGACGGGGAATCGTAACCCGCCGGATCAACAGAAGCCTCCACGATCCACGCCCGACACGCGGCACGACCACCTTCCCGCTCCATTTGATCCGTGCGGATCCCAACAAACTTGGCGATCTCTCTGCTCCCTCCTCCTCGGTCACGATATCGTCCGCTTGAGCACCAGCAGCAGCCCAAATCCCGAGTTCCATGGATCGAAACCACTTCCTTTGTGTTGAATTTCTGTTAAACAATTAAAATCTGTTGAGAGAGGTTTGATGCAACTAGTGGGGACGTAGAAATGCTTTTATATTGAGACCAACGGAGTAGCTAATATAAGTTGTCGCAGAATCTTGATGCTTGGTGCAACTAGCTAGTAGCGGACCCAAAAATTTTGTAAAGATTAGACGAACATCACAAGGCATAAAAAATTCACACAACCAGGTCACTCACACTAACATAAGCATAGGCCTAAAGGAAACTAATTAAATAAAATTTTAGCATTAATTAAAGTTCGCTAGATGCTAATCACTTTGCTTAGCACCATATGCCTGAAATATAGGAAATAAAAAAACATTTTCCCCGATACTGGGTGCTGGCTCCGCCACTAGAGCCCAGACATGCGTCCAAAGTTTTTGGGCCCTGGGTCCAACCCTCAATGATGTTGAGTTATCGGCGGATGATAGACCCGTGGATCACGACAGAGAACGAAAAGTAAAGCAACAAGAATAGAGTAGACGAAATTCTTTATTTAGTAGTTCTAACAAAATTACAAAGGGATGTCTTCTAACCTATATATTTGAGCACATTTACAATGGGCTGGAATCAATATGGGCCGTTTCTTTTTCTTGATCCAATGGTTTTGATCTGTTTAATCCACTAAGTAGTATGAATCAATCTAAACTAATAAAGAACGAATGATAGGATCAGTTTTGTCACCATAGAAAGCTACCTACCTAATGATTTAGAGCCTCCGTTTTCTATAGCCCACCTACATCCA
The DNA here is from genome assembly GCA_030378355.1 of Eleusine indica. Lineage (NCBI taxonomy): Eukaryota > Viridiplantae > Streptophyta > Magnoliopsida > Poales > Poaceae > Eleusine > Eleusine indica. The sequence goes on along the minus strand of CM059501.1, from coordinate 42,853,030 downwards.
GAGATGGCAACGGGTGAAAACCCGCCGGGTTTTGCCTTCTCAGACCCGACCCCGCGACAAAGAAATATTCCCGTTCCAAAACCCAAACCTACTCGCGGGTACAATTTCCCCACCATACCCGGCCCCGTGTGGAAAATACATACCCATCAGGTACCCAGACGGCAAAGCGCTGCGCTCGATCTGACCGACAGAGCTGCCGTGCGCCATTGTGGAGCCATCCTCGAGCTATTGTGCATGCTGTCGAAAGACTCGCCTACCGGCCGCGTGGTTGATGGAGCCGCCACCACAGGTCTATTCGTCGCAAAGCTTCGATTTGCCCTATGCCATGGATGGAGTCACCGCTGCCATGGCTCGATTTGTCATCGTCGAAGAAGCCGCCACCACCACCATGCTTTGATTTGCTGCTGCATCGAGGTAGATGAGGGTGTCCCACGCTATGCAGGGCTGCTGGGGGGATGCTTGTGTGTGGCCATGCGGGCAGCGGCTGTTGCTAGCAGCAGCCACAGCCAGCCGTATTAGGCATCGTAGAAAATAGTTTGACTAGAGCATAGGATAGATTAGGGTACCGCTCAATGAGTACAATGGGCAGAGCAAAATAATTGTTATGGGGCGCTGAATACTACACATTGGGCCGTTCAAATGAGTATAGTGGGCCAAATTATTTGGGTATTCATTACCCATGGGTTAACGGGGACGGGTCAAATAAGAACATACCCGCACCCGCTTCGCCCGATGGGTGGTGTTTTCTCCCGTTAACAGACCCACGGGTAGAAAAATTCGCTCAGACCCGGCCCCTGATGGGGTAATTACCCGTCGAGTATCGGGTTTCGGGACCCTATTGCCATCTTTATCTACATCCAACCATGAAATATGAGTGGACCCATAACGTATAAAACTTTTTACACTCATTCCCTCACAAAATTCAGTCATCCCTCCCCTCCCACACCCTTTTTTCTCATATCCCTTCCCACCTGTACCCACCTACCCACACGTATCCTAGCCTACCTTGATTTCCTCTTTCCAAAACTCACGTACGCATCACATTTTATCACATTCTACCTTCCTTGATTTCCTCCTTCCAAAAATCACGTACGCATCTCAACTTTCCTGCCTTGGTTTTTTCCTTCCAAAAATTTGAAAACACGTCTAGCAGCCGCATCTCGACTTCAGCAACAACAGTTTTCATGTGCATCCGGCGTTCGTGTGCAGCGATGCTCCACGTCTAGCCTGTCGCCCAAACAGGAAGGACTTGACATTGGAGGACAAACTACACCGGTGCTCGAAATTGGGATCCAAAGGACAGGACATTGGAGGAGTCCGCTAGCAAGTTCGCCATATATACTCTTATTATTGTCAAATTATCTTTAAGAGGTTGTGATCGTGCTTTGGATCATTGCGTGACTCAGACTTAGGCTATGATCTTTAATAGGCTGCTTTGGATCATCATCAGAAGCCATACAAATGGAAGATATGGAAGATAGGTCACCAACTCAGAACAACATGTCAAAGAGACATCTCGTGCTTGGTAGTGCCAGAAGGTTAGTACAACACTGGGTAAAACATCACTGGCTAAATCAAACACCAGGTGTTTATATCATACTCTTTACTCTAAATAGTTGATCACCTGAATTATTCCACAGTTTCTGATGGCGTTGGTGATAATGAATCACATGGTAAAGAAAACTGGGCCCATAATGGTAACATGCTTCTCCCTTTTGGTTTCACTCCTATTCCTAATTCCTGGGGTCTGATGATGATCCATATAACTCTTTGCCCAGCTACTGTGGGGATCAGCTGTGCAGGGTGTGGTAAAGAAAATCTTACACCGACTACGCCTTTTTCGAAGACGGCTGAGTATCGACATCAATATCAATCACAGTATAAAGCGAGGAAAAAGGCTGCTTTGGGAGTGGCCGAAAGTCAGTCACAATCAGCTTCAACGTCTGGTGTGCATATGTTTTGTTGTTGTTTTCGTGTAACTATAAGGAGAAGATATAAATATGCAATGATCTTTTTTGAAATGATTTTTCTTGTAGGCATCTTTGATTTTACTATCGAGGGAGGGTCGCTAGAGGAGATAAAGAGGGCTAAAATGGCTGCGTATATGAGAGAATATCGCAAACAGAAAAATGAATCATCTCAAACATCTGGTGCGCATGTGCTATATTCTTGTTCTGATTATGATTAGGGCTTGATCTGGATGGTTATTGTTCCCTTCTTTATTTGTTTAGAAATCCTTGATTTGACTATTAAGTCGGCTACCCCCGAGGAGGTGAAAAGGGCAAACAGGATAGAGTACCAAAGGCAATATCGCAAACATGAAAAAGAGACTGGTAAAGATGCGCGAATATGTGGTGCATCAACACAAGGTTGTCTCTAAATAAAATTAATCTGAGTTGCACTTGTCTTATGGTTGTTGATATTTTACTACCGTGAATAAAGCAGGGCTACCCGGGGTTTCGCATTCATCGGGTGTGACAGCAAATCATCATCGGGTGTGACAGCAAATCGGTGTCCTGGGTCCTCCAGTTCTCCAGACCTGGACTGATGAGGACATCACTCCTATGGATACACACAACACTCCTCCATTCTGGACTTGCAAGGTCCAATGACTAGAGCTCGTGCACGACGACTAAATTTAGAGATGAGCTCGTTCCTACGTTCTTCGCTATATGTTACTTTTGAGAATGGTTTGCTATCTAATGATTATTTTATGATTAGAAACCATGGAGAGGACCAGGAGATGATGGGAGAAGGAGTTGGGAACGTGGAGGACCAGCAAGGGCTTGGAAGCCAAAGTGGAGGCCCAATCAAAACCGACTTCGAGTCTGTTTCGGGGCCCAGGACCAGTCTGCACTAAAACAGTTGCCCAGGACGCATACGGACTCGACGTTCTACATATGCATGGAAAGATAAGGAGAAGACCTTTCTAATGCCACCGGCCTCATGTCAAAATTCATCCGGAGTCATCGGGAATAGTCAAAACAAGAGAGAGTCCAGAATCTATGTCGGTGCTGCGTCGCCTATTTTTGGCCTTTGGGCTTTGTATCTAGTTGAGCCCAATTAGGGGCGCGTCCAGAGGGTCTTGCACGACCCTAGGGTCTTTATATACAGCCGCCGCCGCACCATTAGGGTTTGGGTTTTGCTTAGATCAATTCTGTTCATAAACAGTTTCGCCGTTCATCGGTTTGTGAGACCCCAACTTCGAGAGTTTAATCATACATCTGCAATTGTGTTGCATTCTTCGTTGTTCTTGCTTGTGTTCTTGATTCGCAGGCAGGGATTAGCCTTCTCGGCGAGGTCAATCGTCTTTTGGACGATTGATAACCAGAGGAGACGTCGTGCTGCGATTGCGGGGTTTAGAACGTGCTGTTCTGAAGCCGGATCGATTTATGTGTCGCCTCCGACCAAATCAACTTACCAAGAACCTTTCAGAAGATCGGGAACCCTTGTTCACATCATGGACAATGCTAATGAGGGTGTTGAGGATGAAAGTTGGCTGCACAGGAACAATGCTTGGCAGGCACGTTCTGATGCAGGCATAACGTACATCAGCTCAAGCGGTACAAAGCGAACAAGGGACAACACTCCAGGTACTATGACGCACACTCTTGTCTGTTGCCTTATATAATTACTCTCACACTCATTTCTTAAACAGGGACAAGTGAAAATCAGCCCCGTGAGAGAATGTTGAGGACTCAGAAACATTCTGCAACCACGAATAATGAAATTAGTGGGGACATATTTATGTCTTCTGGGAGCACATTCCACACATGAGGAATTGTCGGTAATTATAAACCCTTCTTTCTTAAAAAAGACTACATTTATTAGGATCTTAGTCCAATTGACACTATGTTTATAAGGTGATCCTGTTGATGACAATGTATTTGATCGTGGTAACTGGGAACTAGACGATCCAAATTCAGCATGGTACGGATAATAACATATAAAGCTCGACGTTTGACTTCTTTTGTATTTCGATCTTGTTTTGTATTTCTATGTTATGCATTATATTGATTTTGTTTAGATGACGAGGAACTTGAGAGGACAAATCCAGTGGTGTATTATAGGACTGATGATGAGGACGATGATGATAAAGAAGGCAGGTTGTTTAGACGACCAGGTGGGCTTATGTGTTTATAATCCTATAATTTGATGTTTTGTTTATCACAAACCATCTTAACTAATTATTTTATGCGGTTAACAGAAACAGATGTTGAATACATATCATACCGAGTGGGACCTGAACCGGTGGGAAACGTAAGGGATCCTTATGACCATGTATACGGAAAGTTGCCTACTAAACACCTTGTGTTGAAGCGGGTTAGAGATTGTTTTTATTGCGGAGCTAAAAGGATTACTAGGGAGGACCTTCTTTCTGTTACAAGAAGGGAAAGGTTAAGATATACATACCAGAGGTGCCCAATGAGTTAAGATGGCTATTCACAAGTCAGATTGATAGTGATGCCAAGTATTTCAGGAATAACATCAGATATTTTAATTCACACTTCTCTTTCGCCACTTTGGGTGTTTCACTGGATAGAAAATATGCAACTATGGCGGGAAGTGGTGTGTATACCTTCAAGGCACAGGGTTAGGTCTACCACAAACTAGATCAGCTGACTCATGGTGAAAATGATCCGCGACACATGCAATTATACTTCTATGACACAGATTTTAGTCTTGAGCATAGGGTGCAGCGATCGTCTCATCTCGATGTTGGACTCATCCAGAAAATACTAAGCATTTTAGAAAACAATCCTTATGTTGGGACGTTTAGGATGTTAGGTGGGGTACCAAACATTGACGAATACGAGCTGAACACGGATATTGATGTCGATCAAAGACGGTATAATGCACCGACTGTGTCACAGGTTGCAGCAATATGGATGGATGGAACTGACCCGAGGCATATGTTTCAATGAAGTGTTATGGTGCGTGGTATGTCAGATGAACCTATATATATAAGACCATTTCACGGGTGCTATGATCCACGTCCTATCCCCTATTTTGCCCGGGCGGCGAGGCATGTTAGAATAAATATATTAAATATGCTGATGACGTCTCCGAGAGCACTGGGAGGAGCACAGTTGAGTTGCAAGGTTTGCCCCTGGAGTTTACATTTCAAACATATCAGCTCAAGTTTTTATTATATGCTCTAAACCTGCCTATATGACTTTGTTCAATTGACCCAGAAGATTGTGATTCTGAGAGTGATGAAGGTTTGTTAAATCTATTTTATATACAAATATTTTATATAAAATTTAAAATAAATATGTAATAAAAAATAATAATAAAATATTTTAAAATAGAATAGAAAAATGATTTGCGTATTGCAATATTCGTCTTATATGAGATGAAAGTCCTGTGTAGTTTCTACGTCCACTGTTGTAGATATGTCACAATACTATGATTTTGTATTTAATATTTTTATTGCTTCGTTGCTCATAACACGTTATCTCCATCTCCATAGATGATGATCCCGAGTCAAAAAGTAAATATGTGAGTGCTAGAGAATATTATTGTTACAAGATGCAGATTATAGATGGGAAATTCAATATACTATTTCATAGAGCCCACTTGTTCCAGCAGTATATTGTTGATATGTACATCAAGATTGAAACTATGCGTCTCGATTGGTACTCGAAGCCCAAGCACCAGACATTAATTCGAGCTGATCTATATCAGGTGACTAACTGGAAGTTTGTGCACCAGACACTAAGTCGTGCTTCAATATGCCTGGTGATTAGTTGTAATATTTTGCATATTTATAACATAGTATACTATGACTCTGAATGCAGGGTATCCTTGACACGCTAGCCGCCGGCGAGACACGCGCATCTGAGATTAGTCGTCGAATTGTGCTTCCAAGGTCATTTCCCGGCAGTGACCGTGATGTTAAAGCAAGATTCCTTGATGCTATGACATTAGTTCAGCGATTTGGCAAACCTGACTTCTTTGTAACAATGACATGCAATCCGTATTGGGATGAAATTTTAGAGAAGCTACTGCCATGTCAAACCCCGCAAGATCGCCCTGATGTTGTCGCTCGGGTATATAAGGCAAAGCTTCGAGACATGGAGGATTTCTTGATAAATAGAAAACACTTTGGTGAGGTTGTAGCATATCCACATGTTACTGAGTTCCAAAAGAGGGGTTTGCCACATGAGCATTTCTTGTTGATTATGCGGCCTGGCAGTAAGTTAAGTAACCCGGATGACTATGACAAAGTCATATCGGCTGAGATACCTGACAAGAAGAAACACCGAGTACTGCATGACCTTGTGATTAAGCACATGATGCATGGTCCATGCGGGGTTTTGAACACTAAGTGCCAGTATATGATCAATGGAGAGTGTTGTTTCCGTTACCCAAGGCAGTTCTGTGCTGCAACTCAACAGGGCAAGGATACATATCCTGTTTATCGGAGACGCGATGACGGTCAAAAGGTTAAAATTAGAAGGTCTGAGCTGGATAACAGATGGGTTGTTCCATATAATCCTACCCTCCTAATGCGCTACAACTGTCATATTAATGTTGAGATTTGCTCCAGCATCAAGACTGTGAAATACTTGTACAAATATATTTATAAAAGGCCATGACCGTGCTTCCTTCATGGTTGATAAGTTGGAGAACAATGAGAAAGTTATGAATGGGATCAAACAGTATAGGGATGCAAGGTGTATAACACCGCCAGAGGTGATTTATAGGCTCTATAAGGTTCCATTGTATCATGTCTATCCACCTGTGCTGCAACTACAGCTGCACTTAGAGGGAATGCATATGGTTGCTTTTAAACTTGGCCGAAGTAGCTAGAAACAAGAAGTCACAAAAGTCCATGCTTACTGAGTATTTCAATATGAATGCTATGGACCCCAATGCACCCAGATATTTGTACAAGGAGTTTCCAGAATATTATACTTGGCAGAAGGGAAAGTTTTGGCAGCCAAGAAAAAAGAGGGTACAAATTGGCCATTGGTATACACAAGTCCAGCTGAAGGCGAGCAGTTCTATCTACGTTTGCTGCTTGACCATGTGCGGGGTGCGACTTCATACAAACACCTCAGAACTGTTCGCGGTGTTACACATGACACATTCAGAGAAGCATGTGAAAACATTGGCCTTGTAGGCACTGATGACTCACTCGACAAATGTTTGACTGAATGTGGTCTTTGGCAGATGCCCTATGCTTTGCGGCAAACATTTGCTGTTATTATTGTTTTCTATGAGTTCACTAATATCCGGACCTTATGGGATAAACATTTTGATGTGCTATCTGAGGATTTTTGCCGGATCAATAATAACGCTCATGATGTGGAGCAGATGTTTTGAAATCAATGGGGAAAGATTTTGGACAACTAGGCCTCCCAGAACTAGATAAAAAAGGTATTGTATTTATTCACCCTCACGTGCCTCTATCCGTTAACTTATTTTAAAGTTTCACAGTTTAATTTTGTTTACATATATATCCAATATATACCATGTATATGATAGCTCTATTATATTTAACTTTAAGATATGCAATTTTTGTTGTAATTAATTTTTATTTTTTGTCACCAGCATTAGTTTATTTTTGCATCGCCTTTATTAATAGTTTATTGTTGTAACATAACCTAGATGAGAATTTTGTCATAACTTGTTTAAACTCCTGTGTACTCAGGTTGTAAGCAACGAGACTATTATCGGGAGCTGAATGAGGAGCTATCTCTCAGGGCAGAAGATGATGACCTTAAAATTGTCCAAACTCTCAACGCTGAGCAACGTGCAGGTTTTGAGGCAATAATGGATCATGTCAACACGGGAATGGGGCAGGTTTTCTTTGTTGATGGACTTGGAGGTACTGGGAAAACATACCTATATAAGGCTCCGATTGCTATTGTTCGTTCCATGGGTATTGTGGCCGCTATAATGCCAGGTGGGCGTACTGCACATTCAAGGTTCAAGATACCAATTAAAATCAATGATGATAGTGTTTGCAACTTTGGGAAGCACAGTGGCACCGCTGACTTGATCCGTCATGCAAGCTTGTTGATATGGGATGAAGTTAGCATGACCAAGAGACAGACTGTCGAGACTCTTGACTGGTCGTTACAAGATGCAACAGGGATTTCAGAGCCATTTGGTGGCAAGGTCATGGTATTTGGTGGAGATTTTAGACAAGTTCTTCTGGTTGTGCCACGTGGGACGAGAGCTCAGATTACTGATGCCACTCTTTAGAGGTCGTACATATGGGAGACGGTGCGCAAAATCAAGCTCACCCAGAATATAAGGGCACAAACTGATCCTTGGTTCTCACAATTTCTACTTAGAATTGGCAACAGGACAGAGGAGGATATTGGGGAAGAATATGCTTGCCTTCCGGACGAAATTTTAATTGACTATAATAAGGCAAATGCTATTGAGACTCTTATCCGTAATGTTTTCCCTGATTTGTCGCGTAATGTAGCTGATGCTGCGTATATGAGTTCTCGTGCCATACTTTCAACAAAAAATGAGCATGTTGATATTCTCAACTCCAAGATGATTGACATGTTTCCTGGCACAACCAAAATATTTTATAGACATGACTCTGTTGATGATGACTCGAGCAACCACTACGCACTTGATTTTCTTAACACACTGACGCCAAATGGGCTTCCCCCTCATGAACTGAAGATCAAGCTGAATTGTCCTCGTATTTTGCTCCGTAATCTGGATCCACACAATGGTTTGTGTAATGGCACACGTTTGGTGGTTCGGGCTTACCAGGAGAACGCAATCGATGCGGAGATTGTTGGTGGGCAGCATGCCGGTAAAAGGGTTTTCATTCCTAGGATCCCGCTTTCACCTTCGAAAGACATATCCCTACCTTTCAATTTCAAGAGAAAGCAGTTTCCGGTACGTCTGAGCTTCACAATGACAATTAATCAAGCTCAAGGTCAGACAATACCTATAGTTGGGGTATTCTTGCCCGACCCGGTGTTTGCGCATGGACAACTATATGTTGCATTGTCCAGGGGTGTTTCTTGACAAACTATATGGGTGCTTGCTAAACCTAATTCATTGGTAGACAAGATTGGAAATTGTACAGGGATGTGTTGCAGTCATGAACGATGTCATTCTTGAGATACCAGCTCCACTTATTCTTCATATTATGCATCCTTGCCTAAATATTTCTATTAGTACATACCTTATATGATTCATATTTACAAATCAAATAAATTAGCAAAAAATTATTCTAAACATAGATATTTAATATTTTATTATACTTGAACAGGGAAAATGAGTAACCAAACATCCTATGACCGCCATATAAATTTTAGGTTTTTATTGGGGCACCAAAATTATTGCATGCCTGTCCCACACCCCCAAGTTCCGGGACATTAAGTGAATAAGCCGTATTTTCTGTCCTGCTATCTGATAACGCATCCTTGACTAGTGATTTGTTCTTGCCATATACATATATGTTTCCGTGTAAACAAAGTTTCTGTCCTGCTATTTGATAATGCATCCTTGACTAGGTATTTTTTCATGCCATATACACATATGTTTCCATGTAAATGAATTTTCTACCCTGCTATTTGATAACCCATCCTTGACCAGGGATTTTTTTCTTGCCATATACATATTTGTTTCCTTGTATAAATATCAAATAAATGCGTGAAAAAAGCAAATAATGCCAATATAGATTTTTATTGAGTAGCCAATAAATGTTTGTTTTTATGGCCCCAATCAAGGCTATGGTTGGCGGGAACCTGGACGCCAGCACCATTTCACGGTTACTTCTCCTCTATAAATTGGGCCTATGTGTGGTTTGAATACTCATCGACCTCCATAGAGTATCATTCTAGGCTTGGTTGACTACAAGGATGATATCATCATTTGTTCCCGTGATTCTGGAAGATGCAATGAAACACCCACATGGTTCATTGGTCGATGTTGTCGCTGTGGTTGGTCATGTTGCGCACTTGGAGATGGATCTCCTTTTCCCCAATCAGTTTAGAGAAATCGCGCTTGTCGACCGCAGCGAGTAAGACTTTTACTGGTTCTTACATTTGAATAGTAAATCACGATGAATCTTCTTAACTTCACACTCTTGTGGTTTTGTGTTGTGGGAATTTCTTTATCTACAGCCAAATTGCTTTTGTGCGTGTTTACTATGGCAATGAACCAGATGTGCATCGCGGAATACTTATGCGAGCCGATCTCAATAACCATTTTATCATAGCTAATAAAGTGGAGGTGGATCATGAAGCAAGTATGGATACTCAGTGTGATCTCTATAAATACTTTAATTTATTTGCATTTTTAAAAATTTGATACTACAATTTTTAATATTCTAGGATGTTTAGTAGCCATGGACCAGTCTTGTCTTACGTTTATGGAGACAACCGGAAACCCCTTTTCCATGTCGCTCGAAGGTTTGTGTATTTTCTAATGTAATATTAGTTTTATTTGGACGTGGATGCTTTTACCACATGCATCTTTCATACATCCTTGATATTGTTTTTTTAGAAACAAGGCTTGAGCTACGGGGTGATTCTTCGCTTCGAGAGCACGTCAAATTTGCCGTCCACTTTCGACCGGATTAAATAAAGAGCCTGCCACCAAGTCATCGGGAGAGAGGGATCAAATGGTGGAAGGAAACCTGTGTGGTCGATGCAGCAGGTGTCAAAACCCGTGCTATAATTCCTCAAAAGGGATATGACGATGTTTATGGTCAGGACTAGCGCCTATTACACCATGGCAAGATTCAGATGCATGAACCATGGACTACACTTATCACCATCACCTAGCGACCATTTTATTTTTCCATGTTTTAAATAATTGACAATGATTTAGCAGTGCTGCAATCTAAATTATCATCAAAATTCTACTATTTAAGATACCCGCTGATTTATTGCCATTTTCTGGGATATCAAGTACATGAATATTGAGATATTACGAGTGCACCTTCTATATATGTTCTCTTTTATACGGCGTAACATATATTATAACCATGGAAAAATATGCCAACAAGGATCGAGTGTGTGTATATATATTCAGTTGTTTCCCATGGAAAAATATGCCAACATGAAAAAATATGGAGAAGGATGAAATCTTTCCTATCCTACAGTAAACATATGAATATATATATACCCATGTTGATTCGGAGGACGCATATTATGCACATATAAAAAACCTGTTCGCACATTTGGTTGGCAACTCGGAAAAATGTCTAATCATTCTATAGGGGCATTTGTGATTCATATGGTTGCTCTCTTCTACGTGAGGAATGACGTGTGAGTAGTGGTTTTCCTTACTAAAGGTGTGGTTTTCATATTTTCCATGTGATTCTTTTGATTTATAATTATTTGAATCATTTGATCTTTATCAGGGAACCCCCGACCCAGTTGTATGGCGGTGAAATGAATCATCGTCAAGTTTCTAATGTCCATGCCATGTCAAGTCGTTACTAGAATATCATTGAGTTATTCTGGTACCCTTATCGTCCTTAGAGGCGAACATTAGAGTTGTTGCCTCTTGATCAGATGATGGTGCTCAAGTCATTTTGACTGAGGAGTCCGACGACGCAATCTTTGGTCCAGGAATGTGGCAGCTGGACTAGCTGATGCACCATTATGCATTGAAAAATAACAAATAATATTGTCTTTGATTTATGTTTTGTTACAGAAAGTTTCTTCTAATTTTGCTACAGTGGCATCGCCTTCTGTCTGTCAACAGAAACCAAATATTAAAATATGACAAAGAATCTGACGAAATTTGAAAAATGTATACGGTACGATTAAGCATAAGAACAGAGCAAACATTCCCTACATACCTTAATTGGACGCGGTTTCATATCATAGGTTTCCATATTGAATGTGATTACCAATAATTCCCTTCGCTGAGCGTACCAAAAGGACTTTCCTGCACTAGGCACACACCTATTGATTACAAGGACGTTTCCTTTTTTTAGTGACCGCTATCATCGGTATGATACACGCTCTATGATCTGTTTTTTAAATGGAAATGTATGGGATCCTGTGGCAGTACATATATATGTGGACCCATGGGCATGGTCCTTCTTCAGACCACTATTCATTTGATCACAACTGTAACCAGCTGCTCCACCTCATCTCACCAGAGTCCCTCATCTCCCATTAATGGCATTTCATAAACACATCTCCCCTATTGACTTAGCTGCTGCCATGAACATGCCGAATGGGACTCACATTGATGTGGTAGCTGTGATCGCCAATGTCGGGTTCCCGGACAGGAGACCGATGTGGCCCGATGAAGTTAGAGAAGTTGCACTAATGGACAATGGGTATGTAAAATAGCTAAATCAGTATGCAATTTTTGGATTTTAGTTCAATATTACTTGCATACTAATACTCATTTTAATGTGTAGCTGCATTGAATATCTACGTCTATTTATTCCACACCATGCCATATGTGATTCTGTTTTAATGGAAGCGTCTGTGAACAATAGTTTTATTCTTGTAACCAATGTTCGTGTGGACCGTCATAAAGTATGTTTCTAGGTTACTGTTGGTTCATTATGCCATTCATATGTTGTTGTTGTACCAATCATGTATTGCTTTGGTGTTTATTTTACAGAATATCTTGTCAAGACAAACAAAACCCATTTTTCCTTCATGCAACCTGGAGCATGTTCACTGCTGTCTTCACTCGAAGGAAACTCATGTGCTTTTTGTTTTTTTATTTAGTATATCTACGACACATTCCATTGGTGCATTTATCATGTTTTTTATTCCTTTATTCTTTGTCCAGTTCTTCAGAACAACATACAGGGGAGGATGGAGACCCACGACTTTCTCTAGGAGGCCATTGTCGCACGAGATGCAGAAATAAGGAAACTCGATCAACCAAACAAACATTGGTCGTAGCTCGAGGATCATGCGGTTCAGGAGGAATGAGTTTCCTGTTACGGAAGCGTCTGGAGATGTCTCTTTTTTTTCTACAGTATAAAATATTTACTATTATAATATGATTTACTACTTGTTTGTGCGCGTGAGGAATTAATTTTTGGAAGACAATATGCATTTTGATTTGTCTCCTATTCCAAGTTGAGGCAAGATATATGATTCATTTTGTTTTGGTTGGAAATCACGTGTTTGATTACTGTTGTCGGCCATGCTATAACATCAGGGCTGTTGTCGGACGTAATACAGTGGCATGGCTATTGTCGGACATTCTATAGTGGCATGGCTGTTGATTGACCGAATGCAGACCTATGTCTGTTTGTTCCCTTTATCCAAATTGTTTATGATTTTCATGGGCCGTTTCAGCCGACACTCCATTTGTATGCAAATAATTTACTTAGAGACATATATACCATTTTCTGACGTATAAATCTAACTAAAATGTATGCAGCTGAAGTGCCAATAACCTACAAATCCATAATCTTTGTTGATGCATGCTTCGTGCTTCTTGACGCAAGCTGTGTCCGCGATCACGATTTCGAGTATTATGGTGGGTGAAATGATAAAGAAAATAAGAATAAAACATGGAATAAATCCAATAGTAATAACATGGAGTTTGGTTTATATATAGGAATATATGCAAGATTGAAAATTTATAATATAAATAATCAAAACAACCACATGAGCCGCGACCGCAACATGTTATCCGGATGACATATCTGCTTCATACAGAAATCATTCTCGATTTTGAGAGATCATGTCTGCTTGATAGTAATCATATAGTCACCACATTATTCTTGGCAGTATTCTTATGTGTTTTGATTCTCAATATCCGCTGGTCGCTTTAGATTATTTCATGCAGATTTCCCCCATGAGCCTTGTTGCCTTAGCCAAGCCGGACGTGATCAATTCGCTTTACTCTGAGCCAGTCAATGCGATGTGAACGGCCAGGATAAACCTTGGACTCCCTACAAGGCATATTATTAACTTATATCTATTATAAGAGTATAAAACTTTGCAAATTTAGTGATCACAAATTTGGTATTCGCAAATTTGGTATTAAATTTGGAATCAACTCCTTATGTGGTATATGTGCACTTTCTATATAATTCCGAATGCATGTTCTCTATATGGACGGTTGTCGTATATATATTTTATTTGTTTTCCTTCTTCATGTTATGATACAAAAATGAATCAAATAATAAAAGTTTCCTTTCATGAAGCAACACTATGCGTATATATATAATCACACGATCATTTGAATCCGTCATTCTCTCTAGGGTCATTTTACCTGTTGACACACAAATTTCGACGAGTACCAAAGCAAAATGGCTAAGTATTCGGTTGTGATGTTCGTGATCCACATGGTTGCTCTCTTCTGCACATGGAATGATGCATAAGTAGCTCCACATTATTCAACCTTACACGTATATACTTGTTATTTTGAGTTTCATCTTACGATGATGTTTTGTTTAATAACTGCATGTTTCTTTACATTTTTTACAGATCATGTCTAGTCCAGTTGAGTGACGGTAGTTTGAATCATCGTCGAGTGTCTAATGTTCGCGCCATTTCAAGGCGTTACCAGCATGTCATGGAGTTGTTCCGGTACATTTATCATCGTCAGGTGTGGGATAATGACATGTTGCGACTTCAAGCCGATGATGGTTCCGAAATCATGTTGACGGAGGAATCCGATGATAATGTGTCCGGCCCCGGAATGGAGCAGCTAGACTAGATCATGTACCATTATGCATACCAAAATATGAATAAAAGTGGCTCTAATATGCTTTTTTGGAGTCATTATGTATACTTTATTTGCTTTATGTCTGAATTTAATATGTTTTACATACTGTCTCATATATGCATTTCATTACATGATCCAAATCAATAATATTAGCTTCAAGTAATTTCTAATAAAAAACAATAATAACAAGCACATGAACCCAAATGCATTTGATTCTCTGTCGTATTATCGCCCATACTTGTCTTTCCGAGTGATTGAATAATTAATGACCAAACCAACCATAATGTAGCACCCAAGAGTTGCTCTACCTATTGGCCGAGTGGTTTCAATGTCAAACCACTAAAAACATTATTACACAACCCCAGGCACGAGACTACTTGACACCCGAGTGATTTCAGTTATAAATCACCATAGATCATTATTATATGGTCCTTCGTCATGGTACTGCCTTTTACCTGAGTGATTTTGTCTATAATAAATCACAAAAACCATTAGTAATGCACAATAAATGAAACCAACAGTATGTATTTTTCATTTTGTTTTGCTTATGATGATACTGGTGATTGTATTAATAGCACTATCTTGAGAAGCAGATTTTTCAAACAATTTCCAAATATATATTGTCGGTGTTGGTTCAAGGAACAAGAGAGCTCGATGATGTGTGCTACTTCTGCTTGTGTGATGAAACCAACAGTATGGATTTGCACCATTCCATCCGTCTGGATAATCACAAAATATGAAATAATAGCACCTATAATTGGTGCTACAACACCCCTCCCCCTCATCATTGAATAATTAATTACGAAACCAACTATACTGTAGACCCCTAAAGTGGGTCAACCTATTGGCCGAGTGGTTGCAATGTCAAATCACCATAAATAATTATTATAGGAGCCTCGCCATGGTACTGCCTTTTGTCCAAGTGCACCACGTAAGTCAACACAGTGCACCACAAGAATTCAATACAATCCTGGTAATGATTCTAGGTCCTTTCAACCTGACAGTTTGAATATGCATTATACACTTGGTAGTGGATCTAACTCTATTTGTTCAATTAAGGTATTCGCTGCATCCTGCGCTTCTGTAACCAGGGCTTCGCATTGTTCATCTGTAAGGTCCTCTTGGAAACCCTCGGTAATCACGTCCAGCCTGATTTCTGGTATGTGCGATTTGGCAATGGCTAACACTTGAGCACCTGCCCGTCCTGCGATGTGGCTTGAATGCTTTTGGATCTGGCTGGGGGCTTCTTGCAGCCGAGTGAGTAGATCTCGAGACCTTGGCGGCTTCTCGTCAGGCATTATATATTGGGCCACTGCGTCGGCATCTTTCTACAGAGCTGCAAGAGACCAACGAAGATTTTGGTCATCATCAATAAATTTCTTTTGCAGAAGCTCATAAGCTTTTTGAGATCCTAAAGACAAAGGTATATAAAATTTGGATTATAGAAGGCACTCGGACATGAAGGTAATTTATAGGAAAAAATACTGATTACCTCTCAGACGTTTTTCGAGCTCTTTCTTTTCTGCTTCCAAGGTTGTATTCTTCTCTTTGAGCTCGTCTCTTGCTTCCTCAGTCTGCTTAAAGATATCTTTAATTTTGTCCAGCTGAGTGGAGGCGTCTTTCACTGCTTTCTCCGACATGATAACTCTGTTGTGTAACTCGAGACGTTCCTTCTCATGCAATTTTACCTCTGCTTGTGCCTCTGTTATATA
The DNA here is from genome assembly GCA_030378355.1 of Eleusine indica. Taxonomy (NCBI): domain Eukaryota; kingdom Viridiplantae; phylum Streptophyta; class Magnoliopsida; order Poales; family Poaceae; genus Eleusine; species Eleusine indica. Next base: position 42,836,663 of record CM059501.1, on the reverse strand, counting down.
GCAAACGCATGAGAAAATTTCCAACTTATTATTATTAAGAGTTAGACTTCAAACAACACACCTTCAACTTTCTTTTGCCAGTCAGCACGAGATTCATCCACCTCTTTGAAGTTGGACTTCAGTTTCTTGAAATTATTTTTAAGCTCCTCCAAAGTTTAAGTTGTTGTTTCAATTCTCCATTTTGTTTCTTCAATCTTCGATGGTGCTCGAGGCTGAATCTAGAGTCTTGAAACGATCTTTTAACTCAGCAATAAGGATTGCCGAGTCAGCTTGTCGCTTGCATTTGGAAGCAAGCTCTTATGATAATTCTTCAAGGGAAAGGATGAGAATTTGTGAACAATAGGGACACATTATTTTTGATAAATTCTTCAAAAGACGTACCTGCTATTTTAAATTGTAATTCATCCATATGGTATGATCGTGATTGTAGCTCCGTGGTGAGGCAAAGAACCTCAAGTTTTTCTTTTGCCAGCTGGTTTTTATTCTCTATCGCTTTGGCACACTTATTTTGCACAGCTTGCAGAAGTTTACTTTTATTCTCCATGTGTGTTTTTAAGCGCTGGCACAGCTAAACAAGAAGAATAAGACACATATTTTCAGGATGATTGTATTTAGTAGGATAAATATTTTAGGTCATACTTGAAAGGAGAGGAATGCCTCTTGTGTGCGCCCTTCAAACTTCTCCAGCTCTTCCCGTTCGCCAAATTCATCCAGGCCGGCAATGGCAAACTTTTTGATATGATACACAGTCCTAAAATGACTGGCCTCCGATATTGCTTCTTTTATCACTAGGTGGATGGGTGTCGGCACGGGTTCTTCCTCTAGGCCGATTGGATGATCATAAGTTGGCTCTAGCATGGTTTCAAATACCAGAGTAGGCTCTTCTTTGATGATTTGAGGGGAGGAGTTTCCCTCTATGGTTTTTGTCTCTGGAATATTCAGATCCGGCACATGGACATCTCTTTGTTTACTCGGCACTTCTGTTGGCCGACTTGGCACCGGAGTGTCCCTATCATCACTCGGCATGTTGGCCGAGTGACCGGGTGCGTGATCCTTGGACGTATCGTGCCTTGTTGCCTTTTCCTGTGGCTCTTTGGGAATATTGCTTTGTGGCATGGTGCCTTCTCAGGATGCACTATTAGTGGATCTATATAAAGAGGGTTACTGATAAACTCGTTCATTGTTTTAGTAAGGCAAATGCTTATTAATGGGCAAACTTACTTTGGACGGCGCTTAAACTTCAAGCCCGATACTTTAGGCGGGGGCTCGCCAGATGCTGTGGTCTTTGAGGTATCTGGTTTGTTTGAAGATGGTCCCTTTTTGGTGTTCTTTGCACCTGTTTGTGCTGTTTCACCAGTATTGTTGGCACCTCTGTCAGATTTTGTGCCTTGCCGAGTGGCTCCCGACTCGGCTGAAGTTTTCTTCTTTGCCTCTTCTTGTATCCGGGCAGTTCTGTCTGCGAGGGATTCCTCTTCATCAGAATCTACAATCTGGGCTTTACGACACTTGTGAGCAGGAGGTTGCCCTGGCGATCTTTCCTGAACAGGCGGAGGCAATGGTGGATTTTACACATATCGGTCCAAAGCCTATGATCAAATAGACCCATCAGTATTATAACCAGGAGACACAAGTTTGAAGGGTAGACAACGATTTACTTACCCTTCTCCTGCTAGTTTTGGAGTGATATCCGGTTAGCTTGTTGCCTATAGTCCAATCAAGCAGAGATGAGAAAATATTTTCAAGTCTAAGTTCTATCCTCGTGTCAGACAGCTCTGCTAGCACTTCTCTCGTGGGATCCCCTTCCAACACAAACTTCCAATTAGGGACATGTCGCCTCTTGATTGGTTGAACGTGGCGGAATATGAAACTTGCTGCAACATCAGCACCGGTGTATCCTTCGGACTTCAAATGAGCAATTTGGTTTATAATTTCATCCACTTCGGTTTTCTTTTCTGGGCACACCTTTTCTGCCCATTCAAAACGAGGAACATGAACTTCAGCATTGAATTCAGATAGTGGTGGGGCATGGTTTCCATGATAGAACCAATCTGCATGCCATCCTTTATTGGTGGAGGGCAGGGGCACTTCAATGTATTTGGATTTATTTCGTAATTGAAATCCAGCCCCACCAATCACATTGCTGCTATTGGACTTAAGAACAAATAGTTCTTTGAACAACTCAAAATGAGGGGCAATACCCAGGAACACCTCGTAGAAATGAATGAAAATGGAGATGTGCAGAATGGAATTGGGATTCAGATTAACTATTTTGATCCTGTAAAAGAAAAGAAGACTGCAGAAGAAATCGGAACATGGCATCCCAAATCCGCGGTAGAAGAAGGGAGCAAAAATAGTAACATGATCAACAGGCGGTTGAGGAAATCTCTGACCTATGGTCTCTATCCAGTCCGCTGTCTGCTGATCTTGGAGAACTCCGTCCATCATGAGCCGGGAAATCTTCTCCGCATCCATGGATGATACCGGGAACTCCTTGATGCCGTCGAGAATGTTGAGGGTTGGGTCATCCACGATGTGAACAGGGGAAGCCTTCCCTTTCGGCGAGGCCTTGGTGCTCTGACAATTTTGCTTGGGAGGCATGGCAGCTGCGATTTGGCGGGGCGATGTCTCTTGGAGGAGGCTGATGGCCGGAGAAGATCTTGGGTTTGGAGGAAGAAGAAGGCAGCAGCGGCTAAAGCAACAAAGACTGAAAGGGAACGGTGGAGTGATATAGAAATGGTTATATAATAGGAATAACCTAACGAGCGGCGCCTGTTTATGGGTGAACCTACCCGATATGTTATGATACTGTAGCCTCATGCCAGGGGGCTATTTGATAATGTTTTAGTGACTTTTAATTGAAATCACTTGGACAATAGGCAGTCCCACTCTTGGGAGCAACAATATGGTTGTTCCCGTAATTTATAATTCAAATCATCCGGCTGTTGTGGTAGCACCAATTGTTGGGAGCTATTATTTCATAATTCATGACTACTCAGCAGGAGGGAGTGGTATAATCCCGAATTATTGGCTATGGTGCTTACAGAAATATTTAGCTCATATGATAATAGTCAGTTGAAAGATTAATGATCTTTGGACTCATGTAGTTGGCCTGCTTAGGTGTTCTTGGGGGCTACCGTGGGATATAGGTATTAGGTGTCTCTAACCACTCGGACGTGTGGCCGAGTGGGATATAGGTATTTGGAGTAGACGGAAAGTTGATATTAGAGATATATAAAGAATTATTTGTAACAGACTACAGTGGCAGGGATGTTGTCAGACATACTACAGTGGCAGGGATGTTGTCGGATGTGCTAAAGTGGCATGGCTGTTGTCGACCGAATGCAGACCTGGACCTTTTTGTTCCCTTTATCCAAATTGTTTATGATCCTCATGGGCCGTTTGGGCCAATACTCCATTTATACGCAAATAATGTACTTATAGGGACATGTATACCATTTTCTTACATGCAAGTGTTGATAACTGGGAAAATTTAAGAATGAGGATAAAACCCGATTGGGCCAACCATTGCCATTAGCCCATTTTCATATGAAAATAGACAAATGATGCAGAAATAATGAACAATCTGATTATGACCTTAATCAATTTGCTCTCTTTTGTAACATCAATGTTTTTTTGAAGACTATTATTTTCAGATTTATATGTAAATTGAATTTACTATAATAATATCAGCCTTTTGTCAACTGATAACTGACCATTGCCGTACAGACATCAAAATCTTCTCTAATAAGATGATGGTACTATTGATGCATAAGTGTTTTTTATCGTGAGATAAGATAGTATATATGAACCAGAAAGATAGACTACTATATAATATTATAGTATTGTTTTTTCTATCCCACATAGCAAGTAGTTCCATATGATAAGACCATTAACTTTACATAGGATTGCCTTATATTAATATGGTATATAACTTATCTATCTAATGCATGTTGATGGTCGGTACCACATTGGTTTCTGCAGAGGATCCCCGACAACCGGATAATTCAGATGCTTCATGGTAGCCACAGGTCCGATCCCCAGCTCAAAAACACCTGCCACATTTCCTCCTACATCAGACACGTAAACACAGTTGGCTTTAACAGTGGTGCTGGATTGTTGCACATTTTCAAAGAAATGATATTCCTGTCCCAAGAAGAGAGCACGATCACACCCTATATCTGAGAGAAGTCTCCATGTACCGTGTGAGACATCAAGCTCATAAACCAGGAGACCATCAACATCAGAAGGGCATGTGTCATTAACTGCCAATCCCTTGAAGTGATGGTTTAAACCACGAGGTCCATATAGAAAAATTAATAGCATACGACCATCTGTCGTTAGAGCCAAGTAAAACCCATGGTCCATGAATAGGTTGTGTATGATCTCATTCCTTGGACCCCTGACCTTCACCGGGCATGTCAGATTGTTGGTAATGTCCTAGGCATACATGTCACCATTCTTGCTAACAACCACCAGCTGACTTCCTCGCATAATGATGTTGTCAAAATCACATGCGCTAACATTTGCCCCTGTCAACACCGACCAACTACCCTGTTCATGTTGTGTGACCACAATCATGTTGCAAGAGAGTATCACTGCCACGATAAAACCACTTCAGTGCCGTGGCGTTCGACACAACACAAAACGCCTCATGTATAAAGGCACCCACTAACACAAAACGCCTCATGTATAAAGGCACCCACTGGTTCGAGTGACTGATCTCCATGATACCTCTAGGGAAAGGTGGCAAGTATTCTACCTGTCCTGTAATGATATTCATAATCTTCATGTTGAGGTGGTCATTTGATGTTATGAGCCAATCATCCTTGCCACCAACCCATGATTGGTTCTTGAGCAAGTCCGCCTGACACTCGAATGACATGGCCCTTCTCAAATCATGTAGGCCAAATTCTCCAGGTTCAACATTATTCTCTCTGCCCCACCAGCCCTCACCATGACATGATGTGATCAAGGTGGGGGTCCTAGGCTGCAAAATTGCATTACTGCCATCTTGCTGCATACCACGCCTAAATGAGATGTAGGTGGCACCAAATGAAAGAGCTCCCACATGGTAGAGTTGTTGCATGAGTAGGATGATCATATCAGTTGGCAGGTCGGTCCATTGTCTGCTGCTGCAAATTTGTTATTTTCAGAACTGTTGCTCACATATTCTGAAATTTTATCAGAACTGCAAATCAATTTACACAAAGTTGGATAACAACAAGGAGCATTATAGCCAGTTATTATGTTTGCGTAATGAATGTTCAATTAGAGTTAGCTGGGTTAAGGATATGGACCTACAGTAATGAGATCGCAAACATGAATAACTGAAAAAAGGTTGTTATGCTGCTATGTGTCGACTATGTTCCAACTATGCTATGACACAGACGACCAATCATGTTTCATATACCACAACTCTTTCATTTAGATAATTTGCTTCATATTATATTTCAATTAGGTAGTGTGTTTTAACTAACAATAAAACACTGCAGGGTGGTAGTTGTTTGATGCATCCATATAGTAAACTTGATCTGTAGTATAATGGCAACTTCAATGCATGCTGGTGAAGTGACAATAACTTACATATGCACAAGAGCATCATTATTCGGTTCTTTATTCCTTGAGCACTTGGAAGACATGGCAACATCATCGATATGATGCTCATCCAAGAACCTCTTCAGCCCCAAATTTGATGTACTTCTACAGAAAAAAAATTAGCTGCATGTGCAGATCGACAGATGGTGAAACAGATTAATGATTTGTGAGTGTCATATATAAAAATATCATTCAATAATCACATATAATTTGTTAAACATAATAGAATAAAAAACACATGATATACCAGTTGTTCAAGACACACAAAATATGTGTCAGAATATAGCCACAGGCTATATGGATCAACCAAATAAGGTCCCGATATTGTTAGAAACAAAAAACTCCATTTATCTATTTGACCATTAACAAAGGCTACATTTCTAAAGATTGATTAATACATCAAGGTAAAAAATGCTGAAGATGTTCTAATGCATTGGATGGTAATTATACATTCATCATATAAAAAATTAAAGGAATTTTTCGGCTGAAAACATGTGTATATGCTCTCAATTAATGAAGTATGACGTTGGTTCATTATATAGTTACTCCTTTCCCAATTGTTCAGGTACATGACAGTAGGTTAATAAAAAAACCTATCATTGGATTAATGAGACTAAAATAGGTCTAAAAATTACATGATTTCCCTGAACATGAGATCCATAATTTACTTACGGCATAACAGATAATAAACACATGCCTATTTTGTTTTATCAAGATGACATTTTCCTAACCTATCCAGCTCATTAGTGTATTATTCAGTAATTAATTACTGAAGTATAAAATGCTGCAGGTCAGCCATTCTGCAGACTGGCATGATTTAGCCAGGACCTAGAATAATTATAGCTTAGATAATAACCTATATATCTAGTACATTCCAATTAAATGCTTACATTAATAATATGCATCTTATGTGTCAAGGATATCTACCATTATAATGTTCTCGGATTTATACTAAGTATTTTTTAATATGAGCTTATTTAGTTAAGCTGCAAGGATATCACCACATAAAAAAAAAGTTTAAAGTGAAAATCTTAGTCATCGTAAATCCATATGTTCATGTGACCAAATCCTTGATTTCACAAAGTTAATAACTATTCAATGCAAGACACATCTGGCTTGACTAAATTAAATGAAGTTGGAATAATAATCCTTATAGGCTCAAGAACAAGAGTGAACTCACGCCTCCTGTAGCTTGTTTGAAGAGTCAGGGACATGAACAGCTGAGGACGATGAAGAAGCACAAACCCTCTTTCGACTCATTGCTCCATTCGCGATGTCCCCAGGATTGGTGGCTCCTTCTCCCCCGACGACGATCTCCCGACCCGTGGCATCACCTTCTTGAGTCATTGGCCTTCAAGGATGGTGCAATGGTGTTAGGGTAGGAAAGCCTGCTAACCAAGAGTGCATTATGGATCAAATGTGAGTACGTTGGGGTAGCCTGATATGAGAGGGCAGCCGCTAGAAGGGTGGCCAGCAATCGGAGGATGAAGATGAACAGTGCAAAGGGGGAGGTTCCGTGCAGGCGAAGCCGCCGAGAAGGAGTAATTTCTGAGGGAGACGAGAAGACGTTGATGGACCTATGACTTCGAGTGTGTAATACATGTAGTGCTACTGCACTCAGGTATGGGCTGGTCCATCCCTCATTGTTAGGTGCACAATGAAGCCTCGGCCCAGAATAAATGGAGTGTTGGCCCAGGCCTATTGACAGTTTATTCATCTACAATAATAATGGCCCATTAATTATGATTAGTATTTAGGACATTCGAGCCTGGACATAAACCATTTAAAAAAAGCCTGGTCCTAAACACAGCACCATGTAGAAACCCAGTCAATTGGGCTTCTATTTGATTTCAATATAGTTATAGTAGTTCATAGATAACGATTAATAATATATACATGCATAGAGAAATAAATAAACTGTGTATAATACATCCCACTCTTATCCGCTAAAATTAATTCGTCATGAATCAATCAATGTTATGAGTATACATTTTTGTCTGCTTTGGTTTGAAGATTATCAAAACTTTACCTCTGGGTCTGCCATGCTGTTTTAAGTTCTGAGACCAATACTATATATAATATCAATGTCATTGCGTAGGGGATACATGATTTGAGACCCTCGCCATGTGTAGAGGTTGCAAAATTAAATCAAGAAAGTCTGACATTAATTGCAAATATGCATAGTAGATTCTAATATAGTGATCTTCCCTTTGCTAATTCATGATATGGATAGGGTTATGGTTGTTTTGAGAACAAGTAATACAAAGTACTCTGATTTTAAGTACCAAGTAAAGGGGGACATCTCTTCAGTTTGTTCGAACCTGTTGTCCGGAATCATATATGTGGCCCATCTTGAGACTCTTGTCGATTATTTCTGAGTTAACTTCCAGGTAAGCAACTTCCTCCATGCTTGCTCCCTACGGATTATATAGAAGTAACAAATAATAATGAATTATTGAAGTATATAAGGAGACCCGAATAACAACAAAATGTTATTTTTATATCTTGATCCATCAGGATAATCCTTATACAGGTACACCCATCCATAATCTTATGTGTGGTTGTTTTAAAGGTCACCCTTGCACGAAATTCCCAGCACCTATCATAGGTATGCTTATCATCAACCTCTTTGAACCTTGGAGTCCTGATGATGATGATGGTAAGAATATCAGAAAACAAATAGTGGTAGAGGAAGATCAAATATTTATGCTACACTTAACTATGCATGGAGGAAGAAGATTTGGGTTACCTCTTTATTGTCGGCCTTGGAAGAAGACCAATCCTTCTGCCCGTGGGTGTACGAGTGACGTATGTAAACTCCATGTTTGCAGGAATGCTGAATGATCTCCCACCGAGATGAATTACAGGCTCTCTCTCTATATATATAGTGTTTAGGCTTAATTATGGCGCCAATTAGTCATCACGAAATATATTTGGCGCCAGTTTTATTCATCAACAGTACCCTCCACCCTCCTAAATCAAAACACCAAATCATACCACTATCATGTACAGCATGGAAACTGATTGATGTGGTGGGCGATACCTTAGGAAAGCGAACAATGTTAAACTTGGAAAGCTATATTAATGCAGGATCATTATAAGGGGAAGTTTTTATTAATTTTAGAATACAACATGGAAACTAATATGTGCAAACATGGAATCTAATTGATGTTATGACAGTATCTCAGGAAAGATAGCAAGGTGAAGCTTGGAAAGATATAATAATGCACAAACATGATAAGGGTAGATTTTATTAGTCTTCGATTATTTTCTCCTTTAATGAAACTATCCCCAAATAAATCCCTGACTATTAGGCAGTGCATTTCATTTTATTTCCTTGTTATCTCATAACTTACCATGAAGCAAAGAAACATGAGATTTCTTCTTTGGTGTAACAAGTAAACATCACACGCGGTCACCCTCCCCTTATCTGCGCCTGAATTGTCCAATCCCTTCATCGCCAACCCCAAAGCTTCAGTGCTAACCATAGATGGTGTAGTAAGTGTTTCCCACCTCCTAGCCGCCGCGTGGCGACGCCGCCTCCTGGTCGCATTGTGGCCCTTCCTCGAGGCCTTTCTTGCAGGTGTGAATTTGTTACATTGCTCTATGCAGTATGCCTATTGTAAAATCCACTGTCCTCTAATCTTTGCAACCGACTCTTTTACATGTGATTTCATGAAACAACTTTCTTTGATCATTTAGCTTTGCAAACTGTTACCCATGATATATATTAATTTATTATATGGTATAGTTGGGTCATATGCTTTTAAACTAATTTGGTTTATTAGGTGTGACTATTTATTTCCATAGAGGATGTTTCAATTTAGATTATCATGTTTTTCCTGCTCTAAATTAGTTTTGTATTTTTTTAATATAAACCACGAAGGAATGACGCTCCCAGAGGTAGACGGCTCTCGATCGTAGATAGATGACGGTTCAGTCGAGGATCAAAATCGGTTTGTACTTATATTCTTTTTAAATATTATAAATATATTTGTTTTCTTTAAAGTGCACATACAAGTTTCATAAAGCCTATATATCTCTGTAGAGGGCATAATAAATTTTTCTATAACAAATTTTGTAGGCCATAGTACATCCTTTTAAAATTTCTACATTTTCTGTGCCGTTTTGAATATTCCATTCAGGTAGTGATGTACAACCACATATTCTGTTGTAGTATGGTATGTTTCCATGATGTTCAGATTGAACACATGACCAGCAGATGGAATTTTACTGCCAAGGTTTTCTTTAAAGGAAATGTACGTGCGCACCATGCTGGTAATTACATACGGCTTATTCTGATTGATAAGGAGGTGAGTTCGCACTTTATAGATATATAAATACTTTAAAATCGGAGTAGGCAATAAAACAATGTGTGCTTTCTTGTACATGTTTATGATGTACAATAAACTGTTTGTAGGGAAGTAGGATGGAAGCTCTTGCATTTGGCTCGACATGTTTTCATTTGAACCGCACCATTGTTGAAGGGCATGCATACGATTTCAGGGATGTGTGTTTTGGAGACAGATTTGATATTTTTTTTATGCAATCTATTTGTCGTACCTGCAAACTTCTATGTGGTCATTTCTGTTGAAAGTAGGGTCTCTATATCTCTAAGAAGGATCACCTTTCCTTTGTTTCCACCAGATTTCACGGATTTTGAAGAGCTGAGATTTACACCACATCAGTCAGTCATAGGTATATTATGCAAAGCTAGATATGCATGGTGTCTTAACTTACCACCACTTAAATGATGATATATGATCAATATATATACAGATGTTATTGGGGTGGTGGTCTACATCTCTGATGTTCATGACAACCAGTGCTCTTGGAGGCGACCTAGCAGACACATTGCCATAATGAATACTAGGCGTGTTTGGTTTCACGTGTTTATATTACGCATGAACTTTACTATTCTACTATGATTTAACATTTGAATTTCACAGTTTGCAGATTATTATAATTCATGTGCGCAGTCCACACATTTCGCGTCATGCTAGACAATGGCGACCAGCAGAACAAAGTTTCCGCACTATTGCTGCAGTTCATGTGAAAAAGAATGGAACAAGAGGTATGTAATGCTTTAATAATTAGTGATATACACAAGTGATGCTGACTGAATGATTTATATGCATGCTGCACTAAAAACACTCGGCAAAGTGCGCTTTGCCGGAATCTTTTTGGCCGAGTGCTCTTTGCCGAGTGTTTCCACTCGGTAAAGCCTTTGTCGAGTGTTTTTTTGCCTTTGCCGAGTGCTTCGAGCACTGGGCAAAGCGTTGATTTCCAGTAGTGACTTGCACAATATGCATTGGTTCAAACTCAGGTGTTTTGACCACCACTCGATATAGTATATATTCTACTCGGACAGGCAAGAAGCTGATGAAATGGAAGGTATTATTCATTGTTAAATTTTATCTACTATGTTGTTCCAAGTTTTGACAAAGGTTGTCGCTAAATTGTTTAATTTTACATTGTAGTCTTTCGCAATAGGCTACTTCATGGACCCCGTCGAGCTCGGCAACTTTCCCGAGATCACATGCTCGATATGAATGTTCTCAATGCCTAAACAGGAGTGATGAAGACAAAGTTAATAGAAATAATTTTTTGAATGTACTGTGAACACATGTAATTTTATTAATATTTTTGAAACTATCTTTATGTTGCATTCTATTTCCATATAAATAGGTTTTCATAAATGATTGGTAAAAGGTGCAATTTTATGCCATAATTAAGAATGCCCTATCGTGTCATGGATGCTTGATTCAAGATTTGCATCAAAAAGATAACATTATATTTTTCAAAAATGTTCTTTTTTCTTTTCACAAATAACTTTTATTATCACACAATTAGTACTTTCTAAAATATAATAGAAACCACAATGTATAGGACAAACGTGATTGAGGTATCCTATTCATAGGTATTCGGTGCCGTCCAGTAATCTATCGTTAACCATAAAAATATGGAAGTAGTTTTCAAAAATAAATAGAAATTCAATGGCATGAAAATAATTATGTTTCCTAGCCGGGGATTGCTATATGTTGGCCCATGCATCTGTTATTTCCATTTACAAGTTTTCAGAAAATGTATTTAGTTTGTGGTGGCAATCATGGCATTAACAACAATGTGTCTACACGGTTTCATTAGAGGTGAAAGTTTTATTATTTATAGATTCTTTCCTCTTATACTGGAAACTATTTCCAAATTCATTCCTAATTATTAGGCCATGTTCCTTCTATACCCATTATTATGTGTCCAGGCTTTGTACAAAAGGGGACCCCTACCGCCCTCATCTCCACCCAGCATCCCAGAGAGGTGGCTCCCACTACTTTCTACCGATACCGACTACTGGTCGATTTGCTGAAATTCCTAATCCCCTCCTCCTCTGAATCTGTTAACAGGTAGCGGCTGCATCTATTGGAGGAAACACAAGATCAGGAGTACGTACTAGTAGCAACGTGGGAAATGTCTGACCCTATGTTGGACGATGCTGCCCAGATCACAAAGTATGTCGAAGTCGACACTGGTGGACCACCGGAAAACAGCGGGAACCTTGGGTACGACGTCTTCATTCTATCATTATACCAAACTACAGGCTTGACTCCTCTTACTTGAGTAGGGCAGAAATTAATGTTAAGATTCTTGTCGTATTCATTAGATTGTCGATCAATAACTCTAGCATATATGTGTATAACAAACCAAAGAGAGCAGACTCTATCGAAGTAATCCCTCAAGGTACAAAATTAATGCTTTTGTAGACAAATAGAAGGATTGACATGTTGTTCTATTCATCTCAATATTATTTTTTATCCTTTTTTAACTTGTAGATTACATTTGCACATCTAATGAATATGGTTTGATTAAAGAGTACCTAAAATTTTTGTCCAAGCCCGAAATAGTAGTGGTCGAAATATATGGATCTTTTGTTACAAAAAGAAACTTTGAATGCCTTTTCCGGCCTCATGCTTTCATATGGGGCGATGTAAGTATCCATTTTTGTTATTTCATATAGTTTGATTCTTTTATATAGTTTATTAGTTTAGATTTATTTAGAAAGCAACTGATATAAATAGTTTACATTGTGGATGCTTGGTATTTTGATAATTGCACGTAGGTATTGAGCTTGTACATAGAATTGTTAAGAATGGAGGAGCATTTGCTGACCAGGGATGGTGCAAATGTGTACCTAGAAGATACGTTTGTCAACATCATTATAAAAAAGGATGGAGTAATATCTTTTGATGATGTCCTACAAAGTGGTGGTCAGTTCATAAGGTGAAGGATTAGGAAATACCTTGAGCATGACCTGGTAATAATTGTGCGATATTTATATGTTAAGGTTATTGTATCCCCATTTTATTATATGAAATAATTATGATTTCTTCGTCACATATTTCTGCCAATTAACAAGCCCGATACACATTGGTACCTGACTGTTATAAATGCACCAGAGGGTGTAGTCTAGATATTAGACTCACTTGGGGAGGCCGTTGGTAGAGCTGACCTAGAGACCACGGTAAACCCAATTGTGAAAAAAAATATCAGTGTTGATATTTTATTATTATTATTATTATTATTATTATTATTATTATATATTGTATATATTTTTGCAACATAATTGATAGTATATATATGTTGCAATAGTTAACCGGGCTCCAAAGACAAATAAACGTTACGAGGGACAACGGAGGACTGGACCGGTATAGGTGGCCAGACCTCGACGTCCATGACTGGGAGAGGATAGAAGTGGAATTCCCAGTAGAGATGTAGACTGATGGGTAAGTTTAGTTTTTTAGATTTGGACAATTGCCTATCAACTTCTATCAATATAATATCTGAAATGTGTTTACTATTATATGTATAGCACGTCTTGCGAGCTTTTCATGCTTTCCTTCATGGAGTTTTGGAATGGTGAAATTTTGTCTGAAAGGTTCACTCAGGTAGAATGATAAAATAATGTTGCACCTTAAGCACCGCTGATGTCAACTCTCTCGCATAGTCATCAATTTAGCAATAGATTAAGAAAATTTTACATGTTGTCAATTTCTCACATTCATTATACAAAATTCACTGCAGGTTGACATGTTCAATTTTCGTCTGAAATTAGCTGTTGTCCTGCTCGGACATGAGCAAAATATTAGACAATGAAGGCATCCCAAAAAAACAGAACTCCTGGGTTACTGTCAGGTTTCTGAGAGTGGAGAAGGTTCTGATTTTGTAGAGATATTGACTACACCACCAAAGATGATGAAAACGATGGAACAATTGAGTAAAGATGAAGTGATGACCACTGTGGTGTCTCTGGTAAACCCATCAATTGTCAATGATTTGATGACTCCAGACGAGCGTATCATTGCTTTGTGCAAGTATATTCTTACCATTGATGACACTAAAACTTTACAGTACTGCCTCTTTACTTGTGTTTACTCATACCATTTAATGTTTGGTAGCCGATTGCGATATGAATATAAGGAACTAACATTATTATTTTATTAATAGGACGGAGTGGGTGCGGAGTTCTTCCCCATATCCGGTTTCACTAACCATTGCAAAACTTCAAGATGCATTGATGCATTGATGGTTCACAAAGATCTCCATCCAAATTGTTTCAGCATGGGAGTTCGAGAAATTGCGTGTCATCCTACTCAACTGTTTGTAGAATATCCAGATCACTTTATGGATCTACAATTTTCAGTATACATCTTATTTTCTCTTGCGTACTTTAATAGTGTTATGTATATATTTTCAATCTTCATTTATGCCTGTGTAGCTCCTATCCCAATTCTACACGCATCCGGATTTGCATAAGAAGCTTGATGTGGTAGCATTATCCAAGACACTTAACCACTGGCCCATTATGAAGTATAGAATAACTGATGTGGAACAGGTAATCAGATATCGCTTTTGGTGTTGTGTGTTTAGATGTTTTGAATAATATAAAGTGATAAATACAATTTCTGATATTTATAAGTGTTGCTGCCTCATATAACAAGTGGTTCTGAGTATACATTGTTCTGTATTAACATGAAAGAAAATACTATACATGTGATGGATCCCCTTTCCGTGCCATCTTACTACAAGCATCCCTTGCAATTGAATTACAAGCGCAAGCAAGAAATGATTAGTGCAAACTTTGCTATGGCAATGGAGGTTGCTGTCCCAGGGTCTAAGATCGATATTTCATCATGTCCACTTAGGATGCCTTATGGTAATACACGAAGCACAAGCCGGTATGTTGAACATGAAAAAAAAATCTTTCTTTCTTAATTTGGTACACACTGTATGAGGCATAGTTGTATCATTATGTTCTTCTTTATAGGAAAGCGTTAGGCCTTTTAGTTCTTCAATTCATGCGCTTGTGGACTGGTGGTAGAATCATATATAACATGTTATGCAGAGTAAGCTTTTGTTTACAAGCATGCTTATTTATTTAAAAATTTCATCTACTGATTTCAAAGTTATTTTTAGGAGCCACCTGTCATGAGGGCACGTTTTTGTAATAGACATGTTAAAGTTTTAAGAAAATGAATGCACCACCAACATACCAGAGGACGTTAAGAAAGTACTGGACACCATTAAATAGTATTGGAGATAATCGTTTGTGTTTCAAAATTATTATTATAAATTGTGCTATGTAATTTGCGTCAATGGTTCTTGTGAAATGAGTGATATGTTTGATTTAATTTTGGTTAAAAAATTTGGTTGTCTTTGATTTAAATTCGCTTTTAAGAATTTTGTCTGACGTGCGTGCCGCACATGCATCATTACTAGGTTTATGAAGTAGTACAAAATAAATAGGGGTGTTATGAAAAAAAAAGTAATGGTAGGATGTAATTTTGTTGATTTTTTTGGTTAAATGAAATCCTATTATTATCAACATGAATTAAAATAAATCTTCTATATGTTTTAAACTTATTCGGCGTTCATTTCATTCTATCCATCCGTGTTTATCGGCTGACACCGGCTGTGTGAGGGATCGCCGCCGGCCACCGTAGCTTCACCGCTAGCCCTCCACGCGCCCGAGCCTCGACGCTCGTCGGCCGCCGCTCACCGCGCTTTTCCGCTCGTCGCCCGCCGCCTACCGCGCCCGAGCCTTGCAACTCGTTGCCCCACATTCATCGCGCCCGAGCCTCGTCGCTCGTGGATCGCCACCCACCGCGTCCGAGACCGCCGTCGCCCGACGCTGCGCCATGCCCAAGCCTCATCATGTCATAGCCTTCTGCCTATCCGCGCCCGCAGGCCTTGCAGAAGATGCCGGAAGCGGGGCTGCGAGGATGCGCGCAGGGAGAAGGATTCGCGCCCGCTGTCACGCGAGAAGAAGAGCCTCCGTCGGGAGAACAAATCGCACCCGCCGGGAGAACAAATGTGTGCGGAAGCGGCGGCCTTGCAACGATGCTAGAAGAACCAATCGCACGGCCGTGCGAGGATGCCGGAATTAGCGGCTGCAGCAGAGTTGAGAATCGTCGGTCTGAGGATGCTGGAATCGGCGGTTGTAACAGAGTTGAGAAGCTGGAAGCAGCGGCGGCGTACGTGCAGATTTTCTGAGAAAACCTTTCCATGCCAAATTACTTTGTGTCCTGCGGTGGTATTTACATAGTTAGTTAAATTAGATAGTCAATTACTTTCCTGTCCTCCTAAATGAACGATCAGACGTTGGCTATACTACATTGAAGTTTCAATATAAGGAGAAACCCTACATCGTGTGGGACCTAGATTATTAACAAGCTCACATAGGCCAGGAGACCGTCTTATAGAAGATGGGCGTGCCCCAATAACGTGTTACAACAAATGCAACATCTACTTGTTTCTTTGGAGAAGTTGAAAAATAAACTCTGCCTTTAGTGTCTTTCAGTATGGTCAACGAGGACTAAACGAGACATTTTGACTCATTAAGGCTCGACCTGTTGGGCCTCGCTCCGATAAAAAGAAAACTCAGCTCTCCTTGTTAAGATTAACAAGCTAAAAATAATGTTATGTTTGGTTCATTTGAAAAACTTGAACCGGCTTGTTAGGCTCACGAGCCGAATGTAATTGAAGTTTGATGACAAATTTTTTTATTAACTTATGTATTTTGATACTATTAAGATATGATAGTAATATTATAAAATGTAATAAAAGATAATGATATAGAACATATAAATTTGACTAAAAATGATAGTCAATAAATCATAATAAGATAGATGTTTCAATATTTACTAGAAATTTTAAAAGTATTATGCTCTATTTATATTCGATCTCTCCGTCTCCTAGAATGGAAGGGGTGATCTCGTACTTCTGAATCTGATAATTTATGCTCTGTTAACATAAAAAAGAAATAGTTTTTAATTGAATTGAAGTTTAGCAATTTTATGTTATCAAACTAGTCAAAAAGTTTAGGAGCAGTTCAAAGCTAACTCGTTAAGAAATCGGGCTATTAAAGGAGCTCGGTTTGGTTTCTTTGAAAGACCAGGCTAAGCTGGCTCATGACTCCTGTGGATCAGGATCCTCGGCAGTCGCTGAGGATGCAGTCGGGGCCTTATGATCAACATAGTATGATCCATAAATCAATCGTTATGCCATTGGATCAGGATCCTCAGCAGTCGCCGAGGGTGCAGTCGCTTGGTGCAGTCGGGGCCTCCACCGTCGGATCCGACCGAAGGAATCCTATGGCTTGCAAGGCTCTAGCTCCTTTTTCGTTGTAGGTAAAGGGCACCGGGCCTTTTCCTCCCGCATCCTGAAAGATCCAATCCACAAAGCAGCCATGGATTGCAAGGAAATTTGTTATGAATTCCAATAAATCTTGCATCATATTCCTAGGAACATTCTCAAGTAGATTTTTGTTACCACGACAAGTTGATTTTTCACTAATTTCATTTTTCCTCTACTCAGACCCTAGCTATAAAATCGTGAAATTGGCGACATTTTCCATGATGTAGAACATAATTGATCACATATTTCTGTTCTAAATCTTCCAACGAATTCATTTTGATAATCATAAGAATCAATTCGCACATATCTCTGGGACAATCGATCTGATTCAAGTGGCTGTTTCCTCATTTCTAAAGAGCAAAGGGCAAATAGTTGTTTGACTGCAGCTATTTTGCCAGCCGTACGGAGGAAGGGTCGACTGCATGCGCAGTGACTGTCGAGGATCTAGATTCTATGCCATCATCAGATCAGCAGGACACATGCACGTCGAAGTAATTCATGAGCATTCAGGGAAATCTATTGTACTGAAGCTGAGATCACAAAAGCTACTGCAGCGGAGCCATAAAGCAATTCTGATGAGCAATTACCGCATTGGAATTGTAGTTGCATCTGTTTTATGAGATAATTGCATAAACCACCCTATAAGTTACTTTGAGTTTAAGATTCCTATCCATAAACATTTTTGTTGTAAATTTCCATCCACCTAATGAGTTTAGCTGTAAAAATCACCTCAGTTGACACATGTTTAATTAATTTTATATATTTCTATTAATATAAATTTAAAAATAAAGTAAGTTAAATAAGTTTAACATTGTTAAAGATTTAGTGTGTAATTTCTCTTATTTTCATGAAAAATGTATTCAAATTTTAAATTTATGAAACACAGTTTGGATTTTAATTAACATTTTTGCTATATATTCTTTATAAAAATATAAAAATTATACTTTCAAAATTTTGTATGTTTGATAAGAACATCATTGACTACTCCAAATAAATAAAAATATGTTGAATAAATTAAGCATGTGCTCCAAATAAATAAAAATATGTTGAATAAATTAAGCATGTGTATATTAGGGTGGTTTTTGCGATAAAACCACTTGGTGAGTGGAGATTTACAACAAAATGACTTAGGAGTGAGAATCTCAAACTTCAAATGAATTATGGATGATTTTTGCAATTAATCCTTGTTTTATTACATGAAAGTGCAAGCTTTGACCGTCCCTTTAACAGGCTTACTACGGCAGCAACACGAATCATCTCAGAAATCGAATCAAGAGCTGGAGAGCGCAGACGAGAGAAGCCCTCCACATCGAAATCATTGCCGTACAAATTTATAATGCCAAATAGGTCCAAGCATTCCCGCCGTTTTCAAAAAAAATAAAAATAAAATCCAAGCAGTACCGACGGCAGGTTGCCTTGTGCGTTCTGATGCAAGCATTTTAGACTGTAAGTACTGTTGTTGGTATCTCTGAATCGGTTCTGATGAACCCTGACAAGAGCACAGTTGGAATTTGATTTATATTTAGGCTGCTGGAAACGACCTTGTCACGTTGTTCATGAAACCTTTTACATCTCGAATGTTTTAGTCTAAATATTTAGTAGTACGTTACAGTCAAATAAGTTTAAGCCAATGCTCTGTTTATCTGTTGCAGCAATACTTGAGCATCCGGGTCACCCGGACGGGCGCGCTCCACAGCATGGCCCGGACAGGCACACCGGGTAAACTAGGCCATGCCTTAGCATGCCTCGGGCCTAGTGGCCGGCCCGCGGCATGGCCCATAGAGGCTTCGATCGTGTCATGTCGGCCCGATTGGCCCGGGGCCCGGAGAGCACGGGGAGGACCGGAGGAGGACGCGCGGCGTGGGAGGGGAGGGCGGACCGGCGATGACTCGCGGCGCGGGAGGGGAGGGCGAACCAGCGGCGCGACTGCATGGGGAGGGTGGATTCACGGCGCGCGGTGTGGGGAGGAGAGGGCGGACAGGCGGCGTCGTGGCGGTAGGCGGGGGACGCGGAGCGGAGGCGACATGCGGCTG
Source organism: Eleusine indica (assembly GCA_030378355.1). Lineage (NCBI taxonomy): Eukaryota > Viridiplantae > Streptophyta > Magnoliopsida > Poales > Poaceae > Eleusine > Eleusine indica. The sequence continues at coordinate 42,817,347 of CM059501.1, read as the reverse complement.
GCCGCCTAGGTTTTTGTAGGCGCGGGGCGAGGCAGGGTCTGCGGCTAATGTTTAGCCGACTGGGCCGTGTGGGGGAGAGGTTTGGGAGGCCCAGTAGGCCGAATTTTTCCGGGACTGGGAGATCTTACCAGGCCTTTCGGGCCTTATACCTTTCGAGCATGCTTCAGGCCATGTCACGGGCTTAGGCGTCAGCCCAAGGCATGGCTGACACGAGCCTAGTCGTCACCGGGCCGGGCCATTTCTAGCCATGTTTTAAGGCCGGGCTGCATGTCAGCCCATTTGGCCCAGCCTGGATGCTCAAGTATAGTTGCAGGCAAACAGTTTTGTCATTTGGTGTAAACCAATGCTCTGTTTATCTGTTCGCCAATTTCATCAATAAAAAAACGATAATAGGCAATACTACAGGCAACGATTTTTGTCATACTTGGCTTAGAGCAGCAGCAGTGCTGGTTCGAACCGAACGACATGATTCGAGCTGCTAAAATTGATTTGTGCTAAGGTTTGATTCTCGCAGCGCTAGGTTTTGTTGGTGGGCCTGTGATACCAATTAAGAAAGTTTATTTTTCTGGCTAAAGTGGAAGGCAGATGTAGTTGGACCGCAGTAGTTCAACATGGAGGGCTCTCACTCGATTTGTTCATTCAGCATGGTTCACTGTAGTTCAAAAAAAGATGGTTCACTTTTTTCTCTCTTCACGCTTGGTTCGGTGTCTGCAATGTTCCATGGTTCGATAAACAAACCGTCAGATGGACCACGGTTCGGTTTGTGCATACGTTGTTGGTGCTCTTAGGGAAATTCATGTAAGATGTCTTGTAAACCTTAATAACGGAAATACTTGAAGAACATAGTCTTCAAAATCTGTGTTGTGACTCTAATATCAATCCATAGTATGTTCAATTGTTTTCTTATTAAGCTAATGCACAGCCCATTGAATCAGTGTTGTGCTGATATCTGGTTTTGTCATGTGTCAATATGTTTTTGCCACATAGACATAACTACTCTGGGTTAACACAACAATGGTGCAAAGCTTTTTGTCAGACCAAAATGCTAAGAATACATGACTAAACGATCAGAGTCTGTGCCCTCAGCCTCTCACTCTTTGATCAGCATGGTAAAGCAACTGTAACTTTATTCTTACTCTATAAATATTCTGAACCAAAAAAGTTCCAGTTCTTGTGCGACATGATGAAGTAGTGAAGTTAATGTACTGTTGGCTGCCTACCTCTTCATTGCAGGACAATGGTGGCGTTGAAGGTTAGTGCTGCGATGCAAACACATGCACAGCACCTCCCTTCAATCATAGCATGTATATTTACCTAAAGTGGCACATCTCCTGTTCAAATCTATTTAGTTCACATAAACCAGTGGCACATTTGATGCTCATTTGCTTCATTAATTTCTTTGTCCTTTGAGCTTGTGTCCAGGCTACGAATTCTCCATTCTTCAAGTGCATTCACTTCATGGTGTTGATATCCCCACAACTAATAGCCCTGTGATATGGAGTACTTCTCTCTAGTGTTGCAAGCAACATAAAACAAAGAGTATACTTCTGTCTAGCCGCTCATCACACTGCATAAAGTATTATTTTACATTTTTATTGCAGGAGAAAGTTCATATTCAGAAAAGAACCCCAGCCTCATATTGTCACAAACTGAAAAATCCCAGTGACCCTTGAGAAAACAACCGGTCCAAATATTGATACAGTTTGCATTTGAAACATTTTTTTTTAATCTTGGGCTCGTAGTCAGGTTTGTTTTACAAAGTAAAAAACCCCTCAGTTTTTGGTTTGATTTATTTTCTATATATCTCGTTCCACAATATCTGGTTCATTGCACCAAGGATTTGGTACTGAGAATCTCGATAGCTATTGATTTCTTTAGAGCTCGAGATTTTATTCGTGTTGTTCAAATGGAAGCCAGTACTCAATGCTAAGAAAATTTGAATTGAGTACATTAATTCTCTACATCTGACAAAACCTTGAACATGCTCCACAGATCAATGTACTAACGTGCCGAAAACATGCGATCAAAGTCAAACTTTTCTAACTATGGCAAACAATAATCACGATGACATCCAATTCATGCTAGAGGCTTCTCTAATTAAAATTGAATTCAACATGATGTTGTAGGTCATAACTAAGTGCACCACAATTTATTAACATTGATCATCCAACCAAGAGAGGCACTGTACCCCATGCATGCATGATAGCCTAGACACAGAGGAGCACAGTGAGAGAGACCAGGAGGGGTTTTGATGAGGGGCGGATTGATTGTAGTGAGTAACTCTCTTCATTGACCCGTCCTCCTCACTCTATATAAGGAGCCCTGGGCACAACATCAAAGCTGCACTGCAAGGCGCATCAGTTGTGTGTTCTCAACTGTCAGGTAATCAGCGTGTCCCACAGCACTGCAACCTCTTGTCTTCTTGTTTCTGTGTGCAGAGTTGCACTTGCTTTTTTTTTTACCAAACACCATCTCAATCATGACACCTGTATTTCAATCTTGGTTGTGCAGTGTTTGTGGTGGTGGGCCATGAACTGGTTGAACAATGGCAAGAACATCGGTGCCGGCGGAAGCGCTGCAAGGGGTGCACCGCGTAACCTGCAGCTACAAGTCGTGGTGCCACCCGCTGCGGGGGTGGAGATGGATGCTGATGATGGCAACAACTCGTCGCCACCGAGTTCATGTGTGTCATCGGATGATAGCCCGAGTGATAGGGAGCGGTCGGTTATCGCTGCTTGCTCCCGATGCACACTGTACATTATGGTGTCTGTGAAGGAATTCCCCGTCTGCATCAATTGCAAGGAACCTAACCTTGTCGACATCTTCCACAGCCCCGCCCTCGCCGCCAAAGCCATGAGGCGCGGCCAGCGCAAGTGAACATGAGACAATTAGCGTACTGCCATTCTCACTCAGTGGAAGCTCATATGGGTTTTAGGGTTTAGGGTTTAGAGTGAACCCATTGGAACATCCATTGGACAGCAAGTTTATTTGGTTCTATCGCAAATTTTAAGCTTAGTTATGTTTCCTTTACTCTGCAGGGTTATTATGTTTTAGTATGTTGTTGGGTCATTCTTGCTATGGTAGTGGTTTCAAATATGTAACAGTGCTCTTTCACTGGACAGTGTAATCAAGCAAGAGCTGAACATCAATAAAGAGGTGGCAGTGCTCACATATTGGCTCGTTTTACAAAGACCAACAAGTTATTTTACAGTTTTCTTCATCAATTAAACATATACAGTTGAAACAAAAGACTAGTGATATTGACAGTCTAATTGATGCGATCCATTGAACGTTATTCACACATTTGAGTTAAATGTCATTGAAAAGTGCTTTCCTAAAAGGACCACCTTACCATCGTTACACCTGTATTTCTCTCATATCTTCACTAAAATTTATATGGTTGTTTGAATGGATATAGAACCCAAGTGTAGTGTCTCTCTGTACAGCGAACATGTGGAACAACATGATCAAAACACACAACATTCCAACGAGTCATGATTTTGTTTGCCTCTTATCTCCATGCTAGCAGGCCACAGATTGAGATATCAAAACTTTTTAAAAATTCCTTTGCATAATACGCTAGCTCTCACTATTACTATACAATAACATGAACTTTGGCCAGTTCATTCAATTCCTACCTAAGATTTCCTTGGAAAGATATTTACGCCCGACATGCAGACCATTGGTTTCTTGGTATTTTTAATTAATATCTAATTTATGATGTCTACACTCACAAAAAAAAGGAATAGTCTGTTGACTAGGAGGGTGTCCACCCAGGTTTGACCCCGGTCCCCAGGCATTACACAATATGTTCACCACAAGGGCCTCCCTCGCGGTATTTTCTAAAGAAAAAAAATAACATTTTCCACTTTAAATGTTTGTTTAATCATGGTCACACTATTATTGTTGAAATGAGATAACATTTTCTTCGCAAGTCATGATCCAATGTTGTTCATTTATATGGTTCTATTTCATTTTGGATCTCTTTTAGGAATAATAGATATTTTGTATTATTAATCCATTTTTAGCATATATTAATACCTGTTCACTTTGTCAAAAAATTGAAAAATAAAAATTACATTTAATTCAATAAAAATATAGTGTTTTAGTTACTTTAGATATTAGATACTTGTAGTCTTTTGCATGGTCAAGGAATGACAAGTTAAATTGCCCTAATAAACTCCAGCCACATTTAGAATGAAAGAGTTTAGTCTTGTATATCTCATATAGATGGTTGCTAACCAACAAGCTGAGTGGTGAAATAAGAATGTATCTTTTAGCTTAAAGACCGATTACAGTTGTATTGAAACCATAGTATACAATAGTAACTCATACAATGATTAAGGCCTGTAATTATGGGTGAATCATTTTATCAATTAGCCACTATCTTTACTATATGGACCATGTTTCACTTTCTTCATTGTCTCTACTACTCATGTAAACAATGAGAGCTTCTCACGAACAAGTGAGATAGAATATGACTTTTTTAAAAGATAATAGGAAGATTATCAGCCTTGAATTTTGAGAAAACTGAAACTACTTACGGCTAAATATAGGCATCAATGATATAAAGGTTTTATTTTGTTCCAACGAAGCTTGGGTAAGGACGAGCCCAAAGATATGTTCTCTTACCAAGAGCAGTAGAACTTCGTCCTCTTGGTGCCATCATACAACAAAAGTGCGTACCATTGGACACGCCGCTAATGTACAACACAAACAATTCGTCTGAAGGAAAGAAAAAGAGCATGAATGATCACTCAATTATATGCCAGTGTCAAGGCTTTATAAGAGTAGGCAAGAGTCATGTGCTGATCACTGTGTGATCTCTATGTGAAGCCAATGAAGTAATGGAGAGCACAGTCGCATAGAGCCCTGCATCTGGGGCAGCTAGCTGAGCAGAAATCACTCTTGTAAAGAGGGAACATATCTTCAGGGTAGGATGCCCTGCACTGGAGACATGAAGCGCCAGCAGTATGTCACAACATTCATGCTCTTGTTGCGTAGTAGTAGAAGACTTGAAGGAGTAGCAACAGGCCAGTGAGGTTGAATGATGCATGACAGCTGGGACATTGATGAGTTGGGTGCATCCGATCCTCTGCATGGAGCCTGGAGTAAAAGAAGGAGGAGAAGAGGTTTTACTTGGATGTCAGTTGACCTTCAATCTTGGTCGTTGGAGGCATCCACAAAGCTTACGAGCGAACAATAATGTTCGGTGGACAATATATACTCACTGCGCCACTTGTTGCATGCTTTTGAAAGGCCACCAGCAAGGCAGCACTCCCTACTCTACTCTATTCCGCATTGCTTTTTAACGGTCTTCAGTCTTGATTTACTTTATAAATATCTCGCTTGTGTTTTAATTTCCAAACAAGCTAGAGATTAAGCGGCACTCCTGTTCTTAAGGTGCACCAAGCTAGTGGTGGGGCACTACAAGACATTTTCTTCTTCATCATCCTGTTAATTTTCATTTAAACAAACTCTTATCCTGTTGTAGTAGTTACGACCTCCGCAATGGTTATTGTTCATTGATGAGGCCATGTAAGGAAGAATGCAAATTGGAGGGACGAGAGACATGGAATGCAATGATTATTGTTGATAGCGACGATAATCTATAGACAACTGAGCGCGGGTCTGACTCATGTATGTCTTCTTTTCACCACTATTGTTCTTCTCTGTCCTTTCTGCTGGCAAATGAGACAATAAAATATTCCAACTAATGGGTCCTATGCACCAAAGCTAATCATTTATGTTTATCTATAGGCAACCACCATTATAGATGGTTTCATTGTCCAGCCTTAGTGGAAGTCACTGCATGTTGCAGTTGCAAAGAAAAAAAGGGTCTAGGTTCGTTCACTTGCAATGTCTTGTCATCAGTAAGCTTATATACCAGTGCTTTAGTGGAAGGATGTATCATCGACGATTAACGTGAGAACATAGCATTTCCTCTTACTTTTTTTGTGCAATGTTATTACTTAGGTTGTAGTAACATGTATCTTGATGAAATGGAACACATGATGCTTGTATGTACCGAGCTGATGCATAGAGAAACACCACCAGCAGCCTCGATCGTTAACCACAAGCTTCCTTCATGATGCATGCATGCATTCACATCAACAATGGCACCCGCAATTATGGTTCATACACTACCTCGACCTCTAGGCGTATGCATCCAGTGGCAAAGCTTTGGGGGGGGGGGGGGGGGGGGGGGGGCAAGTCTGGGTACATACGCTTGTGATGTCTTGTCATCACCAAGCTTTATATACCTGGCGCTGAGAGGGGGGATGTATCCCCAACAGTCAACATGAGGGCATAGCATTTCTTGTTGATGACAAGAACATCAATAGTAGTCTCGCTCATTCATTACCACCTTCCTAAATACGGATGCATGCACATATGCAGGTGTATCAATGGCGCTAGCAAGATCATTATCAATTCTGATTCAAACGCTACCTCCATCGGACTCTAGATGCATGCATCCACTGGTGAAGCAAGGAGAGGTCAAGTCTTGTTATGCACACTTATGATGTCATGTTGTCAGCTAGATTATATACCTTGTCCAAGGAGGGGGAATGTATGGCCAATGGTCAACATAAGGGCATAACATTTCCTCCGGCTATGTTTGCGCATGGTTAATTTGGTTATAGTAACATGTCTCTTAGTGAAATGGGACACATGGTGGGTGCATGTGTGCTAGTTGTCGATCGTTGAGCAGAGCAACATCAACAACAACCTCAATCGTTCATCACCAGCTCTATTAATGCATGACATCAATGGGGAGCCACCAAGCTTATATACCTAGGCCAAGGAGGGGGATGTATTGCCAATGGTCAACATGATGGCATAGCATTCTTCCTACTTTTTTTAAGCTTAGCTTGTAGTACCATGTATATATCTTGGTGAAATGGAACACATGGCACATGCATGTATGCTAGCTATTGACCGTTGAGTGGAGCAACATCTACAACAACCTTGCTTGTTCATCACTAGCTCTGTTACTTCATACAGATGCATGACTGCATGCACATCAATGGCGCTAGCAACATTATCATTGAATTCTTGTTCGTATGCTACCTCCACCTCTCAATGCATGCATCATGGCACCAACCAGCTGGTTGCGGCCACCCACCAGCTACATAAGTATTAGTCACATGATGAGTGTGGACATTGTGTAACTCAAGTCATGAAGTTTGCTGGTCAATCATGTGTGAATGCTTATATCCTATTCATGTGTGAGCAGGTCGTCGGATCCAAAACATGGTTACTCATCCGCTTTTCCTGTTTGAAGCATGTCTATGCTATGACCAAACAGCATGAGCGCTACTTGTCTGGATCTCACAAAGGTGGGTCCTGGTGCTTAGAGTTAAAACTTGTGAGAAAGGTTTGTAAAAAGTTTTGGGACAAGTTTGAATATAAGTTTTATGAAAACATTTGAGCAAAAAATTCCAAAAAAGGGAAGTTGCGGGAAAAACTTTCCAAAGTAGAAAAATATGAAGTTTTCAAGACTGGGCCGCTAGTTGGATTGTCATGCCCACACACAGATTAGACATGGCCTTCAGGAATAGTGGCCCAACCATCCAACCCATATGAAGGGGGCTGCTCTATGCACCAAAGCTAATAACTGATTCTAACATATGGGCCTTATGCACCAAATCTAATCTTTTATGTTTATCTATAGGCAAGCACCATTATAGACACCCTCATAGTCCGGTCTTAATAGAAATCGCTGCATGTTACACTTGCCAAAAAAAAGGGTCTTGGTTCATTCACTTGCAATATCTTTTCATTGGTAAGTTGTATATACTTGGGCTACAGGGGAAGGATGTATCGTCCACGATCAATGTGAAAACATAGCATTTCCTCTTGCTTTGTTTGTGTATGGTTAATTAGGTTGCAGTAACAAGTATCTTGATGAAATGGAACACATGGCGCATGTATGTGTGAGTTGATGCGTAGTGCAACACCACCACCAGCCTAGATCGTTCACCACCAGCTTCCGTCATGATGCATGCATGCATTCACATCAGTAATGGCACCAGCAATTCTGGTTCATGCATTATCTCAACCTCTTGGCGTATGCATCTAGTGGTGAAGCGTAGGTCTGGGTACATGCACTTGTATAATACGTTCATCACAGCTCCGTTCCTTTCATACAGATGCATGAATGCATGCACATCAATGGCGCCAGCAAGCTTATATACCTATGCCAAGGAGGAGGGGTGTATCCGAGGGTCAACATGAGGGCATATCATTTCCTCCTACCTTATTTGTTCATGGTTAATTATGTCGTAGTAACATGTATCTTCATGAAATGGAATACATGGCACATGCATATGTGATAGTTGTTGATCGCCAAGCAGAGTGATAGCAACCTCGCTTGTTCATCACTAGCTCTATTCCTTTATTCCTTCGTACATATGCATGAACACATCAATGGGCCCAAAAATGATCATTGTTGAATTCTCGTTCTTATGCTACCTTGACCGCTCAATGCATGTGTCAATTGCATCAACCGGATGGTGGCAGCCACCCATCCACCAACTACGTAAATGTTGGTCACATTCATCAACAAGTATATAAATGGGCATTGTGTAACTCACGTCATGACCCACCGGTCAAAATTGGTCGATCGGATATGTATGCTTGTATCCTATTCAAGTTTGAGCAGTTGTCATTAGATCCAAAACATGGTTACCCATCCGCCTTCCAGGTTTGAAGTGTGTCCTTGCTTAGACCCAACAGTGGGCCCTGCTTGTGTGAATCTCACAAATGCGGGTCCTAGTGCTAGTAGAGTTAAAACTTATGAAAAAGGTTTACACAAAAGTTTTGAGAGAAGTTTGAATGGACGTTTAAAGGAAAAATTAAGCAAAAGTTTCTAAAAAAGAAAAGTTATGGAAAAAACTTTCCAAAACTAAAAAAGTATGAAGTTGTCGATCAGGGTCGCTAGTTGGGCTACCGGTGCCCACGCATAGATTAGACAGGCCCATAATCATCAGGTTCTTCAAGAATAGTGGCCCAACCATCCAGTCCATGTGAAAGGGTTTGCTGATTTTTCGAGTCGAGGCAACGAGGCATTCTTAGTAGATCGGCAGGTCTGTTAGATCTCATGTGCTGCTTTTTATTTCCTAGACTGCTTAGATTTGTGGGTCACCGTTACATCAGGGACTCCTATATACACATCACTATGGCCCTTTTTGTGTTTGTCAGTTCTGTTGAATTGGGTCGTTAGACAGGATGGAGCCCAAGTTCTAAATATAGGAAGCAACCCAAAGCTTGGCTCGTCATGTTATTTGTCTAAAACAAATGGTTCGACCTCTGAATTCCATTGTTATCATCTAACACTATCAACCAGCGGCCAGTCGATGAGCACGCGGGTGAGTCCCTGTATAATATATTCATCACCAGATCCGTTTCCTTTCATTCAGATGCATGAATGCATGCACATCAATGACGCCAGCAAGCTTAGATACCTAGACCAAGGAGGAGGATGTATTGATGGTCAACATGAGGACATAACATTTCCTACTACTTTGTTTGTGCATGGTTAATTATGTCGTAGTAACATGTATCTTGGTGAAATAGAATATATGGCGCATGCATATGTGCTAGTTGTTGATCAGTGAGCAAAGCAACAACAACCTCACTTGTTCATCAATAGCTTTGTTCCTTGGTACATATGCATGAACACATCAATGGGAACACATACGCATTGTGTAACTCATGTCATGATGCACCGGTCAAAGGAGGTCAATCGGATGTGTATGCTTGTATCATATTCATGTTTGAGTAGTTGTCATTGGATCCAAAGCATGGTTACTCATCCGCCTTCCACGTTTGAAGTGTGTCCTTGCTTAGACCCAACAGTGCTTGTGTGAATTTCACAAAGGTGGGTCCTAGTACTAGTAGAGTTAAAACTTATGAAAAAGGCAAAAGTTTTGAGAAAAGTTTGAATGGACGTTTAAAGGAAAAATTAAGCAAAAGTTTCTAAAAAAGAAAAGTTATGGAAAAAACATTCCAAAACTAGAAAAGTATGAAGTTGTCAAACAGGGTCACTAGTTGGGCAGCCGGTGCCCACGCATAGATTAGACAGGCTCATAATCATCGGGTTTTTCGGAAATAGTGGCCCAACCATCCAGCCCATGTGAAAGGGTTTGCTGATTTTTCGAGTCGAGGTGGCGAGGCATTCTTAGTAGATCAGAAGGTCTGTTACATCTCCTATGCTGCTTTTTATTTCCTACTGGACTGCTTAGATTTGTGGGTCACTGTTTTACCACGGACTATGCCCCTTTTTTGTGTTTGTCATTTCTGTTGAATTGGGCTGTTAAATAGGATGGAGCCCATGTTCTAAAGATAAGAAGCAGCCCAAAGCTTGCCTCGCCATATTATTATAATAAAACAAAATATCCAACATCTAAATTCCATTGTTGTCAGTTGACACTACTGTCCAATGGCTAGACGACAAGCACGTGTGCGAGTCCTTGAATAATACGTTCATCACCAGCTCTGTTCCTTTCATACATATGCATGAATGCATGCAAATGAATGGCGCCAGCAAGCTTATATACCTAGGTCAAGGAGGGGGGTGTATCCGATGGTCAACATGAGGGCATAGCATTTCCTCTACCTTGTTTGTGCTTGGTTAATTATGTCGTAGTAACATGTATCTTCATGAAATGGAATACATGGCGCATGCATATGTGCTAGTTGTTGATCGCTGAGCAGAGTAATAGAAACCACACTTGTTCATCACAAGCTCTGTTCCTTCATACATATGCATGAACACATCAATGGGGCCAAAAAGATCATCGTTGAATTCTCATTCTTATGCTACCTTGACCGCTCAATGCATGTGTCAATTGCATCAACCGGCTGGTGGCAGCCACCCATCCACCAACTGTGTAAATGTTGGTCACATTCACCAACGAGTACATAAATGGGCATTGTGTAACTCACGTCATGACCCACCGGTCAAAATTGGTCAATCGGATGTGTATGCTTGAATCCTATTCATGTTTGAGCAGTTGCCAATGGATCCAAAACATGGTTAGCCATCCGCCTTCCATGTTTGAAGTGTGTCCTTGCTTGGACCCAACAGTGTGGGTCCTGCTTGTGTGAATCTCACAAACATGGGTCCTAGTGCTAGTAGAGTTAAAACTTTTGGAAAAGGTTTACACAAAAGTTTTGAGAGAACTTTGAATGGAGGTTTAAAGGAAAAATTAATAAAAAGTATCTAAAAAAGTAAAGTTATGGAAAATTCCTAAAGTAAAAAAGTATGATGTTGTTGGACTGGGTCGCTAGTTGGACTGCCGGTGCCCATGTGTAGATTAGACAGGCCCTTAATCATCGAGTTCTTCGGGAATAATGGCCCAACCATCCAGTCCATGTGAAAGGGTCTGCTGACTTTTCGAGTCGAGGCGTTCTTAGTAGGTCGGCAGGTCCGTTACGTCTCATGTGCTGCTTTTTTTCTACTGGACTGCTTAGATTTGTGCGTCGCCGTTTTACCACGCACTATGCCCCTTTTTTGTGTTTGTCATTTCTGTTGAATTGGGCTCTTAAACAGGATAGAGCCCAAGTTCTGAGTATAGAAAGCAGCCCAAAGCTTGGCTCGCCATGTTATTAGAATAAAACAAAATATTCGACCTCTGAATTCCATTGTTATCAGCTAACGCTACCGTCCAATGGCTTGCCAACAAGCACGCGTGCGAGTCCTTGAATAATACGTTCATTACCAGCTCTGTTCGTTTCATAGAGATGCATGGATGCATGCACATCAATGGCGCCAGCAAGCTTATATACCTAGGCCGAGGTGGGGGGTGTATCCGATGGTCAACATGAGGGCATAGCATTTCCTCCTATTTGCTTGTGCATGGTTAATTATGTCGTAGTAACATGTATCTTGGTAAAATGGAATATATGGCACATGCATAGGTGCTAGTTGTTCATCGCTGAGTAGAGTAACAACAACCTCGCTTGTTCATCAGTACCTTTGTTCCTTCGTACATATGCATCAACACATCAATTGGGCCAAAAAGATCATCGTTGAATTCTTGATCATATGCTACCTCAACCTCTCAATGCATGTGTCAATGGCATCATCCCGGCTGGTGGCGGCCATCCACCACCTACGTATATGTCAATCACGTTCACCAACAAGTACATAAATGAGCATTGTGTAACTCACGTCGTGACGCACTAGTCAAAGCTGGTCGATCGAATATGTATGATTGTATCCTATTCATGTTTAAGTTGTTGTCATTAGATCCAATACATGGTTACTCATCAGTCTTCCATGTTTGTTGTGTGGTCTTGCTAAGACCCAACAATGTGGGTCCTGCTTGTGTGGATCTCATAAAAGTGGGTCCTGGTGCTAGTAGAGTTAAAACTTATGGAAAAGATTTCACTACAATAATTTTGACCTTCTGCGACGTTTCTAGAGTGACATTCAGTAAAAATGTCATAGATCAATCCATTTTACGATATTTCATTGAATTTAGCGACATAGATTTTAAGTGTGTCACCGTAGCCATACAGAAATCGTCATAAACTAAGCCAATGTCATATTACGACAAACTATTATGTGTCGCAAGAGGCAAATTACTAACGTTGCAAATGATAATTTATATAATATGTATATCATATAGTTTCTATTGTGAATTTAATTACAAAGTGGGTTTAACCATCAAATAATTAAAAAATACAAATTGGTATAATTTTATTATACAAATTAGAAAATTTTATTGTTTTAATATGATAATTTTTATTATATTAATAATATATATTATTTGTGAAGAAATTTTAACAAACAGAATGATGAGATGTTAAGAAAAAAGAGAAGAAAAGACACAAACCCATCTAATGAATATAAGGAAATAAATAAAAAAGACCAATTATTTTTGTTGGCCAATTTTGGACTGACCAATATTGCCCCGTAGGTCCGTTTACGGATAGTAAAAGAAAATAATAAAAGTCGGCCCAGTTGTGAAAAATAAGAAAAGAAAAAAAATTGCGTCGTCCGTTTACGGATAGTAAAAGAAAACAATAAAAGTCCAACATCCAAGTCGGCCCAGTTGTGAAAAATGAGAAAAGAAAACAAAAAATAGAAAAGCCTCTTCCGGCTAGAGATTCCAAAGCAAGAACCTCAACGAGGTCAGCGTGAGAGCTTTCCACTGACCAACAAAGCAATTGACGCTACATATAGAACTTAAATATATTTGAATAAAAGATCCTATACAAGGCTGGGCTAGATTTAGTTTGATTCAAACAGAGCTTAAAAATGAGCCCCATCCGGCCCAAAACTGGTGAAAAAATATGGGCGGCCCGTGCACTCCAGCCTAGTTGTGAGGGTTCGAACCGCAGATCAACTGGTGTTAAAGGAAGAGACTAACCCCTAGACTGCTCCTTTGTTTACTATAACTTAGAAACAAATTTGCCTTATTCATTATTTTATATATAGGTGTTCAGTTCAGCAACCGACAAGTGGGTCCCATGTGTCAGCGCGGGTTACAAGCCAAGTTCTTGGTTCTCTGTGTTACTTTTCTTATTTTGATTCATAATTAAAAATTGAAACATGTATTTATTTCTCAAAGAAAGTTCAAATTAGCTGATTCTTTTTCTATAATCTTATAAAAATATGCTCTATCATTTGGACGCAATCGCTTAAGTTTCTGTGACAAAATACTCTGTTTCATCTGAAAAATTCTCTCTGTTGAAAAAAATGCCATAAGCCTTTAGATTTTAATTCTGCTAGCTACTTTGTTTGAACGAGTGCACCAGAACAGAAGCTGCATTTTTATCCTTTCTCTGGAATGATGTCTGCTGCTAGATGTACCTAAGACTCAACAACTAAAACAACGGTGAACTTCTGTCTACAACGAATCTGAAGATTTTTCTATTCCTGTTTCCTATTTTCCGGTAAAACGATAAGCTAAATGATGTTTGCTTTTTTTTTGTAAGTAGTAATATGCAGTGAATGCCTGCAACGGCTTTGGCGTTGCTCCTTGCCTGCAATCATTTTAACCGTGCGGATCTCTTGTTTTGCTTGTTTGTTCAGATTCGATGTGGATTTAGGTGGCTTTTATTTATTTTGCCATTTGTTTATTTAGGTGGCATGCAGTAGCAAGCGATGCTGATCGGTGGCTTACCACAGCCGCTTACTGCTATTCTTCCATCTCTGCCTGATGCTGCTGTATAAGGCCAAGTTGGCCTAATACTGCCAACTGTTGCTGACTCCATCCTGGTGACAGAACACTTCATGATCAAGGTGATCTCACTCCCAACTAAGGTCTCCACTTTCTTTGTCGTAATGTTTTTTTGAACTACTTTATTTCCTACGATGTTTTACCTCTCCAGTAACAATGCTAATTATATATCAACAAAACCTGATTTTGGAGATGTATCTATCCATTTTACTAGTTATATTGTAACAAAACTTGATTTTGGAGATGTAGTGGCAGCATTTGTTATGGGTCTCTCTTGGTCTGCAAGATCACTTGGAAGTAAGTTTTGAACGGATGAGGACTCATGACCTGTTATTAATATGCATATGATGGACTTGCGTTGCGCAGATATTATGTCCAGCGAAGTAGTCAGTTTTTTACATATAAACCATTATCATTAGATATTTTTTGTACTACAAACACTAAAATTTTGATGGGCTTAGGTGTTGTTAGGTACTGTTAATTGTATCAGAATGTAATATGATTATGGCTGATGGCTTACTTCATTTACAGGCCGGTGAAAGCCATAAATGGCAAAAAGCCTTTCACTACTTGTGGTGCACGCATATGGCCAAGCATCCTATTGTCACAGTACATCATCATTCTGGTTCAGGTAATATTTGCATAAGTATTGTTGGCCAGATATATCTCCCCTTGTGTAAACGCACATGTTCCTAGTTTTGTATATGCATTCAGAATTATGAATGTACATATTGTCATATTTATCTACATGAGTCAGCATACAGTTTCTGTTTTAACATGCATGTTAACATTATGTTGTATCAGTTATGTTAGGCACAAATGGAGGCTATTATGGAATCTATAGAGGAAGGGCTGAGGAGCCTGTATTCCACATCAACAAGTTCTCATTTTATTTTGTTACTTTGTTGTAATATGTGAGACTTTGTATTAGTTTGTAGATGGTTGGATTCTTTTTTATATTAGTTGTATGTTGAACATGGATAATATAATTGTCGATATATAAATCTGGTATTAATAAATAATATAATTTTTGTATTTCATATACAGGCTGCTTGGTTGTTTGAGTTCAATTCTGATTTTGATCTGGGCTACATCAAGGATGGGCCAAGACACTAGATGGGCCTGACTTGTGATGTTGGTTGGGCTTGGCCCATAAAACAAGTTGGGCTTGGTCTTTGATATTAGTGGACAATGCCATATTATGAGCCAAAATAAAATAGGTCAGCCCACAATATTAATAGGCCACAATGGCGGAGTCAGGGGTAGTCCGTATAGGCCAAGGACTACTCCAATTTTCCCATAAACAAGCTAAAGAGAGTATTGTACTACACTATAGCATACTGTTTGGCATTGTTTTCACACTATGTGACTAGCCAAAAAATTTGTGCTGGTTCCACCACTGATGGGTCATATTGGTCTACCACATTAGCTTCACGTCATTGCCACATCAGATTGTAATGGTTAGACATTGCAACGTTTTGCAAGAATTGTTATAGAAAAATTGTGATGAAAAAATGAAGGAAATATTATTGAAGGTATAATATTACATAGAATAGGTGACGAATTGATTTTCGTCACATGAACGTTGTAAGCGACATATTTCTTACCTTCTGTGACAAAATTTAAATGTCGCAGAAGGTCATATTTCTTGTTGTAATTTACAAAAAAGTTTTGAGAGAAGTTTGAATAGAGTTTTAAAGGAAAATCATAGACTGGGTCACTAGTTGGGCTGTTGGTGCCCACGTGCAGATTAGACAAGCCCTTAATCATTGGGTTCTTCAGGAAATGTGGCCTAACCATCCAGTCCATGTGAAACGCCCTGCTGACTTTTCGAGTCGAGGCGGCAAGGCGTTCTTAGGAAGTCGGCAGGTCCATTATATCTCTTGTGCTACTTTTTTGTCTACTAGACTGCTTACATTTGTGGGTCATCGTTACATCAGGGACTCCTCTATACACGTCACTATGCCCCTTTTTGTGTTTGTCAGTTCTGTTGAATTGGGTCGTTAGACAAGATGGAGCCCAAGTTCTAAATACAGGAAGCAACCCAAAGCTTGGCTCGTCATGTTATTTGTCTAAAACAAATGGTCCGACCTGTGAATTCCATTGTTATCATCTAACGCTATCAACCAGCGGCCAGTCGATGAGCACGCGAGTGAGTCCCTGTATAATATATTTATCACCACATCCGTTCCTTTCATTCAGATGCATGAATGCATGCACATCAATGACGCCAGCAAGCTTAGATACCTAGACCAAGGAGGAGGATGTATTGATGATCAATATGAGGACATAACATTTCCTACTACTTTGTTTGTGCATGGTTAATTATGTCGTAGTAACATGTATCTTGGTGAGATGGAATATACGGAGCATGCATATGTGCTAGTTGTTGATCGGTGAGCAGAGCAACAGCAACCTGACTTGTTCATCAATAGTTTTGTTCCTTGGTACATATGCATGAACACATCAATGGGAACACATATGCATTGTGTAACTCATGTAATGACGCACCGGTCAAAACTAGTCGATCAGATGTGTATGCTTGTATCATATTCATGTTTGAGCAGTTGTCATTGGATCCAAAGCATGGTTACTCATCCGCCTTCCATGTTTGAAGTGTGTCTTTGCTTAGACCCAACAGTGCTTGTGTGAATTTGACAAATGTGGGTCCTAGTGCTAGTAGAGTTAAAACTTATGAAAAAGGTTTACAGAAAAGTTTTGAGAAAAGTTTGAATGGAAGTTTAAAGGAAAAATTAAGCAAAAGTTCTAGAAAAGAAAAGTTACGGAAAAAACTTTCCTAAAGTAAAAAAGTATGAAGTTGTCAGACTGGGTCGCTAGTTAGGCTGTCGGTGCCCACGCGCAGATTAAACAGACCATCATCGTATTCTTGGGGAATAGTGGCCCAACCATCCAGCCCATGTGAAGGGGCCTGCTGATTTGTCGAGTTGAGGCGGCGAGGCCTGCTTAGGAGGTCAGCAGGTTCGTTACATCTCTCGTGCTGCTTTTTTTTCTCTTGGACTATTTAGATTTGTCGGTCACCGTTTCACCAGGGGCTATGCCCCTTTTTTGTGTTTGTGTGTTTGTCAGTTCTGTTGAATTGGGCTGTTAGACAGGATGGAGCGCATGATCTAAAGATAGGAAGCAGCTGTAAGTTTGGCCCATTGCTATCCGTATATGTACCGGTCATGTTACATTAGTTTGAAAAAAAATATCCGACCTCTAAATTTCATTGTTGTGAGCTGATGCTGCTGTCCACCTGGCAGTCGGCGAGCACGCGGGTGAGTCCCTATATAATACGTATATTGATGTTTAGGGTCGTCACTATTGACAGTTTCATCCTAACCCACCCTTTCCTTTCCACGGCTCCTACAAGATTATACAGGGCAAGTAAAAGACTGATGGCGACGGGCGAAGGGAGGGCTTGCGCAAGGTGCCAACCCCTGCTACTTCGTCCGTAGAGACACACCAACAAAATATGGTTTCATCCTGAACATACTATCAAAATCGAATTTAGCCGAACCACACTTTGATTGTGAAAAAATTCGTCTGTGACACACTGTGATCATTTAACTATTATTTTTAACTTTTCTACCTCAATATATAAAAGACGTTAGAATTTAAAACTTGGTACAAATATGCATTACTGCATTTTGTATTAGTAAAATATAGCGCTAGAATTTTTGTTGTTGTTTGGATGGCTTGCTTGATAAATAAAATATTAAAATATAGAGCCAACAATAAAAACAACCAAAAAAATTCTAGCTCCATTTTTTATTGATAAAGAATGCAACAATGTATATGTGTGATAAGTTTCAAATTATAACGTTTTTTATATATTGAGATATAAAAGTTGAGAATAATAGTTAAATAGTCATAATATGTCACAGACGAATTTTTCCACAATTAAAGTGTGTTCCAGCTGAATTCGATTTTGACGGTGTGTTCAGGACGAAAACAAACATTATTAATGTGTTATAGATAAATTTCCCATAAATAACATACGACAGAATCAAGCCGTAGTCGCGTGAAACACGTTTCTAGATAGACAAACCAACAAACGGCGGTTCATCAATAGCACGACGCACACGTATGTGAATGCACGCGCGCTCGAGCTTGCTCGTGGTCTGATTCGATCGGGTCTTTGGTGTTTCCACGAAATCTCTGTGCAACTGCAGCTACCAATCATTTTGTGTACGTGCATTTTATTAATCCGTACAAAAAGGGCTGTGTGTATATGGTTCCGTTCTTCTTCTCCTTCCTGCATGCGCCCACCAGGACTTCACATACACTATACAGTATGGTCAACTGGTCATGTGAGAACACGTGGCACCGGCACCATAATATGGCCCGTTGCGCGCCGGGCGTTCGAGAGACACGCACCTGCTCGGTCAAGAGGGATCTGCTTTCCATCATCATCTGCCCACCCAATGATAAGGCGTGATCCCTGTTGCGTCGTTCGCTTGTTCATCATCAATTTGGCGGCGGCGGCATGGCACGAGAAGAGGACGAGGAGAAAGGCGGCGGCGCAGATGGTTCGCTCCATGGATGATAAGAGCGAAGATTAGTCGATAGGTTTGGTTGTATTTCAACAAGGTTAACGAGAACCTATTGGTGATCTGATTCTATGGTCTGCTGGATGGACCCAAGATCGACGGGGAATCGAGCGCCCTGGATCAACGTAAGCCTCCACGATTCACGCCCGGCACGCGGCGCGACCATTTGATCCGCGCCGATCCCAACAAACTTGGTGATCTCTCTGTTCCCTCCTCGGCCACGATATCGTCCGCTCAAGCACCAGCAGAGGCCCAAATAAATCCCGAGTTCCATGGATCGAAACCGCTTCCCTTTGTGTTGAATTTCTGTTACACAATTAAAATTTCTTGAGAGAGGTTTGATTCAACCAGTAGGGACCCAGAAATGCTTATATATTGAGCCCAAACTTTGCTTAGCACCATATGCCTCAAATATAGGAACTAAAAAAAACATTTTCCCTAACACTGGGTGCTGGCTCCGCCACTAGAGCCCGGACAGCCGTCCAAAGTTTTTGGGTCCTGGGTCCAACCCTCAATGATGTTGAGTTATCGGGGGATCATAGACACGTGGATCATGACAGAGAACGAAAAATAAAAGCAACAAGAATAGAGCAGACCAAATTTTTTATTTTATAATTCTGACAAATTACATCTCCTAATCTATTTAAGCACCTTTACAATGGGCTGAAATTAATATGGACCATTCATTTTTTTAATCCAACGGTTTTGATCTGTTTATAGTACATTAATCCTCTAAGTAGTATGAATTTCTACTCCTATTAATAATTTAGGTGGAAATGTTTATACCATTAAAAAATCTATCGTACACCCATAAAGTTAGAGATTGAATCCAAATCGGTTTCGTACCATCCATATCAAGCACCAAATTCAATAAATCATATGTCCCTCGTCCCTAGTTCAAATGAGGCAAACTCGGACGCTATCTCGTAGCCCTCGAAAAGTTCTACAACTTTGTTATTCAATGAAAGTCAAGATTCCGCCGTTTTAGTTTCCAAATTTACGATGAAAAAATAGTTGTTCTGATTCGGACTCCTCTGCGCAGGTCTCTATGCGGGGCTCATATCTCCTACCTCTGAAGTCCAAATAATATGATCCATATATTCAAAAAGGCCTCGATGAGATCTACAACTTTAGTGTTTTAACTTTTGTCATTAGAGCATGTTTTCAAGTCCAAAATTACGTTGCAATACGGTGTTGTTTCTATTCTGCGTGAATTGATTTTTTCTTTCGGATAAAGCTTTTAGAAACTTGTAGGCATCGGGTCATGACCTTGGTCTTGCATGTTGAGCTTCATAGAGGTCCAGTGGTGTCTTGTAGGCGTCATGAGTTTGTGAGAATCCCTCTTTGCGTGGCAAATTAGGCTTCATATCGGTACTTCTCATATTTGAGCATTTTTAAAATATCATTTCACTTAATTTTATAACATAGTACTCAAACGACACTACATGTGGAAATCGTTAACATTAGAGGTAAAAAATATTTATGATAAGAATATGGTGAAAAATAATAGAAAAAATGTTACTTATGACATATAAAATGGTACACTAAGAAGCACCAACAATAATATAAATATGACCTTTTATGTAAAAATATTAATAATTATATTGTGTTAATAATTTTTATTTAAATTATAATGAGTGTTTTATTTTTTTTAAACATGTAGCAACACACGGTCACTTTGCTAGTCAATTTTATAAAGTAGTATGAAATCAGTAGGGGTATTATGGGACAATATAATGGTAGGATGTAATTTTATTGATTTTTGGATAAATGGAATCCTATTATTATCAAAATGAATTAACATAAACCTTTTATATGTTTGAAAATTATTCGGCGTTCATTTCATTCTCCATCCGTGTTCATCGGCTGACACCGGCTGTGTGAGGCATGGCCGCCAGCCGCCGGCCGCCGTAGCCTCACCGCTAGCCCCGTTAAGCCTCACTACGATAAAAGGAAAACTCAGCTCTCCTTGTTAAGATTAACAAGCTAAAAATAATGTTATGTTTGGTTCATTTGAAAAACTTGAGCCCGCTTGTTAGGCTCACGAGTCGAATGTAATTGAATTTTGATGACAAATTTTTTTATTAACTTATGCATTTTGATACTATTAAGATATGATAGTAATACTATAAAATGTAATAAAAGATAATGGTATAGAACGTATAAATTTGACTAAAAATGATAGTCAATAAATCATAATAAGATAGATGTTTCAATATTTACTAGAAATTTTAAAAGTATTATGCTCTATTTATATTCGATCTCTACGTCTCCTATAATGGAAGGGTGATCTCGTAGTTCTGAATTTGATAATTTATGCTCTACTAACATAAAAAAAAATAGTTTTCAACTGAATTGAGGTTTAGCAATTTTATGTTGTCAAACTAGTCAAATAGTTTAGGAGCAGCTCAAAGCTAACTTATTAAAAAATCGAGCTATTAAAGGAGCTAGGTTTGATTTCTTTGAAAGACCGAGCTAAGCTAGCTCATGACCCCCTGTGCTTTCTTGTCAGCCTTACGGTCAACATAGTTTGATCCATAAATCAATCGTTATGCCATTGGATCAGGATCCTCGGTAGTCACCGAGGGTGCAGTCGCTCGGTGCAGTCGGGGCCTCCACCGTCGGATCCGACCGAAGGAATCCTATGGCTTGCAAGACTCTAGCTCCTTTTTGGTTGTAGGCAAAGGGCACCGGGCCTTTTCCTCCCGCATCCTGGAAGATCCAATCCACAAAGCAGCCATGGATTGCAAGGAAATTTGTTATGAATTCCAATAAACCTTGCATCATATTCCTAGGAACATTCTCAAGTAGATTTTCGTTACCATGACAAGTTGATTTTTCACTAATTTTATTTTTCCTCTACTCAAACCCTAGCTATAAAATCGTGAAATTGGCGACATTTTTCATGATGTAGAACATAATTGATCACATATTTCTGTTCTAAATCTTCCAACGAATTCATTTTGATAATCACAAGAATCAATCTCCACATATCTCGTTGGGGCAATCGATCTGATTCAAGTGGGTGTTTCCTGGTTCGTGAAGAACAAAGGGCAAAGAGTTGTTTCACTGCAGCTATTTTGTCAGCCATACAATTCTCTTCATCGAATCCGACGAAGGAAGGATCGACTGCACGCTCGGACTGCCGAGGATCTTGATCCTATTCCATCATCAGATCAGTAGGGCACATGCACGTCAAAGTAATTCATGAGCATTCAGGGAAATCTATTGTACCGAAGCTAAGATCATAAAAGCAACTGCAGCGGAGTCATAAAGCAGTTCTGATCAACAACAGTTACCGCATTGCAATTGTAGTTGTACTTGTTTTATGAGATAATTGCATAAATCACCCCATAAGTTATTTTGAGGTTAAGATCTCTACACATAAATGTTTTTTGTTGCAAATTTCCATCCACCTAATGAGTTTAGTTGCAAAAATCACATCAGTTGACACATGTTTAATTAATTTTATATGTTTTTATTGATATAAATTTAAAAATCAACTAATTAACTAAGTTTAACATTGTTAAAGATTTTTAGTGTGTAATTTCTCTTATTTTCATAAAAAGTGTATTCAAATTTTAAACTTTGTGAAACATAGTTTGAACTTTAATTGACATTTTTGCTATATATTCTCTATAAAAATATGAATATTATATTTTCAAAATTTTGTATGTTTGATAAAAATATTATTGACCACTCCAAATAAATAAAAATATGTTACATAAATTATACATGTGTATATTGGAGTGGTTTTGTAACAAAACTCACTAGGTGGGTGGAGATTTACTTATGAGTGAGAATGTCAAACTCCAATTGAACGTTATGATGGTTTTTGCAATTAACTCTTTTTTTATTGCATGAAAGTGCAAGCTTTGACCGTCCCTTTAACAGGCTGACTACGGCAGCAGCACGAATCATCTCAGAAATCAAATCAAGAGCTGGTGAGCGCAGACGAGAGAAGCCCTCCACAGCGAAATCATTGCCGTACAAATTTATAATGCCAAACAAGTCCAAGCATTCCTGCCGTTTAAAAAAAAAAATCAAGCAGTACTGACGACAGATTGCCTTGCGCGTTCTGATGCAAGCATTTCAGACTGTAAGTACTGTTGTTCGTATCTCTGAATCGGTCCTGATGAACCCTGACAAGAGCACAGTTGGAACTTGATTTACATTTAGGCTGCTGGAGACGACCTTGTCACGTTGTTCATGAAACCTTTTACATCTCGAACGTTTTAGTGTAAATATTTAGTAGTACGTTGCAGTCAAATAAGTTTAAGCCAATGCTTTGTTTATCTGTTGCAACTATACCTGAGCATCCGGGTTGCTCGGACCGGCCCAGCACGGCCCGCTCTACGGTATGGCCCTGTTCAGCACGGCCCGGACAGGCACGCCGGGTCTACCGGGCCATGCCTTAGCATGCCCCGAACCTAGTGGCCAGCCCACGGCATGGCCCATAGAGGCTTCGACTGTGCCATGTCGGCCCGATTGGCCCGGGGGCTTAGAGAGCCCGGCAGCCCGGCGAGCATGAGGAGGACCGGAGGAGGATGCGCGATGCGAGGAGGAGAGGCCACCAGCAGCTCGGGGCGCAGGAGGGGAGGGCAAACCGGCGGCGTGGCCGCATGGGTAGGGTTGATCCGCGGCGCGCGGCGTGGGGAGGAGAGGGCGGACCGGCAGCGCCGCAGAGGTAGGCGAGGGACGCGGAGCAGAGGCGACCTCCAGCTGGCCATCTAGGGTTTTTGCTGGCACGGGGCGAGGCAAGGGGCTGGCCGCCTAGGGTTTTGTAGGCGCGGGGCAAGGCAGGGGGCTGCGGCTAGTGTTTTGCCGACTGGGCCGTGCGGGGAAGAGGTCGGGGAGGCCCAGTAGGCCGAATTTTTCCTGCACTAAGAGATCTTACTGGGCCTTTTGAGCCTTATACCATTGGGCCGTGCTTCGGGCCACGTCACGGGCTTAGGTGTCTGCTTGAGTGTAAAATCTAGGAGGTCGATTAGAGGGGGGTGAATAGTCGGTTTCAACTCTAATTGCTACGTGATCAAAAATAATTCTAGAATTTAAAATAATTGATCATGAGCAATACAAATAAAGCTATTCTTATGTTGATACAAGAGAGGCACTTCACTCATAGCCTAAGTCAAAGTTTGCAATCATAGGATCAGATTAGAGCAAAACAATTCTAATAAGGTAAAAGCATGAATAAGAGAGGTACAAATAAAAGATTAAATAGATATCACAACTTAACAAGTAACTTGAGTTCTATGTATATGAGGTTGCAAGAATGTATAGAGTAAAAACTAAATGATCATAAACAGACAGACCACAAGGGAGACACCAAATTTTTATCGTGGTCTCGGTGACTTGCCGTCACCCCTAATCCATGTTGAGGTGGATTCGAGCCTTTGATTTGCTTCTCTATCAAGTATGCACTTCTCTAACAAGAAGGACTCAAACAAGAGCAACTTGATCTTAAGCCAAATCAATCTCTTGAACCTCTCCAAACCTTTATTAAACTAGAGTTGCCCTTCACTACTCTCGTGAGGTGAGCACAAGACCTCTCACAAGAATACCGGGCTACCTTCACAATCTTCTTGAAGGGCTCACAGTTTTTGACACCTCTAAGCCATCTAGGAGGCGACAACCTCCAAGAGTAACAAGCCAAGACACACTTGACTCCCACCAATTTGCTCAAAGCTCAATCAACAATGCAAATGCATTTGAATCTTTCCTCTCACCCTCTATTTGGTGCAACACATGCACAAATATATGGGAGGACTCTTCTCTAGCTCAAGGATGTTCAATGGGATGTCTAACTTCATCCTGAGCCATTGGAAATGGGGTATATATAGCCTACACCAACAAAACTAGCCGTTACCTTTAGACAACCCGAGAAACTCTGTTTTCATGGTCGAACCATAGTACAAGCCTCGTCAGACCGCCATTCAAACCAACAGCTAGAAAACTAGCCGTTACAGCTATTTTTTGACCTCTGGCGGTAAGATCGTGAGGTCCTAGTGATCAGATCGCTACAAGCACTCTCGTGACCAAGCTCTCTGAACGTGGGCAGTCAGACCGTGTAGTCTAGGCGGTCGGACCGCCACCCCTTTTTCAACACGACCAACCTACGGAGAAACAGTCATAACTTTTGACTCTTAAGTTCGATTTTCATGATCTTGGACATTCCGGAAAGATAATTCAGAGGGATACACATCGCTACTGATTGTTTGACCCCAAACAAAATGGAGCAAAGACAAAATATTGTCCAAATGTGAACCGTCAAGGGATACACATTAGCCTCACTCATTTGCAAAACACATTTGCAAATATTAGCACCATGTCAAGGAGATTCTCCATATGCAAGATTAAGCTTCTTAACACATGGTAGAAATTAAGTGATCATCTAGACCCTTTTTAATAGTATGGAAAACTATTCTAGCAACCCGGTCTTTCTCCACTAATCACCAAGACCAGAAAAAGAAAATTTCTATCGTTTATACCTTTGCCTTGCGTGAATGTCCACTTTGGGTCTAGCATGATGTCTATCAACATATGAAGTATCCATGATTTTGATTTTCATAAAATGAGTGATGCGGATAATTCCTAACTTCACATGAGCTTTCATGGTTCATCGCGTGAAGCCTTCACTCGCTCTTCGCCATTGCCTATGGTCCTTCGACGCCAAGCCTCTTGCTTGCCCACCCTTGCATGGTCCATCATAGCCAAGTCTTGCTCAATCTTCATCACCTTTCCATGTAATGCTATTTTATATACATCACCATCAATATGCTCACTATCATTTCGATCACCAAATTAATATTTTTACTTTCTTAAGTCTTGATTCTTTTCTTGTGTTAACGGCCACTCATCTTCAAATTATCAATCAATAATCTCTACTTTAACTATTTTCACATCACCACATTGATACCATCAACTCTTGATATTCAGTCACCTAAATGATGTGTCTTGAGTGCTTCAAGTAAGAGTGATAATTATTTTCACTGTTATCTTCATCAATACATATATAGATAACCATTATCTCTTATCAAGTATCTTCATCAATCAGAATGTTGATACTCGGCATGTGACCTCTCAACTTTTGATATAAACATTTTAGCTTGATTTCATAGCTTGACCTTATTAGCTTGATGACGGAACATAACCAAACACATGAAAACTCACAAACTCATAGAAAATAATAGTTCCAATAATCATTATCATCTATCATCAAAAATCATCATTAAGTCAAGATTAGAGACCTCGACCTTTCACCGAGGCATGGCCTACACCGTGCCACGGGCCGGCACGAGCCCGATCACCGGATCAGGCCGTTTCTAGGACTTGTTTTTTGGGCCAGGCTGCATGTCAGCCTGTTTGGCCCAGCCCGGATGCTCAGATATAGTTGCAGCCAAACAGTTTAGTCATTTAGTGTAAACCAAGGCTCTGTTTATCTGTTCATGAATATCATTGATAAAAAACGACAATAGGTTGTACTAAAGGCAACGATTTTTGTCATACTTGGCTTCGAGCAGCAGCAGTGCTGGTTCGAACCAAACGGCATGATTCGAGCTGCTAAAATTGACTTGTGCTAAGGTTTGATTCTCGCGGTGCTGGGTTTTTATTGGTGGGCCCGTGATACCAATTAAGAAAGTTTTTTTTTCTAGCAAAAGTGGAAGGCAGATGTAGTTGGATCGCAGTAGCTCAACACGGAGGGCTCTCCCTCGATTTGTTCATTCAGCATGGTTCACTGTAGTTCGAAAAAGATGGTTCACTTCTCTCTCTCTCTCTCTCTCTCTCTCTCTCTCTCCACGCTTGGTTCGATGTTTGCAATGTTTCATGGTTCGCTAAACGAACCGTCAGATGGACCAACGTTCGATTTGTGCATACGTTGCTGGTGCTCTTAGGGAAATTCATGTAAGGTGTCTTGTAAACCTTAATAACGGAAATACTTGAAGAACATAGTCTTCAAAATCTGTGTTGTGACTCTAATATGCATCCATAGTATGTTCAATCGTTTTCTTATTAAGCTAATGCACGGCCCATTGAATCAGTGTTGTTGTGCTGATATCTGGTTTTGTCATGTGTCAATATGTTTTTGCCACATAGACATAACTACTCTGGGTTAGGGAGCAGTCGGTAATCGCCGCTTGCTCCCGATGCACATTGTATATTATGGTGTCTGTGAAGGAATTCCCCGTCTGTGTCAATTGCAAGGAACCTATCCTTGTCGACATCTTCCACAGCCCTGCCCTCGCCGCCAAAGCCATGAGGTGTGGCCAGCGCAAGTGAAGAGGAGACGATGAGTGTACTGCCACTCTCACTTAGTGGAATTTCATATGGGTTTTTAGGGTTTAGGGTTTAGAGTGAACCCATTGGAACATCCACTGGGCAGCAGGTTTATTTGGTTCTATCGCAAATTTAAGCTTAGCTAAGTTTCCTTTACTCTGCAGGGTTATTATGTTTTAGTATTCTGTTGGGTCGTTCTTGCTATGGTAGTGGTTTCAAATATGTAACAGTGCTCTTTCACTGGACAATGTAATCAAGCATGAGCTGGACATCAATAAAGAAGTGGCAGTGCTCACATATTGGCTCATTTTACAAAGACCAACATGTTATTTTATAGTTTTCTTCATCAATTAAACATATACAGTTGAAACAAAAGACTAGTGATATTGACAGTCCAAATTGATGCGATCCATTGGACGTTATTCACACATTTGAGTTAAATGTCATTGAAAAGTGCTTTCCTAAAAGGACCACCTTACCATGGTTACAGTTGCATTTCTCTCATGAGTAAATAATATCACCTAAACATATCTTCACTAAAACTTATATGGTCATTTGAATGGATATAGAACCCATGTGTAGTGTCTTTCTGTACAGCGAACATGTGGAACAACATGATCAAAACACACAACGTTCCAACGAGTCAGGTTTTTGTTTACCTCTTATCTCCATGCCGCTCTAGCAAGCCACAGATTGAGATATCAAAACATTTTTAAAAATTCCTTTGCACAATACGCTAGCTCTCACAAGTACTATACAATAACGTGAACTTTGGCTGGTTCATTCAATTCCTAACTAAAATTTCCTTGGAAGATATTTATGCCCGCTATGTAGACCGTTGGTTTCTTAATATTTTTACTTAATATCTAATTTATGACGACTACACTCACAAAAAAAAAAAGGAACAGCCTGTTGACCAGGAGGGTGTCCGCCCAGGTTTGATCCCGGACATCGCACAATATATTCACCACAGGGGCCTCCCTCGCTGTATTTTCTAAAGAAAAGAATAACATTTTCCACTTTAAATGTTTGTTTAATCATGGTCACACTATTATTGTTGAAATGAGATAACATTTTCTTCGCAAGTCATGATCCATTGTTGTTCACTTATATGGATTTCTTTCATTTTGGATCTCTTTTAGGAATAATAGATATTTTGTATTATTAATCCATTTTTAGCATATATCAATACCTGATCACTTAATTACATTTCATTTTCAATAAAATATATTGTTTTGCATGGTCAAGGAACAACAAGATAAATTGCCCAAATAAACTCCATGCCATATTTATAATGAAGGAGTGTAGTCTTGTATATCTGATATAGATGGTTGCTAACTAACAAGCTGAGTGGTGAAATAAGAATGTATCTTTTAGCTTAAAGACCGATTACAGTTGTATTGAAACCATAGTATACAATAGTAACTCATACAAAGATTAAAGCCTGTAATTATGGGTGAATCATTTTATCAATTAGCCACTGTCTTTACTATATGGACCACGTTTCACTTTCTTCGTTGTCTCTACTACTCATGTAAACATTGAGAGCTTCTCACAAACAACTGAGATAGAATATGACTTTTTAAAAAGATAATAGGAAGATTATCAGCCTCCATTTTTGAGAAAACGAAAACCACTTACGGCTAAATATAGGCACCAATGATATACAGGTTTTATTTTCTTCCAGCGAAGCTTGGGTAAGGACGAGTCCAAAGATATGTTCTCTTACCGAGAGCAGTAGAACTTCGTGCTCTTGGTGCCGTCATACAACAAAAGTGTGTACCATTGGGCACGCTGCTAACGTACAACACAAACAATTCGTCTGAAGGAAAGAGAAAGAGCATGAATGATCACTCAATTATATGCCAATGTCAAGGCTTTATAAGAGTAGACAAGAGTCATGTTTTGTGCTGATATCTGTGTGAAGCCAATCAAGTAATGGGGAGCACAGTCGCATAGAGCCCTGCGTTTGGAGCAGCTAGCTGAGCAGAAATCACTCTTGCAAAAAGAGGAAGATATCTTCAGGGCTGGATGCCCTGCACTGGAGACATGAAGCACCAGCACTACGTCACAACATTCATGCTCTTGTTGCGTAGTAGTAGAAGACTTGAAGGAGTAGCAACAGGCCAGTGAGGTTGAATGGTGACAACTGGGATATTGATTAGTTGGGTGGATCCGATCCTCTGCATGGAGCCTGGAGTAAAAGGAGGAGGAGAAGAGGTTTTACTTGAATGTCAGTTGATCTTCAATCTTGGTCGTTGGAGGCATCCACAAAGCTTACGAGCGCACAATAATGTCTGATGGACAATATATACTCACTGTGCCACTTGTTGCATTCCTTTTAAAGGCCACCAGCAAGGCAGCAAGTGCTACCCTCCCTACTCTACTCTATTCCGCATTGCTTTTTAAAGGTCTTCCCTCTTCACTTACTTTATAAACATATTGCTTGTGTTTTAATTTCTAAACAAGCTAGGGATGAAGCGGCACTCCTGTTCTTAAGGGGCACTGTAAGACATTTTCTTCTTCATCATCTTGTTAATTTCATTTAAACAAACTTTTACCCTATTGTAGTAGTTAGAACCTCCACAATGGTCATTGTTCATTGATGAGGCCATGTAAGGAAGAATGCAAACATGGAGGGACGAGAGACATGGAATGTAATGATTCTCATTGATAGCAACGACAATCTATAGACAATTGAGCATGGTCTGACTCATGTATGTCTTCTTTTCACCACTATTGCTCTTCTTTGTCCTTTCTGCTGGCAAATGAGATAATAAAATATTCTAACTAATGGTTCCTATGCACCAAAGCTAATCTTTTATGTTTATCTATAGGCAAGCACCATTATAGATGCTCTCATTGTCCAGCCTTTGTAGAAGTCACTGCATGTTACAGTTGCAAAGAAAAAAATGGTCTTGGTTCGTTCACTTGTAATGTCTTGTCATCGGTAAGCTTATATACCAGTGCTACAGTGGAAGGATGTATCGTCGACGATTAACGTGAGAACGTAGCATTTCCTCTTGCTTTGTTTGTGCATGGTTATTAATTAGGTTGTAGTAACAGGTATCTTGATGAAATGGAACACATGACTGTTGGTCGTAGTTACGCACCCATTTATATACCGCAAGAGGACGGTGTATAGTTGTAGCTTTTTTCCCCTCAGAGTATTCCAAGGTTATCGAATCCACAGGGAACGAGCGGAACTAATACTATTAAAGGGGTTACTAACAAATTGCAATGGTTTGGTTGATGTGAATGATGACGGTAAGAAAGTGGAAGGTAAATGTTATTGAAGAGATAACAAGATGATGAAGGATTCTCTCCTTAGGATTGGTTCGCTAGCATGCAACCTTATTCTTATCAACTCGAGTGATGACTCTAATATTCTACAAGACATGGTGGTTTCGTTCACCCCGACTGTCACTACAGAGGCTATTAGCTCCCCACTGGTTTCTTGCACTATGTAATGGGCAAAAGTATATTGGCCGATACACTAATGAAAGGGATAGATAGATGTGCAATAAAGTTCATCACATAGATTAAATTCATCGAGAGAGTATCAACAAGTATGAGAGTTACATAACCAGATCCCCGCACCAGAGAAGAGAATATGAGACTACTCACTCATCCTTCCGCTCGACATAGCGGAGGGGTGAGAAGTAGCGCTGGAACGCGCACGAGCCGATCGGCGCAAGCGTCGCGCCGATCGGTGCGACCTCCCTTCTGGTGGATTTCGTTGGTGTTGACCAACTTTCACCGCCAATATCCTGGAACCCAGGTTCTAATAATTGATTCTCGCGATCGCCGTCTTTCTTCGGTTTCTCCTTGGCTCTTGATAATTATCTTCCTTTTATACTCAACGGGATTAGGTCAACTTCCACCGACTCTAACTCATATTGGGCTGGGCCTTCATCTTTCCTGGACCGGATCATGTTTTCATCATCTTCTCCTGCTGCGCCGATCGGCACAGGCCCGTGCTAATCGGCGCGGCTCCGCATCTGGCCTATCTTCGTTACTCTTTAGTTCTTTATCCATAATTCCCCTGTTTTACACCTGTTTCCTGTGATTACATCCAAAATAGAACAACTACAAATATATGCAAATATGGGATTAATTGTTAGTCCAAACCACCAAATTAAGACGCAAAACATCCCTTTTTGGTAGATAAAATGGGCGTCTAGAAACCACCAACAATTCTCCCACACTCAAATCATTGCTAGTCCTCGAGCAATACAAAATCAAATATGTAATAAGAATTTTCACACCATCTCTCATGCAATCAATCTCAATCATCATTTTTACTCGTTATCTCACCACAAAGATTTTCTCTCATCTCTTTTTAACCAATCGACATATCATACTTGAACTTAATCAAATTAGCATAAAAAATTTTCAAAAATAATTTTAGTTCTCCTCGACTCATCTTTTAGCATCAAACATCAAGCATTTGGTTCTCTCTAAGTCTCTCAAGTGTATTTCCTTCCCTCTCCTATCTAATCAAGGATTGTATGTGGATCTTGAAGGGCTATATAACTAAATTAAACCATAAGATTAACCATGTCAATAATGTGCTCAATCATGCCTATTAAGAAAGAATTTTCTTGGAAAAGAACTTTTAATGGAGAAGAGGAATGTAGAACATCTAAAAAAAATTTCAATGAGAACAATGGCAAAGAATGAGAAATAATCAAAAATCTGCTTTCTTTGATGACCTTACTGCCTCTCAGGGAATATATTTCTTTTTCTTTACTTTTTTTTTATAACAACCTCTTTTTTTTCTTTCTACAGCGCCGATCGGCGCAACACTGCGCCGGTCGGCGTGGTCTATTTTTTCTTTTCTTTCACCCTTTTTTTTTCTATTCCCGATATGATCAGCAATTTCTGTCTTGTATCAGCAGCAGAAATTTTCCGAATTCTCTTTTATTGAGAATATAGGTTGTATCAAGGAGGAGGGAGAAACAAAGATGTATGATTTTCATGATAACAACGAATTTAAACGGATAAGAATTGCTAGAAATACAGAGATAAATAAAATAGATCATCATATCCTAACTTGGTCGAAATCATGAGCAAAAAGTTGACAAAGTTACTTACAATCCGCTTAGTTCAAATGTGTAGTTTGCTCTCATTCACTCGACTATGTAGGCATATTTAGACCTTGCTTTTTCTTTAGCTTATGATGAGTCAAAAGAAATTTTCACAAATACAAAGCTCAAAAGTTAAGTGGTAACCAACAAATTCAAGTAATCAACCAATCGATCATCAGAAAGACAAGATAAATAGCATAGGGCACTTTCAATTTGATAATCGACACTAACTTTATTAAAGACAATGCAATAATTCAAACTATATAAAAGACCTTGAAGCAACTCTCAACATGACTCGTGACTTTCTTAAGCACACACACAAACTTAAATAAACACTCATTAAGAAAAACAAATAAACACTTATTAAGAAAAACAAATGAGAAACTAGACTCAAAAACACGAGACACTAGACTCAAAAACACTTAAAAACTATGACTAATGGCAAAGCCCTTCCCCCACACTCAAAATTTGCAATGTCCTCATTGCAAGAGAAGAAACTCAACACACTAATCATGCAGAACATGCCTGTTCAAGACTCAGAAAATTCGTCTTATACTCCTTATGAGAAAAGTGTAGTCCGCTTTATTCATCTTGATTGTATCCTAGATTCTGTGTTCCACATCTCTTTGATGCCTGTAAGCATGATCTCTGTCTAGATACAGGCGCTCAATGTTTCTTCGGCAGACAGGACAGCAAGCAGGCAGTTGCAGGTTATGATTTTCAACGCTGTAAGGGGAGGCACTATTCAAATTCCTCCGAGCCGATCGGCGCAAAGGCTGAGCCGATCGGCGCACAGGCTGAGCCGAACGGTGCAGTGGTGTTCTTCCACCATTGCGACTTCCTCCACTTCCCTCTGCATTACCATTAACTCTTGTTGAAGTTCCTGCTGCCCTGTCATTACTGCATTCTGCAAGTGTTTCTCGATTTTCGAACTTAGGACTACCAAAGCTTCTTCGCATATCAAAATCATCACTAAAATCTCCAGGCACACTAGGATCACCGCTTTCCAAAGTTTCCAAATAGTATGACGTATCAAAGTCGCTATCCCATTCGGAATTCTTTTGAATTGGCTTACCCAATAGTCTAGCAGATCTGCGAACCTCTGGTGTAGTCTTACACTTCCTTGCAGCAGGTTCTTCATCTTCACTTGGCAGAGCCGTCAGATCAATAAATTCAGCCATCTTCAGGTCGTGCCGATCGGCTCCACTGTCGCGCCGATCAGCGCAGCTAGCAGCTTCCTTCATATTCTCAGCTAACTGCTCTAGATTACGCTCACGGATCACCTTATTCTACTGCCTTCATAAAATCTCATCATTAATCTTCTTAGGTGTCCTCCCTCCAGGAACTGCGCGATAGCCATCATCATATATTAAATCTCTAGGTATGAAAGCTGGATCTTCTGCCAATTGGAGTTCAACCTTGCGTTGAAGATTTTTAGCACAAAAGAGACACTTGAAACCCTCAATACAACTGTTCCTATGAATCTTATTTTCTTGAAAACTTTCCCAATCGGTAAGAACCCTATCCCTTCTAGCTTGAAGATCCTTCTCCACATCCCGCTGGTACATAGCTTCTTCGGCTTCCTCCCGCAGCTTGAGTTCATACTTGGCGGCAATGTCATGTTCACTATAAAGTCGGCACCTATGGATTGTGAGGGTGCTCTCTTCATCTAGCTCTTCCTTCTCTTCCTCAGTTAATGATCTTTTGAAAGATAGGAAATCCTCATACGACAAGGGCTTAGCAAGATCAAGAAGACTTTCCATGGTATACCTTTGAGAAACTGCTTCACTTTTAATAGGCGCTACAGATTTTCCTTTGCGCACCAATACTCTCTTTATCATCTGCCGAAGTTCATTGTCCATCTTCACCTTGTCGGCGTTCCACGCATCAGCTTTGCTTTTCTTCATGAATTTCTTTCACAGATCTGACCAGACGAGAGAATCATCTCGTGTTGGTGTCAACAATTCGTCGACTTCTTCCCAGGACCAATTTGCAGAGGGCTGAGGAAATCCGCCATCGAGCCGATTGGCGCCGCCTTGGTTTCTGCCCGAGGCGCCGCCTTTCATCGCTTCTGCTCTTAGGGTTTGTTCTGGTGACGATGTAATATGAGTTAATCCGTGGGTTTGCTGTCCCCTCATATTTATATCCCTTGATTTCCAATTGGACTAGGACTCTTTCTCTTATTCGTGGAATTTAACGAGTCTTAAAAAGGCAAGGTCCAAAACTGACTCAAAAACCAAAAGGACTCTACCGCACCGATCGGTGCAGGGCTGCGTTGATCGACGCAGCAACACGCCGATCGCACGGTACACTAAATTACCAAATCACATACAAGCCTTTGTTTTACGTCGTTAAGCTCGACCACACGGGTTACTAAGCAGTGAAATACACATCAAAAGATTTTAATTCAAATGTGTCGGGTTCTAGGTATACCTTTACACGTTGTCCGTTCACCATGTACTTGTTTCTCTTGCCATCCATTATGATTACCGCTCCCGAAGGTAACACCGTGTTCATGAGATAAGGTCCCTCCCATTTGCTTTACAGTTTGCCTTTACCAAATAATCTGAATCACGAATTAAATAGGAGCACCCAATCTCCTTCCTTGAATTCCTTCTTCAAAAGCTTCTTATCGTATCACTTCTTTGTTTTCTATTTGTATATGGCTGCATTTTCATATGCACGCAATCGCATCTCTTCCAATTCACTTATTTGTATCTTTCTTTTCATGCCGGCGGCATCAAGATCCAAATTCATTTTCTTTATAGCCCAATAAGCCTTATGTTCCAATTCCACCGGTAGGTGACACGATTTCCCATAGACGAATTGATATGATGTCATACCAATCGGTGTCTTGAATGCCGTCCTATATGCCCATGACGCTCCATTAAGCTTCATGGCCCAATCTTTTCCTTCCTTTGTAACAATCTTCTGCAGAATTCCCTTTAATTGCTTATTTAAAGTTTCTGCTTGTCCATTCGTCTGGGGATGGTAGGCTGTTCCAATTCTATGTTCAACTCCAGATTTGGTTAAAAACCTAGTAAATTCTCCTCCTGTAAAATGGGATCCTCCATCTATAATTATTATCCTCGGTACTCCGTACCTAGGAAATATCTGCTCCTAAAGTATACTCTTTGATTCTCTTATAGTATTAGCCTTGCATGTCATTGCTTCGACCCACTTGGAGACATAATCAACGGCGACCAATATGTACTCAAAACCATGAGAATTCACAAAGGGTCCCATAAAATTCATACCCCAAACATCAAAGATATCGACTTGAAGATTGTACTTAAGAGGCATTGCATTCCTACTGTTAACATTCCCTATTCGTTGGCATTGAGCACATGTTGCAACATACCTTTTTGCATCTTCATGCATAGTAGGCCAATAGAATCCACTCGCCCATACATTTGCCTGTATTCTGAAGTAGCCATAGTGTCCCCCATAATCCGAAGAATGACATTTTGCTAAAATGCTCGCTCGTTCTTCTTTGGGTACACATCTCCGTACTGCTCCATCCTCGCAATACCTATACAAGTATGGGTCGGCCCATATAAATTTTCTCATTTCACTCTTAACTCTTTTCATTGTGTTCTTGTTCATTAGATCAGTTTGTCCCTTAAAAACTTTGATAATATCCATCATCCAGTTCTCTCTACGATCAAATGCGGCAAACAACTGCTCTTGTCGCATTTCATCTCTTATTGGCTCAGTTGATGATGATTCAAGACAAGATAAATGATCTGCTAAAAATTTTCTACTCCTTTCTTATCTCTTATCTCCAAATCAAATTCTTGCAGCATCAATACCCATCGCATTGACCGAGGCTTAGACTCCTTCTTTGAAACCAGGTATCTTATAGCAGCATGATCAGTATATACAATCACCTTAGAATTCAGAATGTAGGATCTAAACTTCTCAAAAGCAAATATAATAGCTAACATCTCTTTCTCAGTTGTTGTATAATTGATCTGCGTCTCATTCAAAGTTTTGCTAGCATAATAAATAGCATGCACTTTACCTTCCTTCCGTTGTCCAAGAACAGCTCCAACTGCATAGTCACTTGCATCACACATAATTTCAAAAGGTAAACTCCAATCAGGTGGCTGCATAATGGGTGCAGAGCATAGAGCTTCCTTTAATCTTCTGAAGGCCAAGAGTCTTTCCTCGTCCATGACAAA
Source organism: Eleusine indica (assembly GCA_030378355.1). Lineage (NCBI taxonomy): Eukaryota > Viridiplantae > Streptophyta > Magnoliopsida > Poales > Poaceae > Eleusine > Eleusine indica. The sequence goes on along the minus strand of CM059501.1, from coordinate 42,781,048 downwards.
TTCTGTATCTTGCTTTAACAATTCTGTCAGGGGTTTAGCAATCTTCGAATAATCCTTAACAAATCTGTGATAGAAGTTGGCATGTCCAAGAAAACTCCTCAAAGTTGTAAGATCAGTAGGGGGAGGTAATTTCTCAACTGTAGATACCTTTGCCTTATCAACCTCTATCCCTCTTTTAGATATGACATGACCAAGTACTATCCCTTCTGTTACCATGAAGTGACACTTCTCCTAATTAAGAACTGAGTCGCATTCAACACACCTTTTTAAAACCTTCTCCAAATTCTCCAAACAGCTATCAAAATCAGCACCGTGCACGGAGAAGTCATCCATAAATACCTCCATAATATCTTCTATGAATTCAACGAATATTGCATTCATGCATCTTTGAAATGTTGCGGGCGCGTTGCAAAGACCAAATGGCATCCTTCTATATGCATATGTCCCAAAAGGGCAAGTAAAAGTAGTTTTCTGCTGATCTTCTGGTCTTACCGGTATTTGAAAGAAACCACTATATCCATCCAAATAACAAAAGTATGAATTCTTTGCTAACCTTTCAAGAATCTCGTCAATGAACGGAAGAGGATAGTGATCTTTCTTCGTCACTTTGTTCAAACTTATATAGTCTATGCATATTCTCCATCCAGTTACAGTCCTTTGAGGGATCAACTTATTGTTCTCATTAGGCACCACTGTCAACCCTCCTTTCTTGGGTACACAATGCACGACTAACCCATTCACTATCAGCAACAGGGTAGATCATATCTGCATTAAGCAGCTTCAAAATCTCCTTTTTAACCACTAGCTTCATTGATTCCTTCAACCTCCGCATCCCTTCAACCACTGGTTTAGTATTCTCCTCCAAGTTAATCTTGTGGGTGCAAAATGTGGGGCTGATTCCCTTGACATCATCCAATGTGTAACCAATGGCTTTCTTATACTTTTTGAGCATAGCGAGAAGCCTCTCTGTTTCTTCCTTTGTTAGGACGTTGTTCACAATAACTGGATATGTTCTATTCCTTCCTAGATATTCATAGCATAGCTCCTCGGGAGTTCCTTCTATTCCACTTCTGGCGCTTCATCTGGATCCAGCTACCCGAGAAGTTCAAAATCAGGATTTTCCTGGTTGAGCCGATCGGCGCACGCGTCGCGTCGATCGGCACAAGCGTCGCGCCGATCGGCGCTGGCAGTATACTCATCAGTTCCACGCATGATGTGGTCCAGTGGGTCTCCCATATCCATCCCTATATTCTCGTCTTCCTCTGGGCAGAATTCCTGATAGTAGGAAGAGTCTTGATGAGACGGATCATTAAATTAAAATCGCACTTCTTCCTCTCCCAGGTGTAGCATAATTTGACCTTTCCCAGCATCCAGAATAGCTTGTACTAATCTTAAGAATGGCCTTCCCAGAATGATATCTTCAACCATAGTTTCTTTATTGTCTAGAACAAAGAAATCTATCGGCATTGTTTTCGAGCTAATCTCAATTTCGACATTCTTGATCACTCCCAGTGGCTTGGTCTTCCTACCATCCGCCATGATCAGCTCAAGTTCAGTCCCCGTCAGCCGCTGTTGAGTTCCATAAGGCATGCTCATGAATGCATCATAAGTCATCAAGTTGACACGAGAACCAAAGTCACACAAGGCTTTCGGAAATTTCTTCCCTGATATCTCACATGGTATGTAGGGTTCTTCTTTTTCCTCTTTAGTGAGACCTACAACATACACAGCACATAATCCTTTGTAGGGGGATGGCTCAAAGCAACTGTCTAGCCATCTCTTCGCTTGTTTCACCTCTGTTCCATCAAGCTATATCATCCTTGTAAAGCTTCCCTAAGACTCTCCCAATAATCTCTTGATCGAAAACTTCCGACCTGAGGCGATTACTTGAGAAATTATACTCAATTCCAGCTTCAGAGGCGTCTTGTGGACTGAAGGATCTTCTCATATTGAGCAACTCATGCGAAAAATCAATGGGAATCCAGTCCATCGGCTCAAATTGGTAGAGTGGTTCAGCATTCACCAATATTCTATCCCCCTTTAGTTTAGCAAAGTTCCCTTCAAATTTCTTCAGATGGTTGTCCAGAATTGCAGCTTCTATCTTGGTATATTCCTTGCAACTTGACGGAGTCGTCAGGGTGATCGGTTCTCCTGTCGTCACGACTGCGCCGATCGGTGCACACGTCAGATCCACAAAGGCGGGTTCGACGGGCTTTATTTCTTCAAATTACTCCGAAGTAATCATTGATCTACTCTCGGACAGCAAGATCTGTTCAGCTGGCCACTCTCCCTTCTGCATAACTTCTGGGCATTGCCGATTTGGTTCTAGATATTCTTTCCAGTGCTTGTGCAAAGCTTCATTCTCGGCAATTTTGCCTAACAATTCGATCCCTACCTTGGCTGTCAATCTTAGAAAACTACCTCCGGCCGATCCGTCCAAATGCATCCTCGATGCCTTGTTTATGGCCATGTAGAAGGTTTGAGCGCACATATTCTCATCAATGTCGAGGTCAGGTCCTTGTTTCAACAATGTTTGAAAACGCGTTCACCACTTCCCTTCTCAACTTCTTCACCTTTGGCAAAGAAAAATAGTGGAGACAAAAATTTCCAACTAACTCACTCCACTTACCTTTTGATTCTCGAGATGCTGCCTTGTGCCACTCTTTGGCTTTTCCTCCCAAAGAGAATGGGAAAAGCAACCACCTGTAAAGATCCCGAGGCACTCCTTCATGATGGAATGTTTGGCAAAGTGCCTCCAAATCTTGTAAGTGAGTATACGGGTTCTCCTCTTTCACTACAAAGAACTTGTTTGCTTGGCCATGCTAATGATAATAGGGTTCAACACACGAGGAGTTCGTGGCCTTCTCATCTGAGGATTGAGGCACCAGCATGTCTGGAGATGGTAGAGAAAGTTCACTAGCATGCAACCTTATTCTTATCAACTCAAGTGATAACTCTAATATTCTACAAGACATGGTGGTTTCGTTCACCCCGGCTGTCACTACAGAGGCTATTAGCTCCCCACTGGTTTCTTGCACTATGTAATGGGCAAAAGTGTATTGGCTGATACACTAATGAAAGGGATAGATAGATGTGCAACAAAGTTCATCACATAGATTAAATTCATCGAGAGAGTATCAACAAGTATGACAGTTACATGACCAGATCCCCGCACCAGAGAAGAGAATATGAGACTACTCACTCATCCTTCCACTAGACATAATAGAGGGGTGAGATGTAGCATTGGAACGCGCACGAGCCGATCGGTGCAAGCGTCGTGCCGATCGGCGCGACCTCCCTTCTGGTGGATCTCGTCGGTGTTGACCACCCTTTGCCGCCAATATCCTGGAACCCTAGTTCTAATAATTGATTCTCGTGATCGTCGTCTTTCTTCGGTTTCTCCTTGGCTCTTGATAATTATCTTCCTTTTATACTCAACGGGATTAGGTCAACTTCCACCGACTCTAACTCATATTGGGCTGGGCCTTCGTCTTTCCTAGACCGGATCATGTTTTCATCATTCTCCTACTGCGCCGATCGGCACAGGCCCGTGCCTATCGGCGCGGCTCCGCATCTGGCCCATCTTCGTTACTCTTTAGTTCTTTATCCATAATTGCCCTGTTTTACACCTGTTTCCTGCGATTACATCCAAAACAGAACAACTACAAATATATGCAAATATGGGGTTAATTGTTAGTCCAAACCACCAAATTAAGACGCAAAACATCCCTTTTTAGTAGATAAAATGGGCGTCTAGAAACCACCAACAATGACACATCTATGTACCAGCTGATGCATAGAGCAACACCGCCAGCAGCCTCGATCGTTAACCGTAAGCGTCCTTCATGATGCATGAATGCATTGACATCAACAATGGCACCAACAATTATGGTTCACACACTACCTTGACCTCTTGGCGTATGCGTCTAGTGGCAAAGCTTCGGGGGGGAGGGGGGGGCAAGTCTAGATGCATACACTTGTGATGTCTTATCGTCACCAAGCTTTATATACCTGGCGCCAAGAGGGGGATGTATCCCTAATAGTCAACATGAGGGCATAGCATTTCCTATTCACGACAAAACATCACAAGTGTGCTAGCTATTAATCAATGAGCAAAGCGACATCAGTAGTAGTCTTGCTCATTCATTACCACCTTCCTAAATACGAATGCATGCACATATGCAGGTGTTTCAATGGCGCTAGCAAGATCATCATCAATTCTCACTCAAACGCTACCTCCATCGAACTCTAGATGCATGCATCCACTGGTGAAGCTAGGAGAGGTCAAGTTTAGGTACGCACACTTGTGATGTCTTGTTGTCATCTAGCTTATATACCTTGGCCAAGGAGGGGGGATGTATGGCCAATGGTCAATATGAGGGCATAACATTTCCTCCTGCTATGTTTGCACATGGTTAATTTGTTTATAGTAACATGACTTTTATTGAAATAGGACACATGGCGCGTGCATGTGTGCTAGTTGTTGATCGTTGAGCAGAGCAACATCAACAACAACCTCACTCGTTCATCACCACCTCTGTTAATGCATGCACATCAATGGGGAGCCACCAAGCTTATATACCTAGGCCAAGGAAGGGGATGTATCACCGATGGTCAACATGATGGCATAGCATTCTTCCTACTTTGTTTAAGCTTAGCTTGTAGTACCATGTATCTTGGTGAAATGGAACACATGGCACATGCATGTATGCTAGTTGTCCACCGTTGAGAAGAGCAACATCAACAACAACCTCGTTTGTTCATCACTAGCTTTGTTCTTCAATACAGATGCCTGACTTCATGCACATCAACGGCGCCAGCAACATTATCATTGAATTCTCGTTCGTATGCTACCTCCACCTCTCAATGCATGCATCGTGGCACCAATGGTCGCGGCCACCCACCAGCTACATAGATATTAGTCACAAGATGAGTGTGGGCATTGTGTAACTCAAGTTGTGAAGTTTGCTGGTCAATCGTGTGTGAATGCTTGTATCCTATTCATGTGTGAGCAGGTCGTTGGATCCAAAATGTGGTTACTCATCTGCTTTTCCTGTTTGAAGCGTGTTTATACTATGACCAAACAGCATGAGCCCTACTTGTTTGGATCTCACAAAGGTGGGTCTCGGTGCTAGTAGAGTTAAAACTTGTGAGAAAGGTTTGTATAAAGGAAGGTTTGTATAAAGGTTTGGGACAAGTTTGAATAGAAGTTTTATGAAAACATTTGAGCAAAAGTTTTCAAAAAAGGGAAGTTGCGGAAAAAACATTCCAAACTAGAAAAATATGAAGTTGTCAAGACTGGGCCGCTAGTTAGATTGTCATGCCCACACACAGATTAGACATGTCCATAATCATCGGGGCCTTCAGGAATAGTGGCCCAACCGTCCAACCCATGTGAAGTGGGTTGTTCTATGCACCAAAGCTAATAAATGATTCTAAGACATGGGCCTTATGCACCAAAGCTAATCTTTTATGTTTATCTATAGGCAAGCACCATTATAGACACCCTCATTGTATGGTCTTAATAGAAGTTGCTACAAGTTACACTTTCCAAATAAAAGGGTCTTGGTTCATTCACTTACCATATCTTGTCATCGGTAAGCTGCATATACAGGGCCAAAGTGGAAGGATGTATCATCCACGATCAATGTGAGAACAAAGAATTACCTCTTGCTTTGTTTGTGCATGGTTAATTTGGTTGTAGTAACAAGTATCTTGATGAAATGGAACACATGGCGCATGTATGTGTGAGTTGATGCGTAGTGCAACACCACCACTAGCCTCGATTGTTCACCACCAACTTCCTTCATGATGCATGCATGCATTCACACCAATAATGGCACCAGCAATTCTGGTTCATGCACTATCTCGACCTCTTGGCGTATGCATCTAGTGGTGAAGATTTGGTGCGGGAGGGGAGCAGGTCTGGGTACATGCACTTGTGATGATATATACCTACCGTCGATGAGAGGGTATGTATCACCAAAGGTCAATGTTAGGGCATATCATTTCCTATTGACAACAAGACATCATAAGTGTGGTAGCTATTGATCGACGAGCAAAGCAACATCAGTGGCAATCTCGATCATTCATTACCATTTTCTTAAATGTAGATGCATGCACATATGCAGGTGTATCAATGGTGCTAGAAAGATCATCATCAATTCTCGCTCGAACGCTACCTCCATTGTCCTATGGATGCATGCATCAATAGGTGAAGCTAGGAGAGGTCAAGTCTAGGTACATACACTTATGTTGTCTTGTCATCGACAAGCTTAGGGCCAAAGAGGAGGAGCTAGTTCTCGTCGATGGTCAACATGGAGACATAGAATTTGCTCTTGCTTTGTTTGTCCATGGTTAATTACGTTGTAGTAACATGTATCTTGGTGAAATGGAACACATGGCGCATGCATGTGAGCTAGTTATCTATCACTGAGCAGAGCAACATCAACAACAGCCTCCCTCGTTCATCACCAGCTTTGTTCTTTTTATACAGATGCATGAATGCATACAAATCAATGGCGCCAATAAGTTTATATACGTAGGCCAAGGAGGGGGGTGTATCTGATGGTCAACATGAGGGCATAGCATTTCCTCCTACTTTGTTTGTGCATGATTAATTATGTCATAGTAACATGTATCTTGGTGAAATGGAATACATGGTGCATGCATATGTGCTAGTTGTTGATTGCTGAGCATAGTAACAGCAACCTCGGTTGTTCATCGCTAGCTTTGTTCCTTCGTACATATGCATGAACACATCAATGGGGCCAACAAGATCATCATGGAATTCTCGTTCGTATGCTACATTGACCTCACAATGCATACATCAATGGCATGAATTGGCTGGTGGAAATGTCAATCATGTTCACCAATGAGTACATAAATGGGCATTGTCTAACTCACGTCGTGATGCACCGGTCCAAGTTGGTAGATCGGATGTGTATGATCGTATCCGATTCATGTTTGGGCAGTCATCATTGGATCCAAAACATGGTTACTCATCCGCCTTCCATGTTTTTAGCATGTCCTTGCTAAGACCCAATAGTGTGGGTCCTGCTTGTGTGGATCTCACAAAACTGGGTCTTGGTGCTAGTAGAGTTAAAAATTATGAAAAAGGTTTACACAAAAGTTTTGAGAGAAGTTTGAATAGAGGTTTAAAAGAAAATGTAAGAAAAAGTTTCTAAAAAAAGAAAAGTTATGTGAAAAACTTTCCTAAAGTAAAGAAGTATGAAGCTCTCAGATTAGGTCGCTAGTTGTGTTGTCGGTGCCCACGCGCAGATTAGACAGGCGCTTAATCATTGGGTTCTTCAGGAATAGTGGCTCAACCATCCTGTCCATGTGAAAGGGCCTGCTGACTTTTCGAGTTGAGGCAGCAAGGAGCTTGTGCTTCCTTTTTCTTCTATGGGACAGCTTAGATTTGTGGGTCACCGTTTCACCAGGAACTATGACCCTTTTTTGTGTTTGTCAGTTCTATCGAATTGGGCCATCAGATAGGATGGAGCCCAAGTTCTAAAGATAGGAAGCAGCCCAAAGCTTGGCTTGCCATGTTATTAGTCTAAAACAAAATATCCAACCTTTGAAGTGCAATTTTGTCAGCTGAGGCTGCCGTCCAACGGCCAACCGACAAGCATGTGGGTGTCCTTGTATAATACGTTCATCACAGCTCCATTCCTTTCATACAGATGCATGAATGCATGCACATCAATAGCGCCAGCAAGCTTATATACCTAGGCCAAGGAGAAAGGGTGTATTCGATGGTCACATCAATGGCGCCAACAATTAGACAAGTGTTCCCAACATTTGCTCCATAGCTTGTCCTTAGCTTTGATCCATCTCCATCAACCCTTGGACTCCATCAAGCTCACAAGCCTCCATGCTTGTGGTCATTGTCATCAATCACCAAGACAACTATCATCCATATGATTTATAGTAGAGTTTAGAGATAATTTCTTCATAGACAATACTCGTGTAGATATTAGCCAACAATTTCATTGTTGTCATCTATCACCAAAACATTCATACCTTGGGAATCCAATCATCAACGGTCATGAAGCTTACAATCTTCCCCTTTTTAGTGATTCATGATAATCACTACTTATTATAATCTTTATCATAAAACAACAGGGCTAAAGAGCTACACAACGACTGAGAGGAACCTCAAAAGCATAAGCAAAGAATGAACACGGTCCTACTCAATCAGGTATCATCAAGAGCTAAGAGGAATAAAAAAGAAGAGCACACTCTAGATGATATGCATGCATGTCATGTGAAGATATTAATTAGAGCATAAAGACATGCAGGACATGAATGATGATATGCAAACAGGATAGCATGGCAATGCATAGGAATTAGGAAAAAGCAATCATCATCATAGCATCATACACACGCAAACAGGATAAATAAAGAAAGACATGGCACTGCATATGAAAATAAACCAAGTGAGATCTAGATGCGTCAAACACATGCGAATGAAAACCATGACTCATCAAAATCCACGAACATCGATAAAACCATCAAAATAAGATCCAAATGTATCTATCTTCTAAAACCAATGTACACGTATGCTCCCCCTAGATACATACTAGAGACTCTCGAACGCACAGGGTCACACTCCAACTCCCCCTAGACCTATGACATACTTCTCCCCCTTTGGCAACAAGCACCAAAAAGTAGGAAAAAGCGAACTTTTATGTGCTCGTGGTCAAAGGAGGTGGTGCAGCGATGTCCTCTTAAGGCTCTGCTCTGGGCTGCTCCTGTGCTGGGTCCTGCTGCTCTCCCTGAGCCTATGTCGCCTATGCATTCAACTGCTCAAAAAAATCAAGGTCTACCGATGACTCAGACCCTCTGTCCTTCCCTACCGGTGGGACTGTGGATGTCTCCTCAGCAACAGTCGCCTGAAGAAGAGCAAGGTCATCCACATCCTCTTGAGTGAAACCTCGGCAGACCAGATCCTCTGCTGCCTCAGGTGTGACTAGAGGGGTGTCTATAGCAGAAGAGGGTGGAGCTGTAGCTGACTTTGGAGCTGTCTGGGAGTCTGCACGTGTGGCACTATCTGAGAAAGCAGACTCCTGACTGCTAGCTGCTAGGAGGTGGAAGGTCCTGCCATCTGCGAAGTAGAGGAGTGTGTCAGTGAAGTGAACAACGCAGACACTGAGAAGGCGCACATGGGGGAGAACTGAGCTGGTAAGTGAGTCTGTTCTGCTCCCCCTATAGGTAACACCCCTGAGTGTGACAACCCGCTGGACTGGGCTGTCATCATGGCAGTGAAGGGGCTTGGTCGTGTCTGCAGCGTCTGAAACTGTGGAAGTGCTGAGGGTCTTGGCTGCTGACTGGCCTGCCTCTAAGTCAACTCTGTCATCTGGGTCATCAGTGTCGACAATACCATCATCTGCTATCTCTGAAGCTCTACCTGACCTCTGTTGACCTCCATCATCTGACATCTACCCTCAGCTATGCTCTAGATGAACTCACCCAGGCGTCCTGCGAGTGTTGCTACAGTGATAGCGTCCTCTGACTGTGTCCCTGCAGGCTGAGGAGGTGCTCCTGTACTGGCTGACTCAGGAACCATCATCTTTGGATGAGCTGCCTGCTCGTGAGTGACTCACGGTGACTCCTGCTCCTCCTCTCCCGTCTGCTGACTCGATGCTGACTACGATCCCCTGGGGACTCGAGGTGAGTAGCTGGTGGTCACCTCAGGAAATGTCTCGTACTCCTCCTCATTCACTAGTCCCATCCTCCTCAGAAGGTAGCAGATGTATGGGCCATAGACTAAGTGACAACCTCCTACCCTCTCAGAGATAACCTCCTCCATCTCGCCAATCAGCAAATCAGCCAAGTCAAATGGTTATCTCCTCAGAATGGCTGATACTGCCCACTGGTGTAGAAGTGTGAACTCCTCTTTGTATCTAGACCTAGGAATGATATTCCTGGTGATTATCGCCCTAACCACCTTCGCTTCTGCTATGAGCCTAGCAGGGCGTCTGTAAAACCCTGGAGTGTGCGGTGGTGGAAAGGCAACTGACACCATCTCGTCTAGAGGTAGCGTCCCTCCCTGTGATCTGTGGGGTGGAGCAAGGGTCGGGTAGGCACTCCTATACAACTGGAAATCCGAACCAGGAAGTCCAAAGCTGGCTATAAGGTCCCCCCCCTGCCCACACGCTGCGGCTGTCCTCTGAATATGAACCAGATCTCTGAGCGGTCTCTGGCAACCCACAGTGTAGCATAGAACTCTGGAACGATGTCCTCTCTGTACCTGTATTGAGCAGTAACTAGCTCTGTTAGCCCTGGCAAGTATGTGAAGTGCTGTTCCATGTCAATGTGTGTGGCCCTCCTCATGGCCGGGTATAAAGTGTATTGCTGTGGCACAAACAGTTTATCCTTGCCCTTCCTGGCGAGGTAGCATCTCAGGCCCTCTCCAATCCTCCTCTGGAGGCCCGTCCAGTACCTCTCTCCTACAGTGGGATCCCTAGAGACTGGAACCCACTGCTCGAAGGAGACCAGACAAAGCATCTTAAGGTCCTTCACGGAACCTTAAGAATGTCTGTCTCTCCGGCTGCCTATACTAGTCTCTGCTGCATCCTCGTGCGCACTGCACAGGTGCACCTCAGGTCTCCTACCCGGTGAGCAGTCCTCTATAGCTGCAGCTGTGCTGGCTACTCAGTCTCCTCTGTCTCCTCGAGCTCCTCAGACTCGTACTCTAAGCTCTCCTCTAACTTTGACTCCTCCTCCTCTGACTCCTCCTACTGCCTGGAGGATCCCTGCTCCGTAGGTCTCGACAACCTCTCCTGACGAGAAGTCGGAGTGCCCTACGACCACGGTGGCAACCTGATCCCTGTGTATAGTGCTGGGGCTGCTGTCCTCTGTCTGGTTCTCCTCCTGCGACCCTGGTCGTCTGTCTGGGTACATGTGATCAGCAGTGATCCAAGTGTCCTGCATGACTGCTCCATGGTCTCTATGTGCTTTGGAACCCTCCTGCCTCTCTCTGACTCTGGATCCAGTCTGGTCCTCTTCTTGCCTCTGGGCTTCTCTTGCATCTTGCCCTTACCCTTATCCTGTCTAGAACCTGTCATCTCTGTTGCAGCTGACAACTATCACTACACGCACATAGGTATTGATTGGATAAACATAGAACCTATAAATCTATAAGCAAAGCACTGCTAGGTAAGAATGCGCAATAGAAACAGTAGCACTGAGATGAAGGACATGATCACTAGACAAATATGCAAAGTAACAACAGTGATCATCGACTATATGTGGTTGGTGCGAGTCATCTAGTGTGTAGTCAAATAATTTAGTAATAAATCTAACTGCAGACTAGACAGGAGACAACCCTAGACATGCAATTAACAGATAGGCAATAAAATTAATTGCATCCTAGGTTGAGCCAAATTACCTAATTAATGCAACTAGAACATGGGCAATTAGTCTAACTACATCAATCAAGAAACTTGCTCAAAATTAGGGCATAATCGATGGAATAGGAGATTAGCTCAATACCCTGGGGGAGGAGAAGCCGAATACCACTGGATTCTTAAACCCGATTGCCGGAGAACACAGATGAACAGTTGCCGACAATGGAGGAAAGCAAAAAGGATCAACCTTTGCCCTAGCTCTTGTGGTGGGGTTCAGCTCTGGGGTCACTGGTGCATGCGCGCAAGCAGGAGGGGGTAGGCTCTGCGACGGCGAGCTGTGGTGGCGCGGCAAGCGACGGCAGCAAATGGCGGGAAGCAGCGCTCGCGGTGGCGAGCACCGGAGGCGTCGGCCGCCGCTCGGGTGTGCACGCAGGCGAGCACGGTGGCGTGAGGGTTCCGCAAGGTGGCGCGACGAGGTGGAGCAGAGAGGCGTGCAAGCTGTTCGGCTGTCAGCGGCGTGGTCGGCTGAGGCGAGGATGGCGTCGGCGACAAGGAGCGGCGGCGGGTTCGTGTTCTAGGCATTGGAGTCGAACAAGGATAGGTACAAATCGATTTTGACCTGGGTCAAAGGAAACGGACGGCCGAGATCACACAAGGACCAATCAACGGTTCAGATCTGAAAGTGCATTGCGCGATCAACAATAGTGACCGGACGGAACGCTCACCAGACCGGACCGTCCGGTCACTTCGGGGTTCCAAAAAATCTGAATTCTGGCAAATCAGAGCTTGTGCAAACCGGACTATACGGTCTTTAGATGAGTTCCGTCCGGTCTCCATTTTTCATCTCCTCGAAGCACTGTGCATAGCTACACAGACCGGACTATACGGTCATATGACCGGACTATACGGTGACTACCAGAAATTTGCTGAGACAAGGAATTTCTCTAATTTCCAAGTACCCTCGCTAAACACTCAATCAAACACTGCACTTGGAGCATGAAGGGAACAATGAAACACTCATTTTCAAATAGTGGCTCTTTATGGCCTTATAATTTTCGCAAATGCCAAATGAAGAATCGAGCAAATAAGAACCAAGGCAATTAAGAACCAAGTGGGTATGTATGAGCCATACTTCAGGAACCGCGCGAGTGAGTTTAACCTCGGAGTTCATAAGAGCTTGCTCAATGGGCATGAAGCACAATCCTTTCCTTTGGTCACACTTGTGGAGATGTAATCTCATATAGAACATGAGGCACAAATATCTCCAAGTGAGACAAGCCTCCTTTGTGCTTCCTATATGATGCATGCAACGAGCATTTTACATATGCAATGAAAAAAAACATGCGATGTGAATGCAAGCAAAGTTAAGCAAGACACAAAGGAAACCTAACAATGTCAAGTTTGAACCCCTCCCAAGCTTACTCACTATAAGTCGTACCCTTGCCTTGAGAGAAGCCAAACCACCATCTCAAGCACTCCCCCTTGCTCATAGCTATCTTGAGTGAGTTAGACATTGACTAATTTTTGTGTGTTTTTTCTTTTAGTTATTTACACACACATGGATGCAAAGCATACTAGTCACAAAGGAGTTCTAATTACCATGCAATGCAAGAGAAGAAAAAACACACTACTACTACCAAGAACTAACACGGTTACCTCTCTCATGAGTAGATATATCATTGAGGTCCATGTCACTTATGGTGGACTTCACTTGATCTTCATGAAGCTCTCGGTCCACCACCATCACCATCTTCTAGGTATCGTTCTTGGGTACCCACTTGTATTTTGTTGACCTCTAAATATCAACAATGCACTTAGGCACCCATATGCTCTTGGCCTTTCTCTTCTTGTTTGGTAGTCCCAAAGCCTTAGCATTCACCTTGCCATCCTTGTTCCTAAAAAGCTTGAAATGTGTGTTCTCATGGAACAAGTTAGCGTTAGACAAAACAATGGAACTTCTCACCATAGGACAATCCTTGATGGTGTGACCATCCTTGCAACACCTGTCGCAGTAGTAGTCATCGGAGAGTGAGAGTTTGATCCATGCGGGGATGGAGTCATTCATCCCAATGATGTCGATGGCGGCAGGATATGAGCCAAGTCCCCAGTGGGAGACATTGTTCACAAGGTTTCTCCCAAGATTCTCCTTGTGGATGGCTCTACCACGTGTGAGCCTCTCAAAGCTTTCCATCACCATCTTCCTCTTTTCCTTGAGCTTGTGATATTCCTTCAAAACAAATGGCTCAAGAGAAGAAACCTCGACCGAGGTGGTTAGTTCATCACACATAGTGCAAGCATCACTCTTAGATGAACTAGAGGAGGGAGAGGCAAGGTTATCAACATTGATGGCCTTAAAAGTAAGTTCAAGGGCCTCGTACTTCTCACGTAGGTCTACATGATTACCCTTGAGTTTGTTATAACTCTTGTTTAGGGCCTCATAAGATGTGACAAGGTCCTTGAGCTCACTCTCAAGCTCACCAACATAGTCCTTAGCCAACTTACACTCTTTTCTTACCACATCCAACATTTTGGATTTCTTGAAGTCGATGTCGTGGGCTTGCTCAAGCATACTCCAAAGCTCGGCACATGAAAGCCCCCTATTATCACTGTCGTCGCTGCTCTCATCCCCACTCTCTCCAAGTTGGCTCATGGTCATGAGGCACATGGGAGGTGGAGGAAGAGCTCATGGAAGTGTGGTTTGATCTTGGCTAGGCCGGCCACTTCTTCATCATTGCTTGAGGAAGAGGATGTGTCACTTGAGTTGTCGCTTGTCCACTCTCTAACAAGGGCCTTGCATGAGAACTTCTTCCTGTGGTCTTGAGCTTTGCCTTTGCCTTTGCTCTTGTCCTTGTTGAAGTACTTTTTCTTCTTTTGCTTGGCTTTGGTGACTTCTTCTTCTTCTTCTTCTTCATCACTTGAGTCTTGGGACTTGAAAGATTCTTTCTTTGGCTTGGGACAATCTCGAACAAAGTGGTTCTTGGAACCACAGTTGAAGCACTTGCCCTTGGACTTGGAAGCAAACTTGTTCTTGAAGGTCCTCATCTTCTTTATGAGAAGAGCAAGTCCTCACTCAAGTCATCTTCATCATCATCTTCTTCTTCTTCTTCAATTTATGACTTCTTCTTGCTCTTCTTGCTCTTGATAGGCTCTTGCTTCTCGGCTTGAAGAGCAAGGTTGGATGGTTGAGGATCATTCAAACCCAGCTGGTAACTCTCGAAGGCGATGATCTTGCCAAGTACATTCTTCATGGTCTTGGTCTTGAGGTCACCTTGCAAGGTGAAGGTGATAATGGGCTCATACTTGGGGTCTTTGAATAGCCTCAAGAATCTTCTTATCACCTCGACAGGCTTCAGCTTGAAGTCATCCCCAAGAACATTGATCTCCTCCACTAGTACATGAAAGCGAGAATAAACAATGTTAGCTCTCTCATGTGGCAATCTATTGAAGTTATCATACTTGTTCTTCAGCATATAGTATCTTTCTTCTTTGACATCACTAGTACCCTCATGGACATCCTAAAACTCAGTCCAGATACCATGTATTGTTGAACTTGCAACCAATCTAGCAAAAACATCCTTAGATATGCATGCAAACAGAGCATTCTTGGCCTTAACGTTATTCTTAATGAAATCAGGCTCAAGTAGGTCCATATCCGCATCAGACTCGTGAGTCACCATCCATATCTCTGGATCAAAGGACTCTAGGTAGGCTTGCATGCGAGCCTTCCAATACCCATAGTCCTCCCCATCAAATATGGGAACACTCCCCACCAGTCTCGGCATCCTTACTCAAGGCGGTGAAGCCTCAAAGATGAGCACTTGGCTATGATACCACTTGTAAGGACCGAAGGCGTACCGAGAGGGGGGAGAATTGGTAAGCCGCTCACAAATCCAAATACTTTAATTCACACTACTAGAACCTGGCAATCGTTGCAACCTAACAATTCTAGTAGGCCAAGACCCTACACATGCTAGTGTTCATGATTATAGCAAGCGCTGAAGCTAAACACACTAGCCTATGCAAGCCATAATTCAACCTAGTTACAAGAGCACATAATTGTGGAATAGTAAAGAGGAGGGTCAAGAAATGCTCATGATTTTTTCCCGAGGTCTCAGAAGGATGGCGCCTTCCCCTACTCCTTGTTGGACCACTCCTGTTAGAGTGTCGGTCCCTCCCGCCACCAATGTGGAGTTCTCGTCCACGAGCCCGTAATCACTCCCAGAGTGAAGACATGGTGCACGTCACCGCTGCCACCTAGGCACAAGCTCGCCTCCCTCGAGAACTTGCCGGACTCCCCGAGCCAACCCGGGCGCTCATTAGCGATGCCCATTTCACCGGCAGGCTCAAACCGGATTCAAATGTGTGACGGCCTTCGCACCTGATCACGATAGGCTCAATCACCGACATCTAACCGGTCTAGGTCTCACCATATACCAAGAGTAACAACCTAGATCACACCCTCAAGGACACCCTAGCCTCATATGTGCATCAATGCTCAAGTTATTCTCACTAGCACTCTCAAGATATGCAATATCTCCTCCTATTGCTCTCCTCTTTGCCTCTTGGCTCTCACCAAATGCTCCAAAAAATTTCACTGGCCAAGAGTGGTCTCCAAGACCCCAGAAACAAATTTATATAGGCTTCCAACCTCCCACTAGCCGTTGCTCCACGAAGTTGCCTTTCTGGACCCAATGATCGGATTGTCCGGTCAGTGCCAGACCAGACCGTTCGGTCTCTCTGGAATGGTTCCCAGAACCGTTGGCTGCTGTGTCCAGACAACTCCTCTGAACTGACCGGACTGTCTGGTCAGTTGACCGTACCGTTCGGTGAGACTTTCTCTCTCCAGTCCAGAAACATTCTCGGTGCTGCTTCGTCTCTGTCCTGTGTGGAGCCATATAGATCGGAGCGTCCGGTCTATAGACTGTACCGTCTGGTCACTACAGTTCTCAACACAAACAGATTCCTCGCTGCCCCCTGTTAGTCCCAAACAACTCCTCCTAGTGACCGTACAGTCCGGTCACCACTGACCCCTCTGTCAGGTCACTACGTCTAGAAGCTGAAACTCCTCGTCCTCAATGACTTTGTTTCCCAGCTTCTCCAAACAGCTCCTTGGCTTCTCCACTGTCACCAAGTGCATGTGATTTCATTGAGCATCCATGCATATCACCAACTAGTGTGACCTAAGAGACATGATCTAGACCCCCTTGATAGTCCGGTTTTTTCTATGGACTCCAAGCCCTAACAAGACAAGTGTTCCCAACACTTGCTCCATAGCTTGTCCGTAACTTTTATCCATCTCCATCAACCCTTGAACTCCATCAAGCTCACAAGCCTCCATGCTTGTGGTCAATGTCATCAATCGCTTGGGCATTGTGTAACTCATGTCATGATCCACCGGTCAAAATTGGTTGACCAGATGTGTATGCTTGTATCCTATTTATGTTTGAGCAGTTGTCATTGGATCCAAAACATGGTTACCCATCCGCCTTCCATGTTTAAAGTGTGTCCTTGCTTAGACCCAATAGTGTGGGCCCCGCTTGTGTGAATCTTACAAAGGTGGGTCCTAGTGCTAGTAGTGTTAAAACTTATGAAAAAAGGTTTACACGAAAGTTTTGAGAGAAGTTTGAATGGATGTTTAAAGGAAAAATTAACCAAAAGTTTCTTAAAAAATTTATTGAAAAAACTTTCCTGATGTAAAAAAGTATGAATTTGTCGAACTGGGTCGCTAGATGGGCTGCCGGTGGCCACGCGCAGAGGTTCTTTGGGAATAGTGGCCCAACCATCCAGTCCATGTGAAAGGGTCTGCTGACTTTTCGAGTCGAGGCGGCGAGATGTTCTTAGTAGGTCGGCAGGTCCGTTAAATCTCTTGTGCTACTTTTTTTCTACTGGACTGCTTAGATTTATGGGTCATTGTTTTACCACCGACTATGCCCCTTTTTTGTGTTTGTCATTTTCGTTCAATTGGGTAGTTAAGCAGGATGGAGCCCAAGTTCTAAAGATAGGAAGCAGCCCGAAGCTTGGTTTGTCATGTTATTAGTCCAAAACAAAATATCCGACCTGTGAATTCCATTTTTATCAGCTGATGCTGGCGTCCAATGGCTAGCCGACAAGCACGCGTGTGAGTCCTTGAATAATACGTTCATCACCAGCTCCGTTCCTTTCATACACATGCATGAATGCATGCACATCAGTGGCGCCAGCAAGCTTATATACCTAGGCCAAGAAGGGGGGTGTATCCGATGGTCAACATGAGGGCATAGCATTTCCTCCTACCTTCTTTGTGCACGGTTAATTATGTTGTAGTAACATGTATCTTGGTGAAATGGAATACATGGTGCATGCATATGTGCTAGTTGTTGATCGCTGAGCAGAGTAATAGCAACCTCGGTTGTTCATCACTAGCTCTGTTCCTTCGTACATATGCATGAACACGTCAATGGCGCCAAAAAGATCATCATTGTATTCTTATTCGTATGCTACCTTTACCTCTCAATGCATGCCTCAATTGCATCAACCGGTGGGTAGCGGCCACCCACCCAGCAACTGCGTAAATGTTGGTCATGTTCACCAACGAGTACATAAATGGGCATTGTGTAACTCACGTCATGACGCACCGATCAAAATTGGTCGATCAGATCTGTATGCTTGTATCCTATTCATGTTTGAGCAGTTGTCATTGGATCCAAAACATGGTTACCCATTTGCCTTCCATGTTTAAAGTGTGTCCTTGCTTAGACCCAATAGTGTGGGCCCTGCTTGTGTGAATCTCACAAAGGTGGGTCCTACTGTTAGTAGTGTTAAAACTTATGAAAAAAGGTTTACACGAAAAATTTGAGAGAAGTTTGAATGGATGTTTCAAGGAAAAATTAACCAAAAGTTTCTAAAAAAAGTTATTGAAAAAACTTTCCTAATGTAAAAAAGTATGAATTTGTTGAACTGGGTCGCTAGATGGGCTGCTGGTGCCCACGCGCAGAGGTTCTTTGGGAATAGTGGCCCAACCATCCAGTCCATGTGAAAGGGTCTGCTGACTTTTCGAGTTGAGGCGGCGAGATGTTCTTAGTAGGTCTGCAGGTCCGTTAAATCTCTTGTGCAACTTTTTTTCTACTGGACTGCTTAGATTTATGGGTCATCACCGACTATGCCCCTTTTTTGTGTTTGTCATTTTCGTTGAATTGGGTAGTTAAGTAGGATGGAGCCCATGTTCTAAAGATAGGAAGCAGCCCAAAGCTTGGTTTGTCATGTTATTAGTCTAAAACAAAATATCCGACCTGTGAATTCCATTGTTATCAGCTGATGCTGCCGTCCAATGGCTAGCCGACAAGCGCGCGTGTGAGTCCTTGTATAATATGTTCATCACCAGCTCTGTTCCTTTCATACACATGCATGAATGCATGCACATCAGTGGCGCTAGAAAGCTTATATACCTAGGCCAAGAAGGGGGGTGTATCCGATGGTCAACATGAGGGCATAACATTTCCTCCTACCTTGTTTGTGCACGGTTAATTATGTTGTAGTAACATGTATCTTGGTGAAATGGAATACATGGTACATGCATATGTCCTAGTTGTTGATCGCTGAGCAGAGTAATAGCAACCTCGCTTGTTCATCACTTGCTCTGTTCCTTCGTACATATGCATGAACACATCAATGAGGCCAAAAAGATCATCATTGTATTCTTGTTCATATGCTACCTTGACCTCTCAATGCATGCCTCAATTGCATCAACCGGTGGGTAGCGGCCACCCACCCACCAACTACGTAAATGTTGGTCATGTTCACCAACGAGTACATAAATGGGCATTGTGTAACTCACGTCATGACGCACCGGTCAAAATTGGTCGATCAGATGTGTATGCTTGTATCCTATTCATGTTTGAGCAGTTGTCATTCGATCCAAAACATGGCTACCCATTTGCCTTCCATGTTTAAAGTGTGTCCTTGCTTAGACCCAATAGTGTGGGCCCTGCTTGTGTGAATCTCACAAAGGTGGGTCCTAGTGCTAGTAGTGTTAAAACTTATGAAAAAAGGTTTACACAAAAGTTTTGAGAGAAGTTTGAATGGATGTTTAAACGAAAAATTAACCAAAAGTTTCTAAAAAAGTTATGGAAAAACTTTCCTAAAGTAAAAAAGTTTGAAGTTGTCAAACTGGGCCGCTAGTTGGGCTCGCTCTGCCCACGCGTAGAGGTTCTTCGGGAATAGTGGCCCAACCATCCAGTCCATGTGAAAGGGTCTGCTGACTTTTTGAATCGAGGCGGCGAGACGTTCTTAGTAGGTCAGTAGATCCGTTAAATCTCTTATGCTGCTTTTTTTCTAGTGAACTGCTTAGATTTGTGGGTCACTGTTTTACCACTGACTTTGTCCCTTTTTTGTGTTTGTCATTTTGGTTGAATTGGGTAGTTAAACAGGATGGAGCCCAAGTTCTAAAGATAGGAAACAGCCCAAAGCTTGGTTCGCCATGTTATTAGTCTAAAACAAAATATCCGATTTGTGAATTCCATTGTTATCAGCTGATACTGTCGTCCAATGACTAGCCGACAAGCACGCGTGCGAGTCCTTGAATAATACGTTCATCACCAGCTCTGTTCCTTTCATACACATGCATGAATGCATGCACATTAGTGGCGCCAGCAAGCTTATATACCTAGGCCAAGAAGGGGGGGTGTATCCGATGGTCAACATGAGGGCATAGCATTTCCTCCTACCTTGTTTGTGCATGGTTAATTATGTTGTAGTAACATATATCTTGGTGAAATGGAATACATGGCGCATGCATGTGTGCTAGTTTTGATCGCTGAGCAGAGTAATAGCAACCTCGCTTGTTCATCACTAGCTCTATTCCTTTGTACATATGCATGAACACATCAATGGGGCAAAAAAGATCATCATTGAATTCTTGTTTGTATGCTACCTTGACCTCTCAATGTATGCGTCAATTGCATCAACCGGTGGGTGGCGGCCACCCAGCCACCAACTGTGAAAATGTTGGTCACATTCACCAATGAGTACATAAATGGGCATTGTGTAACTCACGTCATGATGCACGGGTCAAAATTGGTTGATCAGATGTGTATGGTTGTATCCTATTCATGTTTGAGCAGGGTTCATTGGATCCAAAACATGGTTACCCATCTGCCTTCCATGTTTAAAGTGTATCCTTGCTTAGACCCAACAGTGTGGGCCCTGCTTGTGTGAATCTCACAAAGGTGGTTCCTAGTTCTAGTAGTGTTAAAACTTATGAAAAAAGGTTTACACGAAAGTTTTGAGAGAAGTTTGAATGGATGTTTAAAGGAAAAATTAACCAAAAGTTTCTAAAAAAAGTTATGGAAAAAACTTTCCTAAAGTAAAAAAGTTTGAAGTTGTCGAACTGGGCCGCTAGTTGGGCTGCCTGTGCCCATGCGCAAAGGTTCTTCCGGGATAGTGGTCCAACCATCCAGTCCATATGAAAGGGTCTGCTGACTTTTCGAGTCGAGGCGGCGAGATGTTCTTAGTAGGTCGACAGGTCCGTTAAAAATCTTGTGCTACTTTTTTTCTACTAGACTGCTTAGATTTGTGGGTCATTGTTTTATCACCCTATGCCCCTTTTTTGTGTTTGTCATTTTCGTTGACTTGGGTAGTTAAACTGGACGGAGCCCAAGTTCTAAAGATAGGAAGCAGCCCAAAGCTTGGTTTGTCATGTTATTAGTCTAAAACAAAATATCCGACCTGTGAATTCCATTGTTATCAGCTGATGCTGCCGTCCAATGGCTAGCCGACAAGAATGCGTGCACAGAGGTTCTTTGGGAATAGTGGCCCAACCATCGAGTCCATGTGAAAGGGTCTGCTAACTTTTTGAGTCGAGGCGGCGAGGCGTTCTTGGTAGGTCGACAGGTCCGTTAAATCTCTTGTGCTGCTTTTTTTTCTACTGGACTGCTTAGATTTGTGGGTTACTATTTTACCATGGACTATGCTCCTTTTTTGTGTTTGTCAGTTCTGTAGAACTGGGCCGTTAAACAGGATAGAGCCCAAGTTCTAAAGATAGGATGCATCCCAAAGCTTGGCTCGCCATGTTATTAGTCTAAAACAAAATATCCGACGTGTGAATTCCATTGTTATCAGCTGATGCTGCCGTCCAATGGCTTGCCGACAAGCACGCATGCAAGTCCTTGAATAATACGTTCATCACCAGCTCCGTTCATTTCATACACATGCATGAATGCATGCACGTCGGTGGCGCCAGCAATCTTATATACCTAGGCCAAGAAGGGGGGTGTATCCGATGGCCAACATGTGGGCATAACATTTCCTCCTACTTTGTTTGTGCATGGTTAATTATGTCACAGTAATATGTATCTTGGTAAAATGAAATACATGACGCATGCAAATGTGCTAGTTGTTGATTGCTGAGTAGAGTAACAACAACCTCGCTTGTTCATCACTAGATTTGTTCCTTCATACATATGCATGAACACATCAATGGTGCCAAAAATGATTATCACTTAATTCCCGTTTGTATGCTACCTCAACCTCTTAATGCATGTGTCAATGGCATCAACCCGGCTGGTGGCGGCCACCCACCACCTGCGTATATGTGAGTCACGTTCACCAATGAGTACATAAATGGGCATGGTGTAACTCACGTCGTGGCGCACCAGTCAAAGTTGGTCGATCGGAGGTGTATGATTGTATCCTATTCATGTTTGAGTAGTCGTCATTGGATCCAAAACATGGTTACTCATCAGCCTTCCATGTTTGTTGTGTGTCGTTGCTAAGACCCAACATTGTGGATCCTGCTTGTGTGGATCTCACAAAAGTGGGTCCTGATGCTAGTATATGAAAACGGTTTACACAAAAGTTCTGAAAGAAGTTTGAATAGAGGTTTAAAAGAATATTGAAGCAAAACATTCTAAAAAAAGAAGTTACGGAAAAAACTTTCCTAAACTAAAAAGGTATGAAGCTCTCAGACTAGGTCACTAGTTGGGCTGCCGGTGCCCACACGCAGATTAGACAAGCCCTTAATCATTGAATTCTTCAGGAATAGTGGCCCAACCATTCAGTCCTTGTGAAAGAGCCTGCTGACTTTTTGAGTCGAGGCGGCAAGGCGTTCTTAGTAGGTCGGCAGGTCCATTACATGTCCTGTGCTACTTTTTGTCTACTAGACTACTTAGATTTGTGGGTCACCGTTTCATCAGTGACTCCCTTGTCCACATCACTGTGCCCCTTTTTGTGTTTGTTAGTTCTGTTGAATTGGGCCGTTAGACAAGATGCAGCCCAAGTTTTGAATATAGGAAGCAGCCCAAAGCTTGGCTTGCCATGTTATTTGTCTAAAACAAAATATCCGACCTCTGAATTCCATTGTTATCAGCTGACGCTATGGTCCAATGGCCAGTCGACAAGCACGCGAGCGAGTCCCAGTATGATACATTCATCACCAGATTCATTCCTTTCATATAGATGGATGAATGCATGCACATCAATGACGCCAGCAAGCTTATATACCTAGACCAAGGAGGGGGTTGTATTCGATTGTCAATATGAGGGCATAACATTTCCTACTATTTTGTTTGTGCATAGTTAATTATGTCATAGTAACATGTATCTTGGTGAGATGGAATATATGGCACATGCATATGTGTTAGTTGTTGATCGGTGAGCAAAGCAACAAAAACCTCACTTGTTCATCAATAGCTTTGTTACTTGCTACATATGCATGAAAAAATCAATGGGGCCAACAAGATTATCATTGAATTCTCGTTTGTATGCTATCTGGACTTCTCAATGTATGCATCAGTGGCATCAACCGGCTGGTGGTGGCCACCCACCCACCAACTACGTAAATGTCGGATGTTCACCAACGAGTACATAAATGGGTATTATGTAACTCACGTCATGATGCACTGGTCAAAGCTGGTCGATCGGATGTGTATGCTTGTATCCTATTCATGTTTGAGCAGTTGTCATTGGATCCAAAACATGGTTACTCATCCACCTTCCATGTTTGAAGTGTGTTCTTGCTTAGACCCAACAGTGTGGGCTCTGCTTGTGTGAATCTCATAAAGGTAGGTCCTAGTGCTAGTAGAGTTAAAAACTTATAAAAATAGGTTTACCCAAAAGTTTTGAGAGAAGTTTGAATAAAAGTTTAAAGGAAAAAATAAGCAAAAGTTTCTAAAAAAGAAAAGTTCCACAAAAAACTTTCCTAAAGTAAAAAAGTATGAAATTATCGGACTGGGTCGCTAGTTGGGCTGTCGGTGCCCACACGCAAATTAGACAGGCTCTTAATCTTTGGGTTCTTAGGATATAGTGGCCCAACCATCCAACCCATTTGAAGGGACCTGCTAACTTTTTTAGTCGACGCGGTGAGGCCTGCTTAGGAGGTTGAAAAGGTCCGTTACATCCCTTGTGCTGCTTTTTTTTTCTACTGGCTGCTTAGATTTGTGGGTTCCTTTTTATCGGGGACTATGTCCCTTCTTTATGTTTCATAGTTTTGTTAAATTGGGTCGCGAGAGAGGATGAACCCCAAGATCTAAAGATAGGAAGCAGCCTATCCGCGTATGTTCCAGCATGTTAGTCTTAAAAAAAAATCCGACCTCTTCAATTCCATTGTTGACAGCTGATGCTGTCGTCCACCAGCCAGCCGGCGAGCATGCAGGCGATAATCTCTATATAATACATACATTGATGTTTAGGGTCGTCACTATTGACAGTTTTATCCCAACACACCCTTATCTTTCCAACTGCTCCTACAAAATTATACAGGGCAAGTAAAAGACCGATGGCGACGGGCGAAGGGAGGAGTTGCGCAGACCTGGTGGCAGAAGAGAATGGAAGTCAAGTAGAAAGGTGGTTTTGGGGGTTTTCTGTGTATCTCTTCAGCAGATGTGCTACGATCATATCAGTGTACCGAATATACTTAAACGGTTTTTGCCGATACTTTTAAAGGAAGGCAGGGGCTGATGCCTTTTAACTCTTATAAAAAAGGGAGGGCTTGCGCAAGCTCCCAACTCCTGCTGCTCCGTCCATGGATGCCATACGACAGAATCAAGCCGTAATCGCGTGGAACACGCTTCTATCTAGATAGATAGTACACGAACAAATGGCGGTTCATCAATAGCACGACGCACACATATGTGAATAATGTACGCGCGCGCGAGCTTGCTCGTGCTCTGATTCGATCGGGTCTTTGGTGTTTCTGCGAAATCTATGTGCAACGGCAGCTACCAATCATTTCGTGTACGTGCGTTTTATTCATCCGTACAAAAAAGGCTGTATGTATTTGGCTTCATTCTTCTTCCTGCACGCGCCCAGATTGGGCTTCACATATGCTCCTATACTCTATACAGTATGGTCAACTGGCCATGTGAGCACACGTGGCAACGGCACCATGTGGCGCGTTGAGTGCTGGGCGTTCGAGAGACACGCACCTGCTCGGTCAAGAGGGATCTGCCGTTGCCCGCCCAATGAGTCAATGATAGGGCGCGATCCCTGTTGCTTCGTTCGCTTGTTCATCATCAACTTTTAGTTACAGTGTGAATAATGACCCGTGTCTGATGTGCCGAGAAGAGGTACAATGCTACAGCCTACAGTAGTACTAAGTACAGTATAACCATGCCAAAGGGCTATCATCGGTTCAAGAAAGCACGCAACTGAAGCAGCAGAAGGCTCGTCCATCGCTGTCATCATCTGCGCAATCATCGGCTACCTCGCTCGCGCCCGTCTCGTCTGTTCGCATCATCGATATGTTGATCCCTGCCTGAATTTGAGGGGAATCGAATCGAACTCGAAATGCGACATCTCATCGCGCGGTCGTTGATGTTGATGATCCTCCACGGCCCGGGCGCTCGCTGCCTCACGCCCACGGCAGAGCCAGCAAGAAGAGTCTGTCTACCAACACCATTGCTCATCAATCAACGTTGTTTTCGATACGAGACTGCTAGCTGATCAAACGTGTCATGACGATGATTTGAGTAGGCACCATTAACTCCTGAGGCCGAAGGAGCACCTAATGTAATGCGACAGGCGAGTTAGTGAACTCAGGGGTAGAGTACTCTAGGAACTAGGATTTCTGATGGCAAATGAACGAAGAGAAATACTAGTACAGTTCATGATCGTGTCAGTATGGTGACTGTGCTCTGGTCCCGATCACCAGATCAACCCTCGCTCATCATCAGTGCTCTACGTGCGTCCTGGCTACGTATTCCTACTCCATGGTCGAGTTCTGGCACATGTACGCTCTGCAGTTCAAAACGATTCAAAAAGGCGGTCATAGTAGCACGGTCACTCTTGTACTGTACCGTGCTGGTCATAAATGGCGTGCACTGTTACAGCACTAGCCGTTGCGAGCTTCTCCACGAACAGCTCGGTCCAGTCCACTACCCCCCGTGTTACACGGACGACGGTCAGAATGAGAGATTCAGTGCTTCCTGCAAAGATTTCTCTCCATTTTTTTTTTTCTCTGAGGGAGTGCAAGGGACAAATGGAAATGGAATTTCTCAAAGTTGATGCCGAGGAACGCATACTTTACTGCTTCCGGATGCAAGTCAAAACCCAAAATATTTGCACGCTTTTGGACAGAACGAACGTGCTGAGGAGCAAAGCACATGAGGCTTCCTCGATTGATTATGCTAAAAACACATGCACCTCCATGTACTTGTGTGGCTTATCCTTGCGAGCGATCTCTGAGAGAGATCTCGCCCCTGTGCTGTGTGGAACTGAAACAGGGGAATAAAAGGTTTCAGAAGTACACGTATTCATGTCGTTGTCGTTTTAGACTGTTTCGGCCTTCCCGTTCTGATGAAATGCAGGAACTCTCACTAGTTTAATGACTTTAATCACAAACTACTCTGTCTTAACTTGGTAGGTCAGTACCCTTAACACATACTCCAAACGGTCACTGTATGCCTAGCCCAAACATCGGCTATACGCTATGACAACAAATCAACTCCTCCCATCCTTCACATCGCGAAAGCTGAAATCCTAGCTGCCACATTTTGGGCCTACTTTGGATTGGAGGGTTTTTAAAGCATTCTTTTGGAGACTCTTACTACGGATTTTTTTTTTCTATGAGGACTCTTTGAAACATAGAAATTGATAAGATCTCTTAAAAAACCTCCAAACTCATGGGCAAGTTTAGGCATGTAAAACCATGTCTATGTGAAATTAAAATCAAACATCTGTACCCAAATTAATATGAGAAATTTGTTTGAGAGACACTAAAAAATGATGTTTTTGTTCACACACACACTCACAATCGTATTTTTGTCTGAGACACTACGATTTTAGGTGTTCTCGTCTGTGGCACATTATTATTTGGGCAATTTGTCTATAGGACTCGGAAAAATGTTGGTTCTATATGTAGGATAGTAAACCAAAAAACTTGTCTACAGGACACTAGAAATGAACTACAAGCAGTGCCTTACAGACAAAGATTTTTGGTTTAGTGTCCTACAGACAAAATCAGGTTTTTCAAGTGTCCCACACACAAATTATCCTGTTTAATAATTATTTGTAATTTTTTATCTCAACGCACAAAACACATTGAAAATTTAAATCTTTGCACAAACACATAGTTGAATTCTCTATCATTAAAAATAGAGCTAGAACACTGGGTTCGTGTTTTTTGTCCACAGGACACTACCTAGTATCCTACAGACAAAAAAAATGTCCTATAAATAATTTTTTTAAAAACACAGTGTCCTACAGATAAATTTCCCTTAAGAATATGACAATGTATGTTTATGAAACGATCCAAATTTCAATATGTTTTGTCCATTGAGATAAAAAAAAAGTTAAAAATAATTATTAAACTATAATAGTATGCCATATACGAGAGCATAAAAAATCATAGTGTGTCTCGGACGAAAACGCTCTTATAAGTGTGTCATGGATAGAACCACCATTTCTCAGTGTCTCTTAGACAAATTTTTTCCAATTAATATTTGTATGTTTCTCTTGCCCAACTGCCGAGCAAAACTCTGGAAAGTAAAGTTCGTTCATGTTTAGTTTTCAAATTACTATAGATATAGACATAAGAACACATATAAGGAGATGATGTTGAAATTTAGAGTGTTTAACAAGTTCAGAAAACAATAACTATTTATGTCATCATTTAAGAAAAAACTACATAACTTCTAGATGCTATTTCAGAGAACTATAACTATTCTTACATTTTAGGGATGTTCGTTTCTAGACCTAAAGTGCTAAAGTTTAGCATAAGAGAAACGAATAGAAGTTTGTGCTAAAGTTTAATACAAGAGAGAAAAAAAAGCTAAAAAAGAATTAAACTTTAACCCTTCATAAAATGCTAAAGTTTAACTCATAAAAACAAACCCCTGTGTTTCAGAAAACAACTACAACTATTGTAGTTGGCTCCACCAGGCGGCTTTGCATATGAGAAAGGGTCACTTGTGAGGCTGACAGGTGGGAACATGTACGAAAGCTATAAAGGTTTGTTGTAAAAACAGTCATATATAAAGAATGTAGTTTTCTAAACAACAAAACAAATAGGTGGTGTTTTTTCTTTTGATTTACTGAAGATAACTTGAAGGTGACAGAAAAATTAGCTCAGAAGTAAAGCCGTGAGCATGTCACCAAATGGTCATTGACGTCATTAAAAATCTTAGATTTATGAAACAACTACACGAATATTTATAGCTTTACTCAAGAAAATTGAAGGTGACAGAAAATTCACTGGCGAGTAAAGCCATGAGCGTTTTACCAAACGGTCACTGAGCTCAAGGATTCGAGAAAGAGATATGAACCTGTTGTATTGCATGACGTCACTCTCTTCCACAGTGCCGGAGGCCAGGGCCAAACCGCACCTCACACCTGTGTTCCTCTCTCTCTCGCTCTCTCTATACCGTGTTGAAGGAGAGGATACATAAATACGTGCACATGAGCGACGGCCCCATCCCCATGTTCCTTTTCCTCGGCCACTCGCTTCTTTCTCTCTCTCCCCCACTGCTTCTGCTTCGCTCGGCACAGCGCCCTTCTCTCTCTTCCATCGCCTCCTCCTCAACTCAACAACCTTGGTATCAAAAAAAAAAAACTCAACAACCTTTCTCTCTCTACGTATCCTCCTCCTCAGTGGCCTCATTGATCTCGCTACTGCCCCACCCTGTTCCATCCATCCGCCACCGCCCATTCAACGCGCTCCTCAATCCACCGACGACGACATGGGCAAGAAGAAGAAGGGCCTCGCCGCCATCTTCTCCTCCAAGCCTAAGCTCGCCGCCGGCGACTCGCCGCCCCCGCCATGGCAGTGGCCCTCCTGCGCCAACACCCCGCAAACACCCTCCTTCCACCGGCAAGCGGACCACGACCACGACCAGCCGTGCACCACGGCCGGCGGCCGGTCCCTCGCTCCCGCCGCATACGCCGGCGGGCGGCTGGTCCCGCGCGGCAAGGCGGCGGGGGACATGTACAAGACGGTCAACTCGGTCTACGACGACGACCCCGCCGCCGCCGCCGACTACGACGACTGCGTGAGCTACTCGACGACCACCGCGTCGGAGGAGTGGGCGGAGGCCGTGATCCGCAGCCTCGGCCGCCAGACCTCCTCCACCGACCGCTTCTTCTTCGACTCCGGCCCGCCGCCGGCGACCAACTCCATTCTCGCCGCCTCGCGCTCCCCCTCGCCCTCGCCGTCGCCGGGGAGGCGGCTGGTGACGTCATCAGCGCTACACCTCGAGCCCAACAAGGCGCCACTAGCATCGGCGGCAATGAACGACCACCACCGGGAAGGAGACTCTGACGACGAAGAGGAGGAGGAAGAAGAAGAGGAGCCGCCGCAACCGACGTCGTCGGCGCTGGAGGAGGAGAGCGTGGCGGTGGCGGTGGACTCGTCGGACCCGTACGCCGACTTCCGCGCGTCCATGGAGGAGATGGTGGCGGCGCACGGACTCCGCGACTGGGCCCAGCTGCAGGACCTCCTCGCCTGCTACCTCCGCGTCAACGCCAAGCACAACCACGCCCTCATCGTCGGCGCCTTCGTCGACCTCCTCGTCGGGCTCGCCTCCTCCCGCTCCGGATCCGGCTCCGGTGCCGCCACAACCACGACGACGACGACCACCACCACCACCACTACAATGACCAGGACGACCACGGGGATGACGAGCAGCGGCAGCTCCAGCACTAGCAGCAGCGTCGCCGGCGATGGCGGCGCCTCTTGCAGCACGTCGGCTGCGACGACGGTCGTGGAGGAGGAGGACCAATTCGGCGGCGGCGGCGGGAGTAGTGGGACCGATGATGCGTCGTGCTCCCTTGATGCTTTGTCGTCGGATCAGCTATGACGAGCTAGCATTGCGCATCAACAAGTTGTACACTTGAATTTTCTGTTCTTGGGACGTTCTTGCCTCGATCGATAGCCAGCTGCTGGGAGTGTAATACGGATTTGGCTGAATTACATGTTCTGTTTTTACCAGTACAAATATACTAGTACTACTATTTTTTAGGTTCATCTTGATCTTTCTCTGGGTACATTTGCGCGACCTTGATTAGCTCTGCTTGATTAGGCCAGGAGGAGGGATCCTTTGCGCACACAAATTCTTGGATAAATCACAGTCCATGGCAACACTTACTGCTGTTTTAAGGCATGAAAAGCTACATCTGAATACTATCTCACGAGTGTGTGCACCGCATTTACCACCACTACTAGTAGATCAGATCGCGAGCGAGCGAGGTCGGTGACACACACACACACCCCACACACACAGTCACACATACACACAACACAAACACACACACACACGTATCCTTGGCGATCTTATTAATGACAGCCGCTTGTCTAAATTGTAAATGTACCTGCAACACTTGTCACCGACCGCCGGTTTACGTCCATCTCAACCAAACAAACACAACCAGTTCGAAGGTTAGGTAGCAGCTGCAGAGACCCATCCGTCCCTTTCCCGCCCTAAAACTCATGACGAGACATGCGCCTACCCACTATTCAATTCGTCCCACACAGAGCTCTCAATGCATGTGGCAGCAGCACCGTTCTCAATACACGACCTATACTAAGTATTACCTTTCATTTCAAAATATAAGTATTTATTGACTAGAAGTATTAAGTTTAACTATTTATCTTATTTAATTTATTTTATAAAAATATAAAAACAAATTAATTATATATAAAGTATATATAATAATAATATATATTGTAATAAAATAAATAATACTTTTATAATTTTTTAAATAAGACAGATGATAAAACATGTTTTTTAAAAGTCAACAAATGGTTATATTTTAGAATGGAGGTAGAGTACATGCTTAATCAACTCAACGGCGCGATTAGTTGGAGTTAGATTACGCGGCGCATTTTGCGTGTACAGTAGAAAGCTAGTACAGCCTTTCTCGCTGCCGGAGTAGAGTACACTGTACGTGCGAGTCATTAGGTTATTAGCTTGCGAGAAATCGACGTCACCGATCGCCTCCATGGCTCGTCGATCGGCCCCGGCGTCCTGATCTGGTCCGGGTGTAAATGCTACAGTACTACGGTATCAGTGATCAATCCAACCAGCACTTTCTATGCTCCGATCCTGCTCGTGTTTGGATGGAAGCCAGATATGACCGGCCGCGGCTCTTCAATTGCGTTTTGTACTGCTCCTGCGTACGATTACAGCTACATGATGGTACAGCTACAGTACACGTACTAGCACGGCACGAAGTTAAAGTACTCATCTTTTTTGTTTTGGCCAATCAAAGTTAAAGTACTCCAATCTTATATACACCTGCATACAGTGCCCATACCGTTTACCATCCGCTGTCTTCTGCGAAATGTCAAACTAGTTTTGAATTTTGAAAGGGTGTGAATTCATGAGCTAGTGCTCCGCCGTGCCTTTTGTTGGAATTAAGATAGAGAATCGGAAGCATTCATGGGTTGCGGCCGTGCTCCGTGCAGTGTTCTTCCATCGATGAATCGTACTTTCACCATTCATCATGAACGATTTTCAGTATAGTCTTTTTTATGTGCATGGGCATGCCGCCGTACTCGAAACTTCAAACCCATTTTGAATTTTGAACATTTCATCAGTAAACTATAGTAGTAATACATGGAGAAACCGTGCACGCATTCATGTCGTTAGGGAAGCACGAGGGTCAGACAGCGATAGCCTGCATGGTGCCTTTTTTTTTTCTGATCCCCGTGCACTCCAGCGGGAAACAAGAGAGATTCTTCCACCCCGTTTTTCCATTGCAAAAAAAATTTCGTGTTGCAGGACAGGTTAGACGGCATTGTAAGAGCTTCTCTAATGGTAGAGTTAGCTAAAAGGTAACAGCTAGCTCTTACAGAGAATTAAAGAGAAGTGAGATCCATATTTAAGTCTCTTATTTTTTTTAAAGACAGTCTCTTAAAAAAGAGTTAGCTATATTCTTTCTCTTTTTTTTCTTTAATAAATAATTTTAAAAAACAGCTAAAAAACAACCATTGAAGATGTTCCTGTAGGTGAAACTTCTAATGACCGGTTTAGCAGACTGGTACTCCGTCCTCCGTACCCGCCCTGCATCTTGGTTTCTTCCGTTTGCGATGAGGTAGTTGACCTGGGTAACTGTTCTCGGTCAGAATCCCGTGGATTTGTTTTTTACAAGCCTTGGGATTTGTTTAACACTCCTACTGCCACTAGTGCTTAACGGGAGTGGTAGCAGCCGCAATATGAAAACCGCGCTCCTACCACAGGACGCAGCAGAGTAATTGCCCCCCGTCTATCACTTCTTGTGTTAGAGTGAGTGCTCGCAGAGGTCCTGCCTTGCATCGGGTTCAGGGCGATTGAGCCTTCCAAGGCCTGACACCAAATTATTGTTCGATGCCACTTGAAATTTGAAAAAACACGCAGCCCCGTTTGCGGATGGAGAGAGGCATCAGCAAACATTTAAGACCTTCGAGCCCAAAAACGGAACAGGGCGGTATGGCCATGTTTGCTGTGCAATGCAAGGTCAGAGAAATCAAATCTTCTCCCTTTTCCTGACCGACTTATGATGAACTTAGAGAATTGGAGGTGCATTCAGAGCAAGCGCGCCAGCCAGGGTTGCCACCGACACGGTGCACTGCAGCAGGCGTCGACGAGAATTTTGAAATCGGCGATCCGCAGATGCAAAATTGAATATTTACTCCTAGTGACGAGCCGTTCGTGTGGATCGGATTCGGATCCTGAAAAATGAAAACAACGACGAGGAGTTTGCACATGCAGAAGCTTCAGAAAATGGCGCCACAAGTACGCATACAAAAAATGGCCCGTTAATACTTTTTTTTTCGAAAATATAGCAGAGCTGTGATTTCTTTGTATTAGAGAGAAAAAAAAGAGCTCATTATATCCTCACCGATCTCATATGGGAACCAAGTATGAGACACGGTTTGAAAAAACTAACGAGTAAAAAACAAACAAAAACTGAAACAATAACGTGATAAAAAATAAGGTACTCCCTCTGTCCCAACTTAATTGATACTTTGGAGTTCGACACAGGAATTTAGGAGAAGTGTAAAAGTTAGGTACATAAAAAACAAGAAAGAAAGAAATAGAGATAGAGGTGTATTAGGAAGAGAGAAAGATGCATTAAAAAATGAGAATGTCAATTATTTTAAAAAAACTAAAAAAAGCTAGAATACCAATTATTTTGAAACGAAGAGAGTAGGTTCTAACTTAGAAGCCCACCACCTAGACCTAGGCCTTCCAACTTCTTGGCCTGTGGTACTTCTGAAGAGCGCAGCGCAGGTTTAAATCAAGAATTTGAGATGGCCGTGTTTTTTTTCTTATAACTGAGGTACCCATGTTGCTATAATAGCGAGTGAAGTTCCTGCAGCATTCCGAGTAGTGCTGTCTAGTGTGAGATGCAGTCGAATTGAATTGCTATGCTTGTCACGGGATGAAGATGGTGCGCGGCCTAATTCAAAGTTGAAACACAGTTTGGGCCGGTGGTTATTGTATGGGCCCCTGAGCTTGATGGTCCAGTGGACCATTGTGGACTGGGTGGATTGCCTACTGGCTCAGCCCAGATACTATATCATAGACAGAAGAACGGATTGCCGCGGTGCCGCCAAATCCTTGCCTCGTCATTTGTTTGTGCTCGGAAAAGAAATGGAAATCCTTCCTGACTGTTCTGCCCCAAATCTTTCTTTTCTCCATTTTTTTTATTCGAGCATGGAACAGAGGTCGAATCATTTTGCCAGGAGCAACGCGTCCGCAGCGGCAGGGGAGACGTTCGCCCGCGAACAAACAGAGCAGCCAAAGTTACAAGAACAGAGGACACAGGGCAGCATCGATCTACAGTGGCGTGCACAAATGTGAGCAACAATTGCAAGCACCGAATCCACTGTTGCAAAGTCATGACATGTACTACTGTACATCAGGTCATGATGTTGACAGGTAAAAACAGAAGCGAGTCGTTGATGGTGTGGCGGCGAATAACAAAGACGGAGTAGAAATGGTTTAAGCAACCAGGCATAGTGTAGTTTTATTCGTTGTAGCAAATGAAAACAAAGGCAACTCGTGCAGCAGACACGGGGAGAAGTCCCATTGACTAGTGTAGTTTTATTCGTTGTAGCAAATGAATCATGCCTACATACTTGTGAACACACACACATACATACGCGTACAAACAACAAGTCGTACTTTGGACTGGTTATTATTGATCTCGCATACGTGTACAGATAACACCTACACAGACACTGGTCATATTGGACTCGAGGACTCACTTTCACCTCCACATCCTACCGTGGATCAACGATGACCTTGGTGCAAAACAAAACAAGGGCCACACAAACACATAGTACTCTGTACACTGAATATATTCTTAATTCTAGATAGGAAAAAAAAGAAAAATAATAAACACTGAAAAAAGAACTAGGAAACGACGAAACGGAGGAACACGACAAGGTGGTCTATACTATGCACGGGTCTACCTCAACAATATAATTGTGTGATTAACAGAGATCATAATCTTCTGCACCAGTAGCATCTTCTGCCCCTTCTCCTTGGAGATCGATCCTGCCACCACCACACAGCGACGCTTGCCGGCCGCTTGGTCGGGTCGAGGACAGCAGGGACGATCGATTGTGCCATCACGAGCGCCGGTACTGGTGGTACCCCGGCTTGTTGGGCGACGGCGACGAGGAAGCGGCGGCCGGCGCGGCGATGATCTGCGCGCAGACCTCGGCGAAGGCGGTGAGGATGGCGGCGTGGTGGCGCGGCGCGTTGAGCGCCAGCAGGCGGCGGAGCATGCATCGGAGGCCGTCCCAGTCGCAGAGCCCCATCTCCACCACCATCTGCACCATGCTCTCACGAAAGTCCGCGCGCGGGTCGCACGACTCCTTCTCCACCGCCACGCCCACGTCTCCATCTTCTTCTTCTTCAGCAGCGGCAGAGGCCATCTTCTTCTTCTTCTTCTTCTTCGTCGTCGTCGTCTTCTTCTTGCTCGCCACGGCCTCCTTCTCGGTGGCCTTGAGCGGCGCATCCGGTGCGTGCTTCCCGTATGCGTAGTAGTGGTTGTCGGAGGAGGAGTAGGCCGACGACGAGTACCCGCCGGTGCTGCTGCGCGTGGCGGCGCAGGAGGACGAGAAGGACGCGGTGGAGGTGGCCGACGACGAGTACCGTTCGCCGCCGCCGCCGCTCCTCCTCGCCGCCGCCGCCTTGCCGGACTTGAGGAAGGACGGCAGGCTGAGCAGCCGCGGCCGGCGCGGGCGGCACCCGCACCCGGCGTCGACCACCGGCACGTACCGGCGCCGGCCCACCGGGAACTGATGATGATGGTGCCTCACGACGCCGCCGCCGCCCTGCTGCCGCGCACTGCTCGCCGTTGACATCGCCGCCGCCGCCGGCTGGTCGCTGCAACGTTGAAAGTGCTTTCGTTGCCGTGTCTCTCTGGTGGTAGTAATTGGTTGCACGTTGCACGGCGTTGTGGTGTGGAACTGCAAGTGTGTTGAAGTTTAGGTGTGGCTGCTGCCTGCCTTGTCTTGCATGCAACAAGTGTGTGTGACCTGTGACGGCGATAAGGCAAGGCGTTGCTTGTGGTTTATATATACGCATATTTGACTTGACTGGGTAGATTAATTAGGCGGTGCGGAGGGGTTAATTAAAGGATTGGTGGGGTTTAGCTGGGACATGTGGGGAGAGCCTTGCTTGTGTGGGGGCTCATCATCATTCCCCAACCTTCCAATTTCTTGACCTTCACCGTCCTCAAGTGGATTTTGTTTTCCTTTTTTTTTTATCCTTCGAATCAGAAGGTTAAAGCTCTTGGCCATGTTACAAGTTACTACTAGCAAGCTCAAGGTACA
This sequence comes from Eleusine indica, assembly GCA_030378355.1. Classification (NCBI taxonomy): domain Eukaryota; kingdom Viridiplantae; phylum Streptophyta; class Magnoliopsida; order Poales; family Poaceae; genus Eleusine; species Eleusine indica. The sequence goes on along the minus strand of CM059501.1, from coordinate 42,745,459 downwards.
GTCTACATATTGCAATTGGGGGCATCTATTGCACACATCCATAGGTCGTTTAGGGGGGCTGCTAGGAATTACTACTTCACAATCACAAGAGATCCTGCCAAAATACCAAAATTAAGCCTCTTTAATCGAGAGAATGGAAGCAATTACTGTACTATCCAATTGCTTGTTGCAAGCCTCCTCTGCCTTTTCTATTTCTTGAGATCCATGTCCCTCCTCATGTCTGTCAAGCATCAAAATTAGTGTTATCGCTGCATTTGCTTTATGCTTCCTCCAATTTTTGCTTGCGTTCGCAAATGCATGACCATTTCTGCGTTGCCGCGGGGGACACGGCGCGCGCATCCTTTATTCGTGTGCCTTGTGCTGGTGGCCGCCCGATAACTACCAGAACTTGCCTCGCTTCATTTTTCCCAAGTCTTCTTTATTTATGTTCTTTTTTTTTGTTTAGATTACAAATGCAAGTTCGACATGTATGCCTACCTGCTACAGCTACACAGTACTCTTTCTTAAATGGATGAGGACACACCATATCTTCCTTTGAATTATTTTTTAGCCTTATTCTCGAAGATAATATCATGTGATCCACGCTGGGAGCTTGAGCAGGCGCCACACCAACGACCATTTCATCAGGCCATACATAAATAAATTATACTCGAGTTTGCCACGCTTTCATAGACTCGTCTGCACATCATCCGATCTGACGGATATTTACGCGCAATAATAGTTACATGAAGGCGACGTGCAGTATGTTGGTTTGATTAATGTATCATTGCTTCTTCCTTGAATTAGCACAAGGGGGATATATAGCAGCCTATAGCTAGTAGTGGCTGCTAATCCATTTTATCTACGTGTTTCTACGGATGCACATGTACGTGGCAGTGACGGAGAGTTAGAAGCAGCTAAGTGACAGCGATTAGCGAGAATACTACAAATGGTCGCTGAGGTCTACACGTTACGGCCCTGAAACCCGCAAGCCAAGGGTTCGGTACAACACACGCGAGTACAATTACCCGGAGGGACATGTGTGCTTTGCATGCAGCAAATAAAGTTCTTTCTTGCAAGCCATGTGTATGCTTGTTTTCCGTCATTTGCGTCTGTGATGCACGTTCAGGCTTACCACTGTTGCAATGCTTATAAGCAAATAAAACTCTGCGTCTCTGCGATGCACCGTACCTACATTACGAGTAGCTTTATTTTGTACTAACACCTCGAAATAAGTTATTGTACTTGTACAAAAAATTCTATGTTAACTGGGTCATTTAATCTTTATCAAGTTTTTTTAATGTTCTTTTTTCAAATGTTTTATCACCTGAAAAATGGTTGTTCTACTTGTACCACTAGTCGATCAGATGACGACAGAAGAGCAAAACAAACCGTAGCAAGTTGGTGCATTATCCGTGAGATATCCGTTCGGGTCGTTCTTTCGAGTGATGACATATCGCCTGCTTTATTGTTGCCACTTGTCCATTACGCACGTACGTCTGGACTGAGGATTGAAAAACCGTTTGAATCACGGAAACCGGAGCCAACCGGTTTGACGAAAATCATGAAAACCACAAAAACCGGACAATAAACCACTCAAATGTCAAAATATGAATTTGAATATGATTTTAGAACAAACCGGTCGATTTTTCCGGTTTATTACTGGTTTTTCTAGTTTACCGTTCGGTTTTCGGGTTTACCGCTCGGTTTTCTTTGTTTATTATTGGTTTTCTCAGTTTGAAAATAAACCGTTCGGTTTCTTCGGTTTATCGCCCGGTTTCTTCGATTTACCGCTCGGTTTTCAAGATCTCAAAAATTTTCAAATTTTTAAATTTTTAAATTATATTAGACCAAAAACCGGTCGTCCGATCAAACCGAACCGGACTGGTTTGGTCAAAAACCATGAAAACCGAGCAGTTTTTGACGGTTTTTGAATCCATGGTCTGGACTGCCCTCCGATTAATACCTTTTTTGCTCTCCACTAACCTGCCCTCGATTATTATGCAACGTCTGGCAGCCTGTTATTTTGTAATCCTCTTGATCTCTCATCAGCGAAGCCGGTGGTGCTGAGGTATGAGCATTGTGTTATTAGGTTGAGGAATTCTGCAGTTAGCTCCAACCATCTCAAAAAGGAAAACTTTAAAACGCCAGGTAATATAAGAATCAAAGTACGGGGCAGAATCTCAACCTAAACAATTTCCTCCATTGGATGGTGTGTGTATATAGAAATTGTGCCGGTTGAACAGTTGACTGGATTTATAAATAAAAAACGGTGTAGAAAAAATTTTGTAAACCCATAGTTTTCATTGTCCTTATGTTATACATTATAGAACTAATACTCCACAAAGCACGCTGACCAACCGAAAACAACTATGAGTGCTGAGTGCAGTGTACGAAATCTTGTTTTATAGTACAACTAGAAAGGTGGCCCGCGCAAATTGCGCGTCTAGAATATATTCTATTAAAAATTTTGATATGAAAATTCATATTTATTTAAATTTTAGAACTTGGTCATCATAGATGTATGTATTATATATGATTTCTTTTTCTATTCTAGATTTATTATAATTTACCATCTCATATTTTTTATGGGACTGACAAATTTTATTTTATTTTACTCTGACCAAGTTATAATTTAGATTGTTTTTGTCTTTGAGTCACATTAATCGAGGCCTATCTCGGCTTGGTTGAAATTTGTTTTGTATCTTTTGAATTTTCTGCCTCTTAATAAAACTCATTCGTGAAAAAATTGGATTGTTTCACTTTGTACTATACCTATCCCTCTAGCACAACTTTCACCGGTGGTCACCACCATTATTTCCTTTTTAATTCTACAACATTCATCTTTTATCTTGGATGTTATAAACTCCAAGATGTGGTGTGCAATAGAGAGTTGCGCTCTTAGCCACCGAGGCTAGGTTCTTCCTATGGACGCTTATGTGGGTATTATTGATCTCAATCTCAACTACAGTTAGAACACGTACTTCGAACAACACGCTTCATTGGTTGTATGGGTAGGGCACTGATAAAGCATTACGATCACTACATCAAACATGCTACATAACTTCCTATCATAAGGGTTAATGGAAGTTTTGGCTTTATGTGGCTGATCAAGCTTGAAGAAATAGAAATATCCAAGACGGTAGAATCTGGAGCTTAGTAGTGAGTCATCGTGGGCTTTTTTTACGACACCAACCGGAGGGGATGCCTGGTAGAGATTTGTCAACTCTGATAAGGTCGGTGCCAACAATCTTCCGGCTAGGTGGTCGATGGCCTAAAAAATGTGGTCAATCCTAGATGCATACCAAAGATCATTGTTGCTTTTTTGAACAACATGGTCACTCGATGGCATAATACTTGAGATGCTAGATGTTTTTGCCTACCTCATTGAGATATTGCAATTTGTACTAAGACAGTACATTGTTTGACATTGTCACCCTTATGAATGTAGAACTAAATATTCATAAAAGATAAAATCTTGGAAATTTTTTCTCATTTTTTTCTCTTTATCAAGCAGTCATGTGCTCATAATGGATCTTCAACACATGAATGGATCTTCCAACGTTATGCAATCACTCTGGTAATTAGCTCATCCTTGTCAATACATTCATTGACGTTGAAGGATGAACATGGTTGCACCAACATCAAATCTGCTTTGGCTCTTATACATTCTCGCTGCAAGCCGCATCTATCTGTCTGATATCATCGACATGCCAATGTATGTCTATCGCAATGCACCGACAACCAAAGGTGTTGATGAATGTGTCGTGTAGGCTCATTGGCTTGTCAACTGCATGACATCAACATGCTAATGTATGTCTATTGTAATGTACCGACAAACAAATGTGTTGATGAATGTGTAGTGTAGGCTAATAGGCTTGTCAGCTACATGACGGTCGTATGTTCACGAATGCACGTATCCCTTATAAGAAAAAGAATACTCATTATTTTTTGGGTTATACCTCATTTGGAATTGGAACAATTCTACTTTGATGATAAGAATAGAAAGTAACACTAATGTACATATACAATCTATATGAGAAATATTCTTAGGACTAAATATAATTGCTCTTGGAGTATTATGGCTTTTCTTATATGGAAACCAGAATCACTTCTTTTTCTTAATACAAAAGATATGGGTCATGTTTACTATGACTTTTTTTTTTCTTAATTTGGATGGTTCACAAACAAACTTATGTCCCAAACAAAAAAAGAAATTGAATTGGTAGAAGGAAAAGCCAACTAGAGGAGGGAGATTAGGGTGGGTGAGCGTGGGGTATTATTGGATTTTCTTTGTTTTATTATTAATCCGATTTTTTTTCAAATTACATCCCTAACAAAAAGGAAAATTAAATTGGTGGTAGAAAAGAAAATCGGAGGAGAGAGATTAGGGTGCGTGGGGCGTGGGGGATTAAATTTTCCTTTCTTTTTCTATTAATTCGAATTTATCAAATTATTAATAATTTAATATATTTGTCAATTGGAGTTGGATATGAACTCTTTTCTGGCTCTTCATCTGGACGGTTCAATCTTCATAAAATCTAATGGCTTATCTTTTTTTTTTATTAACGTGATAATTTTGTGGTCTTGAGAGCGAATGTGATGGCTTTAACAGTCCAGATATGCCCTGATGCAGAGGATCTTACAATCACTCCGTAACATGATTAACCACCTATTGACGTTATATTGGTCCTACATAGTTAAGGAAGTTTATTTTTCTATTTTTTCCTTCTTTTATTTACTCATGACTGTTGTTCACGATGTATTATTATTTTCTTTTTTTTATTTCTTTGAATCGCATTATTCTGAATTTTACCAATCCATATGTTGGAGTTGGATTTGGACTCTTAATTTCATCTGCACCGTTAAATCTTCATAAAATTCAATGATCTATAGTTTATCTTTTTCTCGATTAACGTGGTAATTTCGTGGTCCTGAGAGTGAATGTGGTGGCTCTTTTTTCTCTTTAAATAAGAAGATAATAGATTGTATCGGGTTTCATAATCAATTTGACCGTAAAACTAAGATTTAATGTGAGGTAATCTCTGTCAACATAAAAACGCTCCTTTGAAGAATTCTCGGTTAGCTCTATGTACTTAGCAATGATAAATAACTAGTGAGATGGCCCACGCATTTACACGGTTCTAGATTATTGTTATCGAACTCTCATACTTTTCCTTGTTCTCGTGGTAACTAGTGGGCATCCTCTCTATATTTCACATTTTATAAATTTATTTCCAAATGATGCAAACTTTACTTTATATAAAGTCATCCAATACATCAAATTGAATCAATAGTAATTCTACTCTAATCTGTTTGTATTGCCACTGCATGTCATAGCATCCATATATGTGGTAGTTAGATGGTTTGAGCATCTCTAATATGCAACTCTAGCAGTAGTTACATTAATTCTACTCTAATCATGTTTTTTCTTAATTGACTTCCTCATGTTAATTACAAAAATAATAAATACATGAATAGCTACAGATTTTGCAATGCAGCTTATGGACAGGTTATTCCAATGTCAAGCTGGAGGCTGATATTGAAAACTTGTGCTATATTGTTGCACTTACGTCAATAGAAGAAAGGGGTACCTATGCACTTGCGTCGATTCTTTATATTGGTGAGCTACGCCAGCGAGTTCTCGATGTCGGTGGCACCTTAGATGGAAATTTGCCATGCTAATGATGATGACGCTATTTGTTTTTATAGTTCTTTGGTAAAGTAGATTACGACATGTACTTGTACGGACAGCCAATCCATTGGCAAGGGAAAACGGGGAAAAGATGGACCTAGGAGACCACTCCCGGTAACGGGAGGTGGACCAGAGCACAACAACCAGAACAAAGAAGTCCTTGTATAAATTGTTGAACTATAAAATGAATTACCCATCTTTCTCTATCAGCTTAGGGTTTTAGGTGTAACTGGTTGGTGCATAGTAGTTTAACATGGTATCAGAGTCAGAGGTCTTGAGTTCAAGTCCAGGTGACCGTATTTTCCGCTGCGCCGCTCCTATTTCCATATTTGCGCCCCGAGAGAGCTGCACGTGAGGGGAAGTGTTGAACCATAAGTGAATTGCCTACCCTTTTCTATCAGCTTAAACTTTTGGGTGAACTGGTTGATGAATAGTAGCTTAATATGGTATCACAGTCAGAGGTCTCGAGTTCGAATCCTGACAAGCACGAATTATTAAATTAAATTGTAGCCAATTCATATTCCACGTTTGCGCCAAGAGAGCTACACGTGAGTTGGAGTGTTGAAGTATAAAATAAATTGTCCACCTTTCCTCATCAACTTAGGCTTTTAGGTGTAACTGGTTGGTACATAGTATCTTAATATAAACAAAGTAAAAAAAATCAGAATTTCTTTTTTCATATTCAGTCATTCACGTGTATCATAAAGAAAAAACGAAAGAGCAACAACCTAACACGTCGATTCTTTACATTGTTGAGGTGCACCAGCGAGTTCTCGATGGTTCTCGATGTAGATGGTGTCTTAAAAATAAATTTGCCATGCTTCAGTTATTGTACTATTTTCTTGTAGTACATTGAAAAAGTAAATCTCTACATGTGCTCATACGGACAGGCACTCCATTGTCATGGCTAAACGGAGAAAAGAATGGCCTAGGGACCACTCCCGTTAACAGAAGGAGGACCGAATCACAACAGCTGGAGCAAAAAACTACTTGTATAGACGAAGTAAAAAAAATACATTTTTTTTATATTCATTCACTCATGTTTATCAAAAAAAATAAAATAAAAGTGGAACAAGCTAACGGATTGACAACTCCATATAATTAAAATACGGACTGCAGCACAATAGTTGTAGCAAAGAAGTGCAAGGACAGTCTAAGTAAAAAAAATCACTTTTTCTCTAATATTTAATCTCTCACGTTAATTACCAAAACAGAATTGCAATGGTCCCGTACGTTAGTTATCAACTAAAATTGCTATGGCACCTAACGTTGAGAACAAAAGAAAATTGTAATGGTGGGTAATTAATTAATATAAGTGAGGGTATTTTGGTCTAATATTTTCATAATGGCAGTGGTAGTTAATTTTCTTTTTTCTTTTTTCTCTGATTAACGTGAGAATTTCTAGCCCTTGAGAGCGAACGTGGAGGCTCCTTTTGTTGCTCAAATATATATATAATAGATGAGTTTGTAGAAAGGAATAAGGGACTATGATAATTATAAATGCCTTCGAAAATAAAGATCTTCATGTGGTACCTATATAAAGGGGTAGTTCTAACAAAAGATAACATAGTAAGAAGGAATTGGAATGATAGCAAACAATGTTGCTTCTGTAATGCGAAAGAGACTATCCATCACCTTTTTTTTTAATTGCATCATGCAAAGTTCCTTTTGGGAATGGTTCAGATTTGTGTAGGTTTGCATCCTCCCTATGATATAGAACATATGTTCGGTGATTGGTTTAATAGAGTAGAAAAGAAGCTAATAATAACTATTTGTGGGAGCATCTACGTTTTGTTAAACTATATGGCTTAGTAGGAATAATGTTATTTTTTATAATACTCCAATTAAATCTTATTTACAGGTACTCTTCAAGGCAACCTACTGGATCCGATTATGGGCTCCATTGCAGAGGCTTGAGGATGACAAAGAGAGAATAAATATTGTTGGGAGGATCACTTCGCAAGCCATCCTTCGAGGGTTCATCAAAGTCGAGCTGTGAATAAAAGTCAAAGTCAACACATTGTTATTCTTTTTATTTATTATTCATTATTAACCGTAACTTCGAGGTACAAGTGCTCATTGGAGGCCACAGTAAAACCAAGACCGTTCGAGTGGTACCTCCGCCCTCGGAGGATGAAGTCGTCATCCTTCGAAGGACAGCGCGCGAGGAAAGATCAAGAGCCTGTATGGCGCGAAGAGGGCAACACGTGGCACCAGCATGTGTTGTGGCGTGCGGAGCAAGGAAGGGTACCAGGAGTGCTTAAATGACTGATTTATCCTTGATGATCATTTTATACAGAATATCGAAGAATATAGTAGGTAATTAGGGACAAAATGATCATTTGCATAAGGCCTAAGTACAAGCCTATAAAAGGAACACCCCTACTTACTTGTAACGGGACGAATTTTTTTGGGAATACGTGAGAAGAGCCCTTTTGTTCCGTTTCGTACCCTTCGCAATTTTCTTTTATGTTCACTCTTTCTGTTAGTGTCATCGAGGCTCGCGTTCAGTGACACCAACAGTGGCGTCCACCGTGTTGTGAACTCGTACACAAGCTAACGATGACTCAACTCCATGGACCGCTGTCTTCGAGCGGCACACCGCCCTCACGAAGCAGCATTCTGGGAGACCCCCAATCGGCTGACGACCAGTCTACATCGCAAGTAACAAAAGAGAACACCCCCGAAGTGCAACCATCGTTTCAGGCAGAACCAGCGGGCAGCCTAAAAGACCCAGTACAGTGTCCTGAACAACCGTCGAGCTCAAACCCTCCGGGAAGCAGCACCCCAACCTCAATGACAGCAGCACAAGAGATGGAACTGTTAGTCCAAAGAGTCGAGCACCTTGAGCAACTCAAGAAACAGCTGTTGCAAGAACAATAGCTAAGAAGCGAAGCGCTGTTAGAGAGAGAGAAAGCACTACAAGAGAAAGAGTACATAGCCCAGCTCAGACTCAAGAATCTGCAACTGGCAAAAGAAATCAAAGAACTCCAGAGAACCATTGGCAGGGCAAGTCGCCATGAATCAAACCCAATGCCCGACGCCCACCAGTACCTCGAGCAAGAAGTACCACTCACACCAAGCCATCAGCCAATAGCCGCAGAAGTGCTGCCAATTCGAAGATCAAGCAATGGGCATAATCGATAAAGACTCACCTCTTTCCGAAGGGTTGCAAAGAGCCCCATACCCGCCGCAGTTCAGAACAATACCGCTAGCCAAATTCAGGGGAAATTCTGACCCAAGGCAATTCCTCATGAGCTACGAAGCAGCAATCATATCAGCAGGAGGAGACGAGGTAACACTGGCAAAGGCATTCGTTTGCGCCCTCGAAGAGTCCGTCCTCAATTGGTACTTCAACCTGCCTCCCGGGTCTCTGTACAGCTAGGAAAACATCAGGGATAAGGTGGTCGCAAGATTTCAAGGGTTCTGCACCATTATGGAACCATCCCACGAGCTGTTGAATATCGCCCAACAGGAGAATGAGCAATTACATGAGGACTATAGAAGATTCCTCATGCTTCGAGCCCAAGCCTTGAGCGTTACGGATGAGGCGGCAATAAACTCTGTACACAAAGGCATGCGAGCATGCCAGATGTCTTCATACTACGCGCGGATACCCCCGCACACCATGCAAATGTTATGCACGAAGTTCGAAGAGTATAGTAGATCGGATGTGGATTACAAGAGACGCAAGCAAAGTCAAAATAAGAGCCACAACCAATCACACAGCAAAGGTGGCTATCAAGAAAGGCAGTATAGAAAAATCAAGCAACCCACCGAACCCTCCCCTTTGTTCATTGGTCACATCGAGGAAGAGAAAGAAGACATTATGGACAGAGGCAACCAGAGCAATGATTTCAGAGGAAACGGCCAACGAGGGTGTGGCAAAGGCCGAGGCTCTCAAGTCCAGACTCGACCGGCCAGAAAGCCATACTGTTTCTACTGTGGAGAGGACAAGGGGCACAAAACTTCCACATGCCTCAAAGCAAAAGAAATCCAAGAAAGGATCAAAGCAGAAAAAAGGCTTCGTCCTTACCCAAAGCCATCAATTATACATCGCCCAACCCATGGCCCCAGCAACCATATCCGCAGCCTGCTCAACCCCACTATCACTACCCAAGCACCTACCATCATCAACTTTACGCACCATCCCCATATTTTCATCCAACTCACCCCACACAACCGCCCAGCCAATACACCCAACCCAGACAACAAATCCAGCAACCATCACCCAGCCAAGACCAGCAAAGGCAAAAGCAAGAGCCTCAACACCTACCACAGCCCAAAAAACCAGAGCCCACCCCAAACCAAGCCACAAACTTCCCAGTACAAGGTTACATTGGAATGATATGCGGAGGGTCATCTTCAGACTTCGAAAACAAAAGAAGAAGAAGAGATCACTTTCGAATGGTAAATAGCGTTTTCACAGAAGGACCTGTTATCAATTCAAAGTGGTCTCATATTCCCATCACATTCACCGAGTCAGATCTCAGCCTCAAAGCTTACCCGCATGTCGATGCATTTGTAATTGAAGCCCACATCCACACCTGGATGGTCAGCAAAATCCTTGTAGACTACGCCAGCCAGGCAGACATCCTGTTCATAAACACCTTCAAGCAAATGGGCCTCAGCAAAGGTTCTCTGCAGCCATCAAATATACCACTCATTGGCTTCGGCGGAAAAAGAATTACTCCCATGGGTACAATCTCCCTACCGGTATCGTTCGGCAACACTCAAAACCCTCGAACAGAGTATGTAACATTCGATGTGGTGGATCTTTGTCACCCATTTAATGTTATATTTGGTCGGGACACAATTAACACCTTCAAAGCCGTCATCCACAGTGCATATCTATGTATGAAGATCCCAGCAGCCGGAGGGGTTATCACAGTCAAAGGAGATCAGCAAATGGCAAGAGACATAGGAAAAGGTTATGCACCAGGGGAAAGAAACTGCAACAACATACACGTTTTCAGCCAAGAGCAGCTAGAGGATGAAGAGAGAGCTCAAAAAGCTCATGAGCAGCATAAAGCGAATGCAGGAGAAGAGACACGATGTCTCGACAGAGAGAAGGTCGTAGTGCAGCCAGACGAAGAAACCAAAAAAGTACTCCTTGACGAACAAGTCCTTGGCCAGTTCATCACTGTAGGCTCTGGTTTAGACTCCAAAGAAGAGAAAAAACTACTAGCATTCCTTAGTAAGAACAAAGATGTATTCGTCTGGTCTTCAGCAGACCTCGAAGGCGTGGATAGAAGCATCATAGAGCACAAGCTATAAGTCGACACAAAGATCAAGCCAAAGAAACAAAGGCTTGAAAGATGTCCGATGAAAAATTAGAAGCTATCAGAGCGGAAGTCTAACGGCTCCTTGATGCTTCTGTTATCCGCGAAGTCAAATATCCATCTTGGCTGGCAAACTGCGTAATGGTGAAGAAAAAGAATGGGAAGTGGAGAATTTGTATAGACTTCACAGATCTCAACAAAGCTTGCCCCAAAGATGATTTCCCATTGCTCCAAATTGACAAAATCATGGACGCAACAGCTGGGAGCGAGCTGTTGTCACTGCTCGATTACTTCTCCGGCTATCATCAGATATGGCTAAGGAGAGAGGATGAGGGAAAAACAAGTTTCATCACACCCTTTGGTACTTACTGTTTCATAAGAATGCCCGAGGGATTGAAAAATGCCGGCCCTACATTTTGCCGCATGACTCAGAATGCCTTCGAGTCACAGTTTGGAAAAAGCGTACACGCTTATGTGGACGATATCATAGTAGCAAGTAAAGTAAAAGGCAACCATATCTCAGACCTCACGGAAACATTTGCAAACCTTCGAGCAGCAAGGTTAAAACTGAATCTGGAGAAGTGTGTTTTCGGCATCCGGAAAGGAAGAGTACTCGGTTGTCTGGTGTCAGCCAAAGGCATCGAAGCCAACCCAGACAAAATCAAAGCAATCATCCAAATGCAAGAACCCTAGTGTCGAGAGGATGTGTAGAAACTCACAGGCAGAATGGCGGCACTAAACCGGTTCATATTCAAATCAGCTGAGAGAAGCTTGCCCTTCTTCCAAACACTTCGAGGGGCTCAACGCTTCGAATGGGGTCCAGAGCAGCAAAGAGCCTTCGTAGAGTTAAAAAAATATCTCGAGAAGCAATTAAAGCTCACCAACCCACAACCCGGGGCTGTGCTGCTGTTATATGTCGCTACATCCCATTCAACGGTCAGTGCAGTCCTTGTATAGGAAAAGAAAATAGTCAAAACGGTTAAAGGGGAGTCGAAAGAACTCCTGGCGCAACTACCGGTATACTATGTCAGCGAGGCACTGTCCGCCTCCAAGAGGCTATATTCCGAGATGGAAAAAATCACATACGCGGTAGTCATGGCCCCCAGAAAGCTGCGACATTATTTTCAGGCTCACCACATCAAAGTGCTCACCAGCCAACCACTTAATGAAATATTTGGCAACCGAGAAGCTTCGGGAACAATTAGTAAATGGGCCATGGAACTCTCAGAGCATGTAGTAGACTTCAAGAAACGCAGTGCCATCAAGTCTCAGGTACTTGCTGACTTCATAGCAGATTGGACAGCTCCGTAGCATGTAAAAAATCAAGCATGGTCTAAGCCAGAGTGGACAGTGCGCTGCGACAGAGCTTGGGGACTGGCCGGGGCAGGAATAGCAGCAGTAGTCACCTCGCCCACGGGCGTGAAAATGAAATATGCTGCAAGGCTCGAGTTTAGTAAAGAAACGGACAAGTGCACCAATAACATAGCAGAGTATGAGGCAGTACTACTGGGGCTCAAGAAACTGAGAGCACTCCGAGTCCAGAGGTGCAGAATTAGAACAGATTCTAAGATCGTTGCCAGTCAATACGACAAAGAATTCACAACCAGGGACCCATTGCTTGAGAAATACCACCACACCATCTGAAGTATGGAAAAGTATTTCAAAGGCTTCGATATATAGTATATCGAGAGAAAGTTCGACACAGAGGCAGACGAGCTTGCCAAGTTGGTAGCAAGACAAGAGGCAATACCACAAGATGTGTTCTTTCAAACAATCACAGAACCTTCGATCAAAACAGTCCTCTAGGACCACAAGCAAATACACGCAGTAATCAGCGAAGACTGGAGAACTCAAATCATTGCGTACCTCAAGGGCTTTTACGAGCCAGACACCGAGTCAGAGGCCAAAAGAATGCAGCAAAGGGCCAGGAACTACAGAATCATCGAGGGTCAGTTGTACAAGTCAGTAATTTGCGCTCCACTACTCAAGTGTGTAAGCAAAATGGAGGGCACCTAGCTACTCAGCGAGATACACGAGGGAATCTGCGGAGCGCATATTGGACCTCGGCCATTAGCTACAAAGGCAGTTAGGCAGGGTTTCTTTTGGCCATCTATGGTCAAGGACACCGCAGAAATAGTAACAAGATGTGAAGCCTGTCAAAAAATCTCAAATAGGCAGTCAGCACCCTCGCAGCCAACGCAACTCATAGCCCCATCATGGCCTCTCCAACGCTGGGGAATCGACATCGTCGGACCCCTACCCACACACCGGGGAATTACAGGTGGGCAGTTGTAGCACTAGAATATTTCACCAAGTGGATCAAAGCAAAACCAATCACAAGCATCTCGGCAGCAACAATCAGAAAGTTCTTCTGACAAAATGTCATCTGCCGCTTCGGAGTGCCAAGGGACATAACAGTCGACAACGAAAAACAATTCGAGAACAATATGTTCAAAGAATTCTGTCACTCCATCGGAACCAAAGCTGAGTTCGCGTCAGTATATCACCCCCAGTCGAACGGAGCCGTCGAAAGAGCAAACAACCTTATATTCAAGGCAATCAAAAAGATACTCCTCGATGACAAGAAAGGAAAATGGGCAGAAGAACTGCCAAGGGTCATATGGTCACACAATACGACCGAAACCAGGGCAACCAAATACTCGCCCTTCAGGTTACTTTACGGTGAAGAGGCAGTCACGCCCGAGGAGATTTTGCACCAAAGTCCCAGAACCTTCAATGCAAAACCAACACAGCCTGCAGAGGCGGAATCAAAGGATCTGATGGAAGTTGACAGACTGGACGCAGTTGTCAACCTTGAAAAGTATCAATCAGAAACACGCCACTGGAGGGATCAAAAAGTCGCATCCCGAGCCTATGCAGTATGAGACCTAGTTCTACTCCGAAGCCCTAAAATAGAAAGCAAAGACAAGTTAGAACCCAAATAGGAGGGTCCATACATTGTGGCAAAATCAAACAGGCCCGGAGCGTACAGGCTCCAGACTTTGCAAGGAGAAAAGTTGCCGCATTCTTGGAACACAGACAACCTTCGAAGGTTTTACGTATAAGAAAAAGCACCACTCGAAGCATGTAAAAAGCCAAGCATAGCACGAAACTATAAGTGCTACCTTGAGCTTAGTTGGTAGATTTTCTTTTTCAGGCTTTTCTTTTCTAGGCAATTATGTAAAGGACTGTACTCTTTTCCTCACAAGGGGAACCCTTCGCAGGGGTGAGGTTTTTAACGAGGCGGATCCTACGTAAACCCTAGCTAAATCTATAAAGCTACCTTCCCCAAAGCGTAAAGCCTCGCTCAGCAGAACACGTCGAAACAACTCCCACCATGGAGATTGAAACATTTGACGAAGAGCAAAAAGCTCTCAAGTCATAGCTGCCGCACTGGCCAAGCCCGAAGTGCTAAAACCCGTGCAGCTAGCTAACTTAGCGAAAAAAATGCTAAGGGGCTCGTTGCAGCCCAAACCCGTCGAAGGGTTCATCCTAAAACACCTCGCCCCTAGCACTTCGAGGGGGAGGGTGGCGTTTTTCAAAAAACTTAGCGAAAAAATGCTAAGGGGCTCGTTGCAGCCCAAACCCATCGACGGGTTCGCCCTAAAACACCTCGCCCCTAGCACTTCGAGGGGGAGGGTGGCGTTTTTCAAAAAACTTAGCGAAAAAATGCTAAGGGGCTCGTTGCAGCCCGAACCTATAGAAGGGTTCGCCCTAAAACAGCTCGCCCCTAGAACTTCGAGGGGGAGGGTGGTGTTTTTCAAAAACTTAGTGAAAAAATGCTAAGGGGCTCATTGCAGCCCAAACCCGTCGACTGGTTCGGCCTAAAACACCTCGTCCCTAGCACTTCGAGAGGGAGGGTGGTGTTTTTCAAAAACCTTAGCAAAAAATGCTAAGGGGCTCGTTGCAACCCAAACCCGTCGAAGGGTTCGCCCTAAAACACCTCGCCCCTAGAACTTCGAGGGGAAGGGTGGCATTTTTCAAAAAACTTAGTGAAAAAATGCTAAGGGGCTCGTTGCAGCCCAAACCCATCGACGGGTTCGTCCTAAAACACCTCGCCCCTAGCACTTCAAGGGGGAGGGTTGTGTTTTTCAAATAACTTAGCGAAAAAATGCTAAGGGCTCGTTGCAGCCCAAACCCGTCGACTGGTTCGCCCTAAAACACCTGGCCCCTAGCACTTCGAGGGGGAGGGTGGCGTTTTTCAAAAAACTTAGCGAAAAAATACTAAGGGGCTCGTTGCAGCCCAAACCCGTCGAAGGGTTCGCCCTAAAACACCTCGCCCCTAGCACTTCGAGGAGGAGGGTGGCGTTTTTCAAAAAACTTAGCAAAAAAATGCTAAGGGGCTCGTTGCAGCCCAAACCCGTCGAAGGGTTCACCCTAAAACACCTCGCTCCTAGCACTTCGAGGGAGTAGGTGGCCTTTTTCAAAAAAAAACTTAGCGAAAAAATGCTAAGGGGCTCGTTGCAGCCCAAATCCCGTTGAAGGATTCATCCTAAAATACCTCGCCCTTAGTAATTCGAGGGAGAGGGTGGCATTTTTCAAAATTCAACGTCAACGCTAAGCAAATCATAGCAACACAAACCTGGCAAGACATAATTTATTACAATTGCAGCTAACGAATGTTTACATCAAAAATCATAATCAATGGGTTCTTCTTTTACAACGACCCTAGAGGCTAACAACTGGAGAAGCAAAATCGACCATTCATCGGCAGCGTAACCAGGCGGATGGGGGCAAGGATTAGGTCTCGAGCCCCCGGCACCAAGGACACCCGAATCTTAGGCATTTCCACTAGTTGGAACCGGCGCTTGCGAAAAGGATTTAGTAATATTCGTCGGCAAATTCAACACGGAGCTAATTGATCGCTTCGCCACAGCAAGCCACGGATGGGACGACCGCGGAATAGAGGCGTCAGAACCTTCGGTGCTCAAGGATTTCTCGCTTTGCTTCGGATGCGGAGACCCCGGTCCTCGCTCCCTGCGCAGTCTGTCTACGGAGACTCCCCCACCACGGGACCTACCCCTACCCCGACGACCAAGTGTGGACGACGCACTAGATGAAGCGCCACAATTAAATAATCCCCCACACAAACCACACCGGTGTCCAAAGTCACCAAGTGTGCCTTGGACGAAGATGCGCACTCGGGGTACTCAAGTCTTTCAGCCTCCGCCGCAACATCTAACGCCTCAAAACCGCTCAAGCTAGCCTTTGAACTACTCAAAGTGGGCGCCGGCATAGAAGCGTCATCCATTAAAGACGAGGACCCTTCGCTCATCAGGCCCAATATGCACAACGCGGAAGATCCACTAGAAGCATCCTCTTCGGATTCCCGCGCAGGCGACATGAAGGACACCTGCGCAGGGTGAAGTAGGCATGTCAAAATTATAGTTACAAAATTTCCCTCAGGACCCCCCCAAAAAGTACGTTATATCAACACAACAACTACAAATAATCCTAAACCTCGCTCGGTGTAGCCTTTGATCCACCCTCCGAAGTACCAGCCTTTTCTGTGGCATTCCTCGAAGTGCCTTGGCCCCCCGAAGGATCTTCAGCCTGGCTGTCATCGCTCCTCGATGAGCCGCGCATCTGCACAGGCACAATCAATTTCAACTTCGAATGCCGCACGAATAAATGAAAATACAATGCACAAACAGAGGTATAACCTAAGCAAGTTTCTCAATGGCAGCCTGTCGAGCGGCTTCGCAGCCGTGATCACGCCAAAATTTCATGGCAACGCGTTTAGCCGCGGCGATGGCCTCCGGCGACAAGCCGTCCTGAGCGTCTGCCCTAATCGGAAAGTTGCGCTTTCCTAGGGCATGGAAGTCGTCGCAGCCTTCGCGTTCCAGCAGCCCGAAAGCGGCCTCCACAGTATGTAGCACGCCGAAATTGTTGTACTTGTCCATCACCCCCCGGGAGAGCTTCGAACTCAGACTTTAGCCAGCCAAAGAAAACAGCTTCACTGATTGCAGCCCCATCGATCAATGACATGGGCTCAGCACCAACATAACCTAAAGCCTCGCAATATTGATGGTGTGCGGATACAGCCTGGGCAGCGAAACCATAATTGCGAGTCGATCGGTCATGCTTCAAAGCTGTGTTCTCATTTTTCAAAGCTGCGATCTTAGCCTCAGCAGCTTCCAGGCGACTTAAGCTGGTCTTTAATTCAGCAACCTACGACCGCGAAGCATCAAGCTCCTTTTGCATGCGCATAGCTTCAAGCGCAGCCTCATCCTTCGCAGACCGAAGGTTGTTAAGCTTCTCCTTCAGCAACATATTCTCTGTTGCAAGCGAATTCTTCTCCTTCTCCAACGAAGCTAGCTCCGTGCAAGTCTTCTCAGAAGAAATCCGCACGAGGGTGTGGGCCTGAAACAAAACAATAGTCAAGATAACCCTGTCACAAAACTCAACCAAAAACAGTACAACATTTTTTCATACACTATCAAAGCCAAGCATACTTACATGTCTCAAAACATGGCAGAGATTACGCCGCAAGTCCTCGGCTCCAAACAGCTGAGCCCCCTCGGCTATGAAAGCATCAGGAGCCGAGCATAGATTAGCCCAAGCCTTGGGATCAGCAAAATCCTCATACCCCTCGGGCAGCCCCAAGCCTCTACCCGCAGACCCTCCAGAGGTTTCAGCCCCAATCAAAAATTGACTTGGACTCAAAGGTTCAGGGCGAGCAGAAAATTTTTCTTTAACACCAGCAAGGGTGTCCGTGGCCTCCGTATCCATAGCTCGACTCCTCGCGGGAATAACGGAGGGACTCGAAGCTGGCGCATCAGCAGCACCGCCCGTAGCAGGGGGAGACACCACCACCACGTCATCCTCCTCATCGTCATCGTCGTCGAAAGCATCCGCCATCGCACCGGCGCGTACCAAAGTCCCAAACGGCGCGGAGGCAGGGGGCAGACGAGCTCGAAGAGTCCCGGCGAAGTTCTTTAGCCAGCGCACGCTTCAGAGGGACCTTCGAAGTTTCCTCCTCCCTTTTCCTCTTCCCAATCTACAGGGGAGGCTTCGTCGGACACTTCTCCTTTCTGGCCTTTTTGGCCCCCGTTGCCTTGCCAACATCTGAACCAACATTACCAGGGGGCCGGTTCCACTTCATCCGAGGTCCTGGCGCGACACGAGCGGGATACTTCACACCGGCCAATGTTAGGACACGGTTAAGCCGGCCCCTGTGCGAAGTCCGCTCGCAGGTGTGTTTGTGCTCCTCGCGAGTGCAAGGCCCCACCACAGCCTCACTGGCACACTACAGGAAAACCAAAAACTCTTCATCACCAAAACCCTGTTTATCCACGGGCACCTCTGGGAATGGTATGGTGATGTCAGGCCTCGAGGGGATCTTCTTCTGAATAAATCCGGGAATTAAACACCCCTCACGTAGTGGCCACAATTCGCAGCCACGAACTCTTCGACGAGGTCCCGGTCGCTTGAGTTGAACATAGCGACATGGAAGGCAGCCTCGTTCTTACAGCCCTTGGGCACCCTGCCTTCCATGGATCGTGGCTCGCAGGGAGTTAGCTTTGAAGCTAAGGGAAAAGTAGTTTCCCCTCTCTCATCTGCAGGATTAGTTTCCGTGGCGACCTTCACATACAGCCAGCACTCATGCCACTTGTCGCTCCAGCGGTTTCGGTTGCACTTAACAAACTGATTGTCGCGCTTGAAGCGGGGCACGAAGGTCACGCAGCCAAAGTCAGCCTCGTGCACCACGCCATCAATCTTGATAGTCTTCGGTTGATAGTGAGCGCGGTAGTATTTACAAAACACTTCAATATTAGGTTGGCCCTGATAACTCAGTAAGCACCAGGCGAACTTGCTTAGCATAGCCATCCCGCTGGGGCTGATATGATGGAGCTGCACATTGAACCTGCTCAGCATGTCGTTCACAAAGGTTGAGCAAGGAAATCGAAGGCCAGCAGTGAAGTGATCTTCAAAAACCATGGCCTCGTCTTGAGCAGGGCACGGGGTAACCTCCTGACCAGCCAGCCAGGCTCCTCCAGAGGGAAAACACCCTAACTCGGCAAGCCTATGTAATTTGGGGGCATCAAGACGAGATCGCCCGAAAATGGAGGTCCGAGGTCTGAATCCCTCGTGGTCTTTCCCCTTCCCCTTTCGGCCCTTTGGCAGGCCAAAATCATCAGCGGGCAGTAGATCGCTGATATCGGCATCCACGTCCCCTAGGTCCTTGTCCACCGGACCAGAGCTCCGAACCCTGCGGCTCGAACCTTGCCCTTGGGTGTCAGTGGTAACCCTTCCAACACCTCGGGGAGCGAAATCCTTGTCACCACACCCTTCCTCATCGTCCTTCTCATCATCCTCCTCCTCATCATCTCCATCGTCCTCCTCTTCATTATCTTCAACTTCTTTCAATGGGTCCCGACCATGATCATGACTCAGCCCTTCGGGAGCAGTAGCAAGGTTATCCTCCAAGCTCCTAGCAAAATCCACCTCAGAGTCGCCCTCACTTGCAGCGGCATCGACAGCCATCAAAGGCAGGTTTTCCTCAATAGCAGCCTCGTCAGGGCACGCAGTCTGCATAATTCGAGCCATACCTTCAGATCCCGGAATTAAACACAAAAGGTGAGCTCCGTATGAACCTGGAAACTAGTCCCAACTATTGCAAGGAACACTTCAAAGTAAGAATCCACGCATACCGAGTTAGCTCGAATGCGGCCTCAAAAGCAAAAACCACCAAACAGCAGCGTGAGCGCACAAAGCTAGGGGAAGCTAGAGTACTAAAAAGCAAATCACAACAGAAGCTTCGTAGACCTTTACCCCCCCCCCCCCACACCCCCCGCTTATATAGTCGGGTAAAAACGGACGAGCATTTACTGCGGAGCCTCGAGAGTCGAAGCCGCAGTAACACAAAATTTAAAGCGAAAGACAAAGAGTCACGACACCCAAGATAGCCAAGCGTTACCTTCGAGAGAGCTGGGTGAGCTCCCAGAAGACGACTTGCTTTCCGAAACAATTACTGTTCAAACCCTAGTCATAATCGCAGGCATAGTGGAAGCTCAACGGACAAGTAACTAGTAAAAATAATAATTTTCCATCGTAGTTATTCTCCTTTTATAGGCAGAAGTCCTGGTAGCTTCGTTCGAAAAGCCCAACTTTGATACTCGAAGGGTGGCGTTTTGGTAAGAGATCCCGGCAAAGCGAGGGTTTTGGCCCATCAAAGTTGGACCCACCCCTCGAGGGGCTACTGTTGGGAGGATCACTTCGCAAGCCATCCTTCGAGGGTTCATTAAAGTCGGGCTGTGAATAAAAGTTAAAGTCAACACATTATTATTCTTTTTATTTATTATTCATTATTAACCGTAACTTCGAGGTACAGGTGTTCATCAGAGGCCACGGTAAAACCAAGACCCTTCGAGCGGTACCTCCGCGCCCTCGGAGGATGAAGCCGTCATCCTTCGAAGGATAGCGCACGAGGCAAGATCAAGAGCCTGTTTGACGTGAAGAGGGCGACACGTGGCACCAGCACGTGTTGTGGCGTGCGGAGCAAGGAAGGGTACCAGGAGTGATCAAATGACTGATTTATCCTTTATGACCATTTTGTACAGAATATTCGAAGAATATAGTAGGTAATTAGGGACAAAATAGTCATTTGCATATGGCCTAGGTACGAGTCTATAAAAAGAACACCCCTACTTACTTGTAACGGGACGAATCTTTTTGGAAATACGGGAGAAGAGCCCTTTTGTTCCGTTTCGTACGCTTCGCAATTTCTTTTTATGTTTACTCTTTCTGTTAGTATCATCGAGGATCACGCTCAGTGACACCAACAAATATCATATGTTGAAGGTTAGAGACGGTGGCCATAGAGATTTTCGTCAACTATGAATAAAGATTTAGCAATAAAATTTGCTTTTGATATCTTTCATCTGAATCTTGTAATGGTTGGCTTGCTTTACTTTATCATGACACATGTATGTGCTGCACAATTTATAATAATGGGTCGTAGCTTCTTTTGAAGCCAAGGCTAAAACTCATTTACCGTTATCTAAAAAATAAAAACACTCCACAGTTAAAATCAAAGTTATTTTGATCACAAAAGCTGGGTTAAATGATCAGATTCTTAATAAACCTAGTATTTTCTTTGGAATTTACTCAACTGAGGTGTGTCCATTGGTCTACTTGCTGTCCAGTAAGCTGGATAGGATTGGAGTCGGACGGACCAGAAGCCGACTCGGAAATCAAGAGAAGTGACATGCCAGGCTGGGAATTTAAGCTCCATCGGGATCCGAGGTAGACGACGAGATCGAATCCGATCCCCTCGGATTCCGCAGCGGGACAACCTTGGCTTGGGTGCTCGCTTGCTCCATTCGACAAGCGAGAAGCACACAGAAAAGCTTGTGCCACGGCGATAGTTCGTGCCCGCCTCGTCGCCGTGAAACACGAGCCGGTTGTGCTTGTGCACCGCCGAGCATTATTGCGACAAGATCCCATTTTCACTACCCAACCACGAGTGTCCAATTCCTAAATCAGCTGTGTATAATATGTTTTGGTCAATGTTCACCGATCGTGAGCAGCACATGCATACGCAGATACGAGCGCGTACACGTAGCACTGCCCGAGATCGTACGTGCGCGCGGGATGGCAGAGTGCGTATCCACTGTTGGGTATTTCACCCGTCAGCAGGTGCTCTGGATGACCGGCAGTCAAAGCATGTCAGCGAGTGGGCCTGCTCGGCGGCTCCTGGCATTGGACTGGCATTCATCACAAGATTCAGATTCAGACTCCTGGCTCGGCTGTTTTCTTTGGCTGCGAGTCCGTCATCATCGCTGCAGCAGAGCAGCGGGGCCACTCGACCTCCGACTTCGAGGCAGAGATGGTTGCAGCAGCACCAGCTACGCCGGGCAGCCGTCCTCCTCCTCCTCGTGCTCGTGATGGCCAGTAATGGCAGCAACATCTCTCGTCGGCGGTCAAAATGGCCAGTAAAAATCAGATGCGGTTTTGGGCAGACCACTAGCAGAGGCCACCCGTAGTAATTATCGCCGCCGCACGCTGTGAAACCAAACCCTGTCACCGCGCCCAAGCCTGCCCGAGCGGCCGAGCCTGTCTCCATCGTCATATAGATAGATACCCACATAGTACTGTACTTTCGAGTTTTCATCCTAAACATAATCATGATATCGTGTCTGAATATACAGTACAAGATGCATGAACCGGCATCAAGGCAATGCTTGCCGCTGCAGAGATGATGCACAATCGCTTCATCAGAGCCTGCTCATCGTGTTCCCTCCCGCCATCGATTGGTTGGGAAGCGTTCGGCCAGGGCAGCAACGGCGGCCATATGTCGTCGTCGTCGAGATGATGATGCGTTGGTCCATATTCCGTAAGGCCATCATTTCTGTTCCAGAAGACACACTGGCACAGCTCCTCACACGGCCCTCGATGTTTATTCCCTTGCAGCGGGCAGGCCGCCGGTCTGGACATTCTCGGTAGCAGAGATGCGCAAGCGTCTTCTCGGCGCGGGCTCCTCGACCAGCGAGTAGTAGCACATTTCTTCTGTTGTTCGCTGATAATGCGAGGCCCACGGAATTATTGCCCTTTCCCTATGCATTCCTCCGTCGGCAAAAGTAAATTGTTTTGCAGTTGTCCGCGAGGATATATTCAGAACAGGGGCTAGTCAAAGTTACAGTTGTTTGATCACTTCTCAGCTCGATTTTTCTCCACATTCTGGTTCTTGTGCGCACCAGCTTGTCCTGAAGATAAGAATCGCACGCGTATTATTTGTTCCGTTGGGCTATAAAGTTCTACTGCTTCATGTCATTTGAAGGCGCAAACGGTGTTATGAAGGGAATAAATCTCCTAGTGTCACGGCAAGAGCTGCCTTCCGATTCCAACCCGTGCATCTGCGCCTGAAATCATGATGTTTCCTCCTACCTGACGAAGCCCCGGCCATGAGCCATGACTCAGGCGATGAGCCACAGCATGCCAATGCTGCAGGTTTTCCAGCTAATAAATCGAGAGGGCCTGAGATCTACTACTGTAGTTAATGAGAGAGTGAGAGATTTGGATTCAGAGAGGGATCGGAGGAGAAACCGCGGAGGTTCGTCAGAGGTTGCAGATGAGGCTGTAAAATTTGTCCGAAAAATATTCTGGTCCACACTATAGCTGCGCTGCCTGGCTCCGCCGAGGGAGGGAATTATGGGCCTGCCGGGACGATGAGGACGCTGATGATGCAAACTTTTGTTCAGCTTCTTCAGACTGCTCATTTACCGTAGTACCTCGCCTCTTTCGTGCTACTACTTCAATGCTTGCTGCTCAACTCCTCATCCATCAACTACCGTTGCGTTCAATAGATTTGATGCGTTCAGATGTGGGCATGCAATACTGTATTTTCTTTTAGTGCCATGCTTACATATTTTTCTCTTTCATAGAATCTGCTGATCTGGGATTCACATACTAGTAGTTCATGTCATGATGCCCTTCGTTTCTGCAACGGTACTCTGACCAGGGTTGGAGAATGCGGTGAGGGCGGCGAAACCGGTCGGCACCGAATTAATGAATTGGCCGGTTTTCGGCCAAATCGGTCGGTTAGCCGGTCGAATTCGAATTTGAATTTGGCTGGACGGTTGGAACAGCTAACCAGCGGGTTTGGCCGAAAAGCCGGCCGGTAGTAAAAAAAAGTTAAAAAATCTTGAAAAATAGAAAAATGATGTAAAAAATATAAATTTTGATAATAACTTTGATAATAATTTATAATAATATTATACATATATACAAAGCATATAAAAAACAAGTAATATATGGTCTAACTAATAGTAACATAAGTATATTATACATATGTACAAAGCATATAAAAAACAAGTAAATTACATACGAACGGATCGGGAGATTCGGGAGCGCTGCGCGTCGGTGAGGATAAGGTTATATTTCTTTTTTTTATTTTTTTTCTTCTACTTTCATTCTTTTAATTTTTTTGGAGGTCAAACAATGTTTATTTCATATGATTTCTTCACCATAGTTCATCATAAAAGATCTAGTTTTTTATCATAATTTTTATATAAATTTTTTCAAATTTTCAAATTTATTCAAATTTAACGACCGGTTTCCGCCGGACCGGTCAAACCGGACCGGACCGGTTTGACCGGTTTTCACCGTATTTTTCAACCCTGACTCTGACAACGGAACAAAAGAATTTCTTCACCCATGATCTCAGAAAGTATTTTAGCACCTGTGCTTCTATGACTAAACTGAACAATTCATGGTAACACATAGAGGAGCACCATGAGTTCTGGTCCTAGAAATGTTCTTACGAACATCTAAAAGTACTTGTGCTGGTCAATTCGTGGTTCAAACAGTATCATTGTTATAGCAGAGACTGAAACTGAAGAAAAGTTCATAAAGCATCTGTACCAGTTACTACGGAAGTTACACGAAAGAGATGCCTATCCTTACCATGACGTGGTAAGATCCGTGCACTTGTCAAAATTATGGCCTTTACTGAACGTGAATTGGTATTACTGCGGCACTAGCGTCGCTGTGGGCCTACGGTCTCCAAACTGATTAATGCTTTAGCGGCAGGACTCAGGAGCATCTGATAAACTGATAGATGCCGAGCGGCAGCCGGAGCAAATGCTTGTGAACATGACTTGGTGAGTTTACTTTGCACTGGGTACGTACACATGGATGCGACGAAGCTGGCTGGGGTCAGGGACTCAGGCGCCATAGCTCGCCAAGTTCATATCATCCATCGGACCATCCATGGGATGATGGAAGGCCGATGGATAAATGTTTGGGGCACTGTGATGCTCGTACAAGGACTTGGCCGAGCCTAGAAAAGGTTTGGACTGTAAACCGGGAACCTCTGTGTCAGCCCATACAAATCGAAACGCACACTGCCTATCAGAAATGGGCCACATGTGTAGCCGCATTAGAAGAGAGGGCCCGTCAGCTGAGAAGTCTGAGATAGATGCGGTAGCCCAGCCCAGAGAAGAAGCCCGTGAATTCGGCACCAAATTAGGCCTTGGAATGCAAAACAAAAGTTTGTGGGCATAGCTGACACAAGTGAACAAGACCTGTAGTGTATTTTACCCTTTTTTTTTCTTTTCTTTCTTTCTGTTATTTTATACCAATCTTTCTTTCTGTTGATGAAATGGTAAAGGGTGCTATAACATGATAGTTCAAATTCTAAGATAACTTAGGGTGGCACACTCGTAACAATGCTCAATTTATGATTTTCATAGTATATTCAAGAGGGTAAATATAATTTCCTTTAGATTTTAAGAAAAACCAGGCCCCTGTTGTGTTGTCCAAAGCTCTGTCACGAGCATGAATCTTTTTTTGGGAAAGGTTGTTTGTTGTACAAGAAAGGTCCTTATTGAGGGCTGGGCTTAGAAGTGAGAGATGCATGACGCTTGTGGATGTGAAGTGGGTCACGGTGTAGGTTATGTTTCCCTCTGTATCTAACAAGAGGTTGGATGATACTAACTCTGTCCTTAAATATAACCATTCTATGTTAGAAGAGAGAGTGTTCAGATTCATAATATCTCTCATGTATCTAAACAATTTTATGTCAAGATTTATTAAAGATGCTATGAATCTAAACTTAGTCCATAAATACTTATATGTTAGGACGGAGAGAGGAAAGAGTTGATTCGGTTAGTAGCCACGTGGTTCGAAAAGACGATGACTCCCAAGTTAAATGGGAAGCTAAAAGTGGACTTACTAGACCTTATGATAAAAGAAGCTTTATCTTGCAAGTTAATACCAGCAAATTCTTATGGTGATATGCTATTTGCGGTAAAAATTAAGACATAGTTGTGCGAATTTTAATTTGTTATTAGATAATTACATGAATGTCCCTACTTTATACCTTAATTATGAATTGCCCATCAAAGTATGGGCAATTTGTGCAACGACTTAGTGAAAACAGGGCGGTGGTGTAAAGTTGAGAAAAGAGGATAAATTCATAGTTAACATAGAAAATAGGTGTGACCATACAATTGCCCCATTGTCAAGGAGATGTCTTCATATGAGGATGTTATTGTTATTGTTTCAGCAAATACATTTTTATTGTTCAAAATATATAACTGAACCGAATGTAAAATTTCAGTTAACTGAAAACTAGCAAATTGAGTGATGATCTTGAGAGTGATCGATCAAGAGTTCTAATGCTACTACAGTATCATTAGTATTAGTCAAATAAGCTCTACTAAATCTCTTCCGGGGAGGAAAAGGATTGGAATCAACAGTGATATCTGGAGGCCAAGTCTCCACTTCAATCTGAACGCCGAGTCGCCCAGTGCCATGAAAAGGAAATGCTCGATCGGGCAATTTGCAGACCGTTCCCACTTCTGCCGAATCAATCTTTCCTTTTCGTTCCCCACTTTATCTATCCATCCATGACAGTGCCGGCAAGTGCCAAGTCAGAGACACGAGACATCCGTTCCTCTTTCCTGCTCCCTTATCTCAAACTGAGACCGTTTCGATGTAACGCAGCCCCGGGCGTTGTCTGCTCCCTCCAGCTGATTCCGTCCGGCCATGGCCCACCGGACGGCGACTGCTGCAGTGGAAAGGTATATATTAGACTGTTCTCCACAAACCAGTCTTCCTCACTCTGCTGGCCATGGACGTGTGCCGCACTGCCGTATTAGCTCTGTCATGCCGTCCACGCCTCGTCTGCTGCTCGTACCCGACCGGGGTCGCTGCAGTTCATGCCTCAGATTTTAACTCTGGATTGAAATGGAAAATAGAGTCTGGATCATCTTGGAGTGCTATGTTGTGTACTCCTCTGTTGTGTTTTTATTATCGCGGGCTAGTTCAAGTTCAACTTTGAACTAACTGATGTGGACGCAGTTCAAGGTTTGCAGACTCCTTTGATCTGTACACCGAACGAGCATGTGCTCCCATGTGCCCGAATCTCCACGCGCGACATGCGACGGGGTTAGTTAAGAGACGAGACAACCTGAACGCGCGCTGAGTGCTGCCAATGATTGGGCGTTCTGTCCCTCCCTCCTTCGTCGCATATGCTTGTGCGCCACCAAACCGCCGCCGCCGCCGTCCACATTTGACCGTCCAGCCGTTGCGCGGTTACGCCAACCCAACAGTTTTAGCAGTGGATCGCGCATGTGGCAAGGCTTAAATGAAAGAGATAGTATAAAACAAAATCTAGCAGCTCGATTTGAACATAAATGTAGCAAGGCCTGCTGTTATGATTTCCCATTAGTACACCATTAATTTTCATTGATCTGATTAATCGCGTACTAGTAGTATCTCGTTTTCACTGCATCTGCTCCATCTATCATGAGTTCATGATCACCCAATAAGAAATGAAAAGTAAAAAAAGAGAGAAGAAATCCTCTGTTTCTGGTCTTGATGCTATCATCTCTTTTGCAGCTGCTAATCCTACCAACATAGTATTTACACAGTTACAACCCAAATCAAAACACAAAAGAAGTCAATTCGTCGTGTTCTAATACACCAGTCACCAGCTAATGGAGCAACAAAGTAATGGTAAAAAAAAAAAAGGCAAAAACGAATCTAAAGCAAAAAGATTTTCACGGGAGGTGTCACCGTCACCGTCCGAAGAGCGCCCCGACGAAGCCGAGGCAGCCCATAAGCAGGCGGCAGAGCGGGCCGCGCCGCTGCCGCCGCCGGCGCGCCTCCTCCCTCGCCGACGGCGTCAGCTGGAGGTACGCGTACGCCGCGTGCTTCACCAGCGGGTGCCGGATCATGTGCACGTCGCCGCAGCTCGCCGTGCCGCCGCCGCCCTCGCCGGGGGAGCTGGCCTTCGCGGCGGCGTACTCCGGCGACGACATGATGTCGCGGAGGCTCGTGTACCCGCGCATGCCGCCGCCGGCGCGTCCCTTTGGGTTGGGGATCTCGATCTCCGGCGGCGCCCACCGGCCACGCATCCCGGACACGCGCTTCGCCGGGCGCCAGTGCCGGAACTCGAAGTCCGCGTCGCCGCCCAGCGAGCTGCGGAGCCGGTGACGCTGCCGCGACGGCGAGTCCACCACCGCCGTCACCATGGCGCGATCGGGGAGGAGGTCAGGTGGTCGTCGAGTCGGACGGGGGATTCGTAAGAGCTCGCGCGAGCCGAAGAAGAGAGGCCCGGGTGGAGAAGAGGAGACTTGTTATTGGAGAGAGAGAGAGAGACCCGGAGAATATAAACGTGCAGGTTTAAATTTCTTCCGAAATATTCGCTGCTTGTATGGTGGACCCACACTGCAGTTGGACGCGGGCAAGCGGTTTTTATTTTTCTCTTGGAGATAAATAAATGAGAGTAAAATCCGGGAAACACGTTGGACGACGGGAATGGAATTTTCTGACGTGCCGCTCGATGAGCGGCGATGCTGGGCGGTGGGGTCGGCAATGATTGTTGGGTCCACGTTACTTCGGCCACGGCTTGGTCTGTTCATCATCTGTAAAATGGTTTGGCCCAGCGAAACCAGAATAAGCGATTATGGCCTCCCTCCTAGTTTTTAAGAATTTTTTTAAAAAACTGGTTTATAAAAAAACTGCATTGGGATGTTTGGATCCTAGCTTCTAAAAGCTGATTTTTTAAAAACTAGCATTAGGTGGTCTAACTCAGATTATGGGTTTCTTAAAAACTCATAAACCACTTTTTAGAAACTGATAAAAAAACTGGTCTGTTTGAAGACCCTTTAGTTTCTAAAAACTAATTTCTTAAAAACTGGAGGCATCCAAACACGGTCTATATGTTCCACGTAATCGGTTTCGCGTGTAAAAACTAGGTTAAGCAGCTACAATGCTCAAAATCTTACCCCTCCATCATTTCACGAATAGAGGGAGTATTTTCCTACTCTATTTATTTTTTATATGATTGAAATTATTACAACATGCTGAGAACTTCATATAACACAATATTTGTTCGCATGCAGACCCCGCATTGTATTTCCTATTTTAAAAGTAAGTAGCAACTGTGTTAACAAAAGAAAATAGCATATCAAAGGCTTTTGTTCTAGGCAATAATAGTCATTTTCTTCTTTAGAAAGTGATGGCTAGCTAGGTGGACAAGAAAAAAAATGGTTAGTGGTTGGGACCTCTCCGATGCATAACTCCCTTCTTTCCAAAATTGCCATTACCGTTGATTTTTTAATTTAATTTTGATCAATCATTTTATTTAATTTTTAAACAATTATTATATATATTCTCATGATTTGTTTATCACCAAAGAAAAAATAACTTTATATATTTAAAAAATAACTAATAATTTTATATATTTAAACTACTATTTTAAATACGAATAACCAAATATAATTTAAAAAGTCAACAACGATAATTATTTTAAAATGAAGTAGTATTATGTATTATTTTTTCTTTTTTTAGAAATATGATACGCTATTGTGTATATTACTTATGGTGTGCTGTGCGTTTTGGCAGGATATAAGTAGTGTTATTGAGAGAGGTGAAACTGTGCGTTTTGTGTTCTTGCAAATCATGATATATTAATAGTTATTTCAGAAAATATCTTAGAAATTTCACTATAAAGTATAATGTTTTTTTTTCAAATGAAAGATGTGTTTGAGTATATTTGATAATTGAAATATTATATCTAGAACTTTCATATGTATATTTGGAGATGTCTTGCCTTCCAAATCATATAATCTCATATATACAAACATATCATAGGCATGTTTGGTTGATGGCATATAAAACCTGTCTGACTCAGGCAACTCGCTCAGGCATCCGATTTCGGACGCCTGTGACTGGCGTTGCTACCTGACAGAGCAGCAAGCAAACAAGCCCTATATTCAATCTATTACCTCTTACAAAATGGATGTTTGTTGTTTGATAATGCCAAGTACACCTATTTTGTAATATCGTAGTTGTGAAAAACGTCTGTGATCGGTATGCTCATGCTGCTCATTCTCATCCAAACAAAAGAGAGAGTCAAGAAGAAAGCAATTCATAGAAATTTTATAAGTGTTCTCACTTCGTGGAACATATTCAATTATTGCTCTGTTGAGACTTTGTTTAGTTTGTTACTTCATACTGACCGATTATTAATTATGGTCACTCTCATTTCATAATCACTCAAAAAGACGACCAAAGACTTGGTGGGCCTATTAGAACTCAAAATTTTCTAGGATGAAAGGTAAGCAACGATAAGGATTGTGTACACGTTATTATCAAGTTTTTATGAGGAACAGTCACGCGTTGAACTCTTCCGAGGTGAAAGTTCCGTTGGTTTGAGCACGTGGATTGAAAGTGTACATTATTTTTAGCACCACAACATTTTCTTGCACTAAAATTCAAGCCACTTTAATTTGGGCCAGAAAACATATTGTTGAGAGTTTTTTTTTAACGACAAGAGGAGGTAATGGCGGAGCCACAGGGTGCTGCCCGTGCTGCGGCACTCTCTTGTCCAACAAAAAAAAAAGAGCTTGGAGTATTAGAAAATAAGAAAAGTGATAGGTAAATAATTTAAATAGAACCTTAATAATCTGCACAACAAGAGGTCAGCACACAAGTCAATTTCTGGCTCCGCCCGTGAGAGGCGACACTGTATTCCTTCGTTTGTCTGCCGCATGGAAGAAATCGAGTGGTGGTTCTGTCACAAAGGGACCAGCAGGCATATAAAAAAATCGAAGGGACCAACATTTGCAGAAGTGGACTTGAGGTGTTCCAAAATAAAGTTCTGCATCTCTTGTTCAGCTTTAAATAGAATCTTCGGCGTGAAAAGCTCGCAGGTGTCACCTAGAATCGGGAATGGAATGCTGGTCTCTAGCACCAGGGAAGCAGCAGTGGCAGGCAAGGGCGACGAAAGACCAACTTTTTCCTCCGATCCATGGATGCCTGGTGCGTCGGCCGTCTTAATACCACCTGATTGGCAGGCAACAAATTAAAAGAGCTCCAGGTCTGTTGCATATTGTGAGATGATCAAATGTGTTATAGTATTTTCTTTGGCGGCTAAGACTGACCGCACTCGTGATCCTCTAAATCTATCCTCTAAAAAGAATATTTCCTCCTGGTCAGCAATGTTTCTTCCTTTATATCAAATTTTACTGTACCTGTCATACTCTATTTTTCATTCTCTATCCGAACTAACCCTCTATAGAGCCCACATGTCAGTCTCTCACAATTTTTTTTCCTCTACCCTCTCTCTTTCCTCTCTCCCCACTCTCTTTTCTTCATCCTCTGCCTCTCTCTCCTGCGCACCCCTCCTCCTTCGCCGTCGCGCGCCCCGCCTCCTCCTCCCCTCGCGAGCCCCTCCTCCGCCGCCGCTGCGCGTGCACGCCCGCCGCCGCTCCTCCGCCTCCTCCACGCACCGCTGCCGCCTCTTCCTCGAGCTCCCCCGCGCGTGACGCCGCCGGCCGTTCTCCATCTCCCACGCGGAGCAGCAGGAGGAGGCAGGGGCGAAGATGGAGCTCGGAGCGTCCGTGCGAGCTCGGTCTGCCTGGATCCGTAGCCTCTCCTCCTCTTCCCCACCGTTGGTTGCCCCTCCTCCTCTTCCCCCATCTGTCATCGGCGGATCTAGAGCAGGAGGACGCCGCGCCCGCCATCGGCAACCGCACACTCCTTCGTCCCCGCTCGGCTCGCTCGGCTCCGTCGAGACTCGAGGGACCCCCGCGCGAACTCCATGTCACCGTCGTTGCGCCGAGATCCACGCCTTCCTTCCTCTGCTCCCGCGCCGACCGTCATCCTCCCGCGCCGAGGCCATTGGATCTTGGACTCCCTTCCGCTACACTCGAGCTCTGCCCGGCGAGCGCGACGGAGGGGAAGTTCGGTCGCCGCCGCCATGAAGCCACGGACGGACGCGAGTGGAGGAGGTGTTGGTTGGGTGGGGCCCGAGCAAAGGCAGAGGAGAGGATAGCGCTTAACGGGGAGACGCCAAATTTGGAGGATGGATTCTCCATTCGCTCTTTTATCGAACGGATCCAGTACGCCGGTGCAGTGAAATTTACGCTAAATGAGTACTGCAGGTTGTTTTACCGTCCATCGGTGCGGACAATCTAAGGTCTTGATAAGTCATATACTTACGTAAAAAAATAGCTTTGGCTCTTGTTTATACGTTAAAACAGTTTATTTGAGAGGGTATAAATATTGTTTTCACCTAGGTGCCTATAAATTGTTTTCAGTTTATTTGATTTGTTCAGTTTTCACTAACTCAAAACTGTTACAACTTTTAGTTTGGTTAAATCAGTTTATGCTAATACAAAACTGAAAACAGTTTATAGGTACACGTATAACCTGTTTTTGGTTTCAACCCGTTTCACATAGCTTATGTCATAAGTTAAAGCTAAAACTTTTTTATAAAACTTTTTTATACTTTCTCTGTTTTAAAATCTTGTTGTTAGGATAAGATAGCTAATACAAATATATATTAATGATTCTGTTCTAACGATAACAAAAACAGAATAGAGGAATAAGGTGTAGCAAACTGAAACGGCCTTTCACTTGGTTACTCAGAGTTGCAAATACAGTTTGCCATTGTGGAATAGACGTCGATTACGGTGCACAATTGTCTAGCGACAAAAAACATCTTAAATGCTGAACGCCTCAACCCTCAAGCTTCTCGGCCGTAGCTTTTTTCTTTTTTCTTTTTTTTTTTATGAGAGGCTGTAGCTTAGTGGACGCAAGACATTAGACATCCTCGTATGTGCTTTTTTTTTTTTTTTTTTTTTTGAGGGGATCCTCGTATGTGCTGTAATTCGTTCTTTTTGGATAGGATGTGCTGAAATGAACAGTACCGGCCCAATAAAAAAAGAACGACGTGTCAGCCAACTCCTCTCTGGATGGGCCGGGTTACGGAGCAGCGTATCCGGATTCCGGAAGTAAAAGCCGAACAAATGGGCTTATTTGATGGCAAAGCAGCGAACCGATCCAGGGCAAAGCTGAAAATCCTCTTACTTGAGTGGACCCGTCTCCTGCACTCTGTCCCCCATTCGTAATTCTTACGGCACCGCAATTTGTTGCGCCTCGTCACCGTCGGCGACCTCATCGCCAGCGAGGGGACACTGCTAGCCACACCTTATTTTCCATTGAGTCTTCGCTCGTCGATGCGCGTCATCTCAGACTCTTCCCCGCCATCCGGACTTCGATCTATTTCTTCTGTTTCTGGAAGGAAGGTAGGTGACCAAAGCTCCGCTTGGATGGATTACTGATCTATTGTGTTCAATTTGTTCCTATGAACTTCGGTTATTACCTCGATTTATTAGAAATTAAATTCGAATATTCCTTTCTTAGTTGCACATTCGTTGCTGCTGATTGAATATAGTCCTGTCTACCCATCCAGGATTCCGTTAGGTTCTTCTCCAGCGTGCAAGAATCAATCTTGGTGGTGTATGCCAAATGAAATCCACTAATAGCAGCAGCGGTGTATGCCCTTCTAAATCAGGCAAGAATATCAGCGGCGTGTGCCTTGTTACCGGCAAGAATAAGGGTGTTGAGCACCAGAGCAGCACCGGCAATGCTGAACAGACGAAACCCGATCCGCAGATGGTGCCGGCAAAGTGCCCATTTGGCTATGACTCCGGCACATTCAAGCTGGGTCCTCCCAGCAGCATGATCTGCCAAGCCCTGCTCCACCAGTGCAGCAAATGCACGCCGTGTTTCCATAGTTCTGCAAGTGCGTGTTGTAATACACATCCAGATCAAATGCACATTGTGTTTGAACCCTTGCTTGAATGAGAGTTCTTATTGAATTTTCTTGGCAGGGCATGTATATTGCAGTTTAAGGACTGCCCATTGTGTGGTGCTGATATGGAGGGCATTGAGCCTGATTCTCAGCTTCAGGCCCTTGTGGATCCCTTCATAGGTGTCCATGCCCGGATTAAAAGATCAAATGCTGTGGGGAAGGCAGAAGTGCCGGCTGGCAAGGGCAAGGTGATAAATGATGATGATTCTATGGAGAGAGAGGCTTTTCTAGTGCAGCAAGCAATGAGGGTGAGTAGGCAAACAGAAAAAAAAAACTTGATTGTCACGTAGGTCGAGAAAACCCTCGAGCCCCCCCTTCCCACCCTTACACAGGGAGCCGTTCACTGTGTGAGATCGGTTGGTCTCTTCTCTTATACCTGTGCTTTGAGTGGGAAGAGGCAAGGGGATTTTTTTAACCCAGTCCGAAATTTGTCCCCAGGGGACCGATTCCGAGATCTAGGAGGTGCCGCTAGAGTGCCTTTACCACTCAGCCAAGACCCCTTTGGCTAGGTAAACCAACTTTTTGATTTATCTTCTTACGTTGAGTTTGTTAACCATAAACTTTGCATATTCTACGGTCTGTATCAATGATCTTGATGTTTTTACAGTGCCCCTATCTTCCACATGTACAGGCTTTCCGCGCTCAGTACATTGAAAGCGCAAAATCGAGGCTCACTATGTGTGCTGAAGACATCAGGGAGGAGTTAAAATCTTCAGAAGATAATCTCGACCTGTGTTCTCAGCTTGGAGCTGTATTAGGGATGCTTCGTGACTGCTGGTATGGCCCCTTCTCTCTCGATTACAGATTGCTACTTGTTGTCTGTGTCCATTTTCACAAACTAAGGAATAGACTATCGTCTACAGACAGCAAAACTGGGAAATATTTATATGCTGTTTGGTTTGACCCATCATTTTGTTACCAGTTACTAGCTTTATGTACTCCCTGTGTTTATATATGTGGGATGGTGTTTTGGACATGGCACATTATATGAAGAGGCAACATATATAAGGATAAATTGCTATATAGCAAATGAAAATTTTTATTGGTGTTGACCTATTATTATGCAGTGAAAACTATTGAATCAGGAAGCTTATTGCTTTCTCGTCCATGCACAAAATCTCATTCTAGCCCGGCCTCAATAAAAAGACTCAGTACAGTCTGATAACAGTACTTGTCTATTCCTAGTCCATGTGATATTACCTGAACAACGAAGGTTTTAAGTAGCTGTAGCCTGTATCCTTTTTCATTATGGAAAGAAAGTAAAAATTAAATTCCACTACAGCTAAGCCTATTGTTCGTTATACATTGCATCTTGATGCACTCTTACTTGTGAGTGATAGCATATATTTTCGGTATCATTGTGAATATTTGCTCTTATCAGTCTATTATAATAGTGTGTTTAACCATATTTCTTCAGTCGGACCATAGTAGATGCTCCTTTAGTAATCACTTACTATGAAGAAAGTGCTGAATTCCTCTCAAAAGCCCAGAAAAGATCTTGAGGTTGTATTCAATTATAAAATATTATGATGGGATATTCCTCCTGTTAATTTACCTTTTACATTTATCTACAGTTGGTTCATATACTCTATCTGTTTTGCTAAATAAAATTGGAGACCTTTGCTACTATGATGGAGACTTGCAATCTGCATGATGTTATTATGCTTGTTCATTGAATGTTTGCAGAAGTGCAGTGAAAGAACACTCAGCAGTTGCCCCCAGGTAATTCCTATGCTGACACTCAGCAGTTGCCCCCAGGTAATTCCTATGCTGTCAGTAATAATTCGGCATATATATATCTAAATGAGATGGTCTTTTGTCTTTCTGAAGGAAGAAATCTCATTAGTTCGTACTCTAGCTGTGATAAGTCCAATTAATGCTGGACCTCTTTCAGGAAAAAATAAATAAAACTATTACTCCCTCCATTCCAAAATTGTTGTCGTTATTGACTTTTTTCGTTACCTTTGACCATTCGTCTTATTTAAAAATTTTCAAAAATTATCATGTATTTTCTCATAATTTGTTTTATCACTACACAAAACTTAAATATAACTTATAACTTTTTATATTTAAACAAATATTTTGAATAAGACAAATGGTTAAACATTAAAAAAAAGTCAATGACAACAACAATTTCAGAACGAAGTAGTATGTACTTCCACTAGACATAGAACATAGACAATTAGATGGAAAAAGTTAAAAATGATAGCTGAGGTCCCTCAGCTCAACAATCTTGTATGCTTTATCTGCAAGAAATGATTTTTATGAGGACCATGCATATTGGAAGCAATTACTCACTAGACCATAGTAGACTTACATGTTACTAGTAAAGACACAAATACTAACTCTGCATTTGACTGACATACATGCACTGAAAGAGTTTGCAACAAGAAAGTTTACAACGATCAGTCTTCTGGATGTTGTTCCAACAACCCAACCAAAAGGCAATGTCATGAACAAATACACTTCTTGATTTATTCTTTTGATGAGTCTATGACGTTCACTCAAAATAATGAAAACAATATGCTTCAATGCAGATATTTTATCAGATTTAACCTTGCTTACAAAATTATCTCTCTTTTTGCACAAACCGCTGTGCTGGAATTGCAATATTAGATTTGAAGCAGCGGACCTAACCAGTCCAACCCAAAAGCTTAAGCGATTGAGAAGGGGCTAGGGCGACTTTATAGCTCAACACCCCCCCGCACGCGCAGCCCATGTGGGCGCAGATGGCTGCCGCTGGGGCGCAACGTGGGAAATGGGTGGCGCAAGGAATGCGGGAACCGGGGCTCGAACTTGAGACCTCCTGACTCTGATACCATGAAGCAGCGCACCTAACCAGTCCAACCCAAAAGCTTAAGCGATTGAGAAGGGGCTAGGGCGGCTTTATAGCTCAACAAGATTTTCTTTCAATAATTTTACACAATTTTAGATCTGTACAGCTATGCCTTTTACTTTTTTTTTTGTCGTGTTATCACTTTCTAATCTTTCGCTTGTTTGGTTTCATCTCAGCCCACCCCAAATTGCTTGGGACTAAAAGGCTTTGCTGTTGCTGCTGCTGTATTAGATTCCTTTGTTTGCTTTTATCGATATTTTTTATATCATCGTATTCTATAAATGTTCTTTTTGGCAGTAGTTATTTTTACCTGCCATGCTTGATTTGTTTTTGACCTGCCAAGCGATTTATTCAGCATGGGTTCAACTGTTTCTTCTGCCTTGGTTCTTGTGCTTGAACCATGATGTGATTGAATCTATAAATCACCTATTTGTTTGTTTTTTCTTGTGCTTTGGTTCTTCAGGGTTTCATCTCTAGCTTACCCAACTTGGTTGGTATTAACAGCTTTGTTGTTGTTGGATTAACTGTTTCTTATTCAAACTAAGCCGTTGCATAGAACATATATATGCACTATCATTTGATAATTGACAACTACTGGTGTAGCCGTGTAGGCAATTGATGTAGCAACTTCTCTTGCCAAAGTTGCGGATGTTTATAGAAATCTTGGGAATGAGCAGTCGATGATTTCTAGGAAGCAATTGATTGCCTCGAGAAGTTGAAGCTGGATTCTGAGCAAGCTAGTCTTGAGCAAAGTGTAGCTATTATTTACCCCCATTATATCTCCTATGTATATTCCCCCATGTGTTGTTCTGTGTTAATCTTACTCCACTGCTGCAGTGCCGCTCTGTTCTGAACTTTCTACACAACCAATTGGCGGATAAGTAAAGTATGCTGCCATCCTAAGAGGATACCCACAACACATTTTCTCCGTCATTGAGTTCAACGTCATTCTTGTGAGACATTTGTGTGAACCATGATGTGAATATTGTTATGAGATAGCATTGTGAATATATACTCTCTTCTGTGTCGGGACTCTGCTGATGGCTGTCAATATGGCCCAGTCAAGTCATTAATGGTTTGTTTCTTCTGTTTCCACCTTAAACTGGAACAGAGCTTCTCAGAAGTTCTTGCTTATGTATCGTGCGTTTTTTACAATAAGATGATGGAACCAGTAAAGAATAGCCATTTTGTTCTTTTATAAGATTCTCATTCCTGGCTATCTGCATACTTTTATTGGGGTTCTGGTATGCTGGATCAGAGTATCAAAATTAAGATGGTATAATCTAGATCTTTGACCCGAAGCAGGTCTTGACAAATAGGTGCCATGGACGCAAATTCGACCCTTGGTGTCAGTTGTCACACGTTTTCTTCACGCTCACAGTTTTTCTTCGTGGGTCCTTGAGTAATTAGTTACTACCTATCTATGAGAGACGTATGATCTGTGCTGTGCCCAGGGGTGCTGCTGGGTAGCATTTGTTGAAGCTGAACTATTTTCATGACTACTGCTGAATGTTCCTCAAGAATGAACTGGTGGGTACAATCTTCTTGGGGGATCTGACTCATGTGAGTATCAAACTAGATAATAGGGACTCAGAAGATATCATCTATCAAAAAGAAGTCAGGACATATTGGTATAGCATGGACTATCATAAAGGTAAATTAATGCTCTTAGCTGCTATCAGAAAGGTTATGCCCTTAAGCAAACATAGAGTCCTGTTAGATGCGGGCTGTTCTTTGAGTTGATCAGAAAATGCCACATAAGTTCTTTTTAAGGCTAATATATCCTTACTTTATGAAAAGATGTACTATATACCATACCTAATTGAAGCATTATTTCATTCATCATGAAAGGGAAATGGCTAAAAGAGAGAAGCTTTTCCTCCTCTAACCTGTCGTGTAGATACACATATGTGACTCCGATCGACTTCTTTAGCTAACATCTCCTCCCTCCTTTTTCTTCTTTCTTTTTGATGCTTTTCCCACATCTCTCTTCTTTTCCTCCTTTTTTTCTCCAGGCACTTCTTTTGTGGCATTTGCTTGGCGTTTTTAATTATTTTGTTTCTAATCATGAACTCCATCTTTTGTGTGGCTTTTGGACCATATATTGGGAGTGGAGAGAGGGCCAATTCAATGTGGCTTTTGACCCAGTTCTTCATCAGGACCGGCTGTTTTGACTGCAATTTGTTTGGAGGATTTTGACTGCAGAATTTGTACGATGTTTGTTTGTTTCATTACACAAACATGAACAACGGATTCAACCATTATTTCGATAACTAGCTAGTAGTTTCTATTTGCACTCAGCAGTATCTTAATTTGCTCTGTGACAGCCATCAACTGATTGCCACAGCTCGAAGCTTTTTGGATCCATATATAGTACGTAGAGATCGAGAGAGAGGAGATGAAAGATCGATATGGATCACGTACACGCCGTTCCCGATGCATAATGCATCAATTCCTTCCTGGATCTCGTGGCAGACCAGACTAGGGCTCGCTGCTGCATGCCGGCATGCCTCACTCCATCAACTGTTCCATGCGTGCATACTTCAAGTAGTGGGCCTCCAACTTGTCCGAGTGATCCTCCGATCCGCGCGTGCAAACAGGCATGCATGAAACAGCGCCGATCGATGCAGCCACTCATGCAACAGAGACCACACACGTCACTCACAGGTAGTGTGGACACCGAATGAAGCAAAGCGATCTAATGTTTTTTTTTTCCCTTCATATACTAGCCAGAGTACCTTATTTGTGGATGACATTAAGATAACATATTTAGTCGATTTTCTGAGTGCTGAAAAGATTGTTGTAACGTCTAAAACCTGGGAGCAGTAGTGATCCCCCCACAATTCGTTGTGTAAGGTTATATTACTCTACAGTCCTTCACTGCACATACGGAGAATTCTTACTATCTTCATTTTTAAATTGTGGTAGTTAGGACAAGCATTCTAGTTAAAAATAACTTATATAGTTAGTGTGATGATGACAGCAATTCAAAAACAGAGGGAGCGAGTTTTACATAGCATTTTTTTAAAAAAATAATGCATCATAAAGTTTGCACCCAAAATGTGCATGAAAAGAAAAACTTTGATGGAATTGGTAAATGTGGAGCCACACACATCATGGTTTCCATTTATATCTAGCTCGAGAGGTTGAGTGCTGGAGAGGGAGGGGAATCAATCTGGGAATATTAGTGCGTGCATGGCTTTTTACCGCCACATGCGTTGCACACATTCCATAAACAGCAGCTCTCGGGGGGAGGGGACACATCACACCACACCAGCCAATTTGACGTGCCCCGGGGCCCTACACGCAACCAAATTAAAGAGACAAGGATACAACGTCACAAGATCATATATACTCCATATATACTTGCTGGAGTTGTACTATTAGTAACATTCCAGTCCAGTGTGTGTAACCATTTCTGCAAAAGACACGCATGTACTACACTGCTTCTCCCAGTGCGCTCAGTGGACTACACTACTAAAAGGGGGCCTGGTCATAGGTAGCAACAGGGATTGAGGCAGCCAGCAGGCACTTGTTTTTGCCCAGTCGTCGTCCCTACTACGTCTCTCTGCAAGACTGCAATTGCAATAATCGTCACACTGGTGGTGAGGAACTACTAGCTGAACCGAGATAGGAGGATGCGCTCCGGCGGCTGCGCGGTGCAGCAGGCGCTGTCGGCGGAGGCGGCGGCCGTGGTGCGTCAGGCCGTGGCCCTGGCCCGCCGCCGCGGCCACGCGCAGGTGACCCCGCTCCACGTGGCGAGCGCCATGCTCTCGCCGTCGTCGCCGGGGGCCGGGTCCGGGCCCCTCCGCGCCGCGTGCCTCCGGTCCCACTCCCACCCGCTCCAGTGCAAGGCCCTCGAGCTCTGCTTCAACGTCGCGCTCAACCGCCTCCCCGCCGCCGCCGCCGCCGTCATGTTCCACGCCGGCGGCCACGGCGGGTACGGGCACCACAACAGCAACCACCACCACGCGCCGCCCGTGCTGTCGAACGCGCTCGTCGCCGCGTTCAAGCGCGCGCAGGCGCACCAGCGCCGCGGCGGCGGCGGCGCCGGCGGGGAGGGCAACCAGCCGCCGCCGCTCGCCGCGGCCTCCTCCAGTAAGGTGGAGCTGGAGCAGCTGATCGTGTCCATCCTGGACGACCCGAGCGTGAGCCGCGTGATGCGCGAGGCCGGGTTCTGCAGCTCCCAGGTCAAGGACAACGTCGACAAGGCCGTGACGTCACCACCACCGGAACACCACTCCTCGACTACAACCACCACGACTACCGCTTCTCCAATCTCCGGCCACGTGAGCAGCATCAGCCGCCTCAACAACGCCAAGGTAGTAGACGACGACGCGATGCGCGTGCTGGACCACATGGCCGGCTCCGGCGGGGGCGGGACCACGACGACCAATAAGCGGCGGTGCGCGGTGGTGGTCGTCGGCGAGAGCACGACCGCGGCAGAGGCCGTGGTGAAGGCGGTGATGGACCGGGTGAGCAAGGGTGAGCTCCACCCCAAACACGAGCGGCTCAAGAACCTGCAGTTCGTCCCCCTCAGGGGCGCCTCGTTCCGGACCATGGCGAGGGAGGAGGTGGGCGCCGCCGCCGGCGACCTGCGCGCGCTCGTGCGGCAGGGCTGCGCCGCTGGGAAGGGCGTCGTGCTCGTGGTCGAGGACCTCGGGTTCGCCGCCGACGCGTGGGCCGCCGCGGCGGAGAGGAGGAAGCATGGTGCTAGTAATTGCTACTGTCCTGTTGAGCATGGGGTCATGGAAGTGAGCGGATTGGTGGCCGCTGCCGCTGGTGGTCTCGACAGGTTCTGGATGCTGGGGTTCGGGAACAACCAGGCGTACATGAGGTGCAGGGCAGGGCAGCCGTCGCTCGAGGCCGTTTGGGAGCTGCACCCTGTCGTCGTGCCGGACGGCGGCGGTGTGGCCTTAAGCCTCAGCAGCTCAACCAGGTACGTAAATTTTATTGTCACCACTGGTCCAATTGCAGGATCACATCTGATCTACGTGCCAAGAAGAAGCAGCGGCTAATAATGTTCCAATAATGACTAACGTTTCGACGATTTCTCTGTTCTTCTTCCAGCAGTGAGCAACAAGCTTGCCAAGAAAGATCAAGAACGGGCTGGCCTTTCATCAATGTTGCCGCAGCTGATGGGAATGGGAGTGATCTCGTTGCCCGTGCAGACGTGGTTACGCCGAGACCTGATCTGTTGCCACTGTGGCTTCGTGGGCACCAAGGTTCAGATCAAAACGGA
The DNA here is from genome assembly GCA_030378355.1 of Eleusine indica. Classification (NCBI taxonomy): domain Eukaryota; kingdom Viridiplantae; phylum Streptophyta; class Magnoliopsida; order Poales; family Poaceae; genus Eleusine; species Eleusine indica. The sequence goes on along the minus strand of CM059501.1, from coordinate 42,703,810 downwards.
CCGGAGAGCTGCACCACCAGTTTACAGGTAAATCATTCGGTGACCACAAAAACAAATACTACTTATTTTTTCCTTTGTACATACTGATGCATGGAAGCAATGGCTACTAAGTTATTTAATTACCATCTTCTCTCCTTCGGAATGTTTTTTTTTCATGATATTTGCACAACAGTACTGTCTCTTCTGAAAATATACAATTTTTCCTCTATGTGCACAGTTGCAAGAACGGAACCGAACTTGCCGTGGATCAGCTGTACATCATCCCACATCCGAGCTTACCTTGAGCTTCTCCTCACTGGCTGCAACTACTACCTCTCCAACCCCTTCTTCCACGCCTTGCTTTGCTAACAACTGCAACACCAACATGACGATGAGCTGCAAACCATGGCAATTCATGCCAGTGCAACCTTGGCCCAACCACCGGTACAATGAACCAATGGCCAAGTCATATGATCATCAGACATTGCCTGCAAACCCTAGCACAGAATCCTACTCGGTGTCCAATTCATCCGAAAGTGCCGGTGCAGCGGTGCAGCCAAAATTCACAGAACTCACAGCAGAGAATCTCAAAGTCCTATGCAACACGCTCGAGAACCATCTACCTCATCACAAGGATATGGCTGCTGACATTGCGAGCGCCGTGCTTCAGTGCCGGTCTGGCATGACAAGGAGGAGGAGGAAAAGGTGGCATAATACTGAGAAGCCCAATGTGGCAACGTGGCTGTTGTTCCAAGGAAGGGATAGCGATGGCAAGAAGGCGGTGGCTCAGGAACTTGCAAGGCTTATATTCGGTTCCTACGATAGCTTTACCTCCATCTCTCTATCCAGTTACACCCCACTGCAGTCCAAGTCCAGCTCTGGAGAGGTCGTCCTTAAGAGGCAAAGATCACTGAACAATAATGAGTATGGCTTTGCTCAAAGGTTGTACGATGCAATACTTGAAAATCCTCATCAGGTGATAAAGATTGATGGTGTTGATCAGTTGGAGTGTGAATCAGAGATTGGTGTCAGAAATGCAATCAGAAATGGAAGAATTGTGGGTTGCAATGGTGACGAGGCCAGTTTGGAGGATGCCATTGTGATACTGAGCTGTGAAGCACTCGATTCAAGGTCTAGTGATTCATCCCCTCGGTTCAAGCAAAGGGCCATCGATAATGAAGGCAATGGCATGAACATGGAGAAGGGAATCAAGCCGTCGTCTTTTGTCTTTGATTTGAATGCTTGTGTGGATGATGGACAAGGGGATGATTCTGACATCCTCAATATTGTGGATGGCGTGTTCTCGTTCCAATTAACATAGGATTTGTGACACATTACCTTGCTTCATTTGATCAACAAAATAGTCTATAGGTATTAGTCATCCACTAATATTTTCTTGTGTTTTTACTTTACCTTTGGTTTAGCTAGCTAGTCTTGGATTCCATAATTCCTTTTGTGTAATATGTTAACTCTATCATGAATTGAAGAAACGGCTTAGTGGAAATTATGGAGGAAAAGAACTGCTAGTTTATTGCAAAGTTGTTAGAAATGGATGGTTCGATCCAAAGCTCCATGTTTCTTTGACTCAGTGACATACATATGTTTGTCATGCATTATAACAGGATTACGTGCACGTCGGGATTATTTACTGGAGGTTTGGCCGGAACATTTAGCTATGTAATGGAGCATTGATTTGGCTGTTAGGCGATTAGTGCGTGGGACACTTAGAACAGTTCGTCATAATTACATATGGACCTATATAGAGTAGTTTATTGTTGATGCGGTATGTGGGAACATACACTGCAATCACCAGCCGTATATGCTGAACGTTCTGCTCCCCACAAGGTGGAAACTGATCTTTATATAGTTTGCCATGATACTATTATCTTTTCTTTGCAGGTACATGATACTATGAAACACTCTTATTCGTGCTATGAAACACTCTTATCATGGAACTATGAAACACTCTTATTCGTGCTAGCCACCTTTGTAGAGAACAAAACCCAAAAATCTTTTGAATTGTAGCCAGCCTTGTAGGACACAAGTGCTCTCCACGACACCCACGCTATTACAATAATAATCAAACAAGTACTGCATACGATTAGTACACAAGTCGTCATAAGTTCTCCTGTTTGCCCGATGTGATGGTTACATGATTTATGTTCAGATGTGGTGCTATCATGGAGACCAAATTAGGCACAGATGTTGCACGATGCATCATCACTCATTCACTCCTTTACTAAAGTTAAGATAAACCTACATTATTGGCGTGTTGCTTGGTACAAATAGATTCTACCAAAGTAAGAGTTCTCATCACAAAAGCATTTACCAATAACAGTAGTAGTATATGGCGAGTGGAATCATTATCTACATATATATTATAGTACTGAAGTATTTATTCCTGGGTTTGATCTATGATGCCAAAATTTTCTTAAAAATTTTACTATGAAAGAAAATTATTCATGGGTTTGTTCATTTCACAATGGTATCAATAAATCGAGAGTTTAAAAGAATCTAGATATATATTATCCTGTAAATAAAGTGAATGTAAAAAAGCTTGACAAGCAGTAAAAATTTACGAATGTGACAAATTCACATTTTTTTTAGATAAGGGAACAAGGTTCCAGCCTCTACAACCCAAAAGGAAGTACACAGCCGTTCATGACAAAGTGCCTTTAAGCTCACACCACACACAACGTTTAACTAAGCCAGCAAACACAACATGCATGAACAGAAGGAACACCAGCAATCTTTAAACTGATACCAATTCACATATGAACCATATATATATATGTATTCTTATGTGCCAGCAGTATGATTAAAAACTTGGGGTTTGTAGAAAGGGGAAGACACTTTAGAAGGCAAGGGGAGCAATCTTTACTAGAGAGACGATCAAAAGGTATTTGCTTTTAGTGTATGGTGATGCCATTTGAGAAAAAGAAAGGTGCCCCTCCTTTCCGTGCTTTAGATTTCCAAATCCACATTCCCAGCTGCTTAAATTAAAGTAGTGGGTGTGAAAAGATAGCTTAACATGAGGGAAAAAGAAAGGTTATTAAGGTAGAGAGATCGAGATAAGTATCCTTTGTACATTAGGCTCTAAAGCATCGTGCTTTAGAATCTTGGTAAGATAATATATCCCTCAACGTCATACTAAAATAGACGGGAGCATTTGTAAGAAGAGAATTTGTCGTGTCCGACTTTTCTTAGATAAAAATTGACGACAAGTGTTGAAATCTGGGAGGTTGCAGCTAGCGCGCAACTGCATGTGTTTGTTGCCCTCCCTATCTTATCACATGCTTATCGTCTATTCTTTCCATAAGCACTATGAACTTAGATTATTACTGCGTACGTATACATGTTTCTATCCATTCCGTCTCCCCTTTTAATTCATCTTAAACGGGAAGAGTGCCATACAGCTTTCTTTTTTTTTCTTCGAAAACTCGGCAGGAGCGCTCCCATTCATTAAGATAGAAAAGAAGGAGATTACATCTTAGATTACAAAATAAATAAGGGTCCACAGGTGGACCTGAGAAATAACCAAAGAACTAGGAAGCCACAAAAAGGGGCTAGAACTAATCATCATGGGGAAGGTTAAGCTTAGCCAATTTATGCTGATTGATGTCCTCTATAATCTGGGTTGGCAACTGAGAGACTGATTTCTAAAGCCCATCAAAGGTTCTGCGATTTCTCTCCTTCCAAATATTCCACCAAAAGAAAAATAAATTTCCCAGTTTTCTTCTTCGTTCTTCTTTGGATCCAGTTTGTGCTAGTTTTGAAACCCATGCACTGGGGCCTTCAGAACAGTCCATGCTTGTGAAATTTGGTAGCCGAAGTTGTGTTGCTATTGCATTCCAGACAGCTTCCGCGTAGTTGCAACGTGTTAGTAGGTGTTCTGCAGTCTCAGAATGATTATAGCGCATCATGCAGTGTTCATTACGTGGCCAATTCTTCTTGGCCAAATTGTTTGCCGTGAGTGCTCTGTCATGGAGGACTAGTCAAGCGAAGAATCTGCATTTTGGTTCGGTGCTTGCTTTCCATACAGCTTTCTTATCGACAGCATCATCAATTCATCATCGAATAATTGCAGGATCAGGTAGCGTAACTAGTAAACTAGGTTACGTACACGTAGACGCAAATGACAGGGCCAGCCTTTCACGTAGACACATGTAAGTATATTGTTTTTCAATTCTGGATGTGTACATCGCATAGGATTTCATAGGCACTTACTGTGACAAATCCAAGGCGCCATACTGATACTGTCATATCTTGTGGTACACCACACCCCATGGAGGAGAGCAGCAATCCGCCACTAGACGCAGTTAAAAATGTTTCTATTTTGGAATGGTGGTAGTACTTCAGAATAGATTATTTCATTGGAACTTGCTAATTTTCAGCTGACTGAAAGTTTGGGCAACTTTGAGTCACTTCTTTGAGTCATTAGATTTAGATCCAATAATTTATAATTATTATACAAATAATCCTATAAAAAAAATTAAAACACAAAATAGCAAATCATTGACTAAAAGATTTCAGTTGATTGAAAACTAGGAAATATATATTTCATTTCTGTACGTGGTGAGCCATATCCAAATGACCATCTTTGTAGCAGTGTAAGCTAGCTTTAGCGACTAGCTAGTCATCAACTCATCATTTCATCCTGTAATTTTTTTCAAAAAAGCGATGCAGCCTATCTAGTTATGCTTCTTTTACCACTCAGCATTAACTCTCTTTAGCAAGATGCATCAACTTTTCTACATATGGTTCGACACCATGTCATCTACCCATCAGTCTTCATCAAGTCAGCTACTCAGCTTAATAAGCAACTACTATAATATGTGTGTCTTATCCTTTTTCCTAGCTAAGCTAGTGACCGCCATGTGTTCACGATATGGTAGCCTCTAGCTTTGTCAACACTACTCTCCAACCCATAGAAAGTGAGACGTCACAAAAGTGCATCTGCATCTTTAACGTGCCATGAATTGCAAAAAGTGGCACACATTTGTGTCCCTGTTGTAAAAAAGATGACAATATTATAGTGACTCGATGGAAATATACTACTCATATATGTTCAACAGCCTCCTATTTATATGCGGGCTCTTTAAGGGTAGTCAAATCTCTTCTCTTGCACCTCGGAGCCTAAGATAAAGGATCAAATATACACCATTTTTAATTAGTAGAAATGGTAGTAAATAGAAATCAAGTTATTTTGATTTACCCGTGCTAAGGATAAGTATAATGCCAAATGTCGGCAGTCTCATAAGTTGTCTCATGTAGAACGAGACGTGCATGCTAAAATTTAGAAGTATGAAACTTTTACACAATATTGTACAAGTTATAATTGTCATGCAACAAATATTCTTTTTTATATCATAATTTAAAGAATTAGATAATTAATACAAGACAACTAAAAACAATCAATTGTATAAGTGATCTGATAGATGGTCTTAAGATGATATGTGATGCATGAGAAGACTTATGAGGTGGCATTATTATACTTGCCCTAACTGATTTGATCTTCCACTTTCTTCAGTTCATATCCTCAAATCACGGATTGGCATTGATATGGAATTCGCAGACCACGATTTGGCCGGGTATGGAATCCGCAGACCACGCTTTCATCCGTTGCGTGCATGCCTCTAGCCAGAGTATGTACTCCTTCCGTTTTTTTTTTTTGTTGACGTTTGCACCAGCCAACATCAACAAATAGAGTCCGGAGGAAGTACGTGTGTCATTATCCCACGCTACCGGACCTGGATCAGTTTGTATGTCATGCGTATCTATCATTGGATCAACTTGGAGCCAGATGTATTGTGCCAATGCACGATTGGGCCGAATTCCATACGAGATATTTAACATATTAAAAGAACAAAGTTTTACCTTGACACATCAACCTGTCACGTAATTCCGTTTCTTAATGAAGTAATGCTTGTATTGTATCAACAAGAAAATTAATTATGGCGTACGTGAGTTCATCTGGCATGTCATCCTGCCACGTTCTTCTATTAACCCACGGTAGATCAATAAAAAAGGTTCTCGCGTGTATTCAACTTGCTACATCATCAATCACATTTCTATTTGTTAAATAACTCACCTGGGTTAACAAGAAACAAATCTAATGAATTTGATTAATAATTAGATGGAACACAAAAAAATAGTAAGTGCTAAATAACACATTAACAGACTTTCTTAAAAATATAGATGACCTATTACACCTAGGGTTCGAGAGGTCATCGTCATGCATGTTGACAATTATTTAAGATTATTGTAAAAAAAAGCCTGTACCACTAGTACCGTTCTTTTGAAACATCCTAGATATATTTCAAATTTCAAGATCAATCCACACTGCGCTATTGTAGTAGGGTCAAATTGTCTGAAACACACCAATAAAACGTGACTTCGTCCTAAATACACCAATAAAATCAAATTTAGCTTACCACATGATGATTCTAGAGTTTCTTATCTGTTATAAACTATAACCGTATAATAATTATTTTTAACTTTTCTATCTCAACATATAAAACACATCAGAATTTGAAACTTGGCACAAATATAGGTGGTTACGTTCTCTACCATTAAAAAATAGTGTTAGATTTCTTTTTGATTTTTTGCATAGTTTGCTTGACAAATTAAATACAGAATGAGCAAACAATAGAAACAATAAAAAAAATCTAGCTCTAATTTTTAATGAAAAAATACAATGTATATTTATGTCAAGTTTCAATTCTAATATATTTTATATAGTGAGATAGAAAATTAAATAATTGTTAAATGGTCATAGTGCGTCATAGACGATAATTCCGGAAATCATAGTGTGTTCCAGCTGAATTTGATTTTGTTGATGTATTTAGGATGAAGCCATATTTTATCGGTGTGTTCCAGATGATTTGGCCTAGTAGTAACTACTATAAGCAGCGCAACCAACCATATTATCTACGGAGGGAAATTGTACCATCAGTAATTTTGATCCCATCTTGACTATACTCGGTCCATGTTATTAGAGATGACCTCTAGTCCCTCGCAAAAAAAAAAAAAAAAAAAAGAAAGACAGAGACGACCTCTAGAGTAGTCACAAAAAAGGCGACTGCAGAAGAGCTTAGCTATCATATATACATGCAGAATATTTTACTGTTTGGATCAAGACAATTTGGAGATAATGGTGGCTGTATCAACTTTCATGATACACTTTGTCTTTCTCTTACCTTTCCAAAGTGCTGTCAACTTTTTGCAAACTCAAGACAAGTTGCTTTGGCAAAGATGGGCCACCTTTACCCTGTGTTAACCTTAGCGGGAAGTTTCAAACATGCGTACATCATACATGGAGCTGGCAATTCCTCTTAGCCTATCTGTATCCATTAGTTTGTCTTTGTAGACTTCATTGGTGCTGCTTAAAGCACTTCAGTGCGGTGTGGTCATCAACTTGCACGATGGAAATCAACACCACAAGAGCCTGTGGCGTTCCAAGTAGCAAGCTCTACAAATTCGCGTTTATTATTCTCTATAGTTGTTCTAATCCCATCACTTAGCATACAAGTATATATGCATATATAATTCCCATAATTTTATTGGATGGTATCTTTCCGCGGTGAATATAGGTTACTCATTTCCAGAATTTCCTTCACCATATAGGCACACAATATTTTGTAGTCTAGGAAACAAATTAAGCCTTGGTAGATTCTATTAATAAAAAAAAGAGACTATTGCACTAATGGACTAAGGTTGCACCAAGATACAGGAGGACACTAAAATTGTTAAATCTGTTATGAAAGCCAGACTAAATATCGCTAACCATCTATGCATAGCTGTAATTGTGCGCTAGCTGGAAAAATGTGCTTTGGTCATGTTTCATCTTTCTTTCCCGCTAGGTTCTTGACAATTAGAGTGCAATTCATCCGTATGAAGTAGCATTGCTCAAGTTCATCCATGTTCCTAGGATATGTCAACTTCTCATGAGCCCAACAACCTATAGCAATAATCACAACGAACTGGCAGTGCCACCAAGCATGTTTATGACCGAGAATGTGGCAATTCGAATTGATTTTAATTTACACCCAAGGGGAGTACATCTTTACCCACGTGCACAAACCGCAAACACAGTACAACCCTCGGAAGTAATGTGTGATTCATGCAACAACTCCTTTGAACTATTCTCTGATCATTGTTTCTCGGCCTTCATTTCAATACAAGACATATCACATATCAGGGGATATTTACAGCAACTTTTTAATCTGATTTCTTCTCACAAATTTATAATAAAGCTGATTTGTATCAAACAAATTATGATGATACATATGCTATATACAGTTTCATAAATTCTATGCACCTGCCCATGTACAGCTGAAGGAGCTGCGAGCATCCATAAGGCACGGAGTCACAGAGATAGTGTTTGGACTTGCACATCGCCGCACCTTGGATCTAGAAAGGGATATATTTCATTTGTCCCAAATTACTTGTCATCTTGGCTTTTTTATCAAATTTATTGAACATTTTCTAAATCTAGACATATAGTACTAAAAATCACACCTACAAGATGATAAGTAAACTGGAACAGAGGAAGTACATGTCAGCAATACCTTTGTCTTTCGTTCTGTCATTGGAGTAGTGACCTATGGGGCTACTTATTAGACGGCTAGCAGCTAGTAGGTTAATTCTTGGGATCCTCGATGATGAGAAGCTTCTGTTTACATTCTGCGTGGAACGGCAAGGGATCTAGGGTAGCTATGAAAATCTATCTTTAATCTGCGATGCCTTGTGCTTATGATAAGGAGCACTATGAGGGTAGAAAACTGTTTTGGGATTAATGCAGTCTGCAGGCACGTGTGTTCGAAAATTGACCCTACTCATTAAGATGGACAAAAGCTTCAGCCCGTTGTAGGCTCGCCAGGCCAACTTAACAACTCACCAATAAATATAGAAAGAAGTCCTCAATTATTATTAAAGTTGTGTTTTTTTCTCTCTCAATTATAAAATGGAGAATTTGTGCTCCTTGAATTGTCAAAACCATTTGTTTTTCCTAATATGACTGTTTTCGATGATGGTTTTGTCCACGTAACGCATATGTGGCAACAAGAGACACATTTTAGTGACATGTCATCTTTTTCTCAACTGAAAATTAAAAAAATGTACACTCAGGATTTAAAAAATCATAAGATTTTTAGTTGAATATTTTTATTGTGTAGATATATAAAAATATTTTTCTTCTTTAAATTATAATTACAGATTATCACACCTTTGACATTAGACTATAGAAGCATTTTATATGAACCAAGGAAACTACATTTGAATTATGTACATTATTTCATTTGAATTTGAATTAAATTGAATTGATAAATAAAATTATTAAATAGACCAATGTGAAAAAAATCAAATAGCTCACAATACAATAATATGATACTTGATGAATTTTGATTCAAATACGAGATCATATTCATGTATACTTCAAAAATAAAAGTTTTTGTCCATAGACTAATCTTAATATTTGTAAAATCTTTTTATTTTTAGACCTCTGAAATGTATATTTTTTATTTTCCTATTGTGAAAAAGATGATATGATATTAAATATATGTTTTTTTATGTCACATAGACAAACCCATTGTTTAAAACAACCATACGAGAAAACAAACGGTTTTGATAGTTGAAAAAGCATGAATACCCAGTTTGTAATTAAGAAAAATCAAACTCTAATAATAGTTGAGAGAGACTAAAAGTACTTCTTTCATAAATATAACATGGGCTGCCGATTTTTTTTTTCTGATAGTATGGTACAAAGATAGCAGCCCATGTGGACTTGTCAGCTCATTGAATAGGAGAGACTAGTCAGTTGAACATGGACTCTTGAGACCAATGTCGTCCAAATGGGCTGCTCGAAACGGCAAGACCCAAACATGAAATAGTTTAGTCCATTTTATTTCGTAATGTGATAACACATAATTTATTTCGACCTTGCCGTGCCAGTCCGTGCCAGTCCATGTGTCTGGGCGCCGGCCCACGGTGTAACATAAATTTAGCACGCACGGTGTAACATAAATTTACCATCCGCTAGCCCAAACATGAAATAGAGGGCAGCATGGCGGCAGCATGGGTGAGCAGCTGCTTTGCCAATGCGGTTGGGTGATGGGGCCTGCAAAACGGCGGGAGGTGGCCCTCGCATAGTGCGGCATGATGGCGAAGGTGGATTTCCGGGCTCGGGCCTGCGGGCAGATGGCGGTGGCGATGCACAGGAAGCTGGCGGCGGTAGGCACAGACGAGTCGTCTTCACTTTCTCTTGGCTCTTGGACTGGAGCGGTGGTGGGCTTGTGGTGCTTCTCTATACAGACTACAGCCTTGTCGTGCCGGATATTATCCAACACAGAGCCTCGTGCCATGCCGAGGCATCTGTACCGTTTCTGGAGTCCGTTGCAATGTTTTAGCAGAAATGTACAAACGCCACGTCTTGTTTCAGTGACAGGTTATAACCGTCTCTCTAAACATGGTCAACTCGCCACTACTCTCAATATATATATATATATATATAACTCGCCAGAAGTTTGAGCAAGGTTGTGCAAGATCTATTTGTTTGGCCAAACGGCTCGAAGCAGGCAACCAGCGACAGCCATGCCAACTCGCCACTACTCTCAAGTTTGAACAAACCACAAAAAACGACACAGTATCAACCCATCACCATCGATGTTTCGGACAAAATATGGCGACACAGCCCAAAAACTCCATCGCGTCATTGCGTTCAGCTGTGGATGTGTTCTATCACCCACGGCCACGGGACTGCTCGCTCCCGCCACGGCCACCTCCATTCCTGCCACCACCACTACCTCCTCTGCTCCAATGCTCAACCGGCCGCCAGGCAACCTGCTGCGTCTGGAACGTGCCGCCGCCATACTGCCCTCTACCTGCCCAACCGCTTCCAGCCGGCCGAGGAGTGTACGCGCCACCAGTGTTAAACGGCCGGGGAGTGTACCCTCTCCCTCGACTGCTGCCGATACTGCTCTGCTGCGGTGTCTCCACATTGACGGCACTGCCTCTTCCGCGGCTGAAATTGCTGATCCTCGGTTGCGCCTCCATGGTGCTGATGGTTACAGGCGGCCGATAACCCGGGTAGGTGTGCCACAGCGGCTTCCTCGAAATGTCAGATTCTGTTAAGGTCTGCAAGACACATGAGTTCATAAATGAAAATGGCGGTTGCAAATGGGAAAAAATGTTTGAAATTATGAAACATGTAACTCACCTTTTCAGGTACTTTGACGTGATCGAGTAGTCTTGGTATGGGCTTAACCGGCTCAGGGTTGAAGAACATGAATGATCTGAAACATTTCAGGATCATGTAACAGACTAAATGTAATTGTTCTAAGGAACCGTACCAACTTGATCATTTCTAAAGGTTCAAGAGAAAACATACATTGCCTGATCATTTCTGACGTCCTCTAGATCTTTTATGGGCGAACTGAAGATGCTACTGCACATGCCATCGTCATCAGCAGGAGACAACCATCCTCTGAGTTCACTATGTGGAGTACAATTCAGCATCATTGACATTTACTCGTTTTATAATACTGCTCATACCGTACCTGAGAAAGCGTCAATTTTAGAATAAGCTCCAACATGTACCTGGTAGAAGGATCTATCGGATGCTTTGTTGACGAGGGGTCGGATGTTTGAATAGATCGTGCCAGAGAATTTGTGTTCCTCAGGAAGATCTTCTCTTGTCGGACGGTATTCCTACTCATCTCATGCATCTAATACATAAACAAGGCAAAACAATGAGAGACAGCACCATACTTCACTGGAGCTTTAAGACAATAATTTTCATTTTACCGCAAGATTATTTTCGACTGTCTTGGTGGCTGAAAGCAGCAGCTTTTCATCAATGAATGGAAGCAATGCAATACCCTGAAAGAATTTATTTCAGAGGAGATTAGCATGGATGAGGATGCCGCTGCAGCAATAATGTAGCTAATCTTTGAGTTCTTCATGGGTATAGAAACCTAGTTTGAAAATATTCATTCACAAGGAGAGAATGTTGACTTGCCACAAGAAGCGTTTTCCATGGGTATCAATCTGCAGATCTGGTGGGAAAAATAGATTCCTTTACTTCAATAATCTAGTAATTCTGATTACTGGGTTCAAACAAGAATAATGAATATACCTGACGGATAGAACTTTTGTATCGAAGATTCATCACTTTCCATCAGTTCTCTGTAACACTTGGTAATGCACATGAACTGCAAAAGAAAGAAAAATAAAGTTAAAATACGGGTCTACATACAAAATGTATTTAGTTAAACTAAGACTGGTTAACGTTGCCTTTCTGCAGGAAGAACTGCCATGAGCTGATCGAATGGTTTCAGTGGCTTGTCCTCGGTGAAAGATATCTTGAACTGAGATAGGCCTTTGAAATCAGATGCGTAAGGAGCGTAATGGAAAGGGTAGTACCTGCAGACACATAACAGAATTATTTTTGGTCCTAACTATCCATAAGAATTTGTAGTTAATAATTCCATTTTGTATCAGTTATCATTGTCAAACTTAACAGGAACTAGGACCACTCATCACAAAATTTAGAATGATGAAAGCACACTACCTAGTTAACTATATACACAAATGCATGGATAAAAAAAATTCAATTCATATAAATATTTTCTCCGTACCAGCTCCATGATGGAACATCTGCAAAATAGTACTGTAGCACCCAGCAAAGTCCTTCAGATACTTCTGAACCTAATAAATCAAGCAAGTTTAAAAGGAAGTCAAAATATCTTATTAGTACACTTCATGGCCTCATGTGAATTTTGTTACTATTTAATAAACAAAGAAACAAGAAAAGTGTAACCATGTTGCCCTTCAGCTTCGCAACTTCATTGTAATTTTCGGTACCAAACTTCTCCCTGTAGAATCTAGATTTCCACCCTGCGAATCCCAGTCTTATCTGTAACACATAGAAATGCCAATATCAGCAGCAAAAAAGCAAAATATCGGTGGAAATAGGTATGACTAACCCTGTCATCATTAGACGCTCCAGTTTTAATAAGGTCTTGCTTCTTTCGAAGAGCATCCTTTAAGTTTCGCCTCAGTTCTAAAGTATTTCCAGTGATCTGAGCAAGACAGACATCTAATGTGAGATAAGAAAAGTGAACGATATGGAGGAATTCCATAAAAAGCCAGATAAATAATAATATCTTTCCAGTGCTCTTAGAAACATGAGTGAACTCTTCCGTACATCTGATTTCTCAGAGCTGCAATCCAAAATACTACATTCTGTTGGGAAAGCCTTGACCATCAAGTCTGAACCATCAGGATTTTCTTCCTACATCAAAAATCATGGGATAAACCACTTAATCTTATCAATAATAATTAGTACACAATATTGTAAGTGTAGCAAATCCTCACTGCATCGTCCAAATTTCTCTCATTCCATTCTTTTTCTGCAGCCTGACGCAGTATCTTGCGCTGATGGCTCTGCAAGTAAATGGCAAGTTACGAAGGGACCAGCACACCCTTTGACAAGGCTTTAAGTTTGTAACAAGATGATAGATTCTTCAAACAGGAAAACATACCTCTCTCAGCTCATATCGTTTGACAAAGATTTTTTCTTCACACAAGGACAGTTCATGAAAAAACTTTTCCAATCTTGAGACTTTAAGATATGCAGCATGTTTTTCTTTCACCTGATTTTAATATCAATAAAAGTAAATCAGTCATAACTAAATACTTATTGATTAAAATGATGAGTGAGATCCTTCATGTACTTTTTCTGTGTTCACAATGTAACCCCCCATTTTGTTGAAGTTTGTTTTGTACACCTCAATGAGAAGATCAATGGCATCCTGTGACCCATCAAGTGTTAAACAGAGAAAGAATTCGGTTTTCCACAAGTGTGAACAGTTGAAAGAACATAAATATAATAGATTTTACTAAATTATTTCATTATCAAGGAATCAACATAGACTGATACATACCTCACGTATCTCAAGCGAAGGAATGTGTGGAATGAAATCATTTCCCGTCAAAAACAAATAAATATGAAGTCATCCACAAGCTTCTCGATATCCGTTTTGAATATAGGGTTCAATATCTTCAGATCAAGCTCCAAGTATTCCCTCAGAACCCATATGTTCAAGAACTGCAATAATATGCCGTGATCCATACAATTAACATACAAACCCACTGTTATTAATGTACAATCTCAGGGAACAACAAACCTGATACGACTTCTTAGGAACCTTGCTCCTAGTCGTCTTTTCTTCCGTTGTCTGGGGAAACCAGCCTCTATACTTTTTTGAGGACTCTTCATTTTTGAAGAATTCTTTAGATATAGGGATACAAATTTCTGGTTGAACTTCAAACACAATATCCTGGTCAAGTAAAAACATAAAGTATTCTCAATTCCATAGTTGAAAAATGTTGCAATTGCATTTTAAAATTTGCTGAAGCCTGGAGATAGCACTGTGGTTATGCGCGGAAAGACCTCCCGTAGAATTGAAAAGTGTGGTTCATGGGATGCCAAAGCAAGCATTATTAAATCCGCGTCCTGCAATATTCATTAACATCAATCTGAACAGTGTCTTCAAAAACAAAATATGCAGCATGTCAGAGAAAGTTTGAGATTATTATTCAGATTATACGCATATTTTTTGGGTGTCGTGTGCTTGAGACCATGTTGTTAGAGATCTTTGCTAGACATGGCTGGTTTAATAATAATAGACTTAGTTTTTAGTCTGCACAAGTGTACCTGCTCCTTTTGTTTTGGTTACGGTAAAAATGGTTTTTGGTGATCTCTGTAATGTTGAACAGCTATATGCATTCATTGATGTAGTGGCTGGAATATTGAAATATATTCCCATTTCTTAAAAAGTATGTGTACAAATAAATGAGCCTCGTACCAATCCATACAAACAATGTCGTGTGTTTGGGTCATAATTCTCGCAGCTGCGCTGTGCACGGATGAAGGACATGATTTTGTGCTCGCCTTCTCCAGGTACATTGGAATCAGACAATATAACCTTCAGAGAATGAACATGTTGTGAACATACTAACCATTAACAAAAATCCTCCATAATATATAAGACGTCCGAACTCTTTAAAAACAAAGAAATGGATAAGTGCGCTGTCAGTCGAACCTTGATGTTTTTCCATCCAGGGTCAGTATTCAACCGCACACGGATATAGTACTCGAGCGCTTTGGATAGCTTCTCCATGAACTCGGTCCCCGGCGTAATGACATTGGGATCGGAAACCTCATTCGTTTCCTTTGGCAGAACCTCCTTCCCTTCTGCTCTGAACCTTTCTCTTAACAGCTGCTCTTCAATTTCCTGCAAATCAGAGCTTTGATGTAAGCCATTTTGCACACGGTGCAGAAAAATCATCATTTGTGGCCATAGAGGAGGGGTGAGCAGTGAGAGGTTCACCGCGTCTTTGGCGTCCTTTGCAGCCTTGAATCGCCTTGATCTCTGCTGGTTCATCTTCGCGCGAGGAGCGACACCGTCTGTCAGTTCAAAAAAGGGAAGTCTCAGCAAGCTCTCTTATTGTTACTAGTGAACTGGAAAGCAGGAACCAAATAATAGAGGACGGGATGAAGCCATCAAGGCAGGCAGGCAATCGACCAAGAACCAGTCGTTTCGGAAAGAGCAGCTCACCTACTGCCAGGTAAAGCAACTTGGTTGGCCTGACGATGCGGAAGAGGCGGTCCATGTACTCGAACATGGCCTGGAACACCTCGTCGAAGGTCGTCGGTGGGCACACCTGGATCGATAGATCGGGACCATCGCAAATAGTATTACACATGGGAAATGTGTGCACTGTGCTTGTGCGAGGTACAGGTTGCAATTGCAAATAGTATTGCACCTGGTCCTCCGGGTGGAAGCAGGGGTGGATGATGCCGTTCATGTCGAGATACAGGTTGTGGTACACGCCATTGATGCGACCTTCCCCGGAGTCATCGCCTTCTTTCGCAGGGACGACGATGTTCGGGTACTTCCCCACGAGCCACTTGTAGAACGAAGGCACACCCATGGCAACCAGCAGCTGCCGGCCTTGTTGCTCGCCGACCGGCCGTCGGCGATCGCCTGATCACTCGGGCTTCTTTTCCCTTCTCAGTTGCGTGTGTTGGGTCTAGGTATCCAGAACGGGAGCCGAGTGGTTCTGTGCAGTGTGCTAGTGCTCACTACTAGTCGTAGCAGTGAGTGGTGCGAGGCGGTCGAGAAGACGGGAAGCCGGGAGCGGCTCGATCGCCGTGCGGGTTGGGTGCATGGGAAGACGGAACGGCCGGCCGGGGGCGGCCGTGAAGTGACATGACATGCCGTGGGCCCACGCCATGGTGCCCACCAATGAGTCCACGTGTGCAACCATGCACGCGTGGCCGCCGCCCACTCGCACAGGCAGCGAGACTAGCTACTCCGAGAGCCTACACTACGTACAGCTAGCTTGCTTGCTGCAGAGCGTTTGGGGAAGCCAAGTGCAATGGTGGTGGCTACAGATTTGTCTCAGATACTTCTCGTCTAGTACGAGAACTGAAATCCACTGCTGCGAGGAGTGTGGAGAGATAGGAGTAGAAGAGATCGTCTCGGTACGTGTATTAGTACAGTGCCAACGCCAAGCGATCAGAGGCTTGCACGAGAAATATCTCTCGATGCTGTCAGAGATACTCTACCATTAGGCTCGACAACTGCCGTTATGACCATGTTTCCACGAGTTTGACTGGATATGCTCAGCACTGCTATCCAGTAGTGGAGCACGGCACAAACATCATCGGACAAAGTTTAATCAAATACTAAAAAAATGCCAGTGCGTTACTGTACAACAGGAATGAAAATTTCACAATTAATACGATAAAAGAGTGCCCATGCATTATTCCAACTCATATCTTCGGGACATCATATGACAGTTGATAATGTGGATTAATTCCGAGACTGACCACATGTAACTTACGTACTCCTTAGAACTTTACATAATTTACGGCAGAACCACGACTGCACAGTCGTTCATCTTTTTTTAGCAACTATATGTAAGTAAGAGTGTGTTTAGCAGAGCTTATAAAGTGATTTATTGAATAACTTATGCCCTGCTAAATAGCTAAAAACCATAAGCCCTTATTGCTAATAAGCTGTCATAAGCCATTTGTATTTTGTACTAGCAAAGAAAAACCAACAAACCCGAACTTTTTGAGCTTATGGACCCTTTCTCTCTAAATTTCCACGAAATTACCCACCCTACCACTACCACTGGTAAAGAAATCATTCACGCGGGAAAAAAAGAAGGAAAAAAATGTTTCGGTCTTCTCTCTCTGTTCTGGAACTTCTCTTCCTCACTCCTCTCATTTCCGCCGCCTGCTAGAGCTCGGGCGGCATGAATCTTCTGCGTCGAGGTGCGAGGGGAGGGGGAAACGGAGGGAGGAGCTCCGTGCCAACTGGATCCGGCGGTTGGGAGTAGAATAGCGGTGTTGGCTTTGGAGAGGAGGAGACGGCGGTCGATGATGAGAGCCATGGCGATGTGGTGGCCGTGGCGCTCGTCCATTGATCGCGGGCGTCGGAGCGGATGCTGCGCCATCCGTGGGGAGTGGGGGCAGCCCCGGAGTGTGCTCGGGAGGCCCGATTTTGAGCACCGGGCTCACCATGAGCGGCGGCTGTAGCCACAGGCGTGCCCTGCTGGCGCTGGCCCAGGCGCGTGGCCTGGCGGCTCCTGGCCAAGCTGCCCTGCAACAGGCGGGTGGCCGGGAGGCCCACCACCAGAAGGGTGGTCCGGAGGCGTCAACGCCTTCTCTGGTCCTTTCTCGCCGGCCTTCTCAGGAGTAGGGGCCTTCTTCGGTGCTTCGATGGTCGGCGGTTCGAACGGTGTTGCACCATTTACAGATTTGTTGCATGCTGCTGATGACGCTCAACTCACTCCCAATTTGTCATTCTCGAACCCAAGTTACAGCATATTCGGTAGTGCTGCCGCTGAGTATGAGACGGATGAGGTGCCGGTTGGAGGGAATGCAACTCGTGGTAGATGAAGCAAACAAGGTGGCGCAACCGAAGGTCGACGGGGAGGAGGACGAGGAGGGAGGCCACCCATTCCTCATGCCCCATCACTGCCGAGGTCGACAATGAGAATGATTGCAAGGTGACATATTCTCCACTTGTCAATCTTTGTTTTTCAACATATGCTTAGGTGATAATAGAATTAACAATAGTAGCTGATTTGTCAAAACTAGTTGTTCATAATATAGACGTTGAACCAATTGTTGTTGTCATTTTGTTACAATAGTGTAACTGATTGGGTAGATGACAACAACAACAAAGTAGTATTATGAGTATCGATTAGTTTTCTGACTCATGAGTCCACATGTAACTGAGTCCGACATGTACTGCAGTCTATTATGAGTAGGATTTGTTTTTTGTACGTAAACTGAGTCCGATATGTATTGGCGTCCGTATGGGAATCAGGCCAGGGTAGAACCAGGTTAGATTAGATTTGTTTGGCAGAACCAACGATACAGACTGCACACCTAAACTAAATTTAATATATAAGTACTAGCAGTATGTCCATGCGTTATTACGGGTGAGGGTTTATATTTTTTTTCCTGAGCTATGAGTTTTAAAAATTTCACAATAAAAGAGGGGACTATTTGGTGTAATACTCTTTATAATAACATATAACCAGTACGAGCTCCGCTCCTCCTGTTTCTTTAAACAAATGCTAACCAATAAATTTGCTCAAACCAGCCAAGCATATTGGCAACTTAAGAAATTTAAGAAATTAACAACTTATTGTATAAGTTCAGGAATTATGTCGTTTTTCTTGTATCTTGAACTCGCAGACCTGATTTCTCGGCGAACTTCGCATTGCTCCTTGCAGGGAAAAGATCGCAGCCACACATCACCAATCGAAGTTGCCAGCCGATGGCACCCATGCCCAACGAGCAGAGGCATGCCCATGAAAAAGACCTATATAAACTGTACCACAGAGGAATAAAGAATGACTGTTCATGACTGTTCATTCTCATTTCACTTGTTACACGTTATCACACACTTTTGTTGCCGATTTCGTCACTTACCATGTCCTTCCTCGTCGTCCTTCTCCGCCAACTCTTGGATGATCTACGGTGCGACCATGCCCGTTGTGTGGTTCGCCATAGGCAACCCTCACCGGCGGCGAGTTTCACCGGATCTTCTCCCTCCTTCGCCGCCCACGCCGTGGTCCAGTAGGCCACCGCGGACGGCAAACACCCATGGCTCGATGTGGGTGGCGGTTCCACAAGCGCCACCGCCATGGTGGCCGACGCCGGCGTGGCCCGTGTCGCCGCCTGGATCTTGGATCTTTCCGGGGGCCTCACGGCGACCCGGGGGCAGGCCCCAGCACGATCGCGCCAAGAGGCCCCATCCATGGCCTCACCACCTTCATCAGGATGCCGGAGTGCCTCTCGACTCCCATGCCACCGGTGGAGCCCACACTTCGCGTTGGGCCCCCGGCCATGGACGTCGGCGCACCGACTAACTTACCCACTGTTGCTGGGACTTCTTCATCGGCGCCGATGACATCTGCACCCCTTTCGGCCACAGTGGTGGCATGACAGGGTGCGGAACCTCCCTCCACTCAGCCCGTTCATCGTGGTGCGCGTATCCGCACAAGAGGCCGAGGAGGAGAACCTGGCCGGCGCTTCGTCATACGCACAACGCTGTCGGCACCACCGTCCTCCTCTTCATCCGGATCTGGAGCCTGGCTTCACTTCTCGGACATCGAGGCTTCCACCTCGGAGGAGGAACACCCAAGGCCGCCGCCATTGCGCTCGACCTCATCTTCACCAAACCTCGTTGTCATCACTAGCCACGATCCGGATGGATCCATGGCCGGTGCCCTCGGATCCGCTGTCGGCCCCTCCTCTACCCCTCCGGCTCCGTCTCCACACACCCCGAATGGGGTCCCCTCCTCTGCCATCACGCGTACCTTGCCGGCACGCCACCTCCCCGACAGGGAAGGGAACCCAACGCGTGGACGTCGACGGCAAGAGCCACCGCACACCACAACAACCACCCCACCAGCGACAGCGAGCGGTCCCTCAACATGGAGGAGCGCCGCCGCCGTTGACCAAAAGGCCTACGGCGCGAGATCCCTTCTAGATCTACACCAGCCGATTCACGGCAGCGCAAATCTTAGAGAGGGACAGCGGCGGGAGGAGGAGGGGGGGGGGGGGGGAGAGCGTGAGCAACAGAAGGGGAAGGGGGCTCGATGGCAACGTAGAGGCACGGCACAGTGTGACGGCGTGCATGACAAGGCGGCAATCAAGGCACGGCACGGTGCGGCAACGCGCACGGCGACGCGGCACTCGAGGCACGTGCATGCGCGGCAGCCCGGCCCTCGGTGCACGAGGTGGCGCCCAACGTGCGGCAACGCATAAGACGCGGCGACGCATGTGGTGGCGCCTGACCATCGGCGCAGGCGGCACGGAGCGCGGCGTCCGGCGGTGGCATGCGGTAGCTGGCGACGCAGGCGGCTAGGCGGGGCAGTTAGGGTTTCAGAAACCCTAATCGCCGACCCAGGGGTTTTTATAACCCCCCTCCCCTAACTGGGCCTGTTGGGCCTATGTGGCAGCTGGGCCAGGCCGCCAGCCCCACAGCACCCGCTCCCCCCCCCACACACCTTCTCTAGCAGGCCGAAAGGCCAACTGGTCCTCAGCCCAGGTTGGCTTAGCCCATGCGGCTAAGCCTTGTATCATGCTACTTTTTCAGAAAAGCCCTTGAACTTCCTGTTAATTTCAGCCTATTTAATCTTTAGTTTTTACTCTTAATTGTAGTGTTGTAAATATTCAGTTTAGTCCTTGTACTTCACTGTAATTGTGTGTAGTATTGTTTAGTGTTGCAATTTAATTTCTAGCTCATGTATTAGGCTTAAAAATTATTATGTCCCATGATATGTCCTATGTACATTTGCCTATGACATAATAAAGTGTTTACCATTGTTTATAATTGAGATATTTATTATTTCTTGTATGACCTTAAGTTCGAGTCACCTTATTAAGTATTTAGTACTTAATCCAAGCTGATTTGAACTGTAAACATAGCTACACTCAATATTTAATTTTGCAATTGAGAATTCAATTTTTCTTGCAAAATACATTTAATTCACCTTATTAAGCACCTAGTGCTTAATCCAAGCAGAATTAAATGATACACACTATGTTGTATACAACACTACTGAATTGTATTAATTTACAATTCCTCATGTTCAGTTCACCTTATTAAGTACCTGATACTTAATCCAAGTAGAATTGAACCTTGTCTCTTTTTACAGAGACAAATTCCTTGTAATATGAGGTTCATTCACCTTATTAAGTACCTAGTACTTAATCTAAACAGAATTGAACCATGAGAAACTTTCTATTTGATATTTTTCTTCATTGCTACAACACTACCATAGTGATTTTAACTAATCTCTGGTTATTCCTATGTAGGCTCAATGGCTCATGAGTTCGAGGAACTCGCTTTAGATGGCCACAACTACCCTACGTGGGCCCTAGACGTCAAGATTTGCTTGGCCTCCAAAGGTATTGTGGAAGCTCTAACTTCTCCTGAAAAAAGGAAGAAGGACATCACAGACCAACACAAGTACCAAGCCTTATATATTATAAGGCACCACACCATGCTGACCTCAAATCTGAGTATGCATTGGAGGAAGAACCTAGTGTTCTTTACACAGTCCTCAAATCTAGGTATGAATAGAAAAAGGCAATTATATTGCCTGAAGCTCTTCATGAGTGGAATAATATTCGCCTCCAGAATTTTAAATGCTTAGGTGAATATAACCATGTTGTTCATAAGATTTGTGCTAAGCTTCGGTTTTGCGATGAAGAGCCTAATGATGCAGCCAAGATAACTAAAACTATGAACTCTATGCTACCGTCAGATAGGATCTTGCAACAACAATACCGTAAAAATGAATATACTGTCTACTCTACGCTTATCCATGATTCACTTCAAGCGGAGAAGCATGATGAGCAATCTATGCAGATTCATCGCCTGCGTCCAGTTGGCTCTGCTCCTC
The DNA here is from genome assembly GCA_030378355.1 of Eleusine indica. NCBI lineage: Eukaryota > Viridiplantae > Streptophyta > Magnoliopsida > Poales > Poaceae > Eleusine > Eleusine indica. The sequence goes on along the minus strand of CM059501.1, from coordinate 42,681,829 downwards.
TCCCAGAAGTCCATCACAATACGCAAGGGAAGAAATTTAGTGGTCCAAAAGACCACAACAAGAACTTCTCAGGTGGTATATCTAAGCGAAAGCGCAATAACCGAAGGGCAAGAAGAAGGTACAGGTTGAGGAGAAAGGCAGTTCCAAGGCACAAGGTGACAACAAATGTCGCAAGTGCGGATGCATCAAGCATTCTACCCGGAAATGCCATACTCCTTGCCACTTGGTTGAGCTTTACATAAAATCCCTAGGCAAAGGCAAGAATGCTGCATTTGGATTTGAAGCACACTTCAACCTCCAACCCAATGCGCAAGAGGAAATCGATTGTTCGCGTCAAGTTCCCAAGGAACCAAGCAGCAACGAGCCTCTATTGACGGTCGACGATTACGAGGACCCGGAGAACACCATCATCGAATTTGCTTCTGATGACTTGTTTGGAGACCTTATCTAGGTTCCATAGCTCCACAATAGACAATAATAAGTCTATGTCCTAGTAGCTTAAGTATGTTGTAACAAAAAAATTAGTACTCATACTATATGTATTGTAAGATGATGTAATATTGTATCAGCACTTTGATACTTAATGAAGTATGTACTTTTGTATCCATCCTGAGAGTTTCTTTAAATTCTTGCTCATATAGATCTCACAGGAGTCAATCTGATGGAGGAAGAGTTATGCCTTGTGGACAGCTATACCATAAACTCTATACTTAGGGAAACTAAATATTTCCAAACTCTTACTAAGAGGCCAGGAAATGTTTTGACAATCACTGGGCGTGATACGATGATAGTAGGCTCTGGTAGAGCTACTATCACGCTTTCCATGGGTACACAAGTAACGATCGAGAATGCATTATTGTATCCCAATTCAACTCGTACTCTCTTAAGTTATAGAGATATCCACAAAAATGGTCTTTATGTGACATCACATGAGGAGAATAATGAGGAGTTTCTTCTCATTACCAAAGACAAGGGATATGGCATGGAAATTCTAGAAAGAATTCCCACTCTACCGTCTGGATTGTACTACACATACATCAAATCCATACCACATGTTCCATACAAGATAATTTTCTAGAAAGTTAACGCATTCCAAATATGGCATGATCGCCTTGGCCATCCCGGTATCAGGAGATGCAGAAAATTATAAGCAATTGCATTAGTCATAATTTATGTGACGCCAAGTTCCCGCAATCCTCAGATTTTCTATGCACTGCATGTGTAACGGGAAAATTGATCATCAGACCATCATATCTTAAGATCAAAGCGGAGCCACTAAAGTTTCTTGAATGCATTCAAGGAGACATTTGTGGCCCCATACAACCATTATCTGGACCGTTCAGGTATTTCATGGTTCTCATAAACACATCTACATGATAGTCTCACGTGTGTCTTCTGTCTACACGTAACCACGCATTTGCGAAGCTTATTGCTCAAATCATTAAGTTAAAGGCAAGCTTCCCTGAACATCAGATTCAATCAATCCGAATGGACAATGCAGCTGCATTTTCCTCTCGAGCTTTCAATGATTATTGCAAGGCACAAGGAATTCAAGTTCAGCACTCTGTCCCTTATGTCTATACTCAAAATGGCTTGGCACCATTCAAGCTCAGCACAAGTAAGAGAATTAAATTAATAGCAAGACCAATGCTTCACAATTACAATCTACCAACTTCGTGTTGGGGTCATGCGGTCTTACATGCCGCTGACTTGATACAATTGCGTCCAACTGCTTATCACAGCAACTTCCCACTGCAACTTGTACGTGGAAATCCACCAAGCATTTCCCATCTACGTAAGTTCGGATGCATTGTATACGCACCGATCTCACCACCGCAGCATACAGCTATGGGCCCTCACAGGAAAATAGGGATCTATGTGGGATATCAATCTCCGTCGATCGTAAAGTATTTAGAACCTCTCACAGGGGATCTATTTACAGCCCGGTACACTGGCTGCATATTCAATGAGGATCATTTCTTGGCTTTCGGGAGAGAGTTTAAGTACCATTCTGAAAGCTAGGAAATCAATTGGGATGACAAAACCATCCTATCCTCGGATTTACGTACTCGAGAATATGAAATCCAAGTTTAGAAAATCATTGATTTGCAAGACATTACAAACAATCTGCCAGATGCATTTACTGACTATAAAGGTGTCACAAAATCCTTGATTCCAGCTAGGAATGCCCCCGAAAGAGTGGAGGTACCAAATAAAACCATTCAACTCCCAACTGTGAAAAAGAGGGGGAGAAGTACGGCTGCCTAGCAGGAATCAACGCCTAACAAGTGTCAAAGGAAAGCGCCCACCAAGTAGGATAAACCATCCAGCACCAAGGGTCAAAGCAAGAAGAAAACTTCCGAACCAGTAAATGCAGGTCAACCTGAGGTTGACTGACACCCGAAGGGTAGTATACACTTTGTGGATAATACAAATCCACAACCCAGCTCTCAAGTGCACACACCATTAGAGGCTGGAACATCGAAAAACCCTCACACATTCGTATTGGGAAATCATGAGGAGTCACAAGGGGAATATGAAAATTCCATAGAGGAAGTTTCCATCCACTATGCAAGTTCTGGAGAGTCTCATAATCATAAAACTACGGTTGTCGACGATCAATTCTCAGCTATGGTTGTGGACAACCTTCTAAATGATCCAGAACAAAAGTCCATGGCAGAGTGTCGTAAATGCTCGGACTGGAATCAATGGAAGGAAGCAATCGAGGCAGAGCTAGCCTCGCTAAAGAAAAGAGAGGTATTCTCATCGGTAATACCTACACCTCCAAGAATCTTCCCTGTGGGATTCAAATGGGTTTTCATCAGGAAATGGAATAAAAATAATGAGGTGGTGAGATGTAAAGCAAGGCTACTAGCGTAGGGGTTTACGCAGAGACCCGACGTTGATTTCAATGAGACATACTCACCAGTAATGAGTGGAATCACTTTCCGATACCTGATATCACTGGTAGTACAAAATCGTCTATCCTTGTAGTTGATGGACGTAGTGACCGCATATCTCTCTGGGTCACTGGATTTTGACATATACATGAAGGTTCCAGATGGAATCTCTGTACCAAATCCTCATGAAAACCGCAACATGTATTGTGTAAAACTGTCCAAGTCACTCTATGGCTTGAAGTAGTCGGGACGAATTTGGTACAACCGACTGAGTAAGTTTCTTGTCAAAAAGGGATACTCCAACAATGGATTGCCCATGCGTTTTCATTAAGCAGTCCTCTATAGTATTTTGCATTATCTCGGTGTATGTAGATGATTTAAATATCATTAGCAACACAGAAGATATAGAGGAAGCACGTAATCATCTAAAGACGGAGTTTAAGACGAAGGATTTGGATAAAACCAAATTTTGTTTGGGTTTACAACTCAAACAACTTCCCATAAGAATTCTAATTCACCAGTCTGTTTATATCCAGAAATCATTAGAGAAATTCAATATGGACAATGATTATCCGTCTAAGACACCCATGGTCGTGCAATCTCTTGAAAAAGATACTGATCCATTCAGAACCAGGGTGGACGGAGAAGAGGTATTTGGCCCAAAGGTTCCATACCTTAGTGTCATTGGCGCGCTTATGTATCTTACAAATTGCATCAGACCTAATATCGAATTTGCAGTGAATCTACTAGCTAGACATAGCGTTGTTCCTACCAAACATCATTGGAAAGGAGTACAAGATATCTTACGATATCTCAAAGGCACACCAGATCTAGGTCTCTTCTTTAGAAGAAACCAGGATGCAGCTTTGATTGGATACACTAATGCTGGCTATCTTTCTGATCCCCATAATGCCAGATCGTAGACGGGATTCATGTTCTTACACGGTGGAACGACCATATCATGAAAGTCTTCCAAGCAGACTCTTATTGCTACGTCCACAAACCATTCTGAAATCATAGCATTATATGATGCCTCTCGCGAATGTGTCTAGCTTCGTAGAATGGTAAACCATATATAACAGTCATGTGGTATTGGTCCCATAGGATCATCGACCATTATCTATGAAAATAATGTTGCTTGTGTTGCTGAGATGCAGACAGGTTATATAAAGACAGACCGGATTCAACATATTAATCCTAAGCTGTTCTACCCTCATGAACTCCAGCAGAGTGGTGAGATAACCGTCTTGTAGACCAAATTATGCGACAACCTCGTTGATTTATTCACAAAGTCTCTGCCATATTCCTCTTTCCGCAAATGTGTGGATGGGATAGGTACGTGACGACTTAAGGACCAGCAAGGTTCAAGGGGAGTATCTCCCTGAACACCGACCTGTCACAAACATCTATTGCACTCTTTTTCTATATGAGTTTTACTTTTAAAAGTTTTCTCATAATAGGTTTTTAATGAGGTAATATAACACAAAACCTATGTCTATCTCCTGATTTTTCCCATAAGGTTTTTTACAAGAAGATAAACATGACATGATATATGATGTGTCCATTTCTCCTATTTACCCACTGGGTTTACAGAGTTTTCATAGCCGATCAGGTTCTATCTCCTCATATTTTTCTCACAGGGTTTTAGGGGGAGTACATCCTCATGGTGCACACTGACGATCGACTGATCAAGGGAGAGTGTTACGACGTGCTCAGACTGATAGGCAACTGCACACCGGTAGTTGCCAGCCGATGGCACCCATGCCCAACGGGCAGAGGCGCGCCCATGGAAAAGGCACGACGGTTCCATGAACCGTCGTATGTAACTCCTATATAAACTGTACCACAAAGGAATAAAGAATAACTTTTCATGACTGTTCATTTGCCACTGTTCATTCCCATTTCACTTGTTACAGATTTACTTAGGCCAATCTCAGAAACGAATTGTGAGATATCCGGTCTCTCGTTCGTCGAAAAGACCCTCGCCCTCTAGAGAACACGTGTTCCATGATTATCTCAAAGCACAACTCCCCCATGAGTATCCACATTTGAACATTTTAAGTCATAACTATGTCGTTTCTTTGTAAGGTCCGTCTGTAGCATGGAGGTAGTATTAGATTAATTGCACACGGTGCAGGAGTGTTCGGTAACATGCAATAGTTTTGTCTGAGTTCCAGGTTCCCAAAGCACGTGTTGCGGCTCACCGGCAAACCATGGCCACTGATTCCAGTTGCAGATAGTGAAGTCCTCCCAAGCAAGAAGGGGTGTCACAGTTCTTTCGAATCGGGCGATCGTACATGACTGAAGAAACTCCGTGCAATTCTTTAAAGAAACCATGTCATTAAGGGTTCATAAATCGATTATTGGACAAGTGTATGGGACACGTGTCCTGATGTCCTGCCAAGGGTGGAGGGAGCGAGAGAACGGGTCTCTCAAAATTTTCTTCCGCCAATCTCAGTAGTAGTTTCGTAGGATTTTTATTCTCAATAAATGATATGTCACATAAACAAAACTGATGATATGACATGTAATTTATGAGAAGAGAAGAGAGTTGGATTTTATTAGGATAAAACTACATGTATATGATTACCAAAACTATGAAACTAGAATGCAACTCTATTATAGTGTTTGAGTTTCATCTCTACACATTCAACAACACTTATTGATCATTTAGATGAGACATTTAAATGTTATACTAACATATAAAATTGTATAATAAAACTTTACATTGAGAAATCTAGTTTTATTTATCAATTTCAAAACTATGACATGACATGGCACACTTAGGAATCACGAAATAAAATCATTCATTGAGAATGACCTTGTTTTAGCTCTGACAAACAATTAAAGAAAAAAAAAATACTCTTTTACGGTAGTCCAAAGTCTCTTCTTTTATACCCAGGGTGTTAAGATAAAAATTTAATTTGAATCATTGATTTTAGAGGAGAGAAGTAAATAAAATGGCTTCCTTAATTTACTGCAGATAGTGGTAGTGGTTACTAGTCTTGCGGAACAACCGCCCCGATCCCGTGGATTGTATCCGAAGGTCGACTTTGCCTTTGTACGTACATGTCATGCACGACGGCACGAGTGTCTTTCTAAGGTCCTGTTTGGATTCACCATACAAGAAACTGATTATTTACTTTCAGTTTCTAGGAACTGGTTTTTAAATGAAAACTGAGTGAGAATGGTTGAATCCTGATTTTTATAGTCTATAAATAAGCTTTTGGTAGTTAATGTGTTGGAATAAGATAAAAATTAATATTAGCTTGATTGAGCCATATTATGGTTTTTTAGAAACCCATAATCAGGTGTCACTTGATAAAGACAATTACCAACCATCGAAAGCCAAGGGAGGAAAACGAAAGAAAAAAAACAATTTAAGAACTCAAGTTTGAATTTTATTTGAATTAAAATTAAATATGGCTTGAATTGGGAGTTCACATTTTCAAATATAACTAACCCAAATAAATTTCATAATCTTGATCTACTTCCCAAATAAGAACTTTGGAGAATTTTTAGTAATTTTATCTCACAGGTAAGTGGGTACAATAATCAAACAGAGCCCAAAAATGGTGTCAATTTAAAAATTCAAATTTTATAAGTCAACTTTGAACCAAATCATACTCATAAATTAAACCTATTATTTATGAACAATATATAATTTTGGTTTGAATTAATAAGGTCAAAAGGTTACCTTTTGTAATTTTTACCAAAGACAAGTTTGAAAGAAAAGTTCAAACTTAGAATCAGTTCGGAGTTGTTCTGGCCACTTAGCACTTTTTGAACTTGAATAACTTTCACATCATTTTACATCCTGGACTACATCAACCATTTTTAGTTTCTACAAACTTTGTTCTTCATGTATGTGAAACCATTTGATTTAGCCCTTGTATGGTACCCTAAATAGAATTTGCAAACAGCCTAAGTGTTAAGGCAATTGTGTTTTGACCATAATTTTCAAGTCCGATTGTAATCTAGACCTAGATTTTGAGATTTTGCATTTTAGCTATAATTTTTTAAACCCGAAAGATACTTTTACCACAAGTATGTTTACTGCTTGTGACGGTGTTAATTTTGTTGCAAAAAGACAATTTTACCCTTTGCTGTTCCTAGACCAATTGTCTATCCTTATCCTATCGTCCTCGAGTGGCGTCCTTGGTCGATGATGAGCACGAGCTGCACTGGAGAGGTTGACGGCGACCGTGGAGATCTCCGCGCTGCTGTTGCAGAGGTGGTCGTGTTCCTGTAGCTTGCCATCGGTGCTGCGAGCTGCTCAATGCTCTGGGAGCTTTTGACGGCCACGCACAAGAAAGAACTTAAAATCCATCATGCTTGACTGCGATTTTGGCCAAAGAACGATTCAAACAGGAGCGAAAACATGTGTAGAAGGTACTGATGGAAGGATTTATGAAGTGGCTCGCCGGAGACAACGAATTTTGGGATGAGCTCGCGCGACGTACGTGCCGACTGCATGACGCATCCTACCTAGCGCCCATCTTGCTGCGTTGGGGCCGCCGCCAAGCAGACGCAGATGCGCGTCGCCGGCCTGCACCCTGCCATGTGCGGCACCCCGCTTGCCTCCTACGTCGAGCACCTCCCTGCAGCCAGCTGCACCGCCATCCAAAGGAGACAAAGCGTACAGGATCGAGAGCAGGGGAACTTGGGTTGGTTGCAAGGGCAGTTCAGTCCTTTCTTTCTTTTTCCAATCATTTTCTCTTTTCTTTAGTTCTGTTTAATCCATACCACCCAACGCCGGTACAAATTGATGGCTAACGGCAACTTCAACTGAAAATAATCATGGCTAAAACGCAAAATCTAAAAAACAGGGGCTAGATCACTATTAGCCTCAAAATCTATGGCCAAAACACAATTGTCTCAAGTGTTAAGGGAATTCCAAACTCAGTTTTTCTCCAAGTCTGCCTTGGCTGTTAACCTCTTTCAAATTCCATGATTTCCTAATACCCTGGTTTACAACACTACATCATATAGTTTATGACTCTAGACCAATCTTTCTCTTGATATGCCAAGTCCCACCTACTTTTGACCTTGTTTGATGTTTCAAATCCTAATCTTAATATGCCTAATCATTAAGATTCTGAAAAAAATCCTGCACTCAGGAAACTCCATGTCCACCTTATCAGTTGGCACTTTTCCAAATTTAATAACTTTCTCTCTAATTGATCCCCTAAACTACATCACCCAAGGTTAGATACTACACCTATTGGTCTAACTTTTTGGTAAATCTCATCTACTTTGAACTTTATTTTATACTCCAAATCTTGGTTCCAATCTGCTTGAATGTTAAGCAATTTCAGGCTCGTGGTCGTTTAACACTTTTCAAAATTTCTTAACCCCCAACCTATGACATTCCTTGAACTACAGCATCCATGGTTTAGTACTACAGATAATGCTCATCAACTATGCTAAGCCTCCATCATCTTTTGACCTTATTTACCACCTTCATTTGGATGTTCAATTTACCTATGTAATAAGCCTGTCCAGACTTCAGAAATTTTTCCAAGTCCACCTAAGCAACTAGCCTTATTCAAAAATAAATATCTCATACATCTGACCATACTTTTTCTGCATGTCTCCACCATTATCTTCCCCTAACTCTGCTCTATAAGATGATGCAATTTGTTTGGTGCTTGAAATGGTGGCCTAAAAAAGCTTAGTTGTTCTATTTCTGGAGGAGTTTAAAACCCACGGGCCCCATCCGTCAGCCTATCATAGAAAAACACAGCCGCTGGCGTATGGCTCAGTGACCACCTGGTCGCATCGCTGTCCCCACCGCCTGAGGCGCTCATCACCTTGGACGCTCTCCCTTGCTCACCATTCTCCCTACTCTCGCTCTCTCTCCCTTGTCTCTGCTCGCCCAACACTTTGCCGCCTCCGCGCGTCTCCGGCCAAGCCGTGCGGAAGTAGTGCATTGCTGAAGCCCCTTCTTATCGCCTGCGCAGCCACGTCGGTCCTAGTCCGAGGAGCAAAGAACACCGTCTTTCCCCGTCCTCGGCTGCTATTGCCGCCAGAGCAAGCTCGAGCCTACGCACGGCGACCTCCATGCTCGAAACCACCACTCGATGCTCCACCGACATCCCCTCCCCCTCCATGCGAGCCGACTCTCTACCCTTTGGGGTCTTTCAGGCCTCTCTTGGCTATTTGGATAGTTGGTCAAACTTAGGAGAGCCAATAGGAGAAGAGGAGACACTAGAGCAAAGATTGGACCTATCTTTGAGTGTCTTGGAAAGTAAAACAAGAGCATTCTATGTCTCTAGCCTAGGAGAGGTTGTACATAGGATTAGTGTTGTTACTCTTGATCTATGGCAAGATCTAGACCGGTTAGGTGTCGGTGATCGAGTCTATCATACCGTGACGTGTTGTGAAGGCCGTCACAAGTCTATAAAAGGTATGAGCTCGCCTTTGAAAGGAGCATCATGAGATAGCGCCTGTGCGTGCACTCCGGGACTGCAGCAAGTCCTTGAGGGAGGCAAGCCTATGCTCGAGGAGTCGAGGACTCGATGAGCAGTGGTCACGCAACCACGCCGTCACTCCGGGAGTGATATGGACTTGTGTGCAAGGACTCCACGGTTCATGGCGGGAGGGACCAATACTCCGGTGGGAGTCGATCCAACGAGGACTAGGGAGAGGTGCCATCCTCTCGATACCTCAAGTTAAAAATCAATGAGCAATCTCTAAACCCCTCTGTACTTACCGCCTTTAATTCCGCACTTGTGTGTAAGTAGAGATAGGATTGTCATGGGCTTGTTTGCTTATTGATTGGTTTGACATCGCTTGCATTGTATCATATCACTAGAATTGTTAGGGTCTTGGCTCGGTAGAATTGCATAGGACTTGTTGTTAGGAAGGTGGAAGAATTGGTGGAATTTGTTTGGGTTGATGATCCACATTACCGGTCCAATTCACCCCCCACCCCCCTCTTAGACTCCTAGATCCTTACATAATCTCGTGAAAGGTTGTCATACGTGACTCTTTGGAGTGTACGCCGTGTATATGGGTTATCCCTGCAGGATGTAAATTGATTCGAGTCACCGCCCCTCGCGGTTATTGAGTACCACTTGTGATCGCTGTCAGATCGTAGTAGGAATGTGTAATTATGATGATGATTATACTTGTTATATTTCTATTAATTGTATTGTAATCATGTTTGCTATAGTATAGTCGTATAATAATTAGTTTATTCAAAAACCCTATTAACTTGGCTAAAAATATAAAAAATAAAGGACTAATTATTAGTGCTGATTTTGTAATTATTCTAGCAACCATTGGTCAGCCCCCTGGATGCTAGAAGTCAGTCTTAGCGTGCCAATTTGACGGGTAAGACTTGCTGAGTATTAGTTGGTCAAGGATTTGGTCTATGTTATTTTTGTGCAGATGTTTTTCTTGATAATAAGGCACGTCTACGGGCTTGATGTGCTTCATAATAGGATCCTAACGTGAGATGTATCGCTTCCGCTATTTGTATAATCGAATTCAAACTTATTTACATACTCAAATCTTAACCTAAGTTGTATCAAGTAATAATTAAACTTGCATCCTATTCTATTATGCTCATATGTGTGTATGTCTGGACTCTTGCTTCATCAATATATTACCTGATGATCGATCCTTTGACTAACCCCCTCATTCATGGGGCGGCGATGTCACACTGGTTTGTTGGAGGCCCTCTAGTTTCTAGAAACCAGTTGCTTAAAAACTGAAGGGATTCAAACAATGCCTAATTAGAACGTCGTTGAGTCATCTATGTATATCACGTTAACATTTTTTATTCTTTTGGCTAGGTTGAATTGCCATGTGCACAAACAGATTAATTTGATTGATGGCACATGTATCAGTGCATGGGTCGTGTCTATCGCAAGGTTTATACAACCATTTGGGTCGGCAAAACCGGTCGGGACCGGTAACCAGAAAATCAATGAAACATATCGGTTAACCAGACAAAATTTATTTTTTGGAGCAGACTATTAAGATCGGTTAACTGACCGATTTTACCTTCACAAATTTTCAATTACAGGTTTTCAAATGTAGTTTTTTTTATTTTTACTGTTAGCAGACCGGTTTCACTGGTTAACCAGTTGATTTTATCAGTTAACCCGTCGGTTTTATTGGCTAACCGTTCAGTTTTACAGGTTTTGGCAACATATTTTTTATTTAATGTTCTTGTTATTTTTAAAAAATTTAAATCAATCCAACCGATCAGTTTGCCGGTTAATGGTTAACATATTTGTTTTTTGCTTAGCTGGTCACTTAACGGATTTTTTATTCTCTTGAGTTTTGCGATGAACCATGTCGTCCCCTAAAAATGGTTCTAAATAAATAAATAAATAGTGGAACCAACTGGCCTGGCACGGTGGAGCCCAAATCCATCGTCGCCGCGGGGAAGGCCATCGGTGGAGAGCTCGGCGAGGGGGAGGCGCGCGTCGGCCATCAAGAGATGGAGTGCAGAGGGGGCCATCGGTAGAGGGGGAGGTGTCGGAAGCCACCGCTGTCGACTGAGTGGAGGAGGTCGAGGATGCCGGATCCAGTGAGCTCGGGGGCCGCCGCTACCGGATCTGGCGAGCTCGTGTGCCGCCGCTGCCAGCTTCTTAATCACCTGTTGGCGATCGGCCAGAGATGCCGCTCGCCGGCAGGGCCTCGGCATGTGTGCGATGCTGGCCTGCTGAAAGTGCATCTAGGCCGCTAATTTTATTTTAGTAATTGGTGTCAATACAATTAAGAATAGACTGATATTTTATTGAGCATGTGCGTAGATAACGGTCCAAAGTTTGGTGATTAAAATGCATAGAAACAAAAAGGAGAAAAGAAGATGGAAAAGTGCTCCAAAGATGATATTCAAATTTTACTCAAGAATGAAGCTCATGAAGTTTTTATTTTGTCTTGTGTATAGAAAAGTCGTACTATCAAGAGGGACACAAGAGTTTAAAGTAAAAATGATCCAAGTGCCAAATTTCCTCTTCCCAAGCTAAAATATCATTTTCCAGAGCCAAATCATCGGACTTGTCCGACGCATCGGACAAGTCCATCGGACTCTAGAGAGGCACCCACTCAGTGCCATCGGACTTTCCCGATGATCAGTGCCATCGGACTTGTCCGATGATCATCGGGAAAGTCCGATGGTCATCGGGAAAGTCCGACGTCTCGGACTTTTCCATCGGACTCCAGAGCCCCTGCCATTTTGTGTCATCGGACATGTCCGATGACCATCAGACTTGTCTGATGGACAAGAGTTGTCCGAGACATCGAGCAAGTTCATGGGACTCTAGAGCCCCTGCCATTTTGTGTCATCGGACATTTCCGATGACTATCGGACTTGTCTGATGGACAAGAGTTGTCTGATGCATCGGGAAAGTTCATCGGACTCTAGAGAGCGTGTCAACCTAATTCATCGGACATGTCCGATGACCATCGGACTTGTCTGACACAGATCTCAGAAATTTCTCTCCCAACGACTCTTTTTCCCATTAGGCTATAAATAGAACCCTCATCTCGCCTTTTGGCCGGTCGGTCATTCATTCTACTCAAAAACACTCTCAAGCTCACTTTTCTCTCCCAAACGCTCCTCCCTTGCTTCCACTCTTGATTTATGAAGGGATTGAGAGAAGATTGAAGTGTATCCTCACCACCAAGCTTCCATCCTCTTGAACACTTGGTTCATCCTCACCGCCGATGACTCTTGTGTTTGTTACTCTTGGGGATTTATCCCCTAGACGGTTAGAGGTACCCATAGAGCTTCCAACTTGTGTGGTGACGCCTCGGGAAGTTTGTATTGACCCCTCCTTTGTGGAGTTGCTAGTGGAAAACCAAGTTTGATCTTAGTGGTCACTTGGAGAGGTTAAGGGTTGAAAGAGAACCGATCCTTTGTGGATCTCTCAACGGAGACGTAGGCTTCTTTATGGAGCTGAACTTCGGTGAAAAATCCCGTGTCTCACTTGTGCTTTATTACTTGCTCTTTATTTACTTGTTCTTGCTCATTAACTTGCTAGTTAGGGTTTGCTTCGTATTTCTTAAGCTATCTTGTGTAGGTTGCATGCTAGATTTTTCTCTCACTTCTACTGCTCCCTCTAGCTTGTATTTACTTGTTCCTAACTTGCCTTGCACTAGACTTAAGTTTTAATCGGTCGATCTACTTTTCTATCTCGTGCCATCGGACAAGTACGTGGACTTTCCTCACAATCATTAGACAAGTCCGATATTGTGTATTTAAATTTTCTAATTAACTCACTTTTAGGGTTTATCGCCTATTCACCTCCCTCTAGGCACTTTCAATTGGTATCAGAGCCAAATCTTCTTGAAGGCTTAACCACTTGAAGAAACAGATGACAAAACCAAAGGATAATTTGTTGGAATGACATCCGGCTCCGGGAACCTGGAAAATGAAGATGACACAGGAATAAAACTTAATGTCGTTCCATTCAACTATATGAGCTCAAAAATGAGTATGTGGGTAGTGGCTCTGGAAAGCTACCACACTTTGATGGGACCTTCTATGATCATTGGAAATATAGAATGGAACTATATTTAGGATCTATGGGAAGACCAATCTTGAAGATTGTCAAGCAATAATTTGAGTTGGAAAATGAGGAAAATCCAACTCCTAATGATGAGATCAAGCTAACACACAATGATCATGCCGCCTCCGCTATTATTTCTACCCTATCACCAAAGGAGTATGAAAAGGTGATAGGAATCAATAAAGCTCATGACATTTGGAAAAAGCTTGACGTTATCTATGAAGGAACCGAGAGAGTTAGAGAAGCAAGAGAAGACATTCTAAGAGGCAAGTATAACTTATTCATTAAGAAGGCCGGTGAAGGGCCACAAGAGGTTCATGATAGACTCATGAAAATTGTGAACAAGAGAACAGCTCTAGGGATCAAGCTTGACTCCATAGAAGTCAACAAGAGGTTGCTACTTGCATTGCAACCATGGAATCAAAATGCTTGTAACTTTGTGAGAGAAAAAGAAAACTTTAAGAACTTTAGTACGGATGAAGTACTAGGAATATTGCTCACTTACAAGGAAAGAGATGAAGAAGCAAAAAGAGTGAATACCTTGTTAGGACAAGGTGAAGAAGAGAAGAAAGAGATTGCTCTCAAGGCCTCTCACGAAACTAGTGAGAAGAAAGACAAGAAGAAGAAGAAGAAAGTGGTTGACTCTAGTGATGAAGAGAGCGATGATGAGATGGCTTTGCCTGTGAGAAGATTCAAGTCATTTCTTAAGAAAGATGGCTACAAGAAGAAAAGCTATGACAAGAGCAAAGCAAGAAAATCAAAAAGAACTTGCTATGAGTGTGGTGATGAAGGACATTTCATTGCGGACCATCCAAAGAAGAAAAACAAGGATGAAAGAAAGAAAGATAACCACCACAAGAAATACAAGAAGTACAAGAAGCATAGAAGAGGTGAACCTCACATTGGCCAAGAGTTGAACTTCGATGATTCATCGTCTTCATCATCTTCCTCATCCGAATTCGACTCGGATGAAGGAAACATTGCCACAATTGCTATTGGTGTCACTCCCACCAACACTTCTCTATTTGGGAGCTTGAGTATTGATGATGTTGACGACACTCACAAGTGCTTCATGGCAACAGGATCGAAGGTATCAAAATCTAAACATAAGTGTTCCTCTTATGCTAATAGTAGTGATGATGATGCTAGTGCTTCACTACCTAAAATGCTTGAATTTATGGAATTGCTTGAAAAACAAAAGGAAGAAAATGATAGGCAAGAGGAGCTTCTTGAAAAACAAGAAGACTTGCTTATTCTTGAAAAGAAAAGAAACCTTGAACTTGAGAAGCTTGTAGAAGATGAGAGAAAGAAAAATGATGATTTAACTAAGTCTCTCACTAAAACTAAAATTGAAAACTCTTGTGAAAGCCTTAAGAGCACAAAAGATGCTCTCCTAGAGAAGTATGAGGTCTTGGAAAAGACTCATAAGTCTCTACAAGTACATTTTGAAATGCTTTCTACCTTCACATCCTCCACAAATAACTCTTCTTGTGCCTCTACTAGCAATGGATGTGATAGGTGATATAATATTGATATTGATGCTTGTGCTACTAATGCTAAATTGATTGATGATTTAAACAAGCAAGTGAAATCTCTTGAAAGAAAAATAGAACATGGGAAACATGTTGTTGATGATGACAAGGCAAAGTATGCAAGAGATGCATACTCATATAAAAGGAACCCTAATGTCATGGATGGCATTGGATATGTTAAGGGTGCTAAGCACAATGCTAGGGAGAACAAGAATGGGAAGGAATTCCTTAAGTTCACCAAGGAAGGATCTTACCAACAAAAGGAAGTCAAGAACATGAATCCTAACTAATCTTCTTTTGTTAATAATTCTCATGCTAATACGCCTAAAACCACTTGTGCACTCTTTCATGACTTTGATGCATCATATGTGTTTATGAGAAATAAGCATGGTCGTGTGTTTGCTAAATATGTTGGGCCACACAACAAGAGGCCAAAGGCTTGTGTGTGGGTGTCCAAAGTACTTGTGAATAATGTGAAAGGACTCAAGCAAATTTGGGTACCTAAAAACAAAGCTTAACTTGTTTTGTAGGACTACATCTCCGGTGGGTCAAGTTGGGTGATTGATAGTGGATGCACCAATCATATGACCGGAGATAAAAGGATGTTCAAATCATTTGAGCCAAGTCACAACAAAAATGAGTACATCACATTTGGTGACAATGGAACGGGACAAGTACTAGGTTATGATAAAGTTCCTCTTACTCCTTCGTATTCTCTTTCTAAGGTTATGCTTGTTGATCATGTTGATTTCAATCTATTGTCTATTTTGCAATTTTGTAAAATGGGCTATGATTGTTTGTTCAACGAATGTGGTATGACCGTCTACAAGAGGAGTAATGGATTGATTGCTTTCAAGGGTGTGCTTAGAGGAAAGCTTTATGTTGTGGATTTTTCCATGGATGAGGCTAGACTTGGCACATGCTTGATAGCAAAGTCCAATATGGGTTGGCTATGGCATTGGAGGCTTTCCCATGTTGGTATGAGAAATCTTCACAAACTCTAAAAGGGCGGCCACATCATAGCACTAACCGACGTTTGCTTTGAGAAAGATAAAATTTGTAGTGCATGTCAAGCGAGAAAACAAGTAGGAGCACCACATCCCGCCAAGAATGCGATGACTACCACAAGACCATTGGAGATGTTGCACATGGACCTCTTCGGACCAGTCTCCTACATGAGTATTGGTGATAACAAATATGGTCTTGTAATTGTTGATGATTTTTCTCGCTTCACATGGGTATTCTTTTTGCATGATAAAGGTCAAGTGAAAGATGTGCTTAGGACATTTTTGAAAAGAGCACAAAATGAATATGATGTCAAGATCAAGAAAATAAGAAGTGACAATGACACCAAATTCAAGAATACTCAAGTTGAGGAGTATCTTGATGAGGAAGGTACCAAGCATGAATTTTCGGCACCCTACTCCCCTCAACAAAATGGGGTTGCCGAAAGAAAGAATCGCACACTTATTGAGATGGCAAGAACAATGCTTGATGAATACAAGACGTCCGACTGTTTTTGGGCCGAAGCCGTCAACACCGCATGCCATGCCTCCAACCGGTTGTATCTCCACTGAATATTAAAGAAAACACTATATGAGCTACTAACCGGTAACATGCCTAATATTTCCTACTTTCGTGTTTTCGCGAGAAAATGTTTTATGCTTAACAAGAAACCTAAGACTTCAAAGTTTGCTCCAAAAGTTGATGAAGGTTTCTTGCTTGGCTATGGGTCAAATGTTCATGCTTATCGTGTGTTCAACAAAACCACCGGTTGTGTTGAAATCTCACGTGACGTGACATTCGATGAATCTAACGGCTCTCCAGGGGAGCAAGTTTCTAATGATGATGTAGATGATGAAGCTCCTAGAAATGCTATACAAAGGATGGCCATTTGTGATGTGAGGCCACAAGAACAAACAAATGTTGAAAATGAACCCTCTCCCTCAAGACAAGACCAACCTTGTGAAAATGAAGAAATTGATCATGAAAGTGATCAAGATCAAGATGTTAGTGATCATATTCAAGCATCGAGTGATGACTCTCAAAGACATGATCAAGGGGTTGATAAAGAAGGTGGTCAAGGAAGCTCACATCCTCCACTCCCAAGAGTGCATCAAAATGTACAACGTGATCACCCCGCTGAACAAATTCTTAGAGATATTAAAAAGGGGGTAATCACTAGATCTCGAGTTAGTAATTTTTATGAACATTACTCTTTTGTCTCTTCTATGGAGCCATTTAGGGTAGAACAAGCACTCGAGGATTTGGATTGGGTGATGGCCATGCAAGAAGAATTGAATAACATCACAAGAAATGAAGTATGGACATTGGAGGAAAGGCCAAAGAACAAAAATGTTGTGGGCACCAAATGGGTGCTTCACAACAAACAAAATGAAGATGGTGTTGTGACAAGAAACAAGGCAAGGCTCATGGAAAAGGGGTACTCACAAGTAGAAGGTTTGGATTTTGATAAAACCTATGGCCCCGTAGCAAGACTTGAATCAATTAGAATATTACTTGCTTTTGCTACTCACCATGATTTTAATTTATACCAAATGGACGTGAAAAGTGCATTCCTCAATGGGTCAATCAAGGAAAAGGTGTATGTGGAGCAACCACCGGACTTTGAAGAACCTAAGTATCCTAACCATGTTTATAAACTCCATAAGGCGCTCTATGGGCTTAAGAAAGCTCCAAGAGCATGGTATGAATGCCTTAGGGACTTTCTTGTTAAGAAGGGTTTTGTCATTGGCAAGGCCGATGCAACTCTCTTCATAAAGCGTTTTGACAATGATATATTTGTGTGCCAAATATATGTCGATGACATTATATTTGGTTCTACTAACCAAACCTTTTGTGATGAATTTAGCAAGATAATGACCAAGAGGTTTGAGATGTCCATGATGGAAGCATTGATATTCTTTCTAGGATTCCAAGTGAAGCAACTCAAGGAGGGCACGTTCATATGTCAAGCCAAGTATACACAAGACTTATTGAAGAAGTTTGACATTGACAAGGCAAAGCCCATCAAAACTCCCATGCCAACAAATGGACACCTCGACCTCAACAACAAGGACAAGCCCGTTGATCAAAAGGTATATCGCTCCATGATAGGCTCTTTGCTTTATCTTTGTGCATCTAGACCCGATATCATGCTTAGTGTGTGTATGTGTGCACGTTTTCAAGCCGCTCCTATGGAGTGTCACATGGTGGCCATTAAGAGAATATTAAGATATTTAGTTCACACACCTAACCTAGGGCTTTGGTACCCTAAGGGTTTAAAGTTCAACCTATTAGGCTATTCCGATACGGATTATGCCGGGGATAAGGTAGATAGAAATTGCACCTCTGGGACATGCCAATTTTTGGTAGATCCCTAGTGTCATGGTCATCCAAGAAACAAAATTCCGTTGCCCTATCCACAGCCGAAGCGGAGTATGTTGCAGCCAGTAGTTGTTGTGCACAACTACTTTAGATGAGACAAACTCTAAGGGACTATAGTTACAAGTTGAACCGTGTTCCTCTCCTATGTGACAATGAGAATGCCATAAAGCTTGCTTATAACCCTGTTGAGCATTCGCGCACAAAGCACACAGATATCCGCCACCACTTTTTGGGAGATCATTCTATCAAGGGGGATATAGAAGTTAGTCATGTGAGGACCGAAGATCAATTAGTCGATACATTCACCAAGCCACTTGATGAGAAGAGATTTTGCTATCTTAGGAGTGAGCTAAATATTCTTGAATCTAGCAATGTGATGTAGAGGATGTCCACGTCTGATTGGTGATTGTTTTATTATTGCAAAAACATTGCTTTATGTCAAAAAGCTATTATTTATCCTATTGATGTTGATTTTTGATCTCTACATCAAATCTTGTCAAAATATGGTCATAGTTATGAAATGTTGATTGTTGGCTGACCATACGATGTCAAGAATGTCCCTTGTCCATCAAAAACTATTTTGAAAAATCTTCACCTATCTTTTAACTGTCCTTAAGTCTGTCTGTCAGTCAGTCATTGGACAAGTCCGATGGCGTCGGACAAGTCCAACGGCATCCGACAAGTCCGACAGTTGTCGGACATGTCCGATAACCCTAAGATTCGACCCTTTAACCCATCCCAACTTACCCCTTCGGTCAAACCCATCTCATTCACCTCCTCCACATTCTCTCTCCTCAAGAACACCCCCATTGGCAGCTCCAAGGCGATTTTCCTCTTCCACCATCCATTGGAGCAAGATTGAAGGTCAAGCAGATCCTCTCCATTAGGAAAATCCACCCCCCCCCCATTGTTTTGCAAGGTTTTGACCCTAGTCCCCTCTCTCTCCCTTAGGGTTAGGGTTATCTCTAGGGTTATGTCTCAAATCTTTTTCCCTTGCATTTTTGAACCATGGAAGTAGTTCCTAGTTAGGTGTAGTTGTTGTAGATGTACCTTGATCTTGTTTTGTTGGTGGATCCATGAATGAGAAGAGTTTTTGAAATATCTGTATGTCATCGGTCAAGTCCGACGATCATCGGACAAGTCCGACGCATCGGACTTTCCCGATGATTGTCGGACATGTCCGACGACATGTACCTTTTCCGAAAGCCCTTTCCACACATAGGACCACCTCACTCATGTACATCTCCATGACTCTTCCTAATTAGTTGCTCGTCCCTTTTCCACAGCATGGATGACTCGTCACCTTTGAGGGAGAAGAGGACTAAGAACACTGAAGGTCAAGGTCAAAGCCAACTTCCCAAGCGAAGAAAGGCCACTGCGCGTCGAATCCACCGCACTCATCTGCAAATGGCTGACAGAGACGAGCCTCAAGAGCCCACTGAGTTGTTGAGAGTCATGCATCCTCCGGCAGAGATAGAGAATTCTGGACGAGACAATGTAGACTACCTACATGCCTCCATTGAGATCTGCTGTGAGGGTCATGAGACTGATCACTACTCCTATGACAAAGAAGCTGCCGACATCCGATTTTGGGCTCATTTCCATGCCGATTGGTACCGCTTCACCTATCTTCGCATGAAGAACCCTGTTGCGGAGATGACGTGGCTTGAATGGAACTACATGAAGAATCGGAAGCATCCTTTGCTCAATCAAGTGATGGCTGCGTGTGAACATCATGGGCTCAAGACTCTCCTGAGCTTCAACTATTCTTGGAACAAGGAGATTATTGCTCAGTTCTACTCCATAGTGTACTTTGATGATGATGCCAGAACTATCACTTGGATGACAAATGGAACAAAGTACTCTTGCACCTTGTCCCAATTTGCCTCCATGATTGGACTCAAGAACTCACACAGGGAGAAGAACAAGGTGCACAAGGGAAACCATATGGAAGCTGAGGCTATGAGGTATATGTATATGGATCTAGATAACTGCTCTCCACCTAACTCCAATGGACTGAAGCCCATCTTGTCAGTCCTACTTTGGATCAGCAAGAGCACCTTAGCACCTTGTGGAGGAAATTCAGACCGCATTTCTGCCTTTCAGAGGGATATTCTTCACTGGCTTCATAGGGTCAACAAATTTGATGTGTTTGACTATATCTATCAAGAGATGTGGGACATCTCAATCTCTCCAAAGCGTGCCTATGCCTATGCTGCGTACATCATGTGCTTGGTTGAGAATGTCTTTGGCCAAACCTTCAACAAAGATGTGAAGCACCAGAGTCTCAAGCCTCAGGTTCCCTCCAACTAGACTCCTTCCACTACAGCTGGTCAGTACTTTGGTGCAGCTCAACCCTCCTCTGCTCAATCTCCCAGTGTCCCTCAGAGGGCCCCTACTAGGGACACCGACGCTTCTCGTGCCCCTCCACCACCTTGTAGAAAGAGGAGTGGCATTATGAACATGTTCAAGTCCATCTTTGGAATGTGCCGGGACATCAACATGAGGATGGATGTCATTGAGAAGAATCATAAGACAATTATGGATCATCTTGGTTGTGAGATTCTCACTCCTCCACCTCCTTCAGAAGGGACCTCTGCTCCACCCACTTACAAGGATCCAACCACCTCATTCACTCTGGAGGAGATGAGCTACTTTGGTTACTATGCTCCTCTGCCTTTTGACTCCGGCACAGCTACTAGTGGTGGACACACTAGGTTTGATGATGTTGAGGAAGAAGAGGAACATGATCCTGCAGCTTATGACCTTAGGGCACGCAAGGAGAAGGGACCAGCCACAGAAGAAGAAGATGATGAAGATGAGGATGACGACGATGATGATGACTATGATGATGAGTAGATCTCCGTCGTCGCCCGCATGTTCACTTTTCTCATTTTTAGTGTCTTGATGCCAAAGGGGGAGAAGTATCTATCTGTGGAATACTTACCTTATAGGTATCCGCAGTTATGCCTAAGTCGGTAGACTATCGGGTACCTTATCCATAAGGTAACCGATCGAGTTGGCTTGGAGCACAAGGAAATTAGAGATAGACTTTCTATGTGAATCCTTATAGACTACGAGTAGGACTCTTTATGTACCCCCTGCCGACCAGATAGACTTTCTATGTGAATCCCAACGACTCTTTTTCCATTGGGCTATAAATAGAACACATATCTTGCCCTTTCGTCGGTTGGTCATTCATTCCACTCAAAAACACTCTCAAGCTCACTTTGCTCTCCCAAATGCTCCTCCCTTGCTTCCACTCTTGATTTGTGAAGGGATCGAGAGAAGATTGAAGTGTCTCCTCACCACCAAGCTTCCATCCTCTTGAACACTTGGTTCATCCTCACCACCGACGACTCTTGTGTTTGTTACTCTTGGGATTTATCCCCTAGACGGTTAGAGGTACCCGTAGAGCTCCCAACTTGTGTGGTGACGCCTCGGGAAGTTTGTATTGACCCCTCCTTTGTGGAGTTGCTAGTGGAAAACCAAGTTTGATCTTAGTGGTCACTTGGCGAGGTTAAGGATTAAAAGCGAACCGATCCTTTGTGGATCTCTCAACGGAGACGTAGGCTTCTTTGTGGAGTTGAACTTCGGTGAAAAATCCCGTGTCTCACTTGTGCTTTATTACTTGCTCTTTATTTACTTGTTCTTGCTCATTAACTTGCTAGTTAGGGTTTGCTTCGTATTTCTTAAGCTATCTTGTATAGGTTGCACGCTAGATTTTTCCCTCACTTCTACTGCTTCCTCTAGCTTGTATTTACTTGTTCTTAACTTGCCTTGCACTAGATTTAAGTTTTAATCGGTCGATCGACTTTTCTATCTCGTGCCATCGGACAAGTACGTGGACTTTCCTCACAATCGTCGGACAAGTCCGATACTACGCATTTAACTTTTATTATTAAGTCATTTTCAAGGTTTATCGCCTATTCCTCCCCCCTCCCCCCCCCCCAGGCACTTTCACCTGCAATGTTGCTTCCCTCGCCTTCTTCATCCGTATCTTCTCTGCGTGCAACAAGAGAGGAGGAGGAGGAGATGGGGAGGGGAGGCGGGCACTCAGGAGAGGAGGGCGGAGGGAGGTAGGCGGCGGCAGAGAGGAGAAGGAGAGGCGGGCGCGCGGGAGAGAGGAGGGGAGGGAAGCGGGCAGCGGCAGAGAGGATAAGTGGAGGAGGAGCGGAGGGAGGCGCGCGGCGGCAGAGAGGAGAAGGAGAGGAGGGGCGGAGGGAGGTGGGCGGCGGCAGAGAGGAGGAGGAGAGGAGAGGAGGGAGGCGGGCAGCGGCTGAGAGGAGAAGGAGAGGAGAGGAGGGAGGCAGACGGCGACAGATAGGAGAAGGAGAGGAGAGGAGGGAGGCGGGCGACGTGAGAGTGGAGTGGTGGCGCCGGCTATGGTTAGTGTTTTATCTGCCAGCTAGGGCAAGAAAAAAAGAAAAAACTATTTTGCAACTGAGGAGATTTGAACACGGGTCTCCTTCACCAAGGGTTACAGTCTTAATCAGTGCATAACCAAGTCATTTGATGTTTCCTCCTGTCACTATATGCTTATGTAATAGGGACGGGAATTCAAAATCACGTCACTACATGTAAAATCTATCTATATAGCTTAAAATAGTAGTGATGGAGAAACCTCATCTCTAGCTTAAAACCCCATCCCTATTTCTTAAAGCTATAGAGACGAGTTTTTTTTGTACATGTCATTAAATCTATTGCTACAAATAGTTTTCTACTCAACCGTCACTATAAGTACCTTTTAACTAAATAGCAGTGACGCGTTTCTAGGAACACGTCTCTATAAGTGATCTACTGACATGATTATTTTAGTTGTCTCTAAACTCGCGTCACTAAATCCTTATTCTGTGGTATTGATGAAAGGATCAATTTAGTGTATTACATAACTTGCACGATGGATTTTGCAGATTCTAGAATGGGAAAAGAAGGAACCACCGGACATTATACCAACCAAAATTCACTCTGTCCAGTGGAGAGGCTGATAGAGATCCTTTGAGATGATCTCGACTCCTCCATTGCCTCTTCTCAGATTGAGACGGGGATGGTGGAAGATCAGCACGAAGCCAATGTGCATCGAACACTCTTGCGCAAGCGACGAGCTACGCCCGGCCAATTTGGACACCTGAGCCCTGAGCTCGATGGTTGAGTTGAACGTACACGTTTAATTTCAGGCAGATCTCCGGCATGCTGCTCACTAAGCAAATTGTTTCGATCGAACTGACATTTGGTCTTCTTTCCAGATCGCACATAGGCAACAGTGCAGAACACGGGCACGACAGTGCCCCCGCCTGACGCTAGGACGACGCAGCAGGGGAAGGGGGAAAAAAATTTCCCATCGGCTTGCTGTGGTATAGCTGCGCACCCTGCCGTATGGGGTGCTCCAGCCAGTGCTGCTATCGTGTGCAGGGATTGTATTGTTGTGTCGAACTGCCTTACTACTACAGTATTACCAACAGCCTGCTTCAATTTATCGTAATGTACTGTCATACTCGTATCTTGCAGCTCTTCCAGTAACGACAACCATCACCGCACCGTCCCTATCCTCGCTAACCTATCCAGGCAAAACCTCCCTTCAGCCCCGTCCCCGATGGATCTCCGATCCCCGTCGGGGCCCCACGGGGGACGGTGGTGAAGATGACCAGCAACGCTGGACGGGGATCATTTGAGGGCGCCGTGCATGACGGGATCGACCAAAGACGTGGCTGCGAGGAACTTCGGCGAGGGCACTGCAGCGAGATACTCCGGCGAGGGCGGGGACTTCTACGAGCTGGCGAGGGCACTACGGCCATGGCTGAATGAGAAAAGATTAGGGTTTGAGACGGTTTATATACATTTTGCTGGGACGTTGGACTCAGTGGCGGATCTAGACTTGTATCTTAGGGTATGTCATAAAAGTTAAAAAAAAATTTGTTTTAAAAAATGTTATTATCGAGAATTGAACTCAAGGCCTTTCTATGCATTAGAACTAGTTAACAAATTATTTTTTTTATACCCTCTCTACATTATATGTATTAATATTTACCAAAATCTAGAATATGTCATGGCATATATGGCATACCCCTAGATCCGTCCCTGGTTGGACTTCGTTGGATGTTGGGGAGGTGTGTGTTGGACTATTGGAACATCTAAGTGGCACATAAATTCGGACTTCTAAATTTCAATTTGCAAGCATATATGTAAAATTTGGGAGCCTAAATTTGTAGCCAATTCCAGTAAAAACATGCATATGAGCTTCTATTCATCATGGGACTCACTGTCAGAAAAAAATTACAAATTCTTCTTCTTCTCCACACTCGCGTGTCCCGCACGTAACGCGTTCTCTGCTTTGGCCCGCTCGCGGGCACTACTCCGACGCCCGCCCATGCCCCGCCCGGTTCTTCGTCGCCCAGCACTGGTCACCGCTGCCGCACCTGTCGTGCCGCTTCCGCTATGGCCGACACTACCGCCCCGCGCCTGCCCTCTGCCTGACCCTACGCCACCCGCTCCCATGTCGGGCGGGCGCCATCATCAAGATCCACCATGGGTGGCGCTGGATCTTGTCGGATCTTGTTGCTAGAGCTTCACCGCGCTCGCGCCTGGCCTGCTCACGAAGCCGTTGTGCCTCGCGCCCGTGTTTGAAATTCCGACCCTCTCTAAGAACAGGGGTTGGCGGTGCTGCTAGAGCTTGCGACAACAGACGACGCCACTAAGGAGTCCCCACCCGACAAGCCCAACTTCTCTGCGGCGTCATCCTCCTTCCCGACCATGGGGACAAGGAGGTGGCCGCCACACCCGGCAATCTCCGCGCACTCGAGCTGGAGAAGGTGGCTCACCCGCTGGAGAAGCCGCGAGGCGGTGGCTACGAAGGAGTCGCTGTCGGCTGAGGAGGCCATGGGCTGGTGACGCGGTGCGGAAGCTTGCCTGGGCTGTTGATCCGACGCCGTAGGGCGCCAAATCCCCCGGCGTGCGCTCTATGCACGTAGATCCGGCGCCGGTGAGCTCCTCCGGGACGGTGCACTGGTGTGGTGGCGTGGCTGCGGCGGCATCATGAGAGGAACTCGTGGGCAGGTAGAGAGTGGGACATGAGGAGGAGAGAAGGAAATAGAAAAAAAAAGAAAAAAGAAAAGATGGAATCCATGGTTGAAAGTGGGATGGGAGGCTCCTATTTGTGTGGCCTTGAAGCTAAAGTTTTAAAAGACTAGAAGCCTATTTGGGAGCTCCACTGAAATTGATTTTTTTATTGTGGCTCCTAAAATTTAGAATAGAGCTTTATTTAGAAGTCTCCACTAAAGATGTTCTTAGGCTATAAATTTTGAGTTTGTAATGTTATTTGAGTCCCCATGAATCCCTGCGAATGAAATTTGTCCTTGAGCCCTAACCGTTAGCAATTGGGGCTTCGCCCAACTAGCCCCACGGGTAAAACTCGTCCCTATCCCCACCCCAAACGGTTCTGCGCCCCGCAAGGCCCGGTGCCATTGGGGAAACCGTTGAGACGAGTCAAAATGTAGAAATTAGCAAATCTCAACTTATATCACATCCAATGTTTCAGATACATTATATACGGTTTTATGATAGGTAGTTGCAAATCATATCTTTTAGAAAAACTTTCTTGTATACTCCTTCCATTTTAAAATTGTTGTCGTCATTGATTTTTTTCGTGATCTTTGACCATTCGTCTTATTGAAAATATTTGTTTAAATATAAAAAATTATAAGTTATATTTTAATTTTATTGAATAATAAAACAAATCATGAAAAAATATATGATGTTTTTTGAAATTTTTTGAATAAGATGAATGGTCAAAGGTAGCGAAAAAAGTCAATAACGACAACAATTTTGAAATGGGGAGAGTATCACTAATTTAAATCTGAATTCCGTATATGTCATTGTCAGTGGTTGTGATACCTCCTACATATTATAGGCACGTCGGTGATATATAAAGTGAAGTTTTATGTGGAAAGAAAGTGTATGTCCCTTCTCTTCACGAGGGGACTGAGGATATTTCGCGGGAACCTAAATATTAGGATTGCTATTATCTAAAACAACCACAATAACCCAAAACAACAACAGTCGGAACTAAATACCACAACTTTTAAATGTCAACTAAAAGGACCGAAATGGGTTGATCGTCCGCTTTGGACGTGATGAGTTGGAGGTTATTTCTTTTTTCACTAGCTTTCTTTCAAACAAATATCCTTTCACTATTTTTCTTCCCACTTGGTTTTTCTATGTTCAAAAAAAGTGGAGTTATTTTCTGTATTTTTAATTTTCTTTTGAATTCAACATTTTGAACATTTTAGAAAATAATATTTTGAATTATACAATTGTAACATTGAACCAGTTATTTGTAAGGTGTATCAAAATTATGCAGTTATTTATTGAAATTTTGAATCTGAACATTTAAAATTAACGTGCATATAAAACCAGAAAATAATAAATCTAATGAAAGTTCAAAAAGTAAAGGGTAAGAAAGAAAAATGACTAGTTATGATGGGCTGCTATCTTGTCTCTATTGGGCTTTAATGGGCCTGCCGGGTGGTGCTACTTGCAAAGCCCAATAGGTAAAAAGGTTCTCTCCATGGCACGTCGTTTTTAAATTATTGTAATTATTAATTTTTTAGTTAATTTTGATTATTCATCTTATTAAAAAAATATCATATTTATTGATATAGTTTGTTTTGTCATCAATGAAAATTAATGTATAATTTAAATTTGATATATTTAAAATAATATTTTGAATGAACGAATGGTTAAAATTAACTAAAAAATCAACTGCGATAATAATTTAAAAAAAGAGGAAGTATAATTTAGCTGGATCTGAGGGGCAAGAATTGCCTGTACGCTCAGGCACCGGAGCCACGTACAACCTTCGCCCTCTGCAACTGCAGCATCAGAATTAGTTTCTGCCTTGCTGGTTCCCCGGCATGTGGTCAATCAGGGAACGGAGGCCGGAGGTTCATTTTTTTTTTCCTTGAAGAAACGAAGCCAGAGGTTCGTTGCCGGGATGAACTGGAACACGAGCACAACCACCGCCGGCAAGGCGACATTAAGCGTGGCCTTTCTGGCGAAAAAAAATGGAGGTACTTAGGCAACACCTCTCCAAATCTGGTGGAGGTGGTCTAGAAGCACTACTACCGCAGTACCGCTACAAAGCCAGGTCCACGAGAATGACATCAACTACAATGACTACACCAGCGTTTAGGAGCAAGGAGACACTGGTCCCTGTGCTGCTATGCATGCATGGTTGAGACAAGGGAGCACTACCAGGAGCCTGAGAAACTGACAAGAAAATTCCATCCCGACCACAACCATATCACCATTGTGAGGACCCGATTTTATCCAAAGTCAAAATCAAATCCTTTATATCTCAAAGCCACTCCCAAGAGGGTAGAATGTACATCCATTCATAAGTAATATCATAAAACCATAAACATATCAAGACATAAATATAAGATATATCAACATAACACCATCTTCATAAGTTAAGCATCAATATTTGGGTACATAAGCATGGCATACAGGTCATGAAGGAAGAATATGACATCTAGCGGAAGCGTAATGACAAAGACAGAAGCAAAATCAACAGCGAAAGACATCATGGGTGATCCAACTCTACATGCAACTCGAGTGTAGCCGCGAGACCGGTCTACTCCTTGTCATCCACGTCGTCGAAGTTATAGTCGGGTTCGTTGGCTTCTCCATCTCCTGAAAGCGAGAAGAAGTGGTGCCCTGAGTACATAGCGTACTCAACAAGTCGCTCTGCCCTAACAAATTATGCATGCAAGTATTTTAAGGATGGGTTAGGGATGAGTGTGAAAAAGTAGGTTGGCAAACATATTGTTTTAAAACATTTCAAATCATTTTAAATCATCAAGTTATTAGTATCTTGTCCTGTAGGGATTAATACGTCTCTACAAGGTTCAAATTTTAATCCTAGCTACTATCCTCCAACTGGGCCCCAACTCTAGGCCG
This sequence comes from Eleusine indica, assembly GCA_030378355.1. Taxonomy (NCBI): domain Eukaryota; kingdom Viridiplantae; phylum Streptophyta; class Magnoliopsida; order Poales; family Poaceae; genus Eleusine; species Eleusine indica. The sequence continues at coordinate 42,653,521 of CM059501.1, read as the reverse complement.
GATGTAAAACATTCAAGAGAGGGGGAAAGAGAGAGAGAGTAAAACAAATCTAATCAAGTGGATGCTCACAAGGCAGTTGTCCATTACCAAGGACATAGCTATGTACATAGATTATAACTCTGTAAAGTTGTAAGCTTCATTACCATTGATGATTGGATCCCCAAGGTATAGATATTTTGGTGATTAATGACAACTATGAAATTGTGGGCTAATATCTACATGTGTGTTGTGTACGTAGGAATCATCTCTAACTCTACTATAAATCTTGTTGATGATGGTTGCCTTGGCGATCAGGGGCGGATCTACAGTGAGCAAACTGGGTGCGGCCGCACCCAGAGAAAAATACAAAACACTGTAGCGTACTTAGATTTTCACCATGTTCGCACCCCCTGGGCTCAGTTGATCACACCCGGCACCCGTAGGCTAGAGCACGAGCCGAAGAAAGCCCACAGGCCACATAACAGCAGCCCATACGCGGAGGCTCGGCAGCTTCGCTCGTTGCTCGTACGCGAAGACACCGTATCCTTTCTTTCTATGCCTCTTCCTTCTCGCTTCCCTTGATCGCAAGACAAGACGCCGCCGCCGCGAGACGAGACGAGGACGCCGCAACAAAACAAAAACAGATCATCCAATCAAATAGCGAGCTGCTGCACCTCACGTCCTTAGGCCTGCACGTCCTCACCTGCCTGCCTACTAGCTGCTGGGCGCAGTACAGGGGGTGCACACACACGCCGGTCTCCTCTTCTCTGTAAGCAAGTTCAAATCTTCAATTGCCAACAATTGTAATTGTTGTCCAACGTCCAATGCTTTTAAATTTTTGTTCTTATTCTTTCAGTTTCCATTAATGTGTCCAGATTCTATGATTATTTTTTTCTTATGCGATATGTGATAACTGATATTTATGAAAGCAATCTAAGTAACTAAAATTTAAAAGTTATTGTGGATCCTAGGAATAACATGGAAAGATTTTACAAAAGAAAAGCACCAGACAGTGGTAGTGCAAGGAATTTATGTCATCGAGATGATATTAATTGGGAAGAGGAGATCAAATTTGACCCAGGCTTAAGAAAGGAAATTGATTCTTACCATCCTAACCAAAGAGAGAGGGTGAGGAGGAAATATTTGGAGAATGGGTCATGCCAACCTCGCACATGTAATTTTCCCTGTATACAGATTGGGGAAAAAACAAATAATCCAAGAAGCTTTCAACCTGAATGGTTTGATGAGTTTGGAAGTTGGCTTGAATATAGTGAATCAAAAGATAGAGCATATTGTTTATGTTGCTTCTTGTTTAGAGAAAAGATGGATGCAGGATATAAAGCATTTGTTGTTGAGGGTTGGAATGGTTTTCACAGGAAAGATCGACTAAAGATGCATGTTGACGATGTAGGTGGAGCACACTATGTTGCTATGAAGAAGTGTGATGATTTGTTACAGAGAAAACAACACATAGATGTATATTTGGAGAAGAAAAGTGATGAATCTAAGAGAGCTTATTTTACTAGATTGAATGGATCCATTGATACTGCTAGGTTACTATTGAAGCAAGGCTTGGCTTTTCGTGGGCATGATGAGTCGATGACATCTTTGAACAAAGGAAATTTTTTGGAGTTTTTTGATTGCTTAGCAGACCATGATCCAGATTTGGGGAAGGCGGTGGGAAGTGGAGGTAATAGTTGTATGGTGGCTCATGAAATCCAAACAGACATTGTTGAGTGTTTTGCAAATGAAATTTTACAGTCTATTCTTAAAGAACTTGAAGATGATGTGTTTTGCTTACTAGTCGATGAATCAAGGGATGTTTCTTGTAAAGAACAGATGGTTGTGGTCCTGAGATATGTTGATAAATATGGAATTGTGAAAGAGAGCTTTGTTGGCCTTGAGCATGTGACTCAAACTTCTTCTTCTTGTCTCAAGTCATCTATTGATTCTCTATTTGCAAAATTGAAGCTGAGCTTAAAACAAGTTAGAGGCCAAGGATATGACGGTGCTAGCAACATGCGAGGTGAGTTGAATGGGCTGCAATCATTGATTATGAGATAAAGTAGATCAGCTTATTACGTTCATTATTTTGCTCACCAACTTCAGTTAGTAATTGTGGCTGTTGTGAGAAAGCATAAAGGCACTAGCAATTTCTTAACCAAGATTCATGACTTATTAAATGTGGTGAGTTGGATCAGCCAAAAGAAGGGACATGATTAGAGATATCAATCATGAAAAAGTGGAGAAGGCCTTAGGTTGTGGGCAGCTAGAAACTGGAAAAGGGTTAAATCAAGAACAATGTCTTCAAAGACCTGGAGATACACGTTGGAGTTCTCATTATAGAACTCTAAAAAGTCTGGTTGACATGTTTTCAACAGTTATTAAAGTGCTAGAATTTATGGAAAAGGATGACAGGGATTGGAAAAATAGAGACCAAGCATCAAATATTCTTGTCTACTTCCAATCTTTTGACTTTGTATTTTACTTGCACCTCTTATTGACCACGTTAACCATCACAAACATATTGTCACTAGCATGGCAACACAAGGATCAAGACATTGTTAATGCCATGAAGTGTTTGAAATCAACTAGATTGCATTTGTGTAACCTTAGAAGAGATGGGTGGACCAAATTATTGGATGAAGTCAATGAGTTTTGTGAGAGGCATGATATTGCAAGGCTCGAACTGGAAGATACATCTGTTGATCCCAAGAAATCTAGGAAGAATTCTGGAATTACAAATAAGCATCACTATGAAGTGGATTGTTTTAATGAGGTTATAGACTGGTTAGTTCAAGAGCTTGATGGTCGCTTTAATGAGACAAGTTCTCAATTGCTTGTTTGTTCGGCATCTTTCAATCCAAGAGATTCGTTCTATGATTTTAATGTGGAGAGTTTGATAGACCTAGCAAAACTATATCCTGATGATTTTAGCTATGGAGAGTTGAGGGATCTTAGACACTACCTATGCCTCTACATCGCTGATGTGAGAGAAGACAATCGATTCTCCAACATAAATACTATTAGTGAGCTTTCACAAAAGATGGTAGAGACAAGGAAAAATCTCACTTATCCATTGGTTTATCGGCTTTTGAAACTTGTGATGGTATTACCAATTGCTACTGCAACGGTGGAAAGAATATTTTCGGCCATGAAGATTGTGAAAACAACTCTTAGTAACCGTATGGGTGATAAACACTTGAGTAATAGACTTATTTGCTATGTGGAGAAAGAAGAATTTAACAAAGTTACAAATGAAGCGTGGTTCATCGTTTCATGAACATGGAAGGAAAGGGACGTAGATTTAATCTATAAGAGGTAATGCATCTATTTTTTATTTTATGATATATTTTATAGATTTTTTTTGCTTAAATTAAATTGTTTTTTTTTAGTCAATGTGACTTATTTGGTTGAGAATTATAATTTGTTAATGTCTATTATATTTTGGTAAAAGGTATGTACTATAGCTGCTATTTTATTATTGGTTTATTATATCATATATACTTGCTATGATTAATCAAGATAGCGTGCGTAGTCGCACCCCCCTCTATTTTTCTCTAGCTCCGCCCCTGTTGGCGATTGATAACAATGGCCATAAGTATGAAGGCTTGATGAGTTTGATGGAGTCCAAGGGTTGATGGAGATGGATCACGGCTAAGGACAAGCTAGAAGCTAGTGTTTGGAATACTTGTCTAGTTGTTAGCACTTGTGTCCATAGAAAAAACTGGACTATCAAGGGTGTCTAGGTCATACCTCTTAGGTCATACTAGTCGGTGATGTACATGGATGCTCAGTGAAATCATGGCACTACGTGGCAGTGGAGAGGCCAAGGAGTTATTGGATGAAGCCGGGAAACGAAGTCCAGCTAAGACGAGGAGTTTCAGCTTTCGGAGATAGAGACCGGACAGAGGGGTCGTGGAGACCGAACTGTACGGTCAGTAGAGTAAGACTCAGTTCAGAGAAGGCTTGCTGTGAGGAACCTATCAGAGCGAAGGCCCATAGAGACTGGACGGTCCGGTCTATATGGATGGGAATAGGACAGAGAGGAAGCAATTTTGCAATGGCTCTAGAATGAACAAGAACTGTAGAGACTTGACGATCTGGTCCGTACAGGAAGCAGCAGTGGATAGAGAGCAATAGTTCTGGAGGAGCCGTTCGGTGGAAACCGGACTGTCCGGTCTAGACAAAGACCAGACTGTACGGCCTGTACTTACAAAAGGCTGTTTCATGGAGCAACAGCTAGTGTGAGGCTGTAAGCCTACATAAACTCATTGTTATGATTTTTGAGACCTCTCTTGGCTTCTCGTGGCACCGGATCGCAACCTGCAGACACCAGTAATTTATGAGGACATCACCCTTATGGATACACCTAGCACTCCTCCAACTAAAATGCAAGTTCATGCGCGACAACAGAAATTACGGGTGAGCACGTTCCTAATGTTTTTTTATGTGATTTTGAGAACATATGGCTACCTAATAAATTAATTATTATTAGAAACCATGGAGATGATGATGAGATAGATGGAGATGTGATTTGAGCCTTCATGGGCTAGTAAGGACGTCCAAATCAAGATGAAGGCCCAAATAATATCAATCTAGAGTCTGACTCGGAGTACAGAGCAGGTCGCACTAAAACGGACGCCCAGAACGCATACGGACATGGATTGGAACATTCTATATATGCCTGGAAAGATAGTGAGACGATCTTTCCAATGGTGCTGACTTCATGTCATAATTCGTCCGGAATCATCAGGAATTGTCGATACAAATGGACATCCAAAATCTATTCCGGTGCTGCGACACCGTATTCAGCCTTTGGGCTATGTATCGAGTTGAGCCCACTTATGGTTGCATCCAGGGGGTGGTGCATGTTCTCATATATAGCCGCCGCCTCTTCATTAGGATTTGGGTTTTGCTTAGATTATTCTATTGAGAACAGTTTTGCTGTTTGATCAGTTTATAAGACCCCAACTTGTGAGATTCATCGTATACTCCCAAATTTGGTTGCATTCTTCTTTATTCTTGTTTATATTCTGAATTTGCAGGAAAGGATAAGCTTTTTTGGCGAGGTTAACCGTGTAACACCGGTTGATAACCAGAGGAGACGTTGTGCTGTGGTTGCGGGGTTTGGAACGTGTTGTTCGGAAGCCGGATCAATTTGTGTATCGCCTCCACTTTAATCAAGTTTACTAGAACCGTTCAGAAGATCGGAAACCCTTGTCCACATCACTAATGCCTACCTCGTACGCCTATGGCTAGATCACCAGTCTTCTGCAAGTATCCAGTTCCAGCCACTGCCGAGACAGGGTCGATGTGATGTGTAAGAATTGTCAGGGAGTCATACAACACAAAAACCAATCCTCATACAACCATGGCGGGCAGCTCCACCTCTCTCCTCCTCCTCCTCCTCCAAACCAAACATCATGAATTAAATCACCACAACAGATACCTATAGCCCAAGTCTCTACTAAACTATGTCCGCCACAGACACTCTCCTAATGGAGGTTGCCCAATCTACCTTCCGGCACCTGATCACCTATGCCCGCCCCTGCTAAATCAGTTTTAGTGGAGTTACTTGCAAACACTGACACAGAGCATATTTAAATTCATTTACATAAATTCATTTTATAGTATCCAGGTGAGAGTTTGAAATTGTGCAACTAAGCAGACTAAGCAGTCGTAGTAGTAGCAAAACAGTCCTAGATAAGCATGCTAGAGCTTAGGTATGATCTAGCGTTATTTTAAACAGTTGGCATGCAAAACGGTTGCCCAATCTACCTCCCGACACCTGGTCACCTATGCCCGCCCCTGCTAAATCAGTTTTAGTGGAGTTTCTTGCAAACAATCACATAGAGCACATGTTAAATTCATTTACACAAATTCATTTTATGGTGTCCAGGTGAGAGTTTAAAATTATGCAACTAAACAGACTAAGCAGTCATAGTAGTAGCAAAACAGTCCTAGGTAAGCATGCTAGGGCTTAGGTGTGATCTAGCATTATTTTAAATAGTTGGCATGCAAAACGGTTGCAAACAACACATGTAGTTTTGAAAACTAGGTAAGAAATAGTGATCAAGCAAGTGGTTTGCTCGTGAACCCTTAAGGACCTAAGTCCTCATGCAGATCATTCTCGCACTCCTGTGTCTCCGACAGGTTTGTATATCGAATCGGGGATAAATAGGTAAGTCACGACGGATACAAGTGAATTTGATTCAAATTTAAATTACAAACCAGAAAAGGTGCTAGTTTGGTACAACGGACACTGCTAACGCATAGAGGACAATTTTACAAAACGAACGCAATTGGTTTCACTCGATTACAGGCTACGATGCATTTTCTACGAATTTCTGAAGGTAAATGGGTGATAAAAGAATTTTTGGAAATAAATAGAGTATTCTTCTCTGACCTTGGCTGCTGACAAGTGGGGCCCATCTTTCATTAAGTGACAAAGAGCAGCCCACGGTGGACCAAGTCCACAGAAATAAAACAGGGCCAACACAAACAAGGGTTGAAAAACCTGCACTGGGCCAAAATCCAGAAACCTAGGCCGTGCGCGGACCACAAGCCCAACCCAATCCTAACACCTACTCGGGCCAGCGACGCAAAGTGGCCCATGAGGCTTGGCCTCGGCCGAGAATAGCCAGCCAGGCTGCAAAGCTGGCCTCAGCCCAGCTGCACAAACAGGCCACAAGGCCATGCCTTCGCCAAGCAGCAAGCGCAGCCCAGATGCAAAAGCAGCCCATCGCGCGGCACACCAGCGGCGCCATGGCCAACGCTCTACGCCTAGTGCGGCGCTCGCTCGTGCGACGGTATGGCGTGACGGCCGAAACGCGCACCTAGGGATGGGGAGGCATGTAGACACTCACCACGACGGTCTAAGGGCAACGGCGAAGATGCGGAGGCCGGGATGAAGAGAAACAACGACGATGGAGGCTTCGGCCCTCGGCTCTGGCAGGTGGTGACCACGGCCACGGTCGCGAGCTCTATTCTGGCGTGCCTGCAGGGCGACAAGACGCGGTTCTAAGCTCGGAGCAGGACGGGGTAAAGTAAGCGACCGAACGAAGATAGAGGGAGAATGAGGCTCACCGATGATGGGGAATTCGACGGTGAGAAGCTCGCGGCGGCGGAGAGATCTTCTCTAAATTCTTCCCCTCTTTCCTCTGGAACACGATGCGATCAGCTCCAGTGCGTGCGCAAGACAAAGATGAGTCGGGGAGGCAAGCTGCTTACCGGCGGCGGTCCTCCTGGTGGCCTCACGCCGACGGTGAAGATGAGAAGCGACGACGGCTAGGGTTTGAGCGCCTGCGACGTGAGAGGGGAAACGGTGGAGAGCGGCGGCTTCGAGGGTTCTTAGAGCATCTCCAATGGAACATATAAAATTGGACTCTCAAATTCAATTTTAAAAGCCCACTTATAAAATTTGAGAACCTAAAATTACAACCAACTCTAGTAGAAGCTGCTACTCACACTCCTATCTACAATGGGACTCCTTTTTCCTGATTCAATCGGGCAGCCACCGTTGCCGTCCTGCTCTCCACAGCCTTGCTCCTCGTCATCGCACTGCTTCCCATCGCCGCCCTGCTCGAGCCGCCTGAGCCTAGCCCCGACGCCCGTTGCTCCCGCCATCTCCAAGAACAGGGGCTGGCGGCGCTGCTAGAGCTCGTCCTTGATACCGCTGCTGCGCTCACCCAAAGCGCCATGCCTATGGTTGCGCCAAGAAGATGGCAGGTCTCCTTGGGCGTTGGCCGCCGATGTGGCGTCCGTGAAGATGGGGACAAAGGGGAGGGGCCTTCGTGCGATGCTCATCGTGGGGAGGAATGCGGCGGCTTGGCTTGGTGGTTCGCATCCGTCAGATATGGCCCGGGCGGAGCTCCTCCCGGTGGCGGTGTGCGACGGCGAGCCACCAACCGGCGGCGATGGAGTTCCAAACGGGTGCGGGATGGGAGGGAGAGGGAGGGTGGAGGAGGCGAGGCAGGGGGAGGGGCATCCAATCGACGCGGAAGGCGGGCGCAGGTGCCGTCGCCGATGAGGCGGGCAGCCTGGTGGCGATGTGGAGGTCGCGGCATGGGAGACACGGGCAAGGTCGCGAGGAGAGAGACGTGGTGACGAAAGGAGAGACGAAGTGAAAAAAAAGAAAATAAAAAAAAAGTTGGGACCCACATTTGGGAGAGGATGAGAGGCTCCTATTGCTGGGACTTGAGATTAAAATTTGGGACATGTAAAATAGGAGCCAGTTTAGGAATCCTATTATAGTGAATTTTTTTTTATTATATTTCTTAATTTTAAAGTAGAGACCTATTTAGAAATTTTCACTGAAGATGCTCTTATATGAGGCGGTGTGCTATGGTTCGGATGGCAGAGGGCGCGGGACCGCGCCACGTGTTTTGGGCATCCGTGCCACGGGAGCGGGTGTGTCGGCAGGGAAAAAGCAGAGCAGGGCAGGTGGCGTCGTTTTGGGCCTGGTGGTCTGAATCCTCGCGCGGGGTGTGATCCAGAGAGTGGGAGAGGAGATGGGCCACGCTGGGGAAAGGAAGGGAAAGCGGCCCAAAATGGATTGGCGCCTGGAAAACTGTTGACAATTTCTTTTGATGTTCATCCAACGCCATTTGAATGCAAATTTTGATCCAATTTTTTAATTCAACATTGATGTTTGAATATTTTACATTAATGCGTTGTTACAACCATATTAGACTATTTTTTTCTGTTCGTTTCTGAATTTTCGGGAATAAAATGGGGATGGGACAGAAACGGGAAAATTAATCCAAAATCAGGATAAAAACGACAGAGACATTTTTCCAACCGTTTCCTTGGGATCCCATTTTGGGCTCGAATTTTCGTCTTTTTCGGCCTGTTTTGGTTTGTTCAGGATACACCCACCCCCTCTAAGGCTCTAACCACCAACTGTGGGGAGTTGGACCGGAGTGACTGGCAGCCAGTAGCTGGGCTGCGCATGGGCAAACTAGGCCGAAGTGGGGAGAAAAGAAAGGAAGGAGGAATGAGCACCGTGAGAGTAATCGGCCCAAGACCGTAGATAGGTTCTCTTTTCCTTTTTGTTTCTTTTCTGGTTTATATTCCTATTTCTCATGTCATTCAAAATCAAATTTCTATATAATTTTATAAATTTTTCTACACACAATAAAATTCTATATGAAACTATTCAGTGTGAATGCAACATACTTTATTTAATTTGCTTATAAAATGAAACTTTTTTGGGGCATTTGCTTATTTGACTCTGTTTTGAATGTTAACTACCAATTTGACCATTTTTTCTACAACTTTACTCATTTGGCTCTTCTTTTGAATCCTTCTTTGCTCATTTGACCCGTTTTATTAAAAAAGTAAGATCAAATGAGCAAAGTTCAGGGTCAATTGAGCAATTTAAGGTCAAAAAATAGGGTCAAATAACCAAAGTTGAAAAAATAGGATCAAATTGGTAGCTAGCCTTCAAAATAGGGTTAAATGAGCAATTATATCAACTTTTTTTAATGTTAACATCCTAATTAACAAACATATTTTAGTTTATTAAAAAATGAAAAATTAGGATGTTACACTAGATATATAAAGATTAAGTTGTTAGGAGATTGAGATTCTTAGTGGGTTGGAGAGTTAGTAAGATTGTGTTAGGCGCCGAGCAATATAAAGCCAGCAGATTCAATGAATAAAGGAAGCAAGAATTATTGCAACCTCACAGCCTCCATTGGATGACAAGTAGCTTTGGTTCTTGCCATTTGAGTGCCAGTTATATCAAATTCATATATATTTTTCTTCACAATTATATGCATGCTATAGTGTCATAAAAATGTGCAAGCTACTTTCGGGCGAGGATGATATATATTGTTTTTTTATTTCTAGTCCCTTATTTCTATGGTATACTGTTATATAAAACAATAGCATTATATTTTTTCTGTTCTTGCCCCTGAACCTCAACATCATCTATGAATAAAACCATTCCATATAGAGATTTTTACACTATCTTAAGAACGATATTCTTTAAGTAAGTAACAAACATGCAATACAAGGCCAAATCATGATGGACAGGAAGAAAATTTCCCACCACCAACGGAGAGGAAGCAAGAAACCAAAAAGAAACAAAGAACAAAAAGCAGAGCAGATCACCTGGCGTGCGACGTGCAACGAGGAGACGAATGGTGAAGAACACGAGAGGAAAGAAAGGAAAAGAACGGGAGCGAAAGAGACGGAGCCTCCAACGTAGAAGAAATAGAGCAACACCAGCCTCGTCTGCCAACCGATTTCAATGCTTCCATCGCACGACCCCCCAACAAGAGCAATCCACGAGGCACGCCCGTACAGGTCGATTGTTTTCACCATACCTGTTTAGCAATCCACAAGGCACGCCCGTACAGGTCGATTGTTTTCACCATACCTGTTTATACCCAGATTACTAGATCTTTCTACAATTCTATTCAGACTGTCAAAGAAAAATTCGAAAAGACATGGATAATGTGTACACGCCGGGTAACCATGTTTGTTACTGAAGAATATCGTTTTTGGGATAGTGCACAAATCTCTATATGGAATGGTTTTCTTCCTGGATTGTCAAGGTTCAGAGCAAGAATGTAAAAAATAAAATGCTATTGCTTTTATTTTAAATCTGAGAAATACTATCAGCAGTAGTTCACAAACTAGAACCGTTGATAATGTGAGTTTCAGCATGCTCATATATCAGCAACGACTGCTGATAACCCTTACTATTAGCAACAATTAATCAACAAGGGGTTTTGAACCGCTGCTAATGAGGGGTTCTGTAGTACTGGTCAAAATTTCATTGCCCAAACGTTTTAGGCCGTCTATTAATCCAATGATTAAGGGAAAGATTATACCTTGATGCAAGAGTAGATGAGGGGGTAGGTTAGATGATTTCAGGCTAACACATATATAAGATGAAGTTTAGCTTTTATAATATAGATATAGAAGCACTTTCAGGAAGTCATGGGCACTCAACAACACAGAAGTGCCACATTCAATTGGGAGGAACTACATATGCCACGAGTGCAACACGATGGTCTTGATGCGCCATTTTCAGAGGAAGAGATATAGAATGCAATCTCTGAAATGCCGGCTGAGAAGACCCCCGGGGCGGATGGCTACACTGGTGCTTTCTACAAAATATGCTGGTCCATAATCAAGCTAGAAGTCGTAACGGCTTTCCAATGCATCTACAACTTGACCACAGGTCCCCTCCCAAAGTTGAACATAACATCGCTCACACTACTGCCGAAACAAGAAGTAGCTGAGCGGCTAGGAGAATTTAGGCCGATTAGCCTAATACACTCATTCGCAAAGTTGGTTTCTAAGGTTTTGGCACTGCGTCTTGCGAAGGAGATTGATGGACTGGTATCCAATGCGCAGAGCGCTTTCATCAAGAAGTGCAACATCCAGGATAACTTCTTGTATGTTAGAAATCTGTCCAGGGCTTATCACCGCACAAAAACGTCGGCCGTCCTCCTCAAATTGGACATCTCCAAGACCTTCGACTCCGTCTCATGGGAGTACCTCCTAGAGCTCATGGAACAAAGAGGTTTCCCTCCACAATGGCGCAATTGGCTGACCTTACTTCTCACTTCCTCTTCCTCTTCAGTGAGACTCAACGGAGTGCAAGGCCCCCTTATCAGACATGAGCGAGGCTTGCGATAGGGCGACCCACTTTCACCGTTCCTTTTCATTCTTGCCATCGATACCTTGCAACACATTTTCAACATGGCCATAGAGGAGGGCTGCCTTACGCCGCTCTGGGGATGCCATGCGAAATTGTGCCTCTCCTTGTATGCTGATGATGCAATTATATCCCTCAACCCAGCAAATCAAGATGTTGATCTCACGATGCAAATTCTACACATGTTCGGCGAAGCCACGGGGCTGAAGATAAATATCCAAAAAAGCTCGGTCGCGGCAATCAATTGCTAGGACATTGACCTTGACAACATTTTATAATCTTTCAATGGACAAAGAGTGGCATTCCCCTTGACCTACCTTGGCCTCCCGGTGACCTTGGGTCAGCTACGCCTAGTACAATTACAGCCTATCCAGGACCGAGCCATGGCAAAACTAAGCGGTTGGCAAGGAAATTTCATGAATATTGCAGGACGCCATGAGCTGGTACGCTCTGTTCTTAGTTCACTGCCCACCTATTTGCTAACCGCAATGCAAGTGCCAAAGAAATTCATCATGGACCTAGACAAAATCCGAAGGCGGTTCCTCTGGGTCGGCACGGGTCAACTACAAGGCGGCAAATGCAAGGTCAATTGGGCACGGTTGCATCGCCCGTTAGATAGAGGAGGCCTGGGCATCACCGACCTTGACTGTTATGGTAGGGCATTGAGGCTGTGATGGCTATGGCAAGACTGGAAATACCCTGACAAGCCATGGAATGGAATGGAGCTGCCAACTGACTCGGTGGATGAAGCGCTCTTTGCGGCAGCAACAAAGGTCACAATCGGCAATGGTGAAAAGGCAAAATTTTGGACCTCAAGTTGGCTAAATGGACTGGCACCAGCTGCACTATTCCCTGACCTATATCGACACAACAAAAGAAAGAACCGAACAGTAAAGGACACAATGGCAAATGAAAACTGGATCAGAGACGTACTACAAAATATGACAACGCACCTTTGAGAAGAGTACATCCACCTATGGTCAATGGTGGATGATATCCAATTCAATCCAGAAGCTTCGGAGAACGACGACATTGTATGGACACGCACAACAAGTGGTGAATACACTGTGAAGTCAGCCTACACCATGCAGTTTGAGGGCAGCGTCCAATCTTTCTTCCCAAAGAAAGTATGGCAGGTTTGGGCGCCCCCACGCTCCAAGTTCTTCATATGGTTGTTTCTTCAAAACTGCATTTGGACAGCGGGTCGCCTGCAACAACGTCACTGGCCAAACAATTATTTTTGCCCCATGTGCTATCAAAACTTGGAGACTTCTCTGCACCTCTTTACTGAATACCCACAAGTCCAGCAGCTCTGGAACGCGGTCGGGAACTGGGTGCAGCAAGGGATGCTCCTGCCCTCTTCCTGGACAACACACACCAGTGTTGCGGTCTGGTTTGATCACCTCACAGGTGAGCAAAACAATCAAGTGATGAAGGGTCTGCGATCTTTAGTAATTACAGTGATCTGGACAATATGGAAGGAGAGAAACAGAAGGATTTTTTATCACAAGAAACGCAACATCACACAACTACTCAAAGTTATAAAAGAAGAAGTCAACATGTGGTGTATAGCGGGTGCAAAACATCTAGCTACAGTGATCATGCGAGCAAATAGTGAGTAGTCCATCTTGTAACCAGCAAACCCAGCCCATGCTTCTGGGGTTGCTGCATGTTGTAAGGCGCATCTTGCGCCAAACACTCTGTTTTCTCCTTATAAATGAAAATGCTGGTAATGCCGGATCTTTCGAATAAAAAATATAGATATAGAGCAGGGCCAAAATGCCTTTTAGTCTAAAAAACATTTAATTGTGATAACATACTGTTAATTGTCAGGGAGAATCTTACGCGTAAAAATACAAATCACGATATCTTCAGTTTTTCATGGGACACGGATATCAAGGAATACCCGACAGACCTCCCATGGTTATTTTAAGGTAATGGTGGTAGCGCGTTAAAAACAACGGGCAAATTCACCTCATCGACCACATGACCCTCCTCTTCATCGAACAGCTCGTCAGTAATATCCTTAGTTGTAAGAGTCCCATCCACTGTGGTGCTGTGCACGTAGAAGTCACTCTGATAATTCAGCGGGGCATTCTCCTGTGCTTGCACAGCTATGATGACAGAACACTTGGATCGTGGTGGAATAATGTCTTTTTTTGGCTGTGTTCTGAATTGGAGTAGGCTCGTTGTTGAGACCATGAAAGCAATGTAATCATCCGTATCGTTTGTCAGCTCAACTGAACATGATATCTCCTTATCAAGCGCCAATGGAAAATGGATTTCGAGCGGCTCAACACCAAGCATGTGCTCCAAACATGGGCTTAGCTGTGATAAAGATGATTTATAGATTACCAAGAAAAGTCAAAGCTCTTCAGTTCAATAAAGCAGATAACCTATATGAACTAGAGTTCAAGGAATTATATGACCTTACCTCTTCATTTGCTGATTCAGTGTCACCTCTCGCTTTGCCATTCTTATTATCTATTTCATTGAGCTCTTCAAGTATTTCCCATATAAAAGGCCTGCGTATTGGGTTTTTCCGGGTGCACTGCAGGGCTAACTCGAGGCATTTTTTCACTTGTTCATGCCACAATGGTACATGCTTTGATGACTTACTCCATCTGTGCCTCCATCTTCCAAGCACCTGACATTTTCTTTAAGATGATTTAGCATATTGTGAAGTGCAAAACTACAAATTATATGTACACGCATCAGCTTAACAATATAGACAATAAGAAGTAAGGATTAATTTACTACCGCAGTTTTGTTTGAAATATGACATCTAGTTCTCTCAGTTAGTTTAAACTAGTTAACATACTTATTCCTGTGAAATCCACGTGGTTCCAAACTTGAACACAAATCCGAAAAGCACGTAACGAGGTATAACTCCGTTTGAAATATAGCAAGGCTCAGAAAAAGAATTGAAATCTGTGCTGGACGCAAGGAGAAGAATATATAATCAATATCTGTTAAAATACAAGCAACTATTCGGTTCGTGGAATACACGGTATGGCTCTAGGTCCGGCACTCGCCGAGGGTCCTGATGTGGCCCAGGACAACGTCTGGTGACGGGTCCACTGGATCAACGACTCGGCACCACCTAACAACATCGAGTTGGCTGACGCGTCGCGACCGGGGCATGGGTCGCCCAACAAACGCGTCCCTGGGCCAGGTGCGAAGCTACGTTCAATTGTTAGTGTCGACCCACCCACTGGTGAAGCTTCCTTAGGGACATTAGGGCCATGCCCTCCCCCCGTGCCAAACCAAAATTCTCATTGACTAAATAGTAAATACATGCTAGTTAGTGAGATTTTAGATATAATTAGCATGACCGGCCCCCTCTGCTAATCTCTTCAAGCTTCGCCACTACCAACCCCAATCATTTCTAGTCAAATCAATGGAAAATCAAAGTTTGCCATTGTCTAGTACACTGACTGACCCCATCTATACTCATATATGCTCTTTTTTTGAATTGATCATAATATAGACACAGATACTCACATACACATTCGAGTATTCACCCTTATGAACATACGTGCGCGCGCGCACACCCTAGCCCTATCAATGCTTCTAAAAGACAAGGCTGGCTTGATCATGAGATTTATGAAATCATCACATATTTCTTGCTGTCGATGGGGATGACCTCCAACTAAAAGAATAAACACACGTGCCAAATTTGGAGTTTGAACTCGGATGATTTGATTCCACCATAATGAATAAGCCCTTATAGCCACAACGGGAAACTGAAATATCCTTGTCGGCAAAGCGAAACACACAGGGAAATTCCCTCCTCACATCCCTAAAATCCCATCCACCAAGTCTCTTTACAGCCTGCGTACTTCCCCTCCCACTCATCACAAACCCTTGCTCCAGTTCGGTGTTCAGCGATCACCTACAGTTGCCGCTAATAATCTTCGGCCATTGGCTCCGCACCCACGGCCTGCTCGCTCCACCGTTAATATCCGTGGAGACCTCGCCTCTGGTAGCATCTGCGGATCTGCAACTCCCTCATACCTTTTGGTGTGGATCTCATGCCACATCGAGGCATCAATGATCTCCCGAGTATGATTTAATAGACCACTACAGTAACAATTTTTACTCGCTAAAAACCAAGTGGTAAATAATAAAAACCGAATGAAAACCATTTTTACTATAATACTTAGGTTTGGTTTTTATGAAAAACCATCATCCGTTTACACTACACTGGACCAGTTTAGTCAAAAACCATGAAAACCAACTGATTTTCATCGATTTTGTGAACCATGTTCTTGAATAGTCCTGGGACTTGGGCCGTGCCGGCTGGCACGACACAGGCCCATCATGCTTCGGGCCGTCTCATGCCGTGCCTTGACGGCACGTCGGGCCATGCCGCTCGGACCGACCTAATAAAAATACGGCCCAGACACAACACGAGGCATGGTGGGCTGCTGTCGGGCCATGCCAAGCCCAGTCACGACCCAGTTTGAGTGAAGGCATCCCTTGTGAATACATTTTCAGCATATGGAAAGCGTATTTTAAATGTTTAAATTGATTGTTTTTATAATATTATATAGACCAAAATATTTATAAAATTTCATCAAAATTATATCAGTTTCTTAAGTCTATGTTACATGTGACCACAAAATTTAAATTCTAAAACTATCATAATTTAAGTGTAATAAAAAAACAAATGAAAATTATTTTTGATATTTTTTATCTTCAAAAATATATTGAAATTTGAACTCAATTTTGATGTGCGGTTTTTCCAAGGCAACACCAATCTTCACAATTTATATGGAATTTTTTGATTTTTTTTTGCTTTAAGTGTGTTTAAATTCTACTCAACAATATAGAAGGTATGAGGTTTTGAGATAAATTAAGAGTATTTCGAACACAGACAAGTTTAGAAGTTTTGAAAAAAATTATACAAAATTTTTGCAAGGGGTTATATGGAAGTTGTATACAAAGTTTTATTTAAAATTTTAATTCTTTGAAGATTTACAAAAAACAAAAAAGAAGAGAATGTTGAATATTGACTATTAATAAGTTGATGAGTCATTGCATAATTAAACTAAACCAACAAAATAAAAAAAAATTCCTAATGAGAAAGCATATTTTTCTGAGATTATAGATTAAGAATCATTGCATTTGGATTGCAAACGTGAAATCTATACAAGTTTAAAATGTTAAATAAGAATCAAAATAAAAAAGACCTTGATACAAGAACTAGGTCATATCGGGCCGTTATCATGTTGTTGGGCTGCATTCGTGCCGTGCCGGTCCGAACACGGCCAAAAAATTTGTATCGTGTCGTGCCGTCCGATGGCCTAAAATCTTGGCACGGCATGGTCCGATGTCTCATGTCGCGCCGGCACGGCTGGAAACTCCTCCGTGCTGTGCCGGGCCTTGGGCCGTGCCAAACATCCGTGCCATGGGCCGCCCGAATTTGGCCCGGCGCAAGTCCCACAACTGCTCCCGAAGCGCACTGACGTTCAGCTTCCCCGTTGGACCAGTCAAATGACCATTTCAATCCCAATTCTGATACGGTTTTCAGGAACATTCACTCGATGACCGACATTGTTTTTCTCCTCTCGTTCCATCTACAGGTACTGGAAATCGATGGGGTTGTGGAGACGCACCAGAAATTATTGGGATTCATCCCTCATTAGAATCGATACGATATATATAGATCTCGTTGTAGCAGTGGACCGTACTTTCAATTATTAGCAAAGGGTCAATGCAACGCAGCTCTCTCGGTAGAAAGCCCTTATATATACTAATAAACATTATAATAAAAGAAGGAACCGTACAGGAGTTAGAACGAAACCTACTTTAGTAATGTCTGGTTCCTCCTTACTTCCTGTCACCACTTGTCCGATTATGATACCCAAGCTATATATATCTGACTTGTTTGACATTTTTCCTTGGTGAAGATATTCTGGAGCACAGTATCCGCTGCATTGAAACATGACCATTCAAATCACTACGACACAAAAATATGTACTAGAGAAAAAAAATCAGAAACAGATATGAATTATCTAATATATAGCATGTTCATATCTAATATATAGCATACGGTGATGCAAGACGTTGTGTACTCATAGTGTGAGTTTTTCCATCCGTCCTTGCCAGACCAAAATCTGTAATCTTGGGCACCATATAATCATCCATAAGTATATTGTCTGGTTTGAGATCCATATGAAGAATACCCTTGTCCTTGTGAAGATGATGCAAACCCTCACAAATTCCCTTAATTATTTGATAGCGTGCACACCAGTCAAGTCCTCGTAGTTCATCTGCAGAGCAAAAGAGGAACCAAGAGTACATATAGAAACAGAAAAAAATGTTCATGCATGCAAAATCTGTGTATATACCATCAAATGGGCCATTTTTATTGTTCAGCATGACCCATATAATTAACCGATTTGGCTTTAAAAGTAGAAGTGGCCATTACGAAGATAATATAACAGCAAAACAGGAGAAACATGATCATATAGGAACGCGGCCCTAAACTTTGATCATGATCATACCGGTAATATGATCTGCAAGCTTTCCATTCTGTATATACTCGAAACATAGTAACCTTTCTCGTTCCTCGGCCATGTGATGGTCTCCTTCAATTGATACTGCTTTTCCTTGTGTATCGGAGCAATAACCAAGAAAACGTACTATATTACGGTGCTTGGCCACCAGCATGCTTTTAACCTCCTGATTAAACATCTTCTCGTCAATAGTATGACTTTTGAAAAGCCTCTTCACGGCAACAAACCTGCCATTCGGCAAGATGCCCTGTAAATACAGTAGTCTTGTGAGCATGTCCATGGTCACGGATCAAAATTTAATTTTGTGTGAAGAAAATAATTTACCTTGTAAACCTCTCCACATCCACCACGACCAACTTTATTACCTGAAGAGAAGTTTTCGGTAATCAGCTCTAAGAGTGGCAACTTCAGATTTTTTGGCTCATCTCTTCCATCAAGTATACACTCGAGGCAATTAAGTTCCTCATATCTCATATTGTAACTACAAAATGCATTTCATAGAGAAATGAGAAAGTAAAGTTTATTCTAGAAAGTATCCGGGTTACATCATAGAACACTACAGGCAAGTAGAATTGTAACAAAGGTGTTTACTCCATGGAAAATTTCATTTTGTGACACTAGAGTTTCATGTTTTACAAATATACCATCTAATAACTCTGTCAAGATATCTAGGAAAGGTCCTTGGTGTCTAGCTTTTGCTAGGCAACTCGAGGTTGGTGGTGATACATGGTAGAATTCCCCAATTCGAGTCAATTTCTTCCACAATCATGTCTAATCTGGTCTCACCATCCATGAGGCCACATCTGAGTCCACGTCCTATAGTCTGATAGTTTCCATGTAGAACTCTGTATCATGGTGAATTAGATGACTCTTAGGGCTAAAGGCTACAAGATATGCGCGATTTGACTCTGGATCATCTGCACCAAGAGTCTCGTCTTCATGTTAGTCTGATGAAAGCATGATGGGCAACATTGAACTCATGGTGCGACAGATGCAGTCTCAACCGTGGAGAATAAGGAGGGCCAGGATTGGAACGCCTGTATGGAAATGAGCAAAGTCAAACATCTGCAGCCATTCAAGAAGCTTCTCTTAGAGAAGCGAGGGTGGACGAAGGCACTAGAGCAAGCTTTCTATTGGTCCCTGCTAGATAAGCTAGAATGCAAAGAATGGTGCAATAATAAGTTCTTGTTTACCTTATCGAGAATAGAATAAGAGGAAGGCACTAGAGGATGGTACATGGTGGATGTTGATGACTTAAAAAACCATTGATGTGAGCAAGTTCGGCACTAAATTGACCTGGAGTATCAAAGTTTCCATGGCCATGTTGAATAAGATCCACAAGAACATTTCTTAGCAATGAAATGGTTGAATCTTGGAGGCGGATGTTGATGAAAATGGGATGGCAATTAGAAGTTCCCTACAAGTAAAAATCAGAATGCACATCTAAAAACCATGTAACGCGGCCCTAAACTTTGATCATGATCACAACACACTTAGACTAAGGAATATCAAAGTTTGCAAGAATTAAATGCACTCAATGTCTATATAAGTGTTGTGTGTTCAGGAAAATTATCTATCAACTCAATAGACAATCTCGATGATTGATCACCTTAGTGATTGATATGGACTCGGAGAATTTCCATGATGATCTTGATGATGAGTCATGGTGATGGAGATGGATCAAGGCTAAGGACAGCTAGGTCTAAGTGTGTTGTGATCACTTCGCTAGACTGTAGGCTTGAGCCCATAGGAAAAAATGAACTATCAAGAGGACACGAGCCATTCTCTTCGGTCTCACTAGTGTTAGAAGTGTTGGGATGCTCAACGAGTCGCTTGCACACTAGAAGAGGCAATGGAGAGAAGGAATGATCAAGGTCGGAAAGCTAGGAAATGAAGTAAAAAAGACAAGGAAGTTTCAACTTCAGGACAAGTGGTTGTAGGCTACGGCGTGGTCACTTTAAGGAACAGTAAAGGTCACAAAGACTTACTCAGAGAAGGAGTCAAGCAGCGGAGGTCACCAAGTGGTCAAGGACTGGTCACGATATGATATGGTGATAGGAGAAGATGGCATCCTTGGGAGATGGACTCTTTGTAAACCAGGTATATGGGTGTCACCGTAAGCTACAGAGGTTAATTCATCGTAAGCTATGGAGGTTAAGTCACCATAAGCTATGTAAGTTAAGTCATCGTATGTACGGTGAGTCCCAGTGTTTTGTATAGAGAGGTTGTAGGTCTCTGGACAGAAGCACAGAGGCCACCATATGGAATGATGAGGTCGCCGTAGGCTACGGTGAGCCAGAAGTAGAAGAAGACTAGAAACAGAGGATGTTTCCTGTGAAAGATATGGAGGGGTTGTCATAAGGTATGATGACTCAGAGAAGAAAGACAAAACACAGGATGGTTCTATGCATGGTACGGAGCGGTTGCCATAAGATACGGTGGACCAGAGTAAAGTTAAACAGAGAGGATGTGCCTCTGTACCTTTGAGTGTCCGACATAGGAGTTAGCACGAAAATTTTATCGTGTGAGTTCCTGATTCAACCCCCCCTCCCCCCTCTTGATCTATCGGTCCTTACAAACCACACTCATAGTGTTGATGGGTAAAGAAGGACACAAGCAGTAGAGATGGTGTCATCTCATCTATGAATTCTTGCATGTTTTCCTATATCTGTAGATTGATAAGCCATACAAATAGCATGCATAATACCAAGTGAAGTTAGCAAAATGTAAGAAGGTATATTTTTATAGATCTCTAATAATATATTGCCCATGAATGAATGGGTAATCGAGGAAGCTTTGGATTGTCGTGGGGTATGAATGGGGTCAGAGCATGACAGAAGTGACACTCCATCTTGGAATAAAGGAGGAGGTTTGAGCGTGGGATAGAAAGGAGATTCTTGGGAATGACAGATGATGAGAATGTAGAATTTTTTTTTTTTTGCAAATCAAAGGAAGCACTCACGAGGATGATGATAAGGAAGTTGAGAATGCATAGAAGGCCCTATATTTGGTGGACAAAGATATTGGGAAGACTAGTTTTGTAGAAGGTGCAACAAATTTGATGTGTCTCAGGTGCATTTTCAGTTATAAACTAGAAGGTGCAGCGAATTATTTTATCTCAGGCGCGCACACATATAATTTATGTTTTCTCTAAAAGCATTTTCATAGATAAATATAGTTTCATAAGAGCATTGCTAAAATATTACTAAATACTCCTTAATAAGACAAATTAGGGTTTAGTCAAAAAAAGAATCTCTTGACCATTGTCCCAAACCATCCCCACAATTTAGTTCCTCCCTAAACTCTCTTCATTTATAGCTATAAATAGGAGAAAAAAGTGGCTAGTTCTATCCTTCTTCTCCTAAGATCATATCCAAGAGAGCCTCATAAAATTGCCCCCAAAAACATAATATTTCAGGTAACTATAGAATATTCAGGCTAACTCGTTTCCCCTTCAATAATTCTCCACATAGTGGATCTAAATCCTGTTATAATTGGTCCATGTGATCACTTGGGGGTCACAGTATTGTTATTTCACTAGAAGTGAGGAGGATTTGGGCCGCCAACTCTTCCCCTATTTGTAGCTACAAAATATTGGAGGAGGTTTTGAGGTGCTGTTGGAGTTGTGTTTTTGACGTATACCCTAACATTTTGGTTTAGGGGAAGTTTTTGGTTGTCCCTTGTTGATATTTCAAGGGAATGAAAATTGTGGCCAGCCCCAAAGGCTGACATTGTCCCACTCAAATTTTTTGTGGGTCTACTATTGATATTTATAGCCTATAGTTTTTCTCGCCTCCTCAAAATTTGGACTGAAAACAGGGGAGGAAATTGTTTTTAGCCCGTATAGTTTTTTGGTTACTCCCAAAAATTAATCTTGACCTAATTTTACAACGCTCTCTTGGAGATCCTCTAACTAATAGTCTATGTATGATGGACATTTATGGTATACTTTGTACTAAAAATTCTGAAAAGGGTCATATTTGACCTCAGTAGTATTTGATAACATTTGTGTACCTGGAATTTGTGGTTTCAACTGGTGCACAAAGTTTCTGGGACCGTGCAACCTGCATACTCACATAACATATAGCACTAGGTGATTCTAGCATTTGAATTTGTAACAAAAGAAAGATAAAACCAAATAAACTTATGCATACGAAAAAAGTAATTTTATTGATATAGATATCGATTTGGAGTTTAAATTTAAAATTTGCATGCAGGAAAATTTTATAGTTTCAGTTAGTCTTCCTCGACATGGCGATATGGAGAATTAGGTTTCGGAACGTTGACATGAAAGCAAAGATGATGTCGTTGCCATGGAATAAATTTCTTTGGTCTCTTCTCTGTTTTGTTGTTGTTAGATCCGACCGTGATAAATAGTTAGTGAGAATAAATCTGTCCCCCAAGGTTCAAGCCTGTTTCGATTGGCTTTGAGTTGGAAAGATCAGGCTTCATTTTTCTTCTTCGTTGGAAGAAGGAAGACACACGAAAGAAGATTATGCTCAATTCCACCTACAGGAATGTTGGCTGCTGTTCTTTGGGCACCTATACTAGGATTATTGGAATAAGTGGTAAGTTCTATCAGGTCAGTGAAAAGGTCCATCAGTAGGCGATATGTAATGTCCAGTTTGACCAGTTCGCCTATATACGTTCATTGGGGCAGCTTGGAGATAAAAATGTATGCCCTTTCATGTTAAAATCTAAACTTGCTTGATGTGTTTTTCCAGAAGATGCTGTGCTAATTTTAGGAGTATATCGACGCGTTAAAATTTCTTATAGCAGAAGTGTAATTTTTATTGAATCAGTGGCAAAGTAGTTGGCTTGACTGGGCGAGGTGACATTGGAGCCTTGGAGGTCATTCTGAATGCAATTGAAAGCAGTGGAGGTGAACCGTAATAAGCTATTCAGCTTTCAGTCTGCATTCAGAGAGGCATAGGTGACGTTTAACAGGCATCTTCTTGGTGGATCAAAATTTCAATAGTAATCAGCTTTAATTTGACCATATATGTGCCTTTTGGCTTATACTATTTCAATAATGTTAGTTGGATTTCATCTTCAACACTGATTGAATGACTTTTATCACAGAGAAATTAAACTGGTTCCAGCAAACCCTATTGTAAATGTACAGACCAATTTGATAGCGACTACTTGGTCTACTTTCATTACTAATATATTTCACCATATGAGAACAACTTTTATGTGAATATCTGAAGGTCAGAGTAAGTCACCACTTCGCTCTGAAGACCATATGATGTTACCATATTAATCTAAAAAATATCTTCACTATCTTGAATGTTTTCAATTAAATGAAAGTGTACATGTAAAAAAACAGAATTATCACAAGAACAGAATAGAAAAACAATTTCCCTTGTTGATTGTTGTGAATCTTTTATGGTTTATTTATAAATTAAATGAAAGAGTGCACACTTAACAAAGCAGAAATTCGGAACAAAACTAAGTATATAACTCATCAAGCTAAAGCACCTACGCAAGTAATGCATTGTTTATTTTTATCTGAGGCTCTATCCATGTCTTGCATGTGGGTCTGTTGAGGATTGCCATTTGTTAGCACAACTTGTGAAGTTTAGGTAACTAAAAAACGGTGTACTTTTGCAATAATATTGTTAATATTCTTAGCCTTGTGAAATACTCCCTCATACTTCTAATTGATGACGAGAGTGTCAAACTATAATGATAGTCTATATCACTTATGCTTACGCACACAGTGCATCAAATAGTCACTACATTCACAGCATGGTACGAACACATGCACATGTCTACACCTTCAATCAGTGGGAACATACTGAATGTACCTCAATGATTGTCTCTCCTAGCATCTTAGGTGGACCAGGCCGCAGCTCAGTAGAACGCTTCTTCTCCTGCAGGGGATACCAAAAAAACTTAAGTATTATCTCATAATAGTGATTCAAGAATAATCAAAGAAAGATTTAAAAAAAGTTAAACTGTTGGCTAAGCTAAGTAGCCTTCCCATGTTTATAATGTCTTTCTTTGAAATACCAAAAGATGTCCTCACAAAACATAATTTTACCAATCCAGATTCTTTTGGTAAGGAAGTAAAGAGAAAAAAAATACCTCCGAACCAAATGAGATTTACTATGTCACAGGACGGCGTGGTGTCATTGACTTAGATATCGAAAAATAAATTCCTATTAAAAATGATTATTCAAATTACTTAATAAGGATGAATCTTGGTAGTTTTTATTCAGAAACAAATACTTGGGGTTCAAAGACCTTATTGCAAGACGTGATTTAATGGCGATCCAATTTTTGAAGAGTTCTCTCAAAAGTCAAAGGTTAGTTCCTACCATGTGGTATACTGTATCAAAGATGGAACTGAAATAATGTTATTGGAAGACACGTGGTGCAGGACTAGAACTTTCAGTTAGTTGTACCCAAACCTTTTTTCATGTAACAAATAATCTCTATGTGGTAATGTAGCTAGTGTTATGTCGAATGAAACTTGGAACTTATCTTTTCGACGAGCGTTGATTGGGAACAATGTTACCAAGTATCACAGCCTAGTGGCTAGAATTCTCTTGGAAATTACATAGGAGTGGCTAATTTTCAGTACATTCAATGTATCAATATATGATGAATCAAGATTTCCTTTTTAACCACATACTAATTTGGAAGTTCAAAGTACCTCTAAATATTAAAATCTTCCTCTGATTCCTACAAAAAGGATTATTTTTCTTCCATTCAAGAATATAATAATTTCTAAATTTGATCAAAGTTCCGCAGTTTTATCTTTGGTTGTCAATAAAAAAAATGACAAGTTTTGATCAACCATAAATGACGTTATTAGTTTTTATGAACCAACTATAGAATGTGTAACTTTATATATTTAAGACAACTTAACTTTAGCAGTATTGGTAGTCAAAGTTGAAAATAATAGACTTTGACTAAACCCTGGAATACTTCATCTGGACCGAGGGAGCTAGCTATAAGAGAAAGGACAACTTAGCAAAAAATGATTTGTCCTGATAAAATTGTTCTTTCTACCATGGTAATGAATCAATTAAGCATATTAAATTTTTATTGTCACCATGCTAAAAACATTTGGATGATGGTAAATGTAGCTACTAAGTTAAACCCACCTAGATTGGTTGCTCATATACTTGTTGGGATAGGCTCATGGACACCGATCCAAAAGGCTTATATTAGTTGGGGCTGTAGCCCTGATGGGCTAATTGAGGTTGTCATAATAATATAGGTTTTCACAAAGAAAAAGTAGACATCCTTGTTGTAGCACAAGCATCTAATCCATGAGTGCGGCTTTAATTGGAAGTAGCTCGTATGCAGCTCTTGGCTAGCCATGGATTGAGATTCAATAATAAATTTTTTCCTTCCTGACTATTTTTGTTATTTCACACCTTTATTTTACAGACGACTGAACAAAACTTTGTAATAAAAAGCATGTTTCCATTACATAAAAAAAATCTTAGTTAAATATTAGGACAAGGTTCTCAATTAAAACTAACCACGCACTACTAAGTCCTATACATACGTACCCAATCGAGGTCGCAGCAAATGCTAAAATGGCGCATATGTACAAGGGTCCAAAAATGATGCATGGGAGGGCATGGTGTATGTGCCATTCTATTAGGTACTTACATTTGTTCCCGATGAAGTAAAGCGGCCAGTTTCCAAAAAACCGTATTTGTGTTCCATTTCAGCAAGCCTCTCAATTATACGCTGTGTATCTGGTCTCTTCGTTGGGTTGAAGTCAGTGCACTCTATCCCTATCTCAAACCATACTCGTACAGTGTCCAACCATGCGTCTCCCAACGACGTTTGGAACCTAGTACTCCAAATTTCAAGTACCTAAGAAATGTCAATCATTAGATAGGGTTTATCGAAGAAACAAACAAGTATGTAGTGAGTGTAAACAATAAAGTAAAGCTTCCTTTTGTGGACTGTAGGATTTAGAAAAGACAGGAATATAATAAAATATGTAATTAGAGTTGGCTATCAAATGCAATCCGATAGGAGTTCAAAAACGTAGAAAGTGTCTTCTAGTTATAAGCATATGAACATATATCACATTATTGCTATAGAAAAGTGAATATGTCCCATACGTCATGTATCCCAACAAAAAAAGTAAGTATGTCCGCATATCCTTTAGTATGACTATATACTTAATTTACAAATCTCAAGTATGTAATGATACACTCTAGATTATAAGATATACACGTGGGATACTTCTGGGAATGACAAAAATGCTTCCGAGAGAGAGAGAGAGAGAGAGAGAGTGCTTTAAAAAATTCCAAAAAATAAAGAAGACGATACTGTGTACATTTTTTATACCTATTATTTGTTACTTGCTTTAATAAGGATCTGGGGTCATGAAGTTTGGAGGAGTTTAGCAATCCCAAATAATTAATTAGCTATTTGCAGTTCTAGGTCTACTTTCTAGCTTGATTATACGCATTGATTAAGAAATCAGACTCTCATAACCAAGGTTTGCACTACTTATTTTGGAGGTAATGAAACTGGATATAAGTACAATCAAAATTTTAATCTCAAATTGTATAGTAGGAATGTAGAATTACAGCTGTACAATATACATGACCGTATTGTGTGTCATAATGAACTTTAAGTACTGAGCAGTTCATCCTGGAACTGACTGTTCTTACATTCTCAATTTCATGATATCCCTTGTGTCCTGTCAATATCTCGATTATTACAATGCCAAGACTATATATGTCTGACTTGAATGTGATTGGTCCACCATACAATTCTGGTGCCATATATCCCCTGCATGAAAACGTGTCTTCTGAGTAACTTAAACACAAAACGAATGCAGCATAACTCTTACCTCACAAAAAATAGATCTTTCAAGGTGCTTAGCCAAGCTTACTGTGACCCAAGCAGATTTGAAGTCATAACACGAGTTTGGTTTTCGTCAAAGCACTTTGAGAGACCAAAATCAGCAATTTTAGGCACCATGTACTGATCCAGCAGTATATTTGCAGGTTTCAGATCTAAATGAACAATTTTCTGCTGGTGAAGATAATGCAAACCCTCACAGATTCCCTTAATTATCTGATAGCGTGTCATCCATTCAAGTCCTTGGGCTGCATCTGCAAAGCGTTGATCTAATTATTTCAATGTTGCTTCATCCATCGATACAGAGGAAAAAAGGAACAGAATGAGTGTTCAGTACACGCGATGATTTTATTTTTGAAGCAAATAAACGCGATGAATACTACCGTATGTAACTGAAGCTTGGAACAAGTAGTAAAGTAATCCTTAATTAACAGGGATTTAGATTTATTTTCCCTCATTACAAATAAAATGTAAAGAAACCTACCACTGATAAACCTGTCAAGACTCCCTTGTGGCAGAAACTCAAAGCAGAGAAGCCTATGTCGTTCCTCTGCCATGACAGTCTTGTCCCCTAACTTCCACATTTTACCTTTTGTATCAGAACAGTATCCTAGGAATCGTTGTATATTTTTATGCTTCACCCTCATCAGACTGTTAACCATATCGTGGAATGTCTTCTCGTGCACGTCAAGGCTTAGGAACAGCTTCTTCACAGCGACATGACCATTTCGAAGTAGCCCCTAGTCATATTATTGACTTATTAGCATGATTTTTAAAATCAATCGTCATGAACTTTTCAAAAGGCAGTTGAGTGTACCGATACCTTGTAAACAACTGCAGACCCATCAGTACCAATTTCCTGATCATTAGAGAAATTATTCGTGATGGATTGTAGAAGTGATAAAGGAAGGTCGGTCGGCTGTACGCTTTCATCAAGTAGCATGCACTCCAAGTAATCGCTCGCTTCGGAGTCCATTTCCAATCCTCTACAGGACTATTACTGTACCAGTGGAGAAACAATAAGCAGAACTAAGTACGAGGATGATGCGTGTTACTGATCAAGATAAAATTATAAAACTGTAGTCCAAAAAGTGGAAATGAATCTGCGGAGCTGATCTAGTCTCTCCAGGATTAGGGCCAAATGTAAGCAACACATATACAAGTCCCAGGATAAATCGTATTTAGACAACTAATTAATTAAGTTTCAACTAATCTTCTTGTCCTTAGATCATAGAAAAAAGAGGAGGTAATTCACATGACTTACCCATTGCAAGGTATACAAAGAGCGAGTCCCTCACCAAATTTGAATTGATTCGTCAATGGAGGTACAAGATCAGGACTAACATGTATTTTGCACCAAAGCCTTTGTGATTATTACAAAAATAAAGAGGAAAAATAGTATGTGATGAACCTTCCCCCGTTGACCTTTACTGTGGCATATAGACAACATAAAAAAAGACAACAGAGGAAGATTTGTCATGAAATTAACGCAGATGAGGTGATTCGTACATAAGCCACGCTCCATGAATGGAAATGATTGGCAAAATCGACCACTAACCTGGAAGAAGACGGAGACCTGCGCGTAGCAGGTTGCTCCCTGCTGCGGCTGCCTTCTGGGGACGGTTCTGGATCGCCTTCGTCGTTGACGCAGTGATCAGTGATATTCGCGAGTTCAAGTTTATGAGCGCAGTGTGCTTTGCATTGGATCCGATGGAGGCCACTTATTATGCCGCAGAGCTCAAGCTACAGAATCAGATTATATTATACGGCGCACCGACAGAGAGGTTGTATACTAGTATAAAAAGATTCCATACAAAGCTAGCCTTCACATGGTGCATATCTATTATATACTGGTGATGTCCGGCGCGTAAAAAGGACAATTACAGAAGAAAGACTTTTCTTACAAACTTTCATTTTGTTTTTAACTGTAAAAGAGAACGGTGAGGTTTAAAACGTTTGGAATTACGGTGATATTGGCAAGTCTTTTCGGATGTGTAGAGATAACAGGACATGTTCGGACCGTATATATACTAAGCCTTATTTATACTGAGCTCTGTAATCTTTAACCGTAAAAACAAAGAGAACGGTGGGCTTTGAAACGTTTGGAACTGCAGTGATATTGGCAAGTCTTCTCGGATGTGTAGAGATAACAGGACAAGCTCGGGTTGTATATATTAAGCCTCATTTATACTGAACTCTATATTTTTGGGCTACAATAACGTGCTTAGTTGTTAAGAGTTTAGTCCATTAGAGTGCCAAACTGTGACACCAAGGAAACCAATATAGAAACCCTATGCATTCTCTTCGAGCAAAAATGAACCCGCTTACAAAAAATCGAAATCATTTAAACATCATTTGCATAAACTTTGATCAAATTTGAACAACATTTGAAGTATAAGGCAAATATTATGAAACACAACATAGTGTCATAAAAATTATATGTTGTAGGTATTGATGAAAAATAATTGTGAGAAAAATTTCAGATTTTTATTCCAAGAATAAGGGGCCCAAATAAATGCCTAAATGCTTAAAAACAATCCATATTTGAAAACTTCCTATTTAAATCAAAATGTCAACTGTTGTACAAACTCATTTTCTAAATTAAGAGCACATCGTTGTGAACACACTTATATTTTTATTTTTTCTCAACGGAGCTTTAGATTAAAGATATTGAAATAAACATAGGAGGTATTTTGGAAAACCAACGAAAAAGAAAAGACCCGTGGGCCCCACCTGTTGGTGACCCTGAAGAAGCACACGGGCCATGCCCGCCTTGCCCGAGTCGGCGCCTGCCGCGTGCCCGCCGGCGTACGGTCCGACTGGCGCCTGGTCGGATCGCCGGCTCCACCCCCGGCGCGTCCATCTATTCTTCCCCCCCCAGGCTCGGTCGCCCTCTCTCTCTCTCTCTCTCTCTCTCTCTCTCTCTCCCTCGCTCTCTTCTCTCTCTCGGCAGAGCTGAGGTCTCCATTGCTGCCGCCTCTTCTTCCTCGTCGCCCGGCCCACTTGCTGCTTCCCAGCTCAAATCCCGCCACCTCCACTCTACCTCATGGGAAAAATCCCTTGTCAAACGTGAGACTGAGCTGAAAGTATTTTGAAGATTCCTCCGACAACCCCACGTCGACCACCATTGCTGACGGCTTCGATTTCTCAGGCACACGGTGAGTCAAAGTCCAATTACCCGCCACCTAACTCTTGTCCGCCTCCACCTTATCAATGGCAATCGGCAAACCCCACTCCAGTGCACTTCGAGGACAACTTCATCAGCGCTGGTGTTGCGCTAAGCTCTGGGAACCGTCCAGGAGAAGAAGTAGTCGTCACTGTCGCCTACAGCCTCGTCGCAAGCTTGACGAAGCCTCCGTCGCTCGCCATCGTCCCTTTTCCATAAACAGCCCAGGTCACCATCATCCCCACCAAAACCACCGTCTTCCTCTCGTTGCAATGGTGTGCCTTGCGCCGCGAATGGCCGAACTCCGGCGACCGTGCCGCCCTGAACCGCCGGCGTGCGCCATGGCCACAGGCCTAGCCACTCAGGCCGGATCTGCAGTGGCTGCGCGGGATCTGGTCCCCTTTGCCCGTGGCCTGCGATGTGGCCACGATTTCATTGGCCCAGTAAAAAAATAGTTTTCGATGATTTATTAATTCCAGAAATGTCTATTAAATTGTAAATTACATAACTAAATGAATAACAGGAGTTTTCGAGCAAACTAAAATTCTCTGAGTTTTTCTAGATGTGTACTATTTTCATAAAATACTAGTATGGCATGCATGACCATAGTTTTGTCAGAACTAAAATAAATAAGAAGAACACCAATAAATTCATATGTATGTAATAGATAAATTCATGATACTTGGTGTATGCTCATGTTTTGTCACTCCTAACCATCCTTCAAAGTAATATCTTGTAGATCCAAATATTGTTGTCATAATCAATTAATTACCTTTTTCACTAAATTAATTATTTAAATTAATTTGTTCCATGCATGCTAGTGAAACTTAGCACATAAATCTCCCTTGACATGTTCTAACTGTAGTAAATTGACCATCTTCATATTTCTTCCAGAACCATGCTAAATTAATTAATTATCTCATAGGTTTAATATTTTAAATTACCCTATAGTTGTAACTTTAGGTCCTTATTTGATGCACTTGGCTCTTACATAGAGATAGGCTTAACACACTAAAAGTATTATTTTTAATACCCAGTGTCGTTCGGCGTCACACATTTATATTGATTGCGATCATCACACTCCGTACCTTTGTACACCCTTATCGTGTTTAAATACTAAATTCTATGAAGGAAATACACCCATGCTATGTCTATATCTCATATTTACTTAATGCATCTATTCCACGTGCTCACTATAACAATAAGTCTTGTGTTAATAGACTGCCATGAATCTTCTCTCACGCATAACATCATCTGTATCATGTAGATCACGAGGTGAACAACGTGGAGGTTGAGGCCGTGAAGGAGCGAGAAGGTGATGGTGACCCCGCTGATTAAGAGCAAGCTCAAGGCAATCCGAAGTGCATCTCACCAATTTTTCTGTCTTTATTTTATCACTAGCTAGTGTGACGTAGGAATGTTTGTGCATTAGGTTTATAAGAGTTGCTTGGAAACCTAGTATGCAGTAGGTAGCTGGATTACCGATGATAGCCTCAGGACGGTAGCAGCTACTTAACTAGGATGACAAATCGTCGAGTGGTATGGAGACTGCTCGTAGATCAGGATCATATCACCTAGGAATGATATCGGATGAAGTAAGTTCTCGGATGAGATAACAAATGGAGACCGATGGGGCAACTAGATGGAAAGGGAAGGACAACTTGTCTTCAAGAAGGTAGCCTTGTCTGAGTCACTTAAGCCCGCGTCGTGTCCGATGTTATGGGATCAAGTTTAAACATACTGTTTGCATTCTAGAGTTATGGGCCTAGTAAGCTGACGTAGCGACGGCTGCCTGGTCAGAAGATTGCCTACTCCCTTGTTTGGCGGATCTAAGAAAGCGAGGAGGGAACAATCCCCTCATGGATGTTCTCTAGGACGCATTATGCTTTACCGGGAAGACCTTGTGGTATCGAAGAAAAAAGTTGCTCCAGGCAGTTTCCAGGAAGCGGGTATGATTCGTGAAAATAGGTTTCTCCTACAGGATATAAATCGATTCGAGTCGCTGTCCTCATAGTAATGAGTAGCACTTGGTCACCGCTCTGAAACGTAGTAAGAAGAACAATGTGACGAATGGGTTCAATATTATTGTATTGATTTAATTATGTTGTATTGCAACCATCTTTGTTGTAGT
The DNA here is from genome assembly GCA_030378355.1 of Eleusine indica. Classification (NCBI taxonomy): domain Eukaryota; kingdom Viridiplantae; phylum Streptophyta; class Magnoliopsida; order Poales; family Poaceae; genus Eleusine; species Eleusine indica. The sequence goes on along the minus strand of CM059501.1, from coordinate 42,621,197 downwards.
TATAGTACAAACTAAATTTAATTTTGCACGACAAGTTAATTTGATGCTAAAACTTGAAAAATAACAATCCACTTATAGGTTGGTTTTGGCAACATAAACCCTACCCTTAGCCCATCCATGTCTAGGAGTCGGTTGTAGTTGACCATTTTTGGCGGGTAAATCTTGTTGAGTATTAGTTGCACAGGACGTAGCTCTTTGTGGTTTTCAGATGATCAGGATTGCCAGTTCTCTGACTTTTGAAACGTCAAGTGAGAACCATGCAGCCCATAGGAGGAGTACCTTGTTGCTTGCCGGTACAATATCCTGGGCATGACACTTATCAAGATTGGATATTCTTTAATGTATCTTACTCATTTAGTTGAACCATTTTAATTAGTGCTGAACCATTTTACTTCCGCACTTTTAAACTATGGTTTGTAATCTAACTCAATTTATGCAAAAACTCAGTACCCTATCTCTGTCTCTATGTTAACTATATTGTTCCTGTCATGTGTTGTACTATTAGAGGCCATAGCGTGTGTCGCCACCTGAGAAGATCATGACAACAGAATCGTCTCCGTGGTAAGAAGGTTCTGTTACACAAACATCTTTAAGACTGTTAAAACCGCACTATCCCACTTACCTACAAGTGGTAGACCACCATGAAACAAATTTCGGAGAGCAGTGGGGTTTCATTCTGCATAAGGAAGTCCACTAGTCAAACACAATGAACAATATAAATATACAAAATCCAAAACATAGATTCACCTAGATAGCATGTGATCACCTATTTTTACACAAAGAGTGTAGCTTTTTTTTTTCGTGTGTTGCTTTTTGAGACAGCTACTAACATCCACAAATTGAAGAATTTTCCAGGCATCATACAATAATTTGGATGTTAGATGCATCAAAACCATCTGACGTGGGTAGAAAAATAGTAGGTCGTAAGTATAGAACATCAGAGAGAATAAGAAAGGTTTGTTTAGACGAGAACAACTCTGGTGCTCCCACATCTATTGGTGCTCCCGTGCTCCCATCTCATATAACACAAAATTTATACAACAAAAAATTACAACAAAAATATGTATAGATACATCATATTATCTTCTATCATCATGCAAAAATTCAGGTGCAACTGAAAGTTATATAAGACATAACAAAAAATGAAATCAAAACATGAATAGTAGCTATTAACGGATTTGACGTGAACAGTAAAACCTGCAACTATTCACTGCATGATTTCTTTTTTTTGTTTCCCCTTACACCAAAACTTATTGTATCTGAACTTTTGCATGATGATAGAAGATGATTTGATGTATCTATACATATTTTTGTTGCAATTTTTCGTTGTATAAATTATGTGTTACATGTGTTGGGAGCACTAGGTGCAGGAGCACCAGAGTCGTTCTCTTGTTTAGACATGTCGGAACTTCATAGTCATCGGCATATGCATTCATATGGTTATTTATGGGATCAGGCATCTCAGTGACAGAGAGCTTGATCCAACTGGTGCACATTGGCTATGGAGTTGAAGATTGAAGCTATTTCAGGTTCATCGTTGTCTATAGGGTCTGCCAAGAAAAGTAATCCTGCTCTTGGATGCCTACAAAATGGAGGAGAATTCTTGTGTTGTTTCATTCCATCCAAAATGTCACTACATAAAAATTGATTTTTGCCAAGTGTTCTCCTCTTTGCCGAGTGTTTTTATTCGGGCACTCATCAAAGAACTTTGTTGCAGAGTGTCATATAAAAAATACTCAGTAAAATAAATACATTAGGCAATGAACGTTTTGTCGAGTGCCAAAAAAAAAACACTTGACAAAGAAGAGAATTTGGAGAGTGTTTCCTTTTTGGCACTCAACAAAGCCTTTTTTTGCGGAGTGTATTATTTTTGGCACACTACTACAACAAAGCTCTGTTATAGCGGGTTAAAAGGAGGCTCAGTGGCGGACTACAAAACCGCCATTGAGTCTTTGTCACTAGTTATTTACAAACTTAGTAGTGGCCCAAGGACCACTAGTGTCTTTGGTTAAAAAAGGCATTAGGAGCCATCTAAGGACTGCTACTGACGCCCTAATACATAGCAAAATAAAAGGGCGAGTCCCAGCACACAACGCCGCCGACGCCCACATGCCGGCGCCCTAGCTACGCGCCCATCCGTCGCGTCGCATCACGCCACAGCCACCGCCAAAGCCGGCGAAACAGGAGGGAGAGCGCGCTCGTGGAGGCACGCTCCCGCTCTATGCGCCGCTGTCGCCGTCGACGCGCCCCCGCCCGAGGCGCTGCTGTCACCAGATCCACTGGTGGGCCGAGCCGGCTGTGCACGACGGCGGTCGAGAGCCGGAGTAGGAGGATGCGGCATGTTGGCGACAACGATGGCACGCCGGCACTAGGTGCGCCAAATGCACCGTGTGTGGCCCAGACATTGATGGCTCTTCGACGTCTTCACCATGCTCAGTGGAGGAGAGGAGGAGGTGGAGGAGACCGAGTATGGCCGGAGGTGGAGCAGGAAGAAGGGAGGCAGAAGAAGAACCCTAACCCTAAAAGGGGGCGGTGCGGCACGAGTGGAAGTGATATTGCCATGCCGCACACTCCCCTTTTTGTTGTTGGATGTGGTTGCCAGTTTGTCGATGTTTAGATCACCAGCGAGTACAATCTATTCTAGGGATGCATGTTCCAAGTTCGGTGATGGCAATGCAAGAGGACACGGGGATTATACTAGTTCGGGAAAGTCCCCTATGTCCAGTTTCCGGATCTGCTCATGTTACTTGCACCTGTGGGGGAGTATAACAATGGTGAAAGAGGAGGGGTCTCCAAGTCTCGGGTTACTCATGAGCGTGTGAGTTCATGTGAGTTAGTGTGAGTGTCCCTTTAAGAAGAAGAAGGCTTCTCCTTTTATGTTTCAAGGGGTTGGAGAAGGCGAAGCCTTCTATTAATGGCGTAGTCGTTGGTCCCCGCGGGCCCTGTCATCTTGGTATTGTGTCAGAGGGCACTATGTCCAAGTGTCCCCCTATTTACCATCATTGGGTCGAGCTCCTATGTGCCTATAGATGGCGTGTTCCGTCGATCGAGGGTGATGCAGCACGGGTGTTATCACGTCGCCCGGGCAAAGTTTAATCCGCCTGTCTATCAAACCGTCCTTCATCGCCACTATTGGGAGTGTCATCGAGCGAGAGCAGCGTGGTATGCCCTGCCACGCCTGCCATTGTCAGCGAACACCGGTGATGATGAAGGGACCAGGTGTACAGGGAGATTTGACCTCTTGATACTATGCACGCATGCTGGGTACGACATTTAAGGCGGGATGGTAGGCGGTTGTTGACTGTCGTCTTTCTCGACCCTCTCGTCGGGGGTCGACGCGTCGAATTGCACTTGTCTAGGCTCGCTTGGAGTTTGGATCTATCCCGTCTTAGCAGAGCAGTTGAGTTCCTCTGCCCCGCCTTTTCAGCATGGTCAGTGATTCATCGGGTCGTCCCGTCTTGGGGCAGGACCCACTGATAGGAGTTGGCAGAGGCAGAGCTTATCCAGCGGTCCTGGACCCTACTTACTGCTGTCATGGTCACGCCATGGGTGAACCAATCATCCTTATCCTGGAGGTAAGAGGCACGGGCGAGTGGCCGGGTCGTTAATTCGAAAGAGTGAGTCGCATCCGGACCCCTTCGGGCGGGCTGGTTTCGCCTCGACCCCTCGGAGGGTCGAGCGAGACGCAACAGGCCCTTGACCCCTGGGGGGTCGAGCGAGACGCAGCAGGCCCTTGACCCCTAGGGGTTGAGCGGATGGGGGGGGGGGGGGGGTTGCACAGCCCTCGCTTCGAGACTCGATCGGCACGGAGATCCCCTTCGAGGGGGCCTCGCGGATGACACCTCAGCGGTGTTTTGGTGGATCCGTTGTCTTAGTTATTGACCGGCCACTGAACGGTGTCACGTGGCACCTCCGAGCAAATCGGAGAGTCGTTTGGGGGATCTTTACGCAGATGCCGGTGGACAACACGAAATTATTCCCAGTCACCCGACTTCTGAAATAGGTCTGCACAAGCGCACCCGACGGGTGTAACCCCCGAGCCAGAGGGCGAGTTTAGGGGAACTCGCACTTTGGCTTGACTCAACACGAGATGGTTGGCTTGTTCTTCGGACAGGGTGCGCGCGAGCGCACCCGTCGGGTGTAGCCCCCGAGCCAGAGGATGAGTCCGTATGGACTCATTCTTTGGCTTTATTTATTTGAAGTGGTCATGGGCACGATGTGACACCCGAGTCCATCAGGTTCCGTTGCCCAGACCGGTCAGGCGGTCCAGGGTGCCGTTAGAGGGCATGGGTGAGACATGGGGCTGTTAAGATAACAAGTTTTCGTCTTCTTCTGGCGTGCGATGTGCAAGAGCATCTTTCTATCGGCCTTGGCGCCGTCTCACTGTGCGCCAGCGGGGATCTGAGGCCACGGCCCGGGGCGGCTTGGCTATATTAAGGCCATCCCGGGGCGCTTGTGCCAAAGCAGCTTTTCCTCCAGGACTCGGTTACATCCCTGGGTTAGCGCCAGCCGGCAGGTTCTGTGCGGATCGTCCCGGCACCATCATGGCTGTCGGAAGCGGGTGCCTGTCGGGCGACGAGGATGAGAGCGAGGGTGAGGGTGATGACCTGAAGTTGCACGGCTTGGCGCTTCCCATTGGCGGCTGTCATGGCGGAGCAGGGAACGGTCCAATGTTTCGTGACGATGCTGCTGCTATAGTCGTTACTTGCAGCATCGGCAGTAGGCCAGGGGGTTCGAGTCCTATAACCTCTACCGATTGCCGATACTCGATGAGATGTGAGGGGCCCTCCTATGGGAGGTCTAGATGGTTTCTCAGCTGCCCCGTTATGCGCCTTAGACGGCGTCCGCAAGGATGGGGACAGGAAGAGGCGCCGCACCGACCCTCTTGGTCCTGTGGGGACCTTACTCCCCATGACCAGCAGCGTTAGCATCCCCAGGATGTGAATAATCTACTAGCTTCGTTGGTTGAAGGGATTCTGTGCTCTCAAATGAGGGCATCTTTCCCGCGACAAGGAAGCATTACAGCTGCTTCGTCCCGTATATGCCCGTCGGTGCGCGGGTATCGATTCTTATTGTAGCACGCCAATCTGGTTGATTTTTATTTTTATCTTTCTTGTATTTTGCAAATGGTAAACATTCGTTTGTATGAGATTTTTGTACGAATCGACCTTGTGTGGCATATATCAATAAAGAGACTTGTCATTCAATCCCACCGTTGGATTTCTGCTAGCGATGCCGGTTCTTGAGTTCCTGCTTAGCACAGTCGGACTGGTCAAGCAACCGTCTCGGCTTTGTCATTTTCTCCTTCCGCGCCTCGTTTGTGAGGCGGAGGATAGAGCCGGACCATGTTTTTGCCTTGATGGTTGAAACATGGTGCTTGTCGAGCTATTGTCGGGTTCGTCTAAGTGAAGCTCCCGGTTCCCCGTCGACGGGGTCCCAGTGAACTAGCTGGTGGCTGGCTTCATAAATCCGTTCTTCCGACCTGATTGATTACCACGACCGTTCGGTGGGTCAGGGCGGATAGCTGCATTTCTCCGTGGAGATACCAACGCACAGGTCCGAACATGAGTCAAACATGACTCCGCGATGCCCTCGACCCCCGGGGGTCAGGGTGTTGGCTGCTAGGTGTGCCCATCCCTCATGCCCCTCGCTCCAGTTTTGCGCACTAGGTGGTTGTTGAACCCCTTTGGGGGATCAAACTTAGAACCTCGGCGCTATTGGGCTGTCGAGGCAGTTTTTAGCCTCTTGTCCCATCTTACCTGGGCCAATCGATATTGAGTCGGGTCGATCGGTCCATGGTCTCCCGCATTGCCGTCCGGGTCAATGCCAACCGGACCATGCGAGGTCGAGCGAGTCGTTGCTGCAGGGCATGGTCAGTCGAGAAACGTCTCAATCGTCCTGCTCCCTTTTTGAGAATATAGGGGCTTCATGGGAGGACTTAGGCATGAAAAAACAAAGAATTTGGGCGGGCATCCCTGCTCCCTTAAATTCAGCAGAGATAAAAGTGGGCATGGGGTTTCGACTGGTTCTGAACCGTCTCCGCACTGCCCAAGATGAGGGCGGCATATTTACCTAGCGCGTGCATTGTGGTGGTCCTAGGTAACCGTCGCGTTGCCTGATCTTCTTTGGCGTGGCATTCGTGAGCGCGATTTCTCCACCTGAGTAATGAGGGTTGCGGGGCCACAAAGTCAAGGAGTCATTGAGTGGAGAGGAATCCGGAGAGTCATGAGAGAGATACGGAGTAGTGGATCGACATGGAGCAACCACGTCCGTGCGTTTCGTGTGGCGTGGAGTTAGGAGGTTTACCTCTAGCAGATCGCACATGGTTTCTCGGAGTCGGTTTGGAACGTATCACCTTAGACAGCTCGCCTATTTGACTTGGGGTGCTGAGGCCTGCTTCTTTCTTTCGTTTCCATGGCCTCCATGCCTTCCTGCCTGCTACGTAGCTTAGCGGTTGCTGTCGTTCTTCTCCGTCGTGACTGATTCTCCCGTGTCATGTCTGTGTTCACTCAATCCACGGTGATGAAGAGGGACTTAGAAGGACTCGTCCGCATCGGGATTCTGGTCCCCCTCACTGGAGCGAGGGAGTGGCTGGTGCCGGGAGACGAGGTTCGGTTGGCTCCTCCTCAAGGCTACATGGTGTCGTTCATGCCCTTCCACGGGCATGGGCTCGGGTGGCCGGTGCATGACTTCCTCTGCGCGCTACTCTTCCATTACCTCGCGGTGGTGCAGCATCTGATTCCCAACGGGATTCAGCACATCTTGGCCTTCGTGGCCTTGTGTGAGGCGTTCCTTGGTATCGCACCCAACTTCTTCCTTGCCTCCTGCATTCGGCGCAAAATCGGAAGCGAGACCTTCCCCTGCAATATCGGATGCATTAACATCCAGCTCCGAGGGGAGCGCGCGGCAGATTATCTCCTGATGCCCACTCTGACCAACCACTTAGGGTGCCACAAGAGGTGGTTCTATCTGCACAACAAGGAGCTCCACCCCATCCCCGACTACACCGGTCAGGACATCCCTGAGGCCAGGCAGAGCTGCCACTGGGGGAAGGGAAAGCCCAGGAAGAAGTGATCAAGGACACCTTCGACACGATCGCCCATCTCAGGAAGCATGGCCTCGATGACACTAGGGTCGTCGGGTGGTACCACAAGCGGCAGTTCACGCTGCTGTACGATCGCCGGCTCCCTATGTTCCTCGTTGGGGACCGTGACCGCGCCATACTGGACAACATGATGGAGGAGGACTTGCTGCCTGACGACGAGGTCGCGAAGCAGGTGAGGGCGACATTAGGGACCGGTGCCCAAGACTGGCCTCCCAATCGCTTTTTTCTCGTCTCTTGCTTACTACAATTGTGATGGTGGTCGGTCTTACCGCTGCATCTTGTTTCTAGTCCCAGTGGACGTGCTTCATCCAGATCCCCGACCTTCGGCTACCGGAGGGAGAGGCACAGTGGGACGTCAATCATTTCAGGGGGGTGGAGCAGCGTGATGCTAGGCGAGAGGCGAGGAAGAAGAAGGACGCTGATATCCTGGCAAGGCGAGGGAAGGAGGAGAGGTCACGACATCGACATGCACTACGAGAGCAGAAGGAGCAAAGGAGGGGAGGACCCGGACACCTTGTTGATCGCGTCGGCGGATAAGGGGGATGAAGACGAGGATGGCGACGCGTTCGACGGTGGGGGGAGGGGGTCAGCATGTATGAGGATCTCGGCGGTGCTGCCGGCGATGACGATGATGATGACCTTAGCGTCGACGCCGGGCTGGCTGCCGGACTCGGCTATGTGCCGTTCGGCAGCTGACCCTGGGAATGGGGGCATCGCAGGCTTCAGCAAAGGGCCCGCTTTCATCGATGCCCAAGGGGATCGCGGCTAAGGCGCGAGTCCGGCAGACAGAGTTGCCGGTCGGTGGGACTGGCCATGGCGGTGGTGACGGCGAGACACCGGGGAGTCCTCGAGTGGTGAGGCCGAGCGACGTGGACGAGCGGGTGGTTGAGCCACAGAAGTCTGTGAGGGACGTTGCTCCGTCGCGGGACGGGGTCACTCCGGTTGACGTCGAGACGGGGATGGCACCTTCTGTGGTAGGCGCAGAGAAGTGAGCGCGTGGCACGACATGGAGCAGCAACACGCTGAGCAAGAAGCTACGGGCTGTCAGCCCGAGACACCGTCGGTCGCTGCTGACTCTGGCGATGACACTCAAGAGGGGCCCCGTAGCCGAGGTGAGGGCGCGCGATGCTACCACGACTGCCGCGGCCGCAGCAAGCTCTGGTGCACGCGCGTCGGTTGCAGAAGGCGTAGACATTGAAGGCGGTGGTCCGGGAAGTGGCGCACCCGAGGTCATCAAGGCCGGCGCTGGTGACGAGGCTGCCAACGCTGTGCCCCCCGGGGGTGAGCAAGAGGTCGAGCCTCTAACGGAGGCCGAGCGCATGCTTGTCGGGGAGGGGCTTGGGAGGATGAAGAGTTCGTGTGATCCTGTCGGGCTTCAGGTCCTCGCCGCGTGATGGGCTCTTAAGTTTGAAGGCCTCGTTCGTCACAGGTCTACGAGCCATGGCTGCCGCTCATCTGCGAGCCTTGGCTGCCATCTTGGCGAAGAGTTGGTGCAAGGGTGATGGAGCTGGAGTCTTCCTTGGAGCAGGTCGGGCCTCAGCTAGATAGGGTCGAGCGTGACCTTGCCTCTGATCAGAAGGAGCGGGACGAGGCCACAACGTTGGCCGCGTCTAGCGCCGCTGAGGTCGAGACGCTCGGCGTCGTGCTGCAGCAGGAGAGATCGCGTCATGATGAGGCGGACCGGGCGGCCGCGGCTTCCGCTGAAGCGGCGGCTGGCCACCTGGCATAGCTACAGACCTCCTACCAGAGGGAGGTAGGTAACCCCTACCTTGCTCTTCCTAACTTATGTGGATTTGTTGATCGTATTGCCGGTTTATTGACTTTGGCCGGGTTTGGGTAGATCTGGAGTCGAAGCTGGTGACGGTGGGGGGCTCCCTTCGCCGGGAGGCCGAGGAGAAGGACGCGCTGCGTGCCGTGGTGGGACAAGCTGCTCGGGAGCTTCAAGTAGATTTGCCCTCTGGTGCCGTTCTCATTGAGCAGGTTGGGAGGTTGATGGCTGCGGGTCATGAGTTGGTCAGATAGGTTGTGCGCTTCGGCGTGCGCACCGCCTTCAGTGTGTTTGCCACCCACTTCGACCTGATGGAGGCTGAGTTTGAAGCAGTGAGCATGGGCTATGTTGAAGGGCACGCTTCCAAGCAGCTGGATGCGATCCGCAACCGCACCATCCCTCACGCAGATGTCCTGGCGAGTGCGCACGAGGAGGAGGCTCTTCCTAAGGTCAAGGGTGAAAAATAGTTTGTAGGGGTCTAGTTGTTGATTTGATGGGTCATAATGCCTAAACTCATGTAATAGTTTAAGCTTGAATTCGTGCTTGTTTGATTCCATTGGCCCATGGTGGCCTTAAGCAATTTTAGTTCGTATTTGGATTACTTGTTCAAGTGGTTGGCCCTTTGCCCTTCCTGTTTTGACTTACAAAGTCTGAGCCCCCGAGGCCTTCGAGGTTTGGCCTCGTTAGTGATCGCCGTTGTTGTGGCCGCTGGGGCTAGCACGACGTTGCGCTATCTGACTGACTCGACCGTGACCCTGCCTTAGTCGTGGCTTACTTAGTTTGTTGCCGCAGTGGGACTTAGGGCCAAGAAACTGGGTTGAATCATGACAGCAATTTTTTGGAAAAAAAAGTGTGTGGTGCCATGTGCCCTGTAGCCCCCGAGCGATGCTCGTCCCCCGGTGAAGGGGGGACGAGGGTCGCTGAAGGGTAGGCGGAATGCGTGGAAATTGAACTAGCAGAAACTCTAAGGGTAGAGTTTACATAGCTGTGAGATGTTCCATGCGTTCTTGAACTCCTCGCCCTCCAAAGTCTTGAGCTTGTAGGTGTCAGGCCGGATCACTCGAGAGACTATGTATGGTCCCTCCCACGGCGGTGAGAGCTTGTGTTGACCTCCGGTGTCTTGAACCCTACATCAGACAAGATCATCGACGAGGAGGCCTCTATCTCTTACGTTTCGGTCATGGTAATGGCGGAGCGCTTGCTGGTACTTGGCTGAGTGGAGGAGTGCTTCATCTGGTGCCTCGTCTATCTGGTCCATCACGCCCTGGAGTGTTGTTTTGTTTCCCTGTTCATCATACACGCGTACTCGTGGCGCGCCATAGTCTATGTCTGTGGGTAGGATTGCCTTGAATCCATAAACCATAAAGAACGGCATGAAGCCTGTCGCTCGACTCTGGGTTGTGCGGAGGCTCCAGAGTACGACATGGAGCTCAGCCGCCCATCTTCCGCTGAATTGTTTCAAGCGGTTGAAAATGACGGTCAGGTCGAAGATTCAGAGCTTCAACCCTTGGAGTATCATGTCGTTGGCTCACTCTAGTTGGTCGTTGGTCTTGGGGTGGGCTATGGCGGCCCAGTCGACGCAAATGTGATAATCATGGCAGAACTTCAGGAACTTCTTTCCCATGAACTGCGTTTTGTTATCCATGGTTATGGAGTTCGGGACTCCAAATTGGTGGATGATATCGAGGAAGAACTCGACTGCTTCCTCGGATCGAATTTTGGCGAGTGGGCGTGCTTCGATCCACTTAGTGAACTTATCGACCATGACAAGCAAGTGGGTGTAGCCCCTGGGCACTTTTTTAAGCAGGCCAACCAGGTCCAATCCCCAAACCGTGAAGGGCCATGTGAGGGGGATCATTTGGAGGGTCTGAGCTGGCAGATGTGTTTGGCAGGCGTAGTACTGGCAACCTTTACAGATCTTGACTATGCGGGTCGTGTCACCCACGCCAGTCGGCCAATAGAAGCCTTGGCGAAACACATTGCCCCCGAGTGTTCGAGGGGCGGTGTGATGGCCGTAGACACCCCCCCCCCCAGTGGTCGTCGACGAGAAGTTTGATGCCCTCGTTGAAGGGGATGCAACGCTGCATGACCTTGGTTATGCTCCGTTTGTATAGCTCTCTTTTGATTAAGACGAAGGATTTGGCACACCGGTAGAGCTGCTTGGCTTCGATCCCGTCGACGGCAAGCGTGCCTTGGGTCAACTACTCGATGTATGGGACCCTCCAGTCATTCAGAAGCTCAGCTCATTCGATGGGGGGATCGATTCGCTCGACTTCGGGGTCGTCTGGCTCGCTCAAGTCATCGGGCCGATCGATTTCCATGACATCAGCCTGACGCAGGGTCGAGGGCGTCCCTACCTCTCGGTCCGAGTCGCTCCACCCCCGGTCGGTCTCCATTGGGTCGCGCAGGCCTTCCTCGGACTCCGTGACCACTTTGGGTCGAACTGAGGGTTGGTGCGGGTCATTAGCGAAAACCCCGGGGGAATCAGCTCTCGACCAGATGCCATCTTGGCCATCACATCGGCCATCTCACTGAGGCGTCGGGGATGTGCTTAAGCTCGAGCCCGTTGAATTTGTTTTTGAGCTTACGTTCCTCCTGGCAGTATAGAAACATGTTGTCGGTCCGATAGCTAGACCCTTTCATGATTTGGTCGACCACGAGCTAGGAGTCTCCTCGGATCTCCAGTCATCAGATACCGAGCTCGATGGCATTTTTAAGCCCGTTCACAAGCGCCTCATACTCTGCAACATTATTTGATGCTGGAAAGTGTAAGTGAATCACATATTTCATACATACCCCGAGCGGAGAGACGAACACGAGACTGATGCCAGTGCCCATCCGCATGAGGGACCCATCAAAGTACATGACCCAGTACTCTTGGTCGACCGGAGTGGGTGGGAGCTGTGCTTCGGTGCATTCCGCCATGAAGTCGATGAGGACCTTGGACTTGATGGCCGCCTGAGGTTGGTACGTGACGTCGTGCCCCATCAACTCGAGTTGCCACTTGGAAACTTTGCCCGCCGAGTCTCTGTTCTATATAATTTTGCGGAGCGGAAAGGAACTTATGATGTGTATCGGGTGAGAGTCGAGGTAGTGCCGGAGTTTGTGCCTCGCGACCATCTCTGCGTCGAGGATCTTGAGGATCTGTGGGTATCTGGTCTTCGAGACAGATAGGACTTCGCTGACGTAGTAAACGGCATTCTACACTTTGAGGTCGTGCCCTTCCCTTTCTCGCTCGACCACCAGTGTCGTCCTCACGACCTGCATTGTCGCCGCTATGTACAGCAGCAGCACCTCTCCTGGGATGGGCGACGTTAGCACCAGGGTGCTGCTTAGGATGCGCTTGATGTTGTCGAGGGCGGATTGTGTCTCGAGGGTCTGCTCAAAACTGTCGGATTTCTTCAGGAGCTTGTACAGCGGGAGCACTCTCTCACCGAGGCGTGAGATGAAACGGCTCAGCGCTGCCAAGCAGCCTGTGAGCCGTTGTAGCCCTTTCAGGTTTTGACTTGGACCCATCTACTTGATTGCAGAGATCTTCTCAGGGTTGGCCTTGATGCCACATTCAGAAATGATGAACCCCAAAAGCATGTCCCTCAGGACCCCGAAGTCGCACTTCTAGGGATTAAGTTTGATGTCATTCACGCGTAGCTTGGCGAAAACACATTCGAGGTCGGCGACGAGTGTGTCGGCTTTTTTAGATTTGACCACGATGTCGTCCACGTAGGCCTCGACCGTGTGGCCGATGATATGGTCGAAACACCGCTGCATACAATGCTAGAAGGTCGTGCCAGCGTTCTTGAGCCTGAAAGGCATCGTTACGTAACAGTAAGAGCCGAACGGTGTGATGAAAGATGTCATGAGCCGGTTGGATTCGTTCATCACAATTTGGTGGTACCCCGAATATGCATCTAGGAAACAGGGGGTTTCGCAACCCGCCGCCGAGTCAACTATCTAGTCTATGCGTGGCAAAGGAAAAGGATCCTTCGGACATGCCTTATCCAGGCTTGTATAGTCAGCACACATTCTCCATTTCTGATTCTTTTTTCGTACAAGAACAGGATTAGCTAACCATTCGGGATGAAACACCTCCTCGATGAACCTGGCAGCCTTTAGCTTCGAGATCTCCTCATAGATTGTCCTGCGCTTCTCCTTGTCGAAGCGATGTAGACGCTGCTTCACCGGCTTGGAACCCGGCCTGATGTTCAAGGAGTGGTCGGTGACTTCCCTCGGAATGCCTGGCATGTCCGAGGGCCTCCACGTGAAGACGTCGGCGTTCGCGCGAAGAAAGTTGACGAGCTCACTTTCTATTTGGGAGTGATGGATGTCCCCACTCTCACCGTCTTCTCCTTGTCGCCCTCGAGATCGACCTGCACTTCTTTGGTGTGTTTTGCCGATTTGAATAAGGCGTCTTGTGGCTGGCCTTGGGGGCTCCCTCCTCGAGTTGGGTGCAGAGAGCCCCAAGCTCCTCGGCCGAGGCCACTGTCACGGCGATGAGGTCTCCATTCTCCATCCCACACTGGAAAGCGCACTGAAGCGACGCGCTCACAGAGATGACCCCTTTTGGTCCCGACATCTTGAGCTTCAACTAGGTGTAGTTGGGGACGACCATGAACTTGGCGTAACAAGGACGCCAGAGGATGGCGTGATATGCCCCCGGGAAGTTGACGACCTCGAAGACGAGGTTCTCAGTCCTAAAGTTGGACGGAGTCCCAAAAGTGACGGATAGGCCAATTCGCCCAAGGGGGATGGCTTGTCTCCCGAGAACAATCCCGTGGAAGGGGGCGCCGGCCGGTTGGAGTTGCACCCGATCAATTCCGAGCAGATCAAGGGTATCGGCGTACAAGATGTTGATATAACTGCCCCCATCCATCGTCACCTTCGTGAGATGACCTTAGGCAGTGATAGGATCGACCACGAGCAGGTATCGGCTGGGTCGCGGCACATGCAGGGGGTGGTAAGACCGATCGAACGTGATTGGCTGGTCAGACTACTTGAGGAAGGACGGCGTGGCGGGCTCGACCGCGAAGACATCACAACGCTCGACCTTGGCTGTGCGACCTCGAGCCCCGTGAAGATCATGTGGCAAGCCTTGGTGTTAGGGAACACTGGTCCCCCCTTCTCGTCGTCATCGTTCGCGGGGTGCTGGGCCCCCGGCTCTGAAGCTTTTTCCGGCTCTTTCTTCTTAGCCTCCCCTCGGATGAACTTCTTCATCATAGAGCATTCTTTGAGGAGGTGTTTGACGGCGAACCTGTGGTTCGGGCACGAGCCGTTCTACTTCTTCTCGAAGTGGTTCGGCACCTCCCCTGTCATAGGCCTCGGTGGCTTGCGCTCTACGGCAGCGACGATGGGGTCACGGCTAGTCCGTGACTTGTTCTGTCTCTTCTTTGGACAGTCGGGGGCGCCCTTGCCAGCTTTTCCTTCCCGTTTACTTTTTCCCTTTGCTTTCGGGGAGTGATGGAGAACCGCTCCCACGCACACTTCACCGGAGGAGAAGCTCGTGGCAATGTCCAGGAGCTCAAGAGCAGTACGCGGACCCTTTCAGCCTAATTCATGGATGAGTTGTTCCGAGGTTGTGCTGAAGATGAAGGCCCCGATGATGTCCGCTTCAGCCATGTTAGGCAGCTCATTGCACTTCTTGCTGAAGCATCTGATGTAGTCTTGGAGGGACTCGCCGGCTTTCTACCGACAGTTCTTGAGGTCCAAGGGGTTCCCCGGTCGGACATAGGTCCCATAGAAGTTCTCGATGAAGACATCCCTTAGGTCGCTCCAGTCGTATATCTGACCCTCGGGCAGGTGCTTGAGCCAAGCGCGGGTCGAGTCGGTGAGGTACAATGGCAGGTTGCGGATGATAGCGAGATCATCAATAGCTCCTGTCGCTTGGCACGCGAGGCGGTTGTCCTCGAGCCAGAGCCCGGGGTCCGTCTCGCCTGCATACTTGGTGATGGTCGCGGGCGCTCAGAAGCATTGCGGGAACTCGGCGCCGCGGATATGCGAGCTGAAGACCCGTGGCGAAGGCGGTCTTGGACTCCGACTCCTTTCCACATCATTGTCATCATACCAACCACCGCAGTGCCGCTAACGACCTCTTTCCTTGTTCAGCCATTCCCTTTTGAGTTGATGTGCTCGAAGGGTATGGCGTGCGTCTCGGTGAAGGCCTACTCGGTCATGAACTGAGACTTTCTTTGGTGCGCCTCAGGCTGGGGGTGGCTGTCGATCCGAGGGTTGCTGTGACCCGGCGACACTGCCTCCCTCCACACGTCTGGATGTGGAGATTTGCTGGCTAGACTGTGTGGTGCGCCACAACGAGCATTTCGCCTGGAGCTCGGTGGCCTTGGCTAGAAGAGCCGCAACTTCTCACTGAGCCTGTTGGGCCTCCAGTGTCGCGGGCTTGGGGAGGGTCTTGAGGAGCATGACGGCTGCTGCTATGTTCTGTCCCACGCAAGTGAATTCCGGGGGTCCCTGGTCGTCGTCGAGGATTCACTGGTGGACGTCGCGAGCGCGTCCGCCCATGCCGGAACGGGCCAGCTCGTGGTCTATTTCTTCCTTCTCTTGCTCCAGCTGGCGCTGGTTCTCCTCCAGCTCGGCCCGTCTCGCCCTCAGCCGTTGCTGAGGGTCCTCCGCTCACGGTGCGAGCTGTGGCTCGCCGGGCGGTGCGATGGGGACGTTAACAAGCGTCTCCCCTACCGCTGTGCCCACCACGGGGCCCACAGGGGTGTGGGTCTCGTGGTTCGCCCTCGCTTCTGCCCCGGAGGTTTTGGCGCCTCCCGTGCCCGCCAGGGGCACCAGCTGCACCATATGGCATTCGCTTGGAGGATCATAGCTCCCCACGCAGCTCCCAGAGTCGGAGACCGAGTCTTCTAGAGATCCCACATCGAGGAGGTTGAAGAGAGTTTTGTCCGCGCGGTTGATCACACTGACGAACCCGGTATCCGCACTCCATGGTGGATGGTGAAGCTCCAAAAACCCCTCGTGGCATTCCGCAGGCCGCGTGGGTAGCTCTTTGATGGGGCTTTGGTGAGTCAGTCCGGAAGGAGAGTCTCTCCACTAAGGAGCTGCCCGTGGATGTTCGCCAGGGTGAACGCAAAGTGTCGGAGGTTGTCCTGGTCGAACACGAATCCCATGTAAAGCTCCAGATGGTACCATAGCTGATAGCTATAGTCAGCTAATGGCTCAAAGTGGTCGGCGGCCCGTGGCCTGGCCATCTCGAGTCGAACCATGCGCATTGCCTCGTTGGCGATGGCAGTGGTTGCCGTGATGGGGTCCGGGAGCGACTCGTCAACGAGTTCTAAGGTCCTGTCGTTTGCGACAACAAAGTCAAGCGTGTCACCCAAGTCCTCCAGCCACCACGAATGCGCCGCCGCGGCAGCGGGCACCGGGACTGGAGGTGGCGAGGACACAGGAATGCCGACACACAGCAGCTACTGGTCTCCCGTGGCAACGAACTCCAGGCTCCCGAAGAACACGCTGGTGTCGGGAGCCCAGAACGCGGTGGAAGTGGTCATCCGAACCGAAAGTGGTTGTAGAGTGAAACGCGTAGACTCCCCTACCTGGCGTGCCAACTATCGGTGTTTAGATCATCGGCGAGTAGAATTTGTTCTAGTTGTACGCGTTCCAAGTTTGGTGATGGCAATGCTAGAGGACACGGGGATTATACTGGTTCAGGGAGGTCCCCTACGTCCAGTTTCCGGATCTGTTCGTATTACTTGCACCTGTGGGGGAGTACAACAATGGTGAGAGAGGAGGGGTCACCAAGTCTCGGGTTACTCGTGAGCGTGTGAGTTCATGTGAGTGTCCCTTTAAGAAGACGAAGGCTTCCCCTTTTATGTTTCAAGGGGTTGGTCCCACCTTACAATGAGAGGGAGAGAGAGAGAGAGAGAGAGATTCCAGCCCGTGTGGAGTCGGTGAAGTCGTGTTGGAGAAGGCGAAGCCTTCGGTCAATGGCGTAGTCGTTGGTCCCCGCGAGCCCCGTCATCCTGTTCTTGTCTTAGAGGGCACTATGTCCAAGCATCCTCCCATTTATCGTCGCTGGGTCGAGCCCCTAGGTGCCTGTAGATGGCGTGTTCCGCCGATCTGGGTTGATGCAGCACGGGTGTTATCATGTCGCCCAGGCAAAGTTTGATCCGCCTGTCTATCAAACCGTCCTTCATCACCACTATTGGGAGGGTCATCGAGCGAGAGGAGCGTGATATGCCCTGCCACGCCTACCATTGTCAGCGGACGCCGGTGATGATGAGGGGAGCAGGTGTACAGGGAGATTTGACCTCTTGATACTGTGCGCGCACGCTGGGTATGGCATTTAAGGCGGGACGGTTGGCGGTTGTTGACCGTCGCCTCGCTCGACCCTCTCATCCGGGGTCGATGCGCCGGGTTGCGCCTGTCTGGGCCTGCTTGAAGGTTGGATCTGTCCCGTCTTAGCAGAGCAGTTGAGTTTCTCCGCCCCGCCTTTTCAGCATGGCCAGTGATTCGTTGGGTCGTCCCGTCTCAAGGCAGGACCCACTGATGGGAGTTGGCAGAGGCAGAGGTTATCCAGCGGTCCTGGGCCCCACTTACTACTGTCATGGTCACATCGTTGGCGAACCGATCGTCCTTATCCTGGAGGTAACAGGGCCGGGCGAGTGGCCAGATCGTTAGTTCGAAAGAGTGAGTCGCATCCGGACCCCTTCGGGCGGGCTGGTTTCGCCTCGACCCCTCAGGGGGTCGAGCGAGACGCAGCAGGCCCTCGACACCCATGGGGTCGAGCGGACCTGGGGTTGCACGGCCCCCGCTTCCGAGATTCGGTCAGCACGGAGATTCCTTTTGAGGGGGCCACGCGGATGACACCTCAGCGGTGTTTCGGTGGATCCGTTGTCTTAGTTATTGACGGGCCACAAAACGGTGTCACGTGGCACCTCCGGTTTTTGCCCCCAACACAGTTGGGGGCCTCGTTGTCAGGCCTGCTACTAAATGGGCTTTAGGTATTTGTTGCGGACCTGATAGAAACCGCAACTATTTTTTAGTAGCGGTTATGTTGGTTCTTTGTTGCGGTTCCCTTATGCCCGTAACTATTTTTCTAACGCAGTTGTGGTCATGCAACTGTGCTACACTTAGTTGTGTGCTCTTTGACGGCCCGCTATTGACGCAAAAAATGCTTCCGCTACTATAGAGCGTGATTGTAGTAGTGACACTCGACAAAGATAAGGATTTTCCGAGTGTTTTTTCCTAACACTCGGTAAAAAAATATTTTTTTTCCTCTTCTATTCTCAAAACTTTTTATACTCTTCACATACAGCATGTGTTACTCCATGTTAAAATTTGGCATTTTTTATTTGTTTGCTATATTTAGGTAATTAATTACATTTCAAGTAATTTTTTTAATAAAGTCAAATTTGAACTACAAGTGACTCAGATAAAATAAATCAATGAGTATAAAAATTATATTCATGTTATTTAGCCTGATTTGAGACCTTACCCATGGAATAAAGAGCAATTCGATGTTTTGTTTAAGAAATATGACCATAATAACATGTGTTTGAATGATTTTTAAATTCTACAAAATGAAATAAAGTTTTCATGAGATTTGTCATACTGTGATGGTATTACAAGTGAAAACTTCAATAAAAAGTAGAGAAGATTTCGCACAAGTTATCACGTACGTTGCTTACAAAACGAAGAATCGTCAGAAGAATAACCTTAGAGTTGAGAATAAGTCATTAAAATTTGAAGTAAAATTAATAGTCAAATTTGAATTTGACTTCAATTCATTTTGTATAGGTCATAGATTACATAAATTATATCATTTCAAAATTTGATTATTTTTGAAATTTGTTTGATTTTTCTTAAATAATAAACTATGCTAGAAAATTTGTTTGTCTAGTATTTAATTTAGCACTCGGCAAAGAATCTCTTTGTCGAGTGTATTGCGCTCGGCAAATAAGGATTTGACAAAGAGGTATAATCCCAGAAGATTGATAACGGAGTTCAAACACAAGTGATAGTGTGGTGCAGTGATAGGGGAGTACACGTGTGAAGGGGAGGTCACTGGTTCAAATCCCACCAGTCGCACTTAGCTGTAGCGCGTGAAAAAATGCTGTGGCGTTGCTAGGCATGAATATTTTTTTTTTGCTATTTTGTTAATCTTTTTTTTATGATTTACATTTTGCCGAGTGTAAGGCTTATACTCGGCAAATGCTTTGGTGAATGCGCGATGAAAAACACTCGGTAAAGAACTGTTTGCCGACACTTTGTTCGATGTGTGCTCTTTACCGAGTGCAAACTCTTTGCCCAGTGTTGCACTCGGCAAAGACTTTGTCAAGTGTGTTTAAGAGCCTTTGCTGAGTGCTTGTAGCACTCAGCAAACAGCCGATTTCCCGTAATGTGTATCTGTCTTGTGACCGCTAATGGGCGATTTCATCTGTCCACCAAAGTTCTATTCTCATCTATGGCTTGCACCTTCATTCCATATGGATCAAGTCAATCTATGCAAAAAGCAAGTACACACATCGTATATATGGGACCGTCAAAAAACATATATATGGATCTCCAAAACATATGGCAATAAATAGCTATTTATTCTTAAAACTGTGCCAAAAAAAATACATGCATGCAGAGCATCAATTAACTGATTCAAGCAATAAAGTCTTACGCACACCTTCAGGGCATGGATAAATACACAAAAAATGGTACAATAAGAGAACAGTTGAAACCATTCTATGCCTCAAGACAATTATAGCCAATACTATTTCTGAATTCCCTCCAAATTATTTAAAAGGTACATGTCCTTATTTGTCTTTTACCAAAGAAAATGTGAAACTTAATGAACTGGGTTAGGGTACAGGTTGGGATTCGCTTCATACCCAGCAAACCACTTCAAACGTTATTAATATCAATAAAGTACTGGAGATCTGTGCTGGCACAAATAAAGTTACAAAGAAGCTACAAATGCCACAGCTAGGTCAAGTGTCATTCTCTCTTGATACAACCTGAGCAATCCCAGTAGCTAGCGTAGAGCCGTAGAGCATGTTCTAGTTTATTGCTCCTGGCTTGGGATAGTATCGTCCAACAATTGACACATCATAGGTTAAACCAATGCGAAGCATCGACATTATGCGTGTAACTTGTAGGATACTGACAATTGCAACAATGGCGAAGAGGACCACTGCGATGATTTTCATGTTCCTGTGAAAAAATAATTGCACATTATATGGCGCGCGACCGCCTCTTATTCCTGTAAGTCTCAATATAGTTCATGATACGGACGTAGCAGGATCCGAGGCGCTGGCTCTGAACGCTCCTGAAGAAGGCGAGTGCCTCGCTCTCGCTGTCATTGAGTCCTTCTCCGCCTTGCAGGAGACACTTTGTCCGCAGCTCCTGCACATCCTGCTCCCGATCAACCACCATGGCTAGGAGGAGGAGGGGTATGAGCACACAGCGGATTCTTCACCTTCAGCACCTTTGAAGTTTGATGTCGTGCATAGCTCGTGAGCCGCCATATTGATGAGGCAGCTTTCACGTGCACTGTCCACGGATAGTGGCGGCAAGGAGAGCTCCGCAAAATGGATTCCTGTCGTCTTAAAGCCCATGTGACTGATCTCAGTTGTTTCGCTGGGTTTCAGCGTGACGCCGATATCAGCAAGCTCGACAGAACTCATTGTCAAAGACTCTGAGCTGATGTAGTTTGGTATCTGGCTGATTTCTGTTTTCTCCTACATTGTAGAACCGGAGAAGGCCAAGGAGATGGGGTGGGTCGTAGTTCCCAATAGAAGAAGTCTTTCCAACCAGTTTGTCCTTGTGGTCTTGCAGACAGCCTTTGATAGAATCGATGAATCGGTCCAAGGGTACCTTTACGAACTTCATGACAGCCTGAACCACTGGCCATGGGAGCTGATTCTCAAGAAGCATTATGTCATGACAGATTTCCTGGTCGTTGGAGTCAAAGAAACTGCAAAGTGAAGCATCATCGATCTCTACAGAGTCATCTGTGTCACTCCTAATGAGCATGTACTGCACCAAGAAGCAAGCGTCAAAGAACATCATTGATACTGTATAAAGTCATCAGAGCCGATACGTGCCACCACATCATTGCCATAGAAGCTGTGGGTGTTGGAATATGATCCGAATTTGAGTCCTTGCTAGAGACGTCTAGTAGGTGTTTGAGAGACGGAGTCCTCTTGTATTACGGTTCATATTATTTCGGGAGTTTATCTCTAGTTTTTATCCTTATATATACATCTTGTACTGTATTGAAAGAGTTGAGAGAGAGGAATTTATTGTATCCTCTATGTTGTAACTCTCCTCCAATAGTAAAGATTGCCGATCGGCGTCCGTGATTTTTTCCCGTAAGAGTTTTCCATGTTAATTTTGTATCGTGTTTCAATCTTGTTTATGCATTATTTACTAACAAGTGTAATCAGAGCCAGACACGAGATTTTACAAAAAAATATTAGGGTTCTATTCCCTATTCTTACCGCCGGCGATCAGATCTGTTTGGCGTTTCGTCGCTCTACCCACGTCTCGAATGAGGCGTGGTTCGTACCCGGTGTTCTGCGACCGGTTGAAGATTTTCACGTTCATGTGGAGATTTGGATCTGCTCCTCGCCTGCTCCATGTTCAGGCCATGGGTTACCAGACGGATTAATCTCCATTACTTCGTTGTGTTGATTCGACGAGTCGGCGTTTCTTGGCTGCCGGTTTCAAGACAGAATAGATTTCCATATGGAGTCGTTGCTTTCTGTTTTCACCAAGTTCTGACGTGTTGAGAAAACTCATCAAGTTAATTAATCTCCGGTACAAAGCTGAAGCGTGGCTCTCATCGTTCCACATCAATTGCTTTGTGGTGTCATCAGCTCCTGAGGCGAGGTTTTTTTCTTTTCTTTCCCGTCTGCAGTTCTAAGCCGATCGAATCGGTGACTCTGCCTTTGGAAAGGTTTCTGGTACTGTTTTTTACCGCTGTTTCCCGCTACGCAAAAGAAAGGTTTTCGATCTAAGCGATCGTTTTTTACCAGCCTGAGGCAAGCTGGTTGCCCCTGGTATTTCTTGCCTTGACTACGTGCACACGGGAGGTCCTACCAGGAGAATTCCTGTTCTGTTTTTTTTGCTGCCCGCACAGGAGGATCATACTAGACTACTTTCTGGTTTTCATGCTGATTATACAGAGTGTATCATGAGTTTGCAGATTTTGCTTCGTTGCACCCAAAGCATTCTATTGATGCTGCAAATTTTATTGCTGATGATTGGTCTTTCGACATGGTTTCTACCAAGTCTTATATTCCGTTGCAAGACCATAATAATGATCTATTATTTATACCAAATGATGGTTATGGCTGTGTTGCTTTTACTCGAAGTAGCAGTTCTGATGTGCTCTTGATCATAAAGAGTATTAAGTACTCCGTTGGAAGTGGAGTTATAAAGTTTGAATAATGCTCAAGCTTGATTGGTGTTACAGTTTGAATCCTAGTGACTTGTTAGCGTCCGGTGTTATTTATCATTGAAGGAAGTTCGTTGATAATTCTTCATTTGCTACAAGATAAAATTTGTCTCAAGGTGAAGTTTCTTGGAATATGATCCGAATTTGAGTCTTCGCTAGAGACGTCTAGTAGGTGTTTGAGAGGTGGAGTCCTCTTGTGTTACTATTTATATTGTTTAGAGAGTTTATCTCTAGTTTCCACTCTTATATATACATCTTGTACTGTATGAGAAGGGTTGAGAGAGAGGAATTCATTGTATCCCCTATGTTGTAACTCTCCTCCAATAGTGAAGATTGCCGGTCAGCGTCTGTGGTTTTTTCCCGTAAGGGTTTTCCATGTTAAATTTATGTCGTGTTTTAATCTTATTTATGCATTATTTGCTGACAGTGGGCACAATGCGCCGCTACTTGACCGACCTCAGCATACATATCCTCGTCTAAGTGGTCTGAGTTCCTCATGAAGTTGTAGGCAGCCACATGCTTCACCTTCTCTGCCTTCTTAAGGTGTCGGTGGCCATACCTCTCATTGAGAAGGAGAGCATCAATGTTTGCAGGACACGCATTGATCTTCCGTGTCACCTTGTCCGTACCAATCTTGTTATTACTGAACTTTTCTGCAGTTGCCATGAACGTATTGAACCTCGTGATGGCGACGAGCAGCTGTCCTCCAGCCTGGCCTCCAACTCCGCTGATGCGCCCAGCGGGTCATCCGCCATGGACACCAAATGCACCAGCTTCCCGCCCATGTCGTTGCTGTCTGATTCTCCTTCCGTGCCGGAGCCCTGCTTGGCCTCCTCCTCCTTTTCTGCCTGCTTCTTTGCGGTCCTTGCTCCACCTGATGACCTCTTAATTACACACAAAAACACCTCATGTAATGAGTAGGAACTTTGTACTAAAACATTTTGTACTTTTAATATCTAAAATACTGACAAATATTTTCACTACTTGGACCTAAAAGGAGGAATTTCAAGAAGCAGGCAAACAAAGGCCCGAAGCCCAATGATAATGATAAGGGACAGAAGGGCCCTAAACACAATGCTAATGGAGCTAAACATCCTAATCAGGGTTGTTATCATTGCGGATCCATGAAGCACTACTCTCGCACTTGCAAGACTGAACCACACCTGATCCAGATGTATCAAGAGTGGAAGAAATGTCAGGATCCAGAGGCTCACTCTGTCCAAGTGCCTGCAGCAAATGAGACTAGAGCAAACCTCCACGTGCCGACCTTACCCACTGAGACTCCAGTACTTGATAATATGGATGTCGATGCAAATGTTGCCTCTACTAGTGCTGCTGCCAATGGAGGTGATGATGATTTTGATCTTGATTTGGATGACCTTCTTGGTGAGAAAGCCTAGGACATGGAGTAGTTGTGTCCTTTCATGAGTCATTTCCACAAAATAAGTTTGTGTGGCTTCTATAGCTTTTAGAAGCGCACTTGGTCATGAAGTAGTAGCAGCCATGTTGAGCACGTATGGTTTTTATCATTTGGCTAAACCCTTTATATTAATAAAGTCATCATTTTGGTTAATTATTATTTTCCTTTATCGTGTTCTTTATTTAATATTTATTCATGTCATTCTGCTCGATGAACTGAAAAACATTATCTTTTAAATAGAATAAGAGTTATATTCCAAATGGAGGGCGAAGAATAACCTTGCTTGGTTGATAGTTGTGCCACAAATATAATCCTTAGAGAGATGAGGTATTTTCAGACACTACAGAAAAAGACTGAAACACTCTTAACAATTGCCAGAAGCAATGACCGCATCGTTGGCTCCGGACGAGCTGTTGTGGTCCTCCCTAATAATACTAAAATATTCATTGAAGAAGTTTTTCTGTATCCGGAAGCTGAACATACTCTCATTACCTTTAAAGATATTCGACGCAATGGCTATCATGTTGTTACTGCATGTGAATACATGACTGAATTCTTGTACATCACACAGTCGGATGAAAATAAAACAAAAGTGGTTGAAAGGGCACTTGGTACCGCCTCTAGAATATACTATACAACTATTAGATTCTCTTAAGAATATGTTGCGATGCCTACAATCTTTAGAAACCCTGAATCCTTCAAAATATGGCATGAAAGGCTAGGACATCCTGGAATAATAATGATGTGAAAAATCATAAAAAGTTCCACTAGTCATGGCATTAAGGATATACACTTTCCTCAACAAAAAGATTTTTTGTGCATGTCTTGTGCAAAAGGAAAGCTTATTACAAACCATCTTACCTGAAGATAAAGACGGAACCCTTGGGTTTCCTCGAGAGAATCCAAGGTGACATATGTGGCCCAATAAATCCTTTGTCTGAGCCGTTTAGATACTTCATGGTTCTTATAGACGCTTCTATAAGGTGGAGTCATGTATGCTTATTGTCTATGCGAAATCATGCTTTCTCTAAGTTCATTGCCCAGATTATCCGATTACGCGCGAGTTTCCCGGAGAACCGCTTTAAGTCAATTCTGATGGATAATGTAGGAGAGTTCACCTTGAAAGCATTTAATGATTATTGTCTTGCTCTAGGCATTGATGTTGAGCATTCGGTACCCCATGTTCATACTCAAAATAGGCTAGCTGAATCCCTCATTAAGAGAATTAAAGTAATTGCTAGACCACTATTACAAGGTAGCAGACTCCCTACCAGTTGTTGGGGGCATGCCGTGCTGCATGCTGCTACACTAATCCAATATAGACCAACTGCGTATCACTCTGCTTCCCCTTTCCAACTAACATTTGGACAAGAACCTGTGATTTTCCATCTGTAAAAATTCGATTGTGTTGTTTATATGCCGATATCACCACCCCAGCGTACAGTTATGGGACCTCAACGGAAGTTGGGTATTTATGTTGGTTATGAAACTCCATCCATAATCAAATATTTGGAGCCTAAAACCAGTGATCTGTTTACGGCTCGGTACGCTGATAGTGTCTTTGATGAAGATCAGATCCCAACATTAGGGGGAGGATTATACCTAAAATCAAAGGAATGTCATGAAATAGAATGGTGTGCAACTAGCATCCATTCACTTGATCCACGTACTAAAGATGCTGAACTAGAAGTTCATAGAATAATAAACCTACAACATTTAGCAAATAATTTACCAGATGCTTTTACTGATATAAGAGGAGTGTCAAAATCGCACATCCCTGCGGCTAATGCACCAGAGAGAGTAGAGATACCCCTGGAGGGTATGAAATCTCAAATCACCAATCCTAGGAAAAGGGGGATAAATCTGGAAAACTCAGTACAGGGTAAGTAGAGACGTCCACGGAGGTAACATACTGAAGTATATGCATTACATTCCCAATTAGTTGTCCCAGATGCGACACACCCTGATGGTGAAGGCCCTAGTGCACAAGTGTGCACAACTCAGTGCACGGGGGGCACCGGAACAACCAGACTCAAGTAATTTGGGAAATCAAGAAGAGCTAGATAAGTTAAATGAAATTTCCACAAATTATGCTAAAACATGAGATTTATATAATAGAAATACTACAATTGTCGACATACATTTTGTTTCTAAAATTGCATATGCGATTGATGAGGATCATGAACCAAAGTCCATGGCAGAGTGTTAGAAGCGCTCAGATTGGGTCAAATGGAAAGAAGCAATAGAGATAGAATTGCGCTCGCTTAATAAAAGGCAAGTATTCGGGCTTGTCGCTCGTATGCCCTCCAATATATTCCCTGTAGGATATAAATGGGTATTCATCCGTAAGAGAGATAAAAATAATATGGTGGTGAGATATAAAGCGAGGCTTGTAGCACAAGGGTTTACGCAGAAACCCGACATCGATTACCATGAAACATATTCTCTTGTAATGAGTGACATAACGTTCCAATATTTAATATCTATGGTTGCAGGTCAAAATCTGAAAATGCAGTTGATGGATGTTGTGACCGCATACTTGTATGGGTCAATGGATTTGGACATATATATGAAAGTCTCTGATGGGCTAAAAATTCTGGACCCTAATAGAGCCAATTGCAACATGTACAGTGTTAAATTGCAGATATCAATGTATGGGCTAAAACAATCTGGTCGGATGTGGTACAACCGGCTAAGTGACTTCCTCCTGAAGAAGAGTCATGTGAATAATAAAGATTGTCCTTGTGTGTTTATACAAAATTCCCATAATGGATTTTGCATCATTTCAGTCTATGTTGATGACTTGAATATCATAGGTTGTGCAAAGGACATTAAGAAGGCAAGCACCTACCTTAAGGTAGAGTTCGAGATGAAAGACTTGGGTAAAACCCGAATCTGCTTAGGCCTGCAGATCGAGCATCTCCCTAAAGGAATACTTATACACCAATCGACCTACACAAAGAAGGTTCTCGAACGACTTAATATGATAAAAGCTCATCATTTGAAAACACCCATGATTGTGAGATCTCTTGATAAGGATAAAGATTCATTTATACCCAAGGATGATAATGAGAAGATCTTGGGACCCGAAGTTCCATATCCAAGTGCCATTGGAGCACTAATGTACTTAACAAATTGCACGAGACCTGACATTGCATTCGCGGTTAATTTGCTCGCTAGATATAGTGCAGCCCCAACCAGAAGACATTGGGTAGGCATTAAGACAGTATTGAGATATCTATGAAAGTACATCTAGGCCTCCTAGTCGGTTTTGGTGTTTGAATGACAAAATGATTAAAGAGCTAATGCATTTGTTGAGTTGTAACAGGAAATGTGATGACACTAATGAGAATTTGTGTATCAATACATGGTTGTATATGGATATTCTAAGTGCATATGATATATGCCATATGACAAAGATTGTAATGAATGAGAAGAAATATGTCACTATGTGGATATTCTCTATTACAAATCAAGTGACATATATGACTAAGCAATTGTTGATGGTCAAGCAATTTGACAAGAAACAAAAGAAGCTAGTTGATGTGTCAAGCATATTTTCACTATGGTCATTGCTATTGACCTTATTATTTGCTACACATCAAAAGGAATCAAATACATCTAAACAAAAATCAATCGTTTGCTCATGGATGATACAAGGAGATGTGTGAATCATGATGGTAAGTTGATGAAGGGTTGGCAAGGACTTGGCTGCGATGGACCATACTTTGGAGAAGGGCAAGCATGAGGCTTGGCGCCGAAGGACCTTTGTGATGGAGAAGAGCAAGTGGATGCTTGAATACGACGAATCAAAGATGCCATAAAGACTCACATGTTTCTAAGTGTCAATTATTTATGAATCAAGAAGAAAGGTGACATGGATGAAAAGTGGAGTTTTGACCATATGAAGTAATCCTCCATAGTCATCAGCTTAAGGTGGATATGCTCAAGCGTTGATCGCCCTCATGAAGAGAAACATAAAGAATATCGGCAAATGGAATTATCTCAAGCTCAAGAAATGCTTTTAGTGTTATTCATTTGTTTCTTGAGTATAGGTTACCGTTCTATCAAGAGGGATGCAAGATGTGTTAATGACAATGTCAAAAGTGCTCAAAACCCAGAGAGAAACCTTTTTGAGAGACCTAAAACCCAGCCCTAAGTGTGCAGTAGTGCTTCAACCGGTCAGACCGGTTGGTCCAACCAATCAGACCGGTTTGAATAGAGTTTTTGGGTCCATGTTTGGGTTAGTGAGTGTTTGGCCTAGAAATTTATTTGGGTAATTAGTTTGAGTTGTTTAGCAGCCTAGTGGGTAGCTTGTGGAGCCTTTTTGACTAGTTTGGTGGGATGGCTTGTTTCCAACCGGTCAGACCGGTGTGTCATACCGGTCAGACCAGTGTGAGTCTGACAGTCCCAACGGCTAGTTTCTGGAATCGTGTTTAAATACTCCTTTGCCTCTCCCTTCGGCTGCTGCTGGTTCCTGCCCGACTAAAAATCATTCCAACGGCTATTTGAGCTCTCCCGAACCTCTCTTTGTGAGATTTGATTGATTCTAGCAAAAATCCTTGAGTTGAATTGTGAGATTTGAGTGTGTGAGCACAAGTGAGCAAATTCTAAGCCTTGAGCACTTTGGGCTATCGGCAAGCAACTCATGAAGCATTTGTTACTCTTAGAGGTGAAGCCTCCTAGACAGCTAGGCGTCGCCCTAGAGCTCCCAAGCTTGTGGTGAGCCTTGGGACAGTTTGCGAGTGTTGTGATCTTGCCTTCGTAAGGAAAAAGATCAAACTAGTGGATCGGGGAAAGAGGTTGAAAGAGACCCGGCTTGGAGTTGGCCTTGTGAGCAGCTCAAGCTTCCTCAACGGAGACGTAGGGATCACAGTGGAGTGGTTCCGAACTTTGGTAAACAAATCATTGTGTTTCCACTTCGGTTTGCCTTCTTAGTTGTTTTCTAGTTCATATTTGTGCTTCCACTTTGATCTACTTGGTAGTGGCTTTTGTGTGCAGGTACTAAGTGTATGTGCTAAGAAAAAGCTACTAGAGCAGTACTCCAAGTCTTGGTTGAACTAGGATCAAAATTGGGGGTTTGATCTGTTTCTGTCAGTGCACACCGGTCAGACCGGTTGAGCATACCGATCAGACCGGTTTAGTACTAATCTGTGCGAAATAGTTTTGTAAATTTCAGGTTTCACCTATTCACCCCTCCTCTAGGTGACATCAAGGTCCTTTCAATTGGTATCAGAGCCTGGACTCACATCTATGCTTAACCGCCGTGAGAAAAGGATGTCGTCGAAAGGTGAAAATTATCTAGAACCTCTTTTGCTTGATGGCTCTAATTATGTGTCTTGGTGTAAGTGCATGCTAGAAGTACTTAAGGCTATTGATCCTGTTTTATTGAGCATTGTGGATGTAAGCATTTGTCCCCTAAATTTTAATTAGGATAGTTGCTCCGATGAGGAACTAAAATGCTTGCAACAAAATGCTCAAGCTACTAATGCCTTGTTGAGTACTTTAAGTGTAGATCTTGATATGAAGATCTATAAGGACCATGGTTTCCTAAAAGATGCTCATGTGCTGTGGAACACTCTTAGAGAAAAATATTCGAAGTCCACAGCAAGCCAAGACAGTGCTAGACGTGCAAGTTTGTTTCAACCGGTCAGACCGGTTGGTCATACCGGTCAGACCGGTGTGAATAGACAAACAACTGCTCAGCTCAAGAAAAACAAGCAACATCGACCAAGTGAAGAATCAACATCACAATCCATGCACAATGGTCATGGTACTTGTTTTATGGCCAAGCGAAAGAAGAAGCAAACCAAGAAAGATGAGAGTGAAAGTGAAGATGATGACTTTGAGTTTGACAAGATAAGCAAGAAAGACTTGTTCAAAGTTATGAAGCTCGTAGCAAGGATTCAAGAGCAAGATATTCAACTAGAGAAGCAAGAAGATTTTCTCATTGGCAAAATGGAAGAGCTCAGAGCTCTAAATGAAGAACATGAGAAACTCAATAACTCGCATGCTTCCTTGGTTGGTAAATATGAAGAACTATTGAAGAAATATGCTTATGCTACTAATGATTCTTCTTATGCAACAACTCTAAAGCAAAAGAATATTGACCTCAAGAATGATCTTGAGGTGCTCACTAGCAAGCATGTGACTATGCAAAAAGATCACATAGAGTTCATGTGCTCCCATGAAAAACTCCAAGACTCACATGCTATGCTACAAGTGGATCATGAGGTTGTGGTAAGATCGGTAAAATACTCTCAACCTCCCACACAAAAATGCATGTGCTCACAACAGCAAGTTGAATTTATTTGTGCTAACCCTTGTTGTTCTCAAAGCCAACACTCAAATGTTGAGCAAATTACTGTAGGATCTTGTGATGACTTTATAGCTCAAGAAAATGATCAACTAAAGCTAGAAGTCAAGAGGCTTGAAGACAAAGTGGCAAGGTTGATGGGTAAGGTTCAAGTGCAACCATCTCAAGATAACCGTGACAACATGGTGAAGAAGCTTGAGATGGATACAACCGTAACTAGACCTGAACCTCAACCAAATTACAAGTCTCCACGGCACAAGAAACAAGAAAAGAAGAATCTTGACCATATCCAATGCTTCAAGTGCTTCGATATGGGTCATTATTCATTTATGTGCTCTACCATGATTGAGAGCAAAGCAAGACTCTCAAGAAGACAAAGAAAGCTCATCAATGCCATTGTGTTCTTTGGATGCAAGAATAAAGGTCATATGATCATGTCTTGTCCATATTCCCCATCTGGACAGAAATGTGGAGGCCAAACCGGTCAGACTGGTATGTCCAACCGATCAGACCGGTCTAGTACTACTTCTGGCCATAAAAAGGACATGATGACAAGCAATCGAGTTGCATCTAGAACAAGACAAGGATTGATGAAGGCATAACAGAAACAAGAAAAGGAGATCATCTCCAAGATCAAAAGAAGAACATGCTACACATGTCGACTCAAAGGACACCTAAGCAAGGATTGTCCAAATAGTAACATAACTGAGTCTAAAGTAATCAATTCTATTTCTAATGAGAAAGGCAAAGCAAAAATGGTCAGCAGTGCTACAAATGTGATTTGTTCACCACGTGTTAGCACTAAAGTCATTTGGGTGCCAAAATCATTGTTGACTAACCTTGAAGGACCCAACAAGTCTTAGGTACCAAAGAAAACCTGATTGAGCTTACAGGTACCATGAGATACATTGGAGGCTTGACACACACCAATAAAAGTGGAGTAACACTCAAGTTGTCAAGCATGAAATAAACTTAATTATGATGATCCAATAGTATCTCAAAACAGATAAGTTCTGAACTATGTCTCTGCTCATGAATTTGCTATAAATTGTTCATCTTATAGACATTCTTGCTATGAACATTCCTAGTATTATCTACTTGTACCATATGATGTTCTTAATCGCTCTCTAGTAGAGCAAGATACTCATTTTGATAGGGATACAACATCAGTTGAACATGTGGAAAAGAAACGGAGCAAGAATCAACAAAATGAAGAACTGATCTAAGAGAGACCGGTCAGGCTGGTGTGTGTTATCGGTCAGACCGATTGAAGTCAATTGGAAAATCCTAGCAATGGTGATCGAGAAGATAAAATTGCTAGACAATCTGAAATATTCTCTATGGTTCTTGAACTCCACGCTATGTGTATGTTTTTCTGTAAGTATCTCTTGTATATTCTCTATAATACTTAATACACATTTGTGACCAAGTTATCATTTAGACTTCTTGATACTCTTGATTGAGTAATCATGCTTAAACAAAGTAAATTCAAAAGCTTAGCATGTATCAAGGGGGAGTCTACTGTATAACTTTGGTTTATGGGACTAATCTTTTCACCTAAGTGATTGCATAGTCTCATAATAAGAGAGTTCGTCTCCACGGGAAGCAGAAAAGAATGCTCAATTCAAAATTCAGCAGCGGTGTCTAGCAATGCATGTTGATCCTTATTCTCTAATATATCAAGTACATGCATTATACTTATGAGAGCTTGTGCCACTTGGGCCTCTCATCGTTCATTTAAGGAGTTAAAATTTAGTTGGATGAGATGGCAAGATCTTTATTGAAAATGGCACAAGATATTGGTTATTCTTCACCGGAATGAAGAAATTATGATGTATGGCAAAGGTATGTTTTTACATTAATCACAAATAGTTAATTTCCTTGTGCATCTAGGCCTTTGCATAACTAGTGTGTTTTGAGCTTACAACTGTTCCAAGTCATGTTAAGTGCTCATCACTTGATGTGTGTGAGTGTTTTATATATTTGGTTGATACCTTTTTCATTCATAAAACTTAACATTTGTTAAGTCAATGTTTTCTTGTTCTCAAAAGAAAGGTATGAGCTAAATATGCTGAAAGGACTTCTTGGATATTTGTGTGCTTCTGAGTGGTCTAATTATTTTCTTTCAAAAATCTATCTAGAATTGTTAGTTGTGCAGTTTTCAAAAATATTTGAATTTTCTTGGTCTTAGTGACCATATCAATTCTATTATGGCTATTGTTCTCCCTTATTGCTTGTTGGCTAGCCATGATTGAAGAGATGCCTCTCAAGTTCACATACTCATATATTTCCCTCAATATCTTTATCTCTAAGGTTGAACCAAAATAAAGTCCGAAGGTGTTTGAAATGGAAGGACCCAATAATATTCAAATCTGAGATCTTGTCCAAGAAGTGACTAAAAAAGGGGAGAGGGACACAAAAAATATGAAGTGGAAGTGAACCAAGTGCCAAAATTCCTTTTTCTTAGCCAAAATCCTATGTCCTAGCAGAAAATCATCGAACTTGTCTGACACATCGGACAAGTCTATCGGACTCCAGTGAGCTTGTCACCCCTTTTCATTGGACTTGTCCTATGATCATCAGACATGTCCTATGCATCGGACATGTCCTATGATCACTAATCGGTCAGACCGGTTTGTCCAACCGGTCAGACCGGTTTCCTCGGATTTTAACTTAGCCCATGACTTCCTCCTTCCAAAACAGTGCCACATTCATTTCTCTCATCTCCTGCACCTCTCTCCTCATGGTGAAAGTCTTCCCATGGCGATCTCTTGATTCCTCCGTGGAATCTATTGTTTCTTAAGGGGATTTGGCCGCTCCTTCATCGGTCAGGTCGGATCTGAGGCCGGTTCTTCTCCAAGTCCTTTTCCTCTCCCCTCTCAAGGTATCCTCATTGTGCTCCCCTCCGATCTAATCTTCTAGGATGTTCCCTGAAAATCTACTTAGTGGGATCACCTTCTTGTATGCCCAAGATCTTACTTCTTCAAGGTCATTTGTTCTGACCTGAATACATTGCTTGGATTCATGAATCGAAAACTCTGTATACACTGGTCAGACCGGTGTGAACAAAGATTTCTTGTTTTGTTAATTCAAGTAATGCCCTTGTGGAAAATGACCCCAAACTTGCATATGTAAAATTGTCCTTGAACATCTTGGCATATGCTAATCAAGTCTTTCTTGGCCTATGCTAATCGAGTCTCTAACCTAAACTGAAACTTTTTGTTGCAACCGGTCAGACCGGTTTGTCGTACCGATCAGACCGGTGTGGCTACCCAGAAACTGAATTTGTTTCAGTTTGAGCTCTCAATTTACTCCTTTCATATCCTTCCTGCTCCTAGAGCCTTATACTTGTGTTATATACTCTTCGGTCTCAGGAAAGGCTCAATGGACCATTATTGTCGCACATATGAAAGAGAGAGGACAAAGAAAGGAAAGAATGATCACGAGGCTAGTGGCTCTACATCTGCTCCCCGCAAATCTCAAAGGGTCACAATACACAAGGATCTCAGCAGAGCTAGTATGGATATTGATCAAATAGTTGCTGAGGAAGATGAGGAAATACATGAGGCTTCTAGTGAGGAATCTAGTTGTGATGATGAGGAGGATGAGATTGAGGATGAGACTTTTCGTGTCACACCACAGGAGGAAGAGATGGCTGCTCATGAGAGTGACATAAATGATGATGACATCACTAATATTGTCGGAAATGAAGATGATGAGGAAGAAAATGAGGAAAGGGAGATTGCTAGTCAAGTTCAAAAGACACAATTTCAGGATAAGCCTTTTATAAGGACTCCATCTAAGGCTATGGGATATCAACCAACAAACTATAAAAGCAAAGGTGCAACAAAGGAAGTGAAAAAGGAAAGGAAGAAAAATCCTAGAAGATTGCAAAAGAGTGCAACTGACTATCGGTTCCACACATTATTTCATCAGAATTTTTATGAGACTGTCATCATGACAAAGAAAAGACAAGTGTCTGAATCTCAGTGGGTGGATTGGGACTGGATAGCTCACTATGATGACCCAACCTTTAATCAAGTAATTGCAGCTTGTGAGAGGACACACATAAAGAAAATGATGGGTTTCAAATTTCATTGAAACAAGGAGACAATAGCCCAATTCTATGCAACCTTGTTCATCGAGGAGTCTGAAGATGTAAGAAAAATGCATTGGATGACAAAGGGTCACTGGTATGAAATCTCCTAGGTGGATTTTGCCTATCTTTTTGACTATGAGAAAGGAGATTACAATCAAGAGAAAATTCATCTTCGGAATCCAATTGATATGAAAGAGACGAGCTTCATGTATCCACGAGGTGAGGTAGTGCATGTTGGAACCATCACCAACATGTACACCTTCTACTCAGTCTTGAACCGCCTTTTCAGAAAAACTCTTGCACCAAGAGATGGAGATCCTTCACATATTTCTTCTTATGCAAGAGACTTGCTGGCTAGAATAAGAGATGTAGCACCACCATTCAGTGTGATAGATTACATTTGGGAGGAAATCAAGAGCATATCCATGAACCCTCTCAAGACTTGTGCTTTTGCTCCATACCTCATGTTCATGATTGAGGAAGTGGCAAAAATAGAATTTCTAAAGGAAGACCCTCCTCCTCATGCACCTCTCAAGCCAACACCATCAAAAGAACCAATAGTACCACTTCCTACTTCTCCACATCACTCAGATGAACCCTCAGAACAGCAGCACCAACACCAGCAATCTCAACCGGTCAGACTAGTTGGTACTACCGGTCAGACCGGTCTGCCTGGCCAGTGGCAGACTCAGTCCTCCCAATGTCGAGAAAAATCCACCTCTCCAATTACGAAGCTTTTCAACATGGTTTTTGGTATGTGCAGAACAAACCATGATGTGAAAACTCGTGCTAGAGAAGAGAGAGCAGATTTGTCTAGAAGATTGAGAAGAATTGAGAGAGCTCAGTTTTCTTTGGATCCTCCCTCACCACCTAGACAAGAAGAACGTCCACCAACACCTCTAATGGAAAGATATAGAAGATGGCAAGATAAGGACTACTACACTCAGATTCATGGCTCTAGCAGCAGTAGTAGAGGACACATGGGAGATTTGGATCCATTCATTGTTGGATATGTAGGACTTACTAATCAGCAGCAGTTTGGGCCACCTCCAAATTTCTCACAACCTCCACCATCTCCTCTACTAGAACAGCCAAGACACAGTGGTATTGAAGACCTCGCTGCTAATATCTTTGGAGAGTCATTCACCGGTATGACTAGTAGCACACTCACTTCTTATTCCATGTCTACTATGCCATATTTTCTCAACTCATCAGAATATATTGGGTCAGGACCTCATTGGTCGCATCCGGATGACCTCACTCCCAGCGATGGTGGGAACCTCTAGAGCAGCGGCATATTACTCCTTCGGATTTATTTTCTTCCTTTTTGATGATTGTTGACAAAGGGGGGGGGGGAGAAAAGGATTAAAGCTTCAAGTTTCATCTAAAAGTGTGCAAGGAGTAGAGATATCAGTTCAGTTTCATCTAAAAGTGTGCAAGGAGAGGAGAGATCAGTTCAAGATCAATTAGTCCGGTTCTTGGAGTGAATTTGTCCAACCAGTCAGACCAGTATGTTATACCGGCCAGACCGGTGTGAACTATTTTCTGAACCACTTGGGTTTGTAATAATCATTATTTCATCGTGTGAACTTGAGAACCATTGTAATGTGTGCTACTGTGTGCTCATGAACCTTCATTTATCTAAGTGATATTATGTTAGTGTGATATGAATTATTGGTTGATGACTTGTTCTTTGCTGGAAAATTCAACAACACCGGTCGGACCGGTATGCCACACCGGTCAGACCGGTGTGAGTTCGGTTTTTGCTGTTTTTCTCTTTTTGTTGTGTGCTTTGTCATATGCATCACGTATTATCACTTCGCACCTGTTTTGCACCCCACGGATGCAGAGATATAGGGGGAGCTCCATGTTTTTAATTGAATATGTGCTTTTGGTATTTTAAGGCCAAATCAAAAATTTCAATCTCATGCACATATTTAGGGGGAGCTTGAAGTATATCCCTGCATTCAAACCAGTTTTGATTTAATTGTGAAGCTTTAATCGGGTTGTCATCAATCACCAAAAAGGGGGAGATTGAAAGTATATCTAGGCCTCCTAGTGGGTTTTGGTGTTTGAATGACAAAATGATTAAAGAGCTAATGCATTTGTTGAGTTTTAATAGGAAATGTGATGACACTAATGAGAATTTGTGTATCAATACATGGTTGTATATGGATATTCTAAGTGCACATGATACATGTCATATGACAAAGATTGTAATGAATGAGAAGAAATATGTCACTATGTGGATATTCTCTATTACAAATCAAGTGACATATATGGCTAAGCAATTGTTGATGGTCAAGCAATTTGACAAGAAACAAAAGAAGCTAGTTGATGTGTCAAGCATATTTTCACTATGGTCATTGATATTGACCTTATTATTTGCTACATATCAAAAGGAATCAAATACATCTAAACAAAAATCAATCGTGTGCTCATGGATGATACAAGGAGATGTGTGAATCATGATGGTAAGTTGATGAAGGGTTGGCAAGGACTTGGCTGCGATGGACCATACTTTGGAGAAGGGCAAGCATGAGGCTTGGCGCCGAAGGACCTTTGTGATGGAGAAGAGCAAGCGGATGCTTGAATCCGACGAATCAAAGATGCCATGAAGACTCACATGTTTCTAAGTGTCAATTATTTATGAATCAAGAAGAAAGGTGACATGGATGAAAAGTGGAGTTTTGACCATATGAAGTAATCCTCCATAGTCATCAGCTTAAGGTGGATATACTCAAGTGCTGAAAATGTTGATCGCCCTCATGAAGAGAAACATAAAGAATATCGACAAATGAAATTATGTCAAGCTCAAGCAATGCTTTTAGTGTTATTCATTTGTTTCTTGAGTATAGGTTGCCGTTCTATCAAGAGGGATGCAAGATGTGTTAATAACAATGTCAAAAGTGCTCAAAACCCAGAGAGAAACCTTTTTGAGAGACCTAAAACCCAGCCCTGAGTGTGCAGCAGTGCTTCAACCAGTCTAGTGGGTAGCTTGTGGAGCCTTTTTGACTAGTTTGGTTGGATGGCTTGTTTCCAACCGATCAGACTGGTGTGTCATACCGGTCAGACCGTTGTGAGTCTGACAGTCCTAACGGCTAGTTTCTGGAATCATGTTTAAATACCCCTCCACCTCTCCCTTCGGCTGCTGCTGGTTCTTGCCCGACTGAAAATCATTCCAACGGCCATTTGAGCTCTCCCCAACCTCTCTTTGTGAGATTTGATTGATTCTAGCAAAAATCCTTGAGTTGGGTTGTGAGATTTGAGTGTGTGAGCACAAGTGAGCAAATTCTAAGCCTTGAGCACTTTGGGCTATCGTCAAGCAACTCATGAAGCATTTGTTACTCTTGGAAGTGAAGCCTCCTAGACGGCCAGGCGTCGCCCTAGAGCTCCCAAGCTTGTGGTGAGCCTTGGGACAGTTTGTGAGGGTTGTCATCTTGCCTCCGTAAGGAAAAAGATCAAACTATTAGATCGGGGAAAGCGGTTGAAAGAGACCCAGCTTGGAGTTGGCCTTGTGAGCAGCTCAAACTTTCTCAACGAAGACGTAGGGATCAAAGTGGTGTGGTTCCGAACTTCGATAAATAAATCATCGTGTTTTCACTTCGGTTTGCCTTCTTAGTTGTTTTCTAGTTCATATTTGTGCTTACACTTTGATCTACTTGGTAGTGCCTTTTGTGTGCAGCTACTAAGTGTATGTGCTAAGCAAAAGCTCCTAGAGCACTACTCCAAGTCTTGGTTGAACTAGGATCAAAATTGGAGGTTTGATCTGTTTCTGTCAGTGCATATCGGTCAGACCGGTTGAGCATACCGGTTAGACCGGTTTAGTACTAATCTGTGCGAAATAGTTTTATAAATTTCAGGTTTCGCCTATTCACCCCCCCCCCCCTTTAGACGACATCAAGGTCCTTTCCATCTCAGAGGTAGCATAGATTTTGGTTTATTTTTTCTGAAGAATCAAAGCCAGTCCTTGGTGGGCTATGCAGATGCTGGGTATCTATCATATCCCCATAAAGCAAGATCTCAGACAGGTTTTGTTTTTCTCTATGGTGATACGGCTATATCATGGAGGTAATGTAAGCAGACCTTAGTAGCAACATCGATAAATTACTCAGAGATAATTGCACTCTATGAAGCAACACGTGAATGTGTGTGGCTACAACGAATGATTAACCATATCCAAAAGTCATGTGGTTTTGATACCGTCGAAATCCCCACTATTATCTATGAGTATAATACAGCATGTGTTGCACAAATGCATCTAGGCTATATAAAGAATAATATGACTAAACACAGCCCCAAAATTCTTCTACCCTCACCATGAACTCCAGAAAAAGGTCGGGTAAACATTATACAAATAAAATCGTGTGACAATCTGGCAGACTTATTCATTAAGTCTCTTCCCGCAACCGTATCCCATAAATGTATTAGAGGAATCGGTATGAGACATTTGAGAGACGTGCAGGGTTCAGGAGGAGAACACCCTTGAATAAGAATTTTTTATTTTTTATGAAGATCATGAACTTTGTAATCTAGAAGATTATATATCATCCGAAAGATGTCGTTGTAATTAGTGAGTTTTCTTGAAGTTTCTCACAGAAGATTTTTAATGAGGTAACAAGTACAATACATCAAACAACAATCATGTACTCTTTCTCTATATTTTTTCCCACTGGATTTTTTTAGTTTTAACGAGGCATGAATTGATCGTGGTATTTACCCAAGGAGTGTTAAGAATCCCTTAGTGGGATTTAATAAAAATAATAGGCTCATACTAAAGGTCATGTATGTTACTACTAAATCTCCTATATATAAGAACCATTTGTACAACTACAAATGAGAGAATGAGAATCTTCCACTAAACATCCATCATGTGTCTCTTGTATTCTTTACTTGGGTGATCAAGGGATGAGAAATGAGTTAATCTCCATCTATTTCTCACACCTCACGTGCTGCCGGGAAGGACGGGGATTAGTGACATCCTTTATTTCTAACAGGTTGGAGCGGCGGCAGCAGTTCGACGGCAGCGATACAAAAGTGGTCGCCAACCAGGCCCTCTTGGCTTCTCCGTAAATCATCATTTTGGACAAGCCAGCAACGCTTCTCAAAAAAAAAAAAAAAAAAAAAACGGTAGAAGCCTGCAGCCACCGCTACCCTAAACAAGCCCTAAGACGCGGACCTTAACTGAGACTACTAATTGGCAAAATCGATGGATCACTAACCTGCTGAAAGACGGATATCTGCCCGGAACTTGGCGGAGGGCGAGCTTAGGCCTTGCACAGAAGGAACGGGACCCGTCTTGGTCGCTGAGTGGAAAGGAGCTCTCATTAATGGGCAGATTGGTCTTCGGCGACTTTTCCGACAACGACGACAAGGAGATGGATATTGTCTCGCCGGGGGGATATATATATATTTTTTTAATTTTTTATGCAAGACCTGTTTTAATTTGCTTTCATGGAGAGTCGAATCCAGTCTAGTGGATGCTACTCTAGTGTTGTTATTCTGCCTAACATCCAGTCTAGTCAAATCCAGTCTATCAGTTTAAAAAACATAAAGTCTCACTGCATAGGAAATGCTATCAAAGGACTTACATGCATTGCTTTTCTGCCTAACATCTCGGTTTCTTTAGTCACGAGGCCCTGGTCTATTCCTGCTCCACTGAAGAAAACGCTCCCAAGATATGACCTAAGGCAACAATAACAGCTCCGTATTATAAAAGAAGCACATGGACATGACAGCACATAGGATTTTGAATTAGTGTAATGTTTAGTAAGTTTATTTGGAACTCCAAGCTAAGAGAGAGACCAGTCATCCACCTATACAAACCAGGATCCAAGTCACAGCTCATTATCCGTGTACTTACTCTCCACCAAACCACATGACCTGAAATCTAATTAACCCATGTGCCTTTTTTTTCCTTCCCCGAAAAACTGACCTCAACCATAATTCCAAAGTCTCCCATGGATTTAAACTCATGTACACGATGTGTGACCGACCTGTACAGCCATCTAGAAGTTCTGTAATGCCCCCATTTAAAAATGCAAAACATCTTATCACAACTCACAAAGCACCATACTAAAGGCAATGTCAAAACTGAAGCAGTAGAAGAAACACTTTAACCATAACTATTCGGTCTATGAACATTAACGTGGAAGAAGAAAAAGATCCGAACAGACAAGCTACATCTGAGCCGAACAATTACCTCTCCTTTTACCCTACCCACAGCATCACGAGAGCAACCTACCTCACCGGAGCAGAGCAAAAACAGAGCATGGAGGCTACACCTCGACGCGGCAGTATGTACAGTGGACCTGAGCCCGTTGGACCCTACGATGACGTTGCCGCCACTGCTGAATGCTGATGAAGGCGGCCGGGCATGTGACGAAGATGTGGTTGTGCCCGGAGGTCCACGTGCCGACCTTCCACCTGACGTGGCTATCAATCTTGACCTCCATGATGAGATACCCGTTGGCGACGTCCTTGCCGAGCGCGTCGGCGAGGTAGGGTGCGAACGGCACGTTGGACCCCGTGACTTCGTGAGCACCGGCGAGCAGACGTCGACCTCGCCGTGGCCCTGGTACACCGGCGGCAGTGAGACACCATGTACGACACGTAGAGGTCGAGGTGGTCGTAGTAGACGCCGTCTCGTGATCGATCGGGACCGGAGCTTCGTTTCCGGGAGCATCCGGAACACGAGAATGCTCGGAAGCTTCGTTTCTGAAGCTTTTTTTTTTTCTTGAGAGCTGGAGATACTTGGGCAACCTCTCTGACATCAAATACAACTACAGAAGTGTGGAGATGGTAAAATAAAAACACTACCACGTACTTCTTTTGTTCTAAAATTATCGTCGGTATTGATTTTTTTTTTATCTTTGATCATTCGTCTTATTTAAAATTTTTTAAAAAATATGATGTATTTTTTCATGATTTATTTTATTACTAAATAAAATTTAAATATAATTTATAATTTTTCATATTTAAATAAAAATTTTAAATAACACGAACGGTCAAATATGATAAAAAAAATCAATAACGACAATAATTTTAGAATGAAGGGAGTACCTTTCAAGTCCAAAGCAACGGAATGACACAACTTCAACAACTACATAACGGAATGACACAACTTCAACAACTACATAAGAGGAAGAGCAGGCAGCAGGCTCTCGGGAAAATACCCCTATCGAGACTTTGCATTCGATTTCTGATTAATGTCCCGGCGGAGTTTTTTTTTTCCAAAAGCTGCACGAATCGAAAAGTATCCTACGCTAATTTTATTTAATTACCTTTTTCTATTCTTGATTGGACCCTGCCCCAGCTCTGGTCCAACCCAGCCCAATCTACCTGAAATTTGGATCGAAATGAGCTTTTCTGTTCTGATTCCGCCGGAGAAAGAATACCATCGCCGGCCCCGATCTATGCTCATCGCTGTTTCGCTCCTCAGATTTCCCGGACGGACATCCCCTTCTGCACGGATCCCAGCTGTCTGCTTCACCTCTGGTCCCCTGTTACCGTATCTGCAAGGTCGTCAACCTCATCGTGGCACATGTTGTCGCGGCAAGGTTGTGCTGCCCTCTCAATGGTGGGTGCTCAACCCCGCCGGTGGGCATTTTAGCCCTTTTAGGAGCAGGTGCAGTGCTCACATGTTTACAATTGATAGATTGATCTAAGTACAAATCAAATTACTGCAATTCCACCATTTGAACCTCTACATGACTACTCGAATGGAGTTTATAACTTCGTGGTTCCACTGTATACATCTTACTCATGCATGAGGTACTTGAAATGATTAGTTGCTGCAGCACGGCAGTAGGGAGGACGTTCCATGGTAAGGTGACTGCAGTTACAATGCGGAAGTGCCATTTCAAAACAAATGGTGGTCTTTTCTGCCGCTGCCCTGCTACAGAGCGCCAGCAGAATCAGGTGCGTATGAGAAGCCGATGAACCATTGCATGCATTGGACCCGAACCATGGGGACAGGTGTAGGCGGAGGTAACCGCCGTGGCGCCGTGCGAGGCTATGAAGACTGAAGAGGGCACGCCGCCGCCGGGATTGACGTGACTCTAGTCCAACCCAGCCCTACCGAGTACTGACCAAACCTTCAATCGTCGTTATACAGCACCGCACCGATGAAAAGGCAGAGGTTGTGAAATGTCAGCTTCGATCTGCAATATCAGGTACAACGCTACAGCAGCGTATGTGTTCCAATGCAGAGAGCGTTTACACGACACAGAGACAGAGGATCCCAGTGCATTGTGGCCTGCCAAAGTGACGAGTGACAACGGTTTACAACCGGACAACGAGGTCCTGGTGACCGTCAATTCGCTCCGGTGGACGCTGAGACGAGGGAGCGTGCCGTCGGCACGATGCTGCCTGAGAAAGCAGAGGGATCCTCTGTTCTTTGAACCACTAGACCTCCTCCTGTTTTTCCGTGGGACAGATGAGGGAGACTTTTTAACCTCAACCTAAAATTGGCTTGCATGGAGAGTTGAAGCCACTACTTGAGCACTGGCTCTATGTAAGGAACTCAGCTCCCTCGTTACCTGTTGGCAATCACGATGAGTAATTCTGAGAGCTCCCTCGGCTTTGAGAACATGGGCATATGATCAGCTCCCTGCAATCCCATGACTTCTGTGCCGGGGTTCCATGAGGCCATCAGACGCTGCATCTCCGCCAGCTTCCACTCGTCCTCCTCGGCCACGACGTACACGCGCCTCACTGCTCCGTATCTCTCCGACGTCAGGACGTCCCCGTTCATGGTCTCGTCATTCAGGAACCGCCGTGACGGCCTCACCATCGCAATTCCCAGGGTCAGAGCCTGCATTATATTGCACCATACTGAACATCAGAGGAAGTAAGGAGAAATTGAGGATCAAACGGCCACTGTGAAGATACATACCTCAGGAGGGCTGAGCTGATACACTCTCCGTGCCATGTACTTTGGTCCAAACAGAAACGTCTTATCCGGATTCCGGGGATCACCGGTGGTTCCGAGCGTGCAATCCATGAAAAAATCTGGCCCTTTCCCTTGCGACAGCTAACAGTTTCGGACAATCGTTAATGGTCAGTAATAACAAAACACAGAAGCTAATTTGCATTTGCGTACACGGGATTTCCGAGTTGGTACCTGCTTGAACGCGTAGGTCATGGGCTTCCCTGCAGCGGGCATGGTGGCCGTGACGAACACGGCGACGGCGACTTTCTCCGGGTACCTCTCCATGGCCAGCGCGAGGCTCTGACCACCAAAGCTGTGGGCGACGAGGACCGCCTTCTCGCCCTCCGGCAGCGCGGCCACCGCGTCCAGCAGCGGCCGGCTGTACTCCTCGAAGGACGCCACCTCCTCGCCGCGCCCGGGCCTAGCGCCGCACCCGGCCATGTCGAGCGCCGTGACTCGGTGGCCGGCGGCCTCCAGGGCGGTGACTACCCTGTACCAGGACCACGCGCCGTGACACACGCCGTGGATCAGGACGAAGTGGTGTTGCTGCGGCTTGCCGCCCTCCATCTCCGAGCTCATGGACAAACTCGATCAAAGTCTGCGTGTAAAAATCAGTGGAACCATATACGCGCAGCGTTGTTGCGTCTCTCTCTCTCTCTCGCAGCCTATCGATCTCCTTTGTTCCAAAACCGGTCGGTTAACCGGTTACCGATCGCCGACTCTTCAAATCAATTTTTGTCCGATTAACCAGCCGATTATTCTGGTTTTTTAGTTAACCGGTGAACCAGTCCCAATCAGTTTTACCGGTTCATACGGTTATGTAAATCCTGGTTCCAACAAATCGCACGGCGCGGCATACAGAAACGTTACCTATGACCTGATCTTGTCTATCACTGGGTTCTCTCTTCACAAGAAAAATCCTTCCTTGTCTTGGGAATAATCTAAGCTTCTGTGATTCGGAGATTCCCCTCGATCTCCGGTTACGTGTATTCCCTTAACTATCCATTTGGCGGCTGTCACATCAGGCCCTTGTTTAGGTTCCGCTAATTAAGAATGCTAAAAGGCGGCAGAAATTGGTTTCAGCATAAATCACAGTTCCTACCACGACATTTTTTTCCTGATCAAGGATCACTTGGGGCGTGATTGGTTATCGGATGAGCTCAGCCTAGCTCGCACCACGGGTGCAGGCTCCCGCCGGCCAGGCTAACCAGATGCAGTATCCATTTGTTTGGTTTGCTTCTCTGTTCAGTTTGGCTACTCAGAAACAATGACTGGTTGTCTGTTTCCTGCTCAGCTAGTTCACTTTTTCTCTCACAGCATGTTTCTCCATGCGCTCCACTTGCATCACGCGAACCAGGCTGCGGGGAAACGAAGAAATTTTTCACATCCGGGGAGCCTGGCTCATAGGTGCCTGTTGCATCTCGAGAGCCTAGCTCAATAGCTGGTGCAGGAATCTAATCACACGTAAGTTGCATCAGCTGAGCCTGGATGGGATTGGATGCAAGCAACCAATCACGTCCTTGCTGTCATCCACTAGAA
The DNA here is from genome assembly GCA_030378355.1 of Eleusine indica. NCBI lineage: Eukaryota > Viridiplantae > Streptophyta > Magnoliopsida > Poales > Poaceae > Eleusine > Eleusine indica. The sequence goes on along the minus strand of CM059501.1, from coordinate 42,576,616 downwards.
TCCACTAAGTGGTGCATTTGAAAATTACTCGAACTTTTCTTTTATGTTGTTGCCTTTATTTAATTAATTTACTGTGACAAAGGCCTTCGCAATGTCCACCTGGAGCAAAACGCATGAACCTCTTGCGGGCATGGACCAGCTTGGCGGTTAATTGAACTTTGCGGAAAACACTATAGATCTGATGCACTTTGATGAATGCGCTTTGATTCGGCTTAACCAGGAGATCTGGTTTAGAGCATCTCTAGTATAGGCTCCTACTTGATCCTCGACTATATTTTTTTGTAAATCCATACAAAAAATACTCTTTAATGGAACTCAATTATTATAAATAATTTGACATTCTTCGACATTTCAGTTTTTTTGCAAATAAAAGAAATATGTCGTAGTATAGTATCAGTGTATCATATCACGACAAGTAAATTTGTACGGAAATTGCGCATTTAGGTCCGGATGGTTCGCAAGAAGCCGACACAAGGGAGTTATACTGGCTCGGGGGAACCCCTACGTCCAGTTTAGGCTGCTCATGTTACTTGCAATGGAGTTATACAAGGGAGGTAAAACAATAGCGAGAGAGAAACAGACTCCAAGTCTCTGTGCGTAAGAGTGTGTGCGTGTGTTGAAAAGATTACCCTGAAGAAGAAGAAGAAAGAAGAAGAAGGCCTTCCCTTTTATACTCTAGGGTGCTAGACCTTTTTACAGAGAGAAAGAGGAGGACAAAAATATGTGTGGAGTCGGCGGAGCCGGTGAAGGAGGGGGTCAAAGGCGTGGCCTCCGGTTGTCATCGACCCTACCATCATTCAAATCCTGTCGTTGCGTACTATCGAGTCGTGGCGTCACGTCAGGACTATCCGTTGGCATGTCCTCCATCGACACTATTGGGAGTGTCGGAAGCGTGGCGTGCTTACGCCGCCGAACTGTGTGGTGAGGCATGCGATCACGTCTTGCAGGACGATGATGGCGCTTAGGATAGGCTTACAGAGTGATTCGACTCTCTGTCACCGTAGTTGCACGCCCGACATGACTTTTAAGGCACACTAGAGGGTGGTTGTTGACTCCCCGTCGTGCTCGGCCCCTGTTGCTGAGGGTCGAGTGTGCCTGGCGATTAGGGTCGACCCTCTATTGGGAGTTAGGCCCCATGTCGTGCTACACTTGTTAAGTTACCGGTGACTTTAATGCTTGTTAATCATGATGGTTACGTTGGGTTTCCCCTTCAGTCACTCCAGCGCGGTGCGACATGGTCGCATCCGGTTCTGTCTGAGTGATCTGGACCACTTGACAAGAGCTGGCGGCCGCGCTTGAAGTCAGCTGCACTATGCGTGCGCCAAGATTATACGCGCAGTGTTAATGATTTTATTCTTTTGGTTGTTCAACCCCGATCGTGATGGTCGAGCAAGGCGGAGGTCTTTCCACCCTTCTCGCTAAGGTCGAGTGCGGGGGCGGCGCGCTCGTCCCCGACCGTGGATATCGAGCGGAGCTAGGTGGACTTGGGCCATCTTGCATAGGGTCTGACGCAGCTCACCTGGTCCAACTGAGCCTGAAGGCTTACGTTTCTTGGGTTATCAGATCATTGCCATGTGTCATCGCTATTATCTATCCCCGACATATAGAATTTACGACTTTCAGACGATGAACGCCTATTCATTGTTGAATGTCCGTTATAAAAAATATTCAACAACGTTCCTATTATTTTTCGTCACACCCATTTAGCATTTTAGACCAGACACATTTCATTTTGAGCCAGGTTCATATTCTGTTGTGGGCCCGGCTCGTTTTATGTTCTGTGCCAGCCCAATTTGTATCTAGGCTATGCCCATTATGTATTCCAGGCCATACCCATTTCATACTGTGGCCCAGGTCCCTTTCGTGTTTTGTCTATGCTCATTTAATTTCAATCCGCAATAAACAGCCAGAATCAAATGTCCAAATCATAATTCACACCATAATTAGAATAAATATTTATGTCCCTTTAGTGAGATCAAGCAATATTCTATTGGGTCAACCTGTTCAATAATGAATTGAAAATATATGCATCTAGGCAAAAAAAAACCAATAACCTATAGGTTCGACCAGCATTCTGAATGACAGCAGAAGTTTCCCCGCACCAAGATCTACAGCCGCAGACCAATTCCCCGTGGATTTCGCAGCCCACAACAATGGACCCCCGCCTCCTCTGACCTCAGCCGCCCGGACGAGTCCCTCTTTGCCGCGCGACCCGACTCGCGCTCTACCCGCTCCTCGTCTTTTGCTCCTGCACCGTTGTCGGTCCCACATGAATGGAGGCCACCGCGCTCGAGTGGTCCGCCTGCGCCTTCGCGTCGGCGTTGCCAGGGGGGCGCCTTCCCCACACCTACTCCGCCTCGGGCACCCTCTCGCAGATGGAGGCGGCCTACTTCTGGCTGATGCGACGGTGTTGGAGGAGGACGGGTAGGGAGTACTATGGGCCTCAGCATCATCGTAGCCAGGGAAGGCAGGGACTCGTTGCTGCTAGTTGACCGGACAGAAGCGTCAGGCCGCATCCCCCCCTTTCACTGATGACGGCCGCCGTCCCTGCGCTACCAGACTTCGACGCCGTACCCGGCGCCATCACCACTCGCCACATGCCCCCACCACCACCTGCCACCAACACTGGTAGTGATACGCTGCCCCCACCCACCGTTGCCGCCCACCATGCCGCCGCCACGCTAAGCACTCGGGCCTCAACGCCCCCACTGACGACCCCGCCCACCATCCTCCTGCCACCGCCGGCCACGACATTGCCATTGCCGCCGCATCGGCCCACGGCCCACAGCCTGATCGTGGCCACCACCTCCCTCCCACACACAACCTCCTATATGGCCTCACAGCACAGAGCTCCCCTGGCAACCCGAACCCCATAAAGGGATTCTCGGGCTGCCGGTTGTGCCCGCCAGTGAGGAGGAAGAGGGAGGGGGAGGTGGGGTGTGCGGCATGAGGTTAGGTTCTGAGTAACCGGACCTAATGAATCCTGAGGGAAGGCGACACATACTCCTCTAGTCATGTGAGTCGTGCCACATTTGGCCACCTCCGAACCACAGCCGCCTCTGACACTTCTTCTTGGTCGTGAAGTTCTTTGGCATCAAGGATGAATTCGAAGGTCGAGCATCGGGGCGGGTGTGATAAGGCCTAGGGCGGTGGGCTCGGGCAGGGCCGCAGTACGCTTCAGGCATGGCGGCAGGGCCAGAGCATCATTGGTGGCACCGTGACACAAAAGATCGAGCGCAGATAGATGCCAAACATTTTAGTCGCTGACAGGCAGGTCCCACCCATCAGGAAAAAAAGTAAGGGATTGGGTTCTATTTGCCACTAGAGTTTGGAGAACGTTTGGGGCTCTAATTTACAGGCCCGGTTGGAGTTGCTCTTAGATGACATGTGGTTGGCAAACCCCTTGGAGAACAGTTTGTTGAAACTAAATTGAACGATCCTTGATGTCATCCACCACCTTCTTCTTCCGCACCAGGGAATGTAAAATTTTTGTGTCCTATGCTACTAAGGGTCTGTTTGGTTGTGCTTTTTTTGACTTTGGCTTTCTAAAAAAGTCAAAAAGCCAACCAAATGGGTAGGCAAATAAAAGTTACTTTCAGCAAAAGCAGCTTTTTACTCAGTACAAATGCCACAACACCTCTAGTGGTGCTTTCTTCGGCTGTAGGAAAGCTAACTTCAAAGAAATTACCCACTTGCTACCACTTATTAAGTGACCGATTTGTTTTTCTTCTTTCGTTAATTCGCTCCACCATGGGCATCGACGCTCGCATCCGACACGAGTGAGTAGGAAGCACAGCACCGACCACGGGGAAGGAGGCGGTGCGGCACCGGGCGTAGTGGAGGAGGTGTCGATGTCAGACGCGAGGAAGGAGGAGGTGGAGGAATCGCAGTGCCGAGCGTGAGGAGGGGGTGGCAGCGTGGCACCGAGCGTGAGGCGCTCGGCGGTGGCATGACGCTGAGCACGAGGGGGAGGAGGCAGCGCAACGCCGAGCACGAGGGGGAGGAGGCATCGTAGTGCCTAGCACGAGGAGGAGGCGGCAGTGCCATGCCGCGCACGAGGGGGAAGAAGCAGCGCCGCGTGGCACCTAGTCCGAGTGGGACGAGGCGGCGTGGCGTCGAACATGAGGGGGATGAGGTGGCACGACGCCGAGCACGGGGGAGGCAGCAGCGGGACCGGGCATGGCCATGAGGGAGAGGAGGTGGTGGCGTCATACTCGCGTCGAGCCTGGAGAGAGAGATGTGTAACAAAGAAGGAGGTGACAAGCCGGGTCCACGGATTGGTGAGAGAAAAAGATAACTGAATAATGACCAGTGTGAATGCAATGTGGGGTCTATTTGACCGTTCTAATAAAAGTCACAGCTTGTTAACCAAATGGCTTTCGACTTTTCTCACAGCTGATATCTCACAGCAGCTCAGCCCACAACAGTTTTTTCTCACAGCCACTGCCAACCAAACACACCCTAAAGCTAGCTAGCTGTGGAATTTCTCTAAGAAAGTTCGACTCTACACTCAACTGAAACTGAAATGGTACTTGTTCATGAAACTAGATTGTTCTGTCTGTGCAGTTGCACGGGCTAGCACACAAATAACTTTCAAATATTTCAGTAGTGTACTATGATATGACATGTTGCTCTGTAATCAACTATTCATTAGTATAATTTTGGAATAATATTTCCAGTATATGATGAAAGACAGAGTATGGCCTGTTGATGCAGTAACAATATGAATCTTTTTCTTTGAAAAAACAATATGCCAGAGCATATTGAATCAACCTATGCTAAATTAACTATCCAATACTTTTTTGGTGCAAGATTGTTCTTTCACTTCAATGAAACATATGCATTTCAATTTTGAGTCTAATTAAAAGGAGCATTTGTGGATGAGTCCGTAGATTTTAAATCTGATTGTCCTCAGATAGACGTTCATTCATGAATGTAAGACCCTGAAAATTGGTCATTTAAAATATACCTCACAAATCATTTTGTCGAGACTTGATCTCGGTAATATATTTATAGGGCTACGTCGAGACTAAGAACTATGATGGTTGCAAAAGACGTCAAGTTATATAGGTTCGGGCCCTCTCGATGAGTGTAAAAACCCTACGTCCTGTGTTCTGTGGATCGTATTGCTTGTAATGTTGTGTTCCCGATGGGGATTCCCTGCCGTCTTATATATCCGGTCGGCAGGGGGTACATGAAGAGTCCTACTCGTAGTCTACAAGGATTTACATAGAAAGTCTATCTCTAATTGCCTTGCGTTACAAGCCGACTCGGTCGGTTCCCTTATTGATGAGGTACCCGGTCGGTTACCAACTTAGGCGTATTTATGGATACCCGGAAGGTAAGTATTCCACAGCAGCCTCTGAGTGCTTTCTGATTTTGAGCTGTGACTTGTAGAGTGATCTTCAATGTTGATGCGAATAGGTCATAAATTAGGAAGACCTCAGGATCAAAATTCCTAATGAATCTGGTGCGCTGACTAGGTGCACCTGATCAGGTGTAGCCCCCGACTCTTGTATAATTTGAAGACTAACAAATAATGCAAGAGTCTAATAATATTAGCTCTTAATATTTTGTTTTATAAATTCAACCCAAACCATCAAGCTCGAGCTGATAATCCTCTGATCATCAAACCAAAGGATCAGTCTATATGACATCAATCACGCCGACCGATTTGAAGTTATGCCGAGTGATTTACACTCTTATCCGAGTAACTTATAGACCCACAATTCCATGACATCAATCATGTGGTAATCTATATGCAAACTTATATGACATCAATCATATAATAAATAAGCTAAATGACATCAATCATTCTAGTCTTTTTTAAGAAATTATTGCTCGGATTAAAACAAGCCCAATGTTGATAATTACTTTATTGACTTCAATCAACAAAGTGCCTGTGAATTTGAACTCATACGACCATCAATTCCTCTTGCTATATGATCTTCAAATCATATAGATATGGGATGTATATACTTTTTAAATGGATATTCTATTGCTTCCCATCAAAGAAGCCTTCGAGATTAAGTTCTCAGGATTTATAGCATCAATTCTTTTTTAAAGAATAATGCCTCACCATTTTTTGTAAGCGGAAAAGCCTGGCACTGTACGGCCCACCAAAGCCCATGGGGACCTCCAAGACTAGGTCAAAAAGGCAAAGGTATAAAAAGGGCAGAGGGTTGTTGACTCCAAGTCCACGCCGCCATTTCGCACGCAGTACTTCGTCTTCTTTGCGCCTCCCCTGTTTCCGCGACTCCTCTGCTTCAAAGCTAGGGTTAGCCTTTTTCCCCGCCGCCACAGGCCTTCTTCCACAGCAAGCTTTCAACTCCTACTAGGGTTAGCTCCCTTCCTCCAGATCCAGTGCGTCATTTCTTCATCAACAATGTCTTGCAAGTGCTTGATCCTCCAAACTCCACTCTGCGTCGGTCACGACCGTCAAAGATGTTCGAAGGAGAAATTATTCAGGATCACCTCTTGATAGCGAAGGCATACATTGTGGGCACTATGCGGGCCCGAGTAAGCTTCGGTCATTCTGATTGTTTCTGATGCGCTTTTTGACAGACAGATCATTTCATATGCCATCTTCATGTTTTTGTAGGTTTTGGACATTTTTGTGTCACACCCTCCGCTCCCTCCAGCCAATTCTGAGGGACTGGACTATGTTGAGAAGCCATCGCAGACCGATGCTGGTGGTTCGAGCTCATCAGTGAGCGCGCGACCGTCCATAGGGGCCGTCGCAGGCATCACTTCCTCATCTCCAATCAACTTGCCTTCCCCAAACCGACAAGTGAAGTCGACTGGCCATCATCATTGGTAGTACGTGGGAAACAAAGATGATGACGAGGAGGAGTTCCCCCAAAACACTCGTCTGCCAACCCCTGCACACTCCGACCAACCATCAAGCCGGTCGGAGCCCCCGAGCAAAACATCGAGTGATGCAGAAGTGGCTAAGAAGAGGAAGGAGACTGACTCATAGACCACTTCTTCAAAGAAGAGAGTCTACCGAATCAAAATCAAACAAGCCTCAAGGTAACCTTCTTTGCATTTTTGATTCTTCATCTCTGTAGTTAATAACCACGTTTTAGTTTTTAATGTTATACTCTTCGGTGATCATAGCGGTCGGTCGAGCGATGTTCAAAGTGCCCAAGGGTTTGAAGACACCCGGTCAGCTCCTACTCCTTGTCCGGACTTGCCTCGGCCAGTCCGCACACCATCAAGTCCACCGACCGAGCCAAGGAAGTCCCCCAAAGCTCTAGCTCCTACACCAATGCCAGCACCGACTCCTCAGATCGTCAATCCTTCCCGACCGTTGTTTCTTCCCCTCTTGAAAGGGTAAGGCCGTGTTGGTCAAAGATTCATTGGGCCGGCTTGAAGTCGAAGATATGGAAATTTTCCATCAACACCGGGAGGCCAACAAGGTACATCAATACCAAATTTCTTCTTTTCTTGTACTTAATACTTCATCTAACCATGCCCTCCTTCTCATTCAGAAAATGTATTCTCTTGTAGAGAGGAAGCAGGTCAGGATTGAGTATCTTAAAGCCGAAACTTTTGGTATGCTCTATATTCTTTTTCCATATTAAATCTCTTCTTCAAGATATTGACTTGTTGTTGGTATCTTGCTAGTTACCGGTGAGCAGCTCTCCCTGGCCAAGAGACAGACTGAAAGGCTACAGACCAATCATAAGGAGGTGACCAAAGCTCTAGAGCAGAGTCGTGCTGATGTCATTGGTAAGATCGCATACCAACTTTCATTTGCTTTTTGCGCACTCTATCGCTAAAGATTTTATATGTGTCTTTAGCTCGCGATCCAAAAGTCACCGACGTGGAGAAGTTGACTTCAAACTAGCAGAGATTCTTGGATGCTCTGAATGCTGAGAAGGATAACCTCTCCAAGTCGGTTGGAGAGCAAAGCACCGAAATCACTCGGCTAAAGAAGAAACTAGAGGAGGCTGAAAAGAAGATAGAGGAGGCCAAGAGCATCTCCAAATATTTCAAATGTAATCTTGCCAATAAGCTCTCCATCGTGTCTTCATTATTTCCCTTGTCGACTTCAGATTTTGATACTCTAAAAATCCTTTCCAGCATTGTCTTATGGCGCTCGGAAAGCATTAGATTATATCCATGCTAACCAAGTGGAGAAGACCGGTCACTCCTTGAAGTATCTGCTGGAGCATGCATCGGAGGCAATTGTTAACAATACCCAGAGGGTGGCGACCGAGGCCGGGAGCCAAGTGCTGACTATTTGCAAGTCTTGGTCTCCTGCATTGCCATTGGATAATATCAAGTAGGGCTTCAACTTAGATTTGACAATAGACCAATGCCAATTGCTTATGGACTCAATGCTGGAAACCTCCCATGCCTTGGTTGGCAATGTAGAGGTTGATCCAATCGCACCAACTCCTCCAGCATCTCCAGAAGTAGAATTACAGGATGAAGCCTCCTCTCCTTCAAAGGAGTTGTAATATCTATAATATTAGAAAACATTAGTAGTATTTATGTAGAAAGACAATATTATCTTCATGTAAATAATAATTTTTGTGCTTGCTTAACTCATAAACAAGTTAAAAGATCAACAAAATAGTCATAAGGCAATCTCCTGCTACTTAAGGCGAAACCATCAGTTCTTAGCTACATTATCGCTTTAGTACTTAGATCTTTTCACCATAAGTCTTAGAGATAAAAAAAAGAAGTTGCATCGGTCTGCCTTAGCATATTAGGTTGTAATTCATAATTGCGTTAACAAGCAGAATCAACCAATCGACACATGACCTCTCGCTCTTTGGCTCTGGGTTTAGTGTAGTGGCAGTCTGTTATGCAGCATAAATTGTATAACCATGCTGCTCAAGCGTTAGACCAAAAATCATAAGACCGTGTCAAAATATGAGAAATCGGTCGGACAAAATCCAAAACCAGAATTTATCAAGGTTAAGGAGCAATGGGACATTATTACTAGCCCCCTGGCTCGATTGTTTAATAAGATAGATTAAAGAATCAAGACAAATAAGAATGAAAATCATCAATAAATCTTTCATCAAAAAGACTGAAGTTTCATTCACTAATAATGTATGAGAATACAAAAGATAGACTAAGTCTAAAAACCACTAGCTGATTTATGTTCCACAAGTTTGGTATGTCATCGCCGTCTACATACATCAGTCGATAAGATCCTGGCCGAGTGACTTCTTTGACCATATAAGGTCCTTCCCATTTAGGGAAAAGCTTGTGCTGATTTATAGTTGCTTGCACTAAGTGCAGCACTATATTCCCAACATGAAACTGGCGACTGCGTACGTTCTTATCATAATAACATCGCAGACCTTGTTGATATACTGCCGATCGACTGCCGCAATCAAATCAATCTCTCGACTCTCCTTAGAAAGCTTCTCGTCGTATCCCTTGACTCAAGTTGATATGAGGTTTACCTCGGTCGGCAACATAGCCTCGGAGCCGTAGACCAATGAGAAAGGTGACTGGCCAATAGCCCGACTGACGTTAGTACCCAGCCCCTAGAGAACTAAAGGCAGCTCTCGTACCCACCGACCGGCATAAGTTTTGAGCCTGTCAAGTATCCGGGGCTTCAACCCTTGAAGAATCATACCGTTGGTCCGTTCAACCTACCCATTGCTTTGAGGATGAGCCACTAATGCAAAGTGGATTTTTTAACCCATCTCATCGGCAAAGTCACGAAATTCCTCAGATGTAAACTGAGTACCATTATTTGTGATGATATCATGAGGGACTCCAAACCGAGTGAAGACATCCTTGACAAACTCGACCGCTTTCTTTGAAGTTATTTTGCCAACCGGCTCGCTTTGATCCATTTGGTGAATTTGTCAATAGCAACAAACAAATGAGTGAACTCGCCTGGCGCTTTCTTGAAAGGACCGACAATATCAAGCCCCCAGATTGCAAAGGGCCAAGTCATGGGTATCATCTGAAGTTGATGTGAAGGCACATGTGTCTGCTGAGCAAAGAATTGATAGCCTTCACACTTCCGAATGACCTGGTGTGCATCTTCAAAAAACATAGGCCAATAGAACCCTTGCCGGATAGCCTTGCCGACCAATGTCTTGGAAGCTGCATGATTGCCACATACTCCTGAATGGATTTCTTCCATCAACATCTTGCCTTCTGGTATTGAGATGCATCGCATCAAGATGTTCGATCCTTCTCTTCTATAAAGAAGATTGTCCACCATCAAGTATCGTCGACATTTAGCTTTCAACATCTGCTGCTCATTAGGATCCGGAGGCAGCATACCCTTGCTCAAAAATTGGACAATCGGGTCGCGCCAGTCGGTCTCTAAATCGACATCACTTACGGGCTCAGCAACATCGGTCACCAAGACATCAGACCAAGGAGAAATAGTAGGGGAATCCAGGGTGTGTAAGAAAATACCGAGTGAGATAATCGATCGAGACTATCCCATCTTGGCTAATTCATCAGCCGCTTGATTGTTATCCCGAAGAATATGCGTGAACGTTAGTCCATCGAATTTGTCTTCGTGCTTCCTTACTTCTTGGCAGTAAGCACTCATATTGTCATCCACATAGTTCCAATCCTTAGTGACCATGTTAATGACCAGAGCCGAATCACCAAATATGTCAAGACGTCGAATGCCGAGCGAGATAGCAATGCGCAGACCATGTAGAAGAGCTTCATATTCTGCAGCGTTATTAGACACACGAAACATGATCTGGAGAACGTATCGTAATTTCTCTCCTGTAGGTGAGATGAACACAATTCCTGCACCAGCTCTAGGTAACTGGAGGGATCCATCAAAGTACATTTTCTAGTATTCGATATCTTACAGTGCAGACGGCATTTGAATCTCTGTCCACTAGGAAATGAAGTCGACCAATGCCTATCCTTTGATTGCCGAGCGAGGTGCAAACGTGATGGTGTACTGACCAAAGCTCGACTGCCCATTAGCAATCTTTCCTTCTGCTTCTCGGTTGTGAAGGACTGCGCCGAGTGCAAAGGATGTTTAAACTTTGATAGGATGAGCTTGAAAGTACTGCTTCAACTTCCTTGAGGTGATCAGGAGCGCGTATAGCAGCTTCAAGATCTGATGATATCGTGTTTTGGAGGCACCAAAAACCTCACTAACAAAGTAGACCAGGTGTTGTACTTTTTGTATATGACCCTCTTCCTCTCGGTCAACTGTTTAAACAGTACTCACAACTTGAGTTGTGGCCGATATGTAGAGTTGAAGCTTTTCTTGTGGCTCCGAAGGCACCAAGACTAGAATATTAGTGAGGTGGTTCTTCAATTCATCCAATGCCAATTGCGTCACCACCGTCCAAACGAAGTCATCCTCCTCCTTGAGCAATTTAAAGAGTGGCAGACCCCTAACTCCCAGTCGGAAAATAAAGCAACTCAGGGATGTCATGCGTCCGGTCAGCTTCTGAACATCCCTCTGAGAATTGGGTGGCCCCATATCAAGGATCGCCTTGATTTTATCCAGGTTAGCCTCTATGCCTCGTTTCGAAATGATGTAAACGAGCAGCTTTCCCGAAGGAACCCTAAATACACACTTTTTAGGATTCAGCTTCCTCGAGTAACGTCTCAAGTTGTCGAACGTCTCTGCCAGGTCAGAGAGAAGCTCTTCGACGCTCCGAGTCTTTACCTTTATGTCATCTACATATGTTTCTGCATTCTGACCGATCTGAGCTTCGAGGCAGCGTTGAATACCATGTTGGTAAGTCACGCCAGCATTTTTCAGACCGAACGGCATGGTACTATAGTAGTAGGCGCCAAAAGGAGTTATAAAGGAAGTCTTGATTTCATCTTCGACTTTCCATGGGATCCGGGGATAGCCTGAATAGGTATCCAAAAAGCTTAAAAGCTCACACCCGGCTGTTGAGTCTACGATTTGATTGATACATGGTAGAGCGAAGGGGTCTTTAGGACAGACCTTGTTCAAGTTAGTATAATCCAATCATATCCGTCACTCTCTATTCTTCTTAGGTACAAGGAGTGGGTTTGCCAGCCAATCGGGATGGTACAGCTCCTTTATAAACTTTGCGTCTAATAACCTAGCTATCTCCTTCTTCATGGTGTCCTTGTGATCTTGTGCGAATCTTCTAAGCCTTTGCCTGACAGGGGTGGCCCCTAGGAGGCACCCTCAACTCGTGCTCAATCTTTTCCCTAGGAAATCCCAGCATGTCAGAAGTTTTCCATGCAAAGATGTCCCTATATTCCTGGAGGAAAAGGGTGAGTGCGAGTTCCTATTTCTCATCAAGGTCGGCCCCTGCGTAAGTAACCTTATCAGGGTCTTCTGGGTCAAGCGCGATCTCCTTGTTAGGGACGTCATCCTTATTTATCTTGTCTTTGGTAGACTTCTTCATGGGGATCTCCGCATAGGTCTGCTCCTTGTTGCCGACTGCCTTCTGGATCTCGAGTGGGTCGGACATCATCAACTGTTGGTCGACCATCTCGCAGCTTTGTACATTGCAATCAAAAGAATTCCGAAGATCCGAGTGGAGGGAGATTATTCCTTTGGGGCCTGGCATCTTGAGGGTGAGGTATGAGTAGTGTGGGATCGCCATGAACTTCACCATCGCGGGTCTGTCGAGGATAGCATGGTATGCTGACTCGAAGTTGGCCACCTGGAAGAGAATGCGCTCAGTCCTGAAGTTCTCACGGCTTTCAAAGGTAAAAGGCAGAACAATCTGTCCAATGGGAACTGAGGTCTTGCCGGGCACGATCCTATGGAAGGGTGAGGGACTCGACTGGAGGTCATTGACGGACAAGCCTGGCTCCGTGAGGGTCTTGGTGAAGATCAAGTCTAGACTGCTTCCTCCGTCGATGAGTACTTTGTTGAATTTGACCTTATTTATCGTGGCTGTGAGTACCAACGGGTAGCGACCTGGCTTGGGCAGGTGCCTGGGGTGATCCGACCGATCAAATGTGATCGGTATTTCAGACCACCTCATGTAACTGGGCGCAGCAGGCTCTACGGAGTTAATCTCATGTAGTTCTAGTTTCTGCTTGCGTTTGGACACGTAGGCATCCGGGCCTCCGATGATGAAGTTGACTTCCTTCCGGGGCTCCTGGAACTCTCCTTCTTCGTCCTTGTTGTCACTGCCTTTGGCCTTGTCTTTGCCATTGCGTCTTGGCGGATCCTTGGCCACCTTGAGTGCGGCAGTCGCGAAGCTCTTCAGTCGGTAACAGTCCTTTGCTTTGTGGTTCCCCTTTGGGTGCCATAGGCACGGGCCACTTAGCAAGTCGTCCACGGTCTGTTGGTTCGTCCGAGGGTTCTTCTGGGATCGATCTACTGCAGCAACCATGTTGTCAGACTTCCATTTCTTGTCCTTCTTGGAGGACTTCGGCTTGTCCGAGCGTTTCTCCTTGCCTTTGCCGCGGATGTCATCCAGCGCCGACTCGCTCGATGCGAACTTATCAGCAATCTCGAAGCACTCTTGAGCGGTCAACTTGAGGTCATGATTCCTCCGACCGATCTCCTGAACCAGGTCATCGCTACGTAAGCCTCCTTGGAAAGCTGCGATGATCTGCTGATCTGGAACATTAGGGATCTCAGTCTTCTTGGTGCAGAATCGCTTGATGTTGTCGCGTAGGGGCTCGTCAAATTTCTGCTTAATCCGAGTGAGGTCAAAGTGATTGCCCGGACGATTGCAGGTAGCTTGGAAACTTTCTATAAGCTTCTTATTGAGGTCTCCCTAAGAGGTGACTGTTTTCTTCGGGAGAGATGTAAGCCAAATCCGAACGGCCGGATCAAGGCAAACCATTAGGTAATTGGCCATTACGTAGGTACCCCCCCCTTCGGCTGACCGAATTGCCGTAGTGTATAGCTGAAGCCACTCTCGGGGGTTGGTCTGACCATCGTATTTTTCAATGGGAGCCGGCTTGAATCCTTTCGGCCACCGAGCTCTGTGAAGCTCAGTTATATAGACCAACATCGTCATCATGGTGACGACGTCAGTTGTCCCCATCGTGACTCTCGCGCGGGTCCCGATCGTCACGTCGACGTCGATCGTCGTGGTTGTTTCATGGAGGTGGATCGTGTCAGTCTTCCCGTCGGTTATCAATTCTCCGATCGCGGCTCTCCTCCTTGTAGCGTCGTTCGTCCCGAGCCCACTCCTCGTAGTGGGAGTTGATGGTGTCCTGACCGTCACGGATGCTAAGGGAATTTATTAGATCCTCATGCCTTCGTTGACCGTGTGAGGTAGCATGACTGGAACTTGCCACCGGTTGTGGTTTGCCCTTGGCCGCATCTTGGGCTGCAGCAGCCTTGAGCATAGCCAATGCCTTATGCATCGAGGAGGTCTGATATGCTACGTCAGCCATCAAGCTGTCGAGCAATGTTTTAGCCCCAGTGATGTTGTTTTGTGGGGTGTCGTAGACCTTGACACCGTCCACTTCAATCTCGGGTCCAAGGTCTAGTCATCGTGCGAGGCGGGATCCACGCGATCCTCTTGGTCGACGGCGATGTCCTTTCGACGGGTTGTTGTCTTGGGGTTTTTTTTCCCTATGGCCTTCTTTTGCGTGTTCTTCTATGCATCCATGTTCTTCATGACCGTCTTCACGATCACCCTCCTTATCGTTGTCCTCTGATGGATTCTCCTCTATATCGACCATGTTCACGGTCAGAGGGTATAAATAGGCAGATCTGACTAAATCCTCATCAAAGGAGCGGTTTGACTTTGAGTCATACCCAAAGGATAGATCTGTTCCATCGAATCCGAGTGGGACCAACGCTGGGATTGATGGTGAAGTCGAGCGATCCGAAGGAGTTCTTGAAGTCTGGCGAGTACTGGATGTTGGGAGTTTCGGCCATCGTAGTGGACAGAGAATCCTGGCGAGCCTTGTCCCCTTTCTGGCGCGCCAACTATCAAGACTTGATCTCGGCAATATATTTATAGGGCTACGTCGAGACTAAGAACTATGATGGTTGCAAAAGACGCCGAGTTATACAGGTTCGAGCCCTCTCAATGAGAGTAAAAATCCTACGTCCTGTGTTCTGTGGATCGTATTGCTTGTAATATTCTGTTCCCGATGGGGGGTTCTCTGCCGCCTTATATATCTAGTTGGCAGGGGGTACATGAAAGAGTCCTACTTGTAATCTACAAGGATTTACATAGAAAGTCTATCTCTATTTGCCTTGCGCTCCAAGCCGACTCGGTCGGTTCCATTATTGATGAGGTACCCGGTCGGTTACCAACTTAGGCGTATCTATGGATACCTGAAAGGTAAGTATTCCACACATTTTATGCAATTTAAAAGAAAACCATTTGGAATAGAAAGGGAAAATAAACCTTAATTAAACTAAGAGACAACCAATTTCAAAATCCTAAAACTTGGGACATGACAAGTGCCTACTTTATTTCCTCAGATTTTTATTTAAATTCTTTGTCGAAAGTTTGCATTGTTTGAATTTGAAGGACCGAGAAGGCGACTAGAGGGGGGGGGGGGGTGAATAGGATCTAACAAAAATTCTTCACAAGAACTTGGCCTATGATCCAATTTCAACCCGAGCCAACCTCAAAATGGATCACCAAGATTACACACACCAACTTGTGATGTGCTAACCCTAGAAGTGATCAACAACAGCAGCGGGACACAGCGAAAACAAAGGAGAGCAGCAAAGACTCAACACTGTCAAAGAACGGACTCAAAACAGGTCACTGGACAATCATCGACAATGCCTACCATCAGTAGTGCCGATCTTATCGTCGGTAGTGCCGATTGACATCGGAAAGAAAACAAAATTCCTAGTCAGGACATCGGCAGTGCCGGTCTGGATTTTGACTCACGCACCAACAATGCCGACACAAAGATAGGCAGTCCCAATCAGAGCATCAGCAGTGCCGATCAAATCGTCGGTAGTGTCGATTGACAATAGAAAGAAGACAAAATTCCCTATTAGGGCATCGTTAGTGCCGATCCAGATTTTCCTTCCTGCACCAGCAGTGCTGATGGAAAGATCGGCAGTGCCGATCGACCCTCGACAGAACTGAAATTAGTTCGGGATTAGGCAAGAACTTGACCAAAACCTAATCAAACGAACTCCAAATCATGCGATTTTTGGACCAGGTAATCCTCAACACATCATGACCCTACTCTAACAAGATCCACTCAAATAGCGCAAGGAATCATCACGAATTTCAGATCTTGTGCCAAGAATACCAAAAAGGGGAAACTTGAGAAAACTTTCAAATCGAAGGTGCTAGAGCTCTTGAGTCAGTGAAGGACCAATATAGGATTGTTTTAGATTATCATAGCACCAAGATCCCCTATGAAATCTGCCCAAAAACTTGCCCAAAAATGACATAAAAAATTCCCATGAAAATAGCTCGGAGAATAGAGAAAAAAAAGAAATTCAGGATTTAGGGAGAGAGCAAGAACTTGAGGACGAATTTGAATCTCATATCATTGATTCATCAAATCAAGATACATGGATACATGGCTAGGAAGCCACCCTCTTCCTCCCACTATTTGGAGGAGCAAGAGATATCTCCCACATACCCACTACTCTCCTCTAATACATCAAGACGTCTCCTAGCACTTTGAATGAAGATCTAAGGGAACGCTAAGAGAAAGAGAGACACCTCTTCCACCTGCCCAACCTCTCCTTATATAGGCCTAGGGGTTGTCCAAAAGACCATCCTATCCCTCACCTACAATACACTGCTACTTACCATCAGGGGCACAATCGTCCATCTTTTTCCTCGTTGCCCGAACGCCATCGATCCCTTCACGACTTTGCTTTGCCTTGACGCAAGCTCCACGATAATGTCACATGCACCTTTAATCGTTGTCATTGGTTTTGAGGTTCAAATCGGGAAACTGCCTTGCACGTTTCTCAAAGCATGACTTCTTGATCTTGACGCGTGTCACTTCATCCCGTGATACTCCTCGTCGGCAAGTCTCTCCCGCCTCCGATCTATTGGAAGCCTCTACTTGCACCGACGGCCGATCACCTTTGACTTGGTCAACACCGCCATCTCGATCATCGCCCCCGGTTTTGAGGCTCAACCTTGAAACCGTCCGTGCTTCTTGCCTCTCCACGTGTATGGTATGGATCACCCTTGACTTCACCTGCCTCCCGATCGTCCAGCCCCAAGTCTCCTACTTGTGCCCGATCCTCTAACCGTTGACCGCCAAGTTGACTCTAGTGACCTACACATCATGCGACAAGCAAACACATTTCCCATCTCCCGCAACTTCACCAATATCTTCACCAACTCCGGTTAGTGAAAAACATGACATGCACAAACTTATGCAATCCCTAAATTCCCGCATTCCAACTCAAACACTAAATCAACCAAAGTCAATTAATCACATATTGCAAACCACAGCACATATCCATATGGTTTCTCAATCTCCTCCTTGATGAGTACATTGACAACATCAGATGCACAAAGACTTGGAATTTGAAATGCGAACCGGAATAAGCGCATCCAAATGACTCAAACCCAAAGAAAAGGTGAAAATGAGCCATCTAGCAAGATAGCGATCACAAAACCAAAAGTTGACTAAGAAAGCGACTTGAGACGCAAAGGATGTGAAAGGCGCTTGAAAACGCTCAAGGACATGAAATGCATGACCCAATATTTTCTCCTCCTTTGGCGATGAACTAATCAAAAAACAAAAGAACAAGTATGCAATGCATGAAATTGCAAACCTAAGGAGCTTCAACAATTATTCAAACAAGCATTTAACCTTGGTAATCATAAACATAGAGCCATGATGTGTAAAAGCAATAGCTCACAATCACACAAAGATCAAAAATAGATAGCAAGGCATAAACACCAAGAGCTATACAGGCTAAGCAAAAAGATTAACTAGGTTAGATAGAATCAAATTTTGTTATCATGAGAAAAGCTGCCACCACATGTATAAGTACTCCCATCCAAGGTAGAACAAGCATCAAGTGAATCAAAAGAAATCTCAACCATGGCAACAAGCATTCATAGAAAAGAAGCTTTACAAACGCTCATATATGGAACAGAGACTCATAAGAAAACAACATTATTCTTATGTGATCCTCATGTAACTTCAAATCCGTGCGGAGGGTCGCACGACTGGGTACGGCAAACACCCCAAGGCTTCAAAGCACAATTTTTGTATTTAACAATTTTATGTAACTTCTAATCCATGCGGAGGGTCGCACGACTGGGAACGGCAAACACCCCGAGGCTTCAAAGCACAATCAACTTATTTTGCAAATTAAAAACAAAAGATGAGCATGCCTTTGCGGCAAAAGGAACAACCGTTCCCATAATATTCCATCATGAGCTAAACATTTGCAAAGCCACATTTCTCAAATACAAGGTGCCAAAGCCAAGATATCTTCTAGACTAGCGTCAACACAAGACTTGACAGGGATAAGAGCAATTATACACATAGTGAGCAAGTTTTAGCAAGATTAGTTCATAAGGTTCACAAAAAGCTAAGTTTACCTTTAAGATTAGCAAGTTGCTCAAATGAGTCTATAACAAGCCATCTAGAAAATCTAAGAATGAGAGATTACCATCACATCCACATAAATTAGCTCAAGCTCAATCATAGCAATGAGAAGTGCAAGAAAGCATAAGAATCAAAGCTCATCTACCAATGCATATATTACATATGAGATGCAATGCATAAAAGGTAAGATACATATATATAAGAGAACACCAACTCCCCCTCAAATGATGCCATAAGGATGGCAAACACCAAGCTCTCCTCGGAGAAAAGCGAATCGTGAAGCATCTAGGGGCTTGGTAAGGATATCAGCTAGTTGGTTTTTGGTGTTGATGTATTTGAGCTCAACATCTCCCTTCTCAATATTGTCACTCAAGAAGTGGAATCACATATTAATGTGTTTGACCTTACCATGTTGGATTGGGTTCTTGGCTAAGCATATGGCACTGGAGTTGTCACACATGAGTGGAACACTCTTAAAGGTTAACCCATAGTCTCTCATGGTGGATACTATCCATAGGATTTGAGAGTAGCAGCTAGCAGCAGCAACATACTCAACCTCTGTGGTGGATTGGGCTACACTCAACTACTTACGAGAAGACCAACAGATCAAAGAAGTACCCAAGAAATGGCAAGTATCAGAAGTGCTCTTCCTATCAATTCTACACCTAGCAAAGTCTGCATCTGAATACCCAATGAGATCAAGAGATGAAGATGCAGAGTACCAGAGACCGAACTCAAGGGTGTATTTACAATACCTGAAGATGCGCTTGACAGCCTTACGATGAGTCACCCTTGGGAAAGCTTGAAAACGAGCACAAAGACACATGGCAAAGTGTATATCGGGTCTTGTCGCCGTTAGGTATAAGAGGGGGCCGATCATGCTCTTGTACTCCCTTTGGTCCATCGCTCCACAGTCTTTATCTGGGTCAAGTGCCGTTGTAGTGCACATTGGTGTTGACAACGGCTTCACATTGACCATGTTGAACTTCTTCAGGAGATCCTTCGTGTACTTGGCTTAATGTATGAAAGTGCCTTGGTTGCACTACTTGATTTGAAGTCCAAGGAAGAAGGCGAGCTCGCCCATCATCGACATCTAAAATTCACTTTCCATAGCTTCCTGAAATCTAGACACAAGAGCATGAGAGGAACCTCCAAAGATGATATCTGAACTGTTAAATAGTCATTGCCATGCTTTATAGTGAACAAGGTTTTGTCAACACACCCCATGACATACCCGCGCTCTAGCAAGAAGGTCTTAAGCCTAGCACGCCATACCCTAGGTGCTTGCTTTAGCCTGTACAAAGCCTTCTATAACTTGTACACATGGTTTGGGTATTTGTGGTGCTCAAAACCAGGTGGTTGTCTCACATAAACCTCTTCCTCTATGAAACCATTTAGGAAAGCACTCTTGACATCCATTTGGTCGAGTCTAATGCCCTTAGAGGCAGCAAATGCAAGCAAGATCCTAATGACTTCTATGCGTGCAACAGGAGCAAAGGTTTCCCTATAGTCTAAGCCCTCCACTTGACTGAAACCCCGCGCAACAAGCCTAGCCTTATTTTTGAACATCCACTTAGTTCCTATGACATTGACACCAGCAGGAGGCTCTCCTAGGGTCCACACTTTGTTCCTCTTAAAGTTTTCCAACTCTTCATGCATTGCATTAACCCAATGTTCATCAGATAGTGTGTGTCCAACATCCCGAGGTTCAAAGGTGGCAACAAATAGAGAATTGGTAAAGCAGGAGAGATGTGCAGACGTTGACCTTGTTGTCCTCTCATAGAGATTACCAATCATCTGTTGAGGTGGATATTGACGCTGAATGTGGTGAGGAGCCTCTCTCTCAGAGCGTACCTCCCCCTCAACCACAGCTGGAGATGGCTCGACAGCTGCTGAGGTTGATGCAGAAGCTTCTGGACCCTCTGCTGGAGTTGTGGAAGCAGCAGGAACAAGCTCAGATGAGAGATGAGGTGAATCATAATCATCATCGTCAGTGCCCTATAGGTCCTCTTCTACAAAGATGCTTTCCTCCATTTCCCTGCTACCTGTAGTCTCAACCACATTGTTTGCACAAGAGTTGATTCATCAATGGTTAAATCACAGGACTCTATGATGGTGTTAGTTTCCAAATTCAAAACTCTATAGGAATGGCCATGAAGGGTGTAGCCAAGAAAAATGCCATCAGAAGATCTCGACTCAAACTTATCAAGATTGCCACGCTTGAAAATAAAGCACGTGCAACCAAAGGCACGCAAATGAGAAACAGATGGCTTCCTCCCAAAACGTAGCTCATAAGAAGTCACATTAAGAATTGAGCACAAGAAAATCCGATTGGTAACATAGCAAGCAGTGCTGATGGCCTCAGCCCAGAACCGCCTCAGAGTCCTATGCTCATCGAGCATCGTCCGGGCCATTTCTACCAAGGTGTTGTTCTTTCTTTCAACCACACCATTCTACTGAGGGACACGAGGTGCTGAAAACTAATGCTCATTAGCATGCTCAAGGCCAAAAGCATCAAAGGAGGAGTTCTTGAACTCGATGCCATTATCACTACGGATTGCTCATAATGCACCAGGGAGTTCCTTGAACAACCTCAAAGCTAAGCTTCGAAAGTGATGAAACACTTCATCCTTGCTCTCAAGAAAGTAAACCCAAGAGTAGCGAGAAAAGTCATCAACAATCACAAGAACATACCACTTCCCACCCGCCGAACAAATCCGAGAAGGACCAACAGTGTCCATGTGAAGCAACTCTCCAGGGAGTTCAGTCATCACCAAATTAATTGGTGGATGAGAAGCGGCAATCATTTTCCCATGAAGACAAGAAGCACAAACCAAATCCTTATCAAATTTGAGCTTAGGCAATCTCAGATCAAACCTAGGCCACTCAAGCGACAAAGCAAGTCAAAGCTCATTTGACCTAGTCTCCTATGCCATTTCCAGAGCTCAGAAGAAGATTGAGCAAACAAGCACTTGTGAGAACCAGGAGAGACAACAAAACCAGCCTGAAAAACTTTCCCAATGCTAGAAATCCCACAAACCAAAGAGTCATTCGAATTAAGAACACAAGAAGCATTTTTCCTAAAGCGCACTTCCAAACCAACATCAAGCAACTGAGAGATAGAGAGGAGATTGTACTTGAGACGCTCAACCAAACCAACATCCCTGAGAGTGAATTTCTCATTTTACCTTTACCGCTCCCCTTGCCTTCACACTCCCTCTCTTGTCATCTCCAAAGGTCACATACTCCCGGCGCTTCAAGGGAGTGAGGCTAGAGAACCACTTTGCATCTCCGGTCATGTGGCGCGAACACCCGGAGTTCATTGACCACTTGTTCTCCAGGTCTCCATCTGCTGCCTATAAAGAATAAGAAGGAAAGATCGATGGATCAGTAATGGGGTTAGTCAGAAAGATTTTGGGGATCCAGCAGTTCACCACATGACCGGTAGTAGTCATCACAATTCTTTGCACATTATCATTCGAACGCATGGGACGGGAACCACGATGGGGAAAACGTGGCCTGTCAAAGCGTCTTGACTCAAACCTGGGGTTGTGAGGATAGAAATCATCCATTTCAAAGCCAAATCCATGCAAGTGACACTCACCATGATGGAGAAAACATGGGACGCCAAAGCACTGCTGCGCAAAACCTCTGTTTCGTGAATCAAAGCCATATGAGGGATGACCCTATCCATGATAGGCACGAGAAAAAGAGCGAGACTGAAAGCCAACAAAATCATCATGACACACATTTTTAATTAACTCAGCTTGCATCCTCTCAATTCTCTTACGCATATAACAGTACTCATCCAAGTGACCCTTATGACCACAGAACATGCAAATGTAGACATTCTCATGTTTAGGCTTGGTTTGCATAGGAGGTTTGGGTTTTGGCTTCTCTGTTTGCTTTGGGTTGAAGGAAGGTTTGGGGTTTGGTGAATAGTATGTGTCAGTGGGTTTGGTGGATTGTTCCTCATCCTTGTAGCTAGAGCTAGACACAAACTTACCCACACTTTTACTCTCTTTGTCACACCTCTCAAATCCCAAGCCCAAGTTGTATGTTGACCTACTAGCACTCTCTTTGACTCTTGCCAAGTCACTCTCAATCTTCTATTCACTCACTAGGGTTCTTTAGAGATGAGAGATGAGGTAGTCATTTTCTTGAACTAGGTTCTTGTTTTCCTCTCTAGTTATTGTAAGCTTATCCTTAAGAGAGCCACACACTACACATGGTGGTGGGAGAACCTTAGAGCGAGTCTCATTTAGCAGCTTGGAGTCAAGCTCTTTGACTTTGAGGGTTTGAGCTTCCAACTCACTAGTGAGGTTGGGGCACTTCTGACATGCACAAAAAAGAGTTGATCTAGCCTTGAATTCATCAAGCTCTTTAAGGACACTCTCAAGCTGACTGGCAACTTGAGCATGCACACTTTTTTTCTATGCAAGATCATTCATCACAACTTGACCAGACTCACTCAACAACAATGTCATCTTTTGCAAGCTTAGACTTAAGCGACATGATTTCATATTCAGCACTCTCCAACTTAGACTTAAGCTCTCTACTCTCACAAACAGCGCTGTGAAGCTTATCATCTTGCATAAGGAAAACATGGCAAAAGTGATCAAGTTCATAAGAGAGCTCATCAAGAGTGGGAGGTACCTCGCTTGTGTCAGAGTCAGAGCCAGAGTCGGTGTCGTGATCATTCTTTACCATGCAGTAAAGCTCGGTGAAGTCGTCCTTCCTATTGACTCGTGGCTTCTCAATCTCCTCCTCAGAGCTTGTAAGGCCATCGCTTGATGTGAGGTCGACATCGCTTAGAGCGGCAAGGCAGGCGCGTGTGACCGCCTTCGCGAACTTCTTGGAGTTCTTGCCTTTCTTGACGAAGCGGTTCTTTTTCTTCTTGAATTCTTCATAGTTGTTGTCGTGGTACCCAACCTTCTTCTTCTTCTTGGAGCAGTCAACGATGAAGTGTCCAGGGTCACCACACTCGAAGCAGGTTCTTGAACCACCTTCTCTTCTCTCCTTCCGGTTGTTGTAGAACTTCCTGAACTTCCTTGTGAGCAAGAACAACTCCTCGTCAGGAATGCACTCCATCTGTTCATCGGAAGCTGCAACAAGAGAAGACAGAGCAAACTCCAAGGAAGACTTGTCAAGTAAGGGGTTAGTGCCATAAGAAGCACCATTGTGACTACCCCTTTGAGAGCTAGAAAGCAAAGCCATGCTAGAAGCAGGATTGACAAGATTAGGATGAGATTTCCTAGACAGGTCATGAGATTTCAGCTTGCTTTATAGTTGCTCACAGTTCAGGGTATTGAAATCAGCAGTTTCCTCTAGAGCAGCAATTTTAACCCCCAAACATTTTCATCAAGTGAATACAGCAGTTCTTAGCTCTATCATTATCATTGTACACAAGGTTACCACAAGCCCTCAAGTTGCAGACAATTGCCTCAAACCTACGAAAAGTTTCATCTAATGACTCGCTAGGTTTTTGTACAAAGGTCTGGTACTGCCTATTGTAAGAGTCCTTACGCATAGAATTGACTTGATTGGTAACCCCATAATATATGCAAAGCTTTTCCCAAATGGCATGAGCAGTGTCAAGGTGTGAAACACGATCATGTTCACTCCTACCTAGAGCAGAAAGCAGAATATTGACAACTTTGGAGTTTTTTCATACTTGGTTAACTCACTTGCAGCTGTAGTGTTAAGGTCTTCTTGTATGGCATACTCCTGCTCAACTATCTCCCAAATTGCACATACTTGGCTTAAAAGATAAGCCTTGGTCCATGACTTCCAGTAGGGAAAGTCCTCTTCATCAAACATCCAAAGCTTGACTACACGCTTCTCCATGTTGCCTTCGAATCACCAAGCCGGCGAAGGTCAACTAGTGATCAAACCGGCTCTGATACCAATTGAAGGATCGAGAAAGCGACCATAGGGGGTGAATGGGAGCCAATAAAAATTCTTCACAAGAACTTGGCCTATGTCCTAATTTCAACCCGAGCCAACCTCAAAACGGATCACCAAGATTACACACACCAACTTGTGATGTGCTAACCCTAGGAGTGATCAACAATAGTAGCAGGATACAACGGAAACAAAGGAGAGAAACAAAGACTTGACACAGTCAAAGAACGGACTCAAAACAGGTCACTAGACAATCATCGGCAGTGCCGATCACAGGCATCAGCAGTGCCGGTCATATCGTCGGTACTACCGATTGCATGAGAAACAAAACAAAATTCCTAGTCAGGACATTGGCAGTGGCAATCTAGATTTTAACACATGCACCGGCCGTGCCGAGACAAAGATACGCAGCCCCGATCAGGGCATCAGCAGTGCCCATCAACAATTTAGACAGAGCATCGGCAGTGCCGATCGAATCATCGGTAGTGCCGATTGATAACAAAAAGAAGACAAAATTCCTGAACAGGGCATCAACAGTGCTGATCCAAATTTTTCTTCCTGCACCAGCAGTGCCGATGGAAAGATCGGCAGTGCCGATCGACCCTCGACAAAACACAAATTAGTTCGGGATTAGGCACTTGACCAAAATCTAATCAAACAAACTCCAAATCATGCGATTTTTGACCAGGTAATCCTCAACACATCACGACCCTACTCTAACAAGATCCACTCAAATAGCACAAGGAATCATCACGAATTTCAGATCTTGTGCCAAGAACACCAAAAAGGGGAAACTTGAGAAATCTCTCAAATCGAAGGTGCTAGAGCTCTTGATTCGATGAAGGACCCATATAGGATTGTTCTAGCTCATCGTAGCACCAAGATCCCCCAAGAAATTCACCTAAAAACTTGCCCAAAATAAGATTCAAAATTCCCACAAAAATAGCTCTGAAAATAGAGAAAAAGAGAAATTCAATATTTAGGGAGAGAGGAAGAACTTAAGGACGAATTTGAATCTCATATCATGGATTCATCAAGTCAAGATACATGGATACATGGCTAGGAAGTCACCCTTTTCCTCTCACTATTTGAAAGAGCAAGAAATGTCTCTCACACACCCACTACTCTCCTCTAATACATGAAGACCTCTCCTAGCACTTTGAATGAAGACCTAAGGCAAGGCTAAGGGAAAGAGAGGCACCTCTTCCACCAGCCCAACCTCTCCTTATATAGGCCTAGGGGTTGTTCTAAAGACCATCCTACCCCTCACCTACAATACACTGCCACCTACCACCAGGGGCACAACCGTCCATCTTTTTCCTCGTCGCCCGAACGCCATCGAGCCCTTCACGACTTTGCTTTGCCTCAAAGCAAGCTTCTCAAAGCATGAATTCTTGATCTTGACACGTGTCACTTAATCCCGTGACCCTCCTCGTCGGCAAGTCTGTCCCACCTCCGGTCCATTGGAAGCCTCTACTTGCACTGATGCCCGATCAATTTTGACTTGGTCAACACCGCTGTCTCGATCACCGCCCATGGTTTCGAGGCTCAACCGCAAAACCATCCATGCTTCTTGCCTCTCCACGTGTATGGTATGGATCACCCTTGACTTCACCCGGCCTCCCGATTGTCCGGCTCCAAGTCTCCTACTTGTGCCTGATCCTCTCATCGTTGATCGCCAAGTTGACTCGAGTGACCTACACATCAAGAGACAAGCAAACACATTTCCCATCTCCTGCAACTTCACCAATATCTTCACCAACTCTGGTTAGTGAAAAACATGACATGCACAAACTCTTGCAATCCCCAAATTCCCGCATTTCAACTCAAACACCGAATCAACCAAAGTCAATTACTTATCACATATGGCAAACCACGGCGCATATCCACATGGTTTCTTAGAATTTGAAATGGAGAAAGACTAGAACCATTTCTTTTCTCCCTAGGCCGCCTTTGCCGTTTTCCGCTCCCCCGGTCCAGCCTTTTCTCCCTCTCCCTTGCCCGGACGGCCCAACCCAGCTGCCCCGCGCCTCCCCTTTCCCTCTCCCGCTCGGGCTCCCTCCCTCCTCTTCTTCTCCGGTCCAACAGCCTCGCAGCCCAGCTGCCCCGCGCCTTCCCTTTTTTCCTGCTCGGCTCAGCCCCCTTCCTGCGCACCCAACCCCCCTTCTTCCTCTCGACGTCGTCGCTGCCCGTTCTACCTGACACTGTCGCACTGACACCCGCTTTCACCCCACCTGCCCGGAGACGAACACAACACCACACCCTTCACTCCGCCTCGTCGCAACGTGGCTAGGGACGAGTCCCAACTCGCCCTAACACACGCCGCGACAAGCACAGCGCCACCGCACAGCCCCTCGACGTTGACCGCACCACGCGCCCCCGCGACATGACCCCTCACTGCCCGTCACGACGCCATTTACCCGCTCCGCTAGCTCGCCCTGCTCTCATGTCTGCTCACCATGACGTGACAACACCATTTACCCACCTTCACTCACGCCGCAAAGCCATCTCACCGCCGGCGACGCGACCCAACTCTGCTCCTACGCAATTGACCCCTCCTCCGCCTATAAATAACACCGCTCCTTCCCGGTAACTTCTCATCGCTGCCCACAACCAAACCAGACAAGTAATTAGCCTTTTGTTTCCCTTTCTTCGCCGATTTCCCGCCATGCCGAGCCACCTCTAGCTGAAAGCTTGTCATAAGCCTTTTCCCACCTTGCAAACTCCCAAGATGAACGCAGCGTCGTCCCCGCTCCCGCCAGGACCCTTCCGCACAGATATTAGGCCTCTACAATGCCCGGTGGCGAGCTCCGGTGAGCCCCGGCTACGGCGCCACCGCCTCACTCAGCTCCGGCCGCCGCTGACCCACTCCCAGCTGTCCATCACGCCCCTTGCGGCCCAGATTAAAAGCCCCAATACCCCTTCGCCATTTTAAATCCGAACCATCCACTTCTAGATCGACGACCCACACCCCCCCCCAACCCGTGGACCAACCCCATACACCCGGTCCACCAGCCCATAGACCTATTCTATAGGTTTTCCCATAGGAAAATAATTCCAAGAAATTTCAAAAATAACAGAACCTGGTAATTTTGCGCTTAGCCCCTTAGCTCTGCCTTATTCTATTTTAGCCCAAAATTTTTACAGAAAAGTACCCCAAATTTTTTGTAACTATATTTTAGTCCTTATCATTTTTCAATCGAGCCCCTGATATTTTCCATCTTTATAGATAGGTCCCTAGAACTTTCCAAAATTTGCAAATACGCCCCTAGACCTTCCAAAAGCCCTGATTTTCAAACCATAACTTTGATTCAAGTGGTTCTTGCGCCGTTTGGAAATCGTTTTCCCGAACCTAGCCCATGGAACCCTTCACCTAGCCCGGAGTCATCTGGTTTTCTCACCATTTGGCTTTCTCTTGGTTTTTGTGTCATTTTATGTCACGATAGCTTACGCGTAGTTCACAATCTACAAACAAAAAGAACCAAGAGCAGGAGCCTGAGGACCCGGACTATGAGCAAGACTTCGAGGATGCATTAGAAGACAAGCTTTATCTATTCCTTGATCATGATTGCTCCTAGTATTTTAAAAATGCACCCAACTTAGAGCTTACTTCTTATATGCATTTTTCCTTGTATTTTCCCAATTGCTTAGTTAAAACCCACTTGTGTGAAAACTAACATTCCTATCGCCTATATAAGATATAAATGTTAGATCCTTGATTGGCCGCAATTATTGCTCCACTACCTTGATAAATCTATGAAGTTATCAATAGCTTTGCTAGCGATGACACCACCCTTGCTAGTATACGCTTAAGACTCTGTGATCCATGTCACCATACCTTTACACTACAAAGTTTTACAACATAGGAGAAAATGTTTGGTGGTGTGCGTGCCAATGGATGGGTGTTAAGTCAACTGTGTTAAGATGAAGCTGGGCGGGATAGAATTGGCCGTGGGTGAGACTCCTTAGTACTAGTGCAGAGTACTTGGTGATGGTGTCTTCGTTGCAGGTCCACCTGTCATGGACGAGTGCTTGCCCTGACGCATAGGAACCATTCATTAAGACCTCAACTTGGAGATATTTTCAGTATGACCGTAGAACCTGTATGGATAGAACTAACATGAATTCCAGGTTACGCAGCAAGGAAGTATCACCCGGCGAAGTAGGAACAGACTCAAGGGTTGGTGGCGATGCAAGTGATGATAAGTCCAGTACTTGGCAAGATTATATAACTGTGTGTCATGAGTTCAGTGATATGACTATGTGTCATAAATCTGAAACCCCTGAGATCCGTCGTGGACTTGTGGGCTTGCATGGGCGAAGTGGGAACGTTATGTGATCTGTAGCTAAGAACATATAGCCTGTGGGTACAGTGTACTAAGCTCTGTAGAGTTATCTCTAAATCATTTGGATGTTCATTGTCACTGGTTGTGACACACCAAATCATTGAGCTCTTAAGATTTCTTTGATATGTGAGTGGCTGTTGTGAGACCCGTGTTTTTGGTGAATGGTGTTGGCAAGGCGTGCTAGAGTCGTTATGACTGTGTGTCAGGAGGCTCAACTAAAATATGGGAACTGTCGGGATCGATTGTAATCTCCCCCAGGTCCAACCAAGCAAAAGCTATAAAACTGTTTTCATCCCTCAAAACCCCCCTTTGATTCTGTAGTGAGCCCCTGCATACACCCTTTTCCCCAAAACTCTGAAAACTCAGCCCCATCCCTTGACTACCTCCCCAAATGCATGTATATGCCCTTGCTAGAGGTTGGGCTTGTGGAGTACCTTATGTAGTCACCCTTGCTATAGAAGAAGAAGAAGAAGAAGGTTGCGTCCTATGCTCGAGTTGCCTATGGACTTCAATAAAGATGGTGTGTTGTTTTCTTTATTTCAAGGCTGGTGTGACCACCTCCTGGCTTGTAATCTAAGACTTGTATGACCCTATTGTCCCTGCACGGACTAAATGAAGATCGTTGTATCGTCCTTTGTACCATTTGTATGTGTGTACCAACTCCTGATCCAGGGATAGGTACGGATACACAGTATATCCCAGATAGGGGTATTACAGTGAAATGTAAACTTTCCATATTTCTCATAGGATTTGCATTATGTTGGTTGCTACAATATGGTTTGTGGGATCTAGTACATCTCTAAGCAGGATTGTGGCACCTTACATCTTTGACAAAATTTTACAAACAGAATGTTTCCCATAAAAGTTTGGACTACTTTTAAAGAAAGCAGAGCTAATAAGTGCAACTAATACAGTAATATTCCTAAAAAGTTTACAACTCAACATTAGTATCTATTTGTCTTTCCAGGTCATCAATACACATATAGAATCTTTTCAAGCATACCACCACCAATGTCAGTCTTTTTTCTATGCAATCGTAAATACGTCATTACAACATTTCATTTAAACATGACCATTTTATGGTTGATTGTATATAATTTTGCCCAACATGGAAATACTTTCCCACAAGAACAGATATGGTGGTAAACAAATTTAAAGTAAATGCCCATGACCTTCATAAATAATTGTTTACAGTAAAATTACTATTATTGAACAAATACATCTTTTGATGTAAAGGTTGGGATGCTTTTTTTTTGTTTGATGAAATATCATTTTTATTTATCTTAAAAATTCCAAACAATTATGTTTGTATAAATTTTGGGATGGTTTTGGTGCTACTCTATAATCTCATGATTGTATGAACACTGGTTCGGAATAATATCCTTATTTAAGCAAAATATGAATTAGCATAATTTGATTATATTTATAATGTAATTGTTCATATGTATTGTCAAAGGTACATATGCTGGACATGTATCATAAACACACAAAGTTTGTTGCATGTGAACATAGGAAAAATTAAACTGGAAAAAATTCAAGTTTAAACATGGTCAAGTACCTTTTTCTGGCAAGGAAATACGATCAGGTAATTTTTAAGCTTTTGAGTGGAAACACCATCAAATGCCTTCAGTACTTCTGTTATTTGCAACTTGAAGTTTTGGAGAGTGAAATTTTCCTTTTGATGGAGTTCAAGTATAGTGAATTTTTTCTTTTTCCTGCTTGCCTAGTCAGTTTGGTTCATGATGGAGTTTTTACTGCAGAGTACTCCCTCCGTTTCAAAATTATTGTTGCCATTGACTTTTTTCTCTATCTTTAACTATTCGTCTTATTCAAAAAATTTAAAAACATATAACGAATTTCACATGATTTGATTTATTACTAGATGAAATTTAAATATAACAAATAATATTTCATATTTAAACAAATATTAAATAAGACGAATGGTCAAAGGTAATTAACAAAAAAAGTCAATGACGACAATAATTTTAAAACAGAGGAAGTATACTCTTTAAGCTGTATTTGCCACCCTTCCAGCGCTCTCTTGCTATTCTGATGCTGCAGAGACGACTCCCCAAAAAGTCATTCATTTACTCGCTAGATTGTCCTTTTTTTTGTGCATAGCCTCACGTATATCACGACCCGCTTGAGTGTTAGTAACACCTGACTAATCATCGTTTTGTCTTGCCAGCTTGATTTATCTGCCTTCCAGGAACTGATAACACAGCGAGCTTTTGCTACTCCTCTGCTTCGCTTCTTTTTCTTCTTTTTCTTCTTTTTCTTTTGAATGTGTCTCTACCTTATATATTCAAATGATCACAGTGCGATCAGGAGTTTGTGCAAATACATTACAAAGATAAGAGAAAATAAAGAAGACAACGCAAAAAGAAACGTCACAGGAAATATTTGCAAAAAACAATTAGCCCAAGCTAAGACAAGAGGCTGCTGTTGTGGTTTTCTTCTGGTTTCTCCTTGACCATCGCTTAGACGGGGCATTGCATACTTCGAGTGTATGTCTCGCATACACTATCACAAATAGGGCCTGTAGCGGCGGCAGGCAAAACGGCGTAGCGGCGCGAACCAACATCGACCGCCGCTACAGAGCTCATGCGCACTGCCCCCAACCAAACCGCTGCTACAGAGATCCAATATAGCTGCCGTTGACATTGTCAACCGCCGTTATTAATGGTCCAGGTTTATAGCCGTAGTTGACAATGCCAACCGCCGCTATTAAGGGCTATAAATTACCCAGGCTATAAAAGCCACGTTCGGACAACTTCGATCCTCACTCAAACATTGACGGCTTGAAAATTTGGGCAAATTATGAAAATCAAGGGGGGAAGGTTTTGAGTTAGTTTTTTTTTACAGAAATTTTCTCTCTGAGGTAAGAGGAACTCATCCCATAGGGTTTTTTTACTCTCATTTTGAAATCAAGTTGAATTTTAGGTTTTAAGTTTGTTAGGTTTTCATCAAATTTTAGCTAAATTTGTTTGATTTGGATGGTTCTATTATGTTGTAGTTGAAGTTTATGAAGGCATACATTATCTCTTTTCATCACTACACAAAAAAAATTATTATATCTAGCTTGTTTTATGTCAATAGGAATCTAGATCTAGTTTGGTTTTTAGAAGAGAGAAAATATAGTGTTAGGGCAAGAGGGATGTTAATTTTTTATTTTTTCTTAATAAAAGTTAAATAATATATAAAAAAATTTGATGTTTGTTTCATTTTACCTTGCATAATATTTCTCACTTCATGTAATTTATTTTTCAATGTTTATATATTTAGTGAATATTCAAATTTTTTATTACACATAATTAATTAATTTCTAATATTTTTTGGATAGATGGTGATAAAAGTTGTAAATATTTTTGTGATGATGTTGTAAATATCTGTGATGAGATGTTATAAATTTCTCTGTATGCAGAATCTGTGATTTCTGTCAATCTCCGCTACTAATAACCAACAATAGTGGCAGTTGATGATGTCAACCGTCGCTACTAATAGCTAACAATAGTGGCGGTTGAAGAGGTTGACATCTTCAACCGCCACTACTAATACGTGTGTAGCGATGGTTTGTTTCCATGACAGACCACCCGCCGGTATAAACGCTTATTTGTAGTTGCGTTTGTATAGTGGCGAGGTGGTCTGCCCACCGCTACAGGGCTTTACGAACCGTCGCTACAGGCTGTTTTTGTTGTTGTGATAGTGCACCATGCATTACCTACTTTGACAGCTTCTTTGCTCCTACAAGATAAGTAATTTATCTTCCACAGGGATGACTGATGAACGTAACAGCACAGATCACAGCCACGGTAGTCGGCATCACGCTGCTCTTGTTCTGCGTGTCTCTAGAGATGAACATATGGAACACGTACGCTGGCATAATTAATCGAGAGGCTCCCATCCAACAACCCCCATGACATTAAAAACCGTTGGATCTCAATCTACCGCATGGAACCCAGATGTTCACCAAGCTCTCACAGTGCATGATGAAGTAAAGAGTCTCTTCTCAGCCTCTCGTAGCAATACAAATTCGAGACCCAAATTCGTCCCGCGGCAACCGTAGCTAACTTCACTGTGTCAGTCTGAACTTGAAGAGTTTCGAGTGCTCGCTGACCAGAGATGAACCTTATGTTTTGGATCTAATCTCCTTTTTGATGTAAGGTCCCTGGTCTGCATACTCATGCTCAGATCACACGTTCCCTGCCAACCCTTCGTTACCAGCGAAATCATAAAGGGCATGAGGAGGCACGATGCTGCAATCACCGTTTGAGCGTAGGCTGCAGTAGCAGAGCAAGAGGGAGCCCTAACCTACGACCAGGAGAGAGGTGAGTTGAGATTGGCTCCACATCAATGGATTGGATTCAATAGGAGATCACACCTTTTTTGTGGGATTTTATAGCATATTTCTCTTTTTGCTAGACACCTTGGTGGGAAGTTTATCTCCTTTTATTAACAAATACATGACATTTTCATATGTTTGACAACATGCCACACCAAATTTGTTGGAACGTGACATTCTGGTGCATTCTTTTGTTGTTCAAAATCTTGTTCTCGACTTGTGTGAGGAACATTTTGGGTGAAACTTTTATGCTAATCAGTACTCTTGTAAATAAACAATAATTTTGCAGCTGGTATTCATCAATAAGGGCTAAAAATTCGAGTCCGTCCACCACATCAACTTTGGAACAACATAACATAACTATATCTCCAGACTCCAGATTTGATGACAGGAACCGGGGACGGAAGAATTAAGAAACAAATGTTGGTAATGAATTGCCAATGTTTTTTATCCTGCATACAAAATATCCTTCTGAAATCCACGGACATGCTTAATGTGACAGATCTAGTAACAAGGACATTACTGGGGCTGAAGAGGATTGAAAGTATCCCCACCAACCCGGCGCCAGTTCTTTGGCGATACTGGCTTGTACGCGACCTCTAGCACTACCCCTGGCTAACCCATGTCCAAGTGGACAATTGAGAGTCCACATCCTTATTGTTTGACAACTAGATGGAGCCTGGACTCGACCTATCTACACCCAGTATCCTACTCTATTCATCCATGTCACCCGCACCAACGACTCTGTCACTTATGTCCTCCGACCAACCTTCCATGTCCATCTCCATCCGCGCCTCTCTGTGGTCTCTACTGAAAAGCTTAACACCCTGCACAACCATATAATATAGCAATGGTAGAGGTGGACATCCAGAATTTTGTTTTGGGCTCTACTCTATACTCTTCTCCTATCGCATACTTGTGCCTCACCGCAACAAACATCAAGGATTCCAATAGCAAAGTCATATGGGTGAGGAAGCTTCATAGCAAGGTGCAAGTACTTGTGTGATTGCTCTACAATGACTGCTTCAACACCAGGGCCAATCTCCTTCATAGAAATCAAATCAAGCAGGAGGAATCCCACCACCCACCACTACAGGAAAACAGATATTTGCCAAGTGCCTGAGGCGCTCGGCAAAGCCCAGAACGCACTCGGCAAAATGTTTGCTGAGTATAACTCTCGGCAAAGAGCTCACGGCAGCCTTTTATCGGCAAATAGCTCTTTGCTGAGAGCCTTTCTTCGGGAACTTGGCAAACGTTTTCCTGAGAGTCTATATCACCCTCGGCAAAATAAAGCAAGAGGATGGTGCCCAACATCCGTCACACCATGTTTGCCGAGAGCCTTGATGGAGGACACTAGGCAAACGTGACCATTCTTTGTAGAGAACCGAAGAAAAGCGCTCGATAAAGAATGGTAACTTTGCCGAGTGCCTTCCCAGCCCTAGGCAAAGAATGGTAACTTTGCCGAGTGCCTTCCCAGCCCTCGGCAAAGAACGGTAACTTTGCCGAGTGCCTTCCCAACACTCGACAAATTAATTCCACAGATTTGAATAAAATGTTCAAATCGAGTTCAACCTCGACCAAAATCATATCAAATTACACATACAAGCTCATCATCATCACAGACATATATATAATCATCATCACAAGCATTTAAATGTTTACAAATACATCTAAATCCTCACAAATACATAGATCATAAGCATAACCACAAGTTCATATAGAAAGTATCCAAACAGTTCAAATAAAAGTTGTTGACAACCACAAGTGTACATCAAGTGCAAGCAAGCACAACTAGTTGGTTCATGAAATGGAAATAGAAATACGACTACAAGCTAACTTGGATGAGAATGAGTATGCCACGGTGACCAAGCATTGTCAGGGGAAGTAGTCGGATTGTTAGATCCCGCGGATTGATTCTGCAAAAAGGAAATATTGCATGTGTAACCCAAGAAGAATTGAGATGGAAGCATAGAAGCAAAAACCGCAAGGATCTCGAGTGACTCACCGGAGTGCCTTGGGGGTGACATGAGGGGGAGGGACGGGAAAGGGAGGTAGTCCCGGGAACAGCTCTGGAGGCGGCGGCGGTGTCCCAGTACTTTGCATGTACTAGAACATCACACTCATTTATTGCGCCATGATCCCCTCCCACCTCTGCCGCTCTTCCTATATCTTCGCCTCCAGCTTTGCCTCCATCTCATCCCAAACCTAGGCCTACAATATTTCATCTCAATGTTACAATCAAGAGCAACCACATGTCTAGATGGCGAATAAAACAAAACGAACTTGGACTTGCTCAATCTGGATCTGTGCAATGCTCTGCCGTCAGTGGATGGGCGGGGCTAAGGCCAAGCTCCTTGCTTGGATCTGGGAGAGGGTGGGAGTAGAAGTTGTGTCTAGTGTCCTGTCGGCAATTCAATACCAGCCATGCTTCTTACCTCCACCCACCCTCAAGACGATCTCTCCATCAATATCCTTGGTGCTCGGGTCCTACTCTAGCCCGTGGACCTCCCTAGCCACCTCTGTGTATTGGCTCAACTAACTGTGGATGGTGGCGTTGGTGTACGACTCAGGAGGGTCCTTCGGGTTGTAGTCAACCCCTCACGTCGCCTTGCCCTTATAGGCCATAGCCCAAGCCTTCAAAGGGGGGCAAGGCATGCCACCATTTGCCGCCGACTACAAAGAAAATAGAAAGATGATTACAAATGATATAAAATTGAGCGCTATAACAACAAAATGAATTCACGTACCCATCTAGCCGTGTACTGGTCAAGGGTAAGGTCGCCTTGATGGTGTGTTGGGCTAGGCATCATCAAACGTCATGCACGGCAAGCCTCGTGCTTCTCCTTCCACTCGGGGTTGCACCACCTCTTCACAATTTGCTCCCAGCAATCCATATAAGGGGTGCATCACCACGGAATCACCTACATGTGATCAAGTAATATGAGAAGATCAAATAAAGCATACTTAATCAAGTATAGGAAATATGAGAAGATCAAATTACCGCAATTTATTGTTCCTCAGTCAGCTCCATGTTTTATGCCTTAGTTTTTTCCACCCTAATGTTCCGAATGGCGTAGTGGTTTATGACCGTTTGAATGCGCGCCTCGTAAATCATGTTCGTAATTAATTTGGGACATGTGTAGTACGCCTGGGTGCGCGCCCGCTCCATATACTCTAGCTCGCCCCTAAAGAAATCCTGCACAAAGATGTGGTGTATACTATGATTATTTTAAAAATATCCAATGAATACGGTATATTAAACAATGCAAAAATAAAGCTTACCCACAGCTCCCCCACCACCCGGTCTGCCAAGGTGGCAAACACCCTGCCCTCCCAATCAGGAAAATCGGGGATGCGCTTGTAGTGCTCCCATGTGTAGGCAGGCTCCTGGCTCGTGCCAAAAGGCACCACGCCAGGAAGAGTTTCCTACACAAAAAATCCAGGATGCCATTTGGCAAACACGCATGGTCACCTGCAGAAACCCTCGTCCAACCCCTGCCCAAGTGATGAAGAAAAATGATTAGTTTATATCATAATTTTTAAGATATCAAAAGAGTAAACATTTAAAGTTACTTACTTCTTCCCTGTGGGTCAAACCAACAGGCGTTTCTCAACTGGTATCGGTCGCGTCAGGAGTTGCGCGGGACCTCTTTGCCATACACTCTGCATGCCATCAGAACCAAAAGTGTCTAGCGCCTCCTCTCCTCTCCCTGCCTCGTCCGAGCCGTGAGAGGAAGGTACCTCCTCAGGCTGCTGCTGCTCCTCCTCCTCCTCCTCCTCCTCCTCTTGCTCACTAGACTCGTGCACAGAAGGTGTAGGCGACGATTCCCTGACAGCCTTCTCTCGACACCTACCGCCACCTCTGTTGCCTCCACCCTTCATTCGACCCCTCTCGGACCCCTCAACTGCACCGGACCTAGACCCCTTCCCAGTCGCGCTTTTGTAAAGCGATGTCACCGACCTCAGCATACCCTTCCCACCATCTTTGATCAATCACCTGCAATTAAAAACATTAAATTCATCTATATTTCAAAATCTATGCAAAATAAATAAAACATGTATTAGAAAGTAATGCAAATATAATAAATTAATTAGTACAGACCAGCCATGTATTTTAGAAATAATCATCAAGATCGGGATTAGCTTCGTCGTATGTCTCATCATCACTATCATAGATGTCGACATCATCTTGCACGTGCACTAGAGGAGGAAGGTCGTCATCATTGTCCATGCATAATTGTAAACACTCAAGTTCAAGTCATTCACATTCTAAGCCTCGTCTCCAGCATCATCGTCATGAACCGTTTCATTATCTACATCCATTTCGATATCTTCAGTTCAGATTGTCAGAAAACCCCCTTCTAGCCCATCTTCTCGGAAGAACTCTCCGATGCGGCTGCGACAATGGGTGCTCCTCGTCCTTCTCCTCCAGATGCAGCTGCCTCCGTGTCCTTTCTCTCCTCCTTCTATATGCAGCGGCAGCGGGGCGGGGTGGCGGCGCAGCGGTGGGCAGCGGCCGGGGGCAGGGTGGCTCTGGCATGTGGCGGCATTCGGGGCAGGGTCGGCTCCAGCGGGCAGCGGCCGGGGGCGGGCGGCGGCGGGGTGTGTGCGTGTGTTTGGGTGTGTGTTCGGGTTTAGATGTTGAAATTCCTTTTACCGAAACTTTGAATGAACAAGTCAATTTAGCCCATTGTTTGATGACAATCTTTTTAGATAAGTTTTTTTTCATTTTTTTGTGATGTGTCGGGGACAATCACAACAGCCGCTACCTGCAAAAAAAAAACATTCATTTGTCAGGAATACGTTCTATAGCAGTGAAAAGGGACATGCATTATTGCTCCTACCAAGGGACATTTGAACATTGATCCATTGCATTGATGAACTAAGTCTACTTGTCAATGTCATTGGTATTCCGCCCATTGCTATTGCATATATAGCTGCCTGTCGTACACATGAAAACTTTGGGATCACCAATTACTATATAGCACAGTATGTGAAGAAAGGATGAGAATAGGAGGCACTGGAAAATTAATACTGAAATTGTTATGAGCAATCAGATTGTCCAAATTTCAGAATGGGTTTGCACTGCTTGTGTCTGTGAGATGGTTAGTAACACGCCTGGCAATATTTCCACAAGTCGTGTTAGTTTTAATATGTCCACTTCATCTAAGCTGTATTTGCTTACCTTCCACCCATCTTATCAAACTATATTAACAGTTCAGATTAAGATCTAGCAGCATTAGAGACTTGTGCATTACCCACAGCATGATAAAAGCATCTTCAAAAGCTGGTTTACTATCAATAGCAATCATGCTTATGATTTTTCAATGACCCTATGAGCAGCCTCTACTTTGGTTGTCATATAAAAATTGATTAATTTTCCAGCCTCTACTTTCAATGACCCTATGACCCTATGCTTTTGTTTATATCACCTAGAACATTTTTAAATGGATACAAACTGATTAATTCAATACTGTTTTTCTTGAAGAATGCAGAGGCTAAAGTACAAACAATAAATCAAAGAGATGGAGCATGCTACTCACTTGGGCTCTGGGCCTCTGAGCTCATCTCGACACCGCGCCAAGGTAGGGTCTCAAGTGTCACCCGCGTTTCAGCTAATAACTCTTAACAGCTAGGACGCTCAAATCGAGGAATCAAGGCAGGGGTAGACTCAATCCATCTTCATTTTGGGGTCTCCTATCTGGATTTCATAGCTCACAAACAAATCAGGTTGGTATAAGATCTATCTATCTCCCAGGAAAAAACTGCATCCAAGCAAATTAGGGTTCTTACTGATGAAAGATCACCAATCCAATCCAATCGACACGCTAGCCCGAGGAACCACTGCCAGAGTCTGGCGTCTGCCCTTCATCTTCTTCAGTGGTAGCAGACGGGTGAGAAGGTTCACAGGCAGGGGCTGAGCTATGATGCGGTCGGTCAGAGTCCCGACGGATCTACAGGTCGTGCCAGTCCAGTGGCAGTGGAGAGCATCGACGAGAGGAGAAGACAGGGGGGGGGACACAGGCCTGGCTTCTCGTCGCTGGCAGTGAGGATCGCTGATGATGAGACCCAACGATTTGTGGTGATGATGGTAGCGATGCGGGTGCGCAGTCGGACAGGGGTGCGATCGTACGGGGCTGGCGCCAGGCAGGGCGGCTAGTAGCCGGACGAGGGCGACCAGTCGGGTGGGGGTGGCGGGTCCGCGGTGATAGAGATGCGCAGGGAGGTGTGCGGCGGCAGGGAGAAGGGCAGTGGCTGGGAGGCACGGGGAGGTGTGTGGCGGTAGGGAGAAGGGCGGCGGCAGGGAGGCGCAGGGAGGTGGGCATCAGCAGGAAGGCACGGGGAGGTGGGCGTCGACACTTAGAGGCAGGGAGGCGTGCGAGAGAGGGAGAGGTAGCTATGGGTTCAACGCATTAGCCTAATCTATTTCCCGAGTGCCAGATGGAGGCACTAAGCAAAGGGACCTTTGCCGAGTGTCTGTTAGTGGCACTCGGTAAAGGGTTAATGGCTGGGCAAAATATTAACGGCTTCCCTCTTTGCCGAGTGTCGCCTGGACAGACACTCGGCAAAAGAAGGGTTTTGCTGAGTGCTACATCTTTGCCGAGTGTCTCTACAGTAGACACTCGGCAAAGGTTCCTGTGCCGGGTGCTTTTCCTTTGCCGAGGGTCTCTGGTATTACACTCGGCAAATAGGTTGTTTGCCGAGTGCCCAATATTAAGTTCTCAGAAAATCCTTTGGCACTCGGCAAAAGTCAGTTTTCTTGTAGTGCATGTTGCCCTGCCATGATGCAAGACACTCACTATCTGTTCTACAAGCCTCCCCCCCCCCACACACACCCTAATACATGGCAACCGACTAGGCGTGCGACTACCAAACTCACTCACCGGAGACCTATGGAGTATATAGCATTGCCTAACCTGCCCATATATGTCTGGTCGGACATATAGCTCATCATCATGTGGCACATCTGGAATATCAGCAACTACAAGATATTTTGCTTGCTCGTGATGCATCTGGTATCCTCCTCCATTCAATAGTAAGCATCATTAATCTCTAGTACGGCCTCTACAAGGATGCACGAGAGAGGCAACTATTCAAAGAATGAAGAGTGCATCGCTAGTGATCAACTCCAACAGTTCCTCTTTTCCATCCCCTACAGTAAAAAAAATAACCATAAAGGGCATTGAGGAGCAGAAAACAACCCATCCCCTACTTAAATTTTTGGGTGCAAAATAGTCCCCCCCCACACCCCGCGTCTTGATCTGGTGACGCGGATAGACTAACCGAGATCATTATGTTGAGTTATGCTCCAAAATTCAGTTGCACATTAAAAGGCCAACTTCTGACGGAGCGAAGTGAAGGCCTGTTGCTGGAGGCTTGGGCCGGAGGTGGTGCGACCCAGGGATGCCTGTGGTGGGGATTATATACCCTATTAGGGTATCTCCTTGATGATTAATCTCTCTTGTAAGCCACCATACGGCGTTGTAACCTGACTCTTGAGATAGTGAAGTTTTGGCTGGCTGGCGCTCGTGATTTTTTCCTTCCACCTTAGGATGGTTTTATATGTTAAAATCTCAAGTTCCCTCTGGTTTGATTTGTTTGTTTTCATCATTTATTAGTCATTCGTTCATAACACATTATATTGGCAACATATTTTGGATCACTTCCACCAGATTCTCCCAATCCAGACAATTGGTCTCCCATTCATCCATGGTCTTTCAATGATCCAATAGTGTTTGCGCTTGAATGGGTGGGTATAAGATTCATGACTATTTGAGTGGGTCATCCCAAAAGGTATGAATGTTTTAGTGATTGGATGACAAGCATAAAATGCACTTACTACCTACACAAGTGTTGTGCATGCAGGAATTTATCTGTCAACTCAACATATAAACAATGGACATGGTGAATGATCGTCTTGGTGATCGATGTGGACTCAGTGTATTGTCATGATGATCTTGATGGAGAGTCGAAGTGACGAAGGTGAATAGAGGCTAAGGATAGCTGAGTCCAAGTGTGTTGTGATGACTTGGCTAGTGTGTAGGCTTGAGTCCATAAGAAAAACCAAACTATCAAGTGGTCACGAGTCATTCTCCTAGGTCTCCCAAGTGTTAGGAGTGTTGGGCTGGGATGCTCAAATGAGGCTCTTGGACACTAGAAGTGATAGCAGAGAAAAATCGACCAAGGTTGGAAGCTATGGCGACAAGCTAACTAGCCTAGACTACATTATTCTATATGGTGGCTCTCAGCTCTGAATGGCATCTTGGGTGTGTGAGACGTCTCCCTAGGTCTTCCAAAATCCAACTCCCTTTGTTTGGGTGTCACACTATGTTTATGTAGTCCCTGGATGCGTCCTTCCTTGCTTGGTCATGAAGATAGCTCTTAGAGATTGTATTAAAGATGGTTTCATACCTTCTAAGTTAAGCTCTGACTTCCATAAATCTTAACTCCCTCTTCTGGTGTCCAAATGAGTCAAATTTTGACTCTATCTCGTAGCCCTCAAAAGTTCTACAACTTTGGTATTCAACGGATCTTCATATTTGGCCGTTTTGGTTCTCAAATATGTGATGCCAAAATATTTGTCTTGATTCAGACTCCTCTGGGCAGGTCACCTTGCGGGGCCCATATCTTTAAGCTCCGAAATCCAAATAACACAATTCATATATATATATATATATATATATATATATATATATATATATATATGTCTATCGTTGAGATCTACAACTTTCGTATTCAAATATTTCTCATCAAAGTATGCCTTGAGCTCCAAAACCACATGGCAATGTAGTGTTGTTTCTAGATTATGCGAATTGATCTTTTCTTCTAGATAAAGCTTTTAGAAATCGTAGGCATTAGACCACGATCTTGGGCTTGCATCTTGTGTTATATGGACGTCCAGGGTTGCCTTGTATGCATCATGAGCTAGTGGGAAGCCCTCCTTGCATGGCGAGTCGGACTTCATATTGGTACTTCTCATCCTTGAGCCTTTATAGTATCATTTCATCTAATTCTACATCATACCACTCAAACAACACTACATATGGGATTCGTCAAGGTTAGGGGTAATAATACACAGTTATGAATATGGTGAGAATATGATGGCTATTGCCATATAAAGTGTGTATTTAAATGATGCCAACACTTAGCGTGCTGATTTGATTAATT
Organism: Eleusine indica; assembly: GCA_030378355.1. NCBI lineage: Eukaryota > Viridiplantae > Streptophyta > Magnoliopsida > Poales > Poaceae > Eleusine > Eleusine indica. The sequence goes on along the minus strand of CM059501.1, from coordinate 42,534,418 downwards.
GCTTAACCACTAGTTTGCATAGAAGTTGATTTGGTGTGTGAACCACTAACATGTGTAGGTTGTACTTACCTTACGTAGGATCTTATACCCCATGCAAGAGTGCCTCTACTAGAATGACATAGGAGTTGCTTGAGTACCAAGTAGAGGAGTGTGAAAGAAAAGTTTGTCATGGGAGTTCACGATTCAACCCTGCACCCCCCCCCCCTTCTCGGTCCTTACAGCGGTTTGTGTTACGAACATCGAATGACAACAACCAAGTGGGTTGACAATGAAGGACCTAAGAAACATAGCTCGTTGAACTCATTTACTTTCATTGAATTTTCTTACTTTTATTCATCATGACAAGTAAAGAAATGCTCAATTTTTCATATACCATGACACTTGAGAGCTTTACAAGCGAAGAGAGCCACATGGACATGCATTCTCTATGTTGCATTGATGGGCATTGCTCAAGCACAATCTGAAATGGATCAACAGGAAAAACGATCCACATCCTCTCAAAAAGTTTCCATCTGAAATGGACTCCGATGACTATGATGATTAGGATGATGATGAGAAAGGATGAAGCTCGACATGGGGTTTGATTGGTCGGATAGTAAGAGGCGACCGGGGAGGAAGCAATTGAAGGAACGACTGAGGGGAGGAAGCAATTGAAGGAACGACTGAGGGGAGGAAGAGATACCGTTGTGTTTGAGTGTGCTGTCCAGGAGATTATCACAACCAAGAAGGACATTGAGGTCTCAAGGAAGCAAGACAGACATTCTACAAGTCACTCTAGGAGCACAAATGGCTATCCTACAAGAGGAAGCAAGTGCCAAGAAGATGATGAAGCGAGAGTACAAGATCATGTTCAAGGACTTCAATGGGCTTGATGGAACTCAACAAGAGCATATGTGCAAGAAATGCATGCTGAAATTCTATCATCCAATGTACGAGGAAGCCAAAGTGAGAATGGCAACGACAGTATGAGGTTGTTCTTGATAATGAGAGGATGCGAGGTCGTTCTCGCTCCATCCTCTCATTTTTATTGGAAGTTAAATTTAAATTTGAAGTTTGAAATTTTAAACTTAAATTTTAATTTGATATGTGTGTGGTGGAATTATATAGTTTTGAATTATTTGCATGTGATTTTGTATGGTTTGAATCCATTAAGAGGAATGACTGTGGAGGATGAGTTTATATGGGAACCGTTTGACCAATGTGGCCTAAAATCTTAAAACTGCTGTACGAGCTTCCCAAAAAGCTGATTTTGATGCATAGATTTCAGGGATATTGTTGGAGTTGCTTTACTTCTCGCTCCCCCTGTCCTGTAGGCTGCTACTTTTTCCTGCTGTACCATCATCCACCTGGGCGTGGCTTCTTCCTTCAGGTTTTGCCTGTTGGGTTGTAAAGAACATTGAAACATCTCGGACTATTTTGATGGCGCTTTTCAATCAAATGCAAATAAGGTTCAGAAACCTCCGACCACCAAGTCGCTAGAAAAAAAAACAACTCACTAACCATAGTGTCGTTAATTAAATACAGATAATAAATTGGAGGTAGAATAAATCAAAGTCGCACATGTTCTTACACCTCCCAGTGACATGAATAAAAGTACTTGATGTATATGCGATGTTCTTCCCATAAACAGATTTTGGGAAGTACTGGATGTACACGAACAACAAAATATTGCTACCCTGTCGGTACCATATCTTGAACCGTACAGTAACAGCTGAGTCATTGTGCCAGACCTGTATAATCAGGAAAGACCACCATTAATTAGAGGAGTAATCTTTTTGAAAAAAAAGTGCAGTTCACCCAACTAAACAACTATACTATAATACCTTGTATTGGAAATTCATGCCGGAGATCATGAAACTAGATAAATGTACCACGAATATAATGAACTTACAGAGCGTGTTTGCTAGGCTTCCACCTTTTTCATCATCTCCTCCATTGCATTGACTCGGAAAGCATGGGATTTGGAAGGTGATCCCTTGGTGGTTGCGCGCTGCGACCGGTGAGATGTTAACCATGAGAATATGAACGGCTTGCCTTCATGCTGCATCTCGGCAACGTCGTCGTCGAGGGCCAACACCGCTGACTCCGGAGCACTGCGCCCGTGTTCTGAGCATTTGATCTCCTCCCATAACCTCGGAAGCACACCGGGTGTCGCGTCATCAGCCATGGTCGAGACATACTCCATCAGCTGCAAACGAATGAGCTCTGCCGCCACGTCAGGACAGACAGTAGTCTTATCTGATGTGTTAGCTTCCACGTTCGGCAACAGAACGGCCAGATCGCTGTCATCTAGCTGGATTCTAGCCTCCTTGCTGATCTTGGGGTTCCTATAACTCCCATTGACGGTCAGAAACTGGTGGTTTTGCTTGCCTTCTGGAACATTCAGGTACACGATGAAATTCTTCTGCTCGCCGGCGTAGAGATCCGGGACTTCAATGGTAGCGGACCGTTTGTCAGAGGTAATGCTCGTCCTGTAGCTGCCAGAATGAATATATGATATGGTGATGCCATCGACATTCTGCAGGTTGACCTGGATGTCCATGGCAGTGACAGACATGAGACCGCCAAGGGACTGAGCAAACGCATGCTTGATCGTGTCTAGGTCCTGGTTGACATAAGAGTAGACACCCATAGTCCTGTCAGCGATGTAACGCAAGGCCTTAGGGTCATGGTGGGCGTCCAAACCAAACGTCTCCGCCGGGAATTCAGAGCTCATGTGACGATGCAGGATAAAATTGTCTTCTCCATCTGATAGAAAGATGATGCGGCCTACACGGCTACTTCTTTCCTCTGGTCCACGCTGCCGAAGGATCTACACAGTAACACAAGTACATAAAATTGCTGCACTAGAACGTGCATTCTGTAAAATTTTAATATCAAAATTTTGAGCCAATAAGTATGTATGTTTTGTGTCATACCACAGTTGCCTCTTCTACAGCCGGGCCCATATCGGTGCCTCCTTCCGCCATCAACTTGATAACCACTTGTCTCGCTAGCTCGCGGTTCTCGTCGGACATGATTGTGAGATCCATCTGTCGCTGTGTATGGCTGCTAAAAGACACGACCGATAGCCGGTCGTCCGGGCCGAGGTTGTCGATGACGAACATCATGGCTCGCTTCATGCTGTACAGCCGAAATCCTTTCATGCTTGCGCTGACGTCGAGCACGGCTACCAGATCCAACCCGACGCGCGAGCCCTCTGTGCATCGCAGAGGCGCCGTCACTCGCACCAGAACCGGGAAACCTTTGTGTCTTGTAATAGACGGGCTCAACTTGATTTTATCCATGGCTTCCACCAGGTCGCCACCAGTAGACGACTCCGACGGTGGATAATCAACCATGTCAGTACCCGTTTGTTCCACCTATAGTTACGTGCATATATAAAATGTAACAAAGCTGATGGTGAGGAAAATTAATATTAAATCTTGCGCATGGGAGCGCGAAATGTGCCCTCTTACATTTGTTGTCGACAAAGTAACCAGCTCAGTTTTGTTAAAACCATATGTACGTTCCATTTCCTCAAGCCTCTCCATTATACGACCTGTATCTGGCCTCTTCACTGGATTAGATTCAATGCACTCTATCCCAATCTCAGCGCATATTCGCACAGGTTCCAATCGTATATCTCCCTGCGGAGTTCCCAACCTTGCAGTCCAGCTTTGGAGTACCTAATATATGATTGATAATATGGCAGTCGTGAGCTCGTTTAGCAAAGAATTGGAAAGTGGAGAGCTTTCACACTAGGCATGGTCTCCTAATTTGAACTTTTAATAACTACAAATTTTCTTCTAATATATTGTTATAAAATAGAAAGTCATAATCATATAATAAGTGTATAACAGTATACTGCTAAATATAATAAATTTATATTAATTGTTATTAGCAAAAGTTCTAAAGCCTGAATTTAGAATATGCCCGTGCCTTATATAATAGGACAGGGAGTAGTACAACCATAATTTTGGTCATAGATCTTTAAAGCATATAAACTACATTACATTTGGTCCAGTTTATAGGATAAAGCATGTATAATGCTAAGAATAGTGTTCCATCCTTCTCCCGGTGACTTGCTATTAGAATTGCAATGAAACTGCGTGTGACGTCACTGTGAGGAGAGAGAGAGAGAGAGAGAGAGAGAGAGAGAGAGAGAGAGTATGAAAAAAAAAACATATACTCAATCACAACAATAGGGGTATTTTAAGTATTGTTGAACTAGAAAACATACTTTAGTAAAGTATAAGAATCTAGATGACGCCCAAGACAAGTTGAAGGACGTCCCAACAATTTACTCTATCTCAAAAAATAATATTTCTTACATTCTCAATCTCAGGATACCCCTTTTGTCCTGTCAATATCTCTATTATTATGACACCAAGACTATATATGTCTGACTTGAATGTAATTAATCCACCATAGAATTCTGGTGCCATATAACCCCTGCATGGAAAATATATTGTTGTCCGAGAAACTTCTGAGCAAAATGAATGCAACGTAATTCTTACCAAACAAAAGAAATTGTGTTTACAGGGTTGTTAGCTAACTTACTGTGATCCAAATACATTTGAAGTCATAGCCCGGGTTTGCTTTTCATCGAAGCACTTAGAGAGACCAAAATCAGCAATTTTTGGCATCATATAATGATCTAGCAATATATTTGCCGGTTTGAGATCTAAATGAACAATTTTCTGGTGGTGAAGATAATGCAAGCCATCACAAATTCCCTTAATTATCTGATAGCGTGTCACCCATTCAAGTCCTTGGGTCGCATCTGCAAAATGTTGTTATATCATATGCAATTATTCTAATGTTGCTTTCCTAGTTGACACAATCGAAAGTAGGAACGAAATGAGTGATGATGAATATGAATATTTTTAAATTAATATTTTAATAATAGTAGGTGGGAGATTAAAATTTTAGGATCTAGACTATTTGGTCACACCAAATTGACTAGCATGCATGCTCAACACTTTAGTCCAAATTTATTGACGTGAGCCGAGAGACCCGCTAAATGGATTGGAGTGACTGATACCACAACCATGCCAGTGCGTTTGTGGTGATTGAGGCATGAGTCATGCCCATCTATTTGGAGTGACTCGGGCAACACTTAAAACATGCACAACCTTTGAGTCCAACATCCAATTTCAGTGTTATTAAATAAACCATATGAAAATGTTATTCAGATGACTAATCAACCTAGATAATTAAGTCAAAGCTTCAAACTCAAACCCACCTGATTTTCTATTTACTTTTGAATACATAAATATTGTACTATAAAGGTAATGAAACATTGATAGTTTTGGTTATGTCTCAGTGTTCAACATAATCTAACACCCTTCTGAGAGATTAACATATAAATCGAGTAGGTTTGAGTTTGAATCTTTCGCTTAATTAAGTTGGATTCTCTCTGAATAAACTTTCTTTAGAGTCTAAGAACACTTAAGTTGGACATTATACTCAATAGTATACATGTTTATAAGTAATGTCAATGTTACTTCAAACAGATTGGGCGTAACAAAAAAATTCAGTCACTCCAAACGGATATGCAAATATTTGAGCATTTTATGAAATCAATTTATTTTTATTTTAGCTTAAAAATAAAAAAATAAATATGTTATTGTATCTTATAAACTCTAGCTCCGACATGGATTTCAGAATTAGAGCTATACCAAACAGGTCCTTAGTTCCTGCTCTATGACTAAAATCTTACCGCTGATTTTCTTGTCAAGGCTTCCTTTTGGCAGAAACTCAAAGCAGAGAAACCTCTGTCGTTCCTCTGCCATGACATTCTTCCTCCCTAACTTCCATACTTTTCCTTGTGTGTCAGAACAATATCCCAGAAACCGTACTATGTTTTTATGCTTCACCCTCATCAGACTGTCAACCTCTTGGTGGAATTTCGTCTCGTGCACATCCAACGTTTGGGTGAGCTTCTTCACAGCGACTATACCATTCCGAAGTAGCCCCTGTGGTCGCAGCATTCGCTTGAGGAGCATGAACATTTTAAAATCAATAGTAAGAAGACCTTTCAGAGCAGTTGAGAGTAGCAACGGTACCTTGTAAACAACTGCAAATCCACCAGAGCCAATTTGACGATCATTAGAGAAATTGTTCGTAATTGACGTTAGCAATGGCAGTGGCATATATGTCGGCTTTAAACTTGCATCAAGTAACATGCTCTCCAAGAGTTTGCGTGCACTGGCTTCGGAGTCCATTTGGAGCCCCGTAGAGCTATGACTGCACCGATGAAGAAACAATAATCTCGAACTCAATATGATTAGATATGATGCTTGTTAAGTAATCAAGATAAATTACAAGATAGCAGTCGTCAACGTGGAAAAGGATATGCCGAGCTGGTTGGATTGGAAGATTGGAGCAAACCGTCTAATAACCTTCAAAACTCGCTGAAAGTTAAAATAAACTATCTGAGCCACACATCTTAAGATTAGATGGCTTAAAAATCGAACCTTAGAAAATAAGCAGGTGGTAATTCACATAACCCCAAAGCCCATTTCAAAGAAGTTCCTTTGAATAATATACGGAGAGCGACTCTCCCACCTAAATTTAATTTGATTCGTCAAAGGAGGAACAAGATCAGAACGCTAGTCTGTATTTCGCACCGAAGCTTTTGTGATGACAAAATACAAGAGGAAAAATGGTGTAAGTGTAATAAACCGTCCCCCGTTGACCTTTAGTGTATAATAGACAACAGCGGAAGATTTCTCAAGAGATTAACCAGTTTGTAGGATTTGAACATTTGCTGCAGAATGATTTTGTCAGGAAATACAGAAACATCCGATACTCAAACATCGATCCGCTGGCAGGTTCCTAGCTAAAAGCAAGTGGTACGCAAGCCTCAATGGATGAAACAGAGATTAAAAACCGACCAGTAACCTGGAAGAAGACGGAGGCCTGCGCGCAGGTGCAGCAGGCTGCAGATGCCTTCCTGGGACGGCTCTCGGCGACCTCTTCGTCCTTGACGCAGGGATCAGCGGGATTAAGGAGCTCCACTTGTTCCGGTGCAGAGCTCTCGCTATAGCAGACTTAGCCCATCCCTCGTGTTATGTTTCAATATTATACAAAGATTCTACGCAAGCTAGCCTTCACATGACGGCCATTAATATTCCTCCAGAATGGATCTGGACACTCCAACCCAGGGCTAAAAAAAGAGTCGGCATCGACAGAACATATTTGTATGGTAAAAGTTTCTAGGGCACACTATACAATGTTTATATTTGTTATAGGACACTACTTAATGTTGGTTTTATTAAAAGACACTATTCAAGTGTGGCAATTAGGTACAACACATCCAAGTCAATAAAATATTATTTCTCAAATTATGAAGGAGGGCAAAATGATCATAGTACCCTTGCAGCCATTTTTAGTACATCTTTAAGCTAATCAATCCTATTTTGTTTATATGCTTTGTTAAAATATTTTATCTAATATTTTATGTGTTCCCTCCTGAGATTCTTCTTAGACTCCAACAGGTTTGCATTGTGACCATGAGCAAGATCCCGTTATCTCCAATAAAGCTTCAGTCACCAAATAAATCCTTAAAAAACTATTATTTAAAATTATGAAATAAAAATATTAACATTTTTTAATACAATTATTAATGCTTAATAAGTTTATTAGTCCAAATATGTGCTAAAAATGGCTATAAGTATATTATGGTCATTTCCACCCCCTTCATACATTAAGAAATAATATTTTAATGACTTGGATGTGTTGTAGCTAATTGCCACACACATATAGTGTTTTTGGACAAAACCAACATTGAGTAGTGTTCTATAGCAAATTTCAACGTTGAGATTGTGTCCACTAGCAAATTTTGTTTATTTGTATATAGCAAATTTTGTTTATTTAATGGAGTATAGGAAAAAAGCTCGTACGAAATATAACAAAAAACACACTAAAGTCAAAGTCAAGGTAATGCTGAATGCTGCAGGTTGTAGATGCGTGAATGGTTGAGGCCTACGCTCTTAGAGATGGACTATTACTGCCGATTTATTGTTCAGTTGGACTGCATATAGGTAGTGGAAACAATGAAGAATGGGAGTTTCTCAGCAACTGCGGCAGCAGCAACCTTCGATCAATGGGACACATTATGATTTTCTTCTCATAGAGCATCTCGGCATTTTGTTTTATTTTTACTACCACGTGGTACTATTGAATATGGGCCCCACATGGCCACATCAATGGACAGGTGCAACCTCCACCGGATGAGTCTTGGGCTCTTATTTTCTTCTTCCAGTCTTCCTATTCCTTGGTAGCATGCGGCCACATCTTCTTGCCACGCATCAACCTCTTCTTCTCCCTTATCGGTCACAAAATCTGGAGCCCACGCTGCCTGTTCTCTCCCTCACACACTCTTCTCCCAAAAAAAACTACAGTCTGCAAGCAGCCTTGGTAGTGGCAAAAAAACCAGACCTAGCCACTGATGTAACTCTACACATCTAAAGAAGGTAGGTCGTCAAGCTCTCTATTGGGCCACACCATCACGACCACTCGGCTACATCTGGGGACCATAGGCTAGGCGGTGGGCTATCCCCATGGATGGCTGGCCACGAGTGGGGTAACGACCAGGTGGTAACGGCGACGAGGACATAAGTCGGGATCATGGTTGGGCTGATGGCCAGATGACCAGAGTGTGGCGAGAAGAGGCCCACACACGGGCTAGTTCGGTCACAAGCAGCGGAGCACACGCCATGTCTTGGAACCAAAGGGAGAACACGTCGGCTAGAAGTGATGTGTTGGCTCTGTGTGGCATCCACGCTGGCCAAAAACTAGTGGTGGATGCAAATACTTCTCCTATCAGCTTTAGACTATGTATACTGATGAGCCACCTAGTCTCATTCTAGCTGCTCTAGCAAATGGCTTTCCTCAAAACAAAATAACAAAAAAAAAGCATGAAAATGATGTACTTGTTCTCTCATATGAATAAACTTGCTGAATGGCTTTCCTTAAACCAAAATAACAAAAAAAAGCTCTAGAAATAAAATTATTATGAACCACCTTTTGAAGTCAAATCTACTCTAATATTTTTATTTTTTTATCAAAAAATATTTTAGCGTGGTCTTGTGCCTTGGTGGCAGCGGTGACGCAACTGTGTCGTTACTCCGGAAGTGATTGCGGGCTCGTGTGTGAGAACTCCACTTGGTGGCGGGAGGGACCGGTACTCTGGCACGAGTGTTCCAACGAGGAGTAGGGGAAGGTGTTGGATAAATTAGCACTTTTAGTTTTATATTAATCCATAAATAAATTATAAGCATGATTAACAGATTGCATGATGAACTAGACAAGTCTACATAAGATCTAGACAGGTTTATAAGGTCAGACAAAAGCATAGCATCTACCATACTAAGAACATCCATCATAGATAAACAGATCACGAAAGCTAGTATGGAAGACATGGTTTGAGATGAGAGTATGTACGTTTCCTTCTGGACTGGGTAGAGGAGGCAGCGACAACGTGCAGCACCCTCACGTTGTTGGCGATGGCGGGTGAGACCGACTCGACGACGAGGAAGACGAGCCGTGGCGACAAGCTTGACGAAGACGAGGAAGCGATCGAGCATTCGCGTAGAGCGCTTCCCAAAAACCATATTCGCCCTCTCCCAGTGCAGGATCATAGAGGATGACGGTTTCGGAGACCAGCTCTCCCATTCGCCGGTGCACGCCGACGATCAGGATGGAGAAGTCTTGGCGGCTCAACAGTAGCGAGAGGCAAAACCCTAGGCGATTGCGTGATATGATTTGCGGCGATACCCGTACGTATTTATAGAGAGGAACCACTAGGGTTGGACGTCCCGCAACCGAGTCGGTTACCATATTAATACGCCAGTTTCCATAACCAAATATATGGAAATATATGGAACACGCAGCAAAAAAAAAGGGCAAAAGGAAGCCACGCCCCCGTAAGGTAAGGGACCGAATTTCGGCGGACCATTCACGCAGGTGATGCGCGGCCGTGCCCATCGCCCATGCCCCGCCCCGCCCCGCCTGGCCCGACCCGGCGAGGCGAGCGAGCACGCGCGTGTGTTCTTCCTTCTTCTCATACACACACTTGCAATAGATGCTAGAGCAACCAACCTTATAAGTTGGACTCCCTCCACCTCCACTAGCAATGTGGGACTAAACCTTTGCACTCCCACCACTCAAGAATGGGCCTTTGAGATTTTTTTAGGAATTATTATAAATATTAATGGGCCAAGCTCATATAATTCCAGCAATCCCCCACCAGATCTCAAAGTCTCAGCTAGACTTTGCCTCACCCCACTGTTGTTTAATATACCAGTGTTTTCAGTGGAGACTGTTAAGTTGAACTTCCACCTAGAACAATAAGCTACACTCATTCACAACTTGAACAATGGACTATGCCATGAATTGCAAGTTTTGTGCAAACAAGTTTCACTTACTATCATAACTGATACTAGACATCCAGTAGGCTTCTCCATGGGTGGAGCATATAGGTCATACTCCCTTGGTCTTTCATGAGCTTAATAGAGATCACCCAAATCTCATAGATTGCGACCTTACAACAATCGGGCTCATACAGGTGTATTCATTCAAGAATGTTCTGTAGGACAACATCTTCGCTATTTAAAGCCAACTGAATATATTAAGACAACAACCAACCTGCCATATAAATATCGAGAGTAATGCATCGCTTCTCGAGTGGGTTATAAAAGGTTACTCTCATGCTAACCAATAGCTTGTTCTTTCCAGGTCCTACTTCACGGGATCTCCGATCACATTTGGGTTACTACTATGGAATAGCACATATGGGTCTCATACCCATCTCCTTCGATGCACTGTCTATCATATTACGTGATAGCTCCTTGGTGAATTGATCTGCCAGGTTCTCACCAGTTGAAATATATTCTACTGATATGACTCCGGAGTTTCTCATTTTCCTGACAGACTTCAAACATCGGTTAATATGTCTTGATGACTTCATATTGTCCTTAGAATTGTTCACTTTGACTATCACAGTTTGATTGTCACAATTCATGAGGATTGCCGGCACAGGTTTCTCGACAATAGGCAAGTCCATCAAGAGCTCACGTAGCCAATCGACCTCAACTGTAGCTGTATCTAGTGCGGTAAGCGCTACTTCCATGGTAGACCTCGTCAAAATGGTCTATTTATATGATCTCCATGAAACAGCAGCACCACCAAGAGTAAATGCATATCAACTCGTGGCATATAGCTCGTCAGCATCAGATATCCAATTGGAATCACTATAGCCCTCTAGTATTACTGGGTATTTAGAATAATGAATTCCATAATCCATAGTACCAACTAAATAGTGCATTACCCGCTCAAGCGCACGCCAATGATCATCTCCCGGACAAGAAGTAAACCGGCTCAGTTTGCTCATAGCAAACAAGATGTCAGGCCTAGTAGCACTAGCTAAATACATAAGTGATCCAAGAATCTGAGAATATCATAATTAGTCTCTGCCAATTCTCTTATTCTTTCGAAGGATCAAGCCGGAATCATAAGGTGTTGGAGAAGGCTTGCTATCCTTGTAACCAAAACGGTTCAAGAGCTTCTCAACATAATGAGATTGCGTAAGAGTAATCTCATTCTCTCCTTTGATTAGCTTGATGTTCAAGATAACATCAACCTCACCCAGATCCTTTATATCAAAGCTTTAGCACAGAAAAGTCTTGACCTCATTGATCACTTCAAGATTTATTCCAAAGATGAGTATGTCATCAACATACAAGCACAGTATAACTCCCTAACCCCCATCATGACGGTAGTACACACATTTATCAACCTCATTGACTGAAAAGCCTGCTGCTAGAAGTGTTGAATCAAATTTCTCATGTCGCTGCTTAGGAGCTTGTTTCAAACCATACAAAGACTTCAACAACTTACACACCTTGTCTTGTTGACCCTTTATAACAAACCCATCTGGCTGATCCATATAGATTTCCTCATCCAATTCTCCATTAAGGAAAGCTGTCTTAACGTCCATCTGATGAACGATAAGACCATGTGAGGCAGCCCGAGCAAATAATACACGAATAGTGGTCAATCTAGCAACAAGTGAATAAGTGTCAAAGAAGTCTTCGCCTTCTTTCTGAGAATAACCCTTAGCCACAAGCCGAGCCTTATACTTGTTAATAGTACCATCAGGCTTAAGCTTTTTCTTGAACACCCATTTATAACCCACAAGTTTGCAACCATATGGCCTGTCGACAACTTCCCAAGTTCCATTAGAAAGAATAGAGTCCATCTCACTATGGACAGCTTCTTTCCAGTCATCTGCATCAGAAGATGCATATGCCTCTGAAATGGTTCTAGGAGTGTCATCCACAAGATAAACAGTGAAATCATCACCAAAAGACTTTGCAGTCCTTTGTCTCTTGCTCCTCCTAGGAGCTTCACTTTCAATCTCCTCATGGATTGTTTCAAGTGTTTGTTCAGCATGATCAGAAAATGCACTAGGTTCAGGAGTTGTTTCAGCAATCACATCAGAAGATAATCTAGACATGCTATGTAAATCTTTCATAGGAAATATGTTCTCAAAGAAAGTAACATCACAAGACTCCATTAATGAATTAACATGAACATCAGGCACCTCGGATTTAACCACTAAAAATCTATAGACAATGCTATGATGAGCATATCCAAGAAAGATACAATCCACAGTTTTAGGTCCTAACTTACGCTTCTTGTTGATTGGTACGTTAACTTTGGCCAAACAACCCCATGTGCATAAGTAAGAGAGCGATGACTTTCAACCAATCTATTCCTCATATGGCGTCTTCTCCTTATTCTTCATGGGAACTCTATTTAGGACATGACATGATGTCAATAAAGCCTCCCCCCACCATGCCTTAGATAATCCAACCGTATCTAACATGGAATTAACCAAGTCAGTCAAGGTGCGATTCTTTCTTTCGGCAACCCCGTTTGATTGGGGTGAATTGGGAGGCGTCCTCTCATGTATCATACCATGTACCGCACCGAATAAGTCAAACTCATTTGAGAAATACTCGCCACCACGATCGAACCTAATTCTTTTGATCTTTTTCTCTAGTTGAGTTTTAACTTCAGCCTTATAAATTTTAAAGTAGTTTAGAGCCTCATCTTTCATTTTTAGCAAATAAACATAGCAATATCTAATTGCATCATCAATCAAAGTCATGAAATATCTTTTTCCATGTTCAGTCAATATACTATTCATCTCACAAAGATCTGAATGTATAAGTTCTAGCGGTGCTAAGTGTCTCTCCTCTGCAGCCTTGTGAGGCTTTTGAGGTTGCTAAGATTGCACACAACTTGAGCACTTAGAACCTTTGACAATGGAAAAATTCAGAATTAAGTTCAAGCTAGAAAGTCGAGACATAGAGCCAAAATTTAGATGACATAAACGTGAATGACAAACACTAGCATCACTCTCATTAACACCATCACAAATATAGTTCACAGACTTATTGCAATAATCTAAAAGGAAAAAGCAGAACAAGCCTCCGTACTCATAGCCTTTACCAATAAATTGTCCACTCTTAGACACGACAACTTTATTCGACTCAAACACTACCTTAAAACCATCCCTACACAAAAGGGAGCCACTAACGAGATTTTTCTTTATAGAAGGGACATGTTGTATGTTCTTCAATTGGACAATCTTCCTTGAAGTGAACTTCAGCTCGACCGTGCCAACACCATGAACAGAAGTATGTGACCCATTCCCCATTAGGACAGAGAAATCTCGGGCAACCTGGTAAGAGGTAAATAAAGAAGCATCAGCACACACATAAACATTAGCACCAGTATCAAGCCACCAACTAGTAGATTGAAATACAGAAAAAACATATAGTAAATTACCATACCCACTATTTTCTCTAGCACTGGTCACCATGTTCGCAGTCTTCTACTGTGGAGGCTTTCTTCCTTTGCGTTCTGGACACTTCTTTGCCCAATGCTCATAAGAACCGCAAACAAAGCATGCTCCCTTCTCCTTGTTCTTCTTCTTGAAGGTAGTGGTCTGCTTAGGCTTATTGTTCTTGCCCTTGCCCTTACCACCACTGCCATGAGACTATTGTGGATGATGCACCATATTGGCAACAATGTGTCCCTTGTTAGCTTTAGAACGTCCATCCTTCTCATGAGCTTTCTCCTCAGCATCAAGAGACGCGATCAAATCTGAGACAGATATGTTCGTTCTCTTGTTTTAAGAGTAGTGGCAAAATTCCTCCAAGACGAAGGCAATTTGGCAATCATGCCTCCAACCACAAGCATCTCAGGTATGACAATCTTAAGCAGTTCGAGTTCCTTCACAATGCACTGTATCCCATGAGCCTGCGCAATGACAGATTTACCATCTACCATCTTATAATCATGGTACTGCTCAATGACATACAGTTCAGTGCCAGCATCAGAATCACCATAGTCAGCGATCAGAGCGTCCCACAATTCCTTTCCAACTGGATATAGACGTCCTGAAGACGATCTATCAAAGCTCTAATAACAGCGCCCAAGAATATTGTGTTGGCTTCACTATAGGCCTTTTCCTGATCTGTAGTGAGATCGCCTTCAGGTTTGTCAGTGGACACCCAGAACACATTCATGGCAATAAGCCACAGAGTGACTTTCACTTGCCATCTCTTGAAGTGCACGCTAGTGAATTTCTCTCGCCTCAGTGCATCGACAAATCCAGCCATAAAACTAAAGTGCCTACAATAAGGTTTTTCAATTGTTGGATAAATTAGCACATTTAGTTTTATATTAATCCAGAAATAAATCATAAGCATGATTAACAGATTGCATGATGAACTAGACAAATCTACGTAAGATCTAGACGGGTCTATAAGGCTAGACAAAAAGCATAGCATCTACCATACTAGCAACATTCATCATAGATAAATAGATCACAAAAGCTAGTATAGAAGACATGGTTTGAGATGAGAGATCAATGTTCTCCACACTTGATCACGACAATCTACCAAGTGGAGGCATAACATTTGGAAATGACAATAAAGAAAAGGTAATTGGTTGTGGACGGATTGACGTCACCCATGACCTTTCAATTAGTAATGCTTATCTTGTGAATGGTCTAGGGTACAACTTGATGTCCGTATCACAACTTTGTGAAATGGGCCTTAGTTGTCTCTTTGACGATGATGGTGTGACCGTCTTTAGGAAAAAGGATTCCTCTATAGCTTTCAAAGGGTATTTAGAGGACAAGATCTATCTTGTTGATTTCACCAACAAAGAGGGATCTAACCTAAATACTTGTTTGGTCGCTAAAACCACTCTGGATTGGCTATGGCACCGCCGGCTAGCTCATGTTGGGATGAGAAATCTTTCCAAACTCCTAAAAGGTGGTTACGCTGTTGGACTAAAGGATGTTGCTTTTGAGAAGGACAAAATATGTAGTGCATGTCAAGCCGGAAAGGAAGTAGGAGCAGCACATCCATCCAAGACAATGATGACAACGACAAGACCATTGGAAATGCTCCATATGGACCTTTTTGGACCGGTCACCTACATAAGCATTGGCGGTAACAAATATGGCCTTGTAATTGTTGATGATTATTCTCATTTCACTAGGGTATTCTTTTTGAAGGGCAAAAGTGAAACACAAGGAATCCCAAAGAAGTTCTTGAGGAGAGCCCAAAATGAGTACGAAGTGAAGATCAAAAAGATAAGGAGTGCTAATGGAACCGAGTTCAAGAACACATAAGTTGAAGAATATCTTGATGAAGAAGGCATCAAGCATGAATTCTCAGCTCCATACACTCCACAACAAAATGTAGTAGCCGAAAGGAAGAACCGCACACTCATAGAGATGGCAAGAACAATGCTTGATGAGTACAAGACACCGGACACCTTTTGGGACGAAGCCATCAACACTGCATGCCATGCAACAAATAGATTGCATCTTCACAAGATTTTGAAGAAGACACCGTATGAGCTCCTCACTGGTAACCTTCCCAATGTTTCATATTTTCGGGTTTTTGGGAGAAAATGCTTTATTCTTAATAAGAAACCCAAATCCTCTAAGTTTGCTCCCAAGGCTCATGAAGGTTTCCTCCTTGGTTATGGAACTAACGTCTATGCATATCGAGTCTTGAACAAAGACACCGGAGTTATTGAAATCACCCGGGATGTGCAATTTGATGAATCTAATGGCTCTCAAGTAGAGCAAGTTAACCCAAGTGATGTAGGTGATGAAGCTCCTTGTGATGCAATAAGGAACATGGCAATAGGTGAAGTAAGACCACAAGATCCAAACTCAAGTAAAGATAAACCATCTTCTTCAAGACAAGATGACTCATCTCCACAAGAGCCACATGATGAACAAGATCAAGGAAGTAACCAAGATCATGGTGACGATCATGGTCAAGGCAACAACCAAGATCAAGCTCAAGATGGCGGAGATAGAGACATTCAAGATGACAACAATCAAGAATAAGAAGAAAATGCATCTAGGCCAATTCATCCTCGAGTCCGACAAAGCATTCAAAAGGATCACCCTGTTGATAATACTCTGGGTGACATCCAAAAGGGGGTAACTACTAGATCTCGAATGGCTACGTTTTATCATCATTACTCGTTTGTTTCCTCCATGGAACCTCTTAGGCTGGAACAAGCACTTCAAGACTCGGATTGGGTGATGGCCATGCAAGAAGAGTTGAACAATTTTAAAAGAAACAAGGTGTGGTCATTGGTGGAAAGACCCAAGCAAAATGTTGTAGGTACAAAATGGGTGTTCTGCAACAAGCAAGATGAGTACGGTGTGGTGGTGAGAAACAAAGCAAGACTTGTTGTAAAAGGCTACTCACAAGTAGAAGGTTTGGACTTTGGTGAAACTTATGCACCCGTAGCTAGGCTTGAGTCAATTCACATTTTACTTGCCTATGCTACTCACCATGGCTTTAAGCCTTTTCAAATAGACGTGAAAAGTGCATTTCTTAATGACCCCATTCAAGAAGAGGTGTATGTACAACAACCTCTGGGGTTTGAAGACCCGAAGAAACTGAACCACGTGTACAAGCTTCACAAAGCTCTCTATGGCCTCAAGCAAGCTCCTCGAGCTTGGTATGAACACCTCAAGGGATACTTGATCAACAAGGGCTTCACAATTGGCAAGGCCGATCCTACTCTTTTCACAAGAAAAGTAGATAATGATTTATTTGTGTGCCAAATATATGTTGATGACATTATATTTGGTTCTACTAATCAATCTTTTTGTGATGAGTTTGCCAAGATTATGACAAGAAAATTTTAGATGTCCATGATGGGGGAGTTGAAGTTCGTTCTAGGTTTTTAAGTCAAGCAACTTGAAGAAGGAACATTCATAAGTCAAACCATGTACACTCAAGACATACTCAAGAAGTTTGACATGGAGAACGCAAAACCAAACAAGACTCCCATGAAGACAACTGGACACCTCGGGTTAGATGTAAACGGTAAGCCCGTGGATCAAAAGGTATATCGATCCATGATTGGCTCTTTGCTTTATCTTTGTGCATCTAGGCCCGATATCATGCTTAGTGTGTGCATATGTGCAAAATTTCAAAGTTCTCCTAAGGAAAGTCACTTAGTGGCTGTAAAAAGAATCTTGAGATATTTGGTTCACACACCTAACCTAGGATTGTGGTATCCCAAGGGCTCCAAGTTCAAGCTAGTCGGTTATTTCGATGCCGACTACGCCAGATGTCAGGTGGATAGGAAGAGTACCTCCGAGACGTGCCAATTCTTGGGTAGGTCCCTTATGTCATGGTCATCCAAGAAACAAAATTCTGTTGCCCTATCCACGGCCGAAGGGGAGTATGTCGCTGCCGAAAGTTGTTGTGCTCAACTACTTTGGATGCGTCAAACTCTAAATAACTTGGGATACACTATGATCAAAGTTCCACTCCTATGTGACAATGAGAGTGCCATCATGATCGCATATAACCCCATTGATCGTAATAGGACTAAGCATATAGATATCCGGCACCACTTCTTGAGAGATCATTCGATCAAAGGAGATATTGAGATTAGCTATGTTAGAACCGATAAACAACTAGCGGATATATTTACCAAACCCCTAGATGAGAAGAGGTTTTGTGAGATCAGAAGTGAACTACATATTCTTGACTCATCCAGCTTGGAGTAGAATCTCGTACTTTGTTTGATGTAATGCTCATGCAAAATGTCTTGAAAGTAAAATTCTTCAAAAATTTCTTAATGTCTTTGGTTTTCAAACAAAGTGTTTTGATCAGTAGATCGTATTGTTGAAACTTGTGAATATAGTTTTGCTTGATTGATTTCTGCTATTCACAAGTTGAAACAAGTCATATACTCCCTACTCATCTTGTCCAAAAGTTCAATCTTGTAGAGGATTTCTCTCTGTTAAACAGAGAGTGACGGAACTTCCATCACCCACTGACAGAACTTCCGTCGTCCACGGAAGTTCTGTGTAAACTTCCGTGACCTCTAAATTGCCTATCTGCTCAAACCCGAGAGCGACGGAACTTCTGTCACTCCCAGGTTAAGGGGCTCGACGCCCTTCTTCTTCCTTATCTAGCCGGCCATTTCATCTTTTCTCTTTCACTTTCCTCAACTCAAACCCTAAGTGGCAATTGTGGCGATTTGGAGCTTCAAGCAGTGATTTGCTTGGATTTGGTGGAGATTCAACACTTCCCCCACATAATTTCCGTGATCTCCAACTTTTTTTCTCCAACTTCTTGCCCTATGTATGAGATTTGGCCTCAATCTTTTGATTTGGGTGAAAAATTCAAATGTCCTCAATTCCTTTGGATAGATTAACTTGTCTAGGGTTAGTCTATTTGATGTTAGAGGCATTTGTGTTGTCGCGGTAGGATTTAGGGACTAGATAGACTTTTGTGCAAACTGCAAGTGGCAGAAGTTCCATCCGAACTTCCGTCATGACAGAACTTCCGTGGTCTGTCATGGAACTTTCGTCGTCTGCAGTTCAGTGTACTAAAGTTTGCTGGTTTCTCTATTCTCTCTTGTGACCTATACCTAATCTATTGCGTCATTGTTCCTATCTTTGGCAGTAGAAAATGGTGAGGACCAAGTTCGCCTCAAATGCACCAAGCCCTCAAGGAGGATCAAGTGAGGAGGATCAAATCATGGAGCAACACCAATCCTCTTCCTCCGGTGATGATTTAGTGCCTATAGCATCAAGCAGCGGTGCTCAAACCGTGCGTATCGAGGCTGGAGGCTTTCTACCTCCTCGAAGAGCACAAGATAAGGGAAAGAGGCCAGCTAAGGAGCAAGTCACTCGACCTCGCAAAAGGGGCACACCGGCACATTTGGATGTAATGAAGGGACTACGTGTCCATGCTCCTACATATCCAAGTGGCTATGTGTACAAGGACTACAAGAAAGATCTTGATGCACTTACTGAAGAACGAAAAGTCAATCCTAGTCTAGTGGGTGAGCAAGAGGCAATAAATAACCGGTTCTACACTTGGTTTCAGTAGGATTACTACACATCCATGTTCATCGACAATGAACCGGAAGAATCGGTTAGCCTCACACCAATGGATTGACTGGACATACATGGAGTCTAAGGACAGTCAGATGTTCAAGGACATCATTCAAGCATGCAAGAACAAGGGTGTCTATGATCTTATGGGTTTCAATTATGACTAGAATGAAGAGGTAATCTGCCAATTCTATGCAACTCTCTACATTGATGGCAATGACACCATTCATTGGAGAACACAAGGTGTCGAGTATGCGATCACCGCAGCTCGCTTTGCCACCTACTTCTTTCAGGGTGATGAAGATAGTGAGAGGGAGATCATCTCAAATGAGCCTGTTATGAAGCGTCATGACATGGGGTTCATGTACTATGAGAGGAGTCCTAGTGTGTTTGGAACCACCAATGGACTCCACAACTACTACTTCACTCTTAACCAGATGCTTAGAGTCACCATTGCGCCTAAGGGAGGGTATGCTACGTCCATTGTAGAGACGTCAAGGAACATTCTTGCTATATTTGCTCCAGATGCAAATCCGTTTTGTGTCATGGACTTCATTTCTAATGACATCCACATGTCATCTATTGACACACGGTGGGTCCTCTCTTATGCTCCATATCTTATGAAGATGATAGAAGCCGAAACCGGTCTAGTGTTTGAGAAGGAGTGCAAGCATCTTCCATTGAGAGCGAGAGTGCAAATGGACATTCGCCCAGCTGATCGCTCCTCTCCTGGACGACCTTCCTCCGAGAGAGCCAGTCTTGCTCGTGCCCCTCCTCAGCAGCAGAAGCAAAAGCAGCAGCTCAGAGGGCCTCTTCCTCAGCCCAAGACCGACAGCGCCGACCCTCTTCTCCAGTTCTCACGTTCCTCAAAGGCATCCTCAATGTCTGTTCTTCAATGCTAAAGAGAACTAGGAGAACAAGAGGAGAATCAAGAAGCAAGTGAGGCTCTACAAGAGGGACCAGCGAGCAAAAGGACATGAGGTGTCTCCCGATGGCTCAGAGTGTGAGCCCGATGGTGAGCCGCCGGTCTTTGCTGACCCTCTTGCAGGCTATGATTGGGATGATATTTCCGCTAGGCCATCCACAGCTGCTCCTGGACCTTCCACCGCTCCTCCTCCACCAGCGCATGACGATGATGAGAGCACGGAGGACGACGACGTGTGATTTTTTCTCTGTCTCTCTTCCTGTCACTCTTTTTGGTGCTTTGATGCCAAAGGGGGAGAGACATATTGGTTTTCTATTGTAATAGGCTAGTTATATGAACCTCTGGACAAGTATCTCTTCTTTGCTTTGTGTGTGAAAACTATTTGAGAACCTTTATTGTAATAACTCTATCGTTTTATGTCATGTGTGGTGCTTGCTTTATTGCTCTTTGTTGATTGTTTGTGTCTAGTGTGTTGAATGCTTATCGCTGTATCACTTTGTTGCACACTTGTACACTTTTTAAGCACCCCACTCATTGCAAAATATAGGGGGGGGGGGGGCTCCTTCACATGTTTGTGTGATTCATGCATATCTTTAGGGGGAGCTCCGCTATATGTTGCTCTTTTTTTTAGTTTGAGTATCCCTTTATATCCTTTTTAATCTATTGTCATCAATCACCAAAAAGGGGGGAGATTGAAGATGCATCAAGGATCCCCCAGTGGGTTTTGGTGTATGATGATAAACGATTAAATTTGTGCTAACAAGTTTACAAAGTAAATGTGCAGATAATCAATATATGCAAGATGGCTATTACACCCAAAAAAAAGAAGAAAAATAAAATGGACTCAAAGCAATTCAAGGAGTATTTTTTTTACTTTATTTGAGTCATAGGTATGCCGAACTATTAAGAGGGGTAGAACTTATCTTGCTACAAGGGAATTCATGTGCTCAAGCCAAACTAATTCTTTGTGGAAGAATTATTCCTCAAAAGCCAATGAGAACCAAATCTCTCAGAGCCAAACAGAGAACAACGGAAGTTCCGTGATCCCTCTCATAGAAGTTCCATCATTGCCAAACCCTCACTTATCTTACAACCCGAGAGCTACAGAAGTTCCGTGAGATCCTTGATGAAAGTTCCGTACAAACCTATGATTCCAAAAGTTGCAACCCGAGAGCTACGGAAGTTCCGTGGGGTAATCATGGAAGTTTCGTCAGTGAGCCTGAGTCTTCTCCTCGCCAACCCGAGAGTCACGGAAGTTCCGTCACCCCTTTGACGGAAGTTCCGTCATGACTGTTTCCTTTGATTTTAGGCACATGCAATGGCTAGATTTGAAATGACGAAAGTTCCGTGGGTTCTCACAGAAGTTCCGTCAGACACAGAATACTCTCCAACGGCTAGTTTTTGAGAGAGATCTATAAATACGCTTCCCTTTCTCCCATAGGAAGGATTGGGCTCTTTGGCATTTCACTTCATCTTCAGCTAGAGCTCTCCCCTTTCACTTCTATACTTGTTCTTGTGATTCCAATCAAAGTGAGAGAGATCCAACCACAAAAAGATTGAATCCATCCACTAAAAAGCTTGAGCACATCTTTCCCTCCCCATTAAGATTTGATTTGCTTGTTACTCTTGGAGACTTGGTCTCCTAGACGGCTAGGCGTCGTCCTTAAGCTCCCAACTTGTTGTGGTGAGACGAGGACGTTTGTGAAGGTGTGATTCGCCTTCGGAGAAAAATAATCAAGTGGAGAAAGAATTTCGAGCACGATCTTTGTGATTGCTTGGCGAGCAAAAGGGTTGAGAGAGACCCGACCACTTTGTGTGGCTCCTCAACGAGAACGTAGGAACTACTTAGTATGGTTGCCGAACCTCGGGTTAGTTCCTTGTTTTTCTCTTTATGTTCCCGCGTTTTTCTTTGTGCTTGTATATTTCATTCCTATTATTGTGCTAGATTCACTTGTTAATTGTGTTGCTAGTTATTTATTAAAGAACTCTAGGTGTGCATTGAAATAGCTTCACTACCATCAAGTATTATATTCCTTTCTTTTAGTTATCCGCAGTTAAATAAGTTTTAGAGAAAGGCTTATCGAAGTTCTATCATTTGACAGAACTTCCGTGTGACAGAAGTTCCATCGTTCCTGGTATTTGATGAAAACTCGGTGCTTTTTCAGGATTTATTTTTAGATTGCCTATTCACCCCCCCCCCCTCCCTCCCTCTAGGCAACTTTCAAATAGTGAAAAGGTCATCTCCTTTTATTAATAAATAGATAAGATTACTACGCTCTGTCATCAGGAACGCTCTAATTTGATGGGGGTACATTGACATTGATACTATGTGTGCATCTGTTAATCATGGCCATGATTAAGGGTGTGTTTGGTAAAGTTTTTTTTTATACTTTGAACTGCTTATGCTTATATATCAAAAGTGCTTATTCAGCTTATCTAGCTTATTGAAGCATAAGCGATCCAATCATTTGGCAAAAGTGTTTATGCTTATGCTTATCTTGTGGAAGTATGGGGATAAGTTATCTATAAGCTAGAAAAGTAAGATTTTGATTGCTTTGCCTCTCTAATACAAAATATCAAAGTGTTTATGGTTGCTTATGGCAATAAGTGCTTATAGGTTCAGGGTATTTAATACAGCTTATTGCTTATCACACCATAAAGTGTTTAATAAGGTGGACCATAAGCTGTACTAAATACACCCTAAAAGTGAATTAATGTCAACCATGTGTAATTAGAATATTAATGTTAATCATGACCGTGATTAAAAGTGAATTAATGTCAACCATGTGTAACTAAAAGTGAAGTAATCTGACTGGATACTTACGATTTTGACATGGCTCTAGCTCTAGAAATTTTGAAAAATTCATGGCTCTATCTACCGAAAATTCATAGAGTTTTTAGAGTTACTCATACTCACCTCCAAAAATTCATGGAGTTGAAGCTGTAAATAACATAAGGATTTTTTGCCAAATAATTTTACATTTATTTTATATTAAAAATAGAAATATAGATTATTTTAATTTATTTACAAACAGCTCCAGCATAGATCTAAGAGGCCATGCAGGTCTAGTTGAACAAATAAACTTCACCTCGTCGCTACGAGTGGACTCCCACCGTGGATTATGGACCCTTTCTGTCTTGTTGACTGTCAGTTTGTTAGACCTATAGTATTAGAGTATAAAGAGGACTAGTTAATTAACAACATCACACAAATCCCAAGAAACAAGATAACTAGTACATTACCAAGTACTAACTCACCAGGTGCTTTAGCTCCGGGTCCAACTTTTCCATCATTTCCTCCATCGCCTTGATCCGAAAAGCATCGGATTTACGGGGTGAGCCCTCTATGGTCACGCGTTGCCACAGGTGAGACGTTAGCCATGAGAGCATGAACGGCTTGCCATTGTCTCCCTCCACCATCTCGGCGACATCCATATCGAAGGTCCTCAAAGCCGACTGCGGGGTACTGCGCCCGTCTACGGAGGTTCTGATCTTTTCCCATTGACTGTCTAGCTCATTATTGTCTCCAGCGTGATTTTTCACGGCGGCTGAGACGTCCGCCATCAGCTGCAGCCGAACGAACTCGGCCGCCACGTCGGAGCAGACAACAGCCTCGTTCTCTTGCGATGGAGTGCTCGCCATCGCCCGTTGAACGACCACTTCACTTGCATCGAGCATGACACTAGTCTTGGGGTTTGTGTACCAACCACTGGCGGTCATAAGCTTCTCTACCTTGCCCTTTGGAACAGACAAGTACACGAGGAAGTTCTTTTGCTCGCCAGTGTACATATCCTGCACGCGTATAGTGCCGGCCCCTTTATCGGAGCTAATGTACTTGGGGTAGCTGCCAGACTCGATAGATGAGATAGTGACGCCATAATTAGTACGTAGCTTGACCTGGACATCCATGGCAGTGACAGACATGAGACCGCCAAGGGACTGTGCAAATGAGATCTTGATCTTGTCTTGGTCCGGGATAACATAAGAGTAGAGGCCCATGTCGGCGACGTAAGGCACGACATTGGGGCCTTGATCATCACCTAAATCAAAGGTTTCCACCGGGAATTCAGAGCTCGTATACTGACTGAAGATTGGTTCGTCTTCATCACCAGAGATGAAGTCGTCGCAATATGAGAGATAAATGATGCGGCCTGCACGGTTTCTTGTTCCCAATGGTCCACACTGCCGTAGGATCTGTACAAATACATGCGTTTTGAGATACGTGCATATGGTCAGTTGATTTATTAGTTGGTAAATGAGGTCATAGTGCACTTGAATGCATGATCAAAATAAATTATTTAAACTTAATTTCAATTTAATAATATTCTCAACAGCGTCGTACCTCAGCTGCCATCTCCATAGCCTCATTTCTTGCTGTCTCCCGATTCACGACGGGCTTCCGGGGGTAGGAACTCATCATGTCCTCAGATTCTTCCTCGGAATGTGATGCGGTAATATTGGTTTGCTGAGAAATAAAAGGTCACACGAGAATCAAGTCGGTGTATCTCTACAGGCTTTTCTAAATAGTAACAGAAAAGATCTCAAAATAAATGGCATGGATAGCTGTGGATACCTCATCCAGGAAAACCGAGGGAAGATTACACTCATCGCCGAACGAATCCAACATCGATAGAGAACTGAGGCCGTGCTCGAGATGGGGCGCTTCGGCCGCCGTCCTCTCTGCTGGTTCGATGGCCACTGTGTCGAAGCAACCCGACAAGTACTGCTTGCTCCGCCCGACACTTTTGTGGTCTTTGACCAAGTTCAGCACAATCTCCGCCTCGGAGTAGAGCCTGCATTTCGACGCGTCGTTCAGCTCGTTGAAACTGCCCACCACTTTGGCCGCGCGTTGCATGAGCTCAACCCCGTCCCGAACCCACTTGTGCGCCGGCAGGTAAGGCAGCCATCCGAGGCACTGGGCCTCGGTGATGGTGTCGCGAGCGAAATTCAACGCATCGTGGAGCTCTTTCGTGGCGATCACGAGATCTCTCGTATTTTTTATGTTTCCTCTCTGCACCCAGCTACTGACTTCTTGTCTCACGCTCTCGCGATTCACGTCTGACATGGTGCTCATCTCCATCCACCTCAGCAGCCTGTTGTCGAACAACATGATCGATAGACGGTCCTCCGGGTCGAGATTGTCGATGACAAAAATCATAGCCTGCTTCATTCTGTCCATAGACATGCTTCTACTGACGTCGAGCACGGCTACAAGATCCAATCCTGCACGTGAGCTCTCTTTGCTTCGGGCAGGCGCTGTCAGTCGCACCAGTACAGCGAAATTGTTGGCCCACGTAGTCGACGGAATCGACTTCATTCTGGTCATCGTGTCCAGCTTCACCTTCTCATCGCTACCAGTTGATTCAGGCTAAAATACAAATCAATAAAATAAAACAAGGCGCCTTGGAATTATTAAATCACACTACTGACAAAAACAAAACATCATTAATGTAAGTGAATTTTGAATACAAATGAACCATATGAAGAGCACTTTGATTTTCAACTATTGAAAATTATTTATCTATTATTCAAGACCATGAGATTAACATATAAATAAAAATAAAAGCTAGTAACTTGGCACGTGCATTTGCACGGCTTAATTGTTTTTTCAGTATCTTCAATACTGCTGTATTAATATATTGCCAATAAATGTAATAGATTACTTACTAAAACAACAATAACAAAGTCTTTTTATCCCAAGCAAGTTGGGGTAGGCTAAATAGATTACTTACTCAGTCTTCAAAAATAAAAAATGAAATGATTTGTTTTGAGTTGCACACACTTGGCACATCTAGAATCTGGAATCAATACTTTGTTAATTTTCTAATGTACTCAAACTGTTATCTAAATCAAGTATACTTTATTGTGGATGCCTCTCATAGTAGAAGTTATTAGTGGTGAAACTGCCTCAAGGTCTAAAGTAACACATGTGATCGCTTTACAGTAGTACCTATTTTAACTCTCAAATTGAACTCTAAATTGTTTGTAACACGTTAAGAGAAACAAAAAAAGTGCAACGGCTTTTTTGCATAACTTCAGCACAAAACATATTTATGGCTAGCCACCTCCTTGTTCTTTGATAATTGTGCTGATCAGTTCACATGGGTCTGCATCATGGCAACTGCTCGTGTTTTAGTTTCATTGCTGGTCCTATGTTTAAATTAACCGTTCTAAGATTTTTAACTCGCACAACCGATCCTTATCAATCTACCCAAACACGGACCTCTAGTTTCACAATCGTGTTTGGATATCTTGCAATATCAGCAAGGGTTATTGCCTCACATGGTCATCCCAGGACAGCAGGGGCGGAGCTATGGTCAAGGTTGTGGGTGCGACTGCACCCACGAAATTGAGAATTTTGCTTGTCTTGGTTTGTTTTCACCATGTTAGCACCCTCTAATGTTTATATTAAGCATCCAAAGACTACTTAGTGATCTAATTTTGCACCCCTACCACTTCATCTCTAGCTCCGCCACTGCAGGACAGGTAATAGTTACTGCCTCATCTAATCATCCAAGGATCACAAGGAGAAGGTTGTTTGAATTCCTCTAATCCTGCGTCTTCTACACATCTTCCTTTGCATTAGTCACCTTCATGCAAATCGAGGAACCTAGAGCACACATGCAATAAGGATATAATTAGAACATCATTTTTGTGTCATTGTAATTAATTGATGTTGTCGTCTATTATGCTCATGGTGAGGACCTTTCTCAAGGGTGATTTGCTCAATGAAGATGTCCTCGATTCACCAATTATTTCCTTTCGTCTCCGGTACATTGTTTTCTCATCTCAATGAAATTGGGTGTGAGTGTAGTACGCCAACACTTGGTCATCTACTATATTTTTTTTTTGTCAATTATAAGCACTCTCACTTCTTTGCATAGCTAAAGACTCGTCGTGATGCTCTAATTAGCCACCTACGAAGAGGTATAATTTTTGTGTGGCTACATTTGGATTGTTTGCTTTATTGTTCATTGAGATAGAGCAGTTGGAGTAGATCTGTGCCATTCTTATAAACACCCCTGTTACTATAGTTATTTCAGTACGGCCCCGTTGAGACGACACACCATAACATGTGCCTAAATACGGATCAAACATGTATAAATGCAGTGAGTCACTCCATTGCTGCACTCAACCATATGGCAGGAGAAATTGACTTCACTGCCACGTCTGCCAACCTACTGCTGTAGACCCCAAGAATAACCCCACCAACAAGGTTGACAACTATATGTGCGCCAAGAATTATTACTTGGTGAGGGCCCGAGAACTTACACATTCTCATTATTTCTGCTAAAGCATAAATCCTCCAATGCTTGCTTTGGCAATCTCTCGTGGAGCAACCAAAATTCAATGTTGTTCTCATCAACACGCATTGTTTATTAGCCAACTACTACCGACCTCGATTATGGCAGTCTAAACTGACTTCGCTGCTTCCTCTACCAACCAACTGCTGCAGACCCCAAGAATTACCTTGCCATCAAGATTGACTACTGATGCACCGAGAATCACTTGGATGGGTCTTAGGGACTTATCCATTCTCATCATTTCGGCTAAAGAAGAATTACTCAAGCGCTGTCATGGCAACCTTATAAAAGCAACCAAAACTCAATATTGTTCTAATCAAACATTGTGTTCATCACAAAGTGCCTTGTCGTCCCCTAGATAGGGCCATTTACAATCCTATAGTGCCTTGTCGTTCTATATACGAAAGCATGAACACTTGGGGATTTTGACAAAAAATATAAAAAGCCTATTATATAATAGGGAAATTTGTCTGAGACACTGAGACATGGCGGTTTCGTCTACAACACACTCATAATCATATTTTGTCTGAGACACATTACGATTTTGGGTACTCTCGTCTATGGCACACTATTACCGTTTAACAATTATTTTCAACTTTTTTATCTCAACGCACAAAACATATTCAAATTTGAATATTTGTATGAACAAATATTGTTGCATTCTCAATCATTAAAAAATAGAGCTAGATTTTTTCTGATTGTTCATATGATTTGATTATTATTTTAATATTTAATTTGTTGAGCAAGCCATGTCAACAATAACAAAAAATATGTCTATATTTTTTTTATGATAGAGAATACAACAATGTATCTTTGTGCAAAAATTCAAATATCAATGTATTTTGTGGATTGAGATAAAAGAAGTTGAAAATAATTGTTAAACGGTAATAGTATGTCACAGACGAGAGCATTCAAAATCGTAGTGTGTCTTAGACAAAAACGCGATTCTAAGTGTGTTTTGGACGAAACCGTCGTTTCTCAGTGTCTCTCAAACAAATTTCCCTATATAATATGTTGTATGTATGTATGCGTTTTGAAGGTTATTTTAGTATATTGTTCCATGTATATGTTTAAATAAGTACCCACCATTGTTTTTTAAAAAAGGATAAGACTTAAATACCCCTAACATGTTTTTAAAATTACCCATCATTATCATTGTATCTAACATGATCAAAATTATCTATCGTTTATAATAAATTAGATGCCACATCAGAAAAAATAATGACATGACAATAAATTTAATATAGAAGAGAGTATGCCTTTCATCTCATCAAAGGTTGTGGGCAACGTTTCCAACACGATGAAACCGGAATGTCTCCCTACCTTCCGGCAGTTTATGGGTTACCCCAGGATGTGGAGATCGCCCTCTTTCCTCGATTCAACCTGGTCTCCTCCCTATATATACCTCAGCGATTTTCGTTGATGCGTGTGACTTTACCAAACATCATGGCCTTGTTTATGTATATAAACATTTGAAAGTAATAGAAAAAAGGTAGGGGGCTCCCCAGTCGTTCCGGTAAAGAAAACTAAGTACACATCAAAAGAAGAAGTTGAGAAGAAAAACTAAGAATATAATTCAACATAAGCACGTTCAAGTAATGCATTTTTATTTTGATGAACCGAAGCTCTACTCCATGTCTTGATGTGGGTCTGTTTGGGGGATGTAGTTTTGATGCTCAACTACTGAATTTTAGTTAAAAAAGTGAAGTTTAGTAATGATATTGTTAATATTTATAGGCTTGTCAATTATTTTTGGTTTTAATAATGTCATTACAACATGAAATAAAATCTGATAATTTACAGAATACAGGTGTCAAACTGTACTAGGTCATAAATTAAGCACCCGAAATCAATGCATTCAACATACGCGCACACTATCCTTCAATCAGTAAAAAGTAATGAACGTACCTCTGAACACCTTAGGTGTAAGAAATATGAAAATGGGGCATGCACAAATGTCTAGAGATGTTGCATGCATGTGGGAGCATGAGATATGTGTCAGCAGTACTTACATTTGTTACCGATGAAGTAAATAGGTCAGTTTTCATAAAACCGCATTTACGTTCCATTTCAGCAAGCCTCTCAATTATGTGCTGTGTATTTGGTCTCTTCTCTGGGTTAAAGTCACTGCACTCTATCCCTATCTCAGCACATACCCGTACAGGTTCCAGCCGTGGGTCTCCCATGGACGTCTCAAACCTAGTACTCCAACTTTCAAGTACCTGAGAAATGGCAATCATTAGACCACCGAAGTATGTAATGAATGTAAGAACAAACACAAATTGAGGCCTCCTTTGGACCCATAGGATCAATTGGCGGGAATAGGAATACAAAATGTTTGATCGTAATTGGTTGTCAAATGCAAACCTAGAAGAATTGAAACTATAGGAAAACTTGGCACATAGCATTTGGGCAAGGAGGAAAAAACACTTCAATTGAGAGAAAGAGAGAGAGAGAGAGAGAGAGAGAGAGAGAGAGAGAGTAAAGGGAAAGATTGTAATATGAGTACACTTGAGCGCTTTCTTTATTTCCTTCAAAACACTAACTTAATTAGCATTTCCAAAGGATTTGGTAGGATCCAACCCTATGTTCGAAACGGACTCATAGGAAAAATCCCTATAGGGATTGGATCCTAAAAGAAATATCCACCTTTTCCTCCATTCTAAAAAGGATCTTAATAGGAATATCAGAGTTGTGTTTCCCAATACAGTAAGATAATGGAGAAAATACTATGTACATTTTTGTACCTATTAATTTCTAATATGTGGAGTTTGGGATTTTGCAATAATTTATAATTTTCACTGTTAGACTTGTACCTTTCATCAAACTTATGTGCAAAATGAGTATCTGAAACGTCCACTTCAAAGGGAGAAGTGGGGGAGGGCGGGGGGGGGGGGGGGGGGGGGGGGGGACGGAAGCAGGGGCAGAGGCAGAATCAAACTGCAGTGGGTGCTCTAGGCCTCTACATGACTGTGCTGGACATTTTTATGAGTGTTCTCAGAATTTTTGCCTCCATATTTCATTCTTAGCTAACTAAGCAATGTTTTATTGCACAAAGGGGGTGCTGCAGCATGGGCAGCATCCCTTGTGGCTCCACCCTTGGGTGTAAGGAATATGAGTTTGATTCTTGGAAGATCTTACGTAATACTTTACAGTGATTTGTTATTTTAACTACTAGATCTACTTCCGGCATGATTATGTACCACCCTTCAAGCTCAAGCTGACGTACATAAATAGCTATATTGCCATTCAAGACAGAATAATAATAATAAAAATCCTTCATTCATACAATCAGAAGATATTATAGCGTTTATATGTGATAGTTACTTTGGAGGAGCCATATTATAATGTATACCAATTAGAGTGCTAAAGTTGGATAGAAGCACAATCATACTTTCAATCTATGATATAGGAAATGGCATTGGATATAGTAGGATTACAATTGTACTTCCTCTATTTTTTTGTGACGTAACAAATATAATAAAAAATAATGCAGGGAGTATGTTTCACATAACCCTACTGACTATTGTGCGGCCTAGTGAATTTTTAATACTGAGCATTTAACCTGGAACTGACTGTTCTTACATTTTCAATCTCAGGATATCCCTTATGTCCTGTCAACATCTCTATTGTTATAATGCCAAGACTATACATGTCTGACTTGAATGTGATTAGTCCACCATAGAATTCTGGTGCTATATATCCCCTGCATGGAATGTTTTGTGGTTTGAGCAACTTAAGAGCAAAATGAACGTAACATAATTAGTACTAGCAAAAGAATGTGTTTTCAAGGTGTTTAGCTAGCTTACTGGGATCCATATAGATTTGACGTCATAAGTCGAGTTTGTTTTTCATCAAAACGCTTTGAGAGACCAAAGTCAGCAATTTTAGGCACCATGCATTGATCCAACAATATATTTGCAGGCTTGAGATCTAAATGAACAATTTTCTGCTGGTGAAGATAATGTAAACCTTCACATATTCCCTTGACTATATGATAGCATGTCCTCCATTCATATTCTCCGGATTGATCTGCAAAGTGGACAGCCAATTATTTATGTGTCCTTTTTTTCAAATACATGAAAGGCCGGAACAGGCAATCAGCTGAAAAGGAATGCGACATTTTATAGTGTTTGCAGACACTAAAAAAGTCGATAAGTACCTTTGATATACTTATCAAGGCTCCCTGGCAAATACTCAAAGCAGAGAAACCTCTGTCGTTCCTCTGCCATGACATTCTTCCCCCCGAACTTGGACATTTTCCCCTGTGTGTCGGAGCAGTACCCCAGGAATCGTACTATATTTTTATGCTTCACGCTCATCAGACTGTCTACCTCCTGCTGGAATTTCGTCTCATGCACGTCAAGCGTTTGAGTCAGCTTCTTCACAGCAACGATACCATTTGGAAGTAGTCCCTACAGCCGCAGCATTGCCTTGTCAGCATGAACATGAGCTTTCTAAATCAACTGTGAGCAAGACTGATAATAGTTGAGTATATACCTTGTAAACAACTGCAAACCCACCACTGCCAATTTCCAAATCATCAGAAAAATTGTCCGTGATTGATTCTAGCAATGATAGTCGCAGATTTCTTGGCCCCGCCTTCTCATCAATTAGCATGTGCTCCAGGTCCAAGGAATTGCATACACTGGCTACAGGGTCCATTTGCAATCATCTATAAGTCAATGACTGTACCAATGAAACCAGAAGCAGAACTCAGTATGAGGTTGATGGGTGTTATGTAATTATTGACTGAAAAATTTACACGTGTGACCTGGAAGATTTGCTTAATTCTAGTGTGGTTCAACAATCGGATGCGGTGAAAAAATCCGAGGCGTGCCAATCGTTTTTTTCCTTCAAAACAATAACGAGAAGAAAATAAATAAATTTCTTGGGTCGTTGGCTCAGGACAAAAGCCGATGCAGAGCCGATGATCACGAGTGAAAACCGGCCAGAGGCAAGCTATAAATAAAGTATAGCAATCCATTGGTCTGTCGACTTATCGGCTATGCGCAAAGCAACACACTATCCAGCCGATATGAGTATTTCAAAAAGGGTGATCGGTCTTTCGGCTAAGTGTAGATCTATAAATAATATAGGTGATACGATTGAACAAACTGTATTTCGATTATGTTAATTAACCAAAACATCGTTTAGTTTTCAATTAAACAGTGTGAATATGAGAAACTATCGCCTAATTGCTTTGATAGAATTCTATCAATTAAATTGATAATTAGGCTTTCTTAATTAGCTAATTGGATAGAGATCGGATAAACCATTGCAGCCCTAACATCCTAGCATATCGGACTAAACCGAGACTGCTAAAAGCATATAATTAGCAAAATTAAGACTAACTTAATTAACAGTCAAATTAAGAAAATGACTAGAGTAACTAATGTAAACAAATCCTAATTAGCAGCTATTGGCTACGAAGGATTGGACCTAACCAAGACAATAAGTAGTCGATAAGAAAACCCTAGATAGATCTAATTACTAGATAGCTAGCAATCATGTCGATTAGATTAGAATATCAATGCATGGGAAAGTCCTTAAACCGATGAGATTACCAAGGTGACAAAATCCAAGTTTTATGCTAAGATCGGAGCCGATGGAGCCCGGGACGAGGAACCCATCGAGAAGGGAGGCGACGTACCAAAGATTATATTTATTGTGTTCTTTGTTATATTGACACGCTACATATTTATAACCCTATTCAAGGGGTCTGATCTGACTCGATCGAGACTCTTTCTTAAATCGATCCTATGTTATTCTATATCTTACAAGTATAATGTCCAAACGAATTCTCCGTTTCACACGGAAGGAAAATCGCGTTGTATGTTCAACGGTCCACTACTTCCTTCAATGGTTCACCGCCCCGTCTTCTATCATGTCGATACATGCACACCCACAGCCACTTACACTGGGCCATGTCAAATTTCGGCGTTAACTGTAATTAGGAAGGATAAAATTACAGAACTACTTAGCTAATGATCTGCGGACCTGGCGTAGAATCTATAGAGTATTTGGGGTCAACAGTCTACCCAAAACGAAGAATACTGAAATGTGTTTAACATATGGAGGTGTCCAACACGAACGACAAACTACCCCTGAATTTGTTATATGGTCGTGTCACTGCTATAGGGTCACTCAGCCAACATGAATATCGCATACAGCTGTTGGACTATAGTTGCAATTTCGCTCTACTCCCTCGCTGATTATTTTTATAGTAACTGGCAGATTCTCTTCCTATGCCTTCAGTAAAGGAGGAGAAAAGGGGTATAACTAAAAGGTTCCACACATGCAGCCATAGCTGCAAAAGAAACAAAATAGAAAACTATGGATTGACAGAAAACAGAAAACTGGGAGGAAACCACCGGGACAGGAATAAACGAGCTAGAAAAAAAAAATGCTTAAAGCGCTTCAAATGATTCAAGCCTCCGTATACATCGCCAAATGGCATTAGTCTAGTTCCTCTTTCACAAGCATGGCTACATGTAAGCAGTCTCTTTCCATCCCTTGGAAAATCCTCCTGTTTCTTTTTTTCCACATATTCCACCATGCATTGTTTTCTTCTGCCTTATTTGTCCACCATGTTAGTTGCCATTTTGAACCACTGTGCCACCTCTCTCGCTGACTTTTGCAAATATAATTCATGCATTCGCAGTTTGGGATTCAAGAAAGTTTTCATCCCTTGGCTCTTAAACATCAAATAGATTCACATATCCAAGCCCTATCAAGAAGTTCCTTCCAGTTGTCTACAGAGAGTGAGTACCCCACCTAAATTTCAATTGATGCTTGAACTGAAGTTACAACATAGGCCATGGGCATGTTCGACAAGCATGGATGACCGTTGCAGCATAGGCTTTGCTCTTAGCTTATTTTCAAGCTCAAGGTTTTGGTTAGTGAATTGCCACTTGCATGTTGGCTCATTACTTTGTAATAAATAAACACTGTTGGCCATATGCAAATATGTAAAAGGCCGGAACTTATTTCCATTATCTAAAGAAACTGAAATTACAAGATAATGACACTACCCCATTTTTCCACCACAATTTGACCTATAGTGTACCATCACAATAGCGGAAGCGGATGATTTAACACTGTTGGAGATATGCCCAAGAGACAATACGGATTTGATCCGTATGTGAGGGTCATACGGATAGTGATCCGTGAGCAATTAGTCTACTAATGGGCCAACTAGTCGAGGCCCATTAGAAGAGTCTATTTAAGTGGAGGAGGGGCTTAAGGCGCAGGTGATTCCACCAGTTCTTAACCCTAGCCGCCGTGCTCCTCTTTCTCGCCCATAAAACCCTAACCGTGTGGCCGGTGCTAGCACGCCGCGCACGGTGCTCCAACCCCGTACGTGTGGATACCGCGAGGAGGCGCTGCTATTGCTGTGGTGCCGACGGCTGGACTAGAAGGAGACGATTGACGTGATCGACTACTTCCTCTACACCGACGCGCGACTACGTTGGATCGAGCTGCTCCAACATTCGCTTCCGCTCCGCCTGCGCGTCTAGTGGTAACGATCCATGATCCTCTCTTGCAAGGTTTCCTGATTGAATGGTAGAAATTATTATATACTATCGTAGCCTACCCGTTCCCCCAATAGTGATATCAGAGCCGACCTTGTGTAGTTTGTGATCTAGATCTTGTGCATATAGTTGATATGTTGATGTACTAGATGAGATCTATTACATGTTTTTGTGTTCGGATTGATTAGATCAATGATGATAGGGAGGTTCACAAGGTAATGGGCGGATAGCGATACATGCATCATTGATTTATTTGTGTTCCTTCTCCGTGCGCGCGCGACTTGTCCCTACCGGCTAGAATCACCATCGGGACTAACTGCGTGCGCCAGTAGAGGAGCCAATAGTATCATAATCATGTACCGCAGTCTACTCATGAAAACCTAATGAAAACTAAGCCATTGTGAATGACTCAAAATTGGGCAAATATGATTTTCCCGATAGGATTTCCATTGCGATTTTATAGATACGATCTGTGAAATCCTGTGAGGTTTTTGCAGAGAATGTTACAACCTAGATTTGGGACCGCCGTACGGACACGCCTAGATTGTTACAACCCTTTTTGGCCACATGTTAGCATTCGCTTCTCGCCTAACTTGTTTTGCAGAGAATGTTGTGAATGGTATGGCCCAAAAGATGCATGTGATGTATATATGTGATTTGCATGGCCTGCGTGCCATGATTAATTACAGCTAGGTTGAGGCTGTCATATTATTGTATAACGGCCTGCGTGTCGACCTGTGATGCTTGATATTCTCATGTAATTTATTACTAGCTATTAGTTGTAGTAACTAAGTGTTAGTTCATGGAGGCCTCAAGCATGATGATTGAAGGGATGGGAGACATGACGATGACAATGGAGATGGAGATCACCAATTGAAAGGGGCCATACTATTTCACAGTTAATATGATTGCCTGTGATGATGTTCCTATCATCCTATTCTTTCATGTGTTATTTATATTAGATATGATTAACATGCTAGAATAGGTTCCCTCAAGAAAAATTAAATTATATGCCCTTCCAATAGCTGCACCTATTAAAATTATGATCGTTGTATGGTAGGTCTGCCAAAGTAGAGTACCTCAACTATCTTAATTATTAGGATAAATATCGGACATTTACATGCATAGTATTGGTTTAATTAACAAAGCTATCAAAACGGTTTGGGCTTTGGGGCATGGTGTTGGCGCCGAGGCATGTGATGCCACCCAACAAACAAGAGTCACATAGGGATGTGATTAGCAAAGTGTTGCTTATCTATGTCACTAGATTTCTAGCGGTGATGCCAAAGCTCACTAGGATCTAAGTTGAATATGGATCTTGAACCAATATATGTCGTTTTGAGGGAAAACGGTTCCAAGCATATAGTGGAATACTAAACTTTGTTAAAATGTTTATAAGAGTTTTATATTTACATAGTGCTTATATTTGCATATTTTCTGTTGTAGATCATGGCACCAACCGCTAGTAACATATTCAATTTGCGCTTAATTCTTGAAAAACAAAAGCTTAGTGGAACAAACTTTATTGATTGGTATCGCAACTTGAGAATTGTTCTCAAGCAAGAGAAAAAGGAATATGTTCTAGAGCTTCCCTATCCTGATGATCTGCCAGAAAATACTACTGCCACTCAGAAAAGGGAGTATGAGAAACATACCAATGATGCAGTTGATGTTAGCTGTCTCATGCTTGCCACTATGTCCTCTGAGCTTCAGAAGCAATATGAGAACGCGGATGCCCACAATATGATTGAGGGACTTCGTGGCATGTTTGAGAACCAAGCAAGGTCTGAGAGGTACAACATCTCAAAGTCCTTGTTTGCGTGCAGGCTAGCTGAAAACGGTTCTGTCAATCCTTATGTGATCAAGATGATTGGTTACATTGAGAATCTGGAGAAACTTGGTGCTGCTCTACACCCTGATTTGGCCACAGATGTAATTCTCCAGTCGCTTCCTATGAGCTATGAGCCTTTCATTTTGAACTTTCAAATGAATAGCTTAGAGAAGACATTGGCTGAGTTGCATGGGATGCTTAAGACAGCCGAGGCAAGCATCAAAAAATCTGGTCCAAGTCAAGTTAACTTGGTTCAAAAGGATAGCAAGAAACGAAAGCGCAAGACTAAGGCTAAGGCTACAGATCAGATCTCTAGCACTAAGCCTAAGCTTGTAGCAGCTCCTAAGCCTAAACCGGCGGGTAGTGATCCTTGTTTTCACTGCAAGAAACCCGGTCATTGGAAGAGGAATTGCAAGCTTTATCTGGAAGAGCTGAAGAAGAAGGGTGGAGACACTTCTAATTCAGGTATCAATGTTATTGAAATTAATAATGTTGCTACATGTCCTTATGATTCATGGGTATTTGATACCGGATCGATGATTCATACTTGCAAATCATTGCAGGGGCTTAAAGAAACAAGGAAATGTGCAAAGGGCAAGGTGGATGCTCGCGTCGGCAATGGTGCAAAGGTTGCTGCGTTGGTCGTCGAAACTTATCCACTTTCATTACCATCAGGATTAGTTTTGGAGTTAAATAATTGTTATTATATTCCCGCCTTAGGCAAAAACATTATTTCTTCAAAGTGTTTGGAGGAAGATGATGGTTATGAGGTCATAATAAGGAACAAGCGTTGTTCCATTTATTTGAATAATATTCTCTATGGTAATTGCCCATTGGTGAATGGATTATATTACTTAGATCTTGAGAATAAGCCTATTTATAACATTGATGCGAAAAGGCTCAAGCCTAATGATTTGAATCCCACGTGTACTTGGCATTGTCGTTTAGGTCATATAAATGAGAAGCGCATAAAGAAGCTCCATACAGATGGTCTTCTAAGTTCTTTTGATTTTGAATCAATTGATATATGTGAGTCTTGTTTACTTGGCAAAAGGACTAAGTCGCCTTTCACAGGAAATAGTGAGAGGGCGAGTGAACTATTGGGACTTGTACATACGGATGTATGTGGACCAATTAGTTGCACGGCCAGAGGTGGTCTTCAGTACTTTATAACTTTTACCGACGACTTTAGTAGATATGGTTACATCTACTTAATGAGGCATAAGTCTGAATCCTTTGAAAAGTTCAAAGAATTTCAAAATGAAGTACAAAATCAATTGGGCAAGACTATTAAACTCCTACGATCTGATCGTGGTGGTGAATATTTGAGCCATGAATTTGGTGAACATCTAAAGCAATGTGGAATTGTTCCACAATGGACTCCGCTAGGAACGCCCCAATGGAATGGAGTATCCGAACGGAGGAACCGAACCTTGTTAGACATGATTTGGTCTATGATGAGCCAAAGTGATCTTCCATTGTCCTTCTAGGGATACGCTCTAGAAACTGCCGCTTTCACACTTAATAGGGTTCCATCTAAATCCGTGGAAAGGACACCATATGAGATATGGACTGGGAAGCGTCCCGGGTTGTCTTTTCTTAAGATTTGGGGATGTGAGGCTTATGTAAAACGTATGACGTATGATAAGCTTTCTTCCAAGTCTGATAAATGCTTCTTTGTAGGATATCCTAGGGAAACCAAAGGTTATTATTTCTACAACCGGGAAGAGGGCAAAGTGTTTGTCGCTCGTAATGGTGTTTTTCTAGAGAAAGAGTTTCTCTCCAAAAGGGTAAGTGGGAGAACGGTGCAATTTGAAGAAGTTCAAGAAGCTCCAGAAAATGTTTCTTCTTCCGCTATACCACAATTGGATGAACAAATTATTGTTGAACCAATTGTTGAAACACCAGCCCCGCGTAGGTCAGAAAGGGCACGTCGCGCTCCTGAAAAGTTCACGCTCCTAACCATGGGGCAGCGAGACATATTATTGTTAGACAATGATGAGCCTAAGACTTACAGTGAAGCAATGATGGGACCGGACTCTGAGAAATGGCTTGGAGCCATGAGATTCGAATTAATCCATGAGAGAAAATCAAGTTTG
This sequence comes from Eleusine indica, assembly GCA_030378355.1. Lineage (NCBI taxonomy): Eukaryota > Viridiplantae > Streptophyta > Magnoliopsida > Poales > Poaceae > Eleusine > Eleusine indica. The sequence goes on along the minus strand of CM059501.1, from coordinate 42,495,262 downwards.
GAACTTGATAGATCCGCCTGATGGTGTAAAAACCATTGAGTGTAAATGGGTTTTTAAGAAAAAGATAGACATGGATGGAAATGTTCACATCTATAAGGCACGATTGGTGGCGAAAGGTTTTAAGCAAATTCAAGGGGTTGATTATGATGAGACCTTCTCGCCCGTCGCTATGCTAAAGTTTATACGGATCCTTCTAGCAATTGCCGCATTTTATGATTATGAGATATGGCAAATGGATGTCGAAACGGCTTTCCTTAATGGAAACCTAAGTGAGGATGTGTACATGACACAGCCTGAAGGTTTTGTCGATCCACAAAATGCTAGGAAGATATGCAAGCTTCAAAAGTCCATTTATGGACTAAAGCAAGCATCTCAGAGTTGGAATCTTCGCTTTGATGAGGTAGTCAAAGGGTTTGGCTTCATTAAAAATGAAGAAGAGCCTTGTGTTTACAAAAGGGCTAGTGGGAGCGTGCATGTCTTTCTGGTCCTTTATGTGGATGACATATTGCTGATCGGTAACGATGTTCCAATGCTTGAAGCTGTTAAGACTTCTTTGAGAAAGAGTTTCTCAATGAAGGACTTAGGAGAGGCAGCTTACATTTTGGGCATTAAGATCTATAGAGATAGATCAAAGAGGCTAATTGGATTAAGCCAGGACACGTACATTGACAAGGTATTGAAACGGTTCAATATGCAGGATTCCAAGAAAGGTTTCTTGCCCATGTCACATGGGGTTTCTCTTAGCAAGACTCAGTGTCCCTTGATACCAGATGAGCAAGAGAAAATGAGAGCGATTCCATATGCTTTGGCTGTTGGGTCCATCATGTATGCCATGATAAGTACTCGTCCAGATGTAGCCTACGCTCTTAGTGCTGTGAGCAGATACCAGTCAAATCCAGGAGAAGCTCATTGGGGAGCTAATAAGAATATCCTAAAGTACTTAAGAAGGACTATGGGTATGTTCCTAGTCTATGGAGGTGAGGAAGCGCTCGTTGTAAATGGTTACACTGATGCTAGCTTCCAAACCGACAAAGACGATTCGAGGTCGCAATCTGGATATGTGTTTTGCCTCAATGGAGGCGCGGTGAGCTAGAAGAGTTCCAAGCAAGATATGATTGCTGACTCAACAACGGAGGCTGAGTACCTTGCCGCTTCAGAAGCTGCAAAGGAAGCTGTTTGGATCAGAAAATTTGTTTCTGAGTTGGGTGTGGTTCCTAGTGCATCCAGTCCAATGGACCTCTATTGTGATAATACTGGTGCCATTGTGCAAGCCAAGGAGCCTAGAGCGCATCAAAAGAACAAACACGTACTACGGTGTTATCACCTTATTCGGGACATCGTCGCTCGAGGTGATGTAAAGATATGCAAGGTGCACACGGACTCAAACATCGCTGATCCGTTGACAAAACCTCTCTCTCAGCCCAAGCATGAGGCACATATGAGATCCATGGGTATTAGATATCTGCTTGATTAATGTATGAGAGATTGTGTAATGTCTATGTTTATGTGTGATTAAATAAAGTGTTATTCTGTTTTATGGATAATAATTATTGCATTGATTGACAAGTGCGTGACTTGTTTGTGAAACTCATTGTTCTTTCATAATATTATCCTAAATGATCCCTAGTTCCTTATCATTGTGTTGGACAATAATGATTCATGGACTAGCACATGTATTGGTTGATGATCATGTTTCACAGATCATTGATATGGAGATATCAAATCAATAATATGGACACATGTTGGAGAACATAGTGTTGGACTGACCCACTAATAGACTTTGCTGAGATGTTATTGTTGTGCCATCAGTTGTTGTCTTGTATGATGTACCTTTGGGATCCTTAGACCTGAGATTGTCATTGATTCCCAGAATGTGTAATAGCATATTTAGGGATTACCAAACGCTATTCCGTAACTGGGTAGTTATAAAGGTAATTTTCGGGTATGCTATGAAACATGTCGTGGGGTGTGAGCGGTCAAGATGGAATTTGCCCCTCCTAATAACAGGAGAGATATCTCTGGGCCCCTCGAGTTAGATGGATTTGGAAGTGCATGGCCATGCCAATGTGATTAAAAGTTAATCATAATGACTAAAAGTTAGTCATGATAAATCCACTAGACGTTCGAGTGAATGGTCGAGCTATTATAGGGATGGCACGTATCTCGCCTTAAGCTTGACTGATATCGTGAGGCAAAGGGATCGCTGACTGCGTATGTCAAAGGTTCAGCCGATATGATCTTTATGTGTACACGAGAATCAGTATGTGCTGCTAGGTGCCACTATTGATTTATGATTTGAAAAATAGTTTTCACATCATTATCGTGTACATGTGAACCTAACGGGTCACACACTTAACGGGTTGGGACATCGCTTGCCTATGTGATTGTCTCTAGTGCAAGTGGGAGATTGTTGGAGATATGCCCAAGAGACAATACGGATTTGATCCGTATGTGAGGGTCATACGGATATTGATCCGTGAGGAATTAGTCCACTAATGGGTCAACTAGTCGAGGCCCATTAGAAGGGTCTACTTAAGTGGAGGAGGGCTTAAGGCACAGGTGATTCCACCAGTTCTTAACCCTAGCCGCAGTGCTGCTCTTTCTCGCCCATAAAACCCTAACCGTGTTGCCGGTGCTAGCACGCTGCGCACGGTGCTCCAACCCCGTACGTGTGGATACCGCGAGGAGGCACTGCTATTACTGCGGTGCCGACGGCTGGACTAGAAGGAGACAAGACGTGATCGACTACTTCCTCTACACCGACGCGTGACTACGTTGGATCGAGCTGCTCCAACATTCGCTTCCGCTCCGCCTGCGCGTCTAGTGGTAACGATCCATGATCCTCTCTTGCAAGGTTTCCTGATTGAACGGTAGAAATTATTATATGCTATTGTAGCCTACCCGTTTCCCAACAAACACATGGAACAAAGGCACTAGCATGTATGCTTTGTTATGAAACTAACACAGGTCGGATGATTCGTCAGTGACAAACCTTCTTCCATGGGCACACATATAGAACAAGGTGACCAGTTGGTTAGATATGAAAACATATGCTCGCAGGACGGTGTCATGAACGACAGATCCATCTGATACTTGAGCATCGTTAGAAGACATGCTCCTAGTACGTAAGGCCTCAATGGAGAGATCGGCAAAATGGATCATTAACCTGAAAGAAAGACTGAGGCCTGCGAGCAGCTGCAGCTGACATCCATGGGCGGAGATCCCCTTCGTCTCTGACTAAGCTATCGACGGGATTGAGGAGCTCCAGAACAGGCTTTGACGAAGTTGGGATATGAAGAAGCATGTACTCGTTAAACTGCTATATTTTTTTTAGACTAGACAGCAACAGACTTGACGATCTCAAAAAAAAAAATGCAACAGACTTGACAGCTGCTATTTTTTTATTTGGAGTAGATAGCAACAGACTTGGCATTGTCCTTATGCCTAATACTAAATATTCCATGCAAACCAACCTTCACATGGTGTCATGGTGGCCATTAATGTGCAGCGAGGATGGATCTGGATCGTAACAAAATATAATCTCTATATTGGCTTCTGCAGAAGTTTGTTTAGTAAAACTAGTGAAGTGGCCCGTGAATTTACGCGGTTCTAGATTATTTTTATGAAGCCAACTTTGTTTTCATGGTTACTATTGGACAACCCTCTATATTTTGTAATCTATCAATCTATTTCTAAATGATACAAGCTTTATCCTGAATAAAATCATCTAATACCCCAAATTCAATCAATAGCAATTGTACTCTAATTTGGTTATACTGATTGTCACCGCATGTCCTCTCATTCATATATGTGGTAGCTAGCTAATTTGGTCATGTCAAATATGCAACTCAAGCAGTTGTTTCTTTTCTATTTCATTGCCGTTGAGCCTGGTCAGCAATACAATTGCATGAACAGCTACGGATTTTGCACTGCACCATGTGGACACGCCTTCCAATATCAAGCTGGAGCCCGGTATTTAAAACCTATGGCATCTCGTCACACTCACACCAGCAGAATAATGTTTGACTATAAATTAGGAGTATTAAATATAGACCAAGTACACAACTAGTTACATAGATAGAGACTAATTTACAAGATGAATCTATTAAACCTAATTAATTCATGATTCTTGTAACACTATATTGTCAAATCATAAATTAATTAGACTTAATAGTTTCGTCTTACAAATTAGCATAGGACTTTTGTAATCTCTCCTACTTAAAAAGTCTGAAGTGAATTCTTTCTTTTACCTACGTATGAGTTTTTACTTTTCGTCCCGTACCTGTGATCCATGCCCGCGCCTGTCACCTGCTAATTGCGTTGCACGTACGCCGGTTCACCCTCACTTCTCTCGCTCCATCGCCTTGAGATTTTTACTATTTTGATCACGAAACCGGTGGGCTTTGACGGAATGACCACGAAACCGAGCTCTCACGGTTAAAGTGACCATGCCTGGTATTTCATTGCCTTTTCTATTTTCTAATCCTTTTGGACACATGAAAAGACGTTACTACCCATGCCCCTTGAACAGAGGGTTCGGCCGGCACTTGCATGCAGGCGTCAGCGCGTCTGGCCGCTGGCTCGGTTGGCCTCCAGCGCCAGCACCTTTTTGCTGCCCTCCTTTGCACAGAACAGAGGCAATCAACTACAAAAAAAAATCTCATACACTTGGTCCAAAAAAAAGAACAGAACACAAGTTCGAATTTTGCAATAGCCATTTCATCCATCAACTTGGTCCAATGTTTCAAACTAAAGTATTAAAAAGGCATTTAGTTCCAACATCCATACACTTGATCCAACATTCAAACTGAAGCATACAAAAGACATTTTATCGCTGCATCGATACACTTGGTTCCAACATCCATACACTTGATTCCAACATCCATACACTTGGTCAAACATTCAAATAGAAGTAGTCAAACTAAAGCATTGGCGTTTCTCCTTGGAGTCAATTATCGCACAGCCCTCCTTTGCGGCTTGGTAGGTGTTGAAGTGTTCGTGGTGCGCTGAGAATGAGTTAACTCCCCCCGTGCCCACCGCAAGTCCACTACATATACATGACATGTTTAGCATGGTATTTAATTATCTTAGTTAAATAGGACATGTTGAACACAGAATATTTGAAACGGCTTTAGGTTGTTACCTCTCTGGTATCATAGCAGAACTTGTTGTTGGAGCTTCTGGAGGGAACCAATTTTTGGTGTTGTTCTTCCTTGGTTGTCTCTTGTTACAAGACAACAAAAAGTCAAACTAAGTAATTCGTGTTAAGAATAAATAAAAATAGCTAAAAACACATGCATTCACTTACCTTCTGTTTGTTCCATTGAGTTCACATTTGTAGCTACTTTGCCTATGTCCCAATAGACCACATTTTTAGCACTTGTTAGGGCCTTTAATCCGTTTCTTTTTTCTCTTAGTTTTTATTCCCAAGTCATTAGATTTCTTCTTACTATCAAAACTACCTTCAAGAGCACCTTTGATCCTATTTTTCTTTTGACGGTCAACACTTGTTTTACCAAGTGCTGCACCTATTTCACTTGATAGGTCAAGTTTGGGCCATTGTGATCTGTCAAGAAGTGGTTTTATTATTTGTCTCTTGTATGCATTCTTGAACCTTTTCACAGAATAGTACCCATTCACAAAGTTCTTCATCTTCACATCCCTTACTGCTTGTTGGGTTATAAGAGCCAAAGCATTCTGACATGGCTTTCCAGTGTGTTGTCACTCTTCACATGTGCACTCATGCAAGTAAGCTTTGAAAACATGTCTTACATTAGCACTGGTCATGTCAACTACTTGTGCAGCATATGCAACAGGAAAACATCCAATTATGATAGTCAACACTAGTAGCTGCAGCTAACTGATTCCTCCATCTCCCTGATAGTGCAGTAGAGTCTATGCTAAGGTAAGGCCTACATCTCTCCAAGAAACCCTCAATGCAATGACCAAGTTCACAGAAGAATCTATGAAAATAAGGTAGACCATATTTTACCACTACATCAATTTCAATGATACTGTTGGGCATTCTGCTCATTACCTCAGCTTTCGAACTATAAAGTAAGCCAAAACTCTCTTATCAGCTACCATATAAATCTTTGTAAGCCTTTTCCAATCCCTTCCAAACTATGTCATAGCCAATCAAACACTTGTGATCATCTTGCAACTTGATTTGCATGTCCCTTGGTCCCATATCAGGGGTCTTTTAGGAATAGAAACTGCCTTTGAAGCAACCCACTTGGCACTAGGAGTAGTTATTTTCCTCCTCATGCTAGATGTAGAAGTGTAACTCACCATTTAGTCACCTACACAAAAAATATAACCATCAATGAACTAATAATAATATTTGAACAAATGATGTACCAAAAGAAAAGGCTAAAGATAAAAATATTACAATGATAGTTTCTCCACCCTCGACTTCTGGCAGACCATGCACATGTCAAGTACAATCCTCGGCACCTTACAATACCCATCATATCTGGTTCTAGTACTTTTTGCTACATGCAACTCAAATTCCTTGTTCATGGCATATTGCCTTATGGCAAGCCTAAACTTATCGATCGAGAGAAACAAGGCACCTTGTTTGAATTTAGGATTATTTGAGTCATAATCAATCACCCTTTCATCAGGCATATGGTTACCCATAGGAATGGTCGCACCATCATCATCAATGCCTCTATGTGAAATTGTAGCAGCAGCCTTCCTACCCTTTTCTGCCCTCTCATTCTCACCTCTCAAGCCCAAAAGATCATACAATTGCTTATCACTAAGAATTTGTAACCTCCCTTCATCATCAAGTGTTTCGATAATTTGTAAAGCATCCCAACCTACTGAACCAACCTCATCCATGACATTATTCAAAGTTGTTTCAATTGCACCATCAATCAAAGCAAGCCTACAATAAAATTAATACCTACATTATTACAATATTCATATAACACTAACAGGAGCTAAAATAAGCATTATTCAAATATTCATACAACATTACCTATCATCAGTGGGCAGGGGCTAGGACGGTGACATTGCTAAGAGCTTGAGCTCTGGCTCGGCAGTAAAGAAAAGAGGCGCGCCAGCCTCATCCTTGGGCAGCGGCAGCGTGCCGGGGCTCGAGCGGTGGTGGTGGCGGGCTGTGCTCCTCCATGTGGGGCGAGGCGCTATCAGCAGGTGGGGCAGCTTTGGCACGCGGGGCGGCGGGAGCTTGACCGCCATCTTCGGCAAGGAAAAAGGAGGTGAAGGGCGGCAGGGAGGAGATCTCAACGACGACCAGGGTGGGGGAGGCCGACGCGCAAGTCTGATCGAAGACGATTCGAGATTTGGTCAGGGTGGACCACTGGTGCCTGTTGGGAGAGGCAGGGGTAGAAAGGGTTTTTCCTATGCCAAAAAACGTTAGAAATAGGAAAAACTTTAGGAAAAGAATAAAATACCAGCGTGGTCAATTTAGCGGTGAGAGCTCGGTGTCATGGTCATTTTATCAAAATCCACGGTTTCATGTTCATTTCGTCGAAGACCACCGATTTCATGATCATAATAGCAAACACCATCGTTGCCTAGCATTTTCCCCTGCGATCCATCACCTCCATATCACATCTCCCCGGTGCAACTCCATTCTTGTCACGTGCGATTCACGTCCTCCCCTAGAACGTGGCCAGTGCCACACCATCCTCTTCACTTGTGACAACCGCCCTCCACCACGGATCCCTATCCGCACCTCTGACTCATCTCCTCCCCTACCTCGGAGTCGTTCATCATTGCCCCAACAGAGGTTGGGAATACTCGAGGAAGAAGAGACACAATGGTTTTTTTTGGGCGCTCCACACAATCACCAGCGGCTAGAAGATCTGTTGGGCATGGGGGGCAAAATGCGGTCGTTGGTGGATGGATGACCTGCCGACGGAAAAGATCTGTGTGCAACCACAAGATGTGCGCCACCTACGGCGATGTGTGGTGGCCCGATGCATCCTAAATGGTAATGCCAATACCTCTGATCTGGTGCTCGTCTTTCACCAGATCATGAAGCACTTGATCGTTCTGCTTCATTTTCTCATTCCCTGATTTTCACATTCCCAGATCATCCTTCAGCGTAGGCTGAGGCTACCTCATCAAAGAGCCAACCGCCGGCTTCCAGTTCGATCCAAGAAACTAGCTAAGGACTCCCTACACATAAAGGTAGTAATAATCCACTCCCCCGTCTTTTGTTTTAGTGAAAAAATTAGAATAATACATCTGTAAGTGGATGTATTGATGGAATGTTGTTTTTGTATGAAAAATCAGTTATTCATGAATGAATTTTGATTCGTGGTATGGATGATGGATCTTTTTAGATAATGGAATAAATGTTCTGACCTTTTACAAGTTTGTATATGGCAAATGAGTTCTCCTTATTACAGCATTCAACGCATAAGAGCGCAAAATAGAGCTTAAAAGACTACATGCATAGTCTATGTCGTAATGGCCAACCATTCCTTGAGAAGACACTCATGGCGACCACCTCAAAAATATGGCATGCGTGCACAATGAAGTTTCTGTGGGTCTCCTTTTGCATGACTCTCCAGAAGGGGAACCAGTAAGTTGCTCTGAAAATCTCCAACATCAAAGAGATCATTGATGTGAGTAGTATTAAGCGGTTTTGAAAGTTGCATCAAAGAGATCATTGATGTGAGTAGTATTAAGCGGTTTTGAAAATCTCCTGCACAATGATGTAAGTTTCTCTAAAAACCAGTAAGATGATCAATCTTTTTTTCTTTTGCTCCCTTCGAACTTAGCCAATTCCCAACAATGTGAGTAGTATTAAGCGGTTTTGAAAGACCAGTAGCTATGGTAAAACTCCGATAAACATTCCGGGCTACATGACACTCAAAGAAAAGCAGCTGTATTGTTTCATTAGTATTACAAAAACAACATGGCGTTTTTGGCCAAATTATCTTTGATCAATGTTACTCCTCTTGAAAGGTTCCACAAGAATATTTTGATTTTTAAAGGAAGCTTAACTTTCCATTGTGTCTTAGTCTGGACTTTTTTTGGGGCAACATGGCGTTATACATGGAATGTACCGAGAAGATCCCATTTTCATGTAGGTTTCATTTAAAAGTATCAGATTCCTCACTAAATAGCACATTGGTTAGTTTGGAAGTCATGTTGTTCCATTCAACTAACTTGATATTAGTTATGGGTCTCCTAAAAGCAAGATTAAGAGGAACATATTGAAAGACATGTTGAACAGTAACATACTTCCATCTAGCCATATTATATAAATTTGAAAATTGTTCACTCAGAGGTGTATTATCCATCCAAGTGTCCTTCCAAAATCTTATTTTGCTTCCATTCTCAACTTTGAATGAGCCCCATTTAAAGAACTCATCTCTAACTTTTAGTAACCCAGTCCAGAAGTGTGAATCGCTTGGTTTTCTTTGGATCTGTGTGAGAGGCTTATCACAGAAGTATTTATTCTTCAGAAATCTTTTCCATATGCTATCCTCATTGAGCAGCCTAAAAAGCCACTTACTAAGGAGGCATATGTTATTTCTGCGAAGATTAATCATTCCTAGTCCTCCTTGATCTTTAGGTTGGCACAGTATATTCCATTTGGCAAGGTGTACTAATTTTTGTGTCCTTCCCCCTCCCAAAAGAATTTGGAGCGGATCGCGTCCAATTTATTTTGGACGCCTTCTGGAATCTCAAAGAAGGGCATCATAAAAATTGGAAGGTTACTGAGGATGGAATTTACGAGGATTAGCCGTCCACCAGCAGACATTAGTTTGCCTTTCCACTTATTTAGCTTCTTCTGAAACCTCTCGATCATATCATTCCATTCACTATTCTTGAGTCTCCTGTGGATCATAGGGATATCCAAGTATTTAGATGGTAGTTTACCCATTTTGCATCCGAACAACGATGTGTAGTTGTCCTCAAATTGTTTTGCTTCCCTGAAGTAGAAGAGTTCACTTTTCTCGAAATTGATCTTGAGACCTGATAATTGCTCAAAGACGTAGAGTAAAAGCTTTATATTATTAGCATTATGTATATCGTGATCCATAAAGATTATGGTGTCATCTGCATACTGGAGAATAGATAGGCCATCATCTACTAGCTCTGGAAGGACTCCATTTATTTGGCCATCCGCTTTAGCTCGGGCTATCAAAATTGCAAGCATATCTGCCACTAAATTAAACAGTATAGGTGACTGAGGATCACCCTGCCTGAGTCCTTTATATGTCTGAAAGAATGGCCCAATGTCATTATTGACTTTTACTCCCACATGTCTGCTAGAGACAAAACTATGAATCCACTCACACCATTCATCGGAGAATCCCTTCATCCTCAATGCTTGTTGAAGGAATGGCCATTTGACTTTGTCATAGGCCTTCTCAAAATCGAGCTTTAGAACCACTCCATTCTTATGTTTCTGATGCAATTCATGAATGGTCTCGTGTAGGACAATTTCACCTTCCATAATGTGTCGACCAGTCATGAAGGCAGTTTGGGATTGTTGAACTATTCTATCAGTTACCATCCCAATCCTGTTAGTAACCACTTTAGTTAGGATTTTAAAGCTGACATTTAACAGGCATATAGGGCAATATTCTTGTATTTTTGATGCATCTCCCTTTTTTGGTAGTAAAGTAATAATACCAAAGTTTAGTCTATAAACTGGCAGTTTTGCATTATGAAAGTCCTTGAACAAAGCCATAAGGTCATACTTGATGATCTCCTAGAAGACCTGATAGAATTCCGTTGGGAAGCCATCTGGACCCGGCGCTTTATTATGCTCCATTTGGAAGATAGCCCTTTTCACTTCCTCTACATCAAAAGGGGCTGTTAGAATTTGGTTTTCTTCTGGTTGGACCTGTGGTATATCAGTGGTTATGTTTTCATCTAGAGTTATAGTAGTATTCTGTGGCTTTCCGAACAAATCTTTATAGTATCTTGTGATATACCACTATAAATTTGTATCGCCCACAATGGTACCATTTCCGGTTTCTAATTGGTGGATTCTGGTTTTTCTGTGCCTACCATTGCCTACTAAGTGAAAGTATTGAGTATTGTTATCTCCTTTGAGGAGATCTCTCACCTTCGCCCTTTGATACCATTTTATTTCTTCCTCACATAGCATATGAGAAAGTTTGTCATTGAGGTAGTGCTTGAGAGCTATCTCATTAGGCAATAGAGCATGGTTTTCCGCCTTTTTGTCTAGTTTATCAATTAGCAAGATCACTTGCTTTTTCTCTTTTTTAAGAGAGCCTGTTGTATTCTTTGCCCAGCCACGTAAGTATTACCCCCATGTTGTTTCTGCCATATATTGGACACCATGTCGAAGAAACTGTCCCTAATTAGCCATCCCAACTCAAATATGAATTGATATGTGCCCCCTGTATCTCTAGTACCAGTATTTAGTAAGAGGGGTGTGTGGTCCGATTTGCCACGATCAAGAGCATTAACCGTGACTTTCGGATATCTAGATTCCTAGGACATGTTCATGAAGCCTATTTCGAGTTTTTCAAAAGTTGGTGGGTCCAAATCATTAGACCAGGTAAACCGGCGACCAGACATCCCGATTTCTCTGAGTTTGAGAGTGTCAATGATAGAATTAAATAGTCGTGGCCACTTGCTGCAGAAAGTACCATTATTTTTATCCTCAGAATATCTCATGATGTTGAAGTCTCCCCGTATCATCATTGGGTGGGTTTCTTTACTGCATATGTGTGCCAACTCAGTGAGAAACTAGGTCTTATGCTCTTCCTGAACGGACCCGTATACCGCATATAGGGCCCAAGTGAAACCATCGTCTTTGTTCTTGAGGAGGAATTTTGGGTAGAAATCCCCCTCATCAATGGCTCCCACATCAAAAGTAGACAGACTTACCCCAATGATCACGCCGCCTGATCATCCTCTGAGAGGCATAGTATGCCAGAGGTAATCATGTCCTGCGACTAAATGTTTAAGGAAAGAATTAGAGAAGTGTTTACCACCCGATTCAATCAGAGCAAGAAAGTCCAAGCTTTGTTCTTTGACTAAAGCATTTATTTTGGAAGGTGTTTGGGGCTTTTTAGAAAGACGAGGAATCTTTCCTTTGTTGAGGCGGTTGTTGATCTACTTGCTGCATTTAAAAATATAAAATAACATATGTCAAGTGTTGAGTTATTTGATTGTAGTGCGTACTGCAAGGTGATTATTTTCCTTTGAGTCACAATCCTGAACAGTTGTCCTGTGTTAGTATTCTTTTTACACGTGATAACTTTGTTTGTTGATTTACTATCTAGAACATACTAACATTTTTCACCAAAAAAGGGTCCCTGAGATATTAATGCTAAAAACAAAAATTACTCATGCATACATCTGAGGTTTCGAAAAAGAATTGATAAAACAAAGAATGGTATTAGCATCTGATACTTATCATTCAGTTTTAATTTAAAACCTGCTTGCTATAGCATTGCAACTCTATAGCTATTAGCCATATTTTTAACTCAGCATTAGTTACTGTTGGCACAACGAAGGTTTGATGACACAAAAGTTATTAACATGCATTGCAGGTTGTGAATGGAATGTTAGGAACTAGAGAGAAGTTGTGATCCACTTCATCATGGGACTTGTCCCTGTCATCCAATTCTTCAGGGTCTAGGTAAAGAAAAAGTTGTGCTTGATGTTCTTCGAAAAAAAAGTTAGGCGCTGTGATAGTATCTTGGTAATTTGGCAAGTCTGAGACATTTTGGTCTGTCATAAAGAATTGAGATAATCCCGCGTATGCCATTACAAAATGCGTCAATACCAAATATGCCAACGCAAAATGACTATTCCCGTAGATGCCATCAGATTACAATTTTATTTCCCAAATATGCCACCAAGCATGGGAAAAGACTAAAATGCCCCTTGCTTTCTTCCTGCTCCAGCCATAGCAGGCCATACAGCCGCTCCCGCCCCCGCATCGCCGACCGCCGACCACCGCATGAGCCGCGCAGCCCCACGCTGTACCCGCGTGCCGTGCCCTCGAGCTTCGCCGTGCCACCCCGCATTGTGCCTGTGCACCAACCCCATGTCGTGCCTGCGCGCCGCGCGGCCCCCACGCCATGCCCACCGCGCTGCCCCTGCGCCGTGCCCTCGCGCCGTGCTGCCCGCCGCATGCCCCGCGCTCGCGTCGTGCCCGCTGTGCTGCCCATTCGCCGCGCCGCCCCTGCGTCATGCCCGTCGTGCTGTCCTCGCGCTGCCTCTGCGCCGTGCCCTCGCGCCGCCGCATGCGCATGAGCCGCGCTGCCCCTGACCACCGCATGAGAGATACTGCCCCACGCCATGCCCTCGCGCCGCCGCATGCGCGCCATCGACGCGTAGCAGTGCAGCTGTTTTGCTTATTCTAATGACCGTAATTAACAGGATAAGGGCATATTAGTCATTTTTGCAAAAGATTTGATAGTTTGATGACATGGATGGCACCAATGGGATTAATTTTGAAACACAATGACACCTATGGGATAAGTCGTTTTGCAATGACGGATTCGGGATAAATAAAAATTGCAATGGCAGCTGTGGAATTGGCCCTAAAGAATTTGTACCTCAGGATGCCTTGAAAAGGAATCATTTCTTTTGAGTTCAAAGCAACTATATATTGTTTCTAAAAGAAAAAAGAAAAGGTAAAGTGTGCTTAGGAGTCTTCTGCTTTTGTGTTTAAAACATGAGATATGCAGTTTAAGTATTACTGTGATTTGCATTAAAGAAGTTAAACTGCATAGGTCAATCTATAAACTCAAGTTGCTAAGTACCACAAATAATTAACCACTATTCATGTTTCTTTAGGTATTACTAATGATTTTGAAGTCGAAATGAGTGTGCCTATTGTTGCTAGATTAGATACCTTTATTACAGCTAAAGGCTGCTTTTGACACTATTTTGTTCAGATTGCATTATGAAAAATTAGCTCATCTACGCATTACAGGTGACTGTCAATGAAGGACGTGTGTCACTTCTAAGGCGAAGACAGCTGCATGGAATGAGCTTACGACCAAAGGATGGTGGTGGAAGCAAGCGCGGTCTGCAATGCCCCAATGGCGGAGGTATCTGGGTGGTGAGCAGCAGCAAGGACTCTGAATTTGTAGGCGCTTAGAGTTGTGGAGAGGATGGATGTTCTGCGTTTGCAGCTTGCCTCCACTCACCGCTCCTCAAGTTCAAATTTTTCTGATACAGAAATTCAATTCACTATGCATGCTGTCTGCAGCTTCTGGAAACAATGCTTGATGCGCAATAAAAATTGAGGTGATGGTCCTGACTGCTTCGAGAAATATTCACACTTTTTTTCTCGAAACTCCTGCGCTTCATTATATTAAGAAGAATAAATGGGATAAGAGCCCATACAGTAACCAACACACACACACCACACCCTTTTGTTTGTTACATTCGCGCCCGTTAATAATTTGTGGCGACCCGCACACACCACCACAACAGACTAAACACCTACGCCACCACCAGGCAAGGATGCCAGGCTTCGTGCACCTGCCATTTCCCAGAGCCGCCTCTCATAGATGCACAAGAGATGGCTCTGTTCAGATTAGGTGCCAACCCTTCGAACACAATGCCATTCCGATGTGTCCAGAGGGTCCAAGCACCAAGCATAACCAATGAGTTCAATCCATTCTTGCACAGTTCCGGCACTTCTCTGGTCGCCTTTTCCCACCATGTATCAAAAATTGTGTCCTCCGGTTGGGGCGAAACCACCTGCAGACCAACCTGTGACAGCATTGTGAACCAAAACTGCCAGGCAAAAGGGCAACCAACAAGAAGGTGATTAATCGTCTCTTTTTCCTGATCGCACAGAACGCACTTCTCCGGATAATCCATTCCTCGGCGAGCGAGGCGATCAGCTGTCCAACATCTATCATGCGCTACCAACCATAAGAAGAACTTGCATTTGCCGAGCGCCCAAGTTTCCCAAGTTCGTTCCCAAGGACCAAACGCCGTCGCTCCGAGGTAGAGATGTTGGTAGGCAGATTTTGCTGAATATTTTCCGGATGAGCAGAGGCACCAATTGTGTTTGTCATCAACTCCTGTCTGTAGGTGAAATTCCCCTAGGACATCCCATAACTCAAAGAATTCTCCAAGAGTGCCTACAGTAGAAGCTGCCCGAGCATCCTGGAGCCATAGGTGTTCGTTGAGGGCTGCCAAGACAGTCCTCTTTCTCCTATTATTCTTGCCATGACCGAGTATAAGCGAGGCGCCATGTCTGCTATTCTTTGCCTATGCAACCATCGATCTTCCTAAAACAATGTTTGAGAGCCATCACCAACCTCTGTCGACATAGCCACTGAAAATAAAGCTCGCACTTGATCCGGAACTTGTATTTGCAGCATGCTCCATGGCCGGTGTGGATCAGTCTTTTGCAGCCATAACCATCGAGCTCTCAAGGCCCAACCCAACTTTCTCAAGTCTGAGATCCCCAAACCCCCTAGTTCCTTGGGGCGTGTCACTTTCCCCCATGCGACCAAACAATGTCCAACCTTTGCCTCTTTTCTGCCCCTCCATATGTAGCTACGCTTTATCTTGTCCACCTCTTTAATTGCCCACTGTGGCAGGTCAATGGCCATTACGAGATAGACCAGCATGGCCGTCATCACAAATTGCACATGAACCGCCCGTCCTGCCCTATGCATAAGCTAGCCGGTCAATGATCGGTTGGACTTGACTCTTTGTTAATTTCTTCAAAGACAACGGCAATCCAAGGTAGCGACAAGGGAAATCTGAGACTGCACAAGGTAGATTATTTTGTATTACCTCAATGTCCTCTTGCCCACACCGAATTGGGTAGGCGCTACTCTCATGCACATTTGTGTTGAGGCTGGATGCTTCTCCAAATAACTGAAGGATCTCCATTGTGGATTCAATATCATTTACATCTGGTATGAGGAACATCACTACTTCACCGGGGGAGCCTTTGAGGAGCACTCTTGTAGATGATGACCTCAACAATCCACTAATGATGTCACACCAAACTTGACCAAAGTCGAGATGTCTCATAACCTCAAGTAAAAATGGCCAAGATACTGAGTCAAACTCCTTTGAGATGTCAAGCTTCAGGAGGAACCGTGGGTGTCTTTGTTGGTGCAAATATCTCGCCATCTGTGTCACAAGCATGAAATTGTCTTGAATAAACCTTCCCTTGATGAAAGCGCTTTGATTTGGTGACACCATTTGATTCAAGCAACCCGAGAAATATTCACACTCACTTGGTGAGCTAGGGACTGGGATCTCGAGGAGCTGCAATCTAATTCATCTATGGATCAAGAAGCTAGAGATTGTGAGAAGCTGTCTTCCAATTCATGAAAGACTCCGTAAAGAAGAGTTATGCTTGATTTTTTGAACTATATAGATATCTTGTGCAAATAAAATATTAGTTATTTTTAAATTCCTATTGTGTGAAACATTGTTCTGGTAATTTCTTTACTGCAAAATTATTGAGCATGCATGCATAGACTGTATTTATAGATTTGTTAGTTTTTAGGAAACATTTGTTAGTTTTTAGGAAACATTTGTTAGTTTTTAGGAAACATGGTAGCTTTAACTTGGGTAACAATGATAAGATCTAATCAAGGCTTTTAATAGCATAATGCTTTACAATTAGAATCCTGGGTATACATAGTATGTTGATTGAGAGCTTTCATCTAGAACTGTTAGAACACTATCAGTTATTAGGATTTGTTCATACGAATAAACTTTATTGCTTTGGTGTTTTGTTTTTCAGGTTAAAGTCACGACGTGTAGATCTGAATGTTTAGTCAAGGTTGATCTGAGTGTCAACAACCTTTTTTTAGGTTCCAATCGTAATGTGGACCTCTGATCTTGTAATTTTTTCTCTATGTGAAGATGAAGCATTATCAATTTAAGGCGTGACATGTTCAAGTAATCTGTTGACATTGCTAGCTGGAAAAAGTACTGTAGTGCTGTGAGATCATCCCATCTCTCTCATCTTGTCATGCATATACGACTATTTGTAATTACCTTATGATATGCTTGTGTATGTGAGCAGACAATATAGTTGTGTAATGCAATAAAGAAATTGAAGTTTGAACCACAGTGTTAATATCAATAAAAATGGTGCTTGCGTGTTGAAGCATGCTAATATATGTATTAGCGCTACGAGTAATCTTACACCTGTTTCTGATGAACTGCAGCGGTCAGCCACAATTATACCATATGTGTGACGATATGATTTTACCAAAAGGTAAAACCGAACCCTTTATACCTCAAAGCAACTCCCAGGAGGATAGCATGTATATCCATTCACAAAGTAATACTATAAAACCATAAAAAATAAGACATAGAGATAAGATAGATCAACATGACATCATCTTCATAAGATAAGCATCAACATCTAGGTACATGAATATGGCACGTAGATCAAGAAAGATGAACATGACATCTAGCGGAAGCGAAATGACAAATGCAGAAGTGAGATCTATAGCGGAAGTCTTCATAGATGATCCATCTCCACAGGCGACTCGAGTGTAGGTGAGAGACCGATCTACTCTCGTCATCCAAGTCCTTAAAGTTGTAGTCGGGTTTGTTGGCTTCTCTATCTCCTGAAAGCACGAAGGGATTCTACCTGAGTACATGGTGTACTCAACAAGTCGCTCTACCCTAGCAAATTATGCTATGCATGCAAGTAGTTCAAGGATGGGTTAAAGCTGAGTACGAAAAGCTAAATTAGCAAATATTTTCTTTTAAAACATTTCAAATCATTTAAATCATCAAGTTTTATTATCTTACCTCATTGGGATTAACACATCTCAACAAGGTTCAAATTTTAATCCCAGCTACTATCCTCCAATTGGGCAACAACTCTTGGCCGGATGCAAAACGTTCAAGAGAGGGAGAAAGAGAGAGTAAAACAAATCTAATCAAGTGGATGCTCACAAGGCAGTTGTCCATTACCGAGGATGCGACTATGTTCATAGATTATAACTCTACAGAGTATATACACATGTACCCACATGATGTGGTCATATAGTATAAACTGGTATATAGTAATATAGCACACACAAATCCATCCTCAAACATCGATTGATGTCTCCCACATCTCGAAAACTGAGCCTCCAGTGCCTCGCAAGACAAAAGGTTCTGAAGTTGCGACGGGCATACCACTGATCAGGTGGGATATTCCTCTCATGTAGCTGTGTCGCAACCTATGGACCCCACTAACACCGACCTCATATGCCTACGGCTAGAACACCCGTCTTCCGCAAGTCTCCAAATCTAGCCGCTACCTAGACAGGATCGATGTGGTGTGTAAGAATTGCCAAGAAATCATACAACACAAGAACATGTCCTCATACAGCCGGAGCGGGCAGCTCTACCTCTCTCCTCCTCCTCCTATCCAATCCTCACAACATCATCATCACCACAACGGAGACCCATAGCCCAAGTCTCCACTCAATTGTGTCTGCCACAAACGCTCTCCCAATGGGGGTTTCCCAATCTACTCCCCCCTCCCCCTCCCCTGACACCTGATCACCTACGCCCACCCCGCTAAATCAGTTTTTAGTGGAGTTATTTACAATCACTCACTCAGAGCACATTTTAAATCAGTTACACAAATTCATTTCATAGTGTCCATGTGAGAGTTTGAAATTATGCAACTAAGCAATCATAGTAGTAGCAAAATAGTCCTATGATTTAATAGTGAAAAAGTAAGCATGCTAGGGCTTTGGTATGATCTAGCGTTATTTTAAACAGTTGGCATGTAAAAAGGTAGCAAACAACACAAGCATTTTGAAAACTAGGTAAGTAATAGTGATAAGGAAGTGGCTTGACTTGAGATTTGTCCTCTTGGGTCCAGGTCCTCATGACGCTCCTGCTTGTACTCCTGTGTCTCCGACGGGTCTATACATTGAATCAGGAGCAAACGGGTAAGCCATGACGAATACAAATAAATTTGATTCAAATTTAAATTATGAACCTAAAATATGCTAGATCGAATAAACAGACAACACTAATACGTAGGGGACGATTTTACGAAACTGCCACAATTGGTTTCACTTGAATCGGAGATAGCATGCATTTACTAGGAATTTTGGAAGGTAAACAGGAGATAAATGAATTTCTAGATTTTTTTTGGGGAGGGGGGGGGGGTGGGGGGAGGGCTCTAATTCACCTACCTGTACAAACCAGGATTCCAAGTCACAACTCTTTATCCGTACTTACTCTCCACCAAACCACATGACCTGAACGCTAAACCTAAGTCTCTATTTCTTGAAGTACCGTAATGCCCCCATTCAAAAATGCAAAACATCTTACCTAAAGGCAAAATTGAACCAGGTAGAAGAAACACCTTGACCATTATTATTAGATCTATGAAGAACTAACGTGAAAGAAGATAAAGACCGAACAGACAAGCTACATATGACAGCCTAGAAAGATTAACTAACACACTGTAATGAACAATTACCTCTCCTTTGACCTCGACCTTTTTTATTTAAATAGTCCTTTTTATCTAATATTTCAAAAAAAATCAAAACAGATTGGCATGATCAAATGGGCTAAATCTTGAAAACTTTGTTTCATGTAGATATCTTTTGAAATATAAGATAAAAAAGGATTATTTTCATAAAATATTCTTTTACCTCTATATACCTTTTCACACACAAAGAAACTAAGTATAAAACTTATTTAAAAACAAAACTTAAAGACCAAAAAAAAATCATGAAGACTTACTAAATATGGCAATCATTCATGGAGGTACAAGCATAGAGAAAAGGTGGATAGGCACACTCCTCCTCCGCCACTTCCCCTCACTCTCTTCTAATTTTCCAAGAACCTGGGCAGTGCTACACCTTATCGAAATGAAGTTCTAAACTCTATCCTGAGATGTGTGGAGAGTGGAGCCTCTCCTTTTAATTTATAGGGTCCAAAGGCAGTTCCTAAGGCGGCAATTGCCGCCATAACCGGTCCAACTGACAATAGAAAGGCAGCAACGGGTGACACGTGGAAGCAGGGGGTGAGAGGACTCAACTCCAGTTCGGCCGAACAAGGATGTTCCTAGATACCAAATCCGACTGTGGAAGGAGGGGACGCACACAGTACGTGTTACTGGCATGTTGGTCACTAAGTATAGAACCCGACCATCAAATACCTGCATAAAACAATAATAGTAAACAATCAACATAGTGATAGAGGTTTATTATTAACAAATTACATAAGTGTTAGTGAATATTTGGTTCCAGGTGATTTACCAATGTTATTTAAGGTAAAATCAAGCATAGTTTTAGTGAATCAGAATGCAACACAAGGATGCATAAGCCCTTAAACAGAGTAGAACCAACGTTTCTCAGAACCTAACATGTGTAAAAGGATAAAGGGCCCATAGATTAGTGTATGAGTGAAAGAGTGGCAATAAGGGCTCCATCGATATTCGGCCAAAGTGCCTAGTTCGGGGAAGATGCACTGGGCCTCGACCTCCTCTAGGTGTCTCCTACTACCTTTCCTAAGTTGGTTGTACCAGTTAGGGCGGGACTTACCGCCTCAAGAACCGTCTTTGGACCCTATAAATGAAGAGGAAAGGCTCCATTCTCCATATAATTTGAGATTAGATATTAGAGATTCATTTTCATTAGTCGTAGCGCTGACCAAGTGCTTAGAAAACAAGGTGAGCATAAGCCACATCTTCTCCATGCTTGCACCTCGATAGATGCTTGTCATATTTAGTAAGCCTTTGTGGTTCTTTCCTTGGTATTTAAGTTTCCTTTTTAAGTAAGTCTTTTATACTTAGTTGCTTTGCTCGTTCAATGCACTATTTAGTTAGAGACATTAGTCTTGGCTCATCGTATATATGGATTAAAGGAGTAATTGAAAGTGTAGATGTGGTGTCTAGGTCGTAGGTTACCTTCATTTATCACGTAGTCCATAGATTGAAGAGGTAGGCGGTAGGTGATGATAGTATTATCTGTCCTTTAAAATCCTCCAATTTTCAGTTACACGTTAACAGTGGCGGAGCTAGACGAAAATAGAGGAGGGTGCGGCATATAAAGAAATATGTATGACAGCCAAGTTAACATGGTGAAAAATTAAAGTTCATAAGTGAATTTTGAAATTCCTTGGGTGCGGCCACACCCACAAGCTACACTGTAGCTCCACCCCTGCATGTTAATAGGTTCTTGGTCGGAGTCGTGTGTCGATGCAGAGGTAAACCCATGCCCAATACAAGCAACCTAGTAGTATTCTTATCTTGATTAGGATCTTATACCCATTAGAAATCCTATCTACCCAACGAATTGAAATCCTTGGATGGGCAAGAATTGAAAATTAGACACTCACATTCCCTGTGGATTTAATATATTAGAATACTCCCGAGAAAAGCTACTTCGATATGTATACATACGGATTCATTCTATTGTCGTTAAAATATCCAACATAGACGATGAACACGATGATGCACATGATGAAGGAAGTCGGAAGAGAGAGCACAAAACATGACGTTGTCCAGCACAGGACGAACAGAATATGTTCCCACCGCGACGGCACATGTGCGTGCGCTGCACCGCAGAGGCGCCAACCAGATGCGCTTGCATCATCAGACGCGTGTTCGGCCAACGACATGTTATGGCAGCGGTACTTGTTCGTGCTCAGGGATGAGAGGTTCCCGAGCTAACTCCGGGCCAACTCTGCCTCAGTGCGTGTGCGCGTGCGCGAACCTCACTGGGAGTGACGACTACAGCATTGGACTCAGTTATCGGTTCCCGGACGTATGTATTAGAAGATATGTTTTCTTTGTATTGTAACCCACTCAATGTATAGATAGAAATTTTTTAGATAATGTATAGATAGAAATAGATGATTGACTCTATGTAATTTGTCTTGCAAGTCAAGACAGTTTGTAAGCCCTAGGGCAGGTTTCTTAGAGTATTAATCCTTCGAACGTTAAATATATATTAACACGAAGCCATGGTAGCCAATGCACGTTAAACCAAACACTTCTTGGTTTATCTTTCAGTGTGGTCCATCCGGGACATGAGCTTCATTGCCCGGCTGTAACACGAGCACGACCACCGGTGGCAAGACGTCGTCAGGCATGGCCTCAGTGGCAAGAAACTACACTAGCTGGTGTACCCCAAAAAAAATACTACACTAGCTGGTGGATAGGTGGAGGTGGCCAAAAAGCACTACTATGGGAATGACATCTAGACTATTGTCTCCGTGTCATTTTTTACTTTTAGATATTACTTTAGTCTTTCATCTTATTTAAAATGTTTATGTATATATTAAAACAAATATGTTATAATTAAAGTATTCCTAGTGATAAAATAAGTTATCAAAAAGTAAATAACATTTGCACAAAAGAATTGAACAGGACGCTGAGCTGCCAACCCTGTCCACTACTCCGCCCCGAACGGCCTCTGGCTGCCGCAGTCGAGGTTGCTCCCATAGCTAATGCCGAAAATGTCACAGTAGTGCTTGTAGAAGCCGAGCCGGCCCGCCGCCCGGGAGTCCGGCCCATGCCCACACTCGAGCCCGCCGTTTATGATGTTGGTGATGACGCCGTACCCCGGCAGCCTGCCGGCCGACCGGTCGGCGGCCGTAGGCGTCCACTGGCCTGTGATCACGGCGTGGCAGAACGGCTTGTTGCCGTGCGGCGTCATCCAGAACCACAGCGCAGTCTTAAACGACACAACCGCGTCCGTCTCCACCAGGTCTGGGTTGCTCAGCAGGTCCACGCCGATGGCCTGTCCCGCCGGGCCATAGTTGAAGTTGCTGTGAGCTCCATCGATTGGTGCGGCACCAATAACTTTGTTAGTTCCTGATTTCACACGAAACAGTTGGGCAATATTCATATTCTGGCTGAAACTTACTAGGAGAGCTGGAACGGTCCGCGGCCGTAGTACTTCTTGCCCGGCACGCACGGCCACTTTGTCCCCGGCACGCAATAGTCGAACTGCGGGCTATGCTCCTTCTTGAAGTAGTAGCCCCACGAATAGGCCCCTTCGGGCGCGTTGGGCCACCCGCCCGAGGTCTCGAACGAGGTCTGCGCCAGGAACGCGGCGACCTCCCGCTTCTGCTGCTCGGGGCTGCCCGTCGCGCCAAAGGCTAGGAACGCGGCGGCAGCGGCGAGGAACGCGTCGTAGGTGTAGAAACAGTGGCGGAACTAGATACAAGAGTGAATGAATGGTGTCCACCGTATATCACATACGGTGTCATCAAGTTAATAAACACCAACAAAGCTCTACTTCTAGTGGACATTAACAAGATTCATCGGTGTCACGTGACACCACCAAAATGGCATGACTCTGCCCTTGTGCATAAGTCGCGAACGGGTCTGCCCTCCCTTTAGCCATTGAATGGCCATATAAACTAAGTACAAATACAGAAAAGTATTATTTATCCTAACAATTCTTATAGTACGTGATCCCCCACAACAACACCATCCCTTATGCCTCATCCCGGCTCCGCCCCTGAGCACGAAGGCATACCATGTCATAGAAACCAATCGACAAGGAACAAATACTGAACAATGGCTCTATGCATGGTGCTTGCTGTGGAAGCAAACTAATATTGAACAATGACTCTTTCCTATTAGTTTAAACTTTTGGAGTAATCTTACATGTGTTTCTGATGATTACTCAATAAGTATCTTCTGTGAATAATCTTACATGTGTTTCTGATGGAGTATTGAGCTCAGCTTTGATAAAACCATATGTAATTTCCATTTCATCAAGCCTCTCGATTATGCGTCGAGTATCTGGTCTCTTCGTTGGGTTAATGTCAATGCACTCTATCCCAATCTCGGTGCATATTCGTATAGGTTCCGTATGTCTCCCTTTGATGCTTCAAATCGAATACTCCAACTTTCAAGTACCTAGGGAATAGTGTAAGGTATAGGCGTCCTAGCTTTCCACCCTTCCCCGTGTTTTGGATGGCGTGGCCATCTTCCGCAGCAGACACGTCGCCTCTGTACGACGTGAGCAGCCTCTTCGTAGAACACGTCGGTGTTCCGAAACGACCGGTGTCGAAGGGCTGGGCCTCGGTAAACTCTGCAATTGACCACAGACCGGCCAGTTGCTGGGCCTCCTCTTGCAGCCACGTCCTTTGTCGATGAAGCCCGATGTGGGGCGGTGGGTGGACGAGGTGGCGCATACCACACGGCGGACTTGGGTAGGGGGTGCGGCGATGGCCGCAGGGCGTCAGGGATGGAGGTGGTGCGGCGGTGGCATGTGCTTCCTGGCAATGGTCGTCGCATGGAGCCACGGACCAAGGAACAAAATTAATCTGAAGAATAATTACTTCGTTGTGGTTGGGGGAATGGTAACAAGATCAACGAGTCAACTGATCTCAAATCATGAGAAGAAATTGAGGGATGCTTTCAATGTGATCTTGGTTTTGCGCTAGCAGATGATTTGAAGACTTTTTTTTGAGAGAGAGTGAGAGAGGAGCGGCTTCAGCAGAATAGGAGCGAGGAGGAAGATGATGAGCCCGTGAGTTGAGGATAAGAACGGTCAGCTGGCAACTTTGCAAAAAAGCCCCTATCATATTTGATATCTATGTTGGTATTTACAACTTTGTCTAATTTTGTTTTGAGACTCTACACTATTTCACAATTTTATTTCAAATCCATGTCAGTTTATAAGTTCAAACCATTTTCATGAAGGATCATGTGCAATTTTAAAAAATTAGTATGTGCGGCGGAGCGCACCAACTTTACTAGGTGGACAAATATATGTTGACGGGTACACGCGGTTTCAGTTTAGTTGGCTCCTTCCTATGCTCACTGGCTAAATAGATTTGTATTAATGCAGAACTGTGGGCACTTTCCTCCAGTTTTCCTAAAGTATTCGCGACACGAGTTTTGGGTGTCGTTTTGTGTTATTGTGTAGTTATTGGTCCTCTAACTTCTTCCATTTATGTTCCATCATAGCTACTGCAGGTGATTGTGTGGCTCCATCCAGTTGCTTGTGAATTTTCGCACTGTCTTGACATTGGTCAGTTAAATTGAAACCATCCAAGAATGATCTCTTGCACATTAATTCCAGATATAAAACAGAGTATGTTCCATGTGTAATCGACTTATTTTATTGTCATGTGTAATCGACATCTGCACTATTCTAGCTGAGTTTTGAAAATCATGTTTTGATAGCGCTGCCACTGTCGCTGGCAGGAATTGAAAACCCGCTACAGTACTGGTTTTTTATCGTTAAAAACTGATCGATAAACCAAAAAAAGCAACCAAAAAATATTTTGCTACAGTATCATGATTGGCTTTTTGTGATAAACCAGATGTTTGGTGGACCAATTTCATCGAAAACCCGCCGGTTTTCAACTTTTTTGAACCTATGGTCGCTGGTTCCCTGTTTTTTACTTTTGTCGCAGTACTGTAGTTTAGCTGAGTTAGAATTTCACCTGGAAAGGCCTAATTGTCAGAAATGATCGAGATACAAGTTATGAGCTTAATCAGACTTATTATGCTTACATTTCTAATAACAAGCGAAGGCCTCCAGTTTTCAGTATTGTAATAGCAAATTTCAGCTTCAGTTATCAAAACCGTTGTGGCCACAATACAAACTATATATGCTTCCCCAAATTGGTGGTGGCTGAGCTGATTAGTGTTCTTTCTTAAAACAACCCGCAAATTTGTGGTGCTTCTTTCCTTGACCTAGATGCTATCTTGACATGAAATAAAATTCTCATATTACTCAAATTTCAACTTATGCGATGACTCACGTGAATTAAAACTATGACCTATTGGTTTTGGAAAAAGAACCTAAAGCCAAAATGGAAAGACAAGATTCTCCCCTTGATTTGCTTTTGGCATCATGATGTGAAAGGCCTTCTTTAGTGACGCTATGCGCCTCATTTAGATTTTAGAGGCCTCTGTAATTGCACTTGATAAACTACACTGCGTCTTTGTCAAGCTAAAAAGGCTATGGAATGCTATAGAGTGTTATTTACAACAGGTGTTTTCGTTTGTTTATCCTAATCCAATGAACCACATTAAGAACATGTGGTGCATTGTACCTTCTAGTAAAAAAAAAAAGGAGTGTCTAATTTTCAGTCGATTGAAAATAAGGGTTTCTTTCAATCAACGCTTTTAGCCCTTGGATCTAGATCCAATGGACACAAAAAGTCAAAACTTTTCTATAGTTTATACATAACACTAATTAATACAAATAATCTTATAAATAAAAAATAACAAAAGAAATAACACTAAAAAGACCATCGATTGAAAGAATGCTACTTTTTCAATCGACTGAAAAGTAGCATTTTCGAAAAAAAATAAACAGATTGACAACACGCGTATCACAAGATGAGAATCAGCAATCTGCTCCAATCAAAAGATTAGCTCCCAACCACGCGCATCTCAGGCGCCACTTGGTGCTCCACCAAACACCCAATTTTCTTTTATTGTCATTCTTTCGCTCGGCCCACACCTTAACATTTTTTTTGTTGCTCGGCCCAACCATACCCAATGACGGCCCATTCAGATAATAACTATGCAGACGTATTTTCTTGAAGTCCGTTTTTAGTTTATACAAAACATTTTTCCTGCCCAATATTTTTTGTAATTTTGTATCTCCAAAAATATATTGAATTTTGTTGTGGGATTGATACTTGACATCATCAACCTCCATATATTTTGCTATATTTTTTTGAATTTAGTGTCATCAAAGTGTGTTCAAATTTTACTAAACCACATATGAGTTATGAGTTGTTAGGACAAACTAGTGACATTCATGAGCAGTGAAATAAAACTGATGTGCGTAGAAGGCAGGACATCTGAACGATCCATTGTCACTCACAAAATGAAAGCATACTACTCTAGGATACATAGAGGTATATCTATGAGTTGGATATTTACATTCGATCAACAATGACATATAGTTACTCTGGAGGGGCTATTTTGATTCCAAAAATCAAAGAAGCCAATAACATTAGACAATACAGGCCTATCTGTTTATTACATGTGGACTTTAAGATATTCACCAAACTGCTAGACAACAGAGCTGCCCTAGTAGCTAACCAAATTACCAGCATTCTGGATAGTGTCATAATCCTACACGAGGTGATGCATGAGATGAGATGTCCAAAATTAAAGGGGGTAGTCATGAAAATTGACTTTGAAAAATCCTATGACACAATAAACTGGAACTTTATAGGTGACGTGAAGAGAAAGAAGGGGTTTGACGAGAAATACATAGACTGGATTATGAGAACTGTCAAGAGGGGAAGAGTCTGTATCAACATCAATGGCCAAAATGGTGCCTACTTTAGTACTTACAGAGGCCTACGACAGGGGGATCTACTATTTCCCATTCTGTTCAACCTGGCAGCCGATGCTCTGGCATATATCCTAGATCAAGCAAAGTTGAAAGGACATGTACAGGGGTAGTTCCACACCTCTTTGAAGAGGGACTTACACATCTACAGTACACAGATGATACAGTAATAATGATGGGTTGTGAGGAGAAGGTCATTAGAAACATGAAATTTCTCTTATACTGTTTTCAGTGGCTAACAGGGCTCAAGATTAGTTATCACAAGAGTGAAGTGGATAGCCTTTGGAGTTGATGAGGTGAGATAGCAGGAAATTGCCAACATGCTGAACTGCAAAGTAGGGAGCCTTCCAATGAACTATTTGGGTCTGCCAATCAGTGACAGACACATTGGGAGCGGGGGATTCAATAAAACAATGGATAAACTCAGAAATAAATTGCAACCTTGGAAGGGGGAGCACACTTCCCAAGGGGGTAGATTGATATTTACAAAACCATCACTGACAAGCCTACCCATATACACCATGGGAATGTACCTGTTGCAAGATAAAGTTCATGAACAGATGGACACTATTAGAGGCCAATTCATGTGGAGGGGAGCAACGGGAGATTTCAAATATCACATGGTCAAATGGGAGAACGTGTGTAGACCCAAGGACTATAGGGGTTTGCGCATCCTGAACATAAAGATCATGAATGAAGCCCTGTTGGTATAATGGTTATGGAGACTACTTAACAGCGACGAATCAGATATTTGCTACAAGCTACTAAGGAAGAAATATCTTCATAACAAGGACTTCTTTCAGTCAAACCCAGCCTTAGGCTCATAGTTCTGGAAAGGTCTACACAAAGTCAAACATATCTTCAAGCAGGGGGCAATTATGCAGGTCAACAATGGTCAGAATACTCTCGTCAGGGAGGATGTAAGGGCTAAAGATATCCCACTAAAACTAACCTACCCAAAACTATACAACTTCTGCAGAGACAAGAAGGGCACAGTTGCTGAGGCTTGGATGGGAGAAGGGTGGGATTTGGACCTGAGAAGAAACCTAGACAACCAAGGCAGAGCAGAGTGGAATGAGTTGAATAATGTCCTACAAAACATAGACCTGAATTTGGAACAAGATAAAGTTAAATGGGCCCTAAAAAAATTAGGGGTCTACACAACTAAGTCGATGTACAGGTTTATAACTTACAAGGGAGTGCTGAGTAAACGAATGCAACAATTATGGAAGGCTAAAATCCCAATGAAGGCCAAGATCTTCTTTTGGCTAGCCTTTCAAGACAAGTTACAAACAGGAGTGGAATTGAAAAAGAGTAATTGGAAGGGGGATAAAAACTGCATAATCTGTGGGGTACCAGAAGACACGAACGAGGAAGTGGTTGCAACGGCTCTGTTTGGAGGAGAAGAGATGAAGACCGGACTGTACGGTCTATAGACCGGACTATACGGTCTGTATGGGAGACAACAACGGACAGAGAGCAACGGCTCTGGAGGAGCTGTTCGGTGGAGACTGGACTGTGCAGTCTGGACAGAGACCGGACTGACCGGTCTGTACATCCAGAGAGTCTGTTTCATGGAGCAACGACTAGTTTGAGGTTGGAAGCCTAAATAACTTCGTTGTTGAGATCTTGGAGACTGCCTTTTGCCATTGGCATTGCTTGGAGCAATAGTAGAGAGCCAAAAGGACAAGAGATGAGCACTAGGAGGAGATATTGGATATCTTGAGAGTGCTAGAGAGTAATTTGAGCATCTATTCATATCTAAGGCTAGGGTGTTCTTGAGAGTGTGATCTAGGTTGTTACTCTTGGTCTATGGTGAGACCTAGACCGGTTAGGTGTTGGTGATCAAGCCTATCGTGTTTGGTTGTGAAGGCCGTCACACGTTTGTACACGATTTGAGCCCGCCGTTGAAAGGGACATCAATAGTGAGTGCCTGTGTCGGCTCAGGGAGTCCTGCAAGTTTTTGAGGAAGGCGAGCTTATGCCTTGGTGGCAGTGGTGGTGAAACCATCTCTTCACTCCGGGAGTGATTGCGGTCTTGTGGGTGAGAACTCTATTTGGTGGCGGGAGGGGCCGATACTCCAGCGGGAGTGGTCCAACGAGGAGTAGGGGAAGGTGCCATCTTTTTGAGACCTCGAGAAAAAAATATCATAAGCCATCTCTTACTCTACTCCTTACTATGATGTTTTACTTTCCGTATTTACATATCGTGATATTCATGCTTATGTGCTTATCTTGGTCTTGATGATTACCTTGTAGACTTGCATGAATATGCTCTTTACTTGCTAGTAGTGCTTAGCTTTCATACTTGATCACTAGCATATATAGGAGTTATTTTGGCTTGATTGATCACCCTAGTATATATTGTGTTACTCATGCTTGTGTGCTTACCTTGTGCTTGATGATCTAGTAGCTTTGCATGAGTAGACGTCTTTGCTAGCTTATTGTATGCTTCCGTGTTTCTTTGATTACTAGCTTGCATAGGAGTTGTTTTGCCTTATGTGTGATCCACTAGTGTGCTTAGGTTGCCTTCCTTTTATAGGACTATTCTCTTGTTGTGTGATCACCACAAGAATTGTTTAGGAGTTGTTTGAGTGTAAGGTTTTAGGAATTGGCGAATTAGGTGCATATTGTGAATTCCCGATTCACCCCCCCCCCCCTCTCAGTCACTAGATCCTTTCACAAATACATGTTTTCTGAGTGTTCTATAGACAAAAATCCCAATCTTTTTTTATTACGTCCCAGAAAACTTGGTAGAATTCTGCTGGGAAGCCAACTGGTCTAGGGCTTAATTATGTTCTAATTGGAACACTACCTCCTTTACCATTGATTTTATACATGTTGAAGTTAACATTTTGTTTTCAACATTACTAGTGGAATACCATCTATTTGATTTTCCACAAGTGAGAGGTTGTTGTCCTGAGGTTGGCCAAATAAGCCATTATAATAGTTGGTGATATAGGTTTTAAGTTTTGTATTACCCACTATAACTCTATCTTCTTGTTCCTATTTGATGATGTGTTATTTTTTATTCTTGCCATTGGCCACTAAATGAAAGAATTATGTGCTATCATCTCCCTCAAGGAGATTTTAAACCTTTTCTCTTTCATACCACTTTATTTCTTCTTCTCGTAATAGAAGAACTAGTCTTTCTATGAGATATGCTTCATGTTTATCTCATTATCAAAAAAATGGTGGTTTTCCGCCTTTTTATCTATGGCATCTAACATGGAGATGAGTTTTATTTTCTTCTCTTTTGTTTTTGTATGAGCCAGCTGTATGTTTAGCCCATCCTCTCAGGTATTGTCGAACATGGAAAATTTTCTTTTTGCCATCTCTCCAATGTCGTATCCCCAAGGTTTTCTGATTGCCATAAATTTGCAACCATGTCACAAACCCATCTTGGATTAGCCAACCCCTTTCAAATTTAAAGGGAGGTTGCTTATTTTGGTGAGTTGAGGATCCTATATTTAGGATAAGAGGTATGTGGTCTGATTGGCTTCTATCCCATGCCTCTACTGTAGATAGTGGGAATTTATCCTCCCAAGTTGTGCTTACAAGCACTCTATCTAGCTTTTCAAAGGTCAGATCATCACCCAGTCCAGCCCATGTATATTGGAGTCCATACATGACAATCTCTTTGAGGTCAAGAGCTTCAATAACCGCATTAAATACCTTTGCTATTCTTGTTGGGATGTCTCATGATATTGAAATCACCTCCTATAATGTAAGGAAGTATTTCTCGAGAACAATCATTGGCTAATTCAATTAAAAAAAGCTTTTTTGTATGTAGTTGTGCTGATGGTGACCAGAAGGGGGAGGGGGTTAATGGGAGCCAATAAAAATTCTTCATGGGAACTTGGCCTATGTCCTAATTCTAACCTGATGTACCTCTAACTGAATCACCAAGATCACACACATCAACTTGTGATTGTTAATCCTAGGAGTTATTCAAATCGATGTCACACATAGCGAAAGCTCAACGGTGTCAAAAAGAACAAAGGAGATCCAAGAAGCTGTCATTCTGGAGGTTGACATAATTTCCGAAGTCG
The DNA here is from genome assembly GCA_030378355.1 of Eleusine indica. Taxonomy (NCBI): domain Eukaryota; kingdom Viridiplantae; phylum Streptophyta; class Magnoliopsida; order Poales; family Poaceae; genus Eleusine; species Eleusine indica. The sequence goes on along the minus strand of CM059501.1, from coordinate 42,463,981 downwards.
GACAACAGTTTTGACTGGATCGGGACGAAAGTATTGAAGTCGATGGAAGGTCCGACTGGGTCAAAACAACAGTGACGAACCAAAGGGAAAAATACCAAATCCCTATCAAACAAAGTCCAAACATCATGAAATTTGGACCATAGTTGCATCATCGAAGGGTGCAATTCGTCCAAAAGGGTCCATCTAAAAAACCTCAATAAGTCACCAGGAATTTATATTCTACCAAAAAGTCTAGGATTTGGAAGAACTTGGAGAAATTCATGAAATCAATGGTGCTTGTGTCTTGGATTCGGTCAAGTACCCATCTAGTATTGTTCTATCATGTCATAGCACCAGCACCCCCCAAGAAATCCATCCTAAAACTCACTCAAAGAGGAGATCGAAAACTCCAAAAAAAAATAGCTCTAAAAATAGAGAAAAATATATACTTAGGATTTAGAGGATGAGGAAAAACTTGAGCACTATAATAAATCTCACTCTCTGCAAGACCAAGAGTTGTCTCTCACACATCTTTCCTCTAATCTAAAACATGAATCACACCCTAGCTCTCCAAAAAAAACCTAGCTATGACTTGGTGAAGAGACACCCTCTCGAAGCAGCCATGCCTCTCCTTATATAGGCCTAGGCATGTCCTAAAGACCAAATTACCCTTGACCTACAACACACTACCTCTTATCATTATGGACCAACGTGACCAACTCTTTCTTTGTCACCCAAATGCCATAGGACCCTTCACATCTTTGCTTCACCTCGATGCAAGCTTCACAAAGATGCCACATGCATCATCAATCGCTGCCACCGGTTTTGAGGCACAAACTAGAAAACTGCCATGCACGTGTCACCTCATCCCACGATCTTAACCGCCAACAAGTTTCTCTCGGTCCCACTCCATTGGGCCCCCTTCTCACTTCATTAGGGGTGGATATCAACGATGTCACGTAGCATAATTAACATAGGGATTAAGTTGCTCTTAAAGGCGTACTGACACACCCGACCGCAAGCGGGGTTGAGTGCATCCCTCGTCGCCCGACCCCCATGAGAGGGGTCAAGTGCGTCTCGGTTCTCCTAACCCCCACGAATGGTGCGCTCTGCATCACCCGACCCCAATGAGCGGGGCCGACCACACTCCGCGTCGCCCGACCCCCACGAGCGGAGTCGAGCACATACCGGCTCGGCCGACCCCCGCGAGCAGGGTCGAGCGCATTCACAATATAATAAGGGCACTAGCCCTGCGCTATCCATAATAAGCGTGCATGCACGTGCATAGTAACGTTGACAAGACGCATCATCTATCTACCCTTGTCAGCGATACGCCCCTTTGTCCTGGGAAAGCAAAACATGTCGGCACTGAGCTGCGTGGGAGTGATAGAAGGGAGAAACTCGATTTGATGGCTCAAGACCGACCTATGCCTCCTTTCAACGAGAATTAGCCAAACACTAAATGACACTAAAATTAGATCCCAAGCTAGGGACGGGGCTCCGTCTGCCCTGCTCGACTACGGGCAATGGGGGTGGATCGGTGCGGAAAGCCAACAAGCACTTCCTGGACTGCCATTTAATATTATGTCAAGTGTGCGCCAACAGTGGGTACGGGTCAAATCGCCCTACAAGCCTACTCCTACCATCATCATTATCCTGTCCCACGTCATGATGAGCATCCCCATGCTACATCCCATGCTTTATGGGACTGCAAACCGGTATAAGCATGCTATGCCTGTGACGAAATGCACAGTGCCGATTACGACCGAGCCGATGGACAGGCGCAGCAAGACATATCAACTCAGGAGCACGCAACGACGGGATTCCATGATGCGCGGGGCCTGTGACGATGGACAACAATGTCATCTGACTCCTCCCTCTATCGGCTTCTCTCCCTCTCTACACAGTGTATGTGTTCAAATGCAGAGGGGGTTTACACAACACAGACACAGAGGAGGATCCCTGTGCATTGTTGCATGCCAAAGTGATGAGTAACAACGGTTTACAACTGGACAACGAGGTCTTGGTGGCCGTCAATTCACTCTTGTGGACGCTGAGACAAGGGAGCTTGCCGTCGGCACGATGCTTCCTGAGAAAGCAGAGCAATCCTCTACTCTTTGAACAACTAGACCTCCTGTTTTGCCGTGCGACAGATGAGGGAGACTTTTTAACATCAACCTAAATTTCGCTTGCATGCAGAGTTGAAGCCACTACCTGAGCACTGGCTCCACCTAACGAACTCAGCTCCCTCGTTAGCTGTTGCCAATCCGATGAGTAATTCTGAGAGCCCCTTCGGCTTTGAGAACATGGCCATATGATAGCTCCCTCCAATCCCATGATTTCTGTGCCGAGGTTCCACAAGGCCATCTGACGCTGCATCTCCGCTTGCTTCCACTCGTCGTCATCGGTCATGACATATACGCGCCTCACTGCTCCCTACCTCTCTGATGTAAGGACATCCCCATTCATCGTCTCGTCATTCAGGAACCATTGTGACAGCATCATCATCGCAATTTCCATGGTCAGATGTGACATTATTGCATTGCACTATACATCATTATAGGAAGTAAGGAGAACTTGAGGAATGTTGAAATTTGGCCCATTTCAAGGTTCATTCATAAGAAATTTCATAGCAAATAGTGGCTGTTGGTTTAGTCCCACATTGCTAGTTTAATGTGGTGCACACCAACATATATAGTAGAGCTCATGCCCATGGTTAAAACAAGAAAGCAATGGGAGAGAGAGTGAGTCAGGCTGTATACACACATGCACAAACGTTGTGTTCTTCTGTGTGACTTGTGACACGCAACCAGAGAAGAATTAACTGTCAATTAGATTTTCTTAACCCAAAAATTCCCTTTTATTTCATCTTCTTCCTTTCGTTGAAGAGTTGTATTGTGATGTTAACCTGCTTTCATCTCATCAGCCCTATTCTTCGGCGTGCAATGAGGTTTTAGTGCCAAAAACTTTAACTTGAGTCTTTGTTTTCTAACGTAATACTTTTACCTGCTGCTAGCGTTACTTTTAAATGTTAATAAAATATGGCTCAAACTATAATCTGAAATTAGAATAATTCGTAATTTTCCAACAGTAAAGACATACTACTGGTATACCTCAGCAGGGCAGAGTTGATCCACTCTCCGCCCTATATACTTTGGTCCAAACAAAAACGTCTTATCCGGATTCCGGGGATCACCGGTGGTTCCGAGCGTGCAATCCAAGAAGAAATCTGGCCCTTTCCCTTGCGATAGCTAACAGTTTCTTACAGTCGTAATGGTCAGCAACAAAAAACAGATGCTAATTTGCATTTGCGTACCCGGATTTCCGAGTTGGTACCTGCTTGAACGCGTAGGTGATGGGCTTCCCTGTAGCGGGCACGGTGGCCGTGACGAACACGGCTACCAACGACGACTTTCTTCAGGTACCTTTCCATGGCCAGTGCAAGACTCAGGCCACCAAAGCTGTGGGCGACAAGCAGGGGCGGAGCTGCACCCCGTGCTGGGGGGCTGCAGCACCCTCTTGGCTCAAAAAAGTTAAATACCTTCTAGCTTTCTTTGGATTTTCATGGCGTGAATTAGCTCCAATAATCTTCAGTGCAGGAGCAGCTCAGCTCTAGTCTCAGCCTATAGCACCGTAATTCTTTATAATGCATTCAAATATTTTTCATATGTGACACCATATTGTTAAGAACTACTAATTAAAATAAATATTTTATTTGATAGTGCTTTTGTCTTTGTTAATTAATTATTAGAACTTATCAAGTAACCACCATAAAGCGATAATGGACAAATAAATACATTTTTTTCTAGTAGAGCTGCATGTAATTCTATTAAGAAGAGAAATAACTATCCGATATAAGAAATGGCTGTTTTAAATTACAATGGACAAATAGATATAGGCTTAGCTTGTCACAACCAGCACCCCTTTGCTAAGTTCCTGGCTCCGCCACTGGCGACGAGGACCGCCTTCTTGCCCTCTGCCAGCGGCCACGGCATCCAGCAGCGGCTGGCTATACTCCTCGCAGTACACCACTTCCTCGCCTCGCTCAGGCTTGGCGTCACACCCGGCCATGTTCAGCGCCGTCACGCAGTGGCTCGCAGCCTCCAGGGCGGTGGCCACCCTGTACCAGGACCACGCGCCGTGACACACGACGTGGATCAGGACGAGTGTGCTGCTGCTGCTTCTTGCTGCCCTCCGTCTCTGAGCTCTTGGACGGTAACAACTACTCCATCCGGATTTAAATTGTTAACGCAGTTGACTTTTTTTAGCTATATTTAACTATTTATCTTATTAAAATTATTTGTTTAAATATACAAAATTATAAAATCACTTTTAATTTTTTAAAATGATAAAATAAATTATAATAAAATATCTGATAGTTTTTTAAATTTTTTAAATAAGACGAATGGTTAAATATAACTAAAAAAGTTAATTATATCAATAATTTAAATCCGAAGGTAGTACTTGAATATCAGGTGATACACAAACGTTACATGATACGACCTTGTCTACCATTTGGGTTCTCTCCTCACAAGCTGGAAATGAAACTACACATCGAGCCGGAGGTCATCGTCCTACATGTACCTAGGAAAAAGAATTTGATGGAAAAAATATATATATAGGAGGTGTCTGATAGACAGGGGCGGACCTACGTGCAAGTAGTGGTGTCAGCTGACACCGATGACTTTGGAAAAAAAATCAATAGAAAATGGTGCTAGCTGCTGCTAATTAGGCATAGTGACCCCGTTGAAAAATCTTCCTGACCCCGACGCCTTGCACGGCTAGCTTCGCCCCAGCTGATAGACATGAAATTCCACTAATATTGGCTTCGGGTGGGACGCCATGGCCATACCCCAGATGGCTGCACACTACTATGTTGTTCTTCCAGCAGCAGAGGGTTCTCATTTTGCTGTGTGACGGTAGTAGGCAACCAGGTGAGTGCGAGATGGTGTCCACGGTCAGTTCTTGACTTGAGCAACGGTCCAATACTTAACGACATCTCGTGTTATTAGAACTAGACTATCTGGCCCGTGCAATTGCACGGGCAACAAAATTACATCATATATAATGTTTCAGTATTTATATATTTTCTCTGAGTTGTCATGTGTTTCTAAGTCATACTTCTTGCCTAAACATTGAAATAATTTGGATCATATTGTCAGATAGAAAACAAAAAAGTGTCATCTGATATTTCAATTTTTTTGCATGTCATGAGTGCATAAGGGTTGTGTATGCTTCGACCCTGAGTATAGTGTCACCGTGTGGGTCCTGTTTATTTTTCTCTTCCAGGATGATCAATTCGTAAACCTGTCTACTATCCTAGTTGCGGTCTGAACTGGTCCTCTCGGACCCTCTATTCTTATATATAATGATGCAAATTTCTACAGTGCATTCGAGGCAACAAAATTACATCATATATCATGTTTCAGTATTTATATATTTTCTCTGAGTTGCCATGTGTTTCTAAGTCATACTTCATGCCTAAACGTTGAAATAATTTGGATCATATTGTCATATAGAAAACAAAAAAGTGTCATCTGATATTTCAATGATTGTGCATGTCATGAGTGCATAAGGGTTGTGTATGCTTCGATCCTGAGTATAGTGTCACCGTGTGGGTCCTGTTTATTTTCTCTTCCAGGATGATCAATTTTGTAAACCTGTCTGCTATCGTAGGTGCGGTCTGCACTGGTCTTCTGGGACCCTCTATTCTTATATAAAATGATGCAAAATTCTACAGTGCATTTGAGAAAAAAAATGCCGGATATTGAATTCATTAATCTTAAAACGTACATGTAATCTTTTTTAATAGTAAATAGTAGTTATGTTTATATATATGAAATTCAGTCCACTTTTAGGTATTACACCATCACGTGCATGTCATTCAGACTGGTTTTACAAATCTGCAACATCGTGATAATCCATGTAAAAAGTTAGGCTATTTGTACAAAAATCTAAACAGGCTAGTATGCACCATAAATAAAAGTATAAAGTATATACCATAAACAAAAGCACGCAACTGGAAAAAGCATTTGCACGGCTTCGTTCAGTGAAGAGTGAAGAGGAAACTACGATCGAACCTGAGGCTGGCTTACTGCCTGAGGCCGTAATATCTTGTTTAATACAATCAATCTTCTCAGGTTGCTGCTGCCCCCCGCACCATGACAATCTCATCTACCAATTTCTTGATAGACCAAATAAAATCCATCAGGCATGCTATTTGGGCTAAAAGGGAATGAACACCACTATGTGGCCTACCGCCGATCTATAAATCTTATCAAATTGCCGGCTACTTAGCAAGCCAACTTTGCTGCTGGAGACCATTGGTTTTGCATGGATGTAGGACAACCATTAGCTGCTGTCAGATGCTGTTGGCGAAGGCCATCGGCTGCATGCAAATAAGGAGTACACAAAGTGAGCAGCATGAAGCACACTGTGAGAAGAAAAGAGCAGAACAACATGGGCACCTCTTGTGAAATAGTGGAATTGTACAATCTTGTGATACAGGCATAGATTCACACTCCGGGGCCATGCATCTAGTGCATGCATTCATTGACCTTGGTGGCCACAAGGTCATTACCTGATCGCACCAACTGCAATCACCTCTGGTCAACACCACCTGTACGCAACTCGTACTCTCTTGCAAGCAGCCAGAGGTTCATGCAAATTCCCAATGCAACTTCAAAAGCAAAGAAGAGAAGAACGGCCTGTAATGTCTTGCCTCACGTCGATCTTGTTGGCAGCATCGACGGATCTGTTAAGTTAATGAGAAAATTCCTGACGAGGTTACGCATGTTCCAGCAGATCTTGACTCATCATGGAGCCTAGCTAAGCCAAACAATGGTGTGAAACCTTAGTGAAACTGCGAAAGGACGAAGTGGTCAGGGTAGAAGTACAGAGTCACGAAGATTAGTGAGATTCGAACCTTGGCAGAGTCAGTCACGCGACATACAAGATCCAATGACGGCGGCATGATAATTTTGGAGTGATTGATTAGGGATGGGTGTATGATGGAGAGGGACATAGGGTAGGTTAACAGGATAGGTTTGGCATTAGATGTTTCCCGGAAGGGGGATGTAGGTATACTCAGATCTTATTAGGTGAAGAGATAAAGGATCAGAATTCTATATGAGATAATGTGGAGAGGGATGAAGGGCCAGATGTTTTGCTTTTTTATGAGAATTTCTAGCCTATTTGTCTTTTTTTCTAGACACCATAGTGAAGACGAAAGATTTGGTGTATCTAGGATCCCCCAATGGGTTTTGGTGTGTGATGACGAAAGATTAAAATTGTGCTAACAAGTTTACAAAGTAAATGTGCAGATAATCAATATACGCAAGATGGCTATTACCCCCCCCCCCCCCCCCAAAAAAAAGAAGAAAAAGAAAATGGACTCAAAGCAATTCATGGAGTAGTTTTTACTTTATTTGAGTCATAGGTATGCCGAACTATTAAGAAGGGTAGAACTTATCTTGCTACAAGGGAATTTATGTGCTCAAGCCAAACTAATTCTTTGTGGAAGAATTATTCCTCAAAATCCAATGAGAACCAAATCTCTCAGAGCCAAATAGAGAACAACGGAAGTTCCATGAGCTCTCTCACGGAAGTTCCATTATTGCCAAACCCTCACTTATCTTACAACCCGAGAGCTATGGAAGTTCCATGAGCTCCTTCAGGGACGTTCCGTACAAACCTATGATTCCAATGTTTCAATCCGAGAGCTACGGAAGTTCCGTGGTTCCCTCACGGAAGTTGCGTCACTGGAAGTTGTGTGGGGTAATCATGAAAGTTTCGTCAGTGAGCCTGAGTCTTCTCCTCGCCCACCCGAGAGCCACGGATGTTCCGTCACTCCTTTGACGGAAGTTCCGTCGTGACTGTTTCCTTTGATTTTAGGCTCATGCAACGGCTAGATTTGAAATCACGGAAGTTCCGTGGGTTCTCACAGAAGTTCCGTCAGACACAGAAAACTCTCCAACGGCTAGTTTTTGAGAGAGCTCTATAAATAGGCTTCCCTTTCCCCCGTGAGAAGGGTTGGACTCTTTGGCATTTTACTTCATCTTCAGCTAGAGCTCTCCCCTCTCACTTCAATACTTGTTCTTGTGATTCCAATCAAAGTGAGAGAGATCCAACCACAAAAAGATTGAACCCATCCACTCAAAAGCTTGAGCACATCCTTCCCTCCCCATCAAGATTTGATTTGCTTGTTACTCTTGCAGACTTGGTCTCCTAGACGGCTAGGCGTCGCCCTTGAGCTCCCAACTTGTTGTGGTGAGACGGGGATGTTTGTGAAGGTGTGATTCGCCTCCGGAGGAAAAGAATCAAGTGGAGAAAGAATTCCGAGCATGATCTTTATGATTGCTTAGCAGGGAAAAGGGTTGAGAGAGACCCGACCACTTTGTGCGGCTCCTCAATGAGGACGTAGGAACTACTTAGTGTGGTTGCCGAACCTCGAGTTAATTCCTTGTTTTTCTCTTTACGTTCCCGCATTTTTCTTTGTGCTTGTATATTTCATTCCTATTATTGTGCTAGATTCACTTGTTAATTGTGTTGCTAGTTATTCATTGAAGAACCCTAGGTGTGCATTGAAATAGCTTCACTACCATCAAGTATTGTATTCCTTTCTTTTAGTTATTTGCAGTTAAATAAGTTTTAGAGAAAGACTTATCAAAGTTCTGTCATTCGACAGAACTTCCATGTGATGGAAGTTTCGTCATTCTTGACGGAAGTTCCATCGTTCCTGGTATTTGATAAAAACTCAGTGCTTTTTTAGGATTTATTTTTAGATTGCCTATTCACCCCTCCCCCCTTTCTAGGAAACTTTCAATTGGTATCAGAGCCATAATCTTCTGTAAGGCTTAAAAGCTTGAAGGTTAAACAATGTCGAAGACGGGAGAACCCAGGAAGCCCGAAGATCTTGCTTCGGCAAGCAAAGGAAGTGGATTGCACATGGCCATGGCATTCAACTATGCCAATGTGGCAAATATTCATGGTAGTGGAAGTGGAAGATTGCCTTATTTCGAAGGCAAAGATTTCAGTTGGTACAAGCACTGGATGAAGATGTACCTTATGTCTATTGGTCCACCAATTTGGGAAATTGTGGAAAAGGGATTCACCTTGGAAGACAAGGACAATCCTACAATCGTGGACCAACTCAACATACATCACAATGCTCAAGCAGTGTCGTCCATTCTCTCTTCCTTGAATCATAAGAAATACTCAAGAGTAGCCGGAATTGAGAATGCCCGGAAGATGTGGAAGAAACTTATATGTGCTCATGAAGAGGTAGATGTGGTGAAAAAGTCAAGGCTTCAAGTTTTCGAAAATCAATTCAACTTATTCGTGATGAACAAGGGAGAAGAGCCTCAACAAACTCATGATAGACTCATGGATATTGTAAATGAAAGAAGATCTTATAGAGACAACATCAAAGATGAGGAAGTCAACTATAAGCTCCTCATGGCACTTAGGATGTGGAATCCTACACTGTGCGCCATCATTGAAGAGAAGGATGGTTTTGAGAGCTTCACAACAGATGAAGTCAATGAAAGAATCAATGTCCACAAGAGCCGTGATGATGACGCAAGAGAGTGAATGTGCTCATTGGTGATGAGAGCACAAGCAAGAAGGACTTGGCACTCAAAGCCAAGAAGACTCAAGATGAAAATGATGATGATGATGATGAAGAGAATGATGATCAAGAAGAAGACAATGAAGAATTTGCCTTGTTTGTCAAGAAATTTGGTAAATACATGATCAAGAATGATTTCACCAAAAGAAGCTTTGACAAGGCCAAAGCTAGAAGAACAAGTAGAAGATGCTATGAGTGTCATGAACAAGGACACATGATCGCCGATAGTCCTAGGCTAAATGGCAAGGGCAAGAAAAATGAAAAGTACAATAACAAGACCAAGCCCAACAAGAAGCCATACAACAAGGGGCATGCTCACATTGGCCAAGAGTATATCTCCGATGAAGATGATGAGGGTGGCATTGTCAATATTGCCATTGGTCTACCCCCGGCCAAGAAGTCAATCTTTAACAACCTCACCAATGATGAGGATGATGCTCCCAGATGCTTCATGGCCAAGGAAAGCAAGGTAGCTCTTCACACCAATTTCAATCCTTCCTATTGTAGTGATGAAGAGGAGGACTTGGTCCCCTCTATGCATGAAATGGTTAAAATGCTAGATAAACTACAAGGGGAGTTGGACAATCAAGAAAGAATCATTGATAGACAAGAAGAGCTGCTTGATGAAGAAAGAAGAAGAACCTAGAGCTCACCTAGCAACTTGAGCAAGAGAAGGAGAAGAACAAGACCTTGAACGAGGACCCTGCAAAGGTCAATGAGTCAACTGAATCATGCACCTCAACGAGCAAGAAGTATAAAGAAAGGTGCAACTCCTTGCTAGAGGAGAACAAGGCCTTAGTAAAGGCCATTGAAGATCTCAAGACAAGCTCCCGCTTATTGATGAAGAAGCTTGAATCCTCTCAAGCTTCAACAAGCAAAGGTTGTGGAAGGTGCCATAACATCAATTTTGAGATGATTGCCAAGCAAGAGGCAATTATAGAAGATCTCACCAAACAAGTCAAGGAACTTGAGAAGAAGGCTCAAATGGAGACTACAAGAAAAATAGTTGGTGAGCCTAGAGACACTCATGATAAAAGAGGTTTGGGGTATAACAAGAATATACCCAAAAGAAGGCACAACAAAAGAATCAACTTTGTGCATGAGAACAAGGGAAAGCAAGTGGCACAAGAAAATACCATCAAGCCCATGAATGCTTCCCAAGTCAACAAGAACACCAAGAACTCTACCATACCCTTTGATGATTTTGATGCCTCTTATGTGCGAATCCATAATGCTTATGGTAGATTAGTTTCCAAGTTTGTTGGGCTACAAGATGTAAGGTGGAAGCCTTGTGTGTGGGTGTCCAAAGTTCTTGTATCTAGTGTTAAGGGACCCAAACCAACTTGGGTGCCTAAAACACGTGCTTGATTTCCTTTGTAGGAATACTCCTCCGGTGGAGCAATATGGATACTTGATAGTAGGTGCTCAAATTATATGACCGGAGAGAGATCAATGTTCTCCACACTTGATCATGACAATCTACCATGTGGAGGCATATCATTTGGAAATGACAACAAAGGAAAGGTAATTGGTCATGGACGGATTGACGTCACCCATGACCTTTCAATTAGTAATGCTTATTTTGTGAATGGTCTAGGATACAACTTGATGTCTATATCACAACTTTGTGAAATGGGCCTTAGTTGTCTCTTTGACGATGATGGTGTGACCGTATTTAGGAAAAAGGATTCCTCTATAGCTTTCAAAGGGTATTTAGAGGACAAGATCTATCTTGTTGATTTCACCAACAAAGAGGGATCTAACCTAAATACTTGTTTGGTTGCTAAAACCACTCTGGGTTGGCTATGGCACCGCCAGCTAGCTCATGTTGGGATGAGAAATCTTTCCAAACTCCTAAAAGGTGGTCACGTCGTTGGACTAAAAGATGTTGCTTTTGAGAAGGACAAAATATGTAGTGCATGTCAAACCAGAAAGCAAGTAGGAGTAGCACATCCATCGAAGACAATGATGACAACGACAAGACCGTTGGAAATGCTCCACATGGACCTTTTTGGACCCATCACCTACATAAGCATTGGCGGTAACAAATATGGCCCTTTAATTGTTGATTATTATTCTCATTTCACTTGGGTATTCTTTTTGAAGGACAAAACTGAAACAAAAGGAATCCTAAAGTAGTTCTTGAGGAGAGCCCAAAATGAGTATGAAGTGAAGATCAAAAAGATAAGGAGTGATAATGGAACCGAGTTTAAGAACACACAAGTTGAAGAATATCTTGATGAAGAAGGCATCAAGCATGAATTCTCAGCTCTATACACTCCACAGCAAAATGGAGTAGCCGAAAGGAAGAACCACACGCTCATAGAGATGGCAAGAACAATGCTTGATGAGTACAAGACACCGGACACCTTTTGGGCCGAAGCCATCAACATCGCGTGCCATGCAACAAATAGATTGTATTTTCACAAGATTTTAAAGAAGACATCATATGAGCTCCTCACCGGTAACCTTCTCAATGTTTCATATTTTTGGGTTTTTGGGAGCAAATGCTTTATTCTTAATAAGAAACCCAAATCCTCTAAGTTTGCTCCCAAGACTCATGAAGGTTTCCTCCTTGGTTATGGAACTAACGTCTATGCATATCGAGTCTTTAACAAAGACACCGGAGTTGTTGAAATCACCCGGGATGTGCAATTTGATGAATCTAATGGCTCTCAAGTAGAGCAAGTTAACCCAAGTGATGTAGGTGATGAAGCTCCTTGTGATGCAATAAGGAACATGGCAATAGGTAAGATAAGACCACAAGATCCAAACTCAAGTCAAGATAAACCATCTTTTTCAAGACAAGATGACTCATCTCCACAAGAGCCATATGATGAACAAGATCAAGGAAGTAACCAAGATCATGGTGACGATCATGGTCAAGGCAACAACCAAGATCAAGCTCAAGATGGCGAAGATAGATACATTCAAGATGACAACAATCAAGAAGAAGAAGAAGAAGATGCATCTAGGCCAATTCATCCTCGAGTCCGACAAAGCATTATAAATGATCACCCCATTGACAATATTCTTGGTGACATCCAAAAGGGGGTAACTACTAGATCCCGAATGGCTATGTTTTGTCATCATTACTCGTTTGTTTCCTCCATGGAACCTCTTAGGGTGAAACAAGCACTTCAAGACTTGGATTGGGTGATGGCCATGCAAGAAGAGTTGAACAACTTTAAAAGAAACAAGGTGTGGTCATTGGTGAAAAGACCCAAGCAAAATGTTGTAGGTACAAAATGGGTGTTCCGCAACAAGCAAGATGAGTACGGTGTGGTGGTGAGAAACAAAGCAAGACTTGTTGCAAAAGACTACTCACAAGTAGAAGGTTTGGACTTTGGTGAAACTTATGCACCCGTAGCTAGGCTTGAGTCAATTCGTATTTTACTTGCCTATGCTACTCACCATGGCTTTAATCTTTTTCAAATGGACGTGAAAAGTGCATTTCTTAATGGCCCCATTCAAGAAGAGCTGTATGTGCAACAACCTCCGGGGTTTGAAGACCCAAAGAAACCAAACCACGTGTACAAACTTCACACAGCTCTCTATGGCCTCAAGCAAGCTCCTCGAGCTTGGTATGAACACCTCAAGGGATACTTGATCAACAAGGGCTACATAATTGGCAAGCCCGATCCTACTCTTTTCACAAGAAAAGTAGATAATGATTTATTTGTGTGCCAAATATATGTTGATGACATTATATTTGGTTCTACTAATCAATCTTTTTGTCATGAGTTTGCCAAGATTATGACTAGGAAATTTGAGATGTACATGATAGGGGAATTGAAGTTCTTTCTAGGTTTTCAAGTCAAGGAACTTGAAGAAGGAACATTCATAAGTCAAACCAAGTACACTCAAGACATACTCAAGAAGTTTGACATGGAGAACGCAAAACCAAACAAGACTCCCATGAAGACAAATGGACCCCTCAGGCTAGATGTAAACGGTAAGCCCGTGGATGAAAAGGTATATCAATCCATGATTGGCTCTTTACTTTATCTTTGTGCATCTAAGCCTGATATCATGCTTAGTGTGTGCATGTGTGCAATATTTCAAAGTGCTCCTAAGGAAAGTCACTTAGTGGCTGTAAAAAGAATCTTGAGATATTTGGTTCACACACCTAACCTAGGATTGTGGTATCCCAAGGGCTCCAAGTTCAAGATAGTCGGTTATTCCGATGCCGACTACGCCAGATGTAAGGTGGATAGGAAAAGTACCTTCAGGACATGCCAATTCTTGGGTAGGTGTCTTGTGTTATGGTCATCCAAGAAATAAAATTTTGTTGCCCTATCCACGGCCGAAGCGGAGTATATCGCAGCAGGAAGTTGTTGTGCTCAACTACTTTGGATACGTCAAACTCTAAAGGACTTTGGATACACTATGACCAAAGTTCCACTCCTATGTGACAATAAGAGTGCCATCATGATCGCATATAACCCCATTGATTATAATAGGACTAAGAATATAGATATCCGGCACCACTTCTTGAGAGATAATTCAATCAAAGGCGATATTGAGATTAGCTATGTTAGAACCGATAAACAACTAGCGGATATATTTACCAAACCCCTAGATGAGAAGCGGTTTTGTGAGCTTAGAAGTGAACTAAATATTCTTGACACATCCAACTTGGAGTAGAATCTTGTACTTTGTTTGATGTAATGCTCATGCAAAATGTCTTGAAAGTAAAATTCTTCAAAAATTTCTTAATGTCTTTGGTTTTAAAACAAAGTGTTTTGATCAATAGATCATATTGTTGAAACTTGTGAATATAGTTTTGCTTGATTGATTTCTTCTATTCACAAGTTGAAACAAGCCATATACTCCCTACTCTTCTTGTCCAAAAGTTTAATCTTGTAACGACGGAACTTTCATCACCCACTGGTGGAACTTCCGTCGTCCACAGAAAATCTGTGTAAACTTCCATGACCTCTAAATTGCCTGTCTGCTCAAACCCGAGAGCGATGGAACTTCCGTCGCCCAATGACGGAACTTTCGTCACTCCCAGGTTAAGGGGCCCGACGCCCTTCTTCTTCCTTATCCAACCGGCCATTTCATCTTTTCTCTTTCTCTCTCCTCAACTCAAACCCTAAGTGGCAATTTGCGGTGATTTGGAGCTTCAAGCAGCGATTTGCTTGGATTTGGTGGAGATTCAACACTTCCCCCACGGAAGTTCCGCGATCTCCAACTTTTTTTCTCCAACTTCTTGCCCTAGGTATGAGATTTGGCCTCAATCTTTTGATTTGGGTCAAAAATTCAAATGTCCTCAATTCCTTTGGATAGATTAACTTCTCTAGGGTTAGTCTATTTGATGTTAGAGGCATTTGCCTTGTCACAGTAGGATTTAGGGACTAGATAGACTTTTGTGCAAACTGCAAGTGGTGGAAGTTCCGTTCGAACTTCCGTCATGACAGAACTTCTATGGTCTGTCATGGTACTTCCGTTGTCTGCAGTTCAGTGCACTAAAGTTTGTTGGTTTCTCTATTCTCTCTTGTGACCTATACCTAATCTATTGCGTCATTGTTCCTATCTTTAGCAGTAGAAAATGGTGAGGACCAAGTTCGCCTCAAATGCACCAAGCGCTCAAGGAGCATCAAGTGAGGAGGATCAAATCATGGAGCAACACCAATCCTCTTCCTCCTATGATGATTTAGTGCCTATAGCACAGCGGAAGAAGGCAGTGTTCAAGAGAAGGTGAGAATCAAGCAACGGTGCTCAAACTATGCGTGTCGAGGCTAGAGGCTCTCTACCTCCCCGGAGAGCACAAGATAAGGGAAAGAGACCAGCTAAGGAGAGTGTCACTCGACCTCGCAAAAGGGGCACACCGGCACATTTGGATGTAGTGGAGGGACTACGTGTCCATGCTCCTACATATCCAAGTGGCTACAAGAAAGATCTTGATGCACTTACTGAAGCACGAAAAGTCAATCCTAGTCTAGTGGGTGAGCAAGAGGCAACAGATGACCGGTTCTATACTTGGTTTCAACAGGATTACTACACATCCATGTTCATCGACATGAACCGGAAAAATCGGTTAGCCTCACACCAATGGATTGACTGGACATACATGGAGTCTAAGGACAATCATGTGTTCAAGGACATCATTCAAGCATGCAAGAACAAGGGTGTCTATGACCTCATGGGATTCAATTATGACTGGAATGAAGAGGTAATCTGCCAATTCTATGCAACTCTCTACATTGATGGCAATGACACCAATCATTGGAGAACACAAGGTGTCGAGTATGCGATCATCGCAGCTCACTTTGCCACCTAGTTCTTTCAGGGTGATGAAGATAGTGAGAGGGAGATCATCTCAAATGAGCCTGTTATGAAGCGTCGTCACATGGGGTTCATGTACTATGAGAGGAGTCCCAGTGTGTTTGGAACCACCAATGGACTCCACAACTACTACTTCACTCTCAACCGGATGCTCCGAGTCACCATTGCTCCTAAGGGAGGGTATGCTACGTCCATTGCAGAGACATCAAGAAACATTATTACTAGATTCGCTCCGGATGCAAATCCATTTTGTGTCATGGACTGCATTTCTAATGACATCCACATGTCATCTATTGACACACGGCGGGTCCTCCCCTATGCTCCATATCTTATGAAGATGATAGAAGCCAAAACTGGTCTAGTGTTTGAGAAGGAGTGCAAGCATCTTCCATTAAGACTGAGAGTGCAAATGGACATTCGCCCAGCTGATCGCTCCTCTTCTGGATGACCTTCCTCCAAGAGAGCCAGTCTTGCTCGTGCCCATGCCGAGATTGCAGCAGCAACAGCAGCAGCAGCAGCTTAGAGGGCCTCTTCCTCAGCTCAAGACTAGCAGCACCGTCCCTCTTCTCTAGTTCTCACCTTCCTCAAATGCATCCTCAATGTCTGTTGCTTCAATGCTAAAGAGAACTAGGAGAACAAGAGGAGAATCAAGAAGCAAGTGAGGCGCTACAAGAGGGACCAGCGAGCTCAAGGACATGAGGTGTCTCCCAATAGCTCCGAGTGTGAGCCTAATGGTGAGCCACCGGTCTTTGCTGACCCTCTTGCGGGCTATGATTGGGATGATATTTCCGCTAGGCCATCCACAGCTGCTCCTAGACCTTCCACCGCTCCTTCTCCACCGGCGCATGACGATGATGAAGAAGATGATGAGATCACGTAGGACGACGACACGTGATTTCTTTTCTGTCTCTCTTCCTGTCACTCTTTTTGGTGCTTTGATGCCAAAGGGGGAGAGACATGAAGAAAGGATTTTCTATTATAATAGGCTAGTTAAATGAACCAATGGACAAGTATCTGTTCTTTGCTTTGTGTGTGAAAACTATTTGAGAACCTTTATTGTAATAACTCTATCGTTTTATGTAATGTGTGGTGCTTGCTTTATTGCTCTTTGTTGATTGTTTGTGTCTAGTGTGTTGAATGCTTATCACTGTATCACTTTGTTGCACACTTGTAAACTTTTTAAGCACCCCACTCATTGCAAAATATAGGGGGAGCTCCTTCACATGTTTGTGTGATTCATGCATATCTTTAGGGGGAGCTCCGCTATATGTTGCTCTTTTTTTTCAGTTTGATTATCCTTTTATATCCTTTTTAATCTATTGTCATCAGTCACCAAAAGGGGGAGATTGAAGATGCATCTAGGATCCCCCAGTGGGTTTTGGTGTATGATGATGAAAGATTAAAATTGTGCTAACAAGTTTACAAAGTAAATGTGTAGATAATCAATATATGCAAGATGGCTATTACCCCCAAAAAAAAGAAGAAAAAGAAAATAGACTCAAAGCAATTCAAGGAGTAGTTTTTACTTTATTTGAGACATAGGTATGCCGAACTATTAAAACGGGTAGAACTTATCTTGCTACAAGGGAATTCATGTGCTCAAGCCAAACTAATTCTTTGTGGAAGAATTATTCCTCAAAACCCAATGAGAACCAAATCTCTCAGAGCCAAATAGAGAACAACGGAAGTTCCATGAGCCCTCTCACGGAAGTTCCATCATTGCCAAACCCTCACTTATCTTGCAACCCGAGAGCTACGGAAGTTTCGTGAGCTCCTTCACGGAAGTTCCATACAAACCTATGATTCCAAAAGTTGCAACCCGAGAGCTACGGAAGTTCCGTGGTTCCCTCACGGAAGTTCCGTCACTAGAAGTTTCGTGGGGTAATCACGGAAGTTTCGTCAGTGAGTCTGAGTCTTCTCCTCGCCAACCCGAGAGTCATGGAAGTTCCGTCACCCCTTTGACGGAAGTTCCGTCATGACTGTTTCCTTTGATTTTAGGCTCACGCAACGGCTAGATTTGAAATGACGGAAGTTCCGTGGGTTCTCACGGGAGTTCTGTCAGACACAGAAAACTCTCCAACGGCTAGTTTTTGAGAGAGCTCTATAAATAGGCTTCCCTTTCCCCCGTGGGAAGGGTTGGACTCTTTGGCATTTCACTTCATCTTCAGCTAGAGCTCTCCCCTCTCACTTCTATATTTGTTTTTGTGATTCCAATCAAAGTGAGAGAAATCCAACCACAAAAGGATTGAATCCATCCACTCAAAAGCTTGAGCACATCTTTCCCTCCCCATCAAGATTTGATTTGCTTGTTACTCTTGGAGACGGCTAGGCGTCGCCCTTGAGCTCCCAACTTATTGTGGTGAGATAGGGATATTTGTGAAGGTGTGATTTGTCTCCGGAGGAAAAGAATCAAGTGGAGAAAGAATTCCGAGCATGATCTTTATGATTGCTTGGCGGGAAAAAGGGTTGAGAGAGACCCGGCCACTTTCTGTGGCTCCTCAACAAGGACGTAGGAACTACTTAGTATGGTTACCGAACTTCCGGTTAATTCCTTGTTTTTCTCTTTATGTTCCCGCGTTTTTCTTTGTGCTTGTATATTTTATTCCTATTATTGTACTAGATTCACTTGTTAATTGTGGTGCTAGTTATTCATTGAAGAACCCTAGATTTGCATTGAAATAGCTTCACTACCATCAAGTATTGTATTCCTTTCTTTTAGTTATCCGCAGTTAAATAAGTTTTAGATAAAGGCTTGATAGAAGTTCCGTCGTTACTGGTATTTGATAAAAACTCAGTGCTTTTTCAGGATTTATTTTTAGATTGGTTATTCACCCCCCACCCCCCCAGGCAGCTTTCACATAGTGAAAAGGTCATCTCTTTTTATTAATAAATAGATAAGATTACTACGCTCTGTCGTCAGGAACGCTTTAATTTGATGGGGGTACATTGACATGGATACTATGCATGCATCTGTTAATCATGGCCATGATTAAGGGTGTGTTTGGTAAAGTTTTTTTTATATACTTTAAACTACTTATGCTTATGCTTATATATCAAAAGTGCTTATTCAGCTTATCTAGCTTATTGAAGCATAAGCGATCCAATCGTTTGGCAAAAATATTTATGCTTATGCTTATCTTATGGAAGTATGGGGATAAGTTATCCATAAGCTAGAAAAGTAAGGTTTTGATTGCTTTGCCTCTCTAATACAAAATATCGAAGTGCTTATGGTTGCTTATGACAATAAGTACTTATAGGTTCAGGGTGTTTGGTACAGCTTATTGCTTATCACACCATAAACTGTTTAATAAGATGGACCATAAGCTGTACCAAATATACCCTAAAAGTGAATTAATGTCAACCATGTGTAATTAGAATATTAATGTTAATCATGGCCGTGATTAAAAGTGAATTAATGTCAACCACGTGTAACTAAAAGTGAAGTAATCTGACTGGATACTTACGATTTTGACATGGCTCTAGCTCTAGAAATTTTGAAAAATTCATGGCTCTATCTACCGAAAATTCATAGAGTTTTTAGAGTTACTCATACTCACCTCCAAAAATTCGTGGAGTTGAAGCTGTAAATAACATAAGGATTTTTTGCCAAATAATTTTACATTTATTTTATATTAAAAATAGAAATATAGATTATTTTAATTTATTTACAAACAGCTCCAGCATAGATCTAAGAGGCCATGCAGGTCTAGTTGAACAAATAAACTTCACCTCGTCGCTACGAGTGGACTCCCACCGTGGATTATGGACCCTTTCTGTCTTGTTGACTGTCAGTTTGTTAGACCTATAGTATTAGAGTATAAAGAGTACTAGTTAATTAACAACATCACACAAATCCCAAGAAACAAGATAACTAGTACATTACCAAGTACCAACTCACCAGGTGCTTTAGCTCCGGGTCCAACTTTTCCATCATTTCCTCCATCGCCTTGATCCGAAAAGCATCGGATTTACGGGGTGAGCCCTCTATGGTCACGCGTTGCCACAGGTGAGACGTTAGCCATGAGAGCATGAACGGCTTGCCATTGCCTTCCTCCTGCATCTCGGCGACATCCATATCGAAGGTCCTCAAAGCCGACTGCGGGGTACTGCGCCCGTTTACGGAGGTTTTGATCTTTTCCCATTGACTATGTAGCTCATCATTGTATCCAGCGTGATTTTTCACGGTGGCTGAGACACCCGCCACCAGCTGCAGCCGAACGAACTCGGCCGCCACGTCGGGGCAGACAGCCTCGTTCTCTTGCGACGGAGTACTCGCCATCGCCCGTTGAACGATCACGACACTTGCATCGAGCTTGACACTACTCTTGGGGTTTCTGTACCAACCACTGGTGGTCATAAGCTTCTCTACCTTGCCCTCTGGAACAGACAAGTACACGATGAAGTTCTTTTGCTCGCCAGCGTACATATCGTGCACGTGTATAATGTTGGACCTGTTAATTCTTTAGGATCGCTAGGAGTAGATCGGAAGGGTCGAGGATCTGTAGGCGTACCTTTCATCCAAGCCACTTCTCTAGTTCTGTCGATGTAGTCTGCTCACGAGCAGCGACGTTCGGGGTAGAGGATGACGTCGCGCTCATGCTGGTCATGCTGGTGGCGAGCTCGGTGTAGAGGTCACCGGTGAAGGGGTTGGCGGCGCTTTCCGTCGCTGGCAGCCCTCCTGTTAGATCGGTCTAGGATTTGGAGGTGGGAAAACAGTGGCGGTGATGAACCTCATGTTGTGTGCCTTGTGGTCCCCACCTCCCTTTTATAGGGCTGCGCGACGGGGGGGCCACCAGCCATGTCTCGGGCTGGACGCCCCCGATCAGGACGTGGTCAAGGGCTTAATGGGCTATTGGGACCATTGGTGGAGAGATCAACCTAACATTCTCCCCTTTGATCTCGTCTTTATACTTTTAACTTTATACTTCAAATAACTTCTTTCAAATTATTTGTTCCATCATAGATTTGTATATACAGCATGTTTCGTGGTCATGGTTAATCACCGATAGAATCAACAGCTACAACATACTCCTCTGTTTTGAAACACATTCACCTTGGATCTTTTATTGTCCGGAAAATATAGGCTATACCAATAAATCCATGTCGACTATGTGCTCTTCGAACACACTGAACGGTAAGCATTTAATAAGCTGTTCTGCTAATACTTGTCCATTACTTTTATGCTCGAATCATTTCAACAAAATTTCGAACTTTCTCCTTAACAATGTATAATTTTGTGTCAATGTGTTTGGCACCACACTTGACTCGTTGTCACAAGAATGAAATACTTAATGATTATTTCTGTTATTAACCATTATCAATTCCGGGTACAGGTTTCCTTAACCATTTTGCTTGTCCCTCAACCTCATATCATGCTAAGTCATATCTTTTCATCACGTTGATGATAATTCTTTCATTCTTTGAAGTTTTTTCACACAAAAACTCCAAGTGTGAAAGTTACCGATAATTATGGATTTCGCTACATATTTCACGTGTTTTATATTTACGCTCACAACCTTTTGAGAGCACTTGTACATATATATCTTTGTACTCACAACCTTTTAAGAGTATTTTTTTTTAGCATGAGGCCGATATCTTTAACTCCGTTCTAGTGATCTATATCTAGATTGGACATTGCCAAAATAACCCAGATACGTGAACTTCATTAGGGTAATATCAAAGTTCCCAACAGCTGAAGCATATGGTACCATATTTATTCAATCCTCTTCATATTGACTCTTTTGGAACACTAAAGTTCCCAATTTCATTACCCTTGACTATAAAAAAAGGCGTATGTTTTCTTGTATGCATACATTAGAGACTTTCTCAGCATACCTATGCAATATTTCAGATACCCCTTCTCTTTATCTCGGTGAATCTCGTCTGTCATAACAAAGAGACATTGTACCAAGAATATTCTTTGTACTTTAAGGACAACGTCATCCATGTATAAATGATTAGGAAATGAATTTCCCATTCTATATCTTTTGCATAAATGCAATTATCCTCTTACTCTTTAAAAACCCCCAAAATTCTTATTAATCTAACAACCTTTAAACATCTCCTTTTAGAAAATTGTCTTCAATCCATAAATGGATTTTCTGCCAACGATGTCTAAAGTTCCTTTTCCTTTCATAGCAAAACTTTTGGCTGTGCCATGTAAATACATTTTCGTTGGATCCTCACTAAGGAGAATCGACTTTGCTTTCATCTGATATAGCTTAGATCATTATGTGCCGCTAATGCCATTATAACTCTGACGAAATTATTATATGAGACATCAGAAAATATCTCATAGTTATCATATATCTTCTACAGAGTCACATTTAATCTTATAGACCCACAACGGCCTATTATTTTGACTCTATTATAATTTGTGTTCCTTTTAGAGTCATATTTATTATTATAGACCCATGACGGACTACTATATTGACTCCATTAGGGTCCTCTGCTATTGGCACTTCTTTCATATGGAGCTCTCTTTTATTGCCTAGAGGCAAATTTTGCTGTTCTGAAAACATTGAAGTGGATACAAAGTCCTACTTCTCTTCAATTCTTACTCCCCCATATTACTGTCTTCTTCAAAGATGGCATGTTTTTGTATTCTTTAAACTATACGGGTTTACTTTGTTATAACTTTTCTTCTTTATGGCACTTTAAGCACCATCTTAATATGACCCTCATACTCCTATTTCTTTGCTTTGGGGTATCATTAATATAACTGTCGTACTACCCAAGACGATCACATTCTTCGTTAATAGATCATTTTAGATGCATAAATTACGTCACATATTTTGAAATGTAGGGGAGTTTCTTCATTCTTAATTTATCTCATATTCTTTCTCCCCCTCGAAATGTGGCATGAACTTTCTACCACAATTTTGAAAACCATTTGGAACTCTTGTGAATTGAGAAAACTTTGATTGTCTACTTCATTCACTTGATTACATCATACGAAAGAAGTTATCTGTTAACTCGTATGGAAGTATTTTTCCTCGTTTCATCTCAAGGACTCAATTGAGTTCTTTATCACTAACACTTTTGCAAGCCATACTTGTATATCATTCTTATCTATTGGTTTGTCTATAACTTTATTCTCTTTAGACTTATTTAATGCTTAATGACTATGACACATAAAGTGCATGATACTTGAAAAGCATAAGAGCTACTCCATACTTTTCTCTGAGAGTGAGATATATTAAAAGCATATGAGTCAACATATCTTTCTCCCGCCAAGCAGGATAAATATTTTCTCAAACTTCTCCCGCCATACGGGATTTTCTTGACATAAATATTATGCCAACGTACCTCGCCATGCAAGTATTTTCCTAGACTTTGCCTGTCATATGGGTATAATCATAATCATCTCTTTCCCGTCATGCGGTTAATTCTCTCGAAGGGACATGAATGCTTGTATTGACTCATATTCAACCATCAAATTCAGAAATAAATCCAAATATTCTGTGACACATACATACTTAATCCTACCTTGGTCAAGTTAAACATGTATATGCCTTATCATATCATAATCATTAGAAATGATAATAAAATCTTGTTCGTAGAGAGTACAAGAAAAATAATTTCTCTGGACTCTTAATGATATATTTTTTTCTTGAATTAATATTCAAGAATTCTTTTCTTTTAAGGCCATTCTTTGGAGGTAACATACTTCCTCACGTTATGACCATTCTCTAGGTCGTCTTTCGGGTCACAAGTACCCAATCATTTGGTTTCATGAGTGAAAGCTTGAAAATCTCTTAGTCTGAGAAAATTAGACAATAATCAACAATAATAAGCATAAAATTAACCCTACATTGGTCTGATCAATGATATGCACATTAAACTTTCAAGACTTTATCTTATATTATATTCTAAAGCACCGTTGGGCAGAAATAGAATAAAACATCATTCTTCTACATTAATTCTAAATCATCGTTGGGCAGAAATAGAATGAATGCATAAAACTCATGATAAAATGAAGACATATCTATTAAATAACTTTTCTAGGAAAGCAATATTATCATCAACTTTATTGTAGCGGAAACGTGAAAAACTTTCTCTAGTTAAAGAGCATCACTTGATCTTTTGTCTTTTCTCTGGAAAATTGATCACCATGATGCAAAAATTTATCAGAGATTTAAACTTTTAAATGTAAAACTCATGAAATTATGATATTGTTATCATCAACATTGATCAGAAAATAACAATATCATAATTAATTTTTAAACAAATATCTCTTCACCCCTCTAATCAAATTATCGGTAATTTAGAGGATAAAACTTTTCTTTACAGCGGAAACTTTTCTTTCTTTTAGAAGCAATCAAACTTCTAATCTGTTATGCAGAGAGATTTAAAACAATTTCGGTGCATTCGTTTCATCTCCAAATAATTTATCTCTTTGGTTCAAAATTGAATGGAGATTCTACTATATAATATTTCACATTAATAAATTCATGAAAACAATACTTTTAGAAGCATTTCTTTTCTTTCTATTCTCTAAACAATCATTACGTTAGTTCAAATTGAAAAGAGATGGAAACTATACAAACTCATTAAATAAATGCTTCTGAAAACAGCCCACGACCGCCTCTCCATATGCGCCTGGGCTTTAAGCCCAGCAGCGGACAGCTGGGCTACCGATTTGGCCCAGATCCGTAACCCGAGTGGGCCAAAACTGGCCTAGCTTTCGCCAGCTGTTGCTGGCCGTCCATCTCGATGGACGGCTCTCCGTTGATTTTGGCTGGACAAAAACGGAGGCCGGTTGGCCGTCTGCCCCAGAACCCTGGCGCCACTTTCTTCTTTCCTTTTTCTCTCTCCCGGCTCTCGCACTGCACGATGGCGGCGGCGGAGCGAGCTTCTCCCGTGTCGACGGTGGTCACCGACGGCGATGAGGACGGCTCCACCATTGCAAGGCTGCAGCGGCCGTCTTCCCATCTGTCTCTTTTCTCTTTCCATCTCCTCCGTTCACCCCCACGCACGACGACTCTAGGCCGTGGTGGAGGACCGGAGGCTGTGGCCGCCAGCAACTGCGAGGAGGTGGCCATGCCGCCTCCGCCGCGAGTTCCCTAGCCGGCTCCTCTCTTCTTTCTTTCCTCCTCTCCCTCCCCCTCTATGCCTAGTCCCGGCACAGCGAGATCCAGAGAGAGAGAGAGAGTTTGTCGCCCATGGCGGCCCGAGGAGGGTAGTGGCGCCGCCGCGAGTCCCCTCGCCGGCGAGCTCGTTCCCCATGAAGGAGAGCGTGCCGCCGTCGAGCGGTTTCAGGACGGTGCCCGTTGGCCCGTGTCCACACGCTGAGGACGCATCATCGAGCGGCAGCTCGGGTTCTCTCCGCACGGTGGCGGGTACTTTTTCGCATAGCTGCAATGGTGGCGGCAAGGTAGGTCTCCTAGCCTCTCGCCCTTTATTTTCTTTTCCCGATCAAGGGTTAGGGTTCTTGTTCTTCCCACGCGACGGCGTGCACCGTGAGCAGATGACAACGGCGGAGTACCACTGCCCTTTTCCTTTCTAGGGTTAGGGATTCTTTTCTTTTTTTTTTCCTGTGATTTCTTTCAATTCATGATGAATCCATTCCCAATCTCGATCTACTTTCTAGCCTTTGCTCTTGAGACCAATGTTAATTCTTTAGGATCGCAAGGAGTAGATCCGAAGGGTCGAGGATCTGTAGGCGTACCTTTAATCCAAGCCACTTCTCTGGTTCTGTCGATGTGGTCTGTGCACGGGCAGCGATGTTCTGTGTAGAGGATGACGTCGCGTTCGTGCTGGTCATGCTGGTGGCGAGCTCGATGTAGAGGTCGCCGGTGAAGAGGCTGGCAGCCCTCCTGTTAGATCGGTCTAGGAGTTGAAGGTGGGGAAACAATGGTGGCGACGAACCTCGCGTTATGTGTCCTATGGTCCTCACCTCCCTTTTATAGGGCTGCATGTTAGAGGTCCACCAGCCTTGTCTCGGGCTGGACACCCCTGATCAGGACGTGGTCAAGGGACCGTTGGGTCTATTGGTGGAGAGATCAACCTAACATGACCCTTTATCAGAGCTAATGTACTTGGGGTAGCTGCCAGACTCGATAGATGAGATAGTGACGCCATAATTAGTACGTAGCTTGACCTGGACATCCATGGCAGTGACAGACATGAGACCGCCAAGGGACTGTGCAAATGCGATCTTGATCTTGTCTTGGTCCGGGATAACATAAGAGTAGAGGCCCATGTCGGCGACGTAAGGCACGACATTGGGGCCTTGATCATCACCTAAATCAAAGGTTTCCACCGGGAATTCAGAGCTCGTATACTGACTGAAGATTGGTTCGTCTTCATCACCAGAGATGAAGTCGTCGCAATATGAGAGATAAATGATGCGGCCTGCACGGTTTCTTGTTCCCAATGGTCCACACTGCCGTAGGATCTGTACAAATACATGCATTTTGAGATACGTGCATATGGTCAGTTGATTTATTAGTTGGTAAATGAGGTCATAGTGCACTTGAATGCATGATCAAAATAAATTATTTAAACTTAATTTCAATTTAATAATATTCTCAACAGCGTCGTACCTCAGCTGCCATCTCCATAGCCTCATTTCTTGCTGTCTCCCGATTCACGACGGGCTTCCGGGGGTAGGAACTCATCATGTCCTCAGATTCTTCCTCGGAATGTGATGCGGTAATATTGGTTTGCTGAGAAATAAAAGGTCACACGAGAATCAAGTCGGTGTATCTCTACAGGCTTTTCTAAATAGTAACAGAAAAGATCTCAAAATAAATGGCATGGATAGCTGTGGATACCTCATCCAGGAAAACCGAGGGAAGATTACACTCATCGCCGAACGAATCCAACATCGATAGAGAACTGAGGCCGTGCTCGAGATGGGGCGCTTCGGCCGCCGTCCTCTCTGCTGGTTCGATGGCCACTGTGTCGAAGCAACCCGACAAGTACTGCTTGCTCCGCCCGACACTTTTGTGGTCTTTGACCAAGTTCAGCACAATCTCCGCCTCGGAGTAGAGCCTGCATTTCGACGCGCTGTTCAGCTCGTTGAAACTGCCCACCACTCTGGCCGCGCGTTCCATGAGCTCAACCAGGGGCGGGCCCACTATGATTCAAGGGTATTCAGTTGAATACCCATTATTTTAGAAAAAAAAAATTTATATACATAATATATTTTCTGTATATATCAAAAAAAAAAGAAAAGAGGTTAACAGTGATTCTGGGTCCGTTTCCCTCCTTGCCGAGCCGGCCCAACAGAAATCCTCGGTCCATCCGGATTGAGAACCTCCCACCGATCCAAATCCCCAACCCCACGTCCCCACCCGCACCCCCGTTCGTGACCTGCTCGGCTGCTCCTAGCTCCCCAATCCCGAACCGCCGGCCGCCCGCCGCCGGCGCAACGCTCCCCGCTGCACGGCCTCCCGGCTCCCCCATGACCTCCCTCGCCGCGCCTGCATCTCCAGCAGCGGCCACGCACCCGACGATGACGGTGCTAAAGACCACGACGCCCAGCCACCCGCCGGCGCACTCGACGCAGTCCAGCATCCGCGCGCTCGACGCAGTCCAACGTCCCTTCCGGCCTGCTGTGCCATGCTGCCTCAGCCATTCCGCAGTCAGGCTACCAGCCCGTCGCCCGCCGTGCTTTGTATGATTAATCAGAGTGAGTCCGTGACACACACCGTCCGTGATTAATTGTTCTCGACTAATTGTGGTTGGTAATTTGGTATGATTTTAATTTTAGGTGTGAATCATGAATAATACCACTACTTATTGTCACTTTAATATGCTGATCATTTAGTATATTTATGTGTTAGCACTTAATCATACACTAGTGATATATAATTTAGGCTTTAAAAAAATTTAGGCTATCAAAAAAAATTTAGGCTGTCAAAAAAAAAATAAGCTGTCGATTTTTTTTTTATGTCCTAAATTTTGAATACTCAAGGCTCAAATCCTAGTCCCGCCACTGAGCTCAACCCTGTCCCGAACCCACTGTTGCGCCGGCAGGTAAGGCGGTCCGTAGGTCTGGGCGTCGGTGATGGTCTTGCGAACGAGATGCAACGAGTAGTGGAGCTCTCTCGTGGCGATCACGACATCTCTCATAATGTTGATGGCTCTCTCTTCACCCAACTACTGACTTCTTGTCTCACGCTCTCGCGATTCACGTCTGACATGGTGCTCATCTCCATCCACCTCAGCAGCCTGTTGTCGAACAACACGATCGATAGCCGGACGTCCGGGTCGAGATTGTCGATGACGAAATTCATAGCCTGCTTCATTCTGTCCATAGACATGCTTCTACTGACGTGGAGCACGGCTACAAGGTCCAATCCTGCGCACGAGCTCTCTTTTGTTTCGGAGAGGCGCTGTCAATCAATCCCTCCAGTACAGCGAAATTATTCGCGCTCGTAGTCGACGAAATTGATTTGATTCTGGTCATTGTATCCAGCTTCACCTTCTCATCGCTACCAGTTGATGCGTGCTAAAATACAGATCAATAAGACCAATCCAGTAAATATTCTCGCATTTATTGCTACTGTGGTTTTATAGGAGTTTTATTATTAATAATAAATTGAAAGACATGTCATATAGGTAAAATTAATAATATGACATAAAATTTATAAAAAGTGCATGTACACGGTTACCAAAATTTTAAAAATAGAATGAAACTCAATTGAGAGTGTTTGACTTTTATCTCTACCCAATCATCACCTCGGTTAGATGAAACATTTAAATGATACATTGACATATGAAATCATGAAATAAGACTTTGCATTGAGAGACCTAGTTTCATTCATCAACTTCAAAACTATAGGATGTAATGGTACCCTTGGAAATCATGAAATAAAAAGAAGCAGTGAGAATCGCCTATACAAAAATAAGGTGCCATGGAATTATTAAGTCACACTATGAAGAAAAACAAAGCATGATTAATGTAAGTGAATTAAATACGAAGAAAAACAAAGCATCATTAATGTAAGTGAATTAAATACAAATAAACTATATTAAGGACTTTTTTTAAAACATTTAAAATTTATCTATTATCTCAAGACCACAAATTAACACCTTAATAAAAAAAGAGAACAAATTGTGGATACAACAGTTTTGATACTTGAACAAAATATACTAAAATACCTCTATTTTTAGGAAAGCAAATAGTTCATAGATAAAAGAAACATCATGTTTCGTTGTATCTCTTTTATCTTAAATATGTATGCTGATACCTCATGATTCACCGGGTTCTATTATATGCCACCTGGATCTGTGCTCATGGTTCACGCTGAAGCTATAATGACGCTGTGACCGTTTTGTTGAAACATAACCACAGTTTTATCGATACTGAACAATTACCTAGTTTAATTTGAACATCAATCGCTCTGCATTTAGTGTTCATTGACTTAAATATGTGAAAGAACATCATGATCTTGAACAGACTGTTACTTTGTAATTTAAAACTGTCGCTGGCTCTGTACTACTATCTGTTTCCAGGTCTGAAGATTTACAGAAAGCAGCAGTACTGGGTTGGATACCTCAAGACAGTTTTGGCTTTGGGGTGAGACAGCAGCTGTAACTTGTAATTATTTACTCTTTCTCATGTAGGCTTAGGTTATTTGGGTAGTTTTAGGATGTGTTTATTTTCTGTCCACTGATTTTTAGACCTGTCCCATCAAATATTTGGATACTAATTAGAAGTACTAGTGGTCCTTTCATTTACAACTAATTAGATGTCATAACAGAGAAAAAAATAATGACATGAAAAAAAGAGAATATATATATCTTTCATCTCATGGAAGATAGTAGGCACCGTTGTCAACACAACAAAACCTGAATAAAACTAGATTGAGAGTCTTCTCTTTAATCCCAACAAGCATTTAGGGTCACCTAGCAACAACTTAATGTTCCAATAATCCAATAAAACCATGACATGCATGAAATTGAATACTAAGAGATACTTCCTCCGTCCTAATTTACTTGTCGTCCTGAAGATGTTTTTTGTTGTCCAGATTCATTGAACATTCTCTGAACCTGAACATATATGTCGTCCAGATTCAGAGAATGTTCAATGAATCTGGTAAAAATCACAATGATAAGTAATTTAGGACAGATGGAGTACAAGTTTATTTGACAGAACAACATATCAAAGCTAATATGTCACTCTTAAAATTTGTGCAATAAAAGTGCCAATTGAGACTGGCCTCATGGCTCAATTTAATTTGCTTCTCAAATGGTGAAAATAAAACGAACTACTCTTGGCTGAATTGCTTCCTTATGTCGATCCACATATAGCAGCTAGTTGATTTGTTCGTGCTGCATGGCATAGTGGATTAGTATTTAATTATTACATGTTGGCCTTTCTCACTCGAGGGATATTCGGATTCATGCTTGTAGCTTATCTAATATAGCTGCCTGATTTTGTGCTTTGCGTGTGATCATGATTAGTTAATTATAAAACCCTTTGTTTTATTCCGATTGCATGCCACTCTGATTAAATGTTTAAGCAATTAGCGTTTGTAAGCAATTAGCGTTTGCTAGTGCTGTAGTGCATCCAGATAATTAGTTATACTTCCAAGATCACGTACTCTCTGAATACCTGGAGTGTTTTTCGAACTGTTGCTTCCAGAATTTAAAATAACTTTCTCTCTAAACTTTGTTCCTGTTGCTTGATGTGAAATATAGAGCAGCACTTTGTCTTCGCATGCTACAATCATTCTGATAATCATCGCCAATTTAGCTAAATTAATTTTACTATGCACGATAAGTAATTAACCCCCCCCAGATCCATCCACGAGGACGTCCTCTCCTCTCGGCGCCGTCAGCATCCTCTCCCTCCTGACGGCTCTCCAGTGCCCATTCATTGCGTACGAGCGCTCCCCAACGACTTGCCCTCCCTGACGTCCCCGGCCTGATGTCGCTCCTCGGCAAGGCCCAACAAGGCACTGATGGATCCGAGCGCTCCCTGACGCCCTTGCCCCTCGCTCGGCCCAAAGACGGAGCTACGAACAAATCATGCGGGGTGTGGATCTTTGAAAAAATTTTAGTTATTGTTGGTTTTATGGTGCGAAATTGCTTCCACAAGAGTAAAATATTCAATGAACTCCTCTCTCTCTCTCTCTCTCTCTCTCTCTCTCATATCCAGGGCGGCCTCTCCTTCTCGGCGCCATCGGCATCATTTCCCTCCTGGCGGCTCTTCGGCTCCCCTCGACTCTGTACGAGCACCCTCCCCTCCTCCCCTCCCTCGTGAGCCGACAGCTCCCTGGTCCCCTATGACTAACAATATATTGAACTAAGAAATAATTCTAGTTGTATTTATTGAGACTTGTCAAAAAGGCCACTAGAAATTAAATTGTAAGAGAGAAACTCACACCTTTAGATATTTGGACATGTACAACATAAGAATTGATCTTGGAAAAAATAAAGATATCTCACTATTGAATTGTACATGGTTGAGAAAAGGAGAATTATTGGCTAATTGTTTTGATAATTCTCTTGAATTTAAGGAAATTCTTTCTCCACACCTAAAATTTTGCTAGATCCAAGCAAACGAGAGTAATTCACCTTGCAGCCCCTGTTTTTTTTCTTTTTTTTCATTGTGCGAATTGGCACCAAATTGTGTCGATTGTCACGCGGATCTACATATCAATTTTGTTGTGGACTTTGTCAATAAGGCACTTAATACATATTTTAGCCAAGAATTCAATAGGATGTGATCAAGAATTGATATGATGTTTCAAGAAATTTATTGTTCAAGTATCAAATACTCAGTGAATTATGCATAATTTCAATGCGGTAATTTGCATAGCATGAGTAGAATATGCCTAGAAGATAACATGATACGCAAAAGATTATGGCTGGCTTCCAAGTCTCAAACTAAAAGAATTAAATCCTAACCAAATTCAATCACCAATCATGGTCATTGCAAATCAATGGCTCTATTTGAGTTAAACAATCATATGACATTGGTAGGTGCATCAAAATATAGGGAGAAATTCTAGTTCTCACAATAAAAAACATTGTTTTCTTATGAAAAAGTTGATACTAAGTTATTCCTCACGAGTCGTATTTATTATTGCAAGTACATGGATTTTTTTCAGAATATTTTACACCACATAAGAAATATTTGTTGAATAATTTGAAGTGTAAGTTCGAGTTTTATTGGTGCTCAACATCGCTTGATTATCATAAACACTCCTCAAAATAAACATACATACAAGCATCATTTTTTATGAAGCATTAATATGACCATCATATTAATATATAAAGCTCAAACTATATGGTAACAAATTTTAAAATAAAAACAACTATTAATACTATTACTACTAATAGCACACTTGCATAATAAAAATTCAAAAATAAACTAACATACCTGATAATACAAGGTTTTTCAATTCGCTCACATACACATAAAGAAACACAAAAAGACCTACACAAATTAGGCCAATGCTAAAGACGTAATTAATCTTCACCGGTGACAAGCTACTACTCTCTCCGGACTTTATTTATTTATTGACGTTCATCAATAAAAGAAAATCGGAAGGAGTACTTGAGCAGTATCACTATTCAGTAACTGACGATCTAGCTTAGTTGGAGCCGAGGAGCGCGTCCCAATCGATCTCGTACGACGGGTAGTTGCGGAGCACGAAGCTCTCGGCCTCGTCCCATGGCACCTCACTGAAGTCCAACTGCCCTATCTCTGCCAGCGGCGGCGGCGGCGCAGATGACATCGACTTGTCTTCCGGCCCGGACCCCTCGTTCGAGGAACTGGGTAAGGGTGGCTGTGCGGCCGCGTTGATACGCACGGTCTTGGTCCTGTCACCGCCCTTGCAGTTCTTGGACGCCGAGGCGATGGAGGCGCAGATGGTCTGGAGCTTGGCGTCCACCGCGGGGCCCAGCGGCGCGCGCGACGCCGCGTTGTCGGGGAAGTTGAGCCGCGCGGCGTCCCCGTGGATGCGGTACGCGGTCTGGTCGTAGGCGAGCGCGGCCTCCTCGGGGGTGTCGAAGGTTCCCAGCCACAGCCTGGCGCGGCTGTGCGGCACGCGGATCTCCGCCACCCACTTGCCCGAGTTCCGGTGCCGCTGCCGCACGCCGCGGTACAGCTTCTTCTGCCGCCGCGGAGCGTGCAACGGGGCTGCAGCGCCAGCCGTGGGTTTCATGGGCTGGGCTCGCGGGCCAAGGCCTGGGTTACGCTGCAGGTGGAGCTGAGCCTGGATGAACTGCATCTGGGCCGGGCTCAACTGGGCCGCCTGCCCTGGGTTACGCTGCAGGTGGAGCCGAGCCTGGATGAACTGCATCTGGGCCGGGCTCAACTGGGCCGCCTGCCCTGGGTTACGCTGCAGGTGGAGCCGAGCCTGGATGAACTGCATCTGGGCCGGGCTCAACTGGGCCGCCTGCCCTGGGCCCATCTCCACCAGCGGCGCCGCCACAGAGGACACCGCCTTGGAGTCTGAGTCGGTTTTGCACGGAACCTGCTATAGTAATATTATATAGTGCTGTGTCAATGTTTACAACATTTTCTATTGATAGTTAAAATTAAAGCATTTAACATTGATCAAGCTGGAAATCCTATATGTAAGGACAGATGAAGTTAAAATTTATTGAAAAATTGCTACCACAATTCTAGTTCAAAAATAAACTAAAATTTCTTGAAAAAAAAATGAACTAATAAGATTGTTATCCTAATAGTAACAATAATT
Organism: Eleusine indica; assembly: GCA_030378355.1. Taxonomy (NCBI): domain Eukaryota; kingdom Viridiplantae; phylum Streptophyta; class Magnoliopsida; order Poales; family Poaceae; genus Eleusine; species Eleusine indica. The sequence continues at coordinate 42,430,414 of CM059501.1, read as the reverse complement.
TAAGAATGAATGGACTAAAATATTACAGCAAGTGCATTTTATATATATCTACAAACTTGGAGATTGAGCTGCTTGCCTACACAGCTGAGAAAAGGCATAAAGGCACAATATCTCATAGAAAACCAACTAAGCTACTAGAGAAGAAGAAAAAAATACTGAATAATGATTCTATCTATGCACGAGCTCTAAACCATGCTAGTATTTGCTGTGAGTAATCTTACCTCTCTTACCGATGAGGTACAGAGGTCAGCGGTAATAATACCATATGCCCGTTCCATTTCATCAAGCCTCTCAATTATACGCCTTATTTGTGGTCTCTTCATTGGGTTAAAGTCAGTGCAGTCTATCCCTATCTCTACACATACTCGTATGGGTTGCAACTGTGTGTCTTCCGATGACGTTTCGAACCTAGTACTCCAAGTTTGAAGTACCTAAGAAATGACAATCATGAGCAAAGAATAAAAACTTGAACCATAATGATTGTAAAATACATAGAGGTAAATCTATGAGTTGCATGTTTTCCAGACATCCTATCATTAAATGACATGCAGTATTATGACTTTAGTGGGGCTAGATTACAGCAATACCAACTACTAGATTTATTTAATTTCATTCAATAAATATGAGAGTTCACTTTGAGTAACATGCTTTGAGAAGCCTTAGCTTATTATACTGCATTGCATTAGTCCTGTAATTTTAGGGTATAGCAAGGTTACTTGTGTACACAACCATGTAGCATGGCATCATGAGCCTAAATTTTCATGCCGATCATTCATTTTGGAAGAGCTTTCTTACATTCTCAATTACTGGACAACCTTTACGTCCCGTCAGTATCTCCATAATTATTATACCAAGACTATATATATCTGACTTCAGTGTAATTAGTCCACCATGGAGTTCTGGTGCCATATATCCCCTGCAGGAAAATTTATGTAGTCTGAGCAAATTAAGAGCAAAATGACTGCAACATAATTTGTACCCAATGAAAAATAAAGTTCGCTTTCAATAGAATTTACTGGATAGTGCTTACAATGATCCACACGGGTTTGAAGTTAGGTGCCGGGATTGTTTTTCGTCAAAGCACCTTGAGATACCAAAATCAGCAAGTTTAGGCACCATGTAGTGATCCAGCAAAATATTTGCAGGTTTGAGATCCAAGTGAACAATTCTTTGCTCGTGAAGATAATGTAAACCCTCGCAAATTCCTTTAATTATTTTATAACGTGTCCTCCATTTGAGTCCTCGTGATGCATCTGCATGGTGAGCATATTTATTTATGTTCTTTGCTTTTCTCCTGCGGTGCTTGAAGTCCATAGCAATTTTATTCGTCGATATAAATTAAGGAACAAGAACGGAATGTGTGGTGTCATAAATCTGAAACTGCAGTTGCATCCATAAGTTTTAGATATTTTTTATGTCCTATGCGAATAAGGTGTAAACAAACTTACCACTGATATATTTATCAAGACTCCCTTGTGGCACAAACTCAAAACAGAGAAACCTCTGTCGTTCCTCTGCCATGACATTCTTCCCTTTAAACTTCTGCATTATTCCTTGTGTATCAGAACAGTACCCCAAAAATCGAACTATATTTTTATGCTTCACCCTCAACATACTATCAACCTCTCGGAGGAAATTCGCCTCATGCACGTCCAGCGTTTTGGACAGCTTCTTTACAGCAACTACTCCATTCTGAAGTGTTCCCTGCAATAACAACATTGCTTTATCAATCAACATGGGTCTTTTCTGATCGATTGTGATCAAGACCGAGTGCGGTTGAGTGTCTATCATACCTTGTAAATAACTGCAAACCCGCCACTTCCAATTTTCTGATCGTCAGAGAAATTATTTGTGATGGATTTTAGAAGTGATATAGGCAGGTTTGTCGGCTCTACCTTTGTATCAAGTAGCATGCGCTCCAAGATATTGGGTGCAGTGCCTTCACTAGCCATTTGTATTCACATATGCAATCTGTACCCTTCAATCGAACAGGAATTTCAAATAATTATGTGCCTGATGAATATTAAGCGCTCACTGGACGTGGTAAAAGGCAGTACAAATTTGGAGTTAAATATATAGATATGCAAATGTATAAGAACAGTACCACTTGTGGAAGCTTAGCAGCACAGCCAGCGTGAATAGAAAGCAACGGTTGAATTTTTTATTTAAAATAATCATTTTTAATCTATTATTTCAAAAAAAAAGTCTATTCAAAACTAAAATTATAGGATCTAGTCGCCAATCACTTTGGCATGTTTCGTATATGAAACATGTCATATTGATTGACGTGGTTGGATTCATGCCAGCATCAATCGCCACGTCGGTTTCGAGCGGAGAATGAGGTTGACCGCAAACATGCCAATTTGTTTGGCGAGTCTTATGAATGAAACATGTCATATTGAATAGTGTGTTTGGAACTTAGTACTCTTCAGACGGCCCATACGTCGACTACGGTTAATTAAGTGACTTCAATCCATTTGGCGTGATTGAGAAAGGAGACACGTCAAATGGTTAGACGTGTCTCAATGAAACCAACAAAGATGGACATGTCGTTTTCATGATGATATAAACGAATAAAGTGGCTCAATTTCTTCAAAATGTTATAAATCCCTCATATAGTATCCGTTTTTTATTCCGCTTTTATCGTTGTGTTCTACGTGATGGTACAAACAAAACTAGATCCCACTTGCACATGTTTCAAAAAAAAATGGAAGCTTTCAGTCGGTGGCTCAAAAGCGGTAATTGAAAGTTAACTAAACTTTTAGTCCGTTGAAAATTAACAATTCCCTTTAATTTAATTATTTTATGATGATAATGGTGAAAATTGCTAGATCTTTAGAGATCGAACATCAAATGAAGATTCTTTCACAGTCATTTGTCTATTATATATGTTCATAGGGATGACGTCGACTGTTTCCTCTGAACCAACCCCCAATCCTAACGAAAGGACTATGAGAGGTACTAAACTCGATGATTGGGATATGTTCGTGGAGTCAAGAAGGCAAACTGAACAAAATTCAATGACAATGGCACAAGGCTTTGCCCTTTTCTCTACAAGATCAACTAAGCTATTCTTGAGCAAAGAATATACCAATAGGGGAAGAAGCAACGAAGGTCGGAAGCGAGTTCGTGCTTGCTTGGGAAGTGCCAACATGGCAAAACACTACCACAAAAGACTACTATAGCGGCAGAACAAAATTTTAATTAGCGGCATAAAAATCTTCTCCCGCTGCTACAGTGCATTACAGTACCAAAAAACACATTTTTAAGACCCCCCGGCGCTAAATATAAATTAGTAGCGGCGGTTCACTAAATGGGCCACCGTTATAAAAAATAGCGGCAGCCCATATTGTCACCCGTCGCTACTAATTTATATTTAGCGACGGCCCATAATTTCAACCGTCGTTACTTGTTGGCCCAACATACTACAGCCTATCAACCCACGAACAATATAAAAGAAACTATAAACCCTAACTCTCTCCCAACTCACATACGACACCTCCCTCCTCTCTCTCTCTCTCTCTCTCAACCGCTGCCGACTCCCTGCCCCTCCTCGACGATCGCCGCCTCCTGCCCCTCCCCTCCCACTTACCGACACCGCCTCCCTGCCCCTCCCCGACAGCCGCCGTCTCCCCGACCCTCCCTCCCCGACGGTCGCCGTCTCCCTGCCCCTCCCTCCCCGATGGCCGTCGTCTCCCCGCCCCTCCCTCCTCGATGGCAGCTGCCTCCCGGCCCCTCCCGGACGGATGCCGCCTCCCGGCCCCTCCCTCCCCAACGGTCGCCGCCATCCGGCCCCTCCCCGAAGGCCGCCGCCTCCCGGACCCTCCCCGACAGCCGCCGCCTCCCGGACCCTCCCCGACGGTCGCCGCCATCCGGCCCCTCCCCGAAGGCCGCCGCCTCCCGGACCCTCCCCGACAGCCGCCGCCTCCCGGCCCCTCCTAGATCCAGTGAGGACCTCCTCAACCACGAGGCGAGGCGGCAGATCCGGGGAACTCCGGTGCAGAGGCGGCCTCCACGGCGGATCTGGCGACTCCTCGACCACGGGGGCGGCGGCGGGCTGACCTCCTCTCCTCCACCAAGCGGCACGGGATCCGATGTCGGTTCGGCGGCGAGATCCAGAGGCAGTTTGGCGGCGGGCGCGGATCCGGTTCGGTCATGGCCACATCCAGAGCGCAGCGCGGTCGAGGCCCGTGGGCGCGGCGGCGCGGTCGGAGGCGCCGGGCCTAGATGGGCTCAGCCGCGGGCTTTTTTTATTTTTTTGATAGCGGCGGTTTATTTACTTCTAACGAAATTCGCTGCTACAAACCTTGTTTTTCAGCTGCGTTTGCGTAGTTGCGGGCTGGCCCGTCCGCCGCTATAGTGCATTTGGAACCGCCGTAATAGAGCGTTTTTGTTGTAGTGAAAGTTGAGCATCCTTAACTCAGAAACCGAGAACAAATGTTTGCTAATTAAGCAAGTGGATTTTCAGACTCTCAACTCTGACGGCATTTGGAAAACAAAACTGTAACTGTAAGTATCTAAGGTCAAAAACTTTGATTCGGGTAGAACATGTGCCAGGACCAGGAGACCCACATCTCTGGACATGCATTTTATGAGTCTAGAAGGATTTCCTACGCCTAGGAACACTATCTTTAGGATATGGAACGCATATTACATTTTGGAAAGACACTTGAATAGGCTAAGTTTGTTTGATGGACAGGTTCCTGAGATTATCCAACATTCGCGGAGGGAAGAATGCCAGTGTAGCTTCGGTCTTCTCCTCTATCCCGCTAAATGTCTTGTTTAGGCGAGCATTAGTAAGACAGAATCTAGTGTCATGGCGGCTGCCAGTTACAACAGTTCTTAATGCCCGTTTGTCAAATCATAAAGATACATTTAGATGTGCACTGCAGCAAAACGGATCTTTCTCAGATAAATCCATGTATATATGAGGCCCTGATGTCCACACAAGTCTTGCCATTTTTTATGAATATTTGAAAAATTAAAGTACCACTCAAAATTAAAGTTTTTGTTTGGTATCTTTATAAAGGTATCACGCCAACCAAAGATAACATGTCTAAAATAAAAGAATTGTAATGGGAGTTTTTGTAATTTAGGTGAAAGCATCCAACACTTATTTTTTAATTGTTATTTATCAAAGTTTATTTGGCGCATTTTGTATGTGCTCTTTAATATTCCTTCTCGTGTTAATATACAGCATATGTTCACTGAATGTTTAGGGGATTTGGATTATAAGTTAAAGGAAATTATTTGGTGTGGCACAGAGAGCATTTGTTTGGCAATATGTCTATGTTGAAATGAGACAGTTTCTGACAGAACATTAATTCTATCCTATTTATAGGTGATCTTTAAAGGAACTAATTGGATTTGGTTTTGGTCTCCGCTTCAGGAGGAGAACCGTCCTCTGATGAAGATGACGTGCAGATCACTTGAAATTGTGGTCATGAAAGTCTTTGCAAAGAATGGATGTCAATTCTCAAACAGAATAACCATCTAGATTTAAATCTTTATTTGTTTTTTTAACACTTTCAATCTTTATTTGTTAGTGTTATAAACAGATGGATAGAAGCAGAGGTTGGGATATTAATAAATACCTTCCCTTTTTAAAAAGAATTTCAAAGAAAGAAGGGGCGTCTTCAATTTGGCAAAGTCGGCATGACAAGGATGGTGTATTTTCAACAATCCGAACTCCATGTGTGCTCAATCAAAGCAAATTCCTACTTCAATTAACCTAAACTGCTCGGCAAGGGATTGAAGCATTCTGAGGGGAGTGGACTTTTAAAGGAAGCCCTCATCTGGAGGGTATGGAATTAGAATCCATACATGGATCCCAAACAGCTTTGCAAGGAAGCTGACAACAAACATAAGTGCTTCATTGCTTATCGGAGCGTCACAGCTTATTGATCTGACTAATGATGAATGGGATAGTCAATTGGCGGAAGACACTTTCTGCCAGAGGAAGACGCATGACTGATCCTCGCGATGCCAACTAACGACGATATAGACTGCCCCGCATGGCACTTCAACTCCAAAGGAAATTTGTCAGTAAGATCAGCATATAAGCTGAAGCTATTGATGCCTCAACCTCAAACCCGGAAGCTAGTGATGGCACTTTTGCAGTGTCATAAGATATGGCAACTAGCTAGTGATGGAACTTTTGCAATGGTATAAGATACGGTAAGTAACTATTGATGGCACTAATAGATGGTTGTACCTGCTATAAGTGAAATCTGTTGGAATCGATTTTGGCTTGGTCAAATGACCGAGTCTTTAGCAGGCTAATTGTCCATGACTGAGTCCTGATTGGGGCCCACCACTACCACAAAACAGGGTTATAGTGGTGTGGCAAAAAATACCGTAGCGGCGATTTTATTACGAACCGCCGCTACAAATAGAAACATATTTTTAATGATAGTTCAAAAAGTCAACCGCTGCTAAAAGTTGATTTTTAATGGTGGTTCATAACATAACCATGGCTATAAATAGCCACTATTTTTAGCGACAATCAGATAAATATACCATCGCTAAAAGCTGATTTTTAACGACGAGTGACAAACCGAACCATCGCTAAAAATTGATATGCCACGTCACCAATCTGGAATGTCCTTCCCCCACCAATCAGAGAACTTCATGCAGCTCGTGTGCTTTCTTCTCTCGAGAATAAATGCGCCTCTCTCTCACTCCCTCCCATTCCCTGGTTTCTCTCTCCTCTCCAACTCCCCAGGTCTATCTCTCTCTCTCTCATGTAGCAGGTGGCAGTAGGCGACCCTAGCACGGTGGAGGTCGACGACCCTAGCGCAACGCGCCGAACTCCTTCACGCGGGTGCAGGCAGACGACCGGCGGGTCGAGCGCCGTCGGCACGGAGGCGGGCCGAGCTCCCTCGCACGGGGGCAAGTGGGCAATCGGCGGGATGAGCGCCGCTGTCGTGGAGCCGGGCAAGTGGCCACGTAGACAGGTGGCGGGCCAAGCGCCGCTGGGGCGGCGGTTGGCTGGAGGCCTCGAAGACGGCGACGGACTGAGTGCTTTCGCGCGGATCTGCCCAAGGCGCGAGCCTAACATTTTTTTTATTTTTTAGTTAAATTCATAGCGATAGATGACATTACCATTCGCCGCTACAATAGAATTTTTAGCGTTGGTTTGTTTTTCTCTCAAAAGATCCTCCGTAAAAATATTTGTTTTTAGGGGAGTTAACATAACGACGGATCGACTGGCCCGCCGCTATAGTGTATTTTGACCCGTCGCTATAGTCACTTTTTATGGTAGTGCACCTTCCTAGTAAGTTGGCCTAGTCCCAGCCACCCCACGTCTATAACAAGGAGTCACATCTCCTAATAATGTGATTAACAAAGGCTAATGATAGATACATCAAATCAAATCCTAAACTCTACTGACAAGGGTGGTTGAAGGCCACAGCCTCCGCCGGCGTCATCTCTCCTCTCTCCATGACGACATGGTCAAGGAGGAAGAGATAGAGATCGTCTGCTTCTTCAAGCAGGCACGAGTCATTGCTGGCCTTATGGCTTCGTCGCCGATGGTATGGACCTAATCTATGATGATTCTAGGTGTTCATGTTCAAAGATTAATTCAGATCCTAAGTTCATGGTTTGGCTAATGTTGATGGCGAAATAATGTAAACAAAATCATCCGTGGAGGCTAACAAAAATCGATAAAAGAATAAGTTAACCAGCAGGTAAGATTCGAAAGCATTTCCTTGCAGAATGGATTTGTCAGGAAAACACGAGAACATCCGATACTTCAGCATCGATCCGCTGGCAGGTTCGTAGCTAAAAGTAGTGCGTACGCAAGCCTCGAAGCATGGAAGAGATCGGCAAAATGAACCACTGACCTGGAAGAAGAAAACGAGGGCATGCGCTCAGCAGGCTTGCTAGCTTCTAGCTGCCTTCTACGGACGGATCTCTAATCGCTGCGTCGTTGACTTAGTGGTCAGTGGGATTAAGGAGTTCCGGTTTATAATAAGCAGAGGGTGCTTTGGAGCCATTGGAGGCAGTAGGCCACTACTTGTACAGGTTCAGAGCTCAATCTGCAGAACCAGATTACATTAAACGGCTCACGAAAACAGAGGAGGGTGCTTGATTACTAGTACTTATTAAATTGGGGCAATTATATTATTACCCCCACTTTTCAAAATGAGTATTGAACCCACCGTTAGTGCCTGGTTTAGACTTCCGTTAGTGACAACAGGATTAATTGAATTAAAAAAGATAGAAATGATAGATTCCTCAAAAAAAGAGAAAAATGATTGAAAAATAGAAGAAAGAAAGTACCATCACGGTCACGGCGTCACCCCTCCAACCGGTCCCTTCTCCCTCGCTCAACGAAACTGAAAAACTAAACGTAATGACGCTGGTGGGCTGGCCGCGGCGGCAGCAAGGTTAACATAACCGGCTAGCCCGGTTCACCGGTTAACCGGTATAACCAGTCGATTAATCGGACAAAACTCGTTTTGATTGGCGCAGGGTCGGCGGCTGGTTAACGGTCGGTTACATCGGTTAACCGGCCGGTTATTTCGGTTAACCGGTCGGTTTGATTTATTTTAATGATGTATTTTGAATATATATTTTTAAATTTAAAAATATCAGTTTTAAGCGGTTTTATTGGTTAACCGGCCGGTTACATTGGTTTTGATTAATTCGAATTTTTTGAATTTTAAAAATTTTTGAACTATCACCGGAGGTTAACCGGCCAACCGGGATAACCGGCCCGGACCGGTTTTCTGGTTAACCGGGTTAACCCCGGTTATTTCAACCCTGGCGGCAGGCGCAAGTGCTAGAGGGCGGCATGCACTGCGGGCGATGGTGACTGCGGCGCGCAGGCGGCTGTGTTTTGGAGCGCGGGAGTGCGCGGTATGCTGCGGCGGCAAAGCGGACGACCGAGGACGGCTGCGGTGGCTGGTCACGCGACGGATGCTCTTCGGTATGAAAAAAATTCGCTTCTTCTCTGTGATGTGTATGCACATGAATTTGGTCTCATTTGTAGTAGAGTTGTCAGTTTACTTCATTTTCGTAGAATGATTTAGTATAACTACTATCATTATGCTATGATTTGTAGGCCAACTAACAGTGGTTTGCAGGTTGTTGTTAAAATTGGGTCGTATTTCGCATTGTTAGACGGGGAAGCAAAGAAATATTGCCAAAGGAAAACATTACCCCCTACTTAATGTTGACATCCATAACTTCGAGATATTGCAATTGGTGGACTGCATAGGAGCCAAATGCATTTGAGGCCAAAGCAATACATATTTATGTCGTGTTCTTTGGAGGAGCGTGGTGCCTCTATTGAGATCAAAACTAATGAACAACTGCTAGACTGGTTTCAACTGAACCTATAACAGTTGTGCACATTGACACTCAAATCAATGATTTTCATCCATCCTGCAATTTTCACCCACAAAGCAGCGGTTCCACCCTAAAGTGAGGAAGATAGTATTGGAAACACATTTTTAAATATGGATCCTCCTCATCCATCCCAGCCCAGTCAAGATATCACAAACTCCACAAATGAGAGCGCCACAACTTTTAAGCATATTAATAAAACCAAAACACCAGACAAAATAATGGCATATGGAGGTGTAGTAAATCCAATGGCATCCAAACATATCTGTGGCCTCATGGTGAAGTAGGCTTGAAATTTTGCAAGCCTAAATTGAGAAGGAAACCTGGAAGACCAAGAATATCTAGAAATGAGTCATTGCACCGTCATCCTCAAGCTTGTCTCAGTTTCTCATCTAGTTCCTGGTACTTTTAAATTTTGATTTTCGGATACCCAAAGTTACTAATCAGTCTCATCTACGGCCCGATTCTTTTAAATTTTGATTTTGGGGTTCTAGAACTTATGTATCAGTCTCATTCATATCCTGGTACTTTTCAATCTTGATTTTTGTGTCCTAGAACTTAGTAATCAATCCCATTAAGGTTTCAATACCTCTAAATCTTACTAATGGGACCGTCACACTCCTATGTGCATTCTCTGCCATGGCACCGCCTCTCACCACGCTGGTCCAACCATCCCATCGCCATCCTTGCAATTGCAAGCGTTTATGCACGAGCTGAGAGAAGGATGATATCAACAACTTTGCTCCTTTCATGCGGGAGGAGGACAGAGAATGGAGATGGATGCTCATTAGTGGGTCTCACAATGTCACGTAGACCACAGTGGAAGTGCCATGGCAGAGATTGCACGTGGAATCATGTGAGGAGGAGGAAGGGTAACAAAACAGGAAAGTGGTAAGACCGGGGAAAAAAGGATCTTGGGACGGGAGGCAATGAGAGGAAGGCGTTTGATGAACTCGGATGACAACCTAAATAATCGAGATTATTTAGAGGTATTGGGACCTTAATGAGACTGATTAGTAAATTCTGGGACCAAAAACTCAAGATTTTGTAGTATTAGGACATGAATGACATTGATTAGTAAGTTATGAGACACAAAAGTTAAAATTTTAAATTACTGACATGTGGTGACACTGATTAACTAGTTCTGAGGCCTAAAAAATTAAGATTTTAGATTATCGAGACCTAGATGAGAATCCAAGAAAAGTTTGAAGGAGGGTGCAATTAACTCATCTAGAATCAAGGCATCTAATGCGACGAGTCTTATATTCGCTAACTGGAAGCTTGTTTTGAGGCATCTATGTTAATCGAAGGTAAATCCTCTAAATTCTTAGAAAAAAGCAAAACATCCGCCACCAATTTAAAAGAGTAAAGAATAATAACTATTGGATCTTCATAATAGATCACTAGAAAATATGCGCGGCATTGTCGCGCTTGTGATTTTCTGACTTAGATCACCCGTTTGACGTTTTCAGATTCAAATGAAGAAAAGTGCACGTATACAAGCATAAATATGTTATGTGATTATCAAACACCTTTTTAAATAAATTTCTTCCATATTTTTCTAAGGTTGACATGTCCAATAATTTACCCTTGTCCTTCTTGACACAAATTATTTTTCTCATTTTTTGTATTTTATTCTAGCTGTTTTTTGTAAACATGAATTATCAAGGCTATCAGAAAATCAGGGCTCTTTCTTTAAATATTAATAAGGATGCTTTTCTAGAAAGCAGATTTCTGAGGTGACCCTTGTTTTAGTTAGACAAATTAGGACACTGAAATTTGCTCCACATTATTGTCTTATAAATTGGCTACCATTGTGTACAAAATCCTTTGCAATATCAAAAGTTAGAATTAAGAATCTACAATTTTTAAATGAGCCTGCATTGTGTAAGAACCAAAGGCATACCGAGAGGGGGGGAGGGGGACGGGGAGGGGTGAATCGATAAGCCGACCATAAATCCGAATGCTACTAGTTCACACCACCAGAACGTAGCAATCATTAAAATCTAACAATTCTAGGAGGCCAAGACACTACATATGCTAGTGTTCATGATGAAAGAAAACGCGGAAGCCAAACACACTAGCCTATGCAAGCCATAATTCAACCTAGTTACTAGAGCACACAATTGTGAAATAGTAAAGAGGGGGTCAAGGAATGCTCATGATTTTTTCTCGAGGTCTCGGAAGGATGGCGCCCTCCCCTAATCCTCGTTGTACCACTCCCGCCGGAGTGCCGGTCCCTCCCACCACCAATGTGGATTTCTCGTCCATGGTCCCGCAATCACTCCCGAAGTGAAGACACGGTGCGCGTCACCGCTGCCACCAAGGCACAAGCTTGCCTCCCTCGAGACCTTGCCGGACTTCCTGAGCCGATACGGGCGCTCACTAGCGATGCCCCTTTTACCGGCGGGCTCAAACCGGGTACAAACGTGTGACGGCCTACACAACCGATTATGATAGGCTCGATCACCAATACCTAACCAGTCTAGGTCTCACCATAGACTAAGAGTAACAACCAAGATCACAACCTCAAGAACATCCTAGCCTTAGATGTGCATGCTCTAGTTACGCTCACTAGCACTCTCATGATATGCAATATCTCCTTCTAGTGATGTCCTCTTTTTCTCTTGGCTTTCAACAAATGCTCCTAGCATTTCCACCGGCCAAGAGAGGTCTCCAAGACCCCAGGAACGAAGTTATATAGGCTTCCAACCTCCATCTAGCTGTTGCTCCACGAAATCAACTTTCTGGGTGTACTGACCGGACTGTCCGGTCACTGCCTGATCGGACCGTCCGGTCACTACAAATCCAGCCCCAACGGCTCTGCCCACTGCTGACCTCCGTAATGATCGGACCGTCTGGTCAGTCTTCTCTCTCCATTCCAAAGAGCATCTATTTATGTGCCCTTCTGTCCCGAGCTACCTCCATACAGACTGGACCGTCTGGTCTGTAGAGCGGATCGTCCGGTCTCTACAGGTCTTCACGCTGACAGTTTCCTTCACAGACTTCTCTCTGGTCTCCTAGCAACCGTACAGTCTGGTCTCCACTGACCCCTCTGTCTGGTCACTATGTCCAGAAGCTGAAACTCCTCATCCTTGCTTGACTTCATTTTCCGGCTTCTCCGAATAGCTCCTTGGCTTCTCCACTGTCACCTAGTGCCTGTGATTTCACTGAGCATCCATGCACATCACCGACTGGACATGACCTAAGAGAAATGACCTAGACCCCCTTGATAGTCTAGTTTTTCCTATAGACTCAAAACCCTAACAACTAGACAAGTGTTCCCAACACTTGCTCCATAGCTTATCCTTAGCCTTGATCCATCTCCATCAACCCTTGGACTCCATCAAGCTCATCAAGCCTCCATGCTTGTGGTCATTATCATCAGTCACCAAGGCAACCATCATCCATATGATCTGTAGTAGAGTTTAGAGATAATTTCTGCATAGACAACACTCGTGTAGATATTAGCCCACAATTTCATAGTTGTCTTCTATCACCAAAACATTCATACCTTGGGAATTCTGATCATCAATTATCATAAAGTTTATAATCTTCCCCTTTTTGGTGATTGATGACAACCACTACTTATCATAATCTTATCATAAAACAATAGGGCTAAAAGAGCTACACTATGATCGAGAGGAAACTCAAAGGCATAAGCAATGAATAAACAAGATCCTACTCAATCAAGCATCATCAAGAGCTAAGAGGAATAATAGAGAAAAGCACACTCTAGATGATATGCATGCATGTCATGTGAAGATATTTAAATAAAGTATAAGGACATGCAATGCAAGACATGAATGATGATATGCAAATAGGATAGTATGGCAATGCATAGGAATTACAAGCAAGTAATCATCATCATGGTATCATACACAGGCAAACAGGATAAATAAATAAAGACAAAGCATTGCGTATGAAAATAAACCAAGTGAGATTATGATGAGTCAAACACAAGCGAATGAAAAACCATGACTCATCAAAATCCACGAATATCTCGATAAGTCCATCAAAATAAGATCCAAATGTATCTATCTCCCAAAACCCATGTACACATATGCTCCCCCTAGATACATGCTACTGACTCTCGATTGCACAGGATCACACTCCCACTCCCCCTAGACCTATGACTACTTCTCCCCCTTTGGCAACAAGCATCAAAAAGAGTAAAAAGGAAACAACTAAGCGCTCGTGGTTGAAGGAGGTGGTGTAGCAACGTCCTCTTAGGGCTCTGCTTTGGGCTGCTCCTGTGATGGTTCCTGCTGCTCTACCTGAGCCTGCGTCACCTGAGCGTCCAACTGCTCAAAGTATTCAAGGTCTACAGGTGACTCAGACCCTCTATCCTGCCCTGCTGGTGGGACTGTGGATGTCTCAACAACTATGACCTGAAGAGGAGCAAGGTCATCCACATCCTCCTGACTGAAGCCTCGACAAACAAGATCCTCTGCTACCTGAGAAGTGACTTGTGTGGAAACTATAGTAGAAGAAGGTGGAGTTGTAGCTGTCTTGGGGGCTGTCTGAGAGTCTGCTCGAGTAGTATGCACTATGTCTAAGAACAGACTCCTGAACGATAAGTGCTGTTGGGTGGAGGGTCTTGCCATCTGCGAAGTAGAAGAGTGTGTCGATGAAGTAAATAACGCAGACACCGAGAATGCGGACACGGGGGAGAACTCAGCTGGTGAGCAAGTCTGTCCTGCTCTCCTATCGTTAGCACCCCTGAAAGTGAAGGCAGTTCAGAAGACTGGGCTGTCATCATAGCAGTGAAGGGTCCTGACTGTGTCTATAGCGGCTGAAATTGTGGAAGAGTAGAAGGTTCTGGCTGCTGACTGGCCTGCCTCTGAGTCATCTCTGCCATCTGGGCATCAGTGTGGTCATCAGCATCATCTGCTGTCTCTGAAGCTCTGCCTGTCCTCTGATGACCTCCATGATCTGACGCCTCTCCTCAGCTGAGTTCTGAATGAAGTCACTCAGTCGTCCTACAAGTGCTGCTATGGAAGCGGTGTCCTCTGACTATGTACCTGCAGGCTGGGGAGGTGCTCCTGTACTGGCTAACTTAGGAACCACTATCTCTGGATTAGTTGTCTGCTCGTGAGTGACTGGCGGTGACTCCTGCTCCCTCTCTCCCGTCTGCTGACTCGAGGCTGACTGCGATCCCTTGGTGACTCGAGGTGAGTAGTTGGTGGTCACCTCAGGGAATACCTCGTACTGTTCCTCAGTCACAAGCCCTAGTCTCCTCAGAAGATAGCAAATATACGGCCCGTAGACTAGGTGTCTCCCTCCAACTCTCTCAGAGATCACCTCCTCCACCTTAGCAATCAGAAGATCTGCATGGTCAAACTGTTGTCTCCTCAGAATGGCTGCTACTGCCCACTGGTGTAAGATCGTGAACTCCTCTCTATACCCAGACCTCGGAATAATAGTCCTGGTGACTATCGCTCTGACCACCTTTGCCTTTACGGTGAGTCTTGCATGGCCTCTGTCAAAACTAGGTGTGTGCAGCGGTGGAAAGGCGACTGTGTAAGGATCATAATCATTAAGGTCATCTCGAGGTATAAATGTTTTGGTGATGAATGACAAACTTGAAATGTGACTAATATCTACATGAGTGTTGTTCGTGTAGGAAACCTTTTCTACTCTATGATGATTGTTGACGGCGGCCTTGGCAATGTATGACAATGACCACAAGCATGGAGGCTTGAGGAGCTTGATGGAGTCCAAGGGTTGTTGGAGATGGATCAAAGCTAAAGGACAAGCTATGGAGCAAGTGTTGGGAACACTTATCTAGTTGTTAGGGCTTTGAGTCCATAGGAAAAACCGGACTATTAAGGGGGTCTAGGTCATGTCTCATAGGTCACACTAGTTGGTGATGTGCATGGATGCTCAGTGAAATCACAGGCACTAGGTGACAGTGGAGAAGCCAAGGAGTTGTTCGGAGAAGCCGGGGAACAAAGTCAAGTGAGGACAAGGAGTTTCAACTTCTGGACGTAGTGACCGGACAGAGGGGTCAGTGGAGACCGGACTGTATGGTCACTAGGAGATCAGAGAGGAGTCTGCGAGGAATGTGTCAAGTCTCGAAACCCTAGAGACTAGACGATACGGTCTAGTGACCGGACGGTCCGATTAGTAGGGCTGAGGCTCGGGACAGAGAGGAAGTAAACTGGAGCTCTCTGGAATACATAGGACACAGAGTGACTAGACGGTCCGGTCAGTTGACCGGATGGTCCGGTCAGTACAAGAAATCCCCAGGACAGTGAAGCATACGACTCTGGGAGCCATTTCAGAAGAGACCGGACGGTTAGGTCAATGGTGTCCGGACGGGTGATTTCGTGGAGCAACGGCTATTTGGAGGTTGGAAGCCTATATAACTTCATTGCTGGTGAAATGGGGGGGGGGGGGTTGAATAGGCACAAATCCCTGAAAGTGACTTAATAATAAAAGTTGAATGCGTAGTATCGGACTTGTCCGACGATCATGACTAAAGTGCACCTACTTGTCCGATGGCACGAGATAGAAAAGTAGATCGGGCGATTAAAACTTCAAACTAGTGCAAGGCAAGCTAGGCATAAGTGATTACAAGCTAGAGGAAGCTGTAGAAATGAGGAAATGAACTAGCATGCAAGCTACACAAGTTAATTCAAGAAATACAAAGCAAACTGTAACTAGCAAGAATAAGTAAATGAAGGGCAAGTAATAAAGCACATAATAGACACGGGATTTTTCACCGAACTTCAGCTCCATAAAGAAGCCTACGTCTCCATTGAAGGATCCACAAAGGACGGGATCTCTTTCAACCCTAAACCTCTCCAAGTGATCACAAAGATCAAACTAGGTGTTCCACTAGCAACTCCACAAAGGAGGGGTCAATACAAACTTCCCGAGGCGTCACTACACGAGTTGGGAGCTCAACGGGCACCTCTAACTGTCTAGGGGATGAATCCCTAAGAGTAACAAAAACAAGAGTTGTCGGCGGTGAGGATGAACCAAGTGCTGAAGAGGATGGAAGCTTGGAGGTGATGGAGCTCTTCAATCTTCTCTCAATCCCTTCACAAATCAAGAGTGGAAGCAAGAGAGGAGAGTTGGGGAGAGCAAAGTGAGCTTGAGAGTGTTTTTGAGTGGAATGAGTGACCAACCGGCCATGGGGCGAGATGGGGTTCTATTTATAGCCTAGGGAGAAAAAGAGCCATTTAAAGGGATATTTCTTAGATCTGCATCGAACAAGTCCGATAAAACAAGGTGGCACGGTTCCTGAAGTCCTAAAGATTTGCCTGATGCCTCGGACAAGTCTGACGGGACCAAGGTGGCAGAGGTACTGGAGTCTGATGGATAAGTCCAACATGTCGGACTTTTCTCATGGTGTCAGACAAGTCCGACGGCACGGAGTGGCAGGCATTAAAGTGTATTTGGCTGGGAAATGAGATTTTAGCACTTAGTTCACCTTCGCTTCACACTTTTATGTCCCTCTTAATAGTACGGCTTTTCCTATACTCAAGATTTAAAATAAAAACTCCATGAACTTCATTCTTGAGCATATTTTGAATTTCAAATTTGAAGCACTTTGCCATCTTCTTTTCTCCTTTTTGCTTTTATGTATTTCTTTTACCAAACTTTGAAGTGTTATCAATACATATGCTCAATAAAATATTAGTTCATTCTTAATTGTATTGATGCTAATCACCAAAATAAAATTAGGGGCCTAGATGCACTTTCAATCGCCCCCTTTTTGGTGATTGATGACAATACAACTAGAATTTACAAAAATTATCGAATGAGATTTAGTTTGATGTGGAGCTCCTCCTAAATGTGTGCATGAGTTAGGTGATAAGCAACAATAACAAGTGCACATATTTAGAGAAAAGTGTGAGAGCTCCCCCTAACACCATGCATATATGTCAATTTGCAACAAATAGACAAATGAGATAAAGACAATGCAAATGACATACGATTTCACACAAATGCATCTAAAAAGAGATAACCAACAAAGCACCATAACAAAAAGCAAGAAACTCAAATAAGTTCACAAACCATACATTAAGGTCTTACAAGCACAGCCAAAACAAATACAAGATAAGAAATTTGTCCATCAACACTCACAACTCTCAAACTAAAGCGATAGATACACTTCTCCCCCTTTGGCATCAAGACACCAAAAAGGAGAAAAGCAAAGACACTCGGGAGGACGATCTTCTACTCATCATCATAGTCTTCATCGTATTCATCTTCATCCTCATCTTCACCTTCATCATCAACAACTGGTGCCTTGCCCTTGCGCTCTCGGAGAGCATATGCTGCGGGGTCCTCTTCCTCCTCCTCCTCTTCTTCATCATCATCAGAACGAACATGCTGACCACTAGAGGCAGCTCCGGTGTCAAACTGAGGTGGTGGAGGATAGAAGCCAAAGTAGTTTATCTCCGCCGGAGTGAAGGTGGCAGTCGGATCAGCATAAGCAGGCGGGTAAGAGTCTTCCGCTGGCGGCGATGGAGGAGGAACTTCATAATTCATCTTATTCATAATGATCTTCTGGTTCCTTTCAATAACATCCATCCTTTGATTTATGTTCCAACACATGCCAAGAAGGGATTTGAACATCTTCATAATCCCGCTTCTCTTCCCACGAGGTGCCGGAAGGACCCGTAAAGATCCGGTGCCCCTAGTAGCAGCCCTAGGAGGCTGAGGAGAAGTGGGCTAAGCTACACCAAAATACTGACCAGAGGTAGTGTCGGGAGTCCAATTTGAAGGTATCTGAGGCTTGAGACTCTGGTGCTTCATATCCTTATGGAAGGTCTGCTTTGAGACCTTCTCAATCATGCACATGGTATATGGAGCATAGGCACAGGCACGCTTTAGAGAGACAGAGATATCCGACATCTCCTGATAGATGTAATCAAACACATCAAATTGCTCCTCCGCATGAACCCAGTGAAGGACGTCTCTTTGATAGGCAGGAATATGGTCAGAGTTACCTCCACGGGGTGCTAGAGTGCTCCTCATGATCCAAAAAAGAACTGAGAAGAAGGGCTAAAGTCCATTGGATAGAGGCGGATCACAATTATCTGGATCAGTGTACATGTACCTCATAGCCTCAGCATCCATGTGGTTGTTTGTGTGCACCTTCTTACGCTACTTGTGAGAATCCTTGAGTCCTATCATGGAAGCAAACCTGGAGAAGGTGCAAGAATACTTTGTACCATTTGTCATTCATGTCATGGATTTGGCATTGTCATCAAAGTACATAGTGGAGTAAAACTGTGCAATGATCTCCGTGTTCCATGAATAGTTAAAGGTTAGGACCGTCTTAATCCCATCATGCTCATAGGCTACCATCACTTGGTTGAGCAGTGGGTGCTTCCTATCCTTCATGTATTTCCAGTCAAGACACTTCATCACAACAACTGAGTTCTTCATATAGAGATAGGTGGAGAGGTACCAGTCGGCATGGAAATGAGCCCAAAACCGAAAGTCAGCTGCCTCCTTATCATAAGTGTAGTAGTTGATCAAGCGGGCTTCAATGCATTTCTCAATGGAGGCATGTAGGTAGTCCACCATGTCTCGTCCGGAGTTCTCCACCGACTGGAGGATGCATGACTCGAATGAGATCCGTGGGTTCCTCTGGTTCTTCTCTTTCAGTCATCCGCAAAGTGGTTTTGCAAACACGACGAGCAACGACCTTCCTCCTCTTAGGAGCTTGATTTTGATCCTCACTGTTCTTAGTCCTCTTTTCCCTCAAGGGTGATGCTCCCGAAACGGCCATACTGAAGAAGAGAACAAGCAGCTAATTAGGAGAAGTCATGGAGCTATACACGAGTGGAGTGAACGCATGAATGAAATGAACTTTCAAAAATTCTACAGGTCGTTGGACATGTCTGATGATCATGAGGAGAGTCCGATGCGTTGGACTTTCCCGATGGTCATCGGACTTGTCCGATGACACACAGGATTTTCGAAAAATCCATCTCACGCATGGATCAGTCACTAACAACGACTTAAAATACATCTACCACAACTATGCCTAACTAGGAACTATCTCCAAGGTCCAAGGATGCAAATAAAATCGATTTGAAGAGGAGCATTGACCTAGAACCCTAACCCTAGAGAAGAGAGAGGGGAAAAGGGTCAAAACCTTGCAAATTGAAGGGGGGGATCGGACTTTTCTGATGGAGGAGAGCTTCTTGACCTTCAATCCCACGCCAATGGATGGTTGGAAGGTGAGATTGCCTTGGATCGCCAATGAGGGGTGTTCTTGAGGAGAGAGAACGGCTGGAAGGTTAATGAGGGGGGTTTGACCAAAGGGGTAAGTCAGGCTAGGTTAAAGGGTTGATACCTGGAGGCGTCGGTCTTGTCCGATACCATCAGACTTGTCCGATGTTGTCGGACTTGTCCGCACAAGGCAAAATAGAGTTCTACAACATCAGAACAATGACCATACTTTGACAAGATTTGATCTAGTGATCAAAAACCAACTTCAATAGCACAAATAATAGGTTTTTGACATAAAGCAATGCTTTTCACAATAACGAAGCACACCAATCAGATGTGCACATTCTCTACATCATATTGCTAGAGTCAAGAATATTTAGTTCACTCCTAAGATAGCAAAATCTCTTCTCATCTAGGGCCTTGGTGAAAATATCAGTTAGTGGATCTTCAGTTCGCACATGACTAACTTCTCTATCTCCATTGATAGAATGATCTCACAAAATGTGGTGGCGGATATCTATATGCTTTATGCGCGAATGCTCAATGGGGTTATAAGCAAGCTTTATGGCACTCTCATTGCCACATAGGAGAGGAACACGGTTTAACTTGTAACCGTAGTCCCTTAGAGTTTGTCTCATCCAAAGTAGTTGTGCACAACAACTACCAGCTACAACATACGCCGCTTCGGCCGTGGAAAGTGCAACGGAAGACCTACCCAAGAATTGGCATGTCCCGGAGGTGCTCTTTCTATCTACCTTATCCCCGGCATAATCCGCATCAGAATAGCCTAATAGGTTGAACTTTGAACCCTTAGGGTACCAAAGCCCTAGGTTGGGTGTATGAACCAAATATCTTAATATTCTCTTAACGACCACCATGTAACACTCCATACATAGGAGCGGCTTGAAAACGTGCACACATACACACACTAAGCATGATATCGGGCCTAGATGCACAAAGATAAAACAAAGATCCTATCATGGAGCAGTATACCTTTTGATCAACAGGCTTGTCCTTTTTGTTGAGGTCGAGGTGGCCATTTGTTGGCATGGGAGTTTTGATGGGCTTGGCCTTGTCCATGTCAAACTTCTTCAATAAGTCTTGTGTGTACTTGGCTTGACATATGAAGGTGCCCTCCTTGAGTTGCTTCACTTGGAAGCCTAGAAAGAATGTCAATTCTCCCATCATGGACATCTCAAACCTCTTGGTCATTATCTTGCTAAACTCATCATAAAAGGTTTGGTTAGTAGAACCAAATATAATGTCATCGACATATATTTGGCACACAAATATATCATTGCCAAAACACTTTGTGAATAGAATTGCATCGGCCTTGCCAATGACAAAAACCTTCTTAACAAGAAAATTCCTAAGGCATTCATACATGCTCTTGGAGCTTGCTT
Organism: Eleusine indica; assembly: GCA_030378355.1. Taxonomy (NCBI): domain Eukaryota; kingdom Viridiplantae; phylum Streptophyta; class Magnoliopsida; order Poales; family Poaceae; genus Eleusine; species Eleusine indica. Next base: position 42,409,457 of record CM059501.1, on the reverse strand, counting down.
TAGCCCATAGAGCGCCTTATGGAGTTCATAAACATGGTTAGGATACTTAGAGTCTTCAAAGCTCGGTGGTTGCTCCACATACACTTCTTCCTTGATTGGCCCATTGAGGAATGCACTTTTCACGTCCATTTGGTACAACTTAAAATCATGGTGACTAGGAAAAACAAGTAATATTCTACTTGATTCAAGTCTTGCTATGGGAGCATAGGTTTCATCAAAATCCAAACCTTCTACTTGTGAATATCCTTTTGCCACAAGCCTTGCCTTGTTTCTCGTCACAACACCATCTTCATTTTTTTTTTGTTGCGGAACACCCACTTGGTGCCCACAACATTCTTATTCTTTGGCCTTTCCTCCAATGTCCACACTTCGTTTCTTGTGAAGTTGTTCAACTCTTCTTACATGGCCATCACCCAATCCGAATCCTCAAGTGCTTGTTCTACCCTAAATGGCTCCATAGAAGAGACAAAAGAGTAATGTTCACAAAAGTTACTAACTCGAGATCTAGTGATTACCCCCTTATCAATATCTCCAAGAATTTGCTTGACAGGGTGATCACATTATACATTTTGATGGACTCTTGGGTGTGGTGGATGTGAGCTTACTTGACCACCATCTTTATCAACCTCTTGATCATGTCTTTGAGAATCATCACTTGATGCTTGTTCATGATCCCCAACATTTTGATCTTGACCACTTGCATGATCAATTTCTTCATTTTCATGATGTTGGTCTTGTCTAGGGGAGAGGGTTGATTTTCAACACTTGATGTTTCTTGTGGTCTCACATCACCAATGACCATCCTTTTATTGCATTTCTAGGAGCTTCATCATCTACTTGATCATCATTAACAACTTGCTCCTCTTAAGAGCCATTAGATTCATCAAATGTCACGTCATGTGAGATTTCAACACAACTGGTGCTTTTATTGAACACACGGTAAGCATGAACATTTGACCCATAGCCAAGCAAGAAACCTTCATCAACTTTTGGAGCAAACTTCGAAGTCTTGGGTCTCTTGTTGAGCATAAAACATTTGCTCCCAAAATCACAAAAAGTAGGAAATATTCGGTTTGTTACCGGTTAGTAGCTCATATGGTGTTTTCTTCAATAATCGGTAGAGATACAACAGATTGGAGGCATGGCATGCGGTGTTGACGGCTTTGGCCCAAAAATGGTCGGACGTCTTGTATTCATCAAGCATTGTTCTTGCCATCGCAATGAGTGTGCAGTTCTTTCTTTTGGCCACCTCATTTTGTTGAGGGGAGTAGGGTGTCGAAAATTCATGCTTGATTCCTTCTTCATCAAGATACTCCTCAACTTGGGTGTTCTTGAATTTGGTGCCGTTGTCACTTCTTATTTTCTTGATCTTGACTTCATATTCATTTTGTGCTCTTTTCATGAATGTCTTGAGCATGTCTTTCAATTCACTTTTATCATGCAAAAAGAATACCCACGTGAAGCGAGAAAAATCATCAACAATTACAAGACCATATTTCTTACCACCAATGCTTATGTAGGAGATGGGGCCGAAGAGGTTCATGTGCAACATCTCCAATGGTCTTGTAGTTGTCATCACGTTCTTGGAGGGGTGTGAAGCTCCAACTTGCTTTCACGCTTGACATGCACTACAAATTCTATCTTTCTCAAAATACACATTGGTTAGTCCTATGATGTGGCCGCCCTTTTGGAGTTTGTGAAGATTTCTCATACCAACATGGGCTAGCCTTCTATGCCACAACCACCCCATGTTGGACTTTGCTAATAAGCATGTACCAAGTCTAGCTTCATCCGTGGATAAATCCACAACATAAAGCTTTCCTTTAAGCACACCCTTAAAAGCAACCGAGCCATCACTCCTCTTATAGACGGTCACACCACATTCGTTAAACAAGCAATCATAGCCCATTTTACAAAATTGCAAAATGGACAATAGATTGAAGTCTACATGATCAACAAGCATAACCTTAGAAAGTGAATACGAAGGAGTAAGAGGAACTTTACTATAACCTAGTACTTGTTCCGTCCCATTGTCACCAAAAGTGATGTACTCATTTTTGTCATAACTTGGCTCAAATGATTTAAACATCTTTTTATCTCTGGTCATATGATTGGTGCATCCACTACCAATCACCCAACTTGATCCGCCGGAGACATAGTTCTACAAAACAAATTAAGCTTTGTTTTTAGGTACCCAAATTTGCTTGGGTACTTTCACATTAGTCACAAGTACTTTGGACACCCACACACAAGCCTTTGGTCTCTTGTTGCGTGGCCCAACGTATTTAACAAAAACACAACCATGCATGTTTCTCATGAGCACATAAGATGCATCAAAGTCATGAAAGAGTGCACAAGAGTTATTAGGCACATCAGCATGAAAATCATTAACAAAACAAGTTTGGTTAGTTTTCTTTTTTTTTCTTGCTTCTTTTGATAAGATCCTTCCTTGGTGAACTTAAGGAATTCCTTCCCATTCTTGTTCTCTCTAGCATTGTGCTTGGCACCCTCAACATAACCAATGTCATCCATGACATTAGGCATTCTTGTGTTAGAGTATGCACCTCTTGCATACTTTGCCTTTTTACCATCAACAATATTTTTCTCATGTTGTATTTTACCTTCAAGAGCCTTTACTTGCTTGTTCAAATCATCAATTAATTTCACATTAGTAGCACAAGCATCAACATCAATATATAACATCTATCACATCCTTTGCTAGTGGAAGCATAAGAGTTGTTGGTGGAAGATGTGAAGGTTGGAAGTATTTCATATTGTTCTTCAAGAGATTTATGAGTCTTTTCCAAGTTCTCATACTTCTCTAGAAGAGCATCTTTTGAGCTCTTAAGACTTTCACAAGAGTTTTCTAGTTTAGTGAGAGACATAGTTAAATCATCATTTTTCTTTCTCTCATCTTCTAGGAGCTTCTTTAGTTCAAGGTTTCTCTTCTTTTCAAGAATGAGCAAGTCTTCTTGCTTTTCAAGGAGCTCCTCTTGCCTATCATTTTCTTCCTTCTGTTTTTCAAGCAATTCCATAAATTCAAGCATTTTAGGAAGTGAAGTATTAACATTATCATCATCATCATCATCACTACTACTAGCATAAGAGGAATGCTTATGTTTAGATTTAGATACCTTAGATCCTCTTGCCATGAAGCACTTATGAGTGTTGTCATTATCATCATCATCACTCAAGCTCCCAAATAGAGAAACGTTGGTGGGAGTGACGCCAATGGCAATTGTAGCAATGCCTCCCTCATCTGAGTCGGATTCGGAGGAGGAAGATGATGAAGAGGATGAGTCATTGGAATTCCATTCTTGACCAATGTGAGCTTTAACTCTTCTATGCTTCTTGTACTTCTTGTCATTCTTGTGGTGCTTTTCTTTCCTTCTTTCATCCTTGTTCTTCTTTATTGGACATTCTGCAATGAAATGTCCTTCATAATCACACTCATAGCAAGTCCTTTTTGACCTTCTTGCTTTGCCCTTGTCATAGCTCTTCTTCTTGTAGCCATCATTCTTAAGAAATGACTTCAATCTTCTTACTAGCAAGGCCATTTTATCATCACTATCTTCATCACTAGGATCAACCACTTCGTTCTTTTTCTCTTGCTTCTCTCGAGTAGCATTGAGTGCTACATCATTTTTGTCACCACTTGCTCCCTCAATTTGCTTGATCAAGGCATTTATCGTGTTGGCTTGATCATTTTGTTGCTTTTGGGATAGAAGCTTCCCAAGCACTTCGTTGGTGGAGAAACTTTTAAAGTTGTCCTTCTCTCTAATGTTTGAGCAAATGTTGTTATCCCATGGTCTCAATGCTTGTAGCAATCTTTTGTTGATATCCAAGTTGGTCATTTTGGCTCCTAGTACCCTTCTTTGATTTACAATCCTCATGAGCCTATCATGAACCTCTTTTGGGCCTTCTCCCAGACCCATGATGAATAAGTTGAATTCATTTTGTAATTCTTTAAGTCTTGCATCCTTGACGGAATCAATACCCTCATAAATAACCTCAAGTTTTCTCCATAGTTGATTGGCATTCTTAATTCCAGCAACCTTATCATACTCGGTGGAGCTAAGTGCGGAGACAATTGCACTAGCTGCTATGGCATTACGATGAATGTTGATTTGATCCTTGCGGGTTGGATTATCTCTATTTTCTCACAAGAAACCATTCTCGGTTATACTTGCAACATCTAGGCTCATGGATTCCAAATACATCATCATCTTCCATTTCCAATGATCATACAATTGTCCATCAGGGAGTCTACCCGACCCTTGTCCAATGCGATCTTCCTTGAGGTCATCATAATCATACATGACATTGTTGTAGAGTTTTGGTTGAGCACCATTATCACCATCTCTAGTCCTTGCATCATCTCCATCCCAAGAACCACTAACACAATCTTTTGTTGGAAGAGCGATGGATGGTTGATCTTCCGGTTTTGACATCTTTAATCTTCAAGCGATTAAGCTTTGTAGAAGATACCTGCTCTGATACCAATTGAAAGTGCCTAAAGGGTGGGTGAATAGGCACAAATCAGTAAAAGTGACTTAATAATAAAAGTTAAATGCGCAGTGTCGGACTTGTCCGATGATCATGAGTAAAGTGCACCTACTTGTCCGATGGCACGAGATAGAAAAGTAGATCAGGCGATTAATACTTCAAACTAGTGCAAGGCAAGCTAGGCACGAGTGATTACAAGTTAGAGGAAGTTGTAGAAATAAGAAAATGAACTAGCATGCAACCTACACAAGTTAATTCAAGAAATACGAAGCAAACCCTAACTAGCAAGAATAAGAGCAAGAATAAGTAAATGGAGGGCAAGTAATAAAGCACACAAGAGACACGGGATTTTTCATCGAAGTTCAGCTCCACAAAGAAGCTTACGCCTCCGTTGAGAGATCCACAAAGGACCGGGTCTCTTTCAACCCAAAACCTCTCCAAGTGATCACAAAGATCAAACTCGGTGTTCCACTAGCAACTCCACAAAGGAGGGGTCAATACAAACTTCCCAAGGCGTCACCACACGAGTTGGGAGCTCAACGGGCACCTCTAACCGTCTAGGGGATGAATCCCTAAGAGTAACAAACACAAGAGTTGTCGGCGGTGAGGATAAACTAAGTGCTCAAGAGGATGGAAGCTTGGAGGTGATGGAGCTCTCCAATCTTCTCTCAATCCCTTCATAAATCAAGAGTGAAAGCAAGAGAGGAGAGTTGGGGAGAGCAAAGTGAGCTTGAGAGTGTTTTTGAGTGGAATGAGTGACCAACCGACCATGGGGCGAGATGGGATTCTATTTATAGCCTAGGGAGAAAAGGAGCCATTTGAAGGGGTATTTCTCAGATCTGCATCGGACAAGTCCAATGAAACAAGGTGGCACGGTTCCTGGAGTCCAAAGGACTTGTCCGATGCCTCAGACAAGTCTTGTCCGTCAGACAAGTCCGATGGGCATTGGACAAGTTCGACGGGGCCAAGGTGGCAGAGGTACTAGAGTCCGATGGATAAGTCCGACATGTCGAACTTTCCTCATGGTGTCGGACAAGTCCTACGACACGGAGTGGCAGGCATACTGGAGTCCAATGGACTTGTCCGACACGTCGGACAAGTCTGATGGAAAACCTCTGGAAAAGTGTATTTGGCTGCGAAATGAGATTCTAGCACTTAGTTCACCTTCGCTTCACACTTTGGTGTCCCTCTTAATAGTACGGTTTTTCCTATACTCAAGGTTTAAAGTAAAAATGCCACGAACTTCATTCTTGAGCATATTTTGAATTTCATCTTTGAAGCACTTTGCCATCTTCTTTTCTCTTTTTTGCTTTTATGCATTTCTTTCACCAAACTTTGAAGTGTACACATGCTCAACAAAATATTAGTCCATTCTTAATTGTATTTATTCCAATCACGAAAATAAAATTAGGGGCCTAGATGCACTTTCAGCTAGGGTCTTAGAGACCTCTCTTGGTCAGTGGAATTGCTTGGAGCATTTGGTGAGAGCCAAGAGGAAAAGAGAATAGCACTAGGAGGAGATATTGCATACCTTAAGAGTGTTAGTGAGAATAAATTGAGCATTGATGAACATCTAAGGCTATGGTGTCCTTGAGGGTGTGATCTAGGTTGTTACTCTTGGTCTATGATGAGACCTAGACTGGTTAGGTGTTGGTGATCGAGCCTATCATGATTGTTTGTGAAGGCCGTTACACGTTTGTATCCAGTTTGAGCTTGCCGCTAAAAGGGGCATCGCTAGTGAGCGCCCGTGTCGGCTCAGGAAGTCCGGCATGGTCTCGAGGGAGGCGAGCTTGTGCCTTGGTGGCAACGGTGACGCGCACCGTGTCTTCACTCCGGGAGTGATTGCAGGCTCGTGGGTGAGAACTTCATATTGGTGGCGGGAGGGACCGGGACTCTGGCGGGAGTGGTCTAACGAGGAGTAGGGGAAGGTGCCATCTATCCGAGACCTCGAGAAAAAAATCATGAGCCACCTCTTACTCTACTCCTTACATTGATGCATTAGTTTCCGCATTTACACATCGTGCTATTCATGCTTGTGTGCTTACCTTGTTCTAGTTGATTACCTTGTAGACTTGCATGAATAGGCTTCTCTACTTTCTAGTTGTGCTTAGCTCTCATTTGATCACTAGCATGTATAGGAGTTGCATTGGCTTGATTGCTCACCCTTGTATGTATTGTGTTACTCATGGTTGTGTGATCTAATTCCTTATCTTGTAGCTTTGCATGAGTAGGCTCCTTTGCTAGCTTGTTGTTTGCTTCCGCGTGTCTTTGGTTACTAGCTTGCATAGGAGTTGTATTGTCTTTGTGTGATAGCGAGTTCCCGATTCACTCCCCCCCCCCCCCCCCCCCACTCTCGGTCACTCGGTCCTTTCAAATGCTATTAGAGGCAAGTGCTCATCATAGGGCTTAACCACCTTGAGTAGTGACCGTATTGAGTTGGAAGGTTATCCCATTCAGGGCGGGGTCATGGCTCATGGAAGGATCGCTTGAAAAGCTACGTAAATGCCATGATTCCGGATGAGTTGATGGATACTCTTGTGGACTTTGTTAATACCTTTACCAATGATCATGTGTATGATGATGATGTTTCTCTTGATCTTTCTTGCTCCCCTAGCATGACTAGGATTGATGATTGTGAGTCTTTTATTGATCATGCTAGTGATTGACTTGTTGAGGAGTTCTTTGCTTTTTGTACTAATGTGAATGAGGACTTACTAGACTCTCTTATTCGCTTGCGAGGTATTGTGGATAGGATTGGAGCAACTACTTTCGAGCTTCCCAAGATTATGATAGTCGAGAAGATCCTTACCTTGCTCCCTCATAGCAAGCTCCTCTACATCACCCTTGATCTCATCATGGAGAAGGGTCTCTCCATCGAGAATGTGATTGGGTTACTCTTTGAGGATGAGGAGACGGGGGAGAAGACCTCCAAGGCAAACAATGGAGCATCTTCAAGCAAAGGGAAAGAAGTAGCCTTGAGATCAAATTTCTTTGATCCCTCCACAAGATTGCCTTGCAGCAACTTCTATAACCCCTTCAGATCAAGACCTACACCAAGCTCTTCATCAGGCGCTTCATCAAGTGTACCCCAAGTGCCATTCCAAGTTCTACTTCAAGCACTCCGAGTGGATCACACATTGGTGTGAGAGGAGTGCCGACCATAATGCTCACACAATCATTCGAAATGATCAATCTCACCACTATGGCTACGACACCTCCGCCTCCTCTGCCACAAGATCGACTTTGGCATCTTCATCGAGCTCACAAACAGAATTTCATTTTTCAACTTCGTGTATTTGTGAGAAATCCGAATCATGACCTTTGTGATACTCTCTTAAGCATCTATGATCTTGTGTGTAGGATAAACTACTTCAGAGGTCTTTGAAGGATTGCATCACCCATTATTATATCAACCTCAACAATGTGCACATGGGGGATGGTCATGGACATTGGAGGTATCGCTCCTCACTATCCCACTACGAGGAGACTTCAGGAAGGGATTGCAAGAATCCCTATCTATGAGGATGGGCTTATCATTCGATGTGATGAGGTTAGTGCTAGTCAATCAAGTAATGCTTTCAATACTAACCCTTCTTCCTTTAGTGCTTGTCTTATGGCTGCCACCAGGGTTAACTACAAGAGTGGAGGTACTCATTGGATACTTGATAGTGGGTGCACCCAACATATGACCGGGAAGCCAACCATGTTCACCAACATTGATAAAGACGAAGACAGTGACAAGGTGACTTTTAGGGATAACTCAATAGGGAGAGTTAGAGGATCAAGCAAGGTGACCTTTACTGAGGACCTCTCTTTCTTGTGAAAACCCTCAACTTCAACCTCATGTCTATCGGTCAGCTTTGTGACGTGGGTTTCAAGTGCATATTTGATGAGGATGGTGCAATGATTGAAAATGCAAAGAAAGGACTAGTATTTCATGGAGTGAGGCATGGGAACTTGTATGTCACGGACTTCAAATCAAGCAACATGCCACGAAGTACTTGCCTATTCACCAAGGCAACTAAGGGATGGTTGTGGCATAGAAGACTAGCACATGTTGGAATGAATCAACTCAGAAAAGTGGTCAAGAGGAATCTAGTTGAAGGAATCAAGGATGTCACCTTTAAGAAGGACAGATTGTGTAGTGCTTGCTAGGCTGGGAAGCAAGTTGCATCATCTCATCCCACCAAGTCATTCATGTCTATATCTCGTCCTCTAGAGCTCTTGCATATGGACTTGTTTGGGCCAACATATTACAAGAGTCTGGGAGGGAATCTATATTGCTTGGTGATTGTGGATGACTTCACAAGATACACTTAGACTTTCTTTCTTGTGGACAAGTCTCAAGCAAGTGACATCTTCAGAAAGTTTGTAAGGAAAGCAAAGAATGAATTCAGGGCTAGCATTGTGAAGATAAGAAGTGACAATGGGATAGAGTTCAAGAACACAACAGTGGAGGAATATTATGACAAGAAGGGGATCAAGCATGAATTCTCTGCTACATATACTCTCGAGAAGAATGGAGTAGTGGAGAGGAAGAACAAGACACTCATCACCCTTGCTCGTGCCATGTTGGATGATTATGGAACTCATGAGAGGTTTTGGGCTGAAGCAATCAACATAGCATGCTACACCTCCAACCGTGTCTACCTCCACCGGTTTTTGAAGAAGACACCCTATGAGCTATTGGTTGGATGGAAACCGAATGTTTCCTATTTTTGGGTCTTTGGCTGCACTTGCTACATTCTCAAGAAGAGGAGAAAGCCCAGGAAATTTGAGAGCAGAACTGATGAAGGCATTCTTGTTGGGTATTCAGGGACTTCTAAGGCATATCAGGTCAACAACTCAACCACAGGATGTGTGGAAGAATCTTATGATGTACAATTTGATGAGTCAAATGGTTCACAGAAAGGAGATGAATTTCATAAAGTGAACATTGGAGATGAATCCATGAGGGAAGCCTTGAGAAACATGCCCGTGGGCGAGGTTTTACCCCACGAGGCCAACGATAATGATATTGATGAGCCCTCTACTCCACCACCTCAACCAACCTTTCCTCTGAGGTGCAAGAACCAACCTAAGATGCCATTGACACACCTACTAGCTCCTCCCCAGATTCTTTAAGAGTGCATTCACCTACCCATGAGGGAACCCAAGTGAGAAGTGAGCCACAAGCCTCCCCACATACTATACCTCGAGCCACTTCTCTAAGCTCTTTACACAACACCTCTATATCCCTACCAAGCTCTAGCTCCAAAACAACAAAGCATAAGAGTAATTCACCCACCTCACTAAGAATCCAAGACACTCATATCTCAAGAGAGCGAGCAATCCATGATGCACAACATACTTCACCTGGACCTCCTCCCACTCAAGAAGAACATCATCCTAGACCCAAAGCCATAAACAAAGATCACTCACGTGACTTGATCAATGGGAGTCCATCTCAAGGAGTTAGGACAAGGAGAAATCAGTACAACTCCAACTATGTGCGTGAAGAAAATGATGAGGAGACAAATGTTGTAATTGAGAACTTCTCTTTTGTCTTCATGATTGAGCCTACAACAATTGATGAACATATGGATGATCACAAATGGGTTATTGCTATGCAAGAAGAATTGAACAACTTCATTAGATGCAAAGTATGGAAATTGGTTGAGAGGCCAAGAACCATAATGTGGAATCACCAAGTGAGTCTTCAAGAACAAGCAAGATTGAGATAGCAAAAAAGGAGTCATGTGTGTAGGGAGCTATGACAGAACACCATCATGACCAAAAAAGGAGCACCATAAAAGGGGGAGTTTTCCTAACTCTTGCCATTTATTATTTGCTCTTTGGTTGTCTTGTGTTTTGCCTTTGGTTTGTGGTTTTTGGTGATAGGTGATAAAGGGGGGACAAGAACATGAAGATCCAAAATCCACGTCAAGATTGAGATAGCAAAAAGAGGGAGAATAAGAAAGTGAAGACATGAAGATCCAAAAGCCAAGTCTACTAGGGGAGAAGAAGAATAAGGAGAACATGAAGACCAAATAGAGTACACATAAAATGGAGTACACAAAAAGATCATATCAAGATGAACATCTACACCGACATGAAGAAGAACAATGTCGGTACATGTCTACAACAACAATGAACATCTACACTGACATGAACATCTACGTCCTTGGTGCGTGTCTACGTCAACAAGATCAACTACCATGACACCATGACGGGCGCAAATTCAACTCAATCTCAACTTCTAGTGCGCTACAAGATTGGGTAGTTCTCCCTCAACACCTAGCACATTCCAAGGAAGAGACTACTTCCAAGGTAAGGACCAAGGTAATCTTTTCAATCTTTTCTTTTCCTTTGGTTCCTTGTCGCTCGTCTGTTTTTGGATCGTCATAAGTAGTGGTTGTCATCCCTCACCAAAAAGGGGAAGATTATAAGGATCATGACCATTGTGGTCACCCTAAGGTATGAATGTTTTGGTGATGAATGACAAATATGAAATGTGACTAATGTCTACACGAGTGTTGTTTGTGTAAGAAACCTTTTTCTACTCTATGATGATTGTTGACGGCAGCCTTGGCAATGGATGACAATGACCACAAGCATGGAGGCTTGAGGAGCTTGATGGAGTCCAAGGGTTGTTGGAGATGGATCAAAGCTAAAGGACAAGCTATGGAGCAAGTGTTGGGAACACTTATCTAGTTGTTAGGGCTTTGAGTCCATAGGAAAAACTGGACTATCAACGGGGCCGAGGTCATGTCTCTTAGATCACACTATTGGTGATGTGCATGGATGCTCAGTGAAATCACAGGCACTAGGTGACAGTGGAGAAGCCAAGGAGCTGTTCAGAGAAGCCGGGGAACGAAGTCAAGTGAGGACAAGGAGTTTCAGCTTCTGGACGTAGTGATCGGACAGAGGGGTCAGTGGAGACCGGACTATACGATCATTAGGAGATCAGAGAAAAGTCTACGAGAAATCTGTCAAGTCTAGAAACCCTAGAGACTAGACGGTACGGTCTAGTGACCGGATGGTCGGGTCAGTAGGGCAAAGGCTCGGGACAGAGAGGAAGCAAACTGGAGCTCTCTGGAATGCACAGGACATAGAGTGACCGGACTGTTCGGTCCGTACAGGAAATTGCCAGGACAGTGAAGCCAATGGCTCTGGGAGCCGTTCCAGAAAAGACCGAATGGTCCGGTCTAGAAGTGACCGAACAGTCTGGTCAATAGTGTCCAGAAGTATGATTTTGTGGAGCAATGGCTAGTTAGAGGTTGGTAGCCTATATAACTTTGTTGATGGGATCTTGGAGACCTCTCTTGGCCAGTGGAATTGCTTGGAGCATTTGGTGAGAGCCAAGAAGAAAAGAGAAGGGCACTAGGAGGAGATATTGCATATCTTGAGAGTGCTAGTGAGAGTAACTTGAGCATTGATGCACATCTAAGGCTATGGTGTCCTTGAGGGTGTGATCTAGGTTGTTACTCTTGGTCCATGGTTGAGACCTAGACCGGTTAGGTGTCGGTGATTGAGCATGTCGTGATCGGTTGTGACGGTCATCACATGTTTGTACACGGTTTGAGCCGGCCGATGAAAGGGCCATTGCTTGTGAGCGCCCGTGTCGGCTCGGGGAGTGCGGCAAGTTCTCAAAGGAATGCAGCTTGTGCCTTGGTGGCAGCGGTGACGTGCACCGTGTCTTCACTCCGAGAGTGATTGTAGGCTCGTGGGCGAGAACTTCACATTGGTGGCGGGAGGGACCGGGACTCCGACGAGAGTGATCCAATGAGGAGTTGGGGAAGGCACCATCCTTCTGAGACCTCGGGCAAAAAATCATGAGTCATCTCTTACTCTACTCCTTACTTTGATGCTTTACTTTCCGCATTTACACACCGTGCTATTCATGCTTGTGTGCTTACCTTGTTCTAGTTGATTACCTTGTAGACTTACATGAATAGGCTTCTCTACTTACTAATTGTGCTTAGCTCTCATTTGATCAGTAGCATGTATAGGAGTTGCATTGGCTTGATTGCTCACCCTTGTATGTATTGTGCTACTCACGGTTGTGTGCTCTAGTTCCTTATCTTGTAGCTTTGTATGAGTAGGCTCCTTTGCTAGCTTGTTCTTTGCTTCTGCGTGTCTTTGGTTACTAGCTCGCATAGGAGTTGTATTGTCTTTGTGTGATCCACTAGTATGCTTAGGTTGTTGTTCCTTTTATGGGTTAATTATCTTGCAAGTGTGATCACCACTAGAATTGTGTAGGAGTTGTTTTGAGTGGTCGGTTTTAGGAATTGGCAAATTTGGTACATATAGCGAGTTTCTGATTCACCCCCCCCCTCCCCCCTCTCGGTCACTCGTTCTTTCAGACTAACACCATGTCATCTGGAGGTAGTGTCCCTCTTTGTGGTCTGCGGGGTGGAACGAGTGTCCTGTTGGTGCTCCTGTATAGCTAGAAGTATGAAGCAAGGAACCCTAGTGCAGCTATAAGATCCTCTTTGGCCACACCCTAGGGTTGTCCTCTGTATAAGAACCAGATCTCTAAGCGATCTCTGGCTATCCATAGTGTACCGTAGAACTCCATCACAATATCCTCTCTATATCTATATAGAGCGACGACTAACACTACTAGTCCAGGCAAGTACGTGAAGTACTACTCCATGTCAGTGCTTGTGGCCCTCCTCATGGCCAGGTAAGTCGTGTACTGCTGCGGCACAAACAGTCCAGCCTTGCCCTTTCTGGCAAGGTACCATCTCAGTCCCTCTTCTATCCTCCTGTGGAGCCCTGTCTAGTACCTCTCTCCGGCAGCAGGGTCTCTACGGACTGGAACCCACTGTTCGAAGGGAATGATACGTCTCACCTTAAGGTCCTTGGTAGGAACCTTAAGTATGTCTCCCTCTTAGGCTGCTGCTACCAGTCTCTGCAGCCTCCTGGTGCACTCCTCACAGGTGCACTGCGGGTCTCCTGCCCGATGAGCTGACCTCTAAGGTATAATCTGCACTGGCTACTCAGGCTCCTCTTTCTCAAACTTCTCAGACTCCTCGGACTCTGACTCTGAGCCATCCTCCTCCTCGGACTCCTCTTGCTGCCTGGAGGATCCCTGCTTCGTAGGTCTCGACGACCTCTCCTGACGAGAAGTAGGAGTACCCTGCGACCATGGTGCTGGAGTGACTCCTATGGCCAAGGCTGCCCTCTGTCTGGTACTCCTCCTGAGTCCCTGAGTGCCATCTATCCACTCTAAGATCAGTCATGTCCCTGGTGTCTGCGGGAAGTCTCCAAAGCATCAAAGTGTCTGGCTACCCGTCTGGCTCTCTCTGACTCTGGGTACATCTTGGTCCTCTTCTTCCCTCTGGGCTTCTCTATCACCTTGCCCTTTCCCTTGTCCTGACCTGATCCTGCCATCTCTGCTATCAAGAGTCACTGCACGCACGTAGGTATAGATAGGATGAGCATAGAATCTATATAGATCTATAAGCAAAGCATCGCTAGGTAAGAATGTGCAATAGAAATCCTAGCACTGAATGATGGGCATGATCACCGAACAAATATGCAAAGTAACAACAGTAATCATCGACTATATGTGGCTGGTGCGAGTCATCTAGTATGCAGTCAAATAATATATAATAAATCTAACTACAGACTAAACGAGAGACAAGCCCTAGACATGCAATTAATAGATACACATGGAATTAATTGCAGCTAGGTTGAGCTAATTACCTACTCAATGCAACTATACATGGGCAATTAATCCAATTGCATCAATTAAGGAAAATTGCTCGCTAATTAGGGCATAATTCAATGAATGGGAGATAAGCACAAGACCCTAGAGGATCACCGAAGTCGAAGACACTCAAATCACACGACCGATCGCCAGAAAGTGGAGGCTTTTAGGGTTGCTGGCAATGGAGGTTGAGGAAAAAGGGGGGACTTGCCCTAATCCTTGCGGTGGAGGTCGGCTCTGGTGATCTGGGCGTGTGCGCGCGCGAGAGGAAGCAGGGCGGCTGCTCGGCGGCGACGGCAGCAGGCGCACGGCAGCGATTATGGTGAAGGCGGTGGCGATAATGGATTTCGACGGCGGTGCGGCTAGAGTTCATGGGCGCGTGTGCGTGGTGGCGCGCGAGTGAGCGGTGACGCGGCTAGGTGGGGGAGCTCACGGGCGCGGCGACGGCGAGCTCGGCGACGAGTCGGGGGAGGAAGCGACATCGATGATGAAGAACTCGGTGCGTTCTCGGCTTTGACAACGAGAGACAAGGACGAATTGGATTTTGACCTAGGTCAAAGTGACAGTCAACGGCTGAAATTAATCAAGGAGCGAATCAATGATCAAGATTGAAAGAGCATCACGCGTTTCAACCGTAGTGACCGGACTGTCTGCTCTCTAAACTGGACCGTCCGATCACTTCGAGATTTCTAGAAATCAAGGTTTTGGATGAACAGAACTTATATAGACTGGACCGTCCGATCCTTAGGACTGATTCGTCCAGTCTCCATTTCTAGTCCCCCGAAGCATTGTGCACTGCCGCACAGACCGGACCATATGGTCACTACTAGGATTTCACCGAATCAAGGAATTTCTCCATTTTTCAAGTGCCCTCACTCAACACATAGATAAACACTGAACTTGGAGCATGAAGGGAACTCTTAAACACTCCCTTTCAAATAGTGGCTCTATATGACCTTATAATTTTCACAAATGTCAAAAGAAGAATCGAGCAAATAAGAACCGAGGCAATTAAGAACCAAATGGGTATGTATGAGCCATAGTCCATGAACCACGCGAGTGGGTTTAACCTCGGAGTTCATAAGAGCTTGCTCAATGGGCATGAAGTACAATCCTTTCCTTTGGTCGCACTTGCGGAGATGTAATATCATATAGATCATGAGCCACAAATATCTCCAAATATGACAAGCCTCCTTTGTGTTTCCTATATGATGCATGCAACAAGTATTTTACATATGCATAGAAAGTAAACATGTCATGTGAATGCAAACAATATTAAACAAGACATAAAGGAAACCTAACAATGTCAAGTTTGAACCCCCATCTCAAGCTTACTCACTATAAGCCATACCCTTGCCTTGAGAGAAGCCAAACCACCATCTCAAGCACTCCCCCTTGCTTATAGCTATCTTGAGTGGGTTAGACATTGACTATTTTTTATGTGTTTTTCTTTTAGTTATTTACACATGCATGGATGTAAAGCATACTAGTCATAAAACAGTCCTAATTATCATACAATGCAAGATAAGAACGAACACACTACAACTACCAAGAACAAACACGGATACCTCCCCCATGAGTAGATATATCGTTGAGGTCCATGTCACTTGTGGTGGACTTCACTTGATCTTCAAGTAAGCTCCCGATCCACCACCACCACCATCATCTTCTAGGTCTTGTTCTTGGGCACCCACTTGTACTTTGTTGATGTCTCAAGATCAACAATGCACTTAGGCACCCATATGCTCTTGACCCTTCTATTCTTGTTTGGTGGTCCCAAAGCCTTTGCATTCACCTTGCCATCCTTGTTCCTAAAAAGCTTGAAATATGTGTTCTCATGATACAAGATAACGTTAGACAAAACAATGGAACTTATCACCATAAGGCAATCCTTGATGGTGTGGCCATCCTTGCAACACCTCTCGCAATAGTAGTCATCAGCGAGTAGGGGCTTGATCCATACGGGAATGGACTCACTAGTCCCGATGATGTCGATGGCGGCGAGATATGAGTCAAGTCCCCGGTGGGAGACATTGTTCACAAGGTTTCTCCCAACAATCTTCTTGTGGATGGCTCTACCATGTGTGAGCCTCTCAAAGACATCCATCACCATCTTACTCTCTTCCTTGAGGTTGTGATATTCCTCTAAAACAAATGGCTCAAGAGAAGAAATCTCGATCGAGCTGGTTAGTTCATCATACATAGTAGAAGCATTACTCTTAGATGAACTAGAGGAGGGAGAGGCAAGGTTATCAACATTGATGGCCTAAAAGTAAGTTCAAGGGCCTCGTACTTCTCACATAGCTCTACATGATCACCCTTGAGTTTGTCATAACTCTTGTTTAGGGCCTCATGAGATGTGACAAGGTCCTTGAGCTCACTCTCAAGCTCACCAACATAGTCCTTAGCCAACTTACATTCTTTTCTTACCACATCCAACATTTTGAATTTCTTGATGGCGATGTCACGGGCTTGCTCAAGCATACTCTAAAGCTCAGCACATGAGAGCTCCTCATCATCGCTGTCGTCGTTTCTCTCATCCTCACTTGCTCTTGTAGTCTTGAGCTTTGCCTTTGCCTTTGCTCTTGTCCTTGTTGAAGTACCTCTTCTTCTTTTTCTTGGCTTTGGGGTCTTCATTTTCTTCTTCCTCATCATCACTTGAGTCTTAGAATTTGAAAGCTTCTTTCTTGGGCTTGAGGCAATCCCGAACAAAGTGGTTCTTGGACCCACAATTGAAGCACTTGCCCTTGGACTTGGAAGCAAACTTGTTCTTGAAGGTCCTCATCTTCTTCATGAGAAGAGCCAAGTTCTCACTCAAGTCATCATCATCATCTTCTTCTTCAATCACTGTTTTCTTCTTGCTCTTCTTGCTTTTGATAGGCTCTTGCTTCTCGGCTTGAAGAGATAGGTTGGATGGTTGAGGATCATCCATACCCAACTGATAGCTCTCCAAATCAATGATCTTGCCAAGTACATCCTTCATGGTCTTGGTCTTGAGATCACCTTGCAAGGTGAAGGTGATGATGGACTCATACTTGGGGTCTTTGAATAGCCTCAATAATCTTCTTATCACCTCAACAGGCTTAAGCTTGAAGTCATCCCTAAGAGCATTGATCTCCTCCACTAGTACATGAAAGCGAGAATAAATAGTGTTAGCTCTCTCATGTGGCAATCTAGTGAAGTTATCATACCTGTTCTTCAGCACATAGTATCTGTCCTCTTTGACATCACTAGTACCCTCATGGATACTCTGAATCTCAGTCCAAATACCATGTGCTATCGAACTTGCATCCAATCTAACAAAGACATCCTTGGATATGCATGCAAACAGAGCATTCTTGGCCTTAGCTTTGTTCTTAATGAAATTAGGCTCAGGCAGGTTCACATTCGCATCCAACTCATGGGTCACCATCCATATCTCTGAATCAATGGACTCCAGGTAGGCTTGCATACGACCATTCCAATATCCGTAGTCCTCCCCATTGAATATGGGAACACTCCGGAGGAATGCTCATGATTTTTTTCCCGAGCTCTCGAAAAGATGGCGCCTTCCCCTAATCCTCGTTGGACCACTCCCACTAGAGTGTCGGTCCCTCCCGCCACCAATGTGGAGTTCTCACCCACGAGCCCGTAATCACTCCTGGAGTGAAGACATGGTGCACGTCACCGCTGCCACCAAGTCACAAGCTCGCCTCCCTCGAGAACTTGTCGGACTCCCCGAGCTGATACGGGCGCTCACTGGCGATGCCCCTTTCACCGGCGGGCTCAAACCAGGTACAAACGTATGATGGCCTTCATAACCGGTCATGATAGGCTCGATCACCGACATCTAACCGGTCTAGGTCTCACCATAGACCAAGAGTAACAACCTATATCACACCCTCAAGGACACCCTAGCCTTAGATGTGCATCCATGCTCTAGTTACCCTCACTAGCACTCTCATGATATGCAATATCTCCTCCTAGTGCTCTCCTCTTTTCCTCTTGGCTCTCACCAAATGCTCCTAGCAATTCCACTGGCCAAGAGAGGTCTCTAAGACCCCAGCAACGAAGTTATATAGGCTTTCAACCACCAACTAGTCGTTGCTCCACGAAATCAGCTTTTTAGGTGTAATGACCGGATTGTTCGGTCACTGCTTGACCGGACCGTGCGGTCACTGCAAATCCAGCCCCAACGGCTCTGCCCACTGCTGAACTCCGTAACGACCGGACCGTCCGGTCAGTCTTCTCTCTCCATTCGAGAGAGCATCCATTTTTGCGCCCTTCTGTCCCGAGCTACCTCCATACAGACCGGACCGTCCAGTCTATAGACCGGACCGTCCGGTCTCTACAGGTCTTCACGCTGATAGTTTCCTTCACAGACTTCTTTCTGGTCTCCTAGTGACCGTACAGTCTAGCCTCCACTGACCCCTTTGTCCGGTCACTATGTCCAGAAGCTGAAACTCCTCGTCCTCGCTTGACTTCATTTCCTGGCTTCTTCGAACAGCTCCTTGGCTTCTTTATTGTCACCTAGTGCATGTGATTTCACTGAGCATCCATGCACATCACCGACTAGACATGACCTAAGAGAAATGACCTAGACCCCGTTAATAGTTCGGTTTTTTCTATGGACTCAAAGCCCTAACAACTAGACAAGTGTTTCCAACACTTGCTCCATAGCTTGTCCTTAGCCTTGATCCATCTCTATCAACCCTTGGACTTCATCAAGCTCATCAAGCCTCCATGCTTATGGTCATTGTCATCAATTGCCAAGGCAACCATCATCCATATGATTTATAGTAGAGTTTAGAGATAATTTCTGCATAGATAACACTCGTGTAGATATTAGCCCACAATTTCATAGTTGTCACCTATCACCAAAATATTCATACATTGGAGATTTTAATCATCAATAGTCATGAAGCTTACACAGTGAATAAAGAATACATGTAGGAAGAAGCAGATGATCAGCAAACTTTTTCAACAGTTGATCCAAAATTTGAATGTTTATTCTATACTTTTTTCTATTGTTAATCAGTATAAAACTCTAACAAACCAACAATAGTGCAGGTCGTGGTCTCGGATCATGCATGGAACAGAGTTTGATTGCTGCAACTCATCATTTTTGCTTGGTATTCCATATATTATATACTTGCTACATATATTAGTTCTAAGTCATGGATTAAGTGAAACCACATGTGTCATTCAATTTATATGAGGTTTTGTTCGGTTGTTATGGAAAGGATCAAAGGATTGTGAAACCACACGTGTCACTCAACATATATTAGTTTTAAGACATGAATTTTGAAACCACACGTGTCACTCAGTCAATGTGAAATTATGAAATCATGTCATGGTTGCAAATTTGGACTCAGATGACTAAGTTTTGTTCCATGCGTTGAAGGCATAAAAAAAGTTAGAATGAGCTGGTTTTCGTACGACGTCAGGCTGAACCGAACGCCCGCTACATACCGGATCAACCACGTCATATCCATCCATATGGTTTAAGTTGCAATTCAAATCGTTTCAAGTCTAACTGTACAAGACCTGAAAGATCAAAGCTATGACTCAATTTTGTTCCATGCGTTAAGAGCAAGAAAAAGATCAGAACCCGAACGCCCGTTCTATAATGGATCAAATTCTAAACCATGTATGAGCCATCCATATGGTTCGAACGGCAATCCATACCGTTCCAAGCCTAAACGAAGTCTCGTGTGGCAGCAAACCACATGACCATGGCCTGAAACACTATTCATAATCTCCCATGGATTCGAACTCATGTATACGATTTATAGTCAACCTGCAACCCGCCTAAAAATTTTCTAATGCCCCATAAAAAAAAGCCAGAAGTTTGATCTCAAGTCACAAAGCATATACGAAAAGGTAAAAGGCTCTGTCCAAAGTCCAAAGTGAGAGAGACCAATTAGCTATACAAATTGGGATCCCAAGTCACCCATACTTACTCTCCACCAAACCACATGACCTGAATGCTAACCCTGAGTTCCTCTTTTTTCTGTCTTAGAACTATCCAAATAAATTCGATTTGTTGGCACCGAACTGCCCACGAACAAAATTCCAAAATTTCCGAAAGATATGAACTCGTGTATACGATATGGGTCAACCTGCAATGCAACCCACCTAACAAGTTCTCTCATCATGCCCCCATAGAAAAATGCCAAAAGAAATTATCTCAAGTCACAAAGCACGATACTGAAGGCAGAAGGTAACGTCCAAATTGGAACAATACAAGAAAAATCTTGACCATGACTATACGGTTTATGAACATTTAACAAGCAGGAAGAAAAGATTAAAGATGCAACAACAAAAAAACTATATATGGTTCCCCACGAAGCATGACTACTGCACTGTAAATTACCTCTCCATTAACCTCTATTTACCCTTCGACATAACATAACCACTTATTACAGTCTGATGACACCTGCATCGTTGGTGACTGGTAGTATCTTCCTCACCGGCCAGAGCAGAGAGAGAGCAGAGCAAAACAGAGCATGTGGACATGATGCTACACCTCGACGCGGCAGTATGTGGCAGTCTGGAACCTGAGCCCGTTAGCTCCAACCACGCCGTTTCCGCCGCTTTTGATGAAGAAGGCCGGGCACGTGACGAAGATGTGGTAGTGTCCAGAAGTCCACGAGCCAACCTTCCACCGTACACGGCCGTCGATCTTGACCTCCATGATGAGGTACCCGTTGGCGACGTCCTTTCCGAGGGCATCGGCGAGGTAGGGCGCGAAGGGCACGTTGGGGCCGGAGAGGACGGGGGACCAGACGTCGACGTCGCCGTGGCCCTGGTACACCGGCGGCAGCGAGGCGGCGAGCGTGACCTGCTGGTACTTGTAGGAGGCGTAGACGTCGAGGCGGTCGTAGTAGACGCCGACGCGGCTGTTGGGGTTGCGGGAGGCGATGGTCACCTGCAGCGCGGTGGAGAGCACGCCGGCGGCGGAGGTGCCGTTGGCGAGGTCCAGCTGCCGGAGCGCCGCGTCCTGGAGGTAGAAGCGCGGGTGCGTCGGGCGGAGCACGAGGTAGACGATGAGGGCGACGATGCCCACGAGGACGGCGAGGACGAAGAGGATGCAGAGCAGGCGACGGCAACCCTGCATGACATCTTCGTCGCCATGGTTGCCGCAGTCCTTGCCCTTGCCCATGTCTCTCGGAGCTGGCTGGCTGGCTGGCTGGTTGGTTGGGTTTGGAGTTCTTTGCTTGCTTGCTTGCTTGCTGAGTTGTTGGTTCTCACTTCCCAGTGGGTTGTTGGAAGCCTAGAGGAGGATGAGCTGGGCGTGTGTCCTTGAGGAAGTGAGTGGTAGATTTTATTATCGGTCGACGATTTTTAAATGATCATGTTGAAATCATGGAGGTGAGGCAGAAAGCTCCATGTCGACGGACGGCTCTTTCGCTTTGCGCGGAGTGTGTCTGGTCTGGTTTGGCTCACAGATACTATACTACTAGTATATTATTGATGGAGCTATATAGAGCCTTTTTCCTTTTTTTTTCTTCTTTCATTTACTATTTGGCATGTAATTCTACAACTATAGGTTGCAATCAGCTCACCAGCGGGCCAGGGGAGGGGACACATAAGTATTTCACACGAAAGAAACCGATCGTCGCGCGCAATAATCAAGAGTAGATCATGAACTGTACTCCACATGTGGGGTTTGACCTTGGAACGCTAACTGCGCGATCTTGCAAGTATACTTTTGTACCATGACAGAAATGAAACCTGTTAAAGATGTCTTAGCAGGTTCGGTACGGTTAGCAGTGTGATTTTTCCAGTGGACCGGCGTTGCTCAAACTGAAATGAAGACAAAAGACGAAGAGTTGTCACGATGCTGAAAAACTACAATCCGTTCCCAAGCTACTGTTTTGTCTTACACAGAAACTGGAGTCAAATGAGTTCAAACTTTTTGACGAAAGCACTACTCCGGCAAAAACACGATGATTGATGTTGCCACGAGCCCACGAGCTACTGGAATCATATACCAATACATCATCATTGGCATGTACCGTATCATATCATAAATTTGTAGGTCACCCCACATGCCACATGGGGGAAGATGATTAATTGAGCCATAGGAATGTTACGGACTGTTCCGGTCCGGGGATGCATTGAATTCATGTGAATCGAATTTAATTTAATTTAGTACAGTATAGCTGAGTAAAAGTTACTAATAAATAAAACAAATATAAAAAGGACGTGAACGTGACGAGACTTCCGTTCCGGGAAGAGCAGTAGAGGAGCAGGGAGAAACGTGAACGCGTGACGCCCCGGCTCGTCCTCAAACAGGTCGCGTAAGCCCCCGCTCCTCTTGTTGGCCCGCACGCAGACACGGGTGGACCCACCTGCCAGACGGAAGATCGACGGACGATTCGACACGAAACGAGGACTGGTCATGGGATGGGACCACGAAGGAAACCTGCATCGATCAGTTGCCGCTGATCAGAGAGTAGGACCATGGACACATGTTGCAGCGGTGATTATTATCAGTGAGGCAGCCATGTAAATGTCGCTGGAAAAGTCTCAGTCGACGAGCCTGTCCATCGGTCCCTCCGATCTCCCGTGAGGTCTTTTACACCCGCTCACACACAGTAATTTCACCATCTCTACTGAGGAAAGTGACTGCTCGGGTTACCACGGAATCCTTTGAACGTTGATTGGGTTGATTAGGCACCAACGTATGGAACATTTATTTGCTCGTGGTACCGACCGGGTCAGTGATTCGTCGTTGTTGTCGGTCGTCTCCGGCAATCTCTCCCTTCTCCCCTCGTTAGCCTAGAATCTGATTCGACTTCACCTAAAGCCCACACATTTATACCAGTTTTACAGGTTGTAAACTACATTATTCACCACTTCGTACTCGTCATCAAACCGTTAGCTACAAGGTTTGCGAACAAACTCGCCTCACAGATGAAAACTCCAGTTGAGCCAGCGAACCCGGCGACCGACCAGCTGGGGTCGAAGACTGACGGGCAGTATGGTGCTACTACCAAAAAGGCGCAAACAAGACCAGAAATCGATCACATTTCTTGGGAAGAAAAATAAATGTCCAAGCCTGGATGGGCAGATGAAAAGAAAAGGAGAAAGGTGAAGGTGACGAGCCAGAGACAGGGACATGTTCTGTTGCTATGCGCAGAGGCATGGAAAAGGATGAAAATGACCCCCGCTTTCACAGCGGCCCGTCGGTCTCCAGCTCCAACGATCGGAATGAAAACGACGGCGAGTTGCTCTGATCCAACCAGCGCGTCTTCTTCCTCTGTTCTGTGCCTCTGTGCCCTCGCAAACCCACACCACGCGCAACACGCCGTAACCGAACTTCCCCGCCTCTACTGCTGTATTACTACCAACATGTTTACTGAGTAGCAGAATCAAACAAAGTGACTCTAACCACCATAATGGTCCCAGGTCGTCGTCGGTGTGGATAGTCAAACCTAAAGTTTCAGAAAAGCCCTAATTCCATGGCTCGTAAGTATTCAAACCTTAAGTTTAAGAAAAGCAAGAGATGATATATATTCTTTATTACAAAAAAATGAGGTCCAAGGATATAAATAAGCTATTTCAGCAAGCAGATAAGATCATCATCTCCAGAACAGCCCTGGGCCATTCCTCACCAACCCCTGCAAATCTAATATCATCCCTCCCCTTCCTATACCCACTCAGGACGGCGAAAACCTCCCTTGGCCGTCGTTCCTTCACAAAAGTCACAATCCGAGACGCCAAAACCGTCTAAACTAGTGTTAAAGACCCTTCTGGAGCCCACGTCTTCTTCAATCCCCTTCACAATAGACCTTCTACCTACTATGAAAAGCGATACAGCAATTTGGCTCCTCCGTATCAGCCACCATGGTTTGGTTACTCACCACCTTGGCCGCATTTCCCCTATCCTGTCTCTTGTAAGCGGGATCATGCGGAGCAAACCATCCAGAACAAAAAAGAGCCACTGGCAAAGCATGATGATGACCTAGCTTACAAAATAATGTGCTAGCATATAAGCATACAGAAACACGGATGCAGTGTGCACTGCAGACAACGGAAAGGCCCAGGTACGGAATATTTGTTGTACAGGCCTAGTTCTTTTAAGGAACATGGAGAAACATAAGCAGGGCAGCCACATAAATTCTCAACATGGCTGGGCCACATTCCCTAACTGAGAATCATAAACCAGGGTGTATCAATTTGGAATGTCAGCTGTCTTAACAGAAATTATTGAAGGTTGTTATGTAATGCCAAAACACACGCTTTACAGAATTTCTACCAAAAACATACAAGAATGGCCAGGATGTCTCTGATTTCTATTCAATCATGCAAGAATGAACAGTAAAGAAGACAGATGACAAAATCAAAGGACCCTGATTTTATGGCAAAACAAAGAGAACTGAATTTCGTAAGAAAACATGTCACATAGAAAGCATAGGCTCCCAATTATCACAAAAGAAATCGACAAAATAGATCAGTGTCTCAATGGCGCTAAATAACACTTGTATGATGGTATCCCAATTTACTACATCGAAAAAGATTTTCCTCCATAACTCAGTTCCATGAAGTGAAACAATAACAGTATCCCTTAGGTAATGAACTATTAAGTTCTAACAATATACGAGTAATTATCTCATTATTAAAAAAAATGATGTATTCATTGACAAAAATGATTTTCCTATTAGTGGCGGTTATCTACTGCAGATTAAATTCCAGTGATCCATGCAACACGACGCAGAGATCAATAGGACATAAACAAACATTATGAGGGCAAAGTCAGGGATCCATCTTGCAGTAACTAGAGCTTGTTTTCCTTCAGGCCTCATATAGCGAGCATAAAAAACCCTTATGGGCAATCAACTAGAGCCTTTTTTTTTCCTTGAGGCCCCAGATGGCAGAGATACCAAGCATAAAAGCTAACGTGCACAATCAACTAATCTGTTTTCCTTAAGGGCCCACATAGCAAGCAAAAAAAACCATGCACAATCATTCTTGCCATAAATTACCACAATGATTCATGTTGAAGCCATGACGGATACACAGGTCATATTCGCACTGAGCATAAATCACTCCAGGCTTTCCTCACTCGGTATTCTACGACAGCCAGGTGAAACCATAGATACCCAGCAATTACTCATGGAATCAGTGTCGAGCCACTTCTTATAGTGCCACAGTTAGCTTCTTGTACCTATGGAATAAGCTCTCTCCGCTCAGCAACCAGAGTAAGTCAGCAAACACGATATGATGATCCTGATAAGAGCAAATAATTAGTTAACACCATATATCACTGGTAAGGGAGTAAAAATTGTGTATATACATTACTTTTGCATTACAACTATGAGTAACCTGGGGTAGCCAGTCTACAATAGTGTCAGACATTGTATAATTAGTTAACACCATATATCACTGGTAAGGGAGTAAAAATTGTGTATATACATTACTTTTGCATTACAACTATGAGTAACCTGGGGTAGCCAGTCTACAATAGTGTCAGACATTGTGTGTTATATACAAAATAACAAAAGAAGTCTGAGTAATCTGGACCCGTGTGCAAGCATAGACTACAGTCTTGATACCAGACTACAGCAATAACATAGTAAACAACAAATGACAAGCACTAAGGGCTGTTTGGTACAGGCAAAACACAAAAAAGAAAATAGAGTAGAAGATAATTCTCCACCAAAAAAAAAAAAACAATCAAGGCAAAAGAAAAGGAAGGTACCTAGGATCTCAATGTAGCACCCAACAATAAATTTATGGACACATAAGGAGCGTCAAACATATGTTACAAATAAAGCAGTACAAAAATGGAATCAGTAGTTTACACGTATCCTATATGATAAAAACAGACATGTAGATATGTTCTGCATTTCTATGATCAGTGAGATTTAACACTGACTCCAGTTAAAACATTAAAACATATGAAGGCATCGCTGGTTTGGACAACTAACAAGATCTGAAGGCCGCCATGGTGTGCAGACAAATTGCTATAGCAAAACGATAACATTTTGCATGTGAACTTCAGAAATTGAATCAATTATTAAAGTTACAATTGATTCATAATTGCTAGTTCTCTGCTACCATTTCCATGTTTCATGTAAAATTGTAATGTTCATGAAACTAGGATGCAAAGGCAATTCTTTCTTAACCAGATTTTAGCATCAATATAAAACCAAGATCCATTTCACACTGTAACTAAGGACTTGTGCATCCATCTCCTTGAGCATGTCAAATGAGATAGAATAGAGCTACTAACATATAAGATGCAAACAGTAGGATATCCAAACATGCCATACTCTATGAAATTGATTCATGGAGTTGGTTTTGTCTTGTGGGTGACCAAGGAGGTAAGGCATCTAATTCTTTAGGACATAAATGCTGATTATTTATTTGATTTATGTACATATGACTTGTCACTGTAAGGCACTATAAACAAGTTAGCAAAGATTCACACACAATATGACAAAATTTTAACATGAAACAATTTCTCAAAGCAAGTATCTACATCAACTGATCTATTACAAAACAGTGTCCGTCAAAAACTACCTTCACAACGTCATTGTTCCATGCAAACTTTGAATTTCCAAACTAAAGGTTTTGCCGTTATACAACCACGAACAAACCTATATTTGAAACATCAACAGAATTATCACAACTTTTAACTGTTCGCTAGTTTGTCCACACAGCTAAGAACTCATCACCTTAACCTAAAATGCATGCACATCTTGCACTGGGAGCAAAGGTTCGAAACCCAACATCAAGGCCTATCAACCGGTAACTAAAACCTTACCTTCCAAAATATAGCCTATTCGTCTGGACCTTGGTTTATTCTTGTAAATTTTATAGATACTAAATAAGAAGGAAGGGATGTGATAGTGGGCAGACTAAGTTAAAGTTAAAATTAAAACTCTACAAAAGTGCTCGGACACCGCTATTATCAATTCATATGGACTGTTTGAAGAGTGGTCTGCCTACGCATATCAGCCATGATCCCGCCTATCATCTATTCGCCACTTAGCCAACCTAATCAACAATTAGGCGCTAAGCGCCAAACCATACCAAACCTAGTGTTCTGCCTATCACGTAACGAAATCAGGTAGGCGCTACAAAACCCTATACGCACACAAACAAATAAGACAAACCCTGACTGCATTGTATTGATCTTCTGTGTTCACGTGACTATGCATGGGTAACGGAATAGAAAGAAATTAATACAATCCTAGGTTTTGCCAGGTTCAGTGCTGATCAAGAAAGGAGAGTAGTGAAACCAGGGTAGTGAAATACCTATTCCTATTCAACTCTTTAAAATCTTTACTTTTCTATTTACGTATCACATTCACACCGCACTACCGTTACATTCCAAAATATCAATTCCTCCTTGCTTTCACATGTATGGACAAGTAGCGTGCACGAACAGGACATGAATGAAACACAAATCCTAGGCCCCTGAAACCGAAATCTAGGTGACACATTTTACACAATTGGAAACCTCCACATTAGAATCACAGTATTCCAGCACAATGGTACCACTATAATTGACAATAAACTTACCCACCTTGATTCCGTAACTAAGGATAAGGTGTAGAAACAAATGGAAGGACAGTAAAATCAGCAGCACTAACCTTCACAACACAACATCGCACCGCCTTGCCGGCCCACTAAATGATGCCTCCGTGGAGTTCTTCCCACGGAAAACTACCGGCACACGATCGCACATAACCCGCATCACCCTGCGGCGCGTGCGCCAGCCCCCACGGTCGAACACTGCCACAGCCGCAAGCCTGACCTCGACCTCCGCCGTGCCCCCGCTCCCGCTCTTCAGCGCAGCCGCATCATCAGGCCCAACGTAGGCATCCTCAACAGCGACACGGAAGGCGAGCGTGGTGGTGTTGCCGGGGCCCTGCGAGAAGGGTGGAAGCGAGGCGACAGCGAGGGGGGACGAGGGGGTGATGGAGACAGAAGCGAGCGGGGAGAAATATGTGACGGAGAGCTTCGAGTTGGGGTTGGATGCGAGCAGCGCGGCGTCGAAGGAGGCGGAGAGGGTGGAGTTGGTCGGGGCGTACACAACGCGGGAGAGGTTGAGCGAGGTGAGGGAGAAGGCCGGCGTGCGCGGGCGGAGGAGGAGCCAGACGATGAAGGTGGCGGCGCCGAGGAGGAGGAACCCGCCGACGACGAGCGCGAGGAGGCGGCGCAGGCAGGTGGGCGGCGGCGGGTGGGCCGGGTAGTGGTGGTGCGGCGGCGGGTACGGGTGGTGGTACGCGTGCGGGGGCGGGGGCTGGTGGTGCGGCGGCGGAGCAGGGTACGGGTACGCGACGCCGAAGGCCGCCGCGGAGGCCGCGCCGTTGCCGGCGGCGGGGGGCGGCGCGGCGGCGTAGTAGGCGGCGCCGTTGGGGGTGGGGGTCGGGTTGGCGGGGTACCCCATGGCAGGGGCCGGAGGCGGCGGCGATTTCCGGTCGGGGTGGTCCGGCGGTTGCGCGGAGGAGGACGAGGAGGGCTGCATGCTGGATGCAGCGGCGGCGACAGCCGCGGCGGCGGTGGGGGCAGCGGCGCTGGTGAGTGAGATCAGGTGGTGGCGTTTGCGCGTAGATTGCTTTTCGTTTGCTCGTTTGGTGAGAGAGAGAGGGGCAGGCAGGGGGAGGTGGATGGCGATGGTGATTTGGGATCTAACGGAGTCCGTGGCACGTTGAGACGGCGCGTGCGATTGCGCGTCGGTTCCAACTGACAGCGTCTAGGCAAAGATTCGGGGGCACGGGTGCAGAGATTTTTGTTTCCTACTGTATTTTTTTTTTCATTCCGTCCTTACTTAGGATTTAGGAACATTCTCGTTGGAAGGGGCGGAAGGATTAGGAGTGAATGACAGTGATGGTGAAGTGGTGATGAGGTGTCGAATGATCTACTAGGTTGAACCAGTTGGTCATACAGAGTCAAAGTTGAACGGAAAGACTGTGGTACACATTAGACCCTGGTTTTTTCTCTCCTCTTTTTTTTCATTGGTGAAATGTAACCTTGTTCAGACGAGTGTAAGAATTACGTTCCTTCCGTAAGAGACCACCGGTCCACCGCGTCACAATCACAGGTGGTAATTTCTGTAGGGCTAAATGGGTGGTTGAGTTAGGTAATCCGTTACGAATCAATGGCATAAGTTTTTTTTTTCAAGGGAATGGCACAAGTTGCTAAGCGAAGAAATGAGGCATAAACATTTCAATGGTGAAGCCGGAAATTGATCAGGAGAGACATATTTATCGTCTCGTCTCCACTTCTCAGCCATGCTATTACTGTGCCTACGCGGAGCACACCTCCTGATCCGTTGTCACTACTCACTAGTTATCGACAGACAAAAAGGATCAAGCGAAAAAAAAAAGCGCGATTTCTGCTTTATTCTTCTGGTAGGAACGCAATTCACTAGAAAAGAAGGAAAGCACTCTATCTCCTTTTCATCACCGCACACATCAGGCTCTCCATACGAATAATTTTATAGCAACAGATAGTTCTGTACCGGTGATTTGGTGAAGTGTACTCCACTGCACCAGACAGATAAAATGAAGAAATTGGACAACAGTGAGAGCCTTCCTGCTGTTTTCCCAAGTCATTGTTTTAAGGAATTAGAGCTGCTGCTGTTCTGAACACCACGTGATCTCTGAACACCACAATTCAGTTTATGAAACACCATTGAGAAAGGAACAAGATTATAAGACTGATGTCAGGAACATCTTTTCGGCTGTTAGCTTGCTGTGTCAGCCACCCACATGGTGACAAGAAAATTAGGTGTATATATGCTTCGTGGGAAAAGAAAATTTGGTAGTACTAGCGTTCTGCTGAGTAACGTTTGTCAACAGGGAATAGTGCAAGAACTTCTTTTTTTTTTTTGAACTAGTGCAAGAACTATTAGTTGCTTCGACGTCAATCCTGGTGTCGGACGTTTCCTTTAATTGTGCTGTAGAACTTCCTGGTTTTTGGCTGTACTCGTGCTGTGCCTCTTTGTACTCAACGCTTTTGCTCTGCCCATTGCTGTCCTTCGAAGAACTGCCCCAAAAGTTGGTCCACCGCCTCCGGGCTGTACCGGACGTACTTCTGCGGGTTCTTGCCGTTCTCAACGAGATTTCTGCAAGTCATTAGGATAATATAGTCATGAACTATCACAATGAAATATAATATGCATCAAATTAATTGAATAGAATTTCATGTTTTAGTGAAGCAGTGGAACTATGGTTTAGTAAGAAGAGGATTGAAGTAACATACCCAAAGCGCTTAATAAAGGATCGGTAGGCTGGCAACAGGACCTCGGCTACAGCCAGCCTCAAAGATTCTCTCAATTCTTGATCAGGTACAATCCATTGTGACTGCTTCGCATGAAGCTCTTCAAATTGCATATTGAAAGATTTAAACCTTCCAAGGCAAAAAAGTAAGTTTTTGAGACTCCTGAGTTCTGTTATTTCACCAAGCAGTTAAAAAACGAGATGAGTATTCACCGTTCTTTGATCGTAGCTCTTGAAACTCCACTGCTGCTAAGGTCACCAGTGCTGCCAGCACCTTGAACTGAAAGTGTCTGAAGAATCTAAAATAACAGAAGCAGAGTAGGCATAACCAAGAGTTATTCTTTATGTACAATAATGTAAATGCAACATCAGAGACATGTTAACTATGCCTTGTCAGACAAAGAAAGTCTAAAAAATGCCTAGGAAAACTAAATCCCCCATAGCTCAGTGTCACCACAAGTTTTACTTATAAAACTAGGTTGGATTAAAATGGCATTATATCAAAAATTTATCAACACTAGAGGCATTTAGAGGAAATTCTATAAAATTATAGTCATTCATGCATGGAGATTGGAGAGTAGGACTGTCACCAACAGTTCAAGCAAACCGGCCACCGAACCATTTGTCCTGTCTGAACTACAGATGAAAACCTAGTTTAATGACTGTACAAGTTTCAGCACATGGTTTGAGAGATGGTTTTCCTGAAACCGGGTTGTACCCCAGATGGAGAGCACTATACACTATTATGACAGCTTTCAACAGCTAAGCACCCCCATATCACATTCAGATAACTGTAGTGCTGGAAGAAATATAAAGCTAGGAGTCTGATGGGCAAATGGATCCAATAAGAAGATAAAACAATCTACACGTCTAACATCATACAGTCAAAGAAACAGAAACATAGTATGCCCAAAAATTGATAATTTTAGTCTCTTGATCGACAAACCTTTGCCCAAGCAACACGTTTATACTGGTTCGCGTTTTGCTGCACTATCCTACGATGCCTCTGAATCCAGTCATCACCAAGTATATCTTTTGCTTCTGATCTGAGGCAGCATAATAGATCATTGAATGAACCGGTTACCAGAAAACTTTCGAACGCAGAACCTAAAAATAAACTGAACATACCTGCGAACTGATCTAACCATATAGTGGATGTTGTTCATAAGAAATAAGTAAGTCAATGCCGGATCCTTATACTGTTTAGATTTTCCATCCAAGTTATTCTGCAGAGCTTGCATTATCCTCGTGGTAACAACGGCAAGTTGAGATTCTGCATCACTACTATTGTCAAATTCCTGAAACAGTAGCTTCAATGTCGACTGATAGCTGTCCAAGTGAGAATAGAATTTGTCAGGTATGCTACTTCAGAAATGATAGCAGGGAGGCTATGCATATTCAGCATCGCCTGATGAGAAAATGAACAAACCAATATAGAAGTATAAAACAACCAGTATATAAACCAAAGACATTCCAGAATCCAAAAGGTGAAATGGGCACATGTCACCCCAAGTTGTTCAGAAAGGCAAGATCAATAGATGGTGTCTATAACTTTGGACAGGCACTATGGCTTTAGACAAAAGAACTTAGTGATCTTAATCCTATATAATCATTCATAAACTTAGTGCTATTATACATTTTAAGTCGGTCATAATCATAGCAACGAAATCCTTTCTAATTCCTCTAGAAACTATGGTCTTATTTATACTTCTCCTAAATTATAATCCCCAACTGCTGTAATCAGCAATTATATATGTCCATGAATTTAACAGACCATTTTGAAGAAAGAGGAATACTTACTCGAATAGGAATTTAACATAATTTATCACATAGCTAGTCAATGGGTGGACAGTTCCATCATGAACAATAGTTTTCGAAGCATCTTTTTCAACGGCCTCCTCGAAATCTGTAAATGTTTCCTGTGCAGTCTGTGCCAAGCGCTTTGTTAAGCCTAGCGCAGCTTCTCGCATCTCAGAGCAAGGTTTTCCTTCAAATATGATCTCAATCTGATAAAAAAGTTGCAAATCTGCATTAACCTTTTTGTAATCATCTATGTTAAAGGTGAAAATCATAACATAACGTTGCACAAGCAAACTCTGGAAGCAGGAAAATGAGAACATTTGTGAGACAACCTCAATATTAACATATTAAGTCCACAATACCTCTGATTGAAGTTCACGCATTACTTCATACATGTCTAGCAGTACAAAAAGCTTTTCAGGAGACCTTTTGCTCCTTGCGACAGCATCTCCAAAGCTGAGAAGAGTCACAACACTATTTGCTGTCAGTTCAGCAAAACAGTGGCCCTTGTTAAAGTTGACACCATCAAAAACCTGATCACAGATTTGTCTTTCTCCTGCTAGTAGTAATTTGACCTGTTTGAAAAGATATTAATATTGTTAGCTTGATGCTGAAATGAATATACACAATATGGCCTATTTTCAGAAAGATCCTCACCGCAATCCGCATAAAATGTATCCAGTTTCCAATTTTGGCCTCCAATGCTTCCCACTGCATTTTTTGTACATCATCTTTACTAAGTCTTTCCACTCCTAGCTTACGGAGGCTCACTTCTAGTGCTGAAGCACGAGAATCTCTGAAAGAACAGGGGAAATAAGCTCGAATTATATTTAAAAATCATGTTTAAAAGCTATAGTGCTTTACGGAAACAGAAATTGATACAGTATATAGCAGGAAAAAAGCCTGTAACATACTAAAAACATATTTCAAAATTCAAACCTACCTGTAGATTTTATAGCAAGACTGCTGATTTCCAGCCTGAACCAACTGCTGAGCTATGTCATTCATGAGAGGCAATACTCTTGGAGGAATTAGTGTTGGGGTCCTGTATATGGCAGTCTCCAAGCCTTTGGATGGATGTTCAGAGCGGCCAGCACCATCATTTTCATTGTCACCTTTAGTTGGCCGCAGAGACTTGGGGAGACAATCAAACAGGCGATCAGGCTCGATAGGTTTGCTGGGAAAAAAAGGTAAAGTAGCACAACTTGAAACATCAATCGGAACAACATAATTTCAACTTTTTTTGGCAGATATAGTGGCAAAAAGGTGAACACTATAACAGTTCAGGAATGGGCGTTTAACAAGAATTGATAATCCTATTACCTATAATTACTCATCAGCTGCTTAAATTCCTCTTCAATCTTCAGAGTCGACTTAGACAAAAGATTGTTGACATGATTCAGAACTCCTTCACTGCTTTTGAAGTTCTTATTTGAGGAAAAGAAGCGAACAATGCCTTTCAGCACATCCACGGCTTCTAGGTAGCTCTCCAAATCCTCGTGGGGACCCCTCAGTATTGTTGCCTCAGCCTATAAAGCCCAAAAATATAATTCACACAAATTAAGTGACACTGCAAAAAAATTGGGGTTTGGACATGAAGCTTGACTAACAAAAGGCCAATCAACAGAAATTTGCAGAATGTTCAGTCAACTGTAAATACAGCATTGCAAGATTATCCAAACATATCATTCTCTTCAGTCCAAGCGCTACAATTATCTTCTAAGGAACTGAACCTTATATGGTAGCAATATCCTTGGCCCTAGGAAATCTCCAGACATGTTTCGACGACCTTGAACTTAATTAACCGCGCACATATAAAAAATAACCATGGACATAATCAAGCTCAACCATTATCACACCTGACGTTTGACAATTTCACAATAAATCAGAACAAGTGCCCGGCGTTTTCATTGAATCCAAACCATGCCGCGATAAGCCCCTAATTCAGGTAACAAATATTCAGCATTTTGACAGAGGATGAGCGGACGCACCCGACGGGCAAGGTCAAACTGGGAGAGAATGCTGTCGGCGGCCTTGATCGTCCGGTCAATGTTCTCGTGCGCCGTCCGGATCGCGTGCGTCCTCACCTGCAACCCACCAATGCAATCAGAAGACGTCCCCCACCTCATTTCAAATTTGGCAGGATGAACAAAGGTGGTTGGAGTTAAAATCGGGAGAAGGCAGGCGGAGGCTGGACCTGGGTGGGGCGCATGGCGGCCTCGAGCGCGGAGAGGCGGTGGTCGAAGGTGCCGAGGATGGCGACCATGCCGTCCGTGTTCCCCTGGCTCCTCCGCAGGGAGTCCCGCAGCATCGACGCACGCCGCGACAGCGCGTCCATCGTCTGCGGTAGCGCCGACACCGCCATCCCTCCTCACGGGTGGCAGATCGAGCGCGAGCCCTCTCTCCGCGCGAGGCGGACCCCGGGGAGATCTCGACGCGGGAAGGAGAATGCGGCGGGGGCGAGCAGGGAGGCTCGGCAGGTGAGTCGGCACGCTCTTCTAGAATCTCCCGGAAGGGCGGGATCACGAAGGGAAGGAGTAATTCGGCGGTTGCGGTGGTCGGCGGTTGCGGTGGTCGGTGTCGCCGTGGAGGAAGGGGAGGAGAGGGAGAGGGAGGAAGGAAAGAATTGTTTCGAACGCCCTGCGCGAGATTCGTGTGGGCGTGATGACCGTTGACCTCACGGACGGCTCGGATCGGACGTGGATCGTCACTGCTCGCTCGGACGTGCGGTCGTGCACATGGATCGTCAGGACTCGGTTTCGCGACACGTGTCGCGGTAGGGAGGGCCGGACGGAGAAGTAGTGAACTGATGATCGAATCGGTTGCAGTTGCAGAAGGGGAACAGACGGTTCCTGTCGCCCTGTGTGCATGGAGTTGTAGGGGTTGAGTTATCGACGATCACACAATATAGAGAATGAAAATTAAAAGTAACAAGAATAGAGGAGATGAAATTTTTTATTGAATAATTCTAGTAAATTATAAAGGGGTGTTTTCTTAATTATTTATAAAGGAAAAATCTTACTTTTTGTTGGATCCTAATTCAATAACAAGTTTACATGAGCCAGAAAGCCTTCTTCTAGAAGATGGGTGACCCAACAAGCATTTTACAACAGTAAGGAGGCGTAGTAGACCGGTCCACCACGAGTTTTTGGTGTACGTTTGCAAGTTGCACACTCATGAATCGAAAAATTATCATTACGTACAGCAAGTTCGAATGAAGCATCGCCTGAACTGGATTGAATTGATGCTGACAAAGAAACTAGGAGCAGCCCTAAAGTCGTGATTATCGTCTCTAGCTTGCAGGAAAGAGCAAAAGTGCAGCTGATGATCTGAAAACTTGCTAGCTATAGTGTTTAATTCGTTATCGTGATGAGTAAGCACCGTCTCGATCTTAAGCTCCAAAAGGTCTCACCTGGGTTACCTGTCAAGTTTTACTTGGTACCATCTGTAACTTTTGTTTGCGTCCCCTGAAAATTTGCAGAAAGTCTCCTTTTATTATTAGTTCCGTCTCAAACAAGGCAGCAGCGAGCTCACGGTTGCACGAGCCAAAACATGCCAACAAGGATCGAACAGCTGGAACTAAAAAAAAATTTGGAAAGTCTTACGTGTTCACGATGGACCCTTGACATTTGTTCATGTTCTTGACGTCACTATTTGTTCATGGCGAGAGCGCGGAATACACAACTCGTCGTACTTCCTTCCACTCGGCACTGAAATGGTTTGCCACAACTTAAGCAAAGATAGCAATAGGTTTTTGCGTAAGGCCAAACGCTGGGAAACAAATATCCCATACTAAATACGGTGATATAATCAAAAGGGGTTCCATAACCAAACGCACACTAACTTTAGGAAGTCGTCAAAGTTATCTAGCCAAGTTGCAGCAAACCGTGCCTTGCAAATCAACCTTTCGGTGATCAGCAAAAGGTTTCTTAATTAATTAATTATCAGGAGCAACCACAAAATGGTACAGTATTATCCATTCATCAGACGGGGGCTTTGCACTGCTGTCTCTGTGTCCAGGTTAATTTGCAGCTCGACGCGACGGATTTAAAACAATGCGATAGCGAAGTGCGGGTTGGATGAACCACAGCCACAGAAATGAGCATAGACTATTCTACCTGAGTGTGATTAGTTGCACACAATAATGTAGCTCAACCTATCTATGCACAAGAGGTGTTTTATTTTGTTTATGATTAAACTATAAGCAATCTATCGGCGGACATAAACGTTTGTTCTACTTGATTATGTTAAACCATCTTGAATTTATCAACTAATTGATACGCACCTCTTTTATAGAACTCTATATTTTCAGTGTCACTAGAATCAGAGTGCAACCTCGAAATGCCGAAACGGTCTTTTTTTTTTTTTTTGCTCTACTTAGCTTGCACACGTTTTCAAAAAATGGTGTGTGGATTCATTCAGGCTCAAAATGGTGCACTTATGCAGGCTCCTAAGGCTAAGACATGTAGCAATAACATTTTTATATCTCATTATGTAGTAAAATCATCTTGTGCATGATTATAAGTAGGGTACTTAGTTGGCAAAAAAGGAAGGTAATTAAGTTTATGAAGGGATTGCATGGTTATCATCCTAGGCGTAAATCAAATCAAGACACAACGACAGTAAAGGATCATACCAAAACTTTTTCACGTCAACACTAATTTCTTTTAAATAAAGAAAAAATCCCTTTCACCAAGTAAATGGAACTATCCTAACCTTTTTTATGTGGCCGATGTTAAAGGACCTTTTTTACTATTGACAGTCCACTTACAATCGACAAGGCGCAGATATTCCTTGGGTGCACCTGCGCCACTTTTTCCGTCAGTGGCCCATCCCCCCTTGCAAGTTGCAAAGCTCGGCGAATTAAGCTAGCAGCCACGAAATGAGCACAGCTCAAATTTTCTTTTCCCACTGCTACGACTATCCCCCAAAACGAGAGGCCAGGAACGGCCGCCAAATATCTTTCCGCCGAACCGAAACCATCGCCTGGCAAAATAAATCGCACGTAAAAATATCTGGAATTCATCACCCGCCGAGCAAAATATCTCTGAAACCAAACACCCCGCCGCGCAGTGCAGCACGCGCGCGGTGCGTAGAGAATACTTGTTGCTTGGCCATTTTCCACCCCACGCCTTTCGTTTCTTCCCCGCCGCTCCGCGGGTTTGGTTTGGTCTGGTCTGGTCTGGTTCGCCTTCTTCATGATCTCCCCGCCCGGCAGCTGACGTGGCGCCCACAGCGGGAAAAAAATATTCCAGATATTTTTCCCACCCCTCGCTGCTGGCCCCTTCCGCTCCTCCTCGCCCTCCAATCGAAGTACGAATGTCTCCCGACGCCGAAGCCGCCGCCACGACCGCCGCCGCCGCCGGTGGTGGAGGCGGTGGAGATGGAGACGGGCAGACCTCCGGCGCGTCGCCGTCGCCGTCCCCTGCGGCGGCGGCAGCGGCGGCCGCGGGCCGGGCGGCGGTACGGTGGGACCAGATCCTCCCGCGCCGCTCCCTCCGCGTCCTCCTCGTCGAGCACGACGACTCCACCCGCCAGGTCGTCACCGCCCTCCTCCGCAAGTGCGGCTACCGCGGTGAGCTTATCCCTCCCTCCCTGCAGCTAGTACCCTCGGACTGCCTTCTCCGGGCTTTCATGATTACCGAGTAGAAATCGGGGTTTGATTTTGTTTCCCTTTCTCTCGGAGGTGCCAGTGGCGGCTGTGGCGGACGGGATGAAGGCGTGGCAGGTGATGCGGGAGCGCGCCTACGCATTCGACCTCGTGCTCACGGAGGTCGCCATGCCCACGCTCTCCGGCATCCAGCTGCTTGCAAGGATCGTCGCTGCCCACGAGTGCAAGAACATCCCCGTCGTCAGTAAGCCCTCGATCAACTCTTATTATGCTTGCTGTGAATCGAGTTGAGCTTGGGAAACTGGATTAGGTTTCGCTAAGTTGCAGTCACTTTAAGCAAGGAGCTTCGTGCCACGCCTTTATGCTTACGCTGTTCGTTTCTGCATGGATTGTTTATATCGTCTGCACATGTGTTTGCTAAAACGATATGATTCTTGCCGACTTTAAATGGATCTGGCCTCGTGGTGTATTGTCGTGTCGGTTATTCTGGATTAATGTCTTTAGTGTGACTGAACCAGTAGTTTTGGATTCCATTTCTGTTATTTCTTGAGTAACCATTGTCGGTAGCCAATTATTGATTGTTTCCTTAAAAAGAAAAAGAAACCTATTGAAGATTAAATTGACGGTTCGTTATAATTGGTACAGAACGTGTTAGACTGTTAGGCAGTGGTTGGAATATGAGATTCGTGGTAGTATGTTTGCAGCGTTTGTTGGTTATTACTATAATTCTGTTTTGTACAATTTGATGTGAAATACTACCTCCGGCTGAAAATTGTTGATGATTCTTATTTCAAATTTGCACCAAGCATCATGTCCTAACGTCAACAAATTTTTTTTTTGGAGGGGTTATGTGATTAAAGGTGGAACTTTAGATGTCATATTATGAATAAATCACATAGCTTGACCGGGAAATTGCACCATTTCATGGCTTGCTGCTCAATAGAAATTCATATATCCATGTCCTGAATGTTTCAAAAAAAGAGAATATGAGATGCTGCAAGTCATGGAAATCAAATTGATAAATGTTTGAACTCCAATGTTCTGAAAAGCCATAAGATCTAAGGGGACAATCATGTTACCATTCTGTGCTTTCTTTAATGATCCTTGATGTATGCTAAATTTTGATGTTTCAATAAGAAAAATGACGCCTTATCGGATGTGATCAACTTGTTAATGGAAGACTGCAAACACTTCGTTAGTTTGCTTATGGAAATGCAAATGGAATTGCAACAGTTTTCCTGACGTGACAAATACATGAGCAACTGATCGGGCTAGTGGAGTGATGGACCTATACACACACATATAAGGGTGGTGGGCACTTGTACTTCATGGGTAGCATTGATTTAGAACGCTTATGGATTCTATTTTGGGTTTTATGGTATTTCATGGTTTTGCATTTTTTGGCTATTGCAGTGATGTCGTCTCAAGATTCTATTGGCACGGTGCTCAAGTGCATGCAGAAAGGCGCCGTGGATTTCCTTGTGAAACCAGTGAGGAAGAATGAGTTGCGTAACTTATGGCAACATGTATGGAGGCGACATGCAGTAAGATCAACTTTCTTTTTTCATTTATGCTTCTTCAAATGCATTCTTCAGTTTGTCTTGGCTAACCTGTTTGTAGTTTGTCTTAACGATTTACTTTGAACTGCTATCTACAGTACCAAAGTTGTGTTATAGATATGCAGCAATTTAATTTATCTATCTATCATCTTGTGGGATATTGGTGATGTGATCATTAAAGCTTTCTGCAATTATCATTTATGTATTTTAATACTGAAGTTGAGTTTAATGCAGATGAATTGCCAAACAAATGCATCGGAGAATAATGCAGCCAGCAACCATATTAGTGCCAATGCTGGTAATGGGTCAAGGACTGGAGAAAACAGTGATGAGGAAAGTGATGCTCAAGTGAGTATCTGATCTTGCTTGTGGCTTTGCACAGTTGCACCTTGTAGACCTGGTACTGAACATGCTTTTGGAGAAAAATAATAATGTTGTGAAATTTAAAACAATAAGATGATACTAAAATGTTTTAAGCAAAATATTTGGAGACAAGTGTCTATGTGTATTTCTTACTGATTACTGAAGTGATTTAGTTTCATCATTATTGAAACCTTTTATATTTCACTTGGTGCGCTTATGCAGTTCTGATGTATTCTTTAGATTCATATTGAATTTTTTGTTTACTTACATTGTGGAGGGTGTTTTACCTTTCAGAGCTTCGGTAGCAAAAGAGAGCCTGAAATTCAGAGTGTTGAGAAGCTTCCTGAGAATCTTACTAATGAAAGAGCAGGCTCATCCAGAAAAAGTAAAGTACAGAGCGAGTGTCATGGTGAAGTAAATACAAAAACACATGTGCCAAAGGGTACTGAAGGTAAGGGATTTGGACATGGCTACTTGATTCCCATGTGGTTTATCGGTGAGATAGTTGTCTACTTTGCTGTGCACACCTGATAGGTGGTTGTGATTTCATCTTCTGTAGATGCTCCAGCTGGAAGTGCATGCAACACTAGTAAAGTGCAAGCATTTTCAGTTGAGAGGAATGCACGTTCCAAAGGCCTTAATGGCATTACTTCTGCAAAGGTTGCGGAGCAAATAATGGATAATGCATTGAGGATTGCTGATGCAAGTTCACGTCGTGCTAGCAATCTTGGCAAAGATATGGCTATGACACAACCAACAACTGATAGAAAGTGCAAATCAGTAGTACTGGAAAATAATGGTATTATTCAAAACACCCTTGGAGAAAGCACGAAGCATACTGAAGTCGCTCATGCTGAATCTTGCCCCTCCCAGTTCAAGGGTGTTAATGGTTATACAAATCAATGGCTCAGGGAAAAGGATATCTTTAATCATTCAAATTCCTCTGCCTTTTCAAGGTACTTTGTGTTGATGAGTTTTAATATTTATTCCAAATAAGTTCCAATGTCAAATTTCAGTTGTGTATTTTGGTTTAAAAACATGTTATTGAATGGTTTTCTT
Organism: Eleusine indica; assembly: GCA_030378355.1. Taxonomy (NCBI): domain Eukaryota; kingdom Viridiplantae; phylum Streptophyta; class Magnoliopsida; order Poales; family Poaceae; genus Eleusine; species Eleusine indica. Next base: position 42,368,639 of record CM059501.1, on the reverse strand, counting down.
TCAATACCCATTTGTATTGTTACAAGGTTACATGGTTTAGTAGTGTAGGCCCATATGCTGATTTTAATAATTTTTCAAACATTGCGCATGACTCTGACTAGTGTTATTTGCTTGCTTGCTTGTTCTTCAATATGACACAGATATGGTAATAAAAGGATAGAACCATCAGCTCAGCAACAGTTATTCCCTTCTCTCTGCATCAGTCGTCAGGATCGTAGTTATGACAAGGCCCCACTTGTCCAACCCAATGAGATATTGCCTCCCTGTGGACATAATACAGATGAGAGTGCAATGCAAATACGGATTCCTTTGGACAGTAGCACAGATGGTGCTGCCATCATGTGTTCGAGTAGTGCAAGGGAAGACGCTGGGACAAGCAGTTCCTCCCACAGAAAGGACAGTATGAGCCATCCTTCATATGGGTTTATACCTCTTCCAATTCCTGTTGGTGCTACAATGCCATATCATTACAATGCCATTCTGCAACCTTTATACTATACACAGGCTCCTCTTATGCATAGTGATTCAGCTGGTATCAACAAGGCAGCATTTCAGCACTCCTCTGGTCAATTAAATCCAAATCAAAATAATGGTAAAGCATCTCAGATTCATGAGCTGAGACAGTTAGAAGAAGATCAGCAGTTGCATCATTCAAGGCAAATTGTCTGGGAATCAGGAGAGCCAGTTGACTTGGCAAGAGTTCATGTGGAGCATGTTAACCAGAGCACAAGCTGCAGTCAGGATATCCGTAAAGGAAGTGGGTGCACCGGTAGCGCTGAAAATGATATCAATACAAATATGGTAGTTGCCCTAGAAAGTGGCAATGAAAGTGGTGTCCAAAACTGTGGTTACAATGGATTGGATAGTGACCGGTCTCATCGTGATGCTGCTCTGATTAAATTTCGCATGAAAAGAAAGGATAGATGCTTCGAGAAAAAGGTATTTTCATTGACCACTGTTTTTATCTGTAAATAGTGAATAACCAATATAACTGGATTGTTCTTAGGATACTTACCTTACATATCTTTCTTCTTTCACTTGTACAGGTTAGATATCATAGCAGGAAGAAGCTTGCAGAACAAAGACCAAGAGTTAAGGGGCAGTTTGTGAGCCAAAAGCTGAAATCAGCTACAACAACAGACGCAGAAACTGACTAGTGACTGTTATTTCATAACTGTACTTTTGATTCATCCCTTAACAGGTGAGGGTAATTGAAGAGGCTGGCGACAGTTTTCCTTCCGTGGTTAGCCTTATTGTACAAGTGAACTGTTTTGTCTGTTATTTATTGGCATAGTTGCCATATTTTGTAGAGTACACCAAACTGACAAATGATCAGAAAAATGAAATCAGTGAAGAATACTCAGATTTTCTGTATCTACTTAAAAATGTTTGTGGAATGAGAAAGCAGTCTGTACAGCTTATTCAGCTATTCTGTTACCACCACAGTAGTAACTTGTTATTGACAACCAAACATTGTGACAACTTATTGGAACAGCCTTAACAGTCAGGCCTTGCTCCCCAGTGGAGAGTCAAGCTATTTTTCTTGCTTATAATTATCTCGAGAAGACTTACTCGGTTACTCCTCTATGCTTCACGGTTATCCCTTGGTTAGTCGAGCATTGTGCTTTGTCTGTAACTAAGCTGAACTAGAAGCAAGCAGGCACATGCCTCTCTTTTCTCACCTGACACGAGTGAAGTTGCTAACTTGAAGTTTTCGATCGTCCAGAAGCATATATCCTTTGCCTGGCCTGCACTCTGGAAAGCATCATTGCATCGACTTTGTCGTGGAAATCTCTATTGACTATGCTCGCTGGTTAAGTACCTTCTTTTCATCAATACTTTCTACGCTTAAAGTTCCATGCACATGAAAGATAATTAAGCCGATGATTTCTCGAGAGTAATCTGTGAGGACTGAAGGAGGAATCGGCAATTCCTTGCTGCCAATTTCGGGGCATCTCCCTTTACAGCCAGCATTTGCATTGCATGTCACCCTATCAGCTCAGTTCAGAGAGATTCTGCTGGAGCTTGCACCTCAAGTTTGGCACATTTTTGGCGCGCTTTTGCCCCCTCCTGTTTATAAACAGGGCGGTCCACAAGCTCGTAGGAATCTCACCTGCACACTCGAACACACGCAAGCGCATGAGAGCAGCTCTGTGCCCGGGCAGCGGCAATGGCGGAGAGAAGAGTAGCAGGGCCGGCGGCCGTGCTGGCCGTGTCATTGATGATGCTGTGCTTCCCGGCAATCGTCGCCGGTGATCAGGGCCAGGCGGCGGCGGGTGGAGGGCCGGACACGAACGTGCTCTGCATCAGCAAGTGCGAGACGTGCCCTACGATATGCTCATCGTCGCCGCCGTCGATCATTCCCCTGACCGCGCCGCCGCCACCGTCGGAGCCAGCGTCCTCGCCGCCGCCGCCGTACCTGGAGCTGGTCCTGCCGCCGCCGCCGACGGACGAGTTCGACCTGCTGCCTCCGCCAACACCGCCGGCGCCGACGACGACGTCGAGCCCGCCGCAGTCCACGTGCCCGCCCCCGCCTTCTCCGTCGGAGCCGCCTCCGTCACTATCACCGCCGCCAACAACGAAGAGCACCAGTGACAGCAACGGCCACGGCGGTGGGTCTTCGTCGTCGTCGCCACCGCCGTCGCCCCCGTCGGCGTCACACTTCTCGTCGCCGCCGTCCCCGCCGTCGTCGTCCAACCCGTACTACTACCTCTACCTCTCCGGCGGCGCCAAGACACGTGGCGGCGTGTGGAGCGCTTGCACGGCGCTCGTCCTCGCGGCGATCCTTCCTCTTGTCACCCTTTTCAAGTGACATGACATGATCTCTGCATGTGTTCAACAGGCCAGTATTAAGATTAGACCATACATCACGCGTTTTTCTCGCTCTATATGTTTTGGGCTTTTGGCATCCGGTTCGAAGGTGATGAACCTTTGCAGTGTAAGGTGCAGGTAGCTGTTAATTACTACCACGTGTACAATTTGTTGATTGTGCAACGTTGATGTATGCATTTCATAATTAAAATGTAAAGTGAACTCTAATGATATGACCCTGTGCGTGCTCTGTTACCGGCCTCGGCGTGGCATGTTCCTGGTTCCATGATCATTGCTTGTGCCGTCTTTTTTTTTTATTGGCTGTTTTCATGGTACTAATCTGGCCATAGTTCAGTTCAATGCTGAAGTGCTAAATGCAAGTTCATTTTGGGAGTCAAAGTTGGCCCAATTCAGGCTGAAATCAGAAGCCTATGGAGGAAGCAAAAGCTTCCTAATAAGCCCAGTTGCTAACTCATTTCGGCCTCCTCTCAATCGCTAGAATTTGTTTTTTAAATCCTACATTTTCAAAAAAAATTAATAATCCTACAAACATTCTGCAAAATGATATTATTCGTAAAACCAACTATTCATGTACGACGAGGCATGTGGTCGGTCGCTCCATCCATTCTCCACCACGGATGATCACATGACCCTTAGCATGTGGTTGTGCGGTTTGCTCCTTCCAATCGTCACCCTTTTTCAAGTGACATGATCTCTGCATGTGTTCAGCAGGCCAGTACTAAGACTAGACCATGCATCACGCGTTTTTCTCTCTATATATGTTTTGGCATCCGATTCGAAGGTGATGAACCTTTGCAGTTTGTCAGATAGCTTTTAATAATTACTTTTGTACAATTTGTTGATTGTGCAACGTTGATGTATGAATTTCATAATTAAAATGTAAAGTGAACTCTAATGACTAATGATAATGTTGTGTGCTTTGTTCAACATATATGGATTAAAATAAGTAAAAAAATATGACTGCCATCGTAATGCTATCAATTTTTAGCAGTCCATAGTATATATAAGAAGCTGCAGGAGAGACCAATATAAAACAGACCCTGCAACACCTTGAACAATAATGTAACATACCATTATTATTTCTATGGTCTCATACTCTTACACACGCAACTGCACCTCTAGGTATCCAATTTGTGTGACAATGTGCAAGAATTTATGAAAATACCATCAGTAGGATATTGCTTTTTTTTAAGACAGAAGTCAAGAAAAATAGTTTAACAGGAAGTGCACAGAGTTTTCCTGGATAGTTTTGAACCAAAAATCTAATTGTTGCACATAAGGAAATAGTTTCTAGTTCAAAATTATGACAATTGCATACGACGGCTTTATGGCAGAGCAATCCAAACTTGTTCTAAATCTTGAAATAGAAGTCAAAGAACAATCACAACTAAAAACTTCATAACATTACAAATAGGTTACCCCGCATGCAAGTGCCTCATGTTAATAAAAATATCTAGGCATCACATCTACTAAAACACATATAGTGAATTGAAATGCCCGTGGAGCACGTAGAATAATGCAAGCAACACTACTTTGTGAAAATTTATTGCAAAACTAGAAAACAAAATATACCAAAATCAAGCGAAGGCCATGCATGTACCACGATGAACAATAGGCAATTAGAAAGCTCTACAAAAAATTTATCCATGCAACATTTAACGAGTGAATAATTTGTTCAATCTAAAATAATTTGGTGTGTACGATTAATCCAGTCATGTAAATAATTTGGCAAGTACTGTTACATGAGCATGAATACTATCAATTTATAGGAGAGCATGATTAGAACAAACTATCACTGGATAATTGATGAAGATTTTGCCCACAGTTAGAGACCATGCTGAAAGTTTAAATAATTGATGTGATTTTGTAGTCAAGTGTTGACGGTAGTTAAATATCAATTTCGACCATCAATATAGCCATAAATAAGGGAAGACTTAGCATTTCATACACGCATGTTAGTTAGGATCAATAAGATTCCACTTGTCATTGGAGAAATAAGTGCATGCATGAAGTTGATACAAAAGAAGTGGAAAAATAGAGCAAGATCCATGAAAACACCCTTCCGACCAGTAGGGTGATGACAATTGAACATCACACAGATCAAATACGTGGCTACATGAGATTCTTCGACAGAACACCGCCTCAATATTAAAGATGACCCACCTATCATCCACCTTGAGAAAGCATAACCCGATGGGAGCCAGAACCAGGTCGGGCGACCGGGCCTCCCTTGGTCGGCCGACTGGGTCCTGAACCCATTTCATGCAGGCCTCCGCGTGGTGCTTCCTCGAGGGTTACTCTACGTTGGTGCATGGTAGTTCTGTAGCGACCAAGCCCAGTAACCAATCTTTGGACCCTATAAATAGAAGAAGAGAGCTCCACTATACACACACACATGCACACACACACACACACACACACACACACACACACACACACACACATACTAGAATAGTCATTTTCCTCTTTTATTTAGTAGTTCCAAGTTATAGTGGAGGTTTAGTCTAGGTTAAGCCTTACTCAAGTCTTTAAATCATAGGAGTTTGATAATGGCTCTTGTATCTTTTATCATATCTATCTATTTATGACTTTTCTCTATTTCATTTTTATAGTTCTTTTATATAGTTATGTTTATGATATGTATTCCTTGTTTGGTTATATATCATATTCATGTCATAGGACTTTAGTTGTGCTTTCATAATGATATAGACTTGCTATCTTATTATTATGAATTACATATTTTTTTACTATAGTTTAAATATTATAATGCTAGTTGTATTTTAGTTTAGTTGTTGTGCCTCAACATGAGTTTGATATCCAATTAGGTTTAGCGAAGTTCTAGTGTTTGATCAATACTAGAATTCTACTTAAATATATAAGCATGATGCTTAGATGGCTAGTTAGTATCAATCACCTCGTAATCCACGGTCTGCAGTACATGGTGATAACCCTATCTAGCCATTGACTCCTCCACGTTTGGTTGTGATGTGTGTTCAAGACGGAGTTACCTTGTGTATGTCGGTTATGAATCCGTACACAAAGTGTTGTGTGCATTAGACTATCTAATATAGACTTGCTTGTAATTGTTTAACTATACAACTAATTAATAGGACAACACTAGAGATACAACTTAGGTCTCCTAACTAAAACCCACTAGTAACTTAGGTTCTTTTTATTTATTCAGTGAATGATGTTCTGTGTGTCATATTACCCCTATCATTATCATATTTACCCCTATATAGATCTTGATTTATTTATCAATCTTATGTCCATATCATGCCTATTAAATACTCTATTCTTATTATGCATTCCTATGGTAGAATTATAAATGACAGCCATTGAAGCAATCCGATGGTGAAAATACTACAACGTATTTTCCATGCACTTATGAATTTTAGTTTATTGATAAGACGTACACCATTGAATTATTTCTAGCGCCGTTGCTAGAGATGATCTAATCGATGTGATTTAGTAATGTCAACATCGAGGGAAAGATCTGCATATATATCCTTGTGTGTGTAAGTGATGGTAGCCGGACGCACATGGAGAGGTTGAAAGCAAATGGAGCAGATGTTGTGAGGATCGCCTGCACGACGCTTATCACTGCAGTCCATACATGCAGTGCGAGCACATACCATTTGTGTTAGGCCCGTATAGGCAATATATATGTGGATGAAGGTGCAATATGATAAGTAAGGTAGTGAAACGACAACGGACTCATAAAGTAGAGCATTATATTTTGGTGGAGGCGTTTTAGATGTGCACAAAGAGGGCATCATTATTTCATTTTAAGAGTAACGTGTGGTCTCTTTGACTATCATAACAATCAACCGATGACCATGTTTAAATGGAAAATAGGAGAGCGTGAGGATAAAAATAAAGGTTTGCATGGCTGTTAGCTCCTCAGTTTTATGAAGATGAGAATACAATATTTGTTAGTGAGGCACGAGGCATATTGACGTTGGGAGAGAAGGTGTAATATATGGTGGTGAATGCAAACATCAATTGTATGATTAGATAAAATCAAACGGTTGTGGTTCAATTAATAAAGAGGTAATTTCACAAAATCATAACTATTTGGTTCCTTGTTGCAAAGAACCACAACTTTTAAAACCAGTTTCACAAAACCAAAGTATTTGCGTTGTTTATTGCACAAAACCACAACTTTTACTTCTGGTTCCATATGTCAGCCTCTGTTGGCACTATGCACTTCTACAGAGGCTGAAATGTGAGACCGGAACTAAAAGTTATGGTTTTGTGTAACAGATGGCGTAAATACTTGTGGTTTTGTGAAATTGGTTTTAAAAGTTGTGGTTCTTTGCAACGAGCGACCAAATAGTTGTGGTTTTGTGAAATTAACTTATTAATAAAAGAATTAAATAGCTTAAATAATACAGGTGATGTGGCTCAATGAGGTTGCAGAGAAATAGTAATCAATGACAAGTAGTGGGTTACATCTTCTAAAGCTGCACATTGTTTCATAAAAAAGAATAATAATAACAAGTACACTGGAGAATCAGCCCCATTTTCAAGCGCTCAACCATCAGTGGGCGCGTCACTCAAAAATAATCTAAACTATTCTAAGCAGATGCCTGAAGCGACCTGATGAGCAGTTCTTACGATTGTGAGCGCCCTGCAAGGCACCAAAGTGCACACTCGTTGGTAACTGCTTGCAGCAGAGAGTTGATGTTTGGCTGCAGGAAACAATGGTTAAAGGTAGATCCCAGAATAAGTCCAAGTAAATGGGTACTATTACTGAAACATCCGAAATTTGAATTCATGAAACGACTCATGTCTATATAGTTAGAAGTTGTTCCAATTACATATGTTCATAACAAGAAGCCTTTTATATTAATCATTTAGCTTTCTCTGTGGTTATTATAAAATTGCCAATTGTCCCTCTAGTTTAAAAGGGCAGGAGAAAAGACACATATTTCAATTCATTCCTTTAGAGTGAAACACTCAATATACACACAATAACCACATCTGACAGAAATGGAAAGGATAGGAAAGAGACCGTCGGAGATGGTGATCTTCAATTAAAAAAAAAACAGAGGAATATAAAAACATATACTGAAAGATAACACTACTACAATCTGTTCCAACGATTCAATCTGATCAAGACATGAATAAAACAAAAAATAGCATTACATGGCAAGTTAATTACACTTTCTACAATCTGTATCAATCTAAATTTACTGGAAAATTAAATATAAAAAACAATTGTAAATCATCTATAATTTATAAACTCTTATAGAAGCCAAGTCACAAGTCCTATCAGTTAAGAAGGCAAACCCTTTTGTTCCCTGTCATGCAAACCATAAGCCATCCCCTTGGAGGTGCAGTGATGCCTAAATTCGTTAAGGACAATTAGCAATTCTTATGGTAATGCAAAACCATCTTCCATGCATTCAGCTCTTGTCTCCTGCATTAGCTGCTGCAGGAGGGAAGGGTTACTGGTTACTATGGCATCAACGTTCTGATACAACATCTTCCTCATGGAGTTGCTATCGTCAACAGTCCACGCAAAGACTTTTCTCTCATGTCTGTTTGAAAGCCAAGAGCATAAGTTCAGTAGGTACTGAGTAGTGCAAATTGCAAATAGCCAACAGAGACAGAAGCCTAAGTGGTTAATTATGTGCACTTGCCTGTGCATGACTTTCATGACTTTCTCATGGATCAAAGGATGATATATACCAGCAACTTTAGCCCCATTGATCCTCACAAGCTCAGTTCTTCTACCAGTGGACATGTCCACCATAACAATGTAGCCAACCTACAATGGTGAGTCAATTGTTTGAAATATACACCAGAAAGGTCATGTGCGCAGATGAGAAATGGACTTTCATAAAATTTACCACAACATCTTTGGATAGCTTGATTATATCTCTTCCTAAGTCATCACTTTTCGCCCAGACAAGACAATTTTTGCAGTTTGTGTTCCTAATCTGCAAAAAATGCAAATGAATGAATAGTACTGAATTACCATAAGTGTTGCCATGTTACTGCAAAATCTGTAAGGGCAGGTCCAGCTAGAAATCTTCATTTTCAAAAGCAACATGTGATCAAGTATAATACTAGTTTGTACACTACTACACTCAGAGCACTTGGCCTCTAACCCTTTATTTCAATTCATGCACAACAATTTCAAATGAAAAAAAAAAACACAAGAGAATCAATGATACCATAGAGATATGGCATGTAAAAACAAGAAACCAAAAATATCATATAGAGAAATAGATTATGCTCTTTGATGCACCTCATTAGGGAAAATAAAGCATGGCATCCATGGAAACTTACAAGAGACAAGACGTCCTCAGCTAAATTTTTCTCAAATGAAGGGGGGCCAACTTTCACATCCAGAATCACCTGCCTTACCGATTGTGATATCATCTATAGGAGGCAAAACAGTTAATTTCATGTGATATAAGCTAAATCATAATTATGTCCAACAACTACAACAAAGCCAATAACAACAAAGCTAAGTCATAATTATATGTCCAATAAAAACAATTGATTACAAGATTTCAACGTACCACACAAGTCACTTGAAGCTTAAATAAATAAAAGAATAACCTGTCAATACATCCCAAAGTTTCTAAATCTTAAACCAGTTTGATCAATGCTTACCGCCAAAGCATCTTCTGCTTTATGAACTTCCTCATTTGGAACCCTTTTGGACAGCTGAAACCTTGTACCTAGTGCTTTTATCTACAAAAAAGCTAAAAGATCATTCCATTAGTGCCCTAGCTTCAGAATCAGTGTATGATTATGTAATGTATTTGAAAATAGGAGTGAAACAAAACAAACTATTTATTAACCATGCGCTCTGATTGTCATGTCCAGTGTGGTCAATAGTTAACTCCTATAAGAGTTTGAATTGGTTTCCTAGTTAAGTTTGGAAAGTTAAGAGTTTGAGTTAATTGTTGGGGTTGGCTCCTATATGAAGGCCACAGCAAAGATTGGGAATTAAGAAAGATGAGAGTAATCTGGTATCAGTCTATTTTATAATTCTCAGCCACAAAATTATATTATCCCAGTGTACTTCTATCCTGTTCATGACAATTTGGCATAAGCTTAGCTTGGTTTTGATCTATGGCTTATGCGACCAATCTACACAAGTAGACCACGGCACAGAAGACGTATTTTGACATGCAACTCAGATAGTTAACATATTGACTTGACTCTTTGCTTCCACCAAGAGAGGAGCACGTAAATTTGGCTGCAATGATGCCGTCACGTAAGGAGCTGAATGACAAGGCGGTTCTTGTGTGACGCAGGAACAACAACCTCAGATCGGATTGCAGCCAACTCATTGCACCACCACGCAGGACCCAGTGCCAGGCTCGTTATGTAGAGTAGCCATGCTGCCCCTCACTCAAGTGGTCAAGGGCGTCTATCATGGCATGGTTGGAGGTGACAGAGCCTCTGGATCTCTGGTGGCGCAAGGTGTAACACAGGCGGCAATGCCACCATTCCTTTGTCAAGCAGGTCAGGTGAACATGCCCTGGTGGCACAAGGAGAGAGGCAGAACGATGTGTTCTGCTGCTCAAGGGATTTTCATGGAAGCAGGTGGAACAGGGACTCTCATGCATTCGGGTTGCTCCAATAAATCTGGTACTTTCTACTATTCACGCATGGAGATAAGGCAAGCAAATTCGTACATGCTATTTTCAAGCACATATTTGTTTCCTTTTGGAAATAACAAGACATGCATGTTTCTTGGAAATCACTTTGGAGATATTTCCGTGGGAGCTGGAGATCAATTTTACCACGAATCACGGAATTTTGTACCTGTCTGCCAGTTGTGTGCATGGGTTATGGACTGATGGTGAAATTAGATGGGCCTCTATTCTGTGTTAGGATTCATCTTTTCGAGTTTTTGGTTGGGGTCTGCTATAACTAAAGATGGAAGAAGAACATAGCACAGCAGGCTGATTCTCAGTATATATAGTGGGAAATAAGATAACAAGACAAGATGAAAAAGGCTTCCTGTTTATTTGTGCTGTGTGCACTGCGTGCATGTCAAGTTAGTGATTGCATGTGGACTGTAACCATGACTTTCAGCACAGCTCCAGGATGAGTTGTCTCTGAAGGAGGGGGAAGACTCAAGAGTTGGATTCCTATTAGAGTTTGAGTCAGTTTCGTAGTTAAGTTTGTAAGTCAGAAGATTAAGTTAGATGCGATTGTTAGGGTAGGCTCCTATATAATGGAGGCCATAGCAAGGATTGAGAATTAAGCAAGATGCAATTAATCTAGTATCCCAATCTTCTCTAAATCGCAATCCCCTACTTCTATTATCTCCGTCTACTTTCACCTGTTTGTGACACCAATCGACAATTTTAGAGTTTGTATTGAGCACACCAGAAGACACCAATTTAAGAATATGATAATAAGATTAGGAAAAATAAATGACTCACCTCAACCGAGCTCCAGTGCCCAACTTTTGCAGTCAAATTACCAGACATTCTTTGCAGATCCCTGCCTGTGTCAACTCTGAATTAGGTCCCAAGCATGTTGTTTGAAACTTGAAAGGAAAAAAAAAGCATCCATGAGGACTTCCACTTTGTCACAATTTGTTCAGTACCATTTCCTGAATAGTGCTTGTGGAAGGCTCAATTATATTAAACCCAAGAAATTTGAAGGAGAAAAAAGGATATGCCCTTGATGAAAGCTCCCACACATTGTGACATCTGGGGAACAGAGTTCCTAGGCAACCTAGAAATTGAAACCATAACTCAAAATAGTACTTTTTGGAAGTTGTGTCCATTCTACATCTAACAATACAACAGCAGATTAGCAGAATATCATAGTCCTGACCCTTCTGCTCTATGAGTACAGGTGGTAAGAATACTTAGGACTGCAATCAAATCCTTCTACAATCCATTCCAAAAACTGAGGTGTGCATTATTCAAGAAAAAAAAAGACATAATATTTGGTACTTTGTAGAAGCAGAGAAACTAGTTCACCTATTTAATAACATAAATGACAACATATCAATAAATAACGGAAGTCTAGTATATCAATTACTCAAGAATGGTGATACCATACAATTAATTGGCTTCTTACAACTTGGGTGTGGACAAATCATCAAATGTGATATAAAGAACATTCATTGGTCAAGAAATTTAGTAGGGCATTTTCCATTAAGTTACTGGGTTCAAATCAGGCATATTTACGGTTTATATAGTTGTTGTTGTTGAGCTATAAAGCCGCCCTAGCCCCTTCTCAATCACTTAAGCTTTTGGGTTGGACTGGTTAGGTGCACTGCTTCATGATATCAGAGCCAGGAGGTCTCGAGTTCAAACCCCGGTTCCCGCATTCCTTGCGCCACCCATTTCCCACGCTGCGCCCCAGCGGCAGCCGTCTGCGCCCACGTGGGCTGCGCGTGCGGGGGGGGGGGGGGGGGGGGGGGGGGGGGAGGGGGGGGGTTGAGCTATAAAGCCGCCCTAGCCCCTTCTCAATCGCTTAAGCTTTTGGGTTGGACTGGTTAGGTGCACTGCTTCAGTTGTACCATATTAGTTTTACAGTTTTATTATGTAATGATATTCACAATAAGCAGGTAGTATATGGATATTGACAGAACATATACTGACTCATCATGTGTTCTATTTTATCATTGCCATTGTTTGTAGATTATTTACATGAAATAAATAAGTCATTGAGAATACATAACCATATTCAAATTCCAGTTAATCATCTCGACACCAATAAATATGTTTTGTGGTATCCTGTAGATCAAGCGCGCAAATGACTCTTCAAGAAACCCTGGTGGAATGTTACCATCGGTGGTATAGTTTCTTTTTCCAGTTGCATTAAACTCAAACCATATCCATGTATATAATGATCACATGCTAGACAATACACATAATACACATATTGTACCAAGCAACAATATAAATGCATGATTGCAGTTCGCATTCTGTAGAAACAAAAAATTAACAACGGATGACCACCATCCCTGTCAAGCGGCGTTTCAATTACCTGTCATGAAGCGCGAAGAGCACGCCATCAGACGATCTGGAGACGTCTACCTCTATACAATCGACGCGGGAGTCCAGAGCCATCTGAAATGCCTCCATCTGAACCACAAGAACCGCCAGGAAACAAGATGTAGTCAACATATTGTCCTCAGCAAGAGAGGAGGGAGAGGAGATCCGCATGCCATCAAGAGCGGATCGATTCAGGAAGCCACAGCGACCTCACATACATACCGAGTTGGGGAACGCGTTGGTGGAGTCCCCGCCGTGCGCGCACACCATTGGCGGGTTCGCGATCCACCCACACTTGATCTCCCGCATCTGCAACGTGACAGCGACAGATCAATTAGCGGAGTTGCAGAGGAACGCATCGATTCGACTCAGTAGACGGTCCATGGACGCACCCGGTGGAACCGGCGGAGGCGGAAGTGGAAGAAAACCGGCGAGATGAGGGAGAGGACCGCGAGGAGGAGGAGCCGGAGCAGGCGGCTGGCAGGGAGGAAAAGATTGATTTTAGCGAGGATGCGGCTCACCGCCGGCTGTGCGGCGCGCTTGGCGGTGGGGAAGAGGGGGAGAGGCGGCGGCGGCCGGCGGCGGCCGAGGAGGCCTCTCATTCTCTCCGCTTTTCCCCTTCCGACGAGTGTTTGATCGTAAAAACGCTGGCAACTCCAGCCGAGAGAATAAATTTCACCCTCTCAATTTCATTTGAACGCTAATTTTTAATTTTTAGTGGTTTAAAATCATTTAGTACTCCAACCCAACTAAGTAAATTTCACCCCAATTCTTTCGCCAATAGGCCCCACCACCTCTTTCTTCTCTCGCGTGGCACCTCTCCCGTCGCTGAGTCAATCCATCGCACCTCCGCCGTGTCGCCCTTCTCGGCCGCTAGGCCTTGTTCTTGGAGCCATGTCACGCCGTCGGAGGGAGCCGTCGGAGAGAGCGGGTGAGAGGATGAAGCACCGCCACCGTCACAGGAGCCATCGGAGGCCGAAGGAAGCCCACGCTTGTTCGTGTCGCTGACTTTCCTTCCCCGCTTGCTCGCGCCACCGCTCCTCCTTCCCGCCGCCGCTTCTCCTCCACCGCTTGTGCATGCCGCTGCTACCTCTCCTCCCCTGCACGCGCCGCTTCTCTAGTGACGAGCGAGGGTGGATCTCCGGTGACGGGCGACGGCGGGCTGGTGGCGGGCCTAGCCTGTGTGATTCCATTCGCGTTGGGAGAGAAGCCAAGGAGAAGAAAGAAAATAAAAAAATAGTGGGCCCGTATTTCGGGGAAAAATAGTAGGACACTATTTTTAGATGGTTTGAGAGAAAATTTGATCGTCTTCTCAAAATAGTCATTCGGATAGGAGGGGTTGAAGTTAAATTTTTAGGTTTGGGTGACTAAAAGGAAAATTAGATGCTCATTTAATCACTTCAGAGTTACTCTTAGGATGCTAACCAATTTCGGCACATATACTGTCGATTTTTTTTTCTTTTCGAAATCCTACATTTTTCTACAACATTCCTACAAACACTCCGTTAAAAAAAAATAATATTTCAAATTCATCGTAAAACCAACTATATATGGAGCCTTCATTCATTATTCTCCAGCACGGATTGACGGATGATCACATGACCCTTGGCATGTGGTTGTGCGGCTTGCTCCTGAGCCCCATCATCCTCCTGGTCCTTGTGATGAAGAGTTCCCGCGGCTTGACGGCGCCGGGTAGGCTGCCGAGGAACGACATGAATGGCAGCTCGGCGAGCGCGTCGTAGCGCCCCAGCGTGACGGTCATGGTGGACTTGGCGCCCGGCTTGTACCGGTGCAGCTTCTCCTCCCTCGCGCTCCCCTTCACCAGCAGCAGCTTGAGGTTCCGCGACACCACCATCGCCTGCCGCTGCGCCAGGTACCCGTGCTTGGCCTCCGGCACGTCGGTGATGTCCCCGATGGCGAACACGTTCCTCATCCCTCCCACGCGCAGGTGCTCGTCGACGGCAAGCTGGCCCTTGTCGTTCACGTGGTCCTTGAGGAATGTGTCGCGCAGCCACGCCGACGCCAGCGGCCGGCTCGCGCACACGAAGTAGCAGTCGGCCTTCACCGTCTCCCCCGCGGATGTGGTGAACTCCTTGGTCTCCGGTGGGGCCGAGGCGGGGTCCACGGTCTGGTCGAGGAGGACCGTGACGCCCTTGTACCGGAGCCAGTCGAGGGCCTTCCCCGCGGCCCGCGGGCCCATGGCCTCCAGCAGCTGGGCCCCGCCGTGGACCAGCGTGACGGCCTTCTTGTCCGGGTAGGCGTAGCTGATGACGATCTCGGCGGCGAGCTCCACGCCCACGGGCCCGCCGCCGACGATCAGCACGGACTTGGCGCCGTCGATGCGGCGCCGGTCCTCGTGGAACATCTCGATCCGGTCGGGGCGTTTCGGGGGGCGGGTGCACGTTCGGCCCGTCGCGATGACGAGGAAGTCGTAGGCGACGGCGCGGCCGATGGAAGTGAGCACGACGGAGTCGTCGATGCCGGTGGCGCAGGCGGTGACCACCTTGGAGTGGGAGAGGTACTCGTCGTGCGGGATCACCGTCCGGTCCAGCGCGATCGGGTCCACCTGGGCGCGCAGGTTCGCCCACGGGATCTCGAAGTACTCCTTCCTGTACGTTAATTCGTTGTCCATCCATTGAACAATCAATCATCAAGTCGTGGCCTCACCGACTATAGAAGAAGAAGAAATTAAATTGAAGAAACAGCAACGACGTACGGGTCGATGAGCACGACGTCGGCGTGGTTCTGGAGCGTCTTGGCGAGGAGCGCGCCGGCGATGCCGCCGCCGACGATCACCACGCGGTCGCCGGTCGAACGCAGCATTGTCGGCTCCGCCATCCTCGTGTCCACTACCTCGTTGATGCAGCACGCATGTGACGGAAATCGATCGGTCCGACGCTTTTCTTTCTATTCTGTGTTGGCGGATGAGTTTGCTTGGTGCTAAATCCCCCTTGGCTCTCCCGAGTCGTTGCTTTTGTTTCTGGTGCTTGTTTGATTGTCAGCAGACCCGGCCCACCTGTCAAAGAGATATTCACCGGGAAATTTAGTTACTAAAATCGGGCGGGTTCCTAAAAATAGTACCGGCTAGCTGTTTGCTACTGGCCAGAAAACCATGATCACATTTCCAAAAAAAGAGAGAAAGAGAACAATTATACTCCCTAAGCTATTGTCCATAATCTAACCACTGATATGGTAGTGCAATTTTCTCAATGCATTTTTTTACGTGCTCTCGGCCGGCTCATGGGCCGTAGTCCAGATGCAGGCTCATTTCCTTGCGTGCTCGGCTGAAAAACGCAACGCGTCATCGTCATCCCATCCTGAATGACCAAATATATAATATCAACTTGTTCATAACCTAACATAATACACAAGCTCATATCCTCATGTCACATTGTCACATTGTTCAACACTCAACATATACAAGAAAAGGCATTTTTTTGGGGCTCGCAGGGCACCTGCGGTTAGGAAAGTGCCCCTGCATCCGCACCCGATAAGCATAAGCAATGGTTTTAGTGTCATTTATTTGTTTCTTGAATATAGATTGTCGTTCTATCAAGAGGGATGTAATATGTTTTTCTGATAATGTGAAAGTGCTCAAAATCCAGAAAGAAACGTTTTGAGAGAGCTAAATCCCAGCCCTGAGTGTGTAGCAGTGCTTCAACCAATCAGAACGGTTGTGCAAACCAGGCATACCAGTTTAGTAGAGTTTCTAGGTCTAGTTCTGGTTTAGTGAGTATTTGGCCTTGGTAAATTATTGGGTAGTTAGGTTTAGTTGTTTAGTAGCCTTGTGGGTAGTTTGTGGTGTCTTTTGACAAGTTTGGTTGGGTGGCTTGTCCCCAACCGGTCAGATCGGTGTGTCACACCAGTCAGACTGGTCTAAGTCTGACAGTCTCAACGGCTAGTTTCTGGATTCGTGTTTAAATAGTTTGATAAGGACATCACACCTATGGATACACACAACACTACTCCAACTAAGATGAAAGTTCATGCGCATCACCTGAATTTACCGATGAACTCGTTTCTAATGATTTCTTTATATGATTTTGAGAACATATGCCTATCTAATAAATTAATTATTTTTAAGAACCATGGAGATGATGATGAGATAGCTAGAGGGGTTATTGGAGGCGCCATGGGCTAGAAGGGACGTCCAACCCAACATGAAGGCCCAAATAATATCAATCTAGAGTCTGATCGAAGTACAGGAGTAGGTCGCATTAAAACAGACGCCCATAATACATACGAACTCAGATTAGGATGTTCTATATATGCCTGAAAAGATAATAAAAGGACCTTTCCAGCCCAATCAGTCACATATCAAAATTCGTCCCGAGCCGTCAGCAATCGCTGAAACAAGTCGACGTCCATAATGTGTCCTTGTGCTATGACAACGTAATCGACCTTTGGGCCATGTATCGAGTTAAGTCCACTTAGGGCTACGTCCAGGGGGTGGTGCAGCACCCTATGGTCCTCATATACAGCCGCCGCCTCTTCATTAGAGTTTAGGTTTTGTTTAGATTATTCTGTTAAAAATAGTTTTGCCGTTTGATTAGTTTATAAGACCCCAACTTGTGAGATCCATTATATACTTGTAAATTTAGTTGTATTCTTCTTTGTTCTTGCTTGTGTTCTTGATTTCCAGGCAAGAATAAGCCTTCTCGACGAGGTCAATCGTTCTCAAACGGTTGATAACCATAGGAGACGTTGTGCTATGATTGCGGGGTTCAGAACGTGTCGTTCGGAAGCCGGATCGATTTGTGTATCGCCTTTGTCTTAATTAAGATTATTAGAACCTTTCAGAAGATCGAAAACCTTTTTTCACATCAAGTGGTAATCATAGCTTTAGATATACCGTTAGGTTTACCCTTATCCCTGTTATTTTGTTTAGTCCTAAACTCCAGAAAATTGTCCTATAAAAATATTTGTTCGTCGTGTTTCCGATGTCCTATATCATCGTTGTACCTTGTAATTTTCAGTTTAGTTTGCTTCTCTGAATTTTAGTCCCTCGTTGTGTCGTTGTGTTCGTCGTGTCTAAGTATTGCTCTTGGTTTAGTGCTAAACGCAAGTTGGAATTGCTGGCCGCAATTTAGTTCCTGTTTTTTATGTGTACAACCATATCAAAGCATATCTGTTTTTCACAGAAGGAAAAAAAATAGATTGTTTCAGATTAGACTATATCTTATTGTGTGCGTGAGTAGTAGAAAAAAAAGAAAAGAAAAAAGTGTTTAGCATTCACGTGAGGAATTTAGAAGAAAGTTTTGTATTTCTTTAGGTCTGTTGTAGCAGCATAAGAATAATTTCCTTGCACCATAACAACCGTTAAGGTGTGCATTTGGCTGCACTAGTTGATAATTCATTTGTTTTACTGCACTTGTAGTATGACAAAAATGTTCAGGTGTTATTTTGAGTTGTAAATTTTGTAATACCTTGCTACAGTTCTATATATATAAAAAAAAGAAACAAGCAAAAGGCAGAGAGGTGCTAAAAAAGAAGAAGAAAAAGCTGCACCCAAAACAAGATCAGAAAAAGAAAGAATTACAAAAAGGAAAAGAAAAAGAATTCCGAATTGCTTGCATCCCTTGTGTACTTTCTTGAGTCATATGCTTGCTTGCTTGAACATAGATCCGTGACAAGTTTAGGTCGGCTGGTGACATAGATTAGCATGAGATTACTATTTAGTTTTGTAATTTCTGAATTGAAATTTTGCTAATCCTTGGTATCAAATATTAACAAGGCACGGATTTTTGACCCTCGCAATCGTTGGATCACACTCTCCTAGGTATTCTTTGCTTTCTATAATTAAGAACTTTGTAAGAGCTTGGTAAGATGCTTCTATTTGCTTGTTGAGAGTTTTCACTGTTTGTAGATAGTAGTGATAGAAAAATATACTCTTGTGTGTTTTCTTGTTTACTACTAACAATGACAAGTTACAACACTCATGGTGAGTCTATGACGTCTAATAAGAATGATACAAATGTTGTAGCACAACGAGTGATCAGTTATCAAATGGTGAAGGTAGAGAAAAATCGGTTAAACAACTTGTTTCAGACTCACTTTGTTGTGAAGGATCAACGTTGCTGTATCATCATTGATGGAGAGAGTATCCGCAATATTACAAGTTTGAAGTTGGTCGAGAAGCTTAGCTTGACCACACAAGCACATCCATGTCCATACTACATCCAATGGGTAAATTATTATGGTAAGATAAAGGTAGATAAAATTGCACGCATTGAATTTTTTATTGGTTCTTATAAGGATAATGCAGAATTTGATATAGTACCTATGCAATCATGTTATTTGTTATTGGATTTCTACAAATAATATCTTACACAATACCATTGTTAATAGCTACTCATTTAAATACAATGGTAGAAGGGTTACTCTTAAATCTATGACCGCTATTGAAATTTTAGAAGAGGATCAACAACGATTTGAGAGAAGAAAGAATGAACCATTTAGGATAGAATAGGTTGTTTTAAATCTTGCGACACTTTCATCAAAATCTGAATTACTAGAGGATAAACCTATTTGCTTACCTCTTGTTGCAACTAATACATTTCAGCTTCTACATAAAGAAAAGGACAATGTGAAACAAAAAGAACACATTGTAGTTTCAGGTAAGAACTTTCCCGATGTGCTGAATTATTCTAACAATCTTACTGTATTGGAACTTTGTCTTGATTTGCCTTTGCCACAAGTTGATTTACCTACTCATCCTTGTGATAAAGAGGCGTTGTGTGCCACTGCTTCACTTATACCTTTGCCACAACAAATGAATGAACTTGATGATTTTACTTATGATTTACCTACTAGTGCTGAAATTAGATATTTTATTTTAGTTTTATGTGAAAGGGATGAACAGAAATTATTGTCTTCTTTAAGTACTTTGGGTTATATTTAATTTGATATTCTTTATGATCTAAAAATCATGGAGAAGCAAATCTTTTATCAAACTAAATTATCTTTATTGACAAGAAATATTTTTCATGCTGCTAGAAACTATGATCATAGAGATTTGTTTATGGTGCATAGAGCTTATATTTGTTCGAAATTGAAACCTTCTTGTGTTGTACAACTTAATAATCAAATAGAAAACTGCATTAATAATTATCATTCCATGTCAAGTTTTTCTAGTGTTTTTAAGATCACACATTTTCTAACTTGTCATATGTAAGAGTGAGGATGATGTTCATACTGCCGCCCAATTTTTCAAAGAGATTGTTCATTTGTGTGACAGGCCTTCTATTGGAATTTCACATTGTGATAATAAATTTCATAATACATATAAACAGGAGGTGCATCCAAGTTTGGGAATAGTTCTATATTTCATTCGGATTTGAGATCACTATTGGGAGAAAGAGATGAGATCGAGTCGAGGAAGACTCTAATTCAAAAGAGGGAGAAATTGCAAGGCACAAGGGGGATATAGGACAACGGATTTCATATAGAACTATATTCCATATTTTACATTTGGTATCAATTTAGCTGGGTTGCTCACAGTACTCTGCTATTTTTTTAGAATGGATTATAATGATCTTCATGTATATGCTGAGTTTGTGCCAATGCTTTATTCAACAAGTTATCGATCTGAGTATTATGAGTGGGAGAATGATATAGTGAATTTTTATAGAATTGGTGAATTGCCATTATGCCAGTTGGTACATTTGGCAGAGAAAACCTTCTCTTTTGTTGTTTCGCTGTGGTTGTGGACAGTGAAGCGAGATCTTGGTAACAAGGGTGACAACTATTGCATTTCTTGGGTAGAGTTGAAGGAAGTATTACGACATAAATTTGATCGTGTCTATACTGCCTTGACTCGTGATGACAAATGCATGGTGAAGGCTGAACGTCTTTCTTCTTGTAAGCAACCGTATGAGCGCCTTGATGACCATAAATCAAAAGATAGTGCAAAAAACATTTATGAACAATATGCTGGTATTAGTGAGTTGAAAGAACTAGCCTTGGTTGATGAGTCAAATTTGTTACCTGAAAAGTGTGCAATACATAAGACAGAAGTTGAGTGTTCTGAAATTTATCCTCTAGGAGGGAAACAAGTTCTTAAGTCTTCTTGTGTTGATGTGGAATCACCATTTGAAGCTGACGATGATGTTGTAGATTTATCTTTGATCTCACATGAGGTGCAGATTGATGGTATACCTACTAATGGGAAAGGACAACGTTCAAATATTTTTCAATTAGAGTGCAAAGTACAAGACAAGGTATGCAGATTAATAATTGATGGCGGTAGTTTTACTAATGCTATTAGTTTAGATGTGGTGCATGCATTATCTTTGTCTATGTGGCGGCTTCCTACGCCATGTTACATGCAATGGATGAACCAAAGTGGCACGCTGAAAATTACTCACAAGACGAGAGTCAAATTTTCAGTGGGAGATTATTTGGACAGCGTGGGCTGTGTTGTGGCACCGTGAATGTATGTCATTTGTTGCTTGGGAGACCATGGCAGTTTGATCATGATGCTACTCATGGAGGTCGTTCCAACAGTTACAAATTTGTGCACAAAGGTGTGCACCATGTCCTAAAACCAATGCTTGCTAGCTCCATCAAAGCACAAATTTTTCCTATTGTAAAAAAGAAAAAACACGTAGCAGAAATTATCCCAAAGCCGAGGACAGCTTTGCTTCAAGTGGTGGAGAATGGTGTGGACATGTCTGTTGACGGTCCTTAAATGCTAAATCTGACCATCAAATCCTTGCATAGACAACTTAAAAGGAATAATCAACATAATAGTAGGGATTTATTACTAACAATTTTCACAAGTGTTGGTGATTATTTGTATGTAGGTGATTTATCCACGGAGTAAAGGGAAAACACAAGTAATTGGAGGAAGAAACACAGTTTCAGCTAATAAGAGTGTAGCACAAGGATTCACGACCCCACAAACAGGGTGAACCGACAATCCAGAGGGCCTTACCCACATAACCGATGAAGGGACCCACCTTCCAGTGCCCCAGAGAAAGCGGGGGACGAGAGGCGGCAACTTCTGTTCGACCGAACACCCTTGTTTGGCCAAGCTAGGGGTAGGCCCCCTCGTCCCCAGCTTCCACGTGCCACCCGTTACCGCCTTTCTAAGGTCAGTTGGCCCAATTAAGGCGGCAGTTACCGTCTCAGGAACCGCCTTTGGGCCCTATATAAGGAGGGGAATGCCTCCACTCTCCACACACCACAAGAAGAAGATTTAGAGCTCCACTCAAAAGGCTTTAGCACTGCCAAAGTGCTTAGAAAATAGGGAGAGAGTGAGGAAGAGTTAGGAGGAGGTCCGGGCTTGTCGGCGCCTTCTGCAGGCTTATACCTTGGCGGATGCTTTCTTTTCTTAGTAAGTATTCGTGATCTTCCTTTGATATTTAAGTTTCATTTTTAAGTAAGTTCTTTTCTTAGTTGCTTACAGGATCATTGCTCTAGTTACCTAGAGTATCATAGTCTTCTATAAGCGTGACGTCGAGACTTTGATAGTAATTAATAGTGTAAACGTGGTGTCTAGGCTAGAGGTGACCTTTGTTTGCCGCGTGCCCCACGGTTTGTAGAGGTAGTCGGTAGGTGGTGACAGCCCTATCCGGCCTTAGTAATACTCCACATTTGGGTATGTCGTAGAGCTATTGGCCGGAGTCGCCTATGGATGCAGGGGTAAGGCGGTGCCGGAAGTAAGCAGTTATAGTTTGAACTTATCTTATTTTAGGATCTTTTACCATAGAAATCCTCTCTTGAAGATTAGACACACACGTTCCCTGTGAATTCAATAACTTGGAATACTCTTAGGTGAAGTGCTACAATGATATCCGTGCGCTTGCGAATTTATCTATGATCGTAAGAACTACCAACAATGTCTGATCTAGCAACTAAGATTAGTGTTTCTAAGGTTATATCAAAGACTATTAAGGATCTGGTCTATCCTACCTCAAAGTCGAGGATGGGTTTGCTGCAAGAAGGGGAAATTGATGAGTCTGTGGGGTCTCAAACTATTTTGCCTGGCAAATCTAGATTTTTGGCCGATTATTCAAGTATTAGTGCCAGGAGCTTCCTCACAATGTCTACTATCCAACTTGGTGTATGTTGGTGGTTTCTAGATGCCCATTTTATCTACCAAAAAGGAATGTTTTGTGTCTTAATTTGGTGGTTTGGACTAACAATTAACCCCATATTTACATATATTTGTAGTTGTTCTGTTTTGGATGTAATCGTAGGAAACAGGTGTAAAACAGGGCAATTATGGATAAAGAGCTGAAGAGTAACGAAGATGGGCCAGATATGGAGCCGCGCCGATCGGCGCAGGAAAAGTTGACTAAAACATGATCCGGTCCAGGAAAGACGAAGGCCCAGCCCAGTATGAGTCAGAGTCGGTGGAAGTTGACCTAATCCCGTCGAGTATAAAAGGAAGATAATTATCAAGAGCCAGGACAAGGAGGGAGGGGGGGAGACAGCAATCACGAGAACCAGTTATTAAAACTAGGGTTCCAGGATATTGGCAGCGGAGGTTCGTCAACACCGACGAGATCCACGAGAAGGGAGGTCGCGCCGATCGGCGCAACGCTTGCGCCGATCGGCTCGTGCGCGTTCCAGCGCTATTTCTCACCCCTCTGCTATGTCTAGCGAAAGGATGAGTGAGTAGTCTCATATTCTCTTCTCTGGTGCAAGGATCTGGTCATGTAACTCTCATGCTTGTTGATACTCTCTCGATGAATTTAATCTATGTGATGAACTTTATTGCACATCTATCTATCCTTTTTATTAGTGTATCGGCCAATACACTTTTGCCCATTGCATAGTGCAAGAAACCAGTGGGGAGCTAATAGCCTCTGTAGTGACAGCCGGGGTGAACGAAACCACCATGTCTTGTAGAATATTAGAGTCATCACTTGAGTTGATAAGAATAAAATTGCATGCTAGTGAACCAATCCTAAGGAGAGAATCCTTCATCATCCTGTTAACTCTTCAATAACATTCACCTTCCACTTTCTCACCGACATCATTCACACCAACCAACCCATTGCAATTTGTTAGTAACCTTTTAATAGTATTAGTTCCGCTCGTTCCTTGTGGATTCGATAACCTTGGAATACTCTAAGGGAAAAAGAGCTATAACTGTACACCATCCTCTTGCGGTATATAAGTGGGTGCGTAGATACGACCAACAAGCCTTTTTTCTGGCGCCGTTGCCGGGGAGCAAGCTAGTTCTTTTACTTTTAATATTTTACTAACGTCTAATCCTCTCTTTTCTAGTTGTTTTCATTTTTGTGTTTTGTGTGAATTTTTAGGATGAGTACGACAGGACCTTCTCGGACACTCAGGGAACTTTCTCTACCATCTCCAGACGTGCTGGTGCCTCAACCCTCAGATGAGAAGGCCACGGCCTCCTCGTATGTGTTGAACCCCATTATCATTAGCATGGCTGAAGCAAACAAGTTCCTTGGAGCGAAAGAGGAGAACTCGTTTACTCACTTACAAGATTTGGAGGCACTTTGCCAAACATTCCATCATGAAGGAGTGCCTCGGGATCTTTATAGGTGGCTGCTTTTCCTATTCTTTTTGGAAGGAAAAGCCAAAAAGTGGGACAAGGCAGCATCTCGAGAAGCAAAAGGTAAGTGGAGTGAGTTAGTTGGAAATTTTTGTCTCCACTATTTTCCTTTGCCATAGGTGCAGAAGTTGAGAAGGGAAGTGGTGAACTTCTTACAAAAAGATGAAGAATCTCTCACGGAAGCATGGACGCGTTTTCAAACATTGTTGAAACAAGGACCTGACCTTGGCATTGATGAGAATATGTGCGCTCAGACCTTCTACATGGCCATAAACAAGGAATCGAGGATGCATTTGGACGGATCGGCCAAAGGAAGTTTTCTGAGATTGACAGCCAAGGTAGGGATCGAATTGTTAGGTAAAATTGCCGAGAATGAAGCTTTGCACAAGCATTGGGAAGAATACTTAGAACCAAATCGGCAATGCCAAGAAGTTATGAAGAAGGAAGAGTTGCCAGCTGAACAGATCTTGATGTCCAAGAGCAGGTCAATGATTACTTCGAGGCAATTTGAAGAAATAGAGCCTGTCGGACTCACCTCTGTGGGTCTAACGTGTGCGCCGATCGGCGCAGTCTCTGAGCCGATCGGTGCAGCCACGACAACAGGAGAACCGATCACCCTGACGACTCCGCCAAGTAACAAGGATTATACCAAGATAGAAACTGCGATCCTGGACAACCACCTGAAGGAATTTGAAGGGAATTTTGCTAAACCGAAGGGGGATAGAACATTGGCGAATGCTTAACCACTTGACGAATTTGAGCCGATGGACTGGATTCCCATTGACTTTTCACAAGAATTGCTTAATATGAGAAGATCCTTCAGTCCGCAAGACGCCTCCGACGTCGAAATTGGGTATAATTTCCCAAGTAATCGCCTCAAGTCGGAAGTTTTTGATCAAGAGATTATTGGAAGACTTTTAGGAAAGCTTTACAAGGATGATATAGAGCTTGATGGAACAGAGGTGAAACAAGCGAAGAGATTACTAGACAGTTGCTTTGAGTCATCCCCCTACGAAGGATTATGTGGTGTGTATGCTGTAGGTGTCACTAAAGAGGAAAAAGAAGAACCGTACATACCCTGTGAGATATCGGGGAAGAAATTTTTGAAATCCTTGTGTGACTTTGGCTCCCGTGTCAGCTTGATGACTTACGATGCATTCATGAGCATGCCTTATGGAACTCAACAACGGCTGATGGGGACTGAACTTGAGCTGATCATGGCGGATGGTAGGAAAACCAAGCCACTAGGAGTGATCAAGAATGTCAAAATTGAGATCAGCTCGATAACAATGCCGGTAGATTTCTTCGTTCTAGACAATAAAGAAACTGGGGTTGAAGATATCATTCTGGGAAGGCCATTCTTAAGATTAGTACAAGCTGTTCTGGATGTTGGGAAAGGTCAAATCACGCTACACCTGGGAGAGGAAGAAGTGCAATTTCAATTTAATGATCCGTCTCATCAAGACTCTTCTTGCTATCGAGAATTCTGCCCATAGGAAGACGAGAGGATAGGGATGGATATGGGAGACCCACTCGACCACATCATGGGTGGAACTGACAAGTATACTGCCAGCGCTGATCGGTGTGACCCTGGCGCCGATCGGCTCAATCATACTGGCAGCACCGATCGGTGTGACCCTGGCGTCGATCAGCTCAATCATACTGGCAGCGCCGATCGGCGCGACCCTTGCGCCGATCAGCTCAATCAGGAAAATCCTAATTTTGAACCTCTCGGGGAGCTGGATCCAGATGAAGCGCCAGAAGTGGAACAGAAGGAACTTCCAAAGGAGCTACGCTATGAATATCTAGGAAAGAATAGAACATATCCAGTTATTGTGAACAACGCCCTAGCGAAAGAAGAAACAGAGAGGCTTCTTGTTGTGCTCAAAAGGTATAAGAAGGCCATTGGTTACACATTGGATGATATCAAGGGAATCAGCCCTGCATTTTTCACCCACAAGATTAACTTGGAGGAGAATACTAAACCAGTGGTTGAAGGGATGCGAAGGTTGAAGGAATCAATGAAGCCAGTGGTTAAAAAGGAGATTTTGAAGCTGCTTAATACAGGTATGATCTACCCTATTGCTGATAATGAATGGGTTAGTCCAGTGCATTGTGTACCCAAGAAAGGAGGGTTGACACTATCCTCTTCCGTTCATTGATAAGATGCTTAAAAGATTAGCAAGGAATTCATACTTTTGTTATTTGGATGGATATAGTGGTTCTTTCAAATACCGGTAAGACAAGAAGATCAGCAGAAAACTACTTTTACTTGCCCTTTTGGGACATATTCATATAGAAGGATGCCATTTGGTCTTTGCAACGTGTCTGCAACATTTCAAATATGCATGAATGCAATATTCGCTGAATTCATAGAATATATTATGGAGGTATTTATGGATGACTTCTCCGTGCATGATGCTGATTTTGATAGCTGTTTGGAGAATTTGGAGAAGGTTTTGAAAAGGTGTGTTGAATGCGACTTAGTTCTTAATTGGGAGAAGTGTCACTTCATGGTAACAGAAGGGATAGTAGTTGGTCATGTCATATCTAAAAGAGGGATAGAGGTTAATAAGGCAAAGGTATCTACAGTTGAGAAATTGCCTTCCGCTACTGATCTTACAACTTTGAGGAGTTTTCTTGGACATGCCAACTTCTATCGCAGATTTGTTAAGGACTATTCGAAGATTGCTAAACCCCTGACAGAATTGTTAAAGCAAGATACAGAATTTGTTATGGACGAGGAAAGACTCTTGGCCTTCAGAAGATTAAAGGAAGCTCTATGCTCTGCACCCGTTATGCAGCCACCTGATTGGATTTTACCTTTTAAAATTATGTGTGATGCAAGTGACTATGCAGTTGGAGCTGTTCTTGGACAACGAAAGGAAGGTAAAGTGCATGCCATTTATTATGCAAGCAAAACTTTGAATGAGGCGCAAATAAATTATATAACAACTGAGAAGGAGATGCTAGCTGTTATATTTGCTTTTGAGAAGGTTAGATCCTACATTCTAAATTCTAAGGTGATCGTATATACTGATCATGCTACTATAAGATACTTGGTTTCAAAAAAGGAGTCTAAACCTCAGTTAATGTGATGGGTATTGATACTGCAAGAATTTGATTTGGAGATAAGAGATAAGAAAGGAGTAGAAAATTCTGTAGCCGATCATTTATCTCGTCTTGAATCACCATCAACTAAGCCAATAAGAGATGAAAGACGACAAGAGCAGTTGTTTGCTGCATTTGATCGTAGAGAGAACTGGATGATGGATATTATCAAAGGTTTCAAGGGACAAACTGATCTGATGAATAAAAACACAAGGAAAAGAGTTAAGAGTGAAATGAGAAAATTTATATGGGCCGACCCATACTTGTACAGGTATTACGAGGATGGAGCAATACGGAGATGTGTACCCAGAGAAGAAAGAGCAAGCATTTTAGCAAAATGTCATTCTTCGGATTATGGGGGACATTATGGCTACTTCAGAACACAGGCAAAGGTATGGGCAAGTGGATTCTATTGGCCTACCATGCATGAAGATGCAAAAAGGTATATTGCAACATGTGCTCAATGGCAACGAATAGGGAATGTTAACAGTAGGAATGCAATGCCTCTTAAGTACAATCTTCAAGTCGATATCTTTGACGTTTGGGGTACGGATTTCATGGAACCCTTTATGAATTCTCATGGTTTCGAGTATATATTGGTCGCCGTTGATTATGTCTCCAAGTGGGTCGAAGCAATGGCATGCAAGGCTAACACTACAAGAGAATCAAGGAGTATACTTCAGGAGCAGATATTTCCTAGGTACGGAGTATCGAGGATAATAATTACGGATGGAGTATCCCATTTTACAGGAGGAGAATTTGCTAGGTTTTTAACCAAATCTGGAGTTGAACATAGAAATGGAACAGTCTACCATCCCCAGACAAATGGACAAGCAAAAACTTCAAATAAGCAATTAAAGGGAATTCTGCAGAAGATTGTTACGAAGGAAGGAAAAGATTGGGCCACGAAGCTTAATGGAGCATTATAGGCATATAGAACGGCATTCAAGACACCAATTGGTATGACACCGTATCAATTCGTCTGTGGGAAATCGTGTCACCTACTGGTGGAATTGGAAAGGCTTATTGGGCTATAAAGGAAATGAATTTAGATCTTGATGCCGCTGGCATGAAAAGGAAGATACAAATAAGTGAATTGGAAGAGATGACATTGCGTGCATATGAGAATACAGCTATATACAAAGAGAAAACAAAGAAGTGGTACGATAAGAAGCTTTTGAAGAAGGAGTTCAAGGAAGGAGATCGGGTGCTCCTATTTAATTCATGATTCAGATTATTTGGTAAAGGCAAACTGCGAAGCAAATGGGAGGGACCTTATCTTATGAATACGGTGTTAGCTTCGGGAGCGGTAATCATAATGGATGGCAAGAGAAACAAGTACACGGTGAACGGACAACGTTTAAAGGTATACCTAGAACCCGACATATTTGAATTAAAATCTTTTGATGTGTATTTCACTGCTTAGTACCCCATGTGGTTGAGCTTAACGACGTAAAACAAAAGCTTTTATGTATTTTAATTTTTGTAGTTTTTCTTTTTTGGCAATTTCGTGTACCGCGCCGATTGGCGTGATGCTTGCGCCGATCGGCGCAGCCCTGCACCGATCGGCACGGCGGAGTCCTTTTTGTTTTGAGTATGTTTTGGACCTTGCCTTTTTTAAGACTCGTTAAATTCCATGAATAAGAGAAAGAGTCCTAGTCTAATTGGAAATCAAGGGATATAAATATGAGATGACAGCAAATCCACGGATCAACTCATATTACATCATCACCAGAACAAACCCTAAGAGTAGAAGCGATGGAAGGCGATGCATCAGGCAGAAACCAAGGCAGCGCCGATCGGCGCGACCTCTGCGCCGATTGGCGTGATTCTGGAGCCAATCGGCTCGGCGGCGGATTTCCTCAGCCCTCTGCAAATTGGCCCTAGGAAGAAGTCGACGAAGTGTTGACACCAACACGAGATGATCCCCTCGTCTGGTCAGATCTGCGGAAGAAATTCATGAAGAAAAGCGAAGCTGACGCATGGAACGCCGACAAGGTGAAGATGGACAATGAACTTCGGCAGATGGTGAAAAGAGTATTGGTGCGCAAAGGAAAATCTGTAGCACCTATTGAAAGTGAAGTAGTTTCTCAAAGGTATACCATGGAAAGTCTTCTTGATCTTGCTAAGCCCTTGTCGTATGAGGATTTCCTATCTTTTGAAAGATCATTGACTGAGCAAGAGAAGGAAGAGCTAGATGAAGAGAGCGCCCTCACAATTCATAGGTGTCGACTTTATGGTGAACATGACATTGCCACCAAGTATGAACTCAAGCTGCGAGAGGAAGTCGAAGAAGCTATGTACCAGCAGGATGCGGAGACGGATCTTCAAGCTAGAAGGGATGAATCCTTTCCTAAGGTTCTTACCGATTGGGAAAGCTTTCAAGAAAATAAGATTCATAGGAATAGTTGTATTGAGGGTTGCAAGTGTTTCTTTTGTGCTAAAGATCTTCAATGAAAGGTGGAACTCCAATTGGCAGAAGATCCAGCTTTCATACCTAGAGATTTGATATATGATGATGGCTGTCGCGCAGTTCCTGGAGAAAGGACACCTAAGGAGATTAATGATGAGATTTTACGAAGGCAGCAGAATAAGGTGATTCGTGAGCGTAATCTAGAGCAGTTAGATGAGTATATGAAAGAAGCTACTGGCTGCGCCGATCGGCGCGACACTGGAGCCGATTGGCACGATCTGAAGATGGTTGAATTTATTGATCTGACGGCTCTGCCAAGTAAAGACGAAGAAACTGCTGCAAGGAAGTACAAGATTACACCAGAGATTCGCAGATCCGCTAGATTATCGGGTAAGCCAATTCAGAATTATTTCGAATGGGATAGCGACTATACGTCGTACTATTTGGAAACTTTGGAAAGCGGTGATCCTAGTGTGCCTGGAGATTTTAGTGATGATTTTGATATGCAAGGAAGCTTTAGTAGTCCTAAGTTCGAAAATCAGGAAACACCTGCAGAATACAGTAATGACAGGGCAGCAGGAACTTCAACAAGAGTTAATGGTAATGCAGAGGGAAGTGGAGGAAGTCGCAATGGTGGAAGAACACCACTGCGCCGATCGGCTCAGACTATGCGTCGATCGGCTCGGATGAATTTGAATTGTGCCTCTCCTTACAGCGTTGAAAATCATAACCTGCAACCGCCTGCTTGCTGTCCTGTCTGCCGAAGAAACATTGAGAGATTGTATCTAGACAGAGATCGTTCTTACAGGAATCAAAGAGATGTGGACCGCAGAATCCAGGATACAATCAAGATGAACGAAGCGGACTACACTTTTCTCATAAGGAATATAAGACGAATTTTTCGAGTCTTGAACAGGCATGGTCTGCATGGTTAGTGTGTTGAGTTTGTTCTCTTGCAATGAGGACATTACAAATTTTGAGTGTGGGGGAAGGGCTTTGCCATTAGTCATAGTTTTTAAGTGTTTTTGAGTCCAGTTTCTCAGTTTTTTAATGTTTTTGAGTCTATTTTCTTAGTTTTTAAGTGTTTTTGATGAGTATTTATTTAAGTTTGTGTGTGTGCTTAAGAGAGTCATGAGTCATGTTGAGAGTTGCTTCTAGGTCTTTTATGTAGTTTGAATTGTTACATTGTCTTTAATAAAGTTAGTGTCGATTGTCAAATTGAAAGTGCCCCATGCTATTTATCTTGTCTTTCTGACTGGTTGATTATTTGAATTTCTTGGTTACTACTTAACTTTCGAGCTTTATATTTATGAAAATTTCTTTTGACTCATCATAAGCTAAGGCAAAAGCAAGGTCTAAATATGCCTACATAGCCGAGTGAAAGAGAGCAAGCTACACATTTGAACTAAGTGGATTGTAAGTAACTTTGTCAACTTTTTGCTCATGATTTCGACCAAGTTATGAAAGGATCTATTTTTTTTATCTCTATATTTCTAGTCATTCTTATCCAATTAAATTCCTTGCTATCATGAAAACCATACATCTTTGTTTCTCCCTCATCCTTGATACAACCTATATTCTCAATAAAAGGGAATTCAGAAAGTTTCCGTTGCTGATGCAAGACAAAAATTGCTGATCATATCAGGGAAGATAAAAAAAAGAGGTGAAAGAAAAGAGAAAGAAAAGAAGAAAAGAAAAAAGAGAAAAAAATATAGGTCGCGTCGATCGGCGCGACGCTTGCGCCGATCGGCGCTATTGCAAAAAGAGAAAAAAAAAGGTTATTATAAAAAAAGGGTAAAGAGAAAAAAAAATATATTCCCTGAGAAGCAGTAAGGTCATCAAAGAAGACAGATTTCTGATTATTCCTCATTCTATGCCAATTGTTCTCATTGAATTTTCTTTTAGATCTTCTACATTCCTCTTCTCCATTAAAAGTTCTGTTCCAAGAAAATCCTTTCTTAATAGGCATGATAGAGCACATTGTTGACATGGTTTATCTTATGGTTTAATTTAGTTATATAACCCTTCAAGATCCATATACAATCCTTGATTAGATAGGAGAGGGAAGGAAATACACTTAAGAGACCTAGAGAAGATCAAATGCTTGATGTTTGATCCTAAAAGATGAGTTGAAGAGAACTAAAATTGTTTTTGAAAAGGTTTTGTGGTAATTTGATTAAGCTCAAGTAAGATATGCCGATTGGTTAAAAGGAGATAAGAGAAAATCTTTGTGGTGGGATAATGAGTAAAAATGATGATTGAGATTGACTGCATGAGAGATGGTGTGAAAATTCTTATTACATATTTGATTTTATATTGCTCGAGGACTAGCAATGATTTGAGTGTGGGGGAACTGTTGGTGGTTTCTAGATGCCTATTTTATCTAGCAAAAAGGGATATTTTGCGTCTTAATTTGGTGGTTTGGACTAACAATTAACCCCATATTTGCATATATTTGTAGTTGTTCTGTTTTGGATATAATCACAGAAAACAGGTGTAAAACAGGGCAATTATGGATAAAGAGCTGAAGAGTAACGAAGATGGGCCTGATACGAAGCCGCGCCGATCGGCGCGACCCATGCGCCGATCGACGCAGGAGGAAAAGTTGACTAAAACATGATCTGGTCCAGAAAAGACGAAGGCCCAGCCTAGTATGAGTCAGAGTCGGTGGAAGTTGACCTAATCCCGTCGAGTATAAAAGAAAGATAATTATCAAGAGCCAGGACAAGGAGGGGGGAGACAGCAATCACGAGAACCAGTTATTAAAACTAGGGTTCCAGGATATTGGCGGCGGAGGTTCGTCAACACCGACTTGATCCATCAGAAGGGAGGTCGCGCCGATCGGCGCAACGCTTGCGTCGATCAGCTCGTGCGCGTTCCAGCGCTATTTCTCACCCCTCTGCTATGTGTAGCGGAAGGATGAGTGAGTAGTCTCATATTCTCTTCTCTGGTGCGGGGATCTGGTCATGTAACTCTCATGCTTGTTGATACTCTCTCGATGAATTTAATCTATGTGATGAACTTTATTGCACATCTATCTATCCTTTTCATTAGTGTATCGGCCAATACACTTTTACCCATTGCATAGTGCAAGAAACCAGTGGGGAGCTAATAGCCTCTGTAGTGACAGTCGGGGTGAACGAAACCACCATGTCTTGTAGAATATTAGAGTCATCACTTGATTTGATAAGAATAAGGTTGCATGCTAGTGAACCAATCCTAAGGAGAGAATCCTTCATCATCCTGTTAACTCTTCAATAACATTCACCTTCCACTTTCTCACCGACATCATTCATACCAACCAACCCATTGCAATTTGTTAGTAACCTTTTAATAGTATTAGTTCCGCTCGTTTCCTATGGATTCGATAACCTTGGAATACTCTGAGGGAAAAAGAGCTACAACTGTACACCGTCCTCTTACGGTATATAAGTGAGTACGTAGATACGACCAACAGTGATTTTACTTTGACGTGAAACATGGCATGGAAAAAGGAGGAATTATATCAGCTGATATTTTACCCTGCAATATAAGTTTTCTTGGAGCTGATTTACACAAGAAAAGGGAGATGCAGTATATTCAGATCAGTATCATGAATATTGATCTATATGTGGAGTATGGCTAGATATGACAGTATATCAGTTGATTAAAGAGGCTAAGTAAGGGGATTAGCAAGATGCCGCATTATTTTACTATTCTTGTTACGTGTGCATGTTAGAGTTCAAGTTAATTAGTCTTTAGTCAGTTTGTTAGCCTAGTCACGTAAACCAACTGGAGTCGGACTTGACTCCTGGTGCCTGCGTGCACATAAATTGGGCCAAGCCCTTGTAAACAAGGGGGATTAGGTTTTATCATATCGTGTGTTTTCTTCGAGCAGGATGAAACCCTAGGAGCGATCCCTGCAACTCTCGTGAGAGAGTTATCGGTCAGATCCCTATGTAGATTTGGGTTGTGCTGTGATCGAGGTTTGTCTTCCTTGGCCGCATGCTGGAAATAAGATTTCCAACTCTTCTGTTCGTAACCAGTTTTGGTGCTTGGGTGGAAGAATTCTGCTAGTACGATTTGGTGTCAACTACATAAGGTTGAAGTCGTTCCATCTTTTATCAAGGATTAAAGTTTCTATTGCTACTCGACTGCTGCTACTTGTTTTGTGAGATTCTAAATTGCAAGACCAATATGTATTGCTGAGATATTGTTATTACTATTATCAGATTTAATCTATTTATACTTTCATTAAAGATAAAGATTTACATGTGGTATTTAAAAAGAGGGGCTTGGGTGGAAGCTAAAACTTTCATTAAAGATAAAGATTTACATGTGGTATTTAAAAAGAGGGGTAGTTTCAACCAAAGACAACCTAGCTAGGAGAAATTGGAATGACAGTAAATCTTGTATGTTTTGCCACAAAGATGAAACAATTCAACATCTCTTTTTTTTTATTGTCATTACACTAGGTTCATATGGCGTGTAGTGCATCTCACATTTAACATAAAAGGTCTCACCAGCATTGATCACATGTTTAATGATTGGTTAATGGGGATAGGCTCTAAAAACAAAAAGAACTTGTTAGTGGGTGCTTCTG
The DNA here is from genome assembly GCA_030378355.1 of Eleusine indica. Classification (NCBI taxonomy): domain Eukaryota; kingdom Viridiplantae; phylum Streptophyta; class Magnoliopsida; order Poales; family Poaceae; genus Eleusine; species Eleusine indica. The sequence continues at coordinate 42,334,176 of CM059501.1, read as the reverse complement.
CCATTTGTTGGGCTATATGACTTAGTAGGAATGACATTATTTTTGATAAATCTCCCATGAAAACTTTTATGCAGGTGCTCTATAGGGAAACACATTGGTTATGTGTTTGGGCGCAACTACAGAGGCATGAAGAGGGCATGCCGATATCTAGAGACAATAGTCATGCAAGTTTTCACCAATCATGGATGGAGATTTAGCAATAAAATTGATGTCTAATAATGTTGCTATCCAAACTGTGTTGGTGTTTACTTCTTTTATAACTGTCATACATGGCGGGTGTCATTAGAGTGATGCTTCTGTTGAAGCAATAACATTGTAATTTGGGGCTCTAACCTCTTTGAGGGGAAGGTCAGAAACTTTTTCCATTATCCAAAAAAAATGATATTGATGGAGGAGCTACTGAGCACTGCTAATTCGCCCATTGACCGATCGCACACGACGGTTTTATAGCTATGCCACTAAGGGGTGTAGACCTGCCTTCTGTTTTTACTTAATATGTTGGATATATGCGTGTTATTCTAATTCCAGATTTTTGTTTTAGGCAAATTTCATAGACATTAAAACACGTGATGCTAACTAACACATACAGCAGGCAAATCAACATAATAATAACTAGGGGAGCCACTAGAACTCACGTTGGGTTTGTCGACGCTTAAAACAACGCAAATTGTCGATGAAGCAGACCGTTGATGTAGACATGGTAGCTCGTCGATGAGGCAGCACAGATCATCGTGGATCAGTCTCGAGCGGTCACGCAGATGCGCTGCCCAGAAATCTTATCGCCGCCCCTCGTGCGGGCTTCACGGCGGCAATGGCTCAGAGATACCGCTCATCCTTTCCTTGGTGCACGCCAAGGAATAGTGTCGGTGAGATTGGAGCAGCTCAGTATCACAACACAACTTTCCGGATGGAAAGAAGAAAGAAGAATGAAAGGAGATTTTCGTTGTATGGAAACCAGTATGTCTCTAGGGCCTAATATAGGCACAACTGTTCTCTAGGAGTCGTTTCCTACTTAATTGTGCCCACTAATTAGCAGTCAATAGCTTGGCTGGCCTATTAACTCTAATTATGGTATTAACTATTTATTAATCCTCTTGATTAGTATAAAATGGTTCATATTATGGAGGATACGAGTGGCAAAAATTACTTAGACTCTCAGTCACGGCATGCCATGGTACAACACGCGTATACGCGCGCGCGTGCATGCATGCGTCTGTACTTATAGCAATGCTCTTTTTCTCTCTTAATATTTTCTTTATTCAACAATAGACAAGAGTGCTGCTATTTCAGTTGGTGTAGATCACCATAGAATAGCAAGGTAGTACTAAAACTAACAACCACTTATTGCTCTGGAATTTCTCCTAAATGGACCATTTAAAAATTATGAACCAAATTCCAACATAATATTATGAGAGCTTTAAAGGAAACACTTTTCACAGTTCAACGAGAAAAAAAGAAAGACTCGAGAAGTAGACCGACATCTGACAAGGGTCTTTATATTTTACTTGTTTGAACAATTACTCCAAGATAAGAAACATTGAAATATCATTGGAACAAATCCGATGAATGGTATAGCCGGGACAAGAAACGCTGGAATCTAATACTTTAAGTGCGCATGTGCTTTTGAGCGAAATCATATGCTTTAGATGGATATGCATTTTAGACAAGGACATGATATGCCTTGCTTTAGAATACAATAATACTCTGGATGAAACCATATACACTGGAACAAAAGCTATATCCCAAAGGTTTGGCATCAATTTTTTTTTTTTTTTTTGAGACGGGCTTGGCATCAAGCTATCTCAGTGAGAAGTGCTTCATTCTCCTAAGTTAGTACTTGAAAATTCTGCTTGTTCACATTTGTTTTTTTTTACTCAGCATGCATACTGACTGGTATACAAAATACTCCCGAAATTTTATTTGTGATTTTGGGAATAAATTTCACAAAACCACAACTATCTGCGTTATTGTTTCAAAAAACTACAATTTTTAATGCACAAGTTGTAGTTTTTTGAAACAAAAAATAATAATAGCTGTAGTTCTTTAAAATTAAACCTAAAACTTGTAGTTTTCTGAAACCAGGATAGAATTAGTTATAGTTTTGTAAATTTTACTCTGAATTGTTTAAAGATAACAAAAGGGGTACAAGGCGACATTTTTCACACGGATATCACTGCATGTTGCCATCATATATTAAAAATTGCGTTATATATATATTAGGAAATTTTTTCTTTGGAGCAGGTGTGCGAAAAAAAAAGAAGTCCGATTGTATCGGTGCTGCTAATTGCTTGATGTTCATGTCGCTCGGTGGCCCCTGCTACACACAATCATTTTTTTGCGAGGCATGTATAGCCAATGAACAAGAGAGAGAGAGAGAGAGAGAGACTCGAATATGTTCTTCGCGTATAGCCATTGTCACGTGAGATAAACAAAAGCACTGCCAAGTCCTTCTCAAACAAAGAGCATCGAAAAAGAGAAAGACAAACCTAGCTAGGCAAAGTGATCGCTTGCACCGGAAGCTTCAAATAAAAGGAAGACAAATGGGGCCCTTCCACAGGGGATACCATGCCCAATAATCATCTAACGTTAGCCAGCGCAGGCCCGAGGCGCATGCTGCTCAATATAGTAAGCCATTTGCTCACCGGCATTTCTCGTCCAAGTTCCGACGCACTACTAAGCGTCCACCTTCACGGCGCGATCAGACGCTTGTGCTGACCCCTGCCTGCGCTTTCGTGCATAGGTCACACTTTCCCTACCTTCCTCATCATCATGCTATGTAAAGATGCATATCAGTATCTAATTGGGGTTTAATTCTGCAGGTTGCAGTATTATTGTGTCTTGAGACATATTTGCGTGAGTATTATGGAGATTGTCATCGGTGCTGCGCGCTGGGTGGTGGGCAGGGCGCTGAGCCCTGTGACGGACGGCCTGCTGGAGTCGTGGCCGGCAAGCTCAGGGCTCGGGCCCAATGTTCGCGCCCTCAAGCTGGAGCTGTTGTACGCGCAGGGCATTTGGCCGAGACGTGCACAACCCGGCTCTGGGGCAGCTGCTGCTTGAGCTCCGGCACCAAGCGTACAACGCCGACGACGTTCTGGACGAGCTGGAGTACTTCCGCATCCAGGACGAGCTCGATGGGACTTACGAGACCGTCAATAATGATGACCGGGGTCTCGTCAGTGGCCTCGTCCTCAACTTTCGTCACACGGCAAGGGCCGCGGCCAGTAAGCTAAACTTACCCTCATGCTGCTCGTGTGCTGCAATGTGCCAACATCATAAAACACCAAAGCTCAAGTTTGATAGAGTGGAAATATCCAAACGAATGGCTGAGATAGTAGAAAAGCTCAAGCCTGTATGTGCCATGGTCTCCACCATTCTTGACACGGAGCTGTTAGGAATGATAGCCTCCAACAGCATCACAACGACCCAACAGGGCATGGGCAGTGATTTGAACCAAACTAGAAATACAACACCATAGATTATAGAGCATAAGTTATACGGGAGGGATAAACTGAAAAAGGATATTGTAGATGGTATTACCCATGGTAGATATAGTGTCAATGACCTCACTGTAATTTCTATAGTTGGTCCGAGTGGTCTTGGGAAGACGAGGCATTGACACAACATATATTTCAAGCAGTGAAGAGCCACTTCCAAGTTCCGATTTGGATATGTGTCTCTCAGAATAATTTCAATGCAAATAGGTTGGCACAGGAAATTGTAAAGAAGATTCCTAGAGAAGACAATGAAAAGGAGAGTACTGGAAGCAGTGAAAAGGAGAGTAGTGGAAGCAGTGATGAAGAACTTATGGAAAGAAGATTACAGTCTAAACGGATCCTGCTTGTCTTGGATGATATATGGACATGTGAGGAGGATGAGTGGAAAAAACTAGTAGCTCCATTTAAGAAAGGAGGAACAAAAGGTAATACGGTTATAGTCACAACTAGATTTTTACAGGTTGCAGTAATGGTTACAACAAAAGATTGTCAAATAAAATTGGAACGTTTAGAAGACAAAGATTGTTTGGATTTCTTCCAAGCATGTGTTTTTGATGACCAACAACCATGGGATAAGCATATTAAGTTGTATGATGTTGGGTGGAATATAGTGAAGAAGCTGAAAGGTTTCCCTCTTGCAGTAAAAACTATTGGTAGATTACTAAAAAATGATCTTACTATAAGCCATTGGACAAGAGTACTTGAAAGTAAAGAATGGGAAAATCAGACCAGTGATAATGACATTATGCCAGCATTAAGGCTCAGCTATAACTATCTCCCTTTTCATCTGCAATACTGCTTCTCCCATTGTGCCTTGTTTCCAGAAGATTATGAATTTGAAACCGAAGAATTAATTCACTTCTGGACTCATGGGTTCTTCCAAGAGGACAAAAAAGAGGACAGTGACACTTATTATGCTCTACACGACCTGCTTCATGACTTGGCAATAAATGTTTCAGCTTATGAATGCCTTACTATACAAGTTTCTAATGCAAGGTCCATGCAAATCCCTGCATCTGTACGCCACATGTCCATGATTGTAGAAGATGCAGATGTCCAGGATAAGGTAACCTTTGAAGCTTTAAAGAAGGACCTTTATGCACTTGGTAAAAGACTGAAAGCTGCAAATCTACGTACTTTAATGTTATTTGGAGATTACTATGGAAGCTTTTGCAAACCATTCTGTGATATGTTTCGGGATGCAAAAGCTCTCCGTGTCATTTTTTATCTGGAGTATATTATGATGTGGAGGATCTGTTGCGCCATATTTCTCAACTAATCCATCTTCGCTACTTAATTAAGGATCAATGGTGGGGTGTTTGATAAAGAAAGGCTATCCAGCTGTATCTCAAGACTTTATAACCTGTTGGTCCTGGATCTAAAAGCATGCAGTTGTTTTGGTTCTACAAGGATGATGAGCAACCTTGTGAAAATTCGTCACTTCCTTGTGAGCAATGACAGTTCTCATTCTGAAATTCGTGAGGTTGGAAAATTAACATCTATACAAGAGTTAAGGAGATTTAAGGTGAAAAAAGAAAAACATGGCTATGAATTAAATCAGTTGGGGCGATTACTACAGCTCCATGGGTCACTAGAAATCTATAACCTTGAAAAGGTAGAAGCGGTTACAAAAGTGGATGAAGCATCATGCACCACTTAAGTCGGTTACTATTAGCCTCTGGGATACTAATGGATCTGCTAGGAACACAAGAATAGAGGAAGGAGTTCTTGAATGCCTTAAACCACACAGTAATCTTCAAGAGTTGTGCACTTACCCTACTTGGCTAGGTACAGACTACTCCATTAAGAACTTGGAAAGCCTTTGTCTGGAGGGTGTTGCTTGGAAGAGACTTCCGCCTCTAGGGGAGTTTTGTTAATGGATGGGGACGAGTGTCCGAGCATTGCATGGCAAATGTTCAGCAACCTCAAGAGGCTAGAACTGGTTAACATATTAACTCTAAAAAAATGGAGCACAAATAGCCCTTTCTTAAATCTGGAGACACTCATTGTTAACGGATGTTCTGAACTTACAGAGATGCCATTTCCACACTTCACTTGCCCTGAAGTACAAGAGGAGAACATAACCATGTTTCCCAAGCTACTGAAGATACATATCTTAAATTGTTCAAAACTAAAGACAGTGCCACGAATTCCTTGGACTTGTGCACTGTTTGATGTTGAACTATCAGAAGTGGGTACCAGTATTCAAGACATATACTACAAAAAAACTGAACGCTTTATTAGTGTGAAGTTCCAAAATGGTGCTCTTGATCATCATGAGGTCTGGTCTGTGTTGGATTTTACCAACCTTAGTGAAATAGAGACATTCAAAATGAGTGAATGCCCTCCCGTGCCTTGGGATCAGCTGCAAATGCTTGAATCCTTGAAGAACCTCCACATTTCGTACTGTAACAGTGTCTCGTTGTGACCGGCTGAAGGTGAGAACAATGCCCAGTTCCAGTTTCCAGTCAAATATCTCGCCTTCAGAACTTGTGGTGCTACTGGAATGGAAATGACACATCTGACCTCTTATTTCCCTAAGCTGTTAATGTTGGAACTACGGGACTGTAAGAAGCGCGTAGGAGGAGAGGATGAAACAGAAGCTGGACTGGATGGGTTGCTGCTCTTGTCCCGCCAATTAGAGGAGCTATCTGTTATAAGCTGCCCAGATCTGAGGATCTGCTCCAGTTCGCTTCAAAGTCTGACCTCCCTCACGTCGCTGAGTATATCATATTACCCCAAGCTTCTATCCTCCTGTTCCGGTTCGGACTCCTCTTCGTATTGCCCATTCCCCACATCCTTGCATTACCTCTTTCTTGTTGGTATGCATGACATGTTCACACTAGCTCCTCTCTTAAACCTAACCGAATTGCACCTATATTCATGTTCCGGTCTAAGATCCGAGGGTCTGTGGCATCTCCTCGCCCACGGTCATCTGAATGAACTTAGAATCGACGGATGTTCTGACTTATTCCATTGCTCGGAGCCTTCACGGATCATGCAGGCGCTTGAAATGGATGGGGAACCAGGAATTGCTATACCCATTCGTAGCCACTTTTCTTCCTCGCTCACTATTCTAGATTTTCGTTTCAAATCTGACATAAAGCACTTCACAGGGGATCAGTCAGAAACTCTTCAGATTCTCACCTCCCTCCGGGAGCTTCGCATTAAGAGATGCGACAGGCTGCAATTAGTGGCACTAGGGTTAAGTGGGCTCTCCAACCTCAGGAAGTTAGAGATCGCCTACTGTGACTCCATCCGTTTGCCCAAGGGCCGCCTCCCTAGTTCACTGACAGAACTAATCATCAGTTACTGTCCTACTATCCGGTCGCTGCCCAAGGGCACCCTCCCAAATTCGCTGAAAATACTAGAGATACGTGGATGCAGTGCCTTCCGGTCGCTACCCAGGGATAGCCTTCCAAGTTCACTTCAAACATTAGATGTCAGATTTAGCAGGAACGAGAAGCTAAAGATGCAGTGCAGAAAGCTTAAAGGAACAATACCAATCGTGATGGTGGACTTGTGATCCGAGGTAAAAAAGACTTCGGTATTTGCACTATTCTGCAATTTACACGCAGGGTTAATAACTTATTAACCCTGTTCATTATTAAGCTGGTCAAACTTGAATTCTCTCACATTATGTTTGGCACCCATTTACGGCATTATCTAAACAACATACGTTTTTGTTGCCAACTATGTGCAGGGTTATTTTTGGATATGCATTCTATTCAGCCCGATCTAATACACTCAGCAAACATCCATACTTCTGAGGTTTCAAGTAAAGAAGAGGGGACGTTCCATTACTCATAGCATGCAACTGGTACATATGCAAATCATCCATGCCTAGGCAGTTTAAAAACAACATGCAGATCTTCCACGGACTGAACATTCTCCACCCGGTCGATCTATGCTGCTTCACCACCCCAGCGAACCTGCATGTCTCCGCGACCCCCGCCACACCGCCCATGTCGTCAAGTGTCATCAATTAATGGAACCATCTCTTGGAGCCCGCCACTCCGCCGCCGCTGCGGTTGGGTAGAACAAGCTATATATTGTACGTGGCGTGAGTGGAGGTTGATGCGGCTCAGCGAGTACGAGTACACGCCGGCGGTATGGTTCTCCGTGTGTGACCAGATTTAAAAACTGCCTTCGGTGGCTCATGGTCGAATCAAATCGGTCCACAGGTTGCGAGTATTGAGTATAACTTAGCTAACAAGTTAGCATAGATATTTTGGTTACGATTGTAACTGTTTTCTGTTGTAATCTCTTATCTGTCGTAGATTAGGCTATATAACACGAAGGCTTGCCATAGGTTTTGGCATCGCTTCCATCAAGCCTGGTTTATCTTTCATGGTATCCTCTCCAACACATCTATAGATGGCGAGTTCAAACTCCAACAACGCCGGTTCCTCGTTGGGCCATCTTGTCTCGGAGAAGCTCACGAAAGACGAACTACACCTTCTATAGAAGGTGCATGTTCTCTTTGCTGTGCGTGCTGCCCAACTTGGCATGTTTCTCGATGGCATATCTATCCAAGCCGCCGCCAAAGAAGATCGACGTCAAGGAAGGAGAAAGGACAACTTCAAAGCCAAACCTGACAATGATCAGTAAGAGGCTCAAGATCAGCATGTTGCGAGCTATGTCGTGAACTCATTGTCTCCAGAACTGCTCCATATCAGTGGTGACTGGTGAACTGTACCACGTCGCATGAGATCTGGACAGAGATTGGAAAAATCTTCTCCTCTAGAACTCGCCGGCGATCCGGTTCTCCAGGGACCAGATTCAGAAACCGCCGCCGGTGACTCATGGTTGAATCGATCGACAGGATGCGACTGGCGACGAGGGCAGATGCAGCGTAGCTGGGCTTGAATTTGTATCCTGGCGAGTCGCAACGGCCCATGGGTCAATCTCAGCACGCGCAACACAAATAAGCGCGACCATTTCGGGCTTGATTGGTTCATGCAACCAGTACACTCAAATTTTGGCATGACTAAGCGAATATTGTCGCAATTGAGACAAAAGAAGATATTATCCACAATTTTCCAAGTCATCTAGATATCATACCAGAACCATACATAAAGAATATTGTCACAAGCATCACGAGTGAGTGCAAAAGTACTGGTGTGATTTTTTTTTTTTTGCAAGTATTCTACGCTTATTTTAAGACAACAGTAATAACATAGCTAGATTAAAAGTATTTTCAGTACTAAATCGCAATTGGCTTCATCTTTTTTACCAACAGGACAATGCAAGTATTCTAATCTTATTGTATTAAGAGAATACCAAAAAAATAGCTGGACTTAAAGTCACCTTATAACTAAAGAATAGTCTCTTCATTTCAATTTACTTGTCTCATTCTAGCCTTATATATTTTTTTTCTCTCAAATATCTGTCATTATTGCCTACATCTTTATTCTCTTCTCAACCATTGCACTACAATAAAAATGGCCTGTAGCAACGGGCCAAAACCCACTATAGCGGCAGGTTTGCCGGCCCACCACTACATTCACGTAGCTAAAAATAAAAAGCTATAGCGACAGACATCTTCAAGACGGAACGAACTGCAGCTAAATAAATATTGGTAGCGACGGGTGACATCTTCATCCACCGCTACCCATCAACCTGAAAAAAAAAGAGCCCATCGGCCTACAAGAGCCCGTGCCCATCTCGGGCCGGATACGGAGGGGAGGAGGAGAGGAGTCGATGCCTTTGCCTGCCCGCCCATCGTCGCCTCCCACCGGCCAGCAATAGCTCGCACCCACCTCCGAGCCTAATCCGGAAGGGAGGAAGAGAGGATCCGCCTCGGGGCCAGATCCGTCGACCTCTGCCAGCCCGCAAGAACCCGCTTGCCTGACACCTCCGCCCACCGCCAGATGCGCCATCGGAGCTGGCCCCCCCCCCCCCCCCCCCCCAGAGCTCATGCTGTTGCCTGAGCTTGTGCACCGCTAGATCTTACGTACCGCTGCCAGAGTGGGATAGGAGCGGGCGGTGCGCCAAGGGGAGGGAGAGGAGGGAGCAGTGCGAGGAGAGAGGAGGGAGCTCGCGGGGAGGAGAGGGAGAAGAGGGAGGCGGCACGGGAAGGAGACAGAGGGTGAGGGAGAGAGGAGGGAGTTTCTGGGAGGAGGGGGACAGGAGGGAGGCGGCACGGGAAGGAGGGAGGGTGAGGGAGAGAGGAGGTGTAACCGAGGGTTAGATCCGATTTATATACAATAAGATATAAGTGGGCCTTGGGCTGCAAAGTAGCGTCGGGTTGTTAAGTGAGTCGCCGCTATAAATAGATAGTAGCGACGGATTGTTTAGTGGGCTGCTGCTATAAATGGATTATCATTTGTAGCTGCGGTTCATTGCTGGGATGCCGCTAGTGTTTTTTTGCTGTTGCCGCTATAGTGCGCTTTTGTGGTAGTGTTGGCAATCCAATAGCTTGGAGGTCATAGAAGCAAAAGATAATGACCCTCTCATCATGTTAGGCTGCATATATAGCGGCGGCGACAACAGCTTGTCAAAGCATTTGGCTATCTTCTCTGCTGGCAGATTTAAGAAAGCAAGAATCGACGAAGTTCAATATGCTCCGGGATAACAAAGCGGCCATATACCTAGTAAGAATCATGTCCAAAATGGAAGGAGCAATCACACACCAGATACCATTTTATTAGAGAACACGTGGACTGAAAAAATAGAGGTGGAACATGTTAGAACCAAAGAGCAGTTGGTAGACATTGTAACAAAGTCCCTTGGCCGTGTCAAGTTTCTTGAGATGAGGGAGAAGTTGGGTATGGTTGATGTGAAGAAAGAAAAAGACTAAAAGAGTGAATAATAGAGTTAATCTTGCTGTTTCAGATACTCTGGATGTCATAAGTATTTTCAGTTCTCTGAATACATGTCGTAGTGTGTTCAGGAAAGTGGAATAGTAATACTATCTTCATTAGTCATTATGAAGTCTTCTAATATTCTGTAACTGCAGTCATTTTATATTCAATTGAGTAATATATAAGCAAGAGAACAGAGGAGGCAGATTGCAGCCAGATTGAGAAAAAATCAAAGTGTGTCTTCATGTGTGTGCATGAGGGCATGCTGTGTGTTCCAACAACACCTAACTAATAACGTTAAGTGAAAGTGAGGAATATGAGGAAGGATTGAACGCTCGCATCGTATTCATTGATCAGGCCTATATATAGTCTATACATGAGTACATGAGTGGTGGAGAATCCATCCACGAACTACACCTAATTCAGTTAGATCCTATACATGCGGGAAGCCATGCCGTGGCTTCCGTAGTGGCGACGAAGTCGCGTACAGGTGAGGAATTTTCGCTAACAGCCCCCCCTCAGCCTGGACATGGGGTGATGTTCAGGCTGTGCCGAAAATCTGTGAATAGGCTAGAGGGTAGTCCTTTTGTGAAAATGTCTGCAAATTGTAGAGAAGACGGGACATGTAGTACTTTTACCTCGCCCAAGGATACTTTGTCTCGCACAAAATGCAGATCAATTTCTATATGTTTTGTTCGTTGATGTTGCACCGGGTTGCGGGCCATATATGATGCACTGACATTGTCACAGAAGACAATCGTTGTGCACGATAGTGGATGATGTAGTTCAGTAAGGAGTTGCCTGATCCAGCTGCTTTCGGCGACAGCATTTGCAATGCCACGGTATTCTGCCTCTGCACTTGATCTTGATACTGCGACTTGCCTTTTGGAGGACCAAGAAACTACATTATCACCATAGAAAATGCAGTAACCGGATGTCGATCGTCACGTGTCTGGGCAACCGGCCCAGTCGGCATCAGAATAGGCGACAAGATCCCGTGTTGTTGTCGTGCGATTGATGGTGAGACCATGGGCAAGAGTGCCTCGCACATACCTCAGTATTCTTTTCAATTGTTGGAGATGTGCGTCAGTAGGGGCATGCATGAAGAGGCAAGTTTGTTGCACTGCATAGCTGATGTCTGGGCGTGTGAGAGTGAGATATTGCAATGCGCCAGCAAGACTGCGATACTCAGTTGGATTTGGAAGTGGTTTGCCAGAGGTTGCAGATAGTTTGGACTTAGTGTCAGCTGGTGTGGTGCATGGGTTGCATTGGGACATGTTTGCACGATCTAGTAGCTCAGCAGCATATTGTTCTTGGGAGAGAAAAATGCCAGTTGCTGTTTGCTGAACTGAAATGCCTAAGAAGTGCTGAAGCGGTCCTAGATCAGACATGAAGAATTCAGATTGAAGCTTGGCAATGATATCGCGAAGCAGAGAAGTGGAACTGGCTTTCAAAATGATGTCATCGACATATAAGAGAATATAGGCAGTGCTGGAGCCTTGATGCCGAATGAACAAGGAAGAATCAGACTTTGATGCAATGAATCCAAGCGATTTTAAGTATGATGTAAAACACAAGAATCAGACTTTGATGTTGACACTGTGGATGGCCTGGGAGAGGGGCATGCCAGCGGCGTGGCCTGAGGGAGATCCGCTTTCGGTGTAGGTGAGCGAGTAAATGGAGTGCAGGCCAAGGGAAGGGGAGGAAGGCATGCCAAGAGCAGGCGAGGAAGGCATGTCGAGGGCCGGCGAGGAGGGCATGCCGAGCGCAGCCGTCGTGGAGTTAGCAGCGGAAGGTTGGGTGCCGGCCATGGCGAAGACAGAGTGGTCTCAGGATGAGCCGCCTGATACCATGTAAGTGAGGAAGATGAGGAAGGATTGAACGCTCACATTGCATTCATTGATCAGGCCTATATATAGTCTATGCATGAGTACATGAGTGGTGGAGAATCCATCCATGAACTACACCTAATTCAGTTAGATCCTATACATGCGGGAAGCCATTCCGTGGCTTCCGTAGTGGCGATGAAGTCACATACTGGTGAGGAATTTTCGCTAACATTAAGGAATGGCATTCTCACTTTAAACTGAGATAAACAGCGACAAAAAACCAATACAATTCAAACATGCATTCGGGGTGAGTTCATGATATCAAAATATAGTAGTTTCAATGTGACACTCCTAATATCATAAAGGTTCCAAGAGTAACACCTAGTCAGCATAAGACCCTAACACTAAGAATTTGAATTTAAGTTGTCCCATTTCAAATCAGATTCAAACCAAATTGAATAACACTTGCACTACAAGTCCCAGATTTTCAATATAAGTCACCACAGAAAAATTTATATGTTGTTGGTCATGGTCAAGTAGAATTTTAAGGATTTTCTCAGATTTTTCTTCCATTAATAAAGGCCCCAAATAAATGCTAGAATGGTCAAAAACCAGCTCTAGTCACAAAATTCCTAATTAAATCTTAATGGCAACTGATGGTAGTTAGTATTTTTATAAAAATCAGCACATTATGGGAGCCTGCCTTATTTTTTGTCTGATTTTAGAAACTCTAGATTAATTCAAACAAAAATATCAACAGCAGTCAGCTGTCAGGATTTGAAAAAAGAAAGGAAAAAGAAAACTCCCTGTGGGACCCGCCTGTCAGCGATTCAAAAGAAGCACACCCGGCTGCCGCCCGCTTCGCCCGACTCGACGCCGCCGCGTGGACGTCGGCGTACGGGCAGCGGCCGTTGCCGCGGATCGAAGGCCCCACGAGCGCGCTCGGACATCCGCCTTGTCGCCTGTCGCCCTATCCGAACGCCCCCTCCCCCCACTCACTCTCTCTCCGTTCTCTGCTCTCTTCACTCGAGCCGCCGCATCGCCGCCCGGAGCCGCTTCGCACCACCGGCGCCTCGCCGCCGTCACCGACCGCTCGCCGACGTCCACAACACCGCCTCGACGACTCCGAGCTCCGTGTGAAGCCACGTTCCCCCGCCCGCACAGAGCCGCCGTGAATCGCTGCTTTCCCCTCCGCCTCTGACCGCCACTCAACCCCGACGTCCGACCCCCACAGTGAGCCCCCGGACGATTCCTCGCACTGGCACGCGTGAGTTCACCTCCTCTCCCTCCCCGGCCTCACTCGGCTTCCATCTGTGCAGCCACTCGTCCCGAACACCGCCGCCGGCCGCCGGAGTTCCGCCTCGCCGTTGCAGCCCTATTCCTGGTGACCCACCTTGTTCCCTCTCACGCGCCGCGTGTTTGCTTTTCCCCACCCATCGCCGTCGTGCCAATCCAGGTCCTACCGTTTCCCCGGCAGGCCGCCGTGCTCGCGCCACCGCGCGTGGCCGTGTGCCGCCGTCGCACGCGCGTGCGCTCGGCTCGGCCGAGCTGGCCAGTGGGCCAGATGGCCGCTGGGCCGCAATGGCTTTTGGGCCTGGCCTCGCTCTCGGGCCACGCCTGGCCCGAGAACGCCCCCGCGCGCGCGCTTGGCTGTTGGGCCGCGCGAGTTTCAGCCCGTCGGGCTGGCTGGATGCGGCCCACGTGATAAAAATCGATTTTCTCGTTTAAATCTATTTCCAGAAAAGTGATAAACTTATAAAATACATAGTAAAATGATTAATAGGAATTTGGAGGCAAGATAAATTTTTTTAGCCTTTTTTGGACTAGTACTAATAATGAAAAATGCTAAATCACAGTGCATGTTAGTTTTACTTTTAGAATTTAATTATATGATAAAAACCCTCATAAATTCATAATTAATTATAGAAAGCCGATAAAATCTTGAAACTTGGTCACCAAGTAGGTTTTTCAGTTCCTAGTCTCCCTAGAAATTGTCATAGGGTAAGTCTCTGTATATTAACTAAAATTAATTTAATGCCTTTTTCTTTATAATAATTAATTGAAATTATTGGCTTGGTGTATGAGAGTGAAACTTGGCCAGTAAATCACTCCTCCTATAACCTAACTATATCAAATCACCCCTGCTCATTTGATGATCAGAACCATGTCAACTTAATACATTATGTCCCGAGTGCAATGTTAACCGTTAATAAATATGGTTCCGCTTTAGGGCTGTTTCACGGGAACTTAGTACCTTGCGAGGGTTAGGCTCGATACACTAAAACCTTAATTAATTAGCACCTACTAATCATGGACATCATTCACGTAGCTTAACCCCGGCCCACACAAACATACCATACTTTGGTGCGACGTCGTCGCAAGTAAATACTGGAGTCCATGAAGGAAATACACGAAACGCCCTCACCCTGTGCCCCACTCAATACGTTATATTACTGAACTCATCATCACACCCCGCTTACTTCCACGAGTAGCAGTGTACATTAACGTATTTATTGAGAAAGTGCCATGAATCTTCTCTCATAAACAGCATCTTGCATCATATAGATCACGCAGCGGATCACGTGGAGACGGGACCGGAGCGGGAAACCGAAGGAGCCGGAGGTGCCATTGCTGAGCAAGAGCAGACCCAAGGCAAGCCCCGGTGCATTATCCCCGTTTGAAATTTTTATTCTATCACTAGCTAGGGATGTAAGCTTGCCTGTGCATTAAGTGATAGGACTTGATTGAAACCCTAGCGTGCAGTAGGTCCCTCTTCCCGATTATTAGCCTTAGGACGATAGTCGCTCTGCTTAAATTAGGACGACTACTCATCGAATGGTATGGAGACCACTCGTAGATAGAAAATATTATCACTGGGGAATGATATCGGATGAAGGAAAGGGTGGATGGAATCACAATGAAAACCGGACGGGCAACTAGGTGGAAAGGGAAGGACAGCTTATCTTCAAGGAGGTAGCCCCGTCCGAGTCACCTAAGGCTACGCCTCGTGTCCGGCCCATGGGATCAAGATTGAACGTACTGTTTGCATGCTAGAGATATGAGCCCAGTAAACCGACATAGCTACGATTACCGCTTGGTCTGAAAATATCCTTCTCCCTTCTTTGGTGGAACTGGGGCTGAGAGGAGGGAGCAATCCACCCACGGATGGCGGCACGGGGCGCATCACGATGGGGGACCCTTCTCGGGGGAATCTGGACCCGGAAGACCCTGCGGTACCGTAAGCGAAAAGTTGCTCCATGCGGTTTCCAGGAAGCGCGTATGGGTCGTGCAAGTAGGTTTCTCCTACAGGATGTAAATCAATTCGAGTCACTGCCCCTCACAGTAACGAGTACCACTTGATCGCTGCTTCCGAACAGTGTCGGAAGCCATTAATATGATGAGTGGGTTTAATACTGTTGTTTGGAATTATTTAGATTGTATTGCAACCATGCCTCTGATAGCTATTATTTCACATGATAACTTAACTTGGTGCTAAAACATGAAAAACAAGGATCCACTCTTAGGCTGGCTTTCTAGCAATTTAAACCCTATCCCCAGCCTTTGCATGTCTAGGCATCAGCTGTAGATGACCATTTTGACGGGTCAGTCTTGCTGAGTAAATTAGTTACTCAGGGCGTACCTCTATGTGGTTTTCAGATGACCAGGGTGGAGACTGCCATTACGGTGGAAGATTCCACTAGGAGGGCCAGCGTCTCGACTGCTGGAACATTGAGTGGGAGCTGTGCACGAATGAAGACGAGGAGTAGCTCCTTGCTTGCCGGTACGGTGCTTGGGCAAGGCACCTATTATGGCCGGGTTGTTCCCTGTGTGTCACCGTGAGAGGGCGATTGTATCTATCTATTTCGTCAAATTAGTTGATTCATCGTTGGACAAAATTCGTTTCCGCAATTTACTTCTGACAAAACTCTGGTTTGTAATATAACTTCGGATTTTTGTAAAACTCTGTTCCCCACCAATGTTCTTGTTGTAATTATATTTCTCTGTCATGTGTTATACTATTGGACGCCACAGCGCGTGTCGCCACCCAAGGGAGATCCTGGAACGGAGCCGTCTCCGTGATAAGGCGGTTCCGTGACATTCAATATGATACGTTCTTAAAAAGTTTCTTATTAATTATATATAACTGCAGGCTCTTGATTGGTAACAAAGCATGCCTTCTTTCATCATGGAAATGAATTCCTCCCTGAATAAGCATGAATGTTTCAAGCTGCAAAAGGAACACCTGATATTTGTAAAGGCAAGTTAGCAGGACAGAAAAGGCGGCGCAAACTCAATGATATCAGTGATACTGATGTTAGGGTAAAATATAAAGTCATATCTCAGATTTATTTAATACATGATCGGAATACATATTTCAAAACTCTGTGATACAATCTACTGGCTATTTGGATAAAGTTGCACCATTTTCAGTGTGATAAAATCTAGAGGAATCAAAGAGTTGCAATGTTAATTCACATGAAAAAAAATTGAAACCCTGGATATGAATTTGTAATTGGGAAAATTGTATGTACTATGCAAAGATCATTGTTTTAGAAATATACCATCAAACCTTTTTAATTTATTTCATACCAACCAAAGATTCTCCATTTAGAAATATAACACTATCACAATTTTCATCTGTCACACCTTGTTTCTGTCATCCCGTCCGTCCAGTTCTTCACCAGCAACAGGAGGGATGGAGGTGCAACAGAAGAAACACAAGCTCTCCTCTCCAGAAGCGAGAAAAGAGCTTTTCAGGACAAAAGAAGTCAATCCAGGTGGTGGAAAATGTCATGGAATGCTATGTTTCTAACTGGAGAATTTTTCGTCTATATTAAATGAACTAGGTGGTATACTTCTAAATTGGTGATCTTTTAATGTCACCTAACCAATTTTTCCTTTAAAATTTTACACACTTTGGTTTTAGGATTCCGAATATTTAATCTTTGTGATATTTTATACAGAAAGGAGGCACAGACCCTCAACATCTGGGTCGTCTTTTGTGGCCTCATTTGTTATTTGTTTTAGCCAAGTGATGTAAGCAGCCGACGTAAATGGAAGGCATTATGACAGATGGCTACTGTTATCTCGGGCCCCTCCAAGTTCTTCCTCGTTCCTTTCTTTCTCTCATCATGTTTCTCTCTTAGAAGTAACAACACATGGTCTTCACCAGGGCATGGACATGCAGAATCGTATGTTGTCTGCCATGCTGTCAGTATCTTTTTATTTTGTAAACTATAGTTTATTTGTGTCTTTGCTGGACCACCCGGTCCCGACCTGCCCTGGCACAAATAACTGGACGCGGCGTCGCCTTACTATTAGTCACGAATCTTGACACCGGAAAAATCAACGATCCTGATGTTCAGGGCGCGCGCGTCGGAGGGCGCCAAATCCACTTTGTATTTTATATTTTCTTATTTATAATTGAGTCTTTGTTGGTTCAACAAACACACCATAAATAATTTATTTAGTAATCTATAACACAGTAAAAACTTGTTAAAGTATGTATATTTTTTGCATGATAGCCTTTGTAATCAAATATAACAATAGCCTACTATCACTAATGCTCATACCTTTTCAGAAATGTAGCCTAGATACGTCTCCCATTAAGCTTAGCAACAATGTTCTCTATGGAAGGCCTCATGCTCCGATCCACCTCGACACACTGCAGTCCAATCTCGATGCACAACATTACTTCTTGAAGGCCATTTCCATTCAGTGATGTATACTTTGAGGATATATAGTCCACATTCCTCCAATTTTCATGTACCTAGACAAAAGGATTATGATACTTATTGATATAAAACTGTTTTTGCAACATTCAGGCATAAAGTAGTGTCGTCTTCTTCCTCAAAAAGATAAAAGTAGTGGTGCCTTACCTTGTCAACAAATTTCCTCGCAGTCCTGTCTTCAGCATTTGGGCAATTCTTTTCTCCAGTTGTGATCTCAATGATAAGCATGCCTAAACTATATATGTCAGACATGGTGGATATTTCACCTCGGTATAGATATTCTGGAGCTATGTATCCACTGAAAAAATTAGATGAGGGTTAGATATAACTTATACATACGTTCTAAAAGAGAAGTCTATGGTTCATACTTTGAAGTTTTGTTCAGCTTACTTTTGACCCATAACATTTATTGTGTTCATCCGGGTCTGCTCTTGTCCAAAGAGTCTCGAGAGACCGAAATCTGCTATTTTGGGCACCCACTCATTGTCCAACCATATAGATGTAGGCAGAATATTCATATGAATAAGTGGTCCATCTGGCTTCTTATGCAGGAAATGTAAGCCCTCGCAGATTCCCTTGATTATGTTGAATCGCTTGTCCCAGTCAAGTTTACTCTGTTCGGCTGTAACCCATGCAATAAGTAATTATTTAAGATAATAATAAAACAATAGAAATTGGGTATCAGAATAACTATTTTTATGGTTGTATGTATTTCAAATAATGTTCGAATAGGGATAAGAAGAGAAAGATAATGTGCAGAACAGCGCATTCCATACCATAAAGATGCATGTCAAGACTTCCATTAGGTAGATATTTATACCAGAGAAAACTTTCCATGATGTCTACAATCACGTATCGTCCGTTATGATTCACCACATCCTTCTTTGCTTCATGGCAGAAGCCAACCAACTCTACTATATTCCTATGTTGCAATGCCATAAGATTTGTAACCTCGGTATCAAATGTTTTGCCTTGTGGCAATGGCGAGTTTTCAGCAAGTTTCTTCACAGCAATGATGCCCCCTTCTGGCAGAATTCCCTGTTGAATCTCTGATGCGTCAAATGTTCGATCTTCAATATAATTATTATTAGTGGAACTGGTACGCCATTATCGTACCTTATAAACTTTTCCAAATACTGAACAACCGAGTTGCCGATCTGAGGAGAGATCATTAGTAATTTTCTTGAGGAAACTCGCTGGCAGTTCCCTTGGCAATGTATTCGTGATACTCTGCTGTGTCTCCAGGCTTCTATTGTTGCTGGCATCACTGGCGGCCATTTCTGTTGAATATAGAGGGTTATGTATGTGAGCTGCTACCAAGAGTAGATTACCATGGCATCACGGTACCTAATAGCATTACTTGATCACGTATACAACAGAATCTGAATGAATACAGTTGTTCAGAAACCATGATTTATATTTTCAGATTCAGCGCTAAGATGACTTAATATGCATCACCTAATTTACAACATGACTAAGCTAGTAAGTAGCTTCTTAACGGTACTGACCTGGAGAAGAAACTTCAAGTCTTCAAAGATCCACGCCTTAGCAGCAGTGGAGATCGGAGAATAAACGATGGTGCTGGATCTGAGCGATGCTTCGATGGCTGCTTTGAATATAAACCAATACAACCAGACAATGATTGAGTAAACATATATATCTTGACTTGACTCAGGCCTAAGATGCCCAAGGAGATTCTGAAAACATGTGAGTACTTCTTTGGTTAACGTGTGGGGTAGTACTAATAAATTTGTACTAGTACGCTATTTTATCTGTACAACCCTTTATGAAGTCAACAACCACGGCGCCATATTGGCCTGGGTCCATCAATTCGTGAATTTACCAGGATGTCCATGGCACGGACGGGAATTTATGAATGGCCCAGATCCTGTATCTATTATGATAGACTGGCGGAGCCAGCCGAGAGATATAGAGGAGGCCAATAAGTAAAGCTTTATCTAATTTGCCTTGGCTGCCGATGCCTAGTTCGAAAATGAAGGCTTAGACCTAGAGGGTTTGAAGATGAGTTGGGCCAAATATTCCATCCATCAGATCTGGAAACCATATATTTGTGCATCAGATTGCAATATAAAATTCAGTAGACGTATATTATATAAAAAGAGGAAAAATCTCATTTCCAAAATAGTGAGATGAGCCAGGACAATGAGACAATAGGTCTCATGCTAGGTAGTGAGCGGGAATCAATCTGAAAGAGAGAATATTCTATCCATCTCCCAGATGCTGTAGGAAATTGAGAATTTTCATGTCTTTCAATTCTCGTATTCTTGTAAGGGATGTCGCTATTCCTTCTTGACACTCCATCAAACACCTGTAAAAGAGAGATGACAATGTGCCATCTCTCTTCGTCTCTCTAACCACACACACATAATAACCTCACAAATTATTTGAGATGTCCGACTAGCTGCATAGCCATGACCACAAATTAATTGAGATGTCCAACTAGCAGCAAAAGAAGGAAGTAAATCCTACTATAGAATGAGGTAGGACAATTTCAATGAACATGTAGAACAATATCAAATTTTCTTTTGCTGAAATTTACAGAGAACTATTCTTTGATGACGAAGGTCACATACTAGATGAAAAGCCTAAAGATCCTATGGAGATTGCAATGCGAAAAAAAAATTCAGATTCCCGTAAGAAGTTTGAAGATCTTGCTCAAATGGTCAAGAACTCTGAACAAGAGATGGACTTTTTAAGTTCTTCTTTATCCAACCTAGTAGAACCTCTCCAAAAGATCGTTCCAGGATGAGTTTGAATCATTCCTTGGTGGTAAAATTCCAAATGAAATCGATATACATCCACTAAATAATATCAAGTTCAAAGGAAGATGCAAAAGATTTCAGAAGAGTAAAGAGAAGAAGAAGCCTAAACTAAAGAAGCATCGAACAAGTACATCGATGTGGGTGGAACTATTGATCATTAGCAGCACTATTTTTCAAATAAGTACACTGGCTATTGTGCTAATATTCACTCGGTTTCCAGCTGCAACGGCTTGGGAGCAAGCCGCATCTCAAGGAGGGAGGGATTTCACAACCCCTGTGGAGCCGAGGTCCAGCAAGAAAGCCGCCGGTGGGCCGAGAAGATGAGCAAGGCCAAGGAAGCCCAATTATCAGTACCCCGCGTCAGACTAGGCCCAGTGAACCGAAGGCTTGCACTGGTCATCTCTATAAGGCAGGAAGCGGTGTGAGTTGGGGGTAACGATTATTGTAATGAACTTGATTCTATCCTCCCTTATCTGTATCCAAACTCAAACCCTAATGATGTTCTTCTGATCCCGATCCCTCTCCTACTTCCCAATCTTCCTCTACCCTCCTGCCTGAAGTGGGATCGTAACACAGCGCGACGCAGTCTAGCTTCTGGCCAAGACGAGAATAAGATCCGTTGTTACAGGGAAGAGCCGGCTGGAATCTCATCCTCGCTTTCCCAGTAGTATACGATCTATTCTCTTCACATCCCCACGATGCCACCCGCCCGTCCGAACGAACAGGTTGTTCTTTGGCGATTCGAAGTTGATGCGATGTAGCGACTGCACGCCCGTGCCGCTTTCCCGCGTCACTCGATTCAGGAGATGCCGCCAGAGGCTCATCGTCGAATCGAATCGGGAGACAAGTGCAGCTAAGAGCACCAGTAGTGTTGGCCAAAAACGAACCGCAAAAAACACCGAACCAACAACACTGCGGCCACCGAACCGTTTGTGTCAGACGGTCAAAGCGAACCACAAACACGGTTCGCTTCCACCCGCACCATGGCTAATAAAAAATATTTTTTGGAGAAAGATAGGGAGGAGATTTCACCGTGACCGTGCAGACTGGGAGCTGAGTGGATGAGAAAGAATTACTTTATTCTATGTGAGACGTACTCACGTTCAGGGGATCGAACTGACTAAAATGGAAGCGAACCATGCTCATTCGGTTTGCACGAGCGTTGTGGGTGCTCTAATCAGCTTTAGGGTACGCGCGGTGCAGGGTCATTCATGGGGAGACGAGCCAGCCATACCGAACCTTTGGTGAGCACACCAACCAAATACTAGGCCTGCATATGGAATAGGGCCTATGCATGCCTATGGGCCGATCTCAAATATCTAGGACGGCCCGTCTCAAATAATATCTAGGTTTTCTTAATGCTGTCCAAATGGGCCACCTGGCACGACCCGACCCAAACACGAAATGACATGGCCCGTTATATTTCGGGCTGACACGACACGAAATATATAACGGGTTATGTCGTGCCGGCCCACATACCCGGGCAACGGCCCGTGGCATGAGAATGGCCTGGTGTGCCGGGCCAGCCCGTTAGGTCTGCTATGTTAACAGTCTAAAATTAAATATGCGGCCCATCAGTGTCAAATCAAGAGTAAATGGAGCAAAATTTGGTGACCGTGGCCAAGAATTGAACCTATGACCAGTTGGAATAGAGGCAAACGCTTACACCACAAGGCTACACTAGTTGTTGCGTATAGGTAAAGGAATTATATTAACTTATGAATCGTGCCGTGTCGTGCTAGCCCGTGAGCTCGACCGACAGTCCAAGCACGGCCCATGACCTCGTGGTATGGGCCATGCCGGACTCATACCGGGTTTTTTTTGCGTGCTTCGGGCTGGCCCACGGGCTTCATGCTTTTTGGCCAGCACTAGGTTTTCTTATGATGTGTCTTTTTAAGTGGTCAGTCTGTTGCTCTTACTAAGATGGTGCGCCATGTTGATATTAACAAACAGTGGAACAATTGCAGCATGACAAGTGGATTGGCTATTTCCGTATCACGTGGCACATTGTAAATGGTGTTCCGGATGTGGCTTCCTGAAGCACATAAATGGCAAGGTATGCGTGCTATTCAACACAAACCGATCCTTTTCCCCTATTGGTTATGGGTAATGCGATATTTACCTTTCATGTGTGCCGTTGGATCAAATTTTGAAAACAAAGAAAAAAAGAATGCTAAATACAAAGGTTGTTTGTGTTAGCAGTGACGAGTTTTGTTGGAAATTGAACTAATCAGAGTATGGTTTTCAAAAATGTACAAGTACAGAACTTTAGTTTTCAGAATAGTAGAGTAGTTGCACATGCCATTGGAAGTCCAGATGAATACATTCCATCCCCACTATTTTTAGCTAGGGAAACAATCTGACTCTCATCCTTGACTCTTATCAATTGTCAAATCAACATATTAATAGTAGCTTTCGATAAGCTAATATTGCAGCAAGCTAGTAAATACTAGGACAAAGATAAATTGTAAATATATTAGACCTAAACAAAAAAGGAAAAATCATGCATTTAGCAAGTTTAGATTATATTTGGTTGATAGAGGAAAAATATTGACGACCTTCTTGATCTAGGTTTGACCAACAAAAAGCAGTCAATTTAACATCACATCATAATTACATCAAATTATTTTAAAATATAATGTAAAAGAAAGAGGCAGAGTTAGGAGTACCTCAATCTCTACAATGCATGAGTTTCTTTGTACTTCAATCGCACACCTTTAATTTAGGATTTAGATAGTCTCTCTCTAGTCTGTAAAAAAAACTCTTCTTGATTTTTTTTAGTATATGTGTCTTCATCACTCTTTAACATTGTTTTTTTTCATCAGCTCGTCTCCTCTTACCTTTGAGCTATTCTTCGCTCTAGCTTTATTTGGTCTCACTTTTTTCTGGTTTGATAATCAGCAAGTACTTTGACATGTTCTTTGGCTCTAGATAGAGCAATGTATAACTACCGGTCAAAGGAAATTGGCTCCCATAGGAAGATTCTAACATAGGGATGGTCAAATTTTTATATGAGGAAATTGGTCTGGAACACACCAACAAAATATGGTTTCATCCTGAACACATCGTTAAAATCGAATTTAGCTATAACACACTTTGATTATGGAAAAATTCGCCTGTGACACACTATGACTATTTAACTATTACTTTTAACTTTAATATCTTAATATATAAAACATGTTAGAGTTTAAAACTCGGCACGCATATACATTGTTGTATTCTCTATTAGTAAAAAATGGAGCTACAATTTTTTTTGATGATTTCTATTGTTTGTTTATTATTTTAATATTTAATTTATCGAGCAAGCCATCCAAACAATAGAAAAAATTTTAGCACCATTTTTTACTGATACAAAATACAACAGTGTATATGTGTATCAAGTTTCAAGTTCTATTGTCTTTTATATATTGAGATAAAAATGTTGAAAATAATAGTTAAATGGTTATAGTTCGTTACAGACGAATTTTTCCACAATCGAAATGTGTTACAACTAAATTCGATTTTGATGGTGTGTTCAGGATAAAACCATGTTTTATTGATGTGTTCCAGACAAATTTCCTTTTTATATATTTTAACTTATTTAATCTAATATTTTAATAATCCTAAACTTTTCTAACATTTAATGAAACTTATATACCTAGAAAACATAAATATCCTAACATCAAATAAGAGAAAGTACTTTTAGGTAAATAAATAAATAAATTTGACCTTATAATTTAAATCTAATCTAATCTAAATCTAAAAATCTAATATAATTTAGGTGCGTCCGTCTACACCAAAAATTTTGTGTCCATGATATCCGTGCGTGACGTGGAGTGCTCAAAATTCCCATTGGTCCGCCTTCATTGCTTGTTCCAAACATGGGAGTCCGCCTGCACGATTTGTTTCCACATATGAGAGTCCCCGCGCTGCGAACGATTCGTTTCAGGCAACATCTCCATCTCTCCAATGGAATTTTGCCTCCCCCGTTCCTTATCGCCAGAGATATACCCATCCCCACGCCATGAGCAGCAAGTTCCTATTTGAGGCCCAAGGACGCGTGAAGCCTCGCGCCGCCTCGGTCTCCATCCAAACCAAAAGTTAAGGGGCTATGTATACATGTTTTGGGATCGAAAACAATGTGTGAAGCATCAAGAGTTCAAGACGAGTAGACGATGCCATATGGTGAAGATTATGGAGATGGAGCTCCTGTTTGTCCCGTCCATTGGGCTTCACGGCACCGGCGGACCTGCCATGATGGCCGGGTATTAATACCCAACTTTTTTGGAAAAACATCGAGTATATATCATGTACATATGTGCTGGTAATTCATATAGAGCTGAATTTTTTTAGGTTAGGCTAAATCTGTCTTCAAGGTGACCTGTTTGCAGCTCCAAACAGACTGCCTATATACCACAACCCAATCGATCAATGAGAGGCTCATATACGTATTGCTGAGTGGCTGATAGCCGAAGCCGAAGCAAGCAAATCGTTGCTAAATTGCTCTGCTTCTCTTGTTCTCGTCTCACACTAACACAAGCTTGATAGCACGAAGCCCACTAAATTACCGAGTGACTGAATTCGAATGCTCTGCCCGAAGCAAGACCATTTTTATCCTAAGAATATGTTTCCGAGCATAGAAGCGCTCCGACTTCCTACTTTCAACTGCTAGGGTTAAGTGGGTATTCTCCTCAATAAATTATGCGAGAAACAAGTTGAGAAACATGGAGACCCATATTTGAATGGTTGTATGGTTACATACAATGATTTTTTTTTTGAAAAGTTGAGGATAAAGATATTTGTCAAGTGCTTCTAAGCTGTGAGGAAACCTAGAAAATTATAATTTCTATTAAGTAGTTTGAGGATATGTGCACACTTCATATTATAAATTGTAGTACTGTAGACAAAATTTTCTCTTAAAAAATTTCTCTATTTTTGGTTCCACGAAGTTTTTTTTTTTTTGGCTAATCAGGAATACCCAAGTATCAGTTGCGGGGTCCGCCACTGCTTCACGATTGTCAACAACAGCGGCAGTGGCAGAGTTAATAGGACAGCATGAATCTCGAACCCTTCTCTACCGGTTGTCAGACCTGGAGACCTGCGCCCCTTAAATATTTTTACTGTCATGGAAGAAAGGTTGGGGAACGCTGTTGACTGGAGGTTGAAGAAAGCCAAATAAATGGTCTGAGTACTTCACTGGAGCAGTTGGCCGGCAATTTTAGTAACAGGGCTAAAGTACGGCCATCTTGGACATATGTACCTGACCCATTAGACTGACTCCAATCGTTGGTAGACAAAGGCAAAAATAAAACATGGAGGCTACTGTGACTCTCCTCTAGCGTCTCCAACAAGGCGAAGCAACGGTCCATGCAAAATGCATTCAAGGAGAGAGGGAAGTCAAAATTGGCTTCCCTCTCTCCTCCGAGGCATTCGCCCGGCCGCGCGCGGGGGGCGAGCGCGGGAGGCGAAGCGCGAGAAGCGAGCGCGGAAGCAGAGGGCGACCTCGACGACGACGACGAGCGACGGTGAACAACAGAAGGACGACCTCGACGACGACGACTTCGCCCGCGCTGCCGAGCTTGACCCTCTCCCTCACAGTGGCGTCGAGCAGCTCGCGCATGGAGGCGGGGCTGCCGGCGCGACCTCGCGCGGGGAGGCCGGCGTGGACGGGGGCGATGGCGCGGCTCTAGATCTGCCGCCGGAGGTCGGACCGTGGACGGCGCGCGCCCGAAGGAAAGGCAGGCGGAGCTCGGCGAGGCAGCGCGCGCGGAGGTCGGACCGTGGGCGGAGCTCGGCGAGGCAGCGCGCGCGGAGGTCGGGTCACGGGTAGATCTCGCCGCGCGCGGAGGCATGGTCGGAAGCAAGGAGGAGCGGGCGAAGCTCAAGCTCGCGGCGAGCAGCGCAGTCGCGGGCCGAGCGGCACGCGAGAGAGCGGACCGAGCAGCATGCGGCGGCGGCGGCGGGGAGGCAGATGCGGCTAGAGCTCTCGCGCACCGCTCTCTATCCATTTGCCTCTTCTGAAATGCAATCCATTATTGGAGATGATAGAAAATAGATTTTCTACAAGCTACTGTAGACGTGAGGCAAAGAAGCTTTTGCATCTCCAATTTGCAAGTCACGATTGGAGTCAGTCTTAGCACGACAAGAGCCAACTAGTTAGGCCGATAGGCAACACAGCACCCAGCCCACCCAGGCCATCCGTGTTTACAGCTGATGCATTTTTTTTAACATGAATAACTGTACATGCAACCATTAAAATATGAACAAACTTTTGTTCTTGCTGAATGCTAACTAACATGTCATACTCATCAGTATGACGTGATTTAAATGTAGAGATTCACAATCGGAATTCATGCATGCCACTTTCCTCTTGTCAAGTTAACATAATACATATTGAGTTTTCCTCTAAACCTCATGCATGTGCTTTTCCGTAACTCATGCACTACCATCTTGTCAAGTTTACTGAATATTCAATTTTCCTCTAAAACTCATACATGGGCTTTTTCTTTTGCCACAACTCAATTAATACCGTTGGATATTCAATGTATGAACAAACACTACGGGAAAATCAATCAGTGTCTGAAACTTTGACGTGTGTTTTGTTGTCTTGTGTTAAATTAAAATACACGACAAAATCTTTGTCGTGTATAAAAAAATGACACACGGAAAAGATAGTTGTTTGCCGTGTGTTTTTTCCTAACACTCGGCAAAATATAAATTTAAATTATATTTAAAACTATAAATTAATTTAAATTAAAAAATTTTGAACAACAAAGTTGTATAACTTTTGAAGACTTAAAACTTTTATTTTGATCAATTGTTTATTACTCAATTTAATCTAAAATATTGTTCATAAAATCTAATAGTCTCATATAGTTTTATGAAACATTCGATGGGACATATAAGATTCGTAAATAATGTTACTACCACTTTATCAAATGAATAAATGACCAAAACAAAAGTTATATATCTTAATAAGTTATACAACTTTATAGTTTAATACTTTTTTATTTGAATTAATTTAGTTAATAAAAAATACGTTGGAAAATATATAAATAGGTCTTTGTCAAGTGTTATTTTCTTGGCACACGGCAAGAATTGTCTTTATCGTGTGCCTGATACAAAGCACACGACAAACATGATCTTTGTCGTGTGTCCTATATAACGCACACGACAAAGTCTGTGTCCTATATAAGGCACACGGTAAAGTCAGTTTTACCGACAAATATTTCGCCGTGTGAGAGATGTCGTGTGCACCCCACGATAAAGTCTTTGCCATGAGTATTTCGCGCTCCTAGACACACGGCAAAGGTTAAGTTTCCTGTAGTAAAATTGCAATGGATGGTATGTAAGTAATTTGTTGCTCTTAACTACATAAAAACAAGAATGAAATTTCCGATGGTGCCTTCTCGGGAATGCACGCCACGGATCGCTCATCGCATGGATGAGTGTTTCTTCTCAGTCCATCATTCTTAACTGGGGCCCATGACATGAATCACGAAATAATCCAACAGTAAAGGAGGAGGTGCCTTCCCGGACCGGTGCCTTCGGGATTGCATTTCCCCATAAAAACTTGTCAAAAAATTTAGTCTTGTATGCCACTATGTTGTTAGAACTAGTGTTTTATGTATCTATAATTTTTTTTATTGTTTTTAACAGCCCGTAATAAGGCTTGGACATTTTGCTAGTATACTCTAAGAACAAACAATTAAATGAGGGTGGCGTAAAAGATTCAAAGAAACGCTATACGTCCGTCAAAGTGTTCTGGGCTGTTTTAGCATTTTCTAGTCGTCGGATGTTTGTCACCAAGTGAGTTTTTACTAATTACTGCTATATCTATCTACGATTTAACGGACTGGGAAGAAAGGTTGTTCATAGCAAACCTATATCACTACCGGAAAACAGCAATTTGCCATGTGTCAAAATTATTGCCGTGAGTGTTTCCACGGACACACGACGAAGAAGACGTTCGTCGTGTGCAAAATATGAAACTCACAGCATATAATAGACACACGGCAGAAAGCGCTTTTGTCGTGTGCCCAGAAAACAGCACAGGACAAACACCATATTTGTCGTGTGTCCTGGATCATGGCTACCATATTTGTCGTGTGTCCTGGATCATGGCTCACGGTAAAACGCTGGCCGTTACGCCTTGGCCAACGACCGTTAGTAGGTCCATAGTTTGTCGTGTGTCCTCTGTGGGGCACACGGCAAAAAGCACCGTTTGCCGTGTGTCCTACCTGAGGCACACGGCAAAGGTCACCGTTTACCGTGAGCTTGGATAAGGCACATGGCAAATAGAAAAAAAAACTTTGAATTTCACCTTCATAACTTTTTCTCTACTCCATATACAGTGTTTGGTATTTTATGTTCTAATTTAGTGCATTTGTCATTCTGTTAAATATATTTAACCAATTTATTTCGTTTAAAACATTTTTTCCAAATTAGTGAAATTAGCCAAATTACCGTGTGCTGAGCTCTTGGCTCACAGCGAAGAGGAGGGCGCGCCGTCACGCCCAGCTAACGGCTAACGGGACACACGACGAAGATCTTTACCGTGTGCCTGAGGTTTAGCCCACGGCGAAGAGGTCTTCGTCGTCATGGTTGTTCGCCGTCGGGGATTCACCGTGGGTTACATACGGCAAACACTTTTGCCGTGTGCTCTTCGATTTTTACCGTGTGCCGCAGGCACACGATGAATTATTGGATTCCGGTAGTGTATCCTGGATGTTCATAGCATCTTTTTTTTCATGGCAGGGCATCCTTTGAAATTTCATTACTTGTCAGCAACGTCCTACTCGACAAAGATTGAGTACATTAGTTGCGATGGCAATAGAGAAATAAAAACCGAGTTTTTACCAAGCTGGAATTTTCTCAGCAGCTTCTGATTATATCCACAAAACTAGTATTTGGTTTGCAGAAGTAGATTTAAATAGAGCACAAACTCGGTTGTTGTATATCTTGTGCTTCATAATCACTCAGATCCTTCCTTCGAACTGCGCATTCCCGGGCATCTCATCGCCACCACGAGATAATAATAAAAAACATATTATTTTTTATTTCTTGTTTTTAGCTCAGAGAACAGACTTGATGGTAATATTGTCATCCTTGTCCAACATGTAGACTTTGCTCTTGTGATCGATCACCCGGACCCCTTCTACCCCTTTGGTGCTAGCAGCCTCGTCGTCGTCATCATCGCTGTCGTTGTCACAAACACCACGAGGCACCACCTCCACGCCGGTGAACAAGGCAAACCTCTTGTTTACTTCCTCGTGGTTACAGTAGCAGCAGGCTTCCTTCATGGTCCTGAAGACCCGGACAAGGCAAAACTTGCCCGAGCCGAGGCTGACGAGCTTGGGCGAGTCCTCCATTTGCCAATCATTTATGTACTCGAGCTCACGTTCTCCCAGGCGGGTGACTTTCCCCCATCATGGCAGAGGAGGCTGTCGACCATGGCAGAGGGCAGGCGCATAGGCTAAAGCCAAACAAAAGACCCAGGTCAGGGACGTGTTCAACCTTACCGGAGAATGGCAGAGCCCAGTCGCCGGCTTTACTTCACGTGCGGCTCGCCGGGTCAAAGCAATAGGTCCCAATGCCCTTCGTGGACACGTAGACCAGGCCATGGATGAGCCCGTAGGAACCGATCTCGGTTTCTCTGTAGCCGGCTTCGCTGACGTAGGGCGGCGGCGGAAGATCCTCGCAGTGCCAGGTATTGCTTTCGTAGCATGAATACACGTTGGGGTCCGGAAGCGGAAAAACTACCCTTAAGGGTATGTGCCATCACACATGCATCCGTTGGATCTTGATCCTCAAATCTGTGGGTCCCATGGATGATGTTGTATTTGCCATCGTATTGTTTTCAAACACTCTTTTTCTGCATGAGCGTATAACAGGGCAGAGTAGAGGGGACCATAACTGTTGCACTGCAAAGTACAGGGAAACAGGATGGGGAGTAGGGACCAGATCTAGAGAGAGTTCACGTATTTTCTCAACTTTTTCCTCCTTTTCATACCCGGTCTCAATTACTGATCTGTCTTCTCTCTCGTGTTGTTTCATCAATCCAAAGTGATGTTCAGGATAAAAGAAACATCAATGAGCTATTAGTAAACCTACAAATCTGTTAGCCATTTTCTCACTAATAACATCCAGAAAGCATGAGTTTGCAAACAAGTTGAGATATGTAGTTTTTTTCCCTTTCTAAAGGTAGTGATTCATTCAGCATATGTACGTAACATGGAACAATAAAAATTCTGCCATGTAATGATATGTAAAATTTTCTAACAATAAGAAAATATATAGGTAAAGAAAAAGTACTTATTTAGCTTATAACCCATAACTTAGAGTAAATCTATTTTCAGATTGTGCTATCCATTGTTTGAGCTGCTGAAGCAATACCATTAGGGAAGAGCTTCAAACCAACCACCAGATTTATGCTCCAAAATCAAACCTCTTAGTTGTTATTGTTTTGGACCCCAAACTTCTTAGTTATTGTGTTTGTGAAATTAATTTAGCCATGTTCATGATAACTAAACAACCTTAAGATCCCATCAATCTAGATTTGAGATGTTCTTTACTTTTTTACTACTAGTTCAATGGGGAAATTCAAAAGTAACGTAACCCAGGAGCAGGAATTCAACACTTTCTCTCACCTTCTTACCAGAACCAAATGGCTTTGGCATGAAGGGTAGAGCACAAAAAAAGGTTTGTGCCCTGTCCTGTCTGCTGTCTCCACACTGTGAATTATTAAACATTAACATGGTTTTGGATTGCAGGAAGCAAGGTAGGGCACAACATATTTAAAAATGTACCAAGTGTTGGTTAGTTAGTCTAACCAAGACCAATTTGATGATGAACATTGATTACTCTTGAATACAATCTTAGAGGTACAATTTTAACGACATAGGAATGACAAAAAATTACAAATTTCCTTGTTTTTTTTCCAAATCTAGAAGCTCTTAAAAATATCTGCTTGCTTACACTTCATTATTTTACTATTGTCCATCACTAAAATTTGCATATTTGTGGTAGACAAAATAAAAAAAAATTGTTTGCATCAGAAGACTCAAGTGTTTAGCAAAAGAAACCTATATGTAAGATGAAATTGTCAACATTAGTAAAGTCTTGAAACAACTAAAAGTTGTGAGTGACATGCAGGTGTAGGTATAAGACAATCCCAAATAAAAATATCTTGACACATTTAACCATTCTAAATGTTTGACAATTGCATGTTACTTGCATGGACAAAAAAGAAAAACAGAGATAATGTCAAATAAATAGTACTCTTTGAATCCATGCAGGACCACAACTTTACTAACCCCTATATTGCAACAACAGAACTAACTTTTAGACCTGTGAGGTTTGAATAGAGTGACCCTTACCCGAAAAGGAATAGGGCTGTGCTCAAGTATACCAACATGTTGCACCAGTACTCCATGAGAAAAGGGAGAAATTCGCATCACAGTGCCTGTACTCCAATGAGTAGCTATTGGTCGCCTGAAATATATACCTGCCAAGCTACTGAATTCCCGAAGCCCTCGATGTATCCTAAATGAGTTCGTCCAAAGTATGAAAGATGCAATCAATCACAGCTCCTTCAGTAGACATTATTTTCTCATGCAATTAAGTATAGCTATTTGTTGGAAAAATTGCTGGAAGCCAGGTAAACTGGACATTGATTTAGTAATCATGAATTGATTGTGAGCAACATTTTAGTTATTACTATTAATTCAACCATTCAGCAACTTACATTTTAACAAGTTGGTACAAGAAAGAACTCACCAAATATTATTGAATTGCCATGCAAGGAGAATCATTCATTAGCATGGGTTTCCTTCCATAATATAAAAGCAAATGTACAGTCCTTTAATTTCTGGCTGGAGGTTATTGCACACAATGGCCCATCTAACTTTAGCAAGTTGGTGCATGTTGATATCCACCATTTCATATTGTGCATCATTTGTTTCAAGAAAAAACACAATTATTATGATCAGTGACACATAACAAAACTTTGGTTCATTATCACACTATATGATAAACACGGTGTATACATACAAATAACATGACAATATCTGACAAATGTATCTATTAGTATCTAAACATGGTCTGAGTTTACAATTATGTTCAAACAAGAGCAGTAAACATTTTCAATGCATAAAAAAATTGAATAAAGAATAGCAGAACATCAAACTATAGAAGTTATGTATTTATTGACATGTTGTGGCAAGAAAACATACCATTAAATAAAAGTTATATGCTTACTTAAAAAATAATTATTGATGCTATACTAGATATTATTTAATGGAAGTGCATAATAAGTACATAGCAGTATATAGTGGTTAATATATGAGACCTAAGAGAAGAGTCTGCATATTGTTTGCGAGCATTAGAAGAAACAGTAAAACTGAAAGCAGGAAGACACTTCAGTAATGCATTCATCGCTAAAGAATTTATTTACAGATTACTACCTGAATCACTAATCTGTTACAACCATGTCAAATTATTATGGCAAGTTCTATGCATGCAGGACCACACATTTTATAAGAACTATAAACTATAACAACACAACTTTTTAGGAGTTTCACACTCTAAATTAAGCATGTCACTGCACAACTTCTTAGGTCATAACATGTCCTGTGCGCCTGCTTCTC
The DNA here is from genome assembly GCA_030378355.1 of Eleusine indica. Classification (NCBI taxonomy): domain Eukaryota; kingdom Viridiplantae; phylum Streptophyta; class Magnoliopsida; order Poales; family Poaceae; genus Eleusine; species Eleusine indica. The sequence goes on along the minus strand of CM059501.1, from coordinate 42,300,906 downwards.
CTCATTGCCATCCCTCCATGGCACCAGTTCTTCTCTAATTCGTAGAAAAAAAAAAAGACTTGTATCCTCTCTTCTCGTACCAAACAATCCTGCATTTTGTGAAAAGAATATAGTATAAGACAAAATGTACTTCTTCCCATGCAAAACAGTGAGCAAAATATTATTCACACTACTGTTATAAAATTCATGAAAATCATTATCCTAATATATGTATAAGTTAGAAGTGTAAATCCAAAAAAATTTATTAACAATTTTGTTGAAGTTTGACACCAGTTTCAGATTGAACTTTCTTAAAAGATAAAATTATTTTGAAAAAAAAGAGGAATAGAAGAAGTATGGAGTGTATTGAAATACTCGCTCACTGTGGCATACAGATACAGTAACTTGTTTTAAAAATGGCACAAGGTAAATGTTAAAAAAGAATGAATGTTCTCACGCTATTTCGAAATGGAAGCTTCAACAATCCTGTTATATGAAATAAAAGTTAAAACCTAGTGAATGTCGAGTAATCATTTTTTTATAGGTTCCGAGTAATCATTGCAAAACCAAGTGAATAAACAAATCACAATCCTCTAGTGAACTTACTCGTCAGATTTATTTATAAGATTCCTGCTCCGCACGCATGCTTGGCCTCTCAAATTCGGTGTCTTTTCTGCAAAACACGCCCTCTTGCACAACTAATTGTGGTGGGTGACTCAAAACTTCAACATCCAAAAAACTGAATGCACTGTACATTGGAATAAACGAAACGGAATTTGGATATACAGAACAACATCCACATAACCAACATGCTAAACAACTAAAAAAAAATCCGAAGGACATGTTTCACAAGACACCTACAATACCTGGAGTTTGTAGCTCTAGCCATTAACGCGGAGCCCCAGTAATCCGTTGATTGCAGCCTCTAAGATCCAAATCTATGTCACGGACCCGCCTTACCACGGAGACGGTTCCGTTCCAGGATCTCCCTCGGGTGGCGACACGCGCTGTGGCGCCCAATAGTACAATACATGACAGGGAAAAATAATTGCAACAGGAACATAGGTGGAGAAGCAGAGTTTACATAAATCCGAAGTTATATTACAAACCGGAGTTTTGACAGAATAAATTGCGGAAGCGACAAAGTTCAACACTGGTACCAGTTTGACGAAATAGCTAAGATACAGGTCGCCCTCTCACGGCGACACACAGAGAACATCCCGGCCATACTAGGTGCCTTGCCCAAGCACCGTACCGGCAAGCAAGGACCTAATCCTCATCTTCATTTGTGCACAGCTCCCATTCAATGTAGTCGGGACGCTGGCCCTCCCAATGGAATCTTCCTCCACAGTGGCACTCCCCGACCTGGTCATCTGAAAACCACATAGAGCTACGCCCTGAGTAACTAGTTTACTCACAAGACTGACCCGTCAAAATGGCCAACTACAGCCGACGCCTAGACATGCAAAGGCTGGGGATAGGGTTTAAATTGCCAGAAAACCCGCCTAAGAGTGGATCCTTATTTTTCAAGTTTTAGCATCAAGTTGAGTTGTCATGCAGAATAATAAATTTAGTTTGCACTAGGGCTATAACAATCATGGTTGCAATACAATCTTAATAATTTCAAACAGCAGTATTAAACCCACACAGCATCTTAATGGCTTCCGGCACTGTCCCGTAGCAGCGATCAAGTGGTACTCGTTACTGTGAGGGGCAGCGACTCGAATCGATTTACATCCTGCAGGAGAAACCTGCTTGCACGACCCATACGCGCTTCCAGGAAGCCGCATGGAGCAACCTTTCGCTCACGGTACCGCAGGGCCTTCCGGGTCCAGACTCCCTCGAGAAGGGTCCCCCATCGCAATGCGCCTCCTGCCGCCATCCGTGGGTGGATTGTTCCCTCCTCTCAGCCCTAGTTCCACCAAAGAAGGGAGAAGGCTATCTTCAGACCAAGCGGTAGTCGTAGCTACGTCGGTTTACTGGGCCCATATCTCCAGCATGCAAACAGTACGTTCAAACTTGATCCCATGGGCCGGACACGAGGCGTAGCCTTAGGGGGGACTCGGACGGGGCTACCTCCTTGAAGACAAACTGTCCTTTCCTTTCCACCTAGTTGCCCGTCCGGTCTTCATTGTGATTCCATCCACCCTTTCCTTTATCCGACATCATTCCCCAGTGATAATAATTCCTACCTACGAGTGATCTCCATACCACTCGATAAACAGTCGTCTTACTTTAAGCAGAGCGACTATCGTCCTGAGGCTAGTAATCGGGAAGAGGGACCTACTGCACGCTAGGGTTTCAATCAACTCCTATCACTTAATGCTCAGGCAAGCTTACATCCATAGCTAGTGATAGAATAAAAATTTAAAACAGGGATAATACACCGGGGCTTGCCTTGGTTCTGCTCTTGGTCAGCTACGGTACCTTCGGCTCCTTCGGGATCCTGCTCCGGTCCTGCCTCCACGTGGTTCACGGCGTGATCTATATGATGCAAGAGAGAATGCTATGAGAGAAGATTCATGGCACTTCCTCAATAAATACGTTAATGCACACTGTTGTCAGTGGAATTAAACGGTGTGCGGCGAGACGTTCGAAAGCATCACTCAAGGAGTGGGGCACGGGACGAGGGTACTTCGTGTATTTCTTTCATGTACTCCAGTACTTGACCGCGACGACGTCGCATCCAAGTACGGTGTGTCGGTGGGTGCCGGGGCAAAGCTGTGCAAGTACCGCCCAGGGTTTGCAGGTGCTAACTAAATAGCATTAGCGTGAGCAAAACCCTCGCAAAGTGCGAGTACCCGCGAACAGCCCTAAAGCGGATCCATTTTATCAACGGTTAAAATTGCACTCGGGGCACAATTTATGTCGTCGACAAGGTTCTGCTCTTCAAAAGGGGCAGGGGTGATTAATTATAATTAGGTTACACCAGGAGAGAATTAATTGTTAAGTTTCCCTATCAAATACTAAGCCAAAAGATTAATTATTAATTATTATAAGGAAAAAGGCATTTAATTAATTTCAGCTAATTAAACAGAGAATTTCTTTATGAAATTTTTCCAGGAAGACTAAATCTGAAAATCCTACCTGGAGGCCAATTTTTAATATTTTATCAGCTCTCTGTAATTAATTAAAATTCTATTAGTGTTTCTCCTATTTATTTTAACCCTGGTATAAAAATTACTAAACATGTGGTATTAACATTTTTCTACAACAGTGCAAGCCTACACAAGTCTAACAAAATTTATTTTGCTACAAAATTCCCATTATTCAATTTACTATGCAATTTACCAGTTTAACCTATTTTTGGAAATGAATAAATTACGAAAATCCGATTTAAACACCGCGGGCCACAAACAGGCAGCCCACTGGGCTGGGACTCGCGCGCGGCCCAGCGGCGAGCGCGAGCGCGAGGGCGCTCGGCCGAGCGCGGCCCAGAGCGAGGCCAGGCCCACTGGCCTTCGCGGCCCAGCGGCCAGCGGGGCCGAGTGCGCGCGCGCGCGCGTGCTCTCGCCGCAGCACGGCGGCGCCGGCAGGGGGGCTCGCCGCAGCTCGCTGCGGTCCCTGGCTCGGCTGGTCCAGAAAGGGGAAATGATCTACTCAACCCCGCGCACTCATCTAGGCTATCGGACACCGCCGGCGATGGCCGGACGCAGCCCAGCGACGGCGGCGGAAACAGGGCAGAGGTCGTCGTCGGCTAACACGGCAAGGGAAGGGCGGTAGGGCTCGGGATCTAGTCGGAGAGCTTCACTGGAGCACGGAGAAGGAAGTCACCGAGCTTCTCCTGCAAGAGGGAGGCCGGGGGTGTGGTCTCACCGGCGAGGTGGGGGTTACGGTGGTTGGCGGCGGCCTCGAGCGACGAACTAGGGGAAAACGTGGTCGGATTTGCCCATCCCGAGCTCAAACGCGTGCGCGAACAAGATGGGGAGCTCCTCGAGCAAAGAATCGGTCAGGGGCTCACCGTGGGTGCCGGGCGACGCGGTGGGGTGGCAGTCGGAGACGGGGAGGACGAGGTTGATTCGCGGCGGCTTGATGCGGGACGAGGAAGATGGCTTCGCGTGGAGCTTGAAGACGCCGAGGCGAGGCCGTGGACGTCGACGAGCTCCTGGAAGCGACGGCGAGGCGGCGGTGGCGCGGAGCAGCTCCGGGCGGCAATGGCGCGGCGCGCGGGCGGGAGAGAGGGAGAGGGAGCGCGAAGTGAATGCGGGCTCGGACAGCGCGGCGGTCGGCAAAAGGGATGTCCGAACGCGCGCGTGGGCCCGTCGATCCGCGGCAACGGTCGTTGGCCGTACGCCGGCGACCACGCGGCGCGCGACGGGCGGGGCAGCGCGGCCTCGGCCGGTTGTGTTTTCTCTGAGTCGCTGACAGGCGGGTCCCACGGCTGTTTTTCTTTTTCCTTTTCTTTTTCCAATCCTTTCAGACGACTGCCTTTGCAAATTTTGTTAGAATTAATCCAGATCTGCTAAAATTAGACAAAAATTTTGGTAGTCTCCCCATAATGTGTTGGTTTTTACAAAAATACTAACTACCAACAGTCCCTACTATAATTTTCTCAGGAATTTTATGAACAGAGCTGGTTTTTAACCATTCTAACAATTATTTGAGGCCTTTATTGATGGACTAAAATTCTGAGAAAATTTCCAAAATTCTAATTGACCAAGACCATCAATATATAATTTTTGCAAAGGTGAGTCTTATTGAAAATTTGGGACTTGCAGGTCAAAGGTCATTCAAATGGGTTTTGAATTCAATTGAATTGCAAATTTGAATTCAAACTCAAATGCTTGGTGTCATGGTTTTATACTGCCTAGGTGACACCCTTGGGACCCTAAGGACACTAGGGGTGTCACAATCTAGCAGAAGGGTGGCGCTGGAGCTGTAGATCCCCCAACAATCCCTTGTCCTAGATGGGACTGAATCCCTTGCCCCAGTAATTTGTTGATTGCAGCCTCTTAGATTCAACATCAGAGTTGTTGAATCTCTAGCCACGGAGGAAGCTTTCCAATGGCTTTCATAGGTGAACGGAGGTTGAAGACAAAGCGAGCTCACGAGTGTCTCGTAGATGAAACTCGCATTCACCGATGAATGGACGCCGGTGGGGGATGGATCATCGGCAGGGACTGTCTCTGCCAAGGGTACTGGCACCTTGAGCTCTCATGGTGGTGGCGAGAGAGAGAGAGAGGTCGATGGCCAAGCTGCTCGTAGACAAAACTTTTTCAGTCTTGTGGACCCGGCGCGTAGACCATATATTTTTTTTTTGAGACTCGCAGATCGTATATGATACAACCCGTCGGTATTCACCATAAAACGACTCATATTGTAGTTGGTGAGGTCAGAACACGAATCTCAACAAGTTGAATCCAACAGTTGCATGCAGCATGGCACATCCTCTTAAGGGTAGATTTAACTATCCGGTTGGGGTCCTCCTTGAGATGGAGCAGGGTCTGGAATTGGAACCTCTCCTCCGGGTAAAGATACCTCCCCATGACGAAGAACCCGGTCGTATTTTTCTTCTTTGTCATCACCAGCGCCGCCGGCCGGGGAGGAGAGGCAGACGGAGAACGACTTGGTCTCGTGAAGGTTGGGCAGGGTGGCGACGCAGTGGTCGTCGTCGTCGTAGAGGAAGGCGCCGTTCGACTGGAGATCTAGGAACACCGTCTTGCTCTCGGATAGTGCGACGCAGTCCAGCCTCCGGCCAAGACAATTGTTACCCACCCGAGCCGGCTGGAACCTCTGCCTCGGCTTCCCTACCAGTATGCAGAGGCGGATCTCCCAATAGGGCAAGGTAGGGCGGCCGCCCTACCTAAGATCCGCGCCACATCCCCCTTGTTTTTCCTTTTTTAGCTCCAGCCTCAGACATCACACATCAGAGCGTCAGCGGCGTTGCTGTTTCTGTTTCAGTAGTCAAAGGAAGAAGACTGAAGGCAAATAGAATAACGAATGGGCAGGGCTAGACGGCTAGTAATGGACCTGCCGTAACTGGGCGAAGAATTCGCGAATTGCCAATGGGCCTGTAGCCTGCTAAGTGCTGACTATCTCAATTCTCAGACCAGAACAGCAAGTCAGGACTATTGACGAATGTTACTCGATTTTGTAGATTTAAATAGCTTCTTTAGCAGTAATTCCTTGAGTAGCATAGATATATACATGGTCTGTGCTTAAAAAAATACATGGTCTATTATTTATTTTTAGGAAAATTTTGTTATGGGACACTATAAAAAGTTGGATTCGACCACAAGACACTGTAAAAGTCGATATTTGCCGTAGGACATTGCAAAATCATGGCCTTTTTTTCCTAAAACACTATAGCAGAAAAGATGTGTTGTTATGAACATTTTATCTTAATATATGCATGGCTACATAGTGTCCCATAGACAAAAGGCTTGATTTCTCCGTCTCCTACAGCAAATATTGATTTTTGCAATGTCTTCCAGCCAAAACCAAGTATTTATCGTGTCCCACAGCAAAATTTCTCTTATTTTTATATGAAAAATATATAGTTCAAATACTATTATTTTGTTTACTTTCTATTTAATCTTTGAATAATAGATACTATCGATTCGATTTTGTCGTTCGTTAAATTTGTGTTGCGGTTTCGACGCTTCGCCCTATCTAAATTTTCTCGCGGGATCCGCCACTGCCCGTATGCGATCCATCTTCTTCATGTCCGGGTAATGCGACCAACTATACTGCGACACCGGCGCTGCCGAACCCAACAGGAACAGATCGTTCTTGGGTGAGTGGAGGTTGATGTGGTGCAGCGTGTACACGCCTGTGCGGCCGTTCCGCGTCACTAGATTCAGGATGCGCCGCCGGAGGCTCATCGTCCTTTGATCGCGACGATAGGGTGTAGGCAAGGAAGGAGAGGAGGGTGCGCCCGCAGCCAAAAAACCACGATGAGACGGCGGCAGGGAGGTGTATGGCTTGTATTGTATCCAGGACACGAGCTCATGGGCTATTTTAACCTAGTATATATATACAACAGAAAAAAAGAAAACTGTTATGTGACATTTCCCTTTCATTCCTCTTCCAGTCTTCCGCATGGAAGTTGGGGGAAAAACATCAAATTTAATTAGTAAGAACTCTCTTGGTGATTTTATTTAGGATATGTGGGATAAAGTAAATTCAAAGAAATTTCAAAGAAACTCATTCCTGCGGTTTTCTTACTTTTTAGATTCTTGTGTTTTCTCAATTTCTGTATTTTTTCCTATTCCTATGTTTTTCATTCCTACATTCCAAACATATCCTTATTGAAGAGAAAAAAAAACTGATCGATCCACCATATCCAGAAACTATTGGGTTTGCAGAGCAGATTTATTTAGAGTAGACTTCGCAAAAGCACGAACTCGACTGTAGCTGGCCGATTATTGTTGTGTTTTTTTAGATGGACCGATTATTTTAGTTAATTAGTCTAGACGTAGTGCTTGTGTCATGGATTGGGCCAGTATGTGGGCTAGGCCTTCGCGACTCATCACATGGGCTGGTAAGAAATGGGCAAGTGCTACGAATGGAGCAAGAGGAGCAGCAAAGAGGCGATCGACCAGAACCAGAGACTTGGCTTCGTCTTCCTCCTCCGGCTTCGGCCTTCTCTGAATCCCTACCTCTTGCTACCTTCCCAGAATTCCCTGCTCTTCCCAGTCTAGATCCCCTTCTACTCTACGTGTACTACCCCATTTGTACCCGGAAGCTATCATTACGAGTGCTATTATCATACGGGATCGAGGAGGAACGTACCATTTGGTATTCAGAGCAGTCGATCCCTGATGCTGTGTCATTCACCTCGCACCATGGGCTAGCAGGAGGATACTGCCGCCATGAGTGCTGTCCAGAAGACCCGAATTCATGATCTGCTGGTTGAGCTTTGTGAGGGGATGAAGGAGACAACCTCCCTACTCATGGGCGTCTCTATATCCTTGGCATCATCAGCACCGCCCCGAGCCTCCTCCGCGTCCATCAGCATCGCCAAGGAGCCAACCCAAGCTGCTGTTGCGCTCTCATCCCTCGACATCGAGCACAGCCACATCGACGTCAACGCACCCGCCAACTGCTCGACGAAATGTCTGAGTCGTGCTTTTGACGCCATGGCGTTTGCTGAGATGTGCGACGGCACCAAGGAGGTCACCCTCATTCCTGCCCGTGCTGCTGCTTCGCTCTCAACTCTCAACATCGGGCATAGCGGCATTGACGTCGACGCACCCGCCAACTGCCCGACAAAATGCTCGGGTCGTGTCTTCGAGGCCATGGCACGTGCTGAGGTGTGTGACAGCGCTCCGGAGGCTGCCCTAATCCCCGCCCGTGTTGTTGCTACACCCTCAGACATCGACATCACGCTGAGCATATTCAACAACAGTGTGCTCACCATCTGTTCGATGGAATTCCTGAACCACGATGTCAATGTTGACACCGGCTTGGACGTTGCTACCGCTGCACCGTCAACATGCCTCGTCGCCAATGCGGTTCCATGTGCAGGCCTCACCTCCGACGACAAGAGATCATTGACCCAAGGGTGCCATGCAGCATCAGGCTCTCACGCGACCACTTCTGCACAATGGTCTTCATCAGCGTGCTTCCCACCTCTGACAAGTTCAACAAGGGCTGCCTATGGCCACTACCCTGCTACTACTACCTCATCCTAGATGAGTGCTCTTCCTCCACCTTTGCCTTTCCAATGGCATTCCCCAAGCACACCTCTACACTGAAGTTCGCCAGAAATTGCATTGGATTACTGGGCAACATCCTGGTTGGGTGTTCTGGAGCGACCAGCAAGGGCGTCCATATGCTGTTTGAGGTGATGCCTGTCAGTGACTCTGCTCGGTGCTCGCTCTGAGGACAGTGAGTCTATTGAAAATGATTTTAGCAGTCTCCTCTGTTTTGTCAATATGGGAGATGGTGAACGCTACAAATTACCTAAGCCTCCATGGTCGCTCTGCGATGTCATCGGTGAATTATGGGTTGAGCAATATTCTGAAGCCAAGCAGCAGTTCATTTCCCTATTGTCCTCAATTGGCAATACACAGGAAGGGGTGAGCTGCTCGCACGTCAATTCTTGGCTATCTGGTGTCAGTATGTGTAGCGAGAAAATCCATTGAGTGGCAGTCTCCTGCTATACAGCTCAGCGGATACACAGTAGTGAATTGCTATGATGACCATTCGGTGAATCCTTATTGCCAGCTTTGTGAAGAGGAAAGCAACATACCTGTCTGCATGAGGAAACTATCTAATGCTGCACATGTTAGATTTGGTAAGGGCATGAAGATGCTAAGTTGTGCTTTGATCCCATACAACACTCTGCTAAGATTTTGATGTCATGGGTATGACAGTTCAAATGAGTTATCTGCTTGTATTGATTCTTCATGCTTGCAAGTATTTCTGTTAGTGCTTGGATTTCATTATCAGGCCTCAGGAGATTGTATTCTAGAGCTTGGGTGTTCTGATGGCATTGTACGATTCCTGTGGCAAAATCTTGCAAATGTGATGGTGCTATCAAGAGTCTCTGGGCTGCCACCTGCTGTGGTGTGTTATACAAAGACTAAGGGTGTGTTTGTTTTGGCTGTGGCTATGAAAAAAGCTGCTGTGGGCTGTGGGCTGTGGGCTGTGAGAAAAGCTGTTGTGAGATATGAGCTATGAAAAAGCTGAAAGCCGTTTGATGAAAACGACTATGAAAAAGTGATTGTGAGCTGATAACTGTAAAATAATGTGTTATTCATTTAAATTTACATACAATTTAAAAGATCCATCTTAATTTGTTTAAAATTTTCATTCTACAACATATTTTGTAAATTTAAAAATTTTTATAAAAAATTGAAAGTGGTTTAAAAATTTAAAAAGTTTTCTAAAAAGTTTTTTAAAAATTTATAAAGTTTTTTAAAAATTCAAAAAGATTTTATATTTTTTAAAAAAATTGAAAATGTTTTTTCAATTGTTTTTTAAAAATAAAAATTTACAAAGTTTCTTAAAAAGTTTTTTAAAAATTAAAAAGTTTTATAAAATTCAAAAAGATTTTATTTTTTAAAAAATTTTAAAAAAGTCTTTTTAAAAAAATCTTAGAAAAAAATCTAAACTTGTAAAAGCTAAAGCCCAAAAAAGCACCTCTCTACCTGCTTTCAGAAATGAACTAACTAAAAACTACTTTTGGCTGTGACCTTTATTTTTTAAAAAATTTTAAAAAAGTCTTTTTAAAAAAATCTTAGAAAAAAATCTAAACTTGTAAAAGCTAAAGCCCAAAAAAGCACCTCTCTACCTGCTTTCAGAAATGAACTAACTAAAAACTACTTTTGGCTGTGACCTTTTCTGAAAACCAACCCCTTTGGTTGGGATTTGGATTTTTTGAAAAGTCAAAGTCAGAAAAAGCTGAAACAAACACACCCTAAGAGTGCAACAAACGCTGCAGGTAATTCAGCATTTATCCTGGTGGAGTGCAGTATTGAACAGTGGGGAGATGAGAAAGATCTTGAGTCAAATCATTTCAGTTCATTCCAGTTACATGATGTCAAATGGTTCATCGCTCCTTCCATTGTCACATGGAACAATGAAGAATGGGTTGATTGCACAAGTGGTTGCAGTTATACTGAAGCAGTAGTTCAGAACGTTCAGAAGGTGCATGTATCAATTCGACAACAAGATAAGAATTGATGTTCTGGTTGTCACTACACCATTCTTCCAATGCTTACTTGGAGCTCTTGTGCAAGTATTGTGGTCCGTTGCTATATACCATGTCCAGTTCTCTAGTGTCAACTACAGAATGGACAATCTAGAAGCAGAAGCGTCAATCCTTCGGAGGACAATGCTTGACGTCAAGCTTACCAGAATGCCATGTAATTCAGGTGATAACAATTTGGCGAAGAATTTGTTTCATCGGCTTGGGGGCAAGCCGATTCTCAAGGGGAGGGAAATGTCACGGACTGGGCCAGTATGTGGGTTGGGCCTTCTGGACTCATCACATGGGCTGGTAAGAAATGGGCAAGTGCTACGAATGGAGCAAGAGGAGCAGCAAAGAGGCGATCGACCAGAACCACAGACTTGGCTTCGTCTTCCTCCTCCGGCTTCGGCCTTCTGTGAATCCCTACCTCTTGCTACCTTCCTAGAATTCCCTGCTCTTCCCAGTCTAGATCCCCTTCTACTCTCCCTGTACTACCCCATTTGTACCCGGAAGCTATCATTACTAATGCTATTATCATACGAGATCGAGGAGGATCATAACAGCTTGCTCTTGTGCTTGATCACCCGGATCCCTCCTTCCACTCGGCCGTCTCCTCTAGGCAGCTCCTTGCCGTCGCTGCTATGCCCACGCCCCACCACCTCAACGACGGTCAACAGAGCGAACCACTCGTCGGTTTCCCACCGGCAACCTTTCCTGATAGTAGTGGTGGTCTTGAAGAACATGGCGAGACAAAACTTACCGGAGCCGAGGCTGATGAGCTGGGGCGCCTTCACCTTGATTCACTCCCCGTACGGCGGCTTGAAGTCTATCTATCCAGGATCGAAGCATCGGTCGATCGCCGTGTAGAGGAGATCAGGTTGTTGGATGCGCAGAGACGATGGTCGTGCTCGTTCGTTGCCCTAGAATCTGACCAGGTTGCCGAGCTCCGGCACGTGCTCGATCCTGCCGGAGAAGGGCAGCGCCCACGCCCAGTCGCCTGCCTTGCTCCATGTGCGCCGCACTATAATAAAAACTTCTCATAGTGACACTTTGTTAGAAGCACTTTTCAAATATGCCTCTATATATATTGTAGAGACATATTTTTGCGACACTTAAAAATTTGTCTCAAAAGTAATTTGTGAAATTTTAGAAAAAAATATGTCACGTTAACAATAGAGACATTATTTCAGGCATTATGCAAAGTGTCTGAAAATAAATACCATCCAGACATTTTTGTGACATGTTTAAAATATCTATATATCCTTATAGAGACACTGATAAAAGCATATTTTGCTTTTCTAGAGATATTATTTTACTAGTTTGCAACACTTCATAAGAATAAACTTTCAACATATATATAATATGATGGGTAGGTGAGTTGGCTAGCAAAGCTTAATAAGTTATTATTTCATCATGAGTTCTTGAGTTCAAAATTTCATATCAACATTGTATTTTTTTAGAATTAAATACTATATTAATAATGTCTCTATGTTTATTGAATTATTGTGCAATACCTCTACAAAGTTGTCACTAATTTCATACAGACGATTTATAAAGTGTCACTATATTGCTAGAGATAATGCATGAAAAGACACTTATAGGCATTTTAGAAAATATCTTTATGTGTCTAAAGACATAATAATAATAACTATACTATACAAATAAAATACCTTTACAAGCCAATTCTCTTGTACGTCGAAGCGGAACATTCCGATGCCTTTTCCGTGAACACGCAGAACACGTCGGCAGCGCCGCTGAGAAGCACGTGCGAGAGTCGACGCAGGCGCTTTTGTAGCCGGCATCGTGGACGTACGGCAGCGGCAGAAGCGTGCCGCGGCGCCAGTGATTTGTGCTGTCATTGTTGGATGACAACAAGCTCTCATCATGTTGTCCTGGCATCGGACAAATGCCTGGAACTGATAGCGGTTCACCATATCATCGTCTCCGGCCACCTTCGGAGACCTGTCCACGACATCATTCGCGATCACCATGTTCAGGAATCATGATTCAGGAACCGCTATCGATGGCTCATCTCGAATACGCGGATAGGCAAACGAGGTACTCCTCTCTTTTTTAATTGTTGATGTTTCGATAAGGTTTGACACTTTATTTTTAGTTCATAGCCTCTGTCTGAAACGGTAATATTTCTAGATCAGAGGGAGTACAATGCACACTACCGGAATCCAGAAATTCACTGTGTGCCTGCAGCACACGGCAAAACCTAGAAAACACATAGCGAATGGTGTCGCCATGTGCGGCCTACGGTGAAGAACCGACGGTAAAGGTGCCCGACAGCGAAAGCCACTTCGTCGTGTGTCAAACGACGGACACACGACAAAGCTCTTCACCGTGTGTTTCAGGACTGACACGCGGTGAATCCCTACCGTAAGCTGGAAACGTGACGCCGCGCCCCGTCTTTGCCGTGTGCCAGGGTGATGGCACACGGCGATATCCATATGCTTCGCCGTGTGCCAGGGTTCGGGCACACGACGATATCCACATGCTTCGTCGTGCGCCAGGGTTAGGGCACACGGCAAAGTGCTTTCCCATGTGACAACAAATGGTCACTGCGTCGTGTGCCTACCTTCTCGCACACGACAAAGTGCTTACCCAGGTGACCACAAATGGTCACTTCACCGTGTGTCTGCCAACTGGCGCACGACAAAGTGACCATTGTTTTTCTATTTTTTTTGCTTTTTCGCTTTCAAACACCACAAATGCTAGAAATATGTAATATATATATTCAACATCATAGATTTCATCAATATATGACCACAATCACGAAACCACATCACACACAAGTTTGCGAACTATAATTTCAACATAAATTCAAAAAACATCACATGTTCGACATTGGAAACAACCCAAACATCACAAATTCAACACAAAGTTCAACATGAATTCAATAAAGAGTTTACAAGCTCATTGCGACGGTGGGAACAACTGTTGCGGCGGGAACGTCGGTGACATGCCATACGACATGTTAGGGGTGTTCGATACCGCCGATTGATTCTGCACAAAATAGAAAAGATTCAAAGACAGATTTTATAATTTCTAGGAGATTGTAAGTTTATAGGTTATCTAACTTTGTGATACTTGTAATTAAAAGAACAATACTGAACTAGTTATAATCTAAATATTCATAAGTTGAAGCAATAAGTCTCTAAGAGGTTGTAAGTTTCTAGATCTCTAAATTATTGTAAGTTTCTAGGTCTCTAAGTTGCACTAAGTCTCTAAGTCTATAATATTTGAAATGAAACAACTAAGGTATAAAGTAGCTCACTTGAGAAGTTGCTGGAGACGGACGGGATATAGTCAGAGGCGGTGGTAGGGATCCTCCCATCTGAGCGTGGACGGTTTGAAGGTAAGCAAGCAGGTTGGCCGTATCCGGCTGCTGCCTCGCCTCCAACTGCTACCTTAGCATTCTCTCTTCGGTGAGCTGGGCCTATAATTTTTTATCCTAATGTTACAATGCAAAGTGAATATGTGATTAGTTATTTAATGATTGATGAATAAAACAGAACTAATCTGAAGTTGCTCCACTTGCAGTTATGCCACGGTTAGACATGGGCGTAGGACCGAGGTAGTGCTCGGGTCCCTCGCTCGAATCTGGGACAGAGTGGGAGTACTGGTCGTGTCTACAGTACCGTCGCCTATGATCAACCAGCCATGCTTCTTGCCCCCTCCCGCCCTTATGATCACCTCGCCATCAAGAGGGTGGGTGGTCGGATCCCACTCTGGCCCATGGACTTGCTTTCCTACCTCTGTGTATGCACTGATGCGAGAGTAGAAGGAGGAGTTGTTGTACGCCAACGATGGGTTGTTCAGGTGGTAGGTAGCCTGAAACACCTTGCCCTTGTGTGCCAGAGTCCATCCGATAAACTCGGGGCATTCAACGCCTTGATTTGCCTGGGACTAAAAAAACTATGTTAATTGCAATTTATACACAATTAAGAGTTAAAAAAGAAATAAATCTGCATACCCATCGAGCCATGTACTCCTCGTTGCTAAGGCTGCCTTGGTGGTGTGCAGGACCAGGCATAAGCGCACATCATTCTCAGCCAGCATTGTGCATCTCCTTCCACTCGGGTGTGAACCATTTGTCCACTATGCGTTCTCAGCACTGGACATCATTATGGCACCACCACGCTGGCACCTACACGTGATCAAGTGGCTGACATGTAAGAGGATCAAATTAAGCGATATGCTAAATTAGAGAATAAATCTAAATATACCTGCAAGTATTGCTCTCGTGTCAGCTTAGAGTTCTTGCCTCTTCTTTTTTGCTGCGTCGCCCAAGAATATAGGCAGTGTAGTTTATGGCACATTGAACTTGCGCCTCGTAATACATGTCCTTCACGAGCTTACCACATCGGTTGTGAGCCACAACCTTAGCGTCCTCCTCGTGTCCTGGTTCACACATGTAGAAATCCTACATACAAAAATGATGTATTCAGTCATTATTACATAAATGTATAATGAATGTGATGAATTGAGCAGTGTATGGCAAGAAAGACTTACCTATAGCTCGTTCACCACCCGATCCGCCTTGGTGGGGTAGCACCTGTTTAATTGGTCGAATTGATCGGAGGTGCCTTCATAGTGCTTCCAGGTCCACGCTGGCTCGTACTTTGTGCCAAAGTGAACCTGGTCTAAAAAGTGCTCCCTGCACAAAAGACCCAAGATGTAGTTATCAAAGCCGTCTCGACTGATGCCAAGCTGGGATTTCAATGCCATTATGCGCCCGACGGCATCCAGCTGAGAAACATTAGTATGGTCGTGAATTAGTTTCTATGCCGAAGACAACATGTCGTAATAGGCCTTTGCGGTAGGCTCTGGCGGCTTCTCCCCACCATGACTAGGTCCTTCTTCAAAGTGTGCTTGATGAAAGTTATTTAACATGTCCCCGCACCCGCCATCAGCATCATAATCATCAATGCATTGCCTCACGGCCTCGTGTCTCGCACGATGGGCTTCTCCATGGCACATCCATCGGGTGTAGTTTGCCACAAACCCGTTGTTGCAAATGTGTTGACCTATTTTTAACTTTGTTTGAAACAACTTGTTTTCACATTTGCTACAGGGATACACTGCTTTACTCTGTTCTGATTCAAATGCCTTCTTAAAAAATTCACCGACCTTGTAAATGAATTCTGTAGTATAGTCACACGTACCCCGCCAGCCCGTATACATCCAATCACGGTCATCCATCCTTTAACATAGCATTTGGTGTTATAAAAATTAATTGCATCTACACAATGCCTATCATGGTCTACTAGGTGAGGATAGGTCCTAATCCCACCTGCGGATGTGTAGATGGGATAGTTTCCATGCTCCACCCCTATCCGAGACAGAATTTCGACTGCACCTCCCCATTGTTCTCTAATTACGCGTCCTTGTGAGGAGATTGTATATCCGGAGAACAAGAAGAAGGTGATGTCGAAACTCTGTCTCGGATATCGGTGGAGCATGGAAACTAATCCCAGATCTGCGGCACACGACAAAGATCCCCTTCGCCGCCGTGTGCCATCCTATAGGCTCACGACAAAGGTTCTTTTTTTTTTACCTGAAATTTTAAAAAAAGGTCAATTTGTCGTGGTATTCCTAATAAAATATTTTAATTTCTTTTAAAAGCCAAATAAGACCTCAATTAAATGAAAAAACATTTGGCACACCTAAAATTCTATTATTTTATGTACCTTTACAATGAATTCGATTTTTACAAATTAAAATGGTATAGTTGCAGTTAATTTACAAATTTATCGTACAAATCTGAAAAAATACCAAAAATTAAACTAATGCATTCTGTGTGTTGTGTATCATGTATGTAATAAATATTGAAGTGTAATGCTAATTCGAATGTTGTTGCATCTATGAACCTGACGACATCTTCTGTATTCTCTATTAAACTTCTTCAGAGAATTTCTAGTTTGTAAGTATCATACGTGACAAGTCATGCAAAACCAGCTCAACAATTTATCATAGACTTAGTTCATGCTAAAAGGATATGCGGTAAAATCTCATGAGTTTCAAACGTCGTTTGAATTTTATATAATTTAAATATTATTTGACCCGCTGTTGGTTTTAATGTTTTGTGAATACACGATTTTAATAATTTCATTTGAACTACCAGATACCGTCTTATATTGGCTTCAATATCATGAATATAATTTTTTAACTCGCTTTATTCTATCATTTCATGCACTTGCAGTTCAAAGTTCACTTATACAAAAAAGATCTTTCAAATGTAATAAATTGGAGCGCATCATGTCCCAAATTGCAACATAGGGTACAAAAAAAATATGTGTAGGGTGGAGAAAAAGTTTGGGAGAGGAAGGAGGATTTTTTATGTTATTGTCGTGTGCCAAGAGAAGGCACACGGCAAACATGCACATACGTCGTGTGCCACGCTGCAGACACATGGCAAATATGCACATATGTCATGTGCCAACTCTTGGACACATGGCAAAGTTGTTTGTCGTGTACCAACAACAAGACACACGGCAAACCTTAACGGTGTGGGGGGTAGAGGGTGGCACGTAACCTAACGACGGGTGTTAGTCGTGGGCCGCTGGGGTAGGCACATGATAAAAATAGGGTTTTCCCCTTGACTCACGGTAAAAGTAGTGTTTGTCATGTGCCTTATATTTGCCGTTTGTTTTTTGTAACACACACGACAACGAGAATCTTTATCGTGTGCCCGACCTATTGCATACGGCAAAGTTTTGAACACACGGCAAAGTATGGTTTTCCAGTAGTGGTAATAGTCATTCATGCATTTTGTGACACTCCTAGTGTCGTAAAGGTTCCAAGAACAACTCCTAATCAGCACAAGACCCTAACACTAAGAATTTGAATTTAAGTTGCCCAATTCAAATCGAATTCAAAACCAAATTGAATGACACTTATACTATAAGCCCCAACTTTCCAATATAAGTCACCACTTCCAAACTTATATGTTGTTGGTCATGGCCAAGTAGAAGTTTAAGGATTTTATCAGATTTTTATTCCATTAATAGAGGCCCTAAATAAATGGTAGAAGTTTCAGAAACCAGCTTTATTCACAAAATTTCTAATTAAATCTTGATACGAACTGATAGTAGTTAGTATTTTTATAACATCTAGCACATTATGGGAAGCCTGCCTTATTTTTGGTTTGATTTTATCAACTCTAGATTAATTCAAACAAAAATATCAAATGCAGTCAGCTGTTAGGGTTGGAAAAAGAAAGGAAAAAGAAAACTCCCTGTGGGACCCACCTGTCAGCGACTCAAAAGAAACACACCGGCGCCTCCCCGTGCCCCCGCCTGCCCGTACGCCGCGTGGGCGCTGACGACTCGGCGTTCGCCGCGCCCACGGATCGACGTCCCCACCCCGGTTCCGACATCCCCTCTGTCGCTCCCGCGGTCCGAACACCCCCTTCCCAATCTCTCGTGCGCGACCCCCCCTCCCTCGCTCTCTGTCTCTCTCTCTCACTCGCCGCGCCACCGGCGCCTCGCCGTCGTCACCAAGTGCTCGTCGACGTCCACAGCACCGCCTCGACGTCCTCAAGCTTCGCGTGAAGCCACATTTCCCCTCCCGTACCAAGCCGCCGTGAATCGATCTCTTCTTCCCCACCTCCGACCGCCACTCAACCCCGACGCCCGACCCCCACGGTGAGCCCCTGGGCGATTTCTCGCACTGGCACGCGTGAGTGCACCTCTTCTCCCTCCCCAGCCTCACTCGGCTTCCACCCGTGCAACCACTCGTCCGAAACATCGCCGCCGGCCGTCGGAGTTCCACCTCGTCGTCGCCGAGCTAGCCCTAGTGAGCCACCTTCCCTCTTTTCACGCGCCGCACGTCCGTTGGGACCCGCCGGTTGTTATCCCGGCAATGCTGCCGCCGCCGCCACCCCTGCCGGCCACCGTGCCCGCGCCACCACGCGTGGCCGCGCCGCCGCGCGCGCGCTCGGCTTAGCCGAGCTGGCCAGCGGCCGAGATGGCCACTAAGCCGCAATGGCCTTGGGCCTGGCCTCACTCTCGGGCCGCACCTGGCCCGAGAACACCACCGCGCGCGTGCTCGGCCATTGGGCCGCGCGAGTTTCAGCCCGTCGGGCTAGCTGGATGCGACCCACGTAATAAAAATCGATTTTCTCGTTTAAATCCATTTCCAGAAAAGTGATAAACTTGTAAAATGCATAGTAAAATGATTAATAGGAAGTTTGAGGCAAGATAAATTTTGTTAGCCTTGTCTGGACTAGTACTAGTAGGGAATAATGCTAAATCACAGTGCATGTTAGCTTTACTTTTAGGATTTAAATATATAATAAGACCTTCATAAATTCATAACTAGTTATAGAGAGCTGATAAAATCTTGAAATTTGGTCATCAAGTAGGTTTTTCAGTTTCTAGTCTTTCTGGAAAATGTCATAGGGTAAGTCTCTGTATATTAGCTGAAATTAATTTAATGTATTTTTCCTTATAATAATTAATTGAAATTATTGGCTTGGTGCATGAAAGTGAAACTTGGCCAATAAATCACTCCTAGGATAATCTAACTACATTAAATCACCCCTGCCCATTTGAAGATCAGAACCATGCCAACTTAATAAAATATGACAAGTGCAATGTTACCCGTTAATAAATATGGTTCCACTTTAGGGCTATTTCACGGGTGCTTAGTATCTTGCGAGGGTTATGCTCGACATACTAAAACATTAATTAAATAGCACCCACTGGTCATGGAGATCACTTACATAGCTTCACCCCGGCACACACAAACACACCGTACTTTGGTGCGACGTCGTCGCGATTAAATACTAAAGTCTATGAAGGAAATACACGAAACGCCCTCACCCTGTGCCCCACTCAATACGTTATATTGCTGAACTACTCATCGCACCCCACTTACTTCCACGAATAGCAGTGTACAGTAACGTATTTATTGAGGAAGTGTCATGAATCTTCTCTCATAAGCATCATCTTTGCATCATATAGATCACGCAGTGGACCATGTGGAGACGGGACCGGAGCAGGAACCCACAGGAGCCGGAGGTGCCGTAGCTGAGCAAGAGCAAAACCCAGGCAAGCCCCGGTGCATTATCCCCGTTTTAAATTTTTATTCTATCACTAGCTAGGGATGTAGGCTTGCCTGTGCATTAAGTGATAGGAGTTGATTGAAACCCTAGCGTGCAGTAGGTCCCTCTTTCCCGATTATTAGCCTCAGGACGGTAGTCGCTCTGCTTAAATTAGGACGGCTACTCATCGAGTGGTATGGAGACCACTCGTAGATAGAGAATATTATCACAAGGGAATGATGTTGAATGAAGGGAAGTGTGGATGGGATCACAATGAAGACCGGGCGGCAACTAGGTGGAAAGGGAAGGATAGCTTGTCTTCAAGGAGGTAGCCCCGTCCGAGTCACCTAAGGCTACGCCTCGTGTCCGGCCCATGGGGTCAAGTTTGAACGTACTGTTTGCATGCTGGAGATATGGGCCCAGTAAACCGACGTAGCTACGACTACCGCCTGGTCTGAAGATAGCCTTCTCCCTTCTTTGGTGGAACTGGGGCTGAGAGGAGGGAGCAATCCACCCACGGATGGCGGCACGGGGCGCATCGCGATGGGGGACCCTTCTCGGGGGAGTCTGGACCCGGAAGACCCTGCAGTACCGTAAGCGAAAGGTTGCTCCATGCGGCTTCCAGGAAGCGCGTATGGGTCGTGCAAGCAGGTTTCTCCTGCAGGATGTAAATCGATTCGAGTCGCTGCCCCTCACAGTAACGAGTACCACTTGATCGCTGCTCCGGAACAGTGTCGGAAGCCATTAAGATGATGAGTGGGTTTAATACTGATGTTTGAAATTATTCAGATTGTATTGCAACCATGCTTGTGATAGCTTTAGTGCACACTAAATTTACTATTTTACATGACAACTTAACTTGGTGCTAAAACATGAAAAACAAGGATCCACTCTTAGGCTGCCTTTCTGGCAATATAAACCCTATCCCTAGCCGTTGCATGTCTAGACGTCGGTTGTAGATGGCCATTTTGACGGGTCAGTCTTGCTGAGTAAATTAGTTACTCAGGGCGTAGCTCTATGTGGTTTTCAGATGACCAGGTCGGAGACTGCCATTGTGGTGGAAGATTCCACTAGGAGGGCCAGCGTCCCGATTGCTGGAACATCGAGTGGGAGCTGTGCACGAATGAAGACGAGGAGTAGTTCCTTGCTTGCCGGTACGGTGCTTGGGCAAGGCACTTATTATGGTCGGGTTGGTCTCTGTGTGTCGCCGTGAGAGGGCGATTGTATCTTATCTATTTCGTCGAACTGATGAACTAATGTTAAACTATTTGCTTCCGCAAATTTACTTCTGACAAAACTCTGGTTTGTAATATAACTTCAGATTTATGTAAACTCTGTTC
The DNA here is from genome assembly GCA_030378355.1 of Eleusine indica. Classification (NCBI taxonomy): domain Eukaryota; kingdom Viridiplantae; phylum Streptophyta; class Magnoliopsida; order Poales; family Poaceae; genus Eleusine; species Eleusine indica. The sequence continues at coordinate 42,279,893 of CM059501.1, read as the reverse complement.
CCCACCGATGCTCTTGTTACAATTATATTTTCCTGTCATGTGTTATACTATTGGGCATCACAGCGCGTGTTGCCACCCGAGAAAGATCCTGGAACGGAGCCGTCTCCGTGGTAAGGCGGGTCCGTGACACATTTCACGTCGAGATGGTTTATTGTCCAAGCTCTCCAAACTGGCCGTCCCAGATGGCATAGTCCAAACACGTAATGGCCTGGAACATTTAATTTTGGGATTTCAAGTCATGTCACTCTAGCCCACTTGTCTAGCTATCTGTGCCCAACGGCACGAGACAGAATTACATAATCATGCCGGACCGGCCAGTTAGGCCTGCCAGCCATTCTGTCCGATCTGTGCACAATTGAGTGACTAAGATCGAGTAAAATGGATGAAAAAGGGAGGAGATGGTAGATTAAATCAGCAAATCTAACAGTTAAGAGTGAATAGACTGTGTTGTGATTATTGTACCTAGAGATCGTTGGGAGGTTACACGTCACTCCTGCCAGTGACGTCCCTATGTCCACCGTGGCGCCATCCTCACGTCGTCCCTCATCCACACCTACTCCTCCTTTGCCCCTACTTGGTTCTTCAATTTGAGTCAGAGACATGCCCTTAAATTTTACACAGCATGTTGTGAAGCCTGTGAGTTTAGCCAAATAAATGACCATTGTGTCCTTACTGCATCGAGCCCGAGCTCAAGGCCCACCCGCATGTTCCGGTCCAGTGTCGTGCAATGCATCACCGCCCATCCGCCACCACTCTCATCATCCTTCACGCGTTGCGTTTGTACGCCCACCACAAGCCGTGTTTGTAGTTAACCCGGATATCGGACAACGCTTCCATGCCAATTGTCAGAGCGCCTGGGTTTGGGGCTCACCACGCTCGTCGGCTCGCCTGGCGCTTAGGCCAGTCTCAATGCAATTCTTTTATTTTACATTTTTTAAAATTATTATATTAAATTTAGAGTATTGATTTTATAAACAAAATACACTCTTTCAATGCATGATTTCATCTCACAGTTTCATAGACAATTTAAAATATTTAATTGTTGCATGTAGGTTGATTAAAATATATTAGAATGAAAGTTTTTGTTTTTAATGGGAGTTTCAATAGACTTTAATATCTATGAAACCGTGTCAAATATATTTGATTTTTATGAAAGACATTTCAACTCTTTTATCTTAAATTATATGTCATATCATCTATTTTACTGATGTGTTATCTCATTTAATACTGATGAAAGACTCATTAAGACTAGCCTTATGGCAAGTACTAGTAACTAGACAAGAGGCGTGGGGTTCACGGACAGGAGGCGTGGCAGCATGATGAGGGACGGTACATATAGTCACGATTCGCGGGGACGTCAAGCTTGCGGTGGTCACGACATAGAAGGGAGGGGATAAAGATGGAGTAAAGGGTATTTTTTGTCTTACGAAGGCCACAGTTCATTTGTCCAATATTTTTTTTCTTTTTTTAATTCAAAAATATGGTCAGTTTGAGGAGACAATACAGATGTTTAGGTCCCAAAACAGGGGCAACGGTACAATTATTCCCAAAAAAAAAAGGGTGACACGGACCACCATGTGAAATTTAGTATGCATCGAATCATTTCAGTACTCTCAAAAGCCCAGGCCATCTCTCGGAGCAGTCATAGAGTCGGCTAAAAGGACAACCTCTTGTTTGGAGAACGGTGTAAAATAACATGGTTTATAAGAGTGTCAGATCTGCGCCTCAACAAGTGGCTTCGGTGCGTACATACACCTCCGCATTTTTTTTAGAAAAGGCCTCCTGTCCGTACATACCCCATGTCCAGGCGACCAGACCTGCTGGGCATTTGAAACTCCTTAGTCCTTAATCCCCAAGTGACCACTGCGTCAACGACGAAGGGGTCTGTCGTTGGAAGGAGCTGCAGCAGCTAACAGCCTGCCGGGCGCAGGTCTCTCCCTTCTTCCAGGTTAGTGCTCGATTTTGCTAGTCTGTCTATCCATTGAGTTCTCTCAAGGAAGAGTAATGCTACGTTAGAGAGATTCATCACTGACACATTATCAGATCCGTGCTAGGTTCCTGACAAAACTTACCAGCTGGATTGCTTGTTTCTCACACCTATGTATTGCTAGCTCTTTGATGATATTTTAATCCTTCAAGTCTTGCTTAACGGACTCCTCTAACGTCAAATTTGATCTTACTCTGCCCCCTTCATATTATCAAACCATATTATTCCCTAATATTATTGAACATTGGACAAATAGGAAAATAAAATAAAAAGGAACCAATGTTGCCGTTCTATATTCATGTCATAATTACCACATTCACTTCTTTTTTAGGTTGAAGTTGATTACTCCACAGGGTCAGCACAGAGTCAAAGACTGTTCTGGACAGCTATCAAAGGCGTCCTCTGAACCATGTGCGTCCATGTAAGAGTCTGGAAGAGATTAGTCCAGATCATACTCCTGTATTTTGTACCTTTCCTAATAAACTTAGCACTCATCAACCTCATATACTTAAGTTCCGCTTCTTGTTTTATGGTACAGTTATTGCCTGACTACAAATGGACCCTGAAGCCAGTGTATGCAATCCCTTGGAGCGCATGCTGATTGATAAAACGGCAGAGCCCACAAATCTGAGGCTACCACTACTAGAATCCATCACCAATAATTTCTCTGACGATCTGCAAATTGGCAGTGGTGGCTTTGCTGTTGTTTACAAGGTACATGTACTCTGACCTACTGTCAATCTCGCTCACAAGTGATCTGAATGAACTCATGTTCACGCTCCCAAGACAATGTTGTGAGTGCAGGGTCTACTTCAAAATGGTACTGTCGCTGTGAAGAAGCTGACCCAAACACTTGACCTGCATGAGACAAAATTCCATCAAGAGATTGATAGTCTGATGAGGGTTAGGCATAAAAATATAGTACGATTTATGGGATACTGTTCTGACACACAAGGGAAAGTATGGAAGCACCAAGGGAAGAATGTCATGGCAGAGGAACGACATAGGTTTCTCTGCTTTGAGTTTCTACTGCTAGGCAGTCTTGAGAAGTATATCAGTGGTATTTTATTTCCATATTATTTGTAGGGAAAATTAAAATCCCTGTTTACAGTTCACCAACATACAAACAAAAGAAAAAGGTAAAATAAAATAATGTAATCTTCTCCCCACTTTGCAGATGCAGCTGAAGGACTTGGATGGATGACGCGCTATCAAATAATTAAAGGAATCTGTGAGGGTTTGCATTATCTTCACCAGCAGAAAATTGTTCATTTAGATCTCAAACCTGCAAATATACTGCTGGATCATTACATGGTGCCTAAAATTGCTGATTTTGGTCTGTCAAAGTGCTTTGCTGAGAAGCAAACCCGGGCTATGACTTCAAATGTGTTTGGATCACAGTAAGCTCGATAAGTACCTTGAAAGCATTTCTTTTGTGCAGTAAGAATTAGGCTACATTCATTTTGCTTTTAAGTTGCTAAGACCACAATTTTTTTCATTCAGGGGATATATGGCACCAGAATCCTACGGTGGACTAATCACATTTAAGTCAGACATATACAGTCTTGGTATTATTATATAGAGATATTGACAGGACAGAAGGGATATCCTCAAATTGAGAATGTAAGAACATTTTGATCCACGATAAATGCTTGGTATTAAAAGTTCATTAGGCCACGTAATGTTAAACTATAATCCTACAATGCAATGTTAATTTGATGGACAGTTTATGATTGAATTTATTATAAGTAAGTTTAATAGCTATATATCTCATGACATGGAATATGGATTCTCCGAATAACAACAGCAAATTCCTTGTGTACTAACAAAACTTATACATTTCTCTTATGAGCCATCCAAAATTATAGCTTGCATTCCCTACCATCGGTTTAAAATTTTCACCTTATGTGTACCACTATGTGAACTAATAATATCAAACATGTGTATATAAATATACTACATAGGTGATAAACAAAACACACATGCATGTAAATATGCAATATTCATCCATTTTGTTTCCATATATATGCGTTTGGCTATTAGAAATCATAATATCTGGCTATTTCAACTTGGCTATATATGTGAGTCCATCTTGAAAGAATTTGCAATATATGCATCATCGTCACTTTAAAAGCAATGGCAGTAAGGCACAGGAACTACCACAATTTGCTAGAATGTATCTTGGCTATATATGTGAGTCCATCTTGAAAGAATTTGCAATATATGCATCATCGTCACTTTAAAAGCAATGGCAGTAAGGCAAAGGAACTACCACAATTTGCTAGAATGTATCTTGAGGGCAAATTAATCTTTTTCAACACCACATAACAGCCATCTATAACATCTACATAACAAAGAAATGGCATATAGAGGATGAGAAGTTCAAATTAATGGTGGAGATGGGAAGTTGTACTTGTGGATGACTCATAAGAAAAAAAAAGTGTAAGGATGTGTTTGGCAAGCAATATGCTTATGCAACAAATTGCTTATGCTTTAAATTATCTATAAAAAATGCTTATTCTGGCTTATGTAGCATAAGCAATCAAGTCATTTAGCAAAAGTGCTTATTCAAATAGTTTATCTGGAGAGTAAGATGCAAAAAGCTACTTTTTTTTTTGAGAACCAAAAAGCTACTATTTAGTGCTTGGACAAAACTGCCTATGCTAGTACAAAAATAAAAACTGCTTATAGCTACTTAAGTCAGTAAGCACTTTTAAAAATGAAAATTGCTTATTGCGTATGATATAAAAAGTTCTATAAGCCCTATCAAATGCATCCTAACATTTATTGGCATGTAAGTAATTTCCTCAAAGTAACTAATGCATGAATGAAATTTTTTTATTACACATCATTGAATACCAATAGTTAACTAAACTTATGTACATCATCAACGTGGAGGGTATGCAATCAAGCTCAACTAGATCGAGTAGTGCAAATACGAATTATTGTAGAGTAGTAAAGTCGTCCAAGCACCATGACACTCCAACTCTTAGAAGGCGTAGCAGCATAAACAAAGGGGAAAAGAGAAACAGAAACCTACATGAAACTGAAAATAGTTACACAAATTTTAGCAGGTACTCCATTCTAAAATTGTTATCGTTATTGACTTTTTTTGTTACCTTTGATCATTCATCTTATTCAAAATATTTATTCAAATATAAAAAGTTATAAGTTATATTTAAATTTTATTTAGTGATAAAAAAATCATGAGAAAATATACACATGATATTTTTGAAATTTTTTAAATAAGACAAATGGTCAAAGATAATAAAAAAAGTCAATAGAGACAACAATTTTGAAATGGAGAGAGTATACAAAATCAACCTAGTATTTTATTCTTATTTTATCAAATAATGTGGATGCAACTCAAATATTTTTACTAGTTGTTTGTTGTTTACATGCACTGCATACTTCAGTTGTCCATTTCTTCGATCAAATCTAGCTCATGATTGGGATTTCTAATTAGGTACTTGGATGCTGGAGTACTAGGTTCGAAACATCGCTGGGAGACACGCGGTTGGAACCTGTACGGGAATGCACTGAGATAGCGATAGAGTGCACTAACTTTAACCCTGACAAGAGACCAGATACACGGAACATAATTGAGAGACTTGCTGAAACTGAACGTAAATATGGTTTTGTGATAACTGACCTCTTTACTTCATCAGCGACAAATGTAAGTACTGATGGCACACACACACACACACACACACACACACACACACACACACACACACACACACACACACACACATATATATATTCTCATATTGTATGCATGCACCTTTTCAAATTTGTTACTATCTCCTTGTCCTAACATCATAGGGAGTTGTTCGATCAAATGTCTGGACAGATAGTGTGAGTTTTGAAAGAATTTGTGTTTGATTGTAGTTAGTTTAACTCTACCAACAGCAAACATTCAAAGTGTTTATATTTCAACTTGATTGTCCTCTTATGGGTTCGTCCCTCATATATTACAACTTAAAACAAGGGTAAAATCACAAAAATGTATTAAAAGAAGGGGGTAAAATAACAATGATATGTTTCCTTCATCGTGTTAGCATCATTAATAGCCCATAATAAAGTAAGGGTAAACTTTGTCCTTAATTTCAATAAACAAAGATAAAATCACAAGCCCTAAATAGTGAGTAATATCACAATATATTGGAATCGAATGTAAGGTAAAAACTCAATTACCCTATTCTATTAATCTATAAAAACTCACATGCGAACCGTTTTACAAATTCTTTTTTAGACAGGGTATCTGCAGATAGGAAAAAACAAAACAGAACCACAGCAAAACAAAAAGAAACAAGCTACGCTACAATGTTTTGCCAACCAAGAAAACAAGTCCCATGGGTCTCAACAAGATAACCAAATTTGGTTTGTAAAACTCACTTTCCTTTCAGCAATTTGGTTTCTAAAACTCACTTCCTTTTCAGCAATTGTTGGATCAATTTGATTGATGAACATACTGGCACAACACTTTCATGATCTTGAGCAACAGCTCATTTTTAATGTGAAGTGGGATATGATGTTAATTATTCTCCCATGCCTTGCAGCCCGAATCTACTGGCAATGATGATTCCATCAACAAGGTGAAGCTGGAAACAATGGCCAGAATCAAGTCAATTCCATCGACCATGACGGCCCAAAATTTCGCTGTACTGGTGCGAGTGACAGCGCCTCTGCCAAGAACAGAAAGCTCGCGGGCAGGATTGGACCTTGTAGTAGTGCTCCACAATAGTATGGCCATCATTCGCTCGATGGAATCGATGCACAATGCCATTAGGTTCGTCATTGACAACCTCGGACCGGATGACCGTCTGTCGATCATGCCGTGCAATGATGACCTGAAGTGGGGATGCATGGAGCTCAGCATCATGTCCGATGAGAATCGTGAGAGAGCCAGGCAAGAGGTCCGGGCGCTGAAGCTTAGTAAAAGAGGCTCGACCATTATCAACGTGGCAATGAAGAAGGCAGCTCGGGTAACATATTTGGTTCAAAATTGAAGTATTCAAATTTTACACTTCACAGCTTGCAGGTCCACATTTGCTAGCTTTCCCCCAAAATAATTAACTCATCATAATGCAATATGCATGTACGTTTATAGATCCTGCGGGAGCGTGAACCAGAAGAAAGAAGAAACCGTGTGGGACGCATATTCTTCCTCTCCGATTGTAGAGACAAATTAATCTTCAGACAGAAAAACATCAGTCCTGAATTCCAGACGGAAGTGTTTGGCATTGGTTTCTTCCATGACCCCAATGCCTTGTGTTACATCGCCGACATGACCATGGGCCTCTACTCTTATACCTGGGAGTACGAATATGCCCCAAGGCGCAGCGTGACTGCAATTGCACAGTCCCTTGGCGGTCTCATGTCAGTCACCGCCATGGATGTACAGGTCAACCTGCAGACTTTCGATGGCGTCACTATATCGTCCATCAAGTCTGGCAACTACACGAAGAGCGTCAGCTTTGACAAACGGTCTGGTACTATACATCTCCAAGATATGTACGCCGGTGAGCAAAAGAACATCATCCTGTACCTGACAGTTCCGGAGGGCGAGCAATGCCCGCTTTTGACCGTCAGCGGCAGTTACAGAAACCCCGAGTTAAGCAACAAGGAGGCTACAATCGTACGGCCAGATGACTTTGTACTAGGCGTCTATCGCCCCAAGGTATCGACAACCCCACCGGAGTGGAATGAAGTCTGCCCTGACGTGGCGGCAGAGCTCATTCGTTTACGACTGATGGAACATGTTTCGGTTGTGGCTGTACAAGCAAGAAACGGAGCAGGAGATAAACGCCTTAACCGTGTTAAGCTTCAGAGGCCATGGGAGCAGATCAAAGCCTCGGAAGACGGGCGCAGCGCCCCAAGATCTAAAGTGTTGGACCTAGAGAAGGAACTCGCCATGATACAGGCCGAGGGGGAAGGAGGAACAGCGTTCATGTTCTCATGGCTAACATCTCATCGGTGGCAGCGCGCAACCTACAAGGAATCACGTTCCAAATCATATGCTTTCCGAGTCCAGGCAATGGAGGAGATGATCATACAGGGAAAGCGCTTGGTAAGTTAATTAGTGCTATATTTACCTAGTCTCATGATCTCCGAAATGTATTTTCAATAGGATATACACCCATCTTTCCACTGTATAAACAATTGAGAGTTCAAATATCAGAATAGCAAGGAGAATAAAAACACGCATGTGCTCCCAAGTACAGCTGAGAAATCGTGTTAAATTTAGGGTGTGTTTGGCAGCACTTTTGCTTATGCCAAAAACTATTTATGTTATGATTTATCTGCTAAAAGTATTTATCCAACTTATTATAGCATAAACAGTCAACCTATCAAAATAGCTTATTCTGCAGCTTATCCAGGGAGAGATGATCCATAAGCTAAAAAAGTACTCTCTCCGTCCCTCAAAGTCTATCGTACTAGCGTCAAATTTTTTCCTCACAAACGCTGTCGTTGTGGGTAACTCCTGAGAAGAACGGAGGTCCCTGTCTTATCTCTGTCCCATTTGTCCTCGCTAAAAAAAAGAAGAAAACAGTCGCACCTCCTCTCCCCTCCACACAACCGATCCGGATCTTGCTTTGACCCCTCTTGCTCTGCGGTCTCCATCGATCCCCATGGCTGTGTCTGGTGGTGATGGAGAGCATCGTTGCACATGTGGGAAGCTGCGCCATTGCAGGGGCGGGCGCAGTCATCTGCACAACAAGCTATCTGTCGATATTGAAGGTTGGCAACGATGGAGGTCAAGAGGACGAGCTCCAAGGTGGTGGCATGGTGGGGAGCAGCGTGATGGGTGCGGCGAGCTGCGTGACCATGGGAAGCAGCACGTGGAGCTTCTTCCCCAGACTGTCAGATTGGTTGAGCATGACCACCATGTGAAGCAGCATGGGGAGCTCCCTGACTTGACTGTTCGGATGGCCCACCATGGTTTGCATGGAACAAGCAAAGGAAAGAGAGAGAAGGGATGGAAAGCACTCATTGTATGACCCACCGATTGGGCTTTTAATAGGGGCAGCAGTGTAATCTGATGTCTTCCTTGTTTCCAGCAGAGCCTATATTTAAAAGGACAGCCGGAGAAAGTAAGATTTTTCTTACTTTTGACTTATAGTATAAAAGAAATTTTGACTTATGTCTGTTTATTATAATAAGTGTTTATGCTTTCAACCAGTTTAACAAAGTTTATGGCTTATGTTAGCATAAACTACTCCATAAGTTGATATATAAGCTCTATCAAATACACACTAAATACTTCCTCTATTGTAAAATACAGTATAATTCATGTGTTAGCTCTAGTTACGAGAATTAAAGATAGATGAAAAGGTTGGATACATAAAAAACAAGAAAGAGAGATACATGCATGTATTAGAAAGAGAAAATATGTATTATTAGGGAGTAAGAATAATAATTATTTTTAAAAACTAGAGATGACTAAAGTATTAATTATACTCTGAGATCAGATGAGCATGACTATAGATGAGAGTAGTAATTTTGTGTACTCCACGAAAAGTAATTTTATTTCTGAGTGGTGGATCAACGAGCAATTTCCTCACCTGTTTCGAATTGCCGGTGGCAGTAATAAAGAGCACACTGACTGACCCGATATAAAACAACGGCTCTTCAACAACCTCTGTAAATCAAAGATGTTAGCTAAATATAGAAAAACAGACAGAGAAAAACTGATCCAACAGACTCGTCATCGTACATTGTAAATTTCCTTGCTCGCCATCCCGGTTTCCCCGCTCACGATATTTGCCGAGGCCGCGCGCGCGCTCCTGCTCCCGCACTTCGCCTGCTCCCCCACATGTTGCCAATTCTCCCACGCCATAGAGTCCCGATTTGTCATTACCCTAGGTTCTCGTGTCCCGATTCTTATCGGAACAGCAACATCACGACGCCATCGCGGCGCCCAGTGACCATGTCATCGCCTCAAACTTGGGACGCTGAGATCTTGTTGCACGACTTCGTGCTTGGCACCACGCCCTCGCCGCCACCAAGCTCGCCTTCCTCTGATTGGCCGCTCCACACAACGCCGCCTCCACTCCAACACTGGTGCACGAGCGAGGCGAGAACGACTCGACCATCGCTGACAATGGTGTTGGGGAAGAAACTGCACAACAGAGTGCTCATGGGCATGTGCGATGCATGAGGCTGGAGAGCTCGGCATCCAGGACTTGTTCGATGGCTACTCTAGACTGGATGAACATGTTGAATTGGTGTTCGTGGACGGGTGCCTTTCATCGGAGTTTCAAGTAAAGATGGTAACGGGTACCCGTTACCCGGCGGGTAAAAACCCTATTAGGGGACGGGTATGGGAAACAATTGTTATCCGCGGGTGTAGAAATGGGTCAAATTCCTTCCCCATCGGGTATACGGGGACCGGGATGGGATCGATGCATCTGAACCCGTTTCCTCACAGGGTCTCCGATCACATGGGCTTCAGTTTTGTAGATGGCCCAGAATGACAGCCCAAGTGCCCAACCCAAAAATCAGCTCAAGTATATATTCCCGCCGATCACTAAACCTAAACCTAAACAGCACAAGCGGGCGAGCGGCAGTCGGGACTTAGGACGCCTGGTGGCGGCGGCGGCGTGAGTGGCGGGACTAGCGGCGGTGCTCGGTCGCTCGGAGTTGCGGCGGCCACCGGTGTGGTGCGACGGCAGCGACACGAGCTGACGCCGCTGCGACGTGGTGCCCCTGCCCGCGAGGCCGCGACCGCGACACCAGCCAGAGCCAGCTGCCAGGCTCGACGATGACGACCCGGCCCCCACGACTGCAGCCAGGGCGCCAGGAGCTCGCTGCACGCCGCTCCTCACGCAGTCGCCGCTCCCCACCGCTCTTCCACGCGCGCGGTGGCCGGTGGCTTCTCCTCCCCTCCCCGGAAGGCACGCGCGGTGGCCGATCACCAGTGGCTTCTCCTCCCCTCCCTGGCAGGCACGCAGATTCCCCGTCGGGTACCCGCTCCCCGTGTGGGGGCGGGTGTGGGAAAAATCTGTCCCCGCAAGCGGGGATGGGGACGGTTTGCCCCATGCAAGGACAGGACGGGGGTCTCCTACCCGCGGAAATTTTCCCCGTTGTCATCCCTAGTTTCAAGATGCATCACATGCACATCGACAAGCCCCACGACATCCTCTCATTACTCCCGTGAGCACACAATCCAAGCAGACGAACAGAGGAATGACCTCTTCGTCGCGTTCAGCATAAGGATTCATTGTTCACGGTGCGTTGCGTCCCATGATCCTGCCTCTAAAGCGTCCAATCAGCGGCTCTCATGATGAATGTCAGGATCGTTGATGGTGTAAAAGAAGAAAAAAAACAATTTTATCTGATGTGGCTATATTTTGAATATGAAGAGTCTCAAGATTTGGAGTTTCTTAGATATCTCATACTTTTAGGACCTGTTTGGTATGACTTTGCTCCACAACAGAGCAGCTTCGCTCCAAAACTCTACTCTAGAGCTGCTATGATGTGGAGCTAGAGCTGTATATGAAGGTGTTTGGCAAGATGACCGGTGGCAGCTCCAGAAAAGAGAGTTTTGATGATGAATTTATTATTTTAATCTTGACTGGCTAGACGGTAGGTTATGATTTTACTGTAGTAATTTAGCATGAATTTTGTATTAATTCGGATCATATTGTAGCAACATTTTAACAGTAGTTCATTAGTATTTGGCATCGAATCTCCGTTTCTCCCAAATCTCCTATGGGGTGCTCAATTTTTTCCTCTCCGAAACAACGGAGATACTGCCGCGAGACTCCAAATTGAGCAGACCCTATAGCCTCACCGGAGCAGCGCGCGCGCGCAGCAAATGGTAGTCTGGCGGGGTCCTCCCGACGCAGCGCGACGCGGGCCTCAGATGGCAGCGCAGCGAGGAGATTATGGCGACGCGGAAGCTGCCGTGTGCGTCGACGAGGCGGAGGAAATCTTCGACAAGAACGGGTGGAGGAGGTCCGAGATGGTGACGAGGACACGGGCCCGCTGCTCCGGGCTGCCGCGGCCGGGTCGCGGAGGTACCGCCGCTTCGTGGTCAGAGAGCCGCGTGAGCTCCGCCACCACGGCGACGTCGGCGGACTGGATCGCCTCCGCGTCGTAAGGGAACTGCGCGAGCTGCAGCTGCGCGTACGACACCTTGACCATCGACACCCCCGTGCATAGGTTGGCCAGGAGGGCCGCTGCGCTACGGAAGAAGGCGTCAAAGGAGTACGCCGCGATGAGGATCCCCGACAGCTTGATCTTGCTGAGCGTCCGCATGGCGGGCCGCGCGCGCGGCGGCTCCTCAAACCCATTTGCTGCTCCTCCGTGTGTGGGCGTTCGGGAGCTAGGCGTCGCCGGCAGCCGGGGACGGGCGCGCGGGATGACGGGGCAGGGGATCGATTCACGGTGGCTACCGCCATGAAGTGAGGAAAAAGAAAAATAAATAATTCGCTTCTGTAATCCGTGGTAAAAGTGGATAATTTTACCCCATAACTCCATAAGTATATACAACTTCAGAATCTCTGGAGTTGAAAAAAAATGTACTTTAACAAAATAAACTAGAGCTACTCTAACTCCTGCTTAGAGTTTTGGAGTATGACTAACAGGTCCTTAATAAGGAGGTTTTCTATTTTTATAAAAAGATAAAATCTACAAATTTAGCTAATACATAATCTATTGGAGATACTCTAAGATCTGCAAAAGTAGATTTACTTAGAGCACGAACTCGACTGTAGCTGACGGATTGTTGCTGTTGGTCGACACGTAGCGCTTGCTCTTGTGCTTGATCACCCGGATCCCTACATCGCTTTGGTGCCCACGGCGGCCCATCACCTCAACGCCGGTCAACAGAGTGAACCGCTCGTCGGTACCTTTCTTGACGGTGGTGGTGGTCTTGAAGAACTCGGCGACGCAGAACTTGCTGGAGCCAAGGCTGATGAGCTGGGGCGCTTTGAGCTTGACCCACTCGGCGCACGGCGGCTCGAGCATCGGCCGGGCAGAAGGAACCAGCTGGTCGCTACAGGCGCAGACACGACGGTGGCCGTGCTCATCGCTCCCCCAGAAACCAACCAACACGCCAAGCTCCAAGACGTGCTCGATCTTGCCCGAGAAGGGCAGGGCCCAGTCGCCGACCTTCCACCATGTGCGTTTTGCCTCGCAGTTGTACAGGACGGCGGCGCCGCGCGAGTGACGATGGTCCATGTACACCATCTTCCTCTCCGACAGCGGGACCCACTTCGTACACCGCCCGGAAAAGAGCGTGGCGTTTCCCCGCGCCCGTATCCGACTCACCATCTTCTTCTTCTTCTTCTTCGGATCCTTTTGCGCCGCTTCGGCGGCGGAAAGGTAGAACAAGCTGTTGTCGCTCGCGTGGAGGTCGACGCGGCGCATGCAGTACATTCCGCCGACGTCGTTCGCGATCACCATGTTCAGGAACCGCCGCCGGTGGCTCATCGTCGAATCGGCAGAGACGACGAACTGGGCTAGGGCACGCGGCAGCAGAGTCGTTTCGTTCTCACGATGAGACGGCTTGCACGTAAACAAATGGGCCTGCAACTGGACTACGGCCCATGGGCCAATCTGAAAATATTTATTTCAGCCCAGCCCGTTCGCCATGGCAACCAACCAGAGTCCAGAGAGATCTCCAGTTCGGTTCGCCTTTGCCCGCCCATCCCTCCCTGTCAGGACTGACGACTCAGGACGGACGCCGCGATGCGGCGGCGGTACGCGGCGCTGCTCCGGCGCGCGGCCACGGTGCCGTCCCTCTCACTGGTATCCTCCCTCCACGCGGCCTCGTTCCGTCGCGGCGTCCTCCTCGCGCCGTCCCTCATCCACGCCTACTCCGCTTGCGGGGACCTGGCGTCCGCCCGCGACGTGTTCGACGGATTGCCCCCGCGGGAGCGCACGCTCTCCGCGCGCACCGCGCTGGCGAGCGCGTTCTCGGCGCACGGGCGGTGCCGGGAGGCGCTGGACCTTTTCGCCTGCCACGAGGACGCCGAGATGGACGGGCAGGCGGTGACGGTGCTGCTCGCCGCGTGCGCGCGGGCGGGGATGGTGGATGAGGGTAGGCGGGTGTTCGCGAGGGTCAGGCGGCCCGCGCTGCAGCACTACACGTGCATGGTGGAGATGCTGGGGCGGGCCGGGGAGGTGGACGAGGCGGAGAGGTTGGTGGCCGGGATGCAGGCGCGCCCGGACAGAGTAATCTGCGCGGCATTGCTCGCTGCGTGCCGAGTTCATGGGCGCGTCGACGTCGCCGAGAGGGTGGCTATGCTCATGCGCCAGTATGGCATCGCGTGAAATCGGCGGCCTGACTGCTGCTCCTGCTCACTCGGTTGGGTCTTTGTGCGTTGACCTCTCATCATGACAGTAATTCAGGTGGCAAGGACTGCTGGCCAGTGAGGCCTTAAATTCTGTAGGAGGGCAGTGAGAAACTAGCTTTGACTGGTGTTGCTAGCAACCGGCAAGGATGCAAGGTCTTGTACTACCGCATGAAACACATGAGCCGTAGTGTGTTCTTGTGCTGACATGAGAGCCTTCTATCAGATTCACATGCACAGATTTTGAGTATTGGCCTCTAGAAGTTGTGTCCATTCTTTCGTGAGCTCTTCCCGAGGCACAGTGAGCAGCAGTAGTCAATACTATGGTGTAGTTCTGAAACACGAGTTAGATTTCTAGCCAATGGAAAAAGGATCGGATGGGACTCCATGAAACTGACAAAACCCTTTGTTCCAGATGTCCGAAAACTTGTGGTGAAGCCTGTGAGGAATTCAGGTCTAGAAGCTGCTGAGTTTAGACATCTTTCTGTGGTGGGAGACACACTCGGAACATCTTGGAATGGAGTGTATTTCAGTACTTGGTATTTTTTTTACTGGATATAGAATATATGCCTAGAGTAGAAATCTCATCACCATCACAATTAGTCCGATCCATGTACTATTTCAGGTGACATGTAGACTGACATCTGATTGTTGGTCTTCTCATACCTTCCATGACTGGAGATACAAAGTTGTCCCTATGAATTTCAGAGATTCTGATAGAGATATGCTGATTGAACAAACGTTGATTGCAGACTTGTAGCCTGGAGTAAGTTACCAGGGATACTGATACAGCCTTACGGAATATTTGCCTAGAGTAACAATCTATCCATTACAAGATACATGTTGAGTTGACATGAGTCCTGCCATCTGATAGGAGCTCTTCAGATAACTCAATTATGGCTGCATGATAATACTACAAAAACGGGCCTAGGAATTTTCAGAGCTTCTGATAAAGATGGTTACTGGGTACAATCAACTGCAGCCTGGAATAAACCTGTCGGAGAAAAAACTGGATAAACACGGAAATATCAGGAAACTGACAAATCCTCTGTTCCAGATGTCTGAAAACTTGTGGTGACTGGTGAACCCTGTGAGGAATTCAGGTCTGGAAGCTGCTGTTTAGACATCTTTTTGTGGTGGAAGACACACTCGGTAGCATGTTGAAATGGAAAGGTCTCTTGTTCTTGACGCCCTACTAGCAGTACTTGGTATTTTCTACTGGACATATGCCTGGAGTAAGAATCTTACCATCAAAATTAATCTATTGCGTGTACTTCTTGAGTTCACATGAAGACACATCTGGTTATTGGTCTTCTGATGCTTTGCATATCTTTGGATATGGCTGTTATAAGATCAAAAAAGTTATTAACCCTAGGATTACACCGGTTCTGAAAGAGATATGCTGACTGAAGAAACCTTACTTGCAGGTTTGCAGCCTGGAGTAAGTTAGCAGGGATACTGATACGGCACATTTGTCTGGAGTAAAATCGTATCTGTCAAACTCCGAACTGTCTGATACGTGTTGAGTTGACATGAATCCTGCTATCTGATTGGAGCTCTTCAGATAACTAGAGTATGGCTGCAAGAGAACAGTTCAAAACAGGGCCTTTGGAATTCTCAGAGATTCTGGTAAAGATGCTCACCGTCTCACCAGAGACAATCTTTTGCAGCCTGGAACAAACCTGTCGGGAAAGAACTGGATAAACACAAAAGGCATCAGGATCTTAATCTGTCCCAGCAACGAAAGCAACACATATGAAGCTGGAATTTTCGATGCGTTTGATAAACCGATTATTATGCGGCCGGCAGAGTAACTATTTCCTGCACCAGGCATTCCTGCCTCCACCGACGCCGATCGCGGGGACAGATGTAGTCCATGGAGAGAGGCACCTAGAGTCAGAGGTTGGCAGCAACCAAAGGCGAACTCGACGGCAACAGCAGCATCTGCAGAAGAAAACTCGTCGCCGTGCATTTTTACAGGCTCCCGGTACAGGTTCCACGAATGTACTGGATTCGGATGCCCGTGTCTCGGTGGCGCTCGCTCGGCGGCTGGCGAACAAGAGCATCCGTTGCTTTCGCACATGTTTAGTGGAGCCGGAGTGCAAGACCGCATGGTTCCAACTGAGCTGCCGTGCAGGACTCGGGTTAGCGTTGCTTTCACTCTTGGTTCTACGCTAATCTGCGAATAGACGTCCAGAAATGCGCACTTGCGTCGTTTTCTAGGGTACCAGTCATTCAGCGTTTTTGTTGCTGAACCCAAGTTTCCTTGGTGGGAAAGGCGTGCAAAATTCATCCAGCTTTTATTTTGGTGTGCAAGTCAATAGAGGAACTCAAGATTGAACTGGTGAGTAGTGATCAGTGATCAGTGTGAGTAATCCTGCTCGGTGCTTAAATCCCTACCAAACCCATGTGACCATTACCTCTCTTATAAAGAAATATAAAAGGAATCCTGCATTATAATAATCTATTTCTAGTATTGCATCTGAATACTGTGTGGGTCTTAATATAACAACTCCTTGAATTCACATGAAATTCATGTCTTATTTTTTCGGGGTCAACAATTGAGCCAGGTGGAAGCATCAGTCACCGTCCATTCTTCCGCGCCTCTTCATCTGGGCCGCTGATTTCTCGCCGCTGGTGCGCCGAGTCCCGTTGGCTCCTGGCACTTGGATCTGGTCCACCTCACCAGCCCCGGGACGCCATCTCAGCCGTCGCGTGGGGCCGCGAAATCTCCTCCACCACTGCTGCTTCTTCCTCCTCCCCACAGCCGCGTGCCCCATCCGTTGCTCTAGCCCCCACCACTTCACCGCCTCCTCCTCTAGGACTCCACCGCGACTTCCCGCCGGCAAACCCTAGCCCAACACACCGCCGCTTCCCCGGCGAGCCATGGCCCGCTTCGGCGTCGACACCCGCCCGGCTGCTGCGGCGCCGGGCAGCAGCAGCGGCAGCGGTGCCGGCGGCGGGGCTGCGCCAGGGGAGGGCGCGCTGTCCTTCCTCTCCCGCAGCATCCGGGAGGACCTGCGGCTCATCCGGGCGCGGGCCGAGGAGCTGGAGACGTTCCTCAACGCGCCGGTGGAGGAGCCCGAGCTCTTCGCGCGGCTCCGCCGGGCGTACACCTCCTCGGCGTCCTCCGGGCAGACGCGGCTGGACCTGTCGGCCATCAGGAAGGCGTTCGAGGTCGAGGGGTGGAAGGGCCCGAGGGGGGCGGCCAGGTGGAGGTGGGAGGAGGAGGCAGAGGAGTGGGAGCCAGTGCGGAAGGTCAAGGCGCGGCTCAAGGAGCTCGAGCGGACTAGGCAGGGGCAGTCCGCCAGTGACATGCTCCAGAAGGTCAAGCTCAGCTTGGTAAGGTTCTGAAATCTGGATAGTACCATTGCTAGGACTTTTAGTAACGCTTATTACTGAGGGAAACCACCAACTGATGGTGTGGATAATTTGGTTCAATTTGTATTTTGGACGTTGTTGAATTCAAAATTTTGGGGAATTCTGCAATTTACTTGGCTCTGAACTAGAACTGTATGCCTTGTGGGGAAAACAAAAGCTATGTGATTCGAATCATGTTTTTAGTGTCTTTGTGAAAGTAGTTCTCATGATTCATAATTCTGCTTCAAACTAAATGATTGAAACTGAATTTTAAAATCTCAAGGTGGACTAGATTCTGCCAGATAGCTATGCACCTGATCAAAATTAGAGTCTTAGGAAATTCTAGGACCACATTGGTCAGGTCACATGTTTGGGAAAAGAAAATTGGTCAAGCGTAGCTATCAAACATTTTAATCATGTGGCCTCGTGCCACGCCGATTAATCAAATATTTTTGGAATTTGAATTGCTTCTAGTACTAATAAACTATAGTAGCTTTTAGTCTTATGAAATTGGAGCCTGAAAAGCTTATGAAAGGGATTGCTACAGTAGTTCGGGCAATTCTTAGATTTTCTTCAGTTTTAATTTGTATACAATGGGTTTGGCCTTGAAATTAACTAAGAAAAAACAGCAGTCAATTTATTCAGCATATAAAAATCGTATAGTTATTCTTATTTGCAGCGTGTAGATTGTAATTAAGCTTGTTGTGGGAATGTGGGATATGCATGTTGCATAGTGCTCTAGTAAATCTTCTACTGATTGAAATGATACAGGAGCAGACTGAATTAATATAGCATTGCATTCGTATTGCAGAAATCGATGACCTTTGCGCCTGAAGGATCTGAGGTTAGTCATGTACTCATCTTGATTCACATTCTATTGCCCTATGTTGCCAATGGCAATACCCTTTTGGCATATACTAGTGCTAGTTTAATGTGTTGTGTCGAAGGACCTGCTCCTTGCAACAAGATTTCTTTGTGATAGTGACTATGTCTTTTATATGTAATAAATGATTATCAAATTGGTAGAATGTTTCCTTTTCTCTACAAGATTTAATATGGTCATTCTGTGTAACGTTGTCAAAACTGGTATAATTAAATTTCTTTTGCTTGTGGCATTAAAACAAAATTTAATTAGTATTGATACAACATTACATTGTTTTGTCTGCATTTACACTTCTAAAATCTTTCTTGCTCTTTTTTGCAGGAAGTTCCGCCTTTAGATTTAGGAGAACTTCTTGCTTATTTTCTAAAGCAATCTGGACCATTGTTTGATCAACTTGGTATAAAAAGAGGTAGGATGCTTGATTTTATTTAATTTTTTAGTTGAAAAATGTTTAGCCTGTTTTGAGCTGACTTCTCCCACTCATGGGGTGTAGATGTGTGTGACAAGTTGGTGGAGTCTCTATGTAGTAAACGCAAGGACCACCCTGCATATAGTTTTCTGTCAACAAGTGAACCATCTTCATTCAGAAATGACAGTGTCGGGGATGAACTCGACCTAAGAATAGCAAGTGTAATACAAAGTACAGGACACAATTATGAAGGTGGATTCTGGAATGATGGGCCAAAGTGCGACATAACTGACAAGAGACATGTTGCCATAGTCACTACGGCCAGCCTTCCCTGGATGACTGGAACAGCTGTGAATCCTTTGTTTCGTGCTGCATACTTATCTAAATCTTCTAAGCAAAGTGTAACCTTGGTAGTGCCCTGGCTTTGCAAGTCAGATCAAGAACTTGTTTATCCCAACAGCATGACTTTTAATTCTCCAGAAGAGCAAGAAACTTACATGAGGAATTGGCTGGAGGAAAGAGTTGGTTTCAAGACAGACTTTAAAATATCATTTTACCCTGGAAAGGTAAAGGTTTCGCTTATTCGGCACAATATTTCAACAATGTGTGCATAACTTGTCTGATCTCAATTTGTATGTACTGCAGTTTCAGAAAGAAAGGAGAAGTATAATTCCTGCAGGGGACACATCACAGTTTATACCATCAAAGGAAGCTGACATTGCAATATTGGAAGAGCCTGAGCACCTCAACTGGTACCATCATGGCAAGCGGTGGACAGATAAATTCAATCATGTTGTTGGTGTTGTACATACAAATTATTTGGAATACATCAAGAGGGAGAAGAATGGTGCTATTCAGGCCTTCTTCGTTAAGCATATCAACAACATGGTCGCCAGAGCTTATTGCAATAAGGTAGTTTATCATTTGACCCTGATGTTTACTAATGTTTTAGCAGGACCATCATATATGTATTTTTTAGAACCAGATTGTGTGTTGTTGACATGAAGACTAGCATCTGAGTGTTGGTCGTCAGATGCCTTACATGACAGATTGTGTATGTGGCCTTATGATGTTACTGTTGTGTAGGTTTTGCGACTGTCAGGGGCCACTCAAGATTTGCCCAAGTCAATGATATGCAATGTGCATGGCGTTAACCCCAAGTTCCTGGAAGTTGGAGAGAGAATAGCGGCTCAGAGTGAGTCTGGAGAGCAATCCTTCTCCAAAGGAGCATATTTTCTTGGGAAGATGGTCTGGGCCAAGGGTTACAGAGAATTGATAGATTTGTTCGCTAAACACAAGAGTGATTTGGAAGGCTTCAAGTTGGACATCTATGGAAACGGTGAAGATTCAAATGAAGTGCAGTCAGCGGCCAAGAAGCTGAATCTGAACCTTAACTTTCACAAAGGCCGGGACCATGCTGATGATTCTCTTCACGGGTAATAACCAAAACTACTCTACTAAACCGCCTTCCTCCAGAAACCTCCTCCAATGGATGTATGTATCAGCATGGTGTCATTAATCCAAATATGCTTGATGTTCTATTTTCAGGTACAAGGTTTTCATAAACCCAAGCATCAGCGACGTCCTCTGCACCGCCACCGCTGAGGCCCTAGCTATGGGCAAGTTTGTCGTCTGCGCAGACCACCCATCCAACGACTTCTTCCGATCATTTCCAAACTGCCTAACATACAAGACATCTGAGGACTTCGTCGCCAAAGTGAAGGAAGCCATGACCCGCGACCCGCAGCCTCTCACGGCGGAGCAACGGTACAACCTTTCGTGGGAGGCCGCGACCCAGCGGTTCATGGAGCACTCGGAGCTGGACAAGGTCCTGAACGCCACCGCCACCACAAGCAACAGCAACAATGACTCTGCGCCGGAGCATGCTGTAAACGTGGACAGAAGGATGAGGAAATCAATCTCGCTGCCCAACATGTCGGACGTGGTGGACGGCGGTCTGGCCTTCGCCCACTATGTCCTCACGGGCAACGAGCTCTTCAGGCTGTCGACCGGTGCCATCCCCGGGACCCGGACCTACGACAAGCAGCATAGCTCGGACCTCCGCCTACCTCCTCCACAGGTACAGAACCCCATATACGGCTGGTAAAGAAAGCCACGTACTACTGTTTTTTGGTTACTAGTACATAGGTCTAAATAGCCCTGCAGGTTGTAACAGTAGCGTTTTCCATTCTTCTGTTTTGCTTCTTGTGCCGAAGGCACGCCTTGTCCATTACTACAGACTACGCTACTGCACTTGTAGTGAAATTAGATGAAAGAAGAATGAGCCCTCTCTGTTTTTTCTGTGGAAAGCTGCATAGCCCCTTCTAACAGATCATTTGTCATGTTAAGCAAAGCGTTTTTAGAGCTGACTTTGTAGCCGCGGCATTGACCTAACACGTACGCGTGCGTTGCGCTGCTCTTCTCTTCTCTCGTTTTCCAATCCGGCAGCTGCCGCCACACTACACCCAGACCAAAGCAAGCCGATGGTTGTTGCTGTTGGGTGCTGGAGATGAACAGCAGCAGCAGCAGCAGTTGAAACCATTCCCTTGTGCTCGCCGAAACCAAAGAGAGTCCAATCCTCTCGCGTGCGATGCATCGCCTCTGGCGTGCGCGTATGGCACTGTTTCTTCTCCGATCCCTTTACGCTCATGCAGTACAGTACTTCTGCTTCCTTTTGTTCGAAGCCGGCCCTTCCCTAATCCCTAGTGGTTACCACTGTACTACTAGTAGGAGCAGCGATGTCATCATGGATGACGAGGCATGGCTGTGTGAAGGGAGGAGGGAGGGATCGGAATGTCTGTGACTGGTACAACCACGCAGTACAGTAGTACTAACTAGCTGATGAGGGGTCAGTCCGTGCAGCAGCTGTTGCTGGGCACGTGTTGGGTGTGGGCCTCGCTGCCCTGCCGCTGCGGGCATCTCGTTCTCTCTCTCGTACGGGGGCAGGCGCTACGTGGGCCTCTCCTGCCACCCGACGGGCCTGTCAAGCCACTGCTGTTGCCTGTTTTACAGCGGTGATGACGATGCCATTGCCTGCCCCGACTGAGCAACCAGGACCATGTGCCACTTGCGCTGTTCAAAGAGAAGTTGTCCACAAAAATTGATCTGGTTTGCTTTGCTCAGATTTTCTTCATAATCAAAAAAAAAAAAACCACACACAGACACACCAAAAAAAGGTGATGTTCTCTGCTTCTTTTCAATGGATAAGAATGGAGCAACAATAGTCTCTCTCTCTCTCTCCTCTTCTATTTGCTCCATTTGTGGAGAGACGAGCCGGATTTACAGGGATCCTCGGCTCGAAACGACCGCACATCTGTCTGCTGCCCATTTTCCCTCCCGTCTATAGATCCTCATGATCATGTAGTAGCCGGAGCCGAGGGGAGCATCAAGCGTAGAGTTTTTCATGGCAGTGGTGACGAAGACCGACGACACTAGGTCATGACCGAGGAGGCATCTATAGTCCCTAGAGGCTAGAGCCCTAGCTAGGCCAGCAGCAGCAGCAGCAATGAGTGGCTCCACCGGCCGAGATGGGGCTGCTGTGGATGTGACGGGACGTTGTGGCTATCTTCTTTCACTCACTCCTGCGCTCGGCGTTCAGTAGCCTGCATTGTGCTGCGCTGGCGCTTGGCTTTTTTACACACTCACGGCTCACGGTCACGGGCTCAAAAGAAGATTACTGTGCTCCCTTTTTACCGCGACGACCGGCAGACGGAGGGCTTGCTGCGATCGCTCCGGGTCATTGCTTTGGCTTGACGCCTCTTTGTGAGTGTCTTCACTGTGTGAAGATTCATGCTGTCTCTGTAATTCTCTGCCCTACTCCGAGGCCGAGCGGAATCGTAGCTTGCTGCTATGGCCCTCCTCGTCCATACCCTGCTGCTGTGCTGCTGCCCTTAGCTTGTGTCACTGCCTTTCTTGTCGCCCATGATTATTAGGGCATTCTTTAATCTGAGGCGAGCGAATAATAACCAAAACAACAGGGAGATGAAGGAAAGAACGCATCATGACCACCATCGGCGACCGCACGAATCTCGAAGCCACATGCGGCATTTGGATCCTCCGGGCAACTGCTTGCGCACCCAAAGCAAGGCGAATCCGATGAGAGCTAACACGAGTCGTCCGTGCTCGGAATGCGGAATAATGTGCAGCTGAAGATCCAGCTATAATGCATGGCTTTGCATTGTTCGTGGTGGAACGCTCAAAGCATTGTGATAAAGGAAAAAAAAAAAAGGTAAAGGTTGCCTTGAGCCTCTAAAAGGAAAGGGGTGCCTAGCTAGCCTCAGAAGAACAAGCTTGGAGACTCACGATTGGAAGCTTAAACGAGGTGCACTTTCTCGAATAAGCTTTAGAAATTTTTTTTTCACGTACGTAGCACTGCGTTACCAGTCTATATATAAAACTATCCTTATAGCATCACACCTTTCTCAACTCCCATCGAGGCAAGGACAACATCTTTTTGTACCGATGCAAAGTAGAGCGCTAAAAACTCCTGAAACCAGATAAATAAACATCCGCCAAAACTGCAAACTGATCTTGACGACGCGTACGTGTGTCCACGATACAATGCCACAATGGCATATGTATCCAGCTGAAAAACACAACGTCACTCGCTGCCACTGTCCAGATCAGATCATGTTACGGAAAAGAGAGAACGATCTCCAAGCAAAAAAAAGAAGAGAGAGGTGGGCTAAAGATCAAAGGGTCCCAGCCTCATTGGTAATCTCTCTGTTTCAAAATTAGTGTCATTATTATTTTTTTTCGCTGTCTTTTACCATTCATTTTATGTAAAAAAATATCATATATTTTCTTATGATTTATTTTATCACTAGACAAAATTTTAATATAATTTATATTTATTATATTTAGATAAATATTTTAAATAAAACAAATGATTAAAATTAACAAAAAAGTTAATAATAATAATAATTTTGAAACAGAGTGAGTATCACCGCTGGCTGATCCGTCTGTGCCGCTTTGCCGAGGCCACCAGCATCACTATCGGATTTTGGTGGGGGCAGCCATGGAATCAAAAAACCAAGGAAACGAGTTGTTGGTTGCTTTGCCCCTCTGCCTAGGGTTCGCGCCTGCATTATTTGCAAGCGGCCAAGGTCAAGATTCTCATGCAGATCGTGTCTGCTAGTGGGTTGGTGCACTGCCAATTCAACCAACACCCACGCATGTTTGGCACTTTCCATCTCCAAATCCCCTCTTGCATAGGGCACCGGGGCATATAAACCATCTCGTTGTTCATATGCTCTTTCTGTTTGTGTTTTTATTTGCTACTGCTTACTATATATGTTTTTCATTCAACCACTTTTGATTCAGAGCCACTAGGCGAACAATGCTACGCCCGGACCGGTCCAGAAAATAGATGACGTTTGTGGAAGCTTTGGCACTTCCAGTTCATGTCGTTTTCAGTTTCGAGGAGATTTTTATTGCAGTGAACAGTGATCCATTTGCATGAGATCGTATCATTTTTTCCCCTTTTTTTCTACCTACATCGTATATTCTAGTGAGTGCAACAATCTCCATCATTTTTGGGGGAGTTGCATTGAACATATGTCGTCAAAAACTAGAGTTTGGATGCACAGTTTATGTTCTACATAGAGCACTACCGATTGGATTTCTGTATAATCAATATATGCTTTACAACAACAACGTGGATAAATGAATCAAGACAGTTTACTTTGTCCCTATAAATAACAACATGAGACTGAACTTCTAGAAGTATAATTTCCACATCAAACAGAGAAGTGTAGTGCAGCTTACACGAGTGATCCAGCATAATATTTCTTATTATTGTTGAGCCTTTCACGTATCTTGGATCTGATTAGATCATCAACTATTAGTTAAAAAAGGAATTGGCTCACGTTCACGAACAGATTTTTCTAGATCATCAGTTCAAGCATAGATACTTTTTTATATCGGTTCGTGTTTCTGTTTCACGACTTTCAAAGGTAGCAGCGACCATTATTAGCTTTTAGTTATATAAAAACATTCAAAAGAGTCGGTAATTTCCTTTTTGTCCTGAAGCTTCATAGTCTTGTGACAGAACAGCTAAGCAAACAAAATTGGATAGATGCTAGGATAATGACGTTTCCGGTCCCTCTTTCACATTTGTTGGACTGGTGGTCAAGATTCAAGAACCAATCACTCTTGTTAATTGCTATCAGATCAACCTCAGAACATCACACTTGAAAAAGGGATACTTCATTTCATTAGTTTAAGGATAGAGAGAAATCCTGAAGATTATATGTTGTCACATTTTTACACTACTTTTGCGATCTGAATGCACCGTTTCCTTTGCAACAGCCCAAAGCTCAGTGGTGCAAAGACCAAGATCTTTCAATGACCAAAACCAAAACACTATTTTAATACTATAATATCTAACGACAAAGAGCTTATCTTGAACAAGTTACAAGACAAAGGAGTGCCATTGCTAACGCACGGAAGTAAGATTATTGGAAGCATGGTCTGACGCACATATGCATCCTACTAACACTCTGCGTCTGTGCGGACACGCAGAAGTGGTTTGTCTCTTCAATTTTTTCTAAAAAAAACAATATGCATCTCCGAAAGCTAGCAGGGACGATAGGCCCTATGTAAAAAAAAAAATTTAATACTGTCAAAACTTGTTAGTGGGAAATTGCATATAAGAACTACGACGACCAATTCACGTACCATAGGTCAGATTTGTCTGGAATGCAAGAAATTCACACGAAACTATTCAGTACCTGCACAATGCAAATATAAACAACTTTGGAGCCACGGATTCTTTTTATGAGAGAGGCTTATTAGTTTAAATCTTAATCAAACACAACAACTTTGCTCGAAAAGGTATTAATCGAGAAAAGATAGGCACTGCCATCTTAATGGCTTAGCCTTTGCTTTACCTCGCTTCTTAAAGAAAAAAACTACCCTACTACCGCAGGAGGGTTATATTTTGTTACAAATTTAAACTAGTACCCCACCACCGCCTCAAAAGCATAAACGACCACATAATTTGCAATCCAAGCCCACCTTTTCAAGGTCCAAATCGTCATCATTGTAAATTCTCTACAATACTGAGGGTGTGTCACGTATGTGTAATCTATGAGTATATTCTCATAAAGCAAGAAAAATACTCAAGTTCTTTTATATTATTCTGTGTGTCCTGGTGCCATGAGACATTCCCATTGTTCCGTGTTTCTTTATGCTATCCACATTGTCTTGCTTGAAACTACTTTTGCAGTTGGACTGGTATAAAGCTTGGTCGATTTTTTGTAACAAATGGAAAAAGAAATTAACATTAATTAGCACCGTGGATTTATAAACGTGTACGAATTAGACAAGGAATTACGGTATGATGTTGATTACAGTAGATATTCTTGTCTAATGCAGGGATAAGAGCAACTAGCGTGTGATGTAGATGCTTTCAGTTAATGTAAGACAAAAAGATGGCATAAAGTGACGCTAACTAATGTGTAACCAGCATGTGGCAACTCTAAAGATGAGGAGTGGAACAAGAACATGGGTACAAATGTTTGATACTCCTACATCGTATGGTCACTGCAAAGGTACATGCTACTAGCTAGATACTCCATCTGGTTTTTATTTAATTTATTGGTGTTGGTTGAGGCAATTTTTGTGTGGTAACTGTAAAGTTGCACAATACAATCTTACTATTTGTTGATATTGATTTGGGCAAATTTTCACTAACGGCGAGGCTTGTTCAATTTAAAACCAAAAGGACCAGCTCTTTTATGAATGGAACACGGTAATTTTCAGCAATATTTTAGTGGAACTAGTTGTACAAAATTTATTTTGGAAAAGTACAATTATTTTGGTTATGGTGGCAGGGGGGTTAATACACAGCTAGTAGCACATCTGGAAAGCATGAATCTACAATAAAAAACAATGGATTTGCTAGATTAAAAAGCAGCCAAGGCAATTCCCGTTTTGCCCTTTGTGGAGGGAATGATGGCTGTCTCGGGAGCCGCGAAGGCAGAGGGGAAAAAAAAAGGGAAGTAAACAAAGCAACGAGGAGGAAGAAAGCGAGCGACACACACACAACAGTGACACCACCACCACTATCACAGTGAGAACGCAACAAAGCTGAAGCGGACGACAGGCTGCTGAGACAAGAAAGAGTGGAGAGCAGCCGCAGCACTGCTGAGCTAGCCAGAACACCCGCAGCCGGCGACAACAGCAAGGCTGAATCCAGCAGCAGGAGGACACGCGGCGACGTCGCCGCACGCCGCCGCAGCCGTGGCCACTGCCGCCGCTTGTGACAGACAGGCGGCCGTCGTATTCTACTTGCTAGGAGGCGAGTAATCCTAGGCGCTGAAGAATCTGACGGCTGGTCCCGCCCTCTGATGGCTGCCCGTGTGCCGGCGGCGAGGGGAGTCGTAGGTGCTCCGGCGGCGGCGGCGAGGAGGGGCGGCGGTCTCCGCACGAAGCAGGCCGGGCGCGCCAGCTGCCGCGGCGCCTAGAGCGAGCGAGCCAGCGCCGGTGATCGTTCTCTGAGTCGGAGGCGGAGCTAGGGTTTTGGCCTTTTGGGGGAGGGAAAGGGTGAAGGGAGAGATGGCGGTGGGGGATGCGCTGCGGCGGCTGTGCGAGGAGATTGGGTGGTCCTACGCTGTCTTCTGGAAGGCCATCGGCGCCGCCGACCCAGTGTAAGCCACCTGTTCCTCAGCTGTTTGGATTTGTTCTTGTGCTTAATTGAGCTCCTCCTCATTCTCGTGAAATCTAAACTTATTATCACTTCTCTTCAAAATGTTCGATCTTTAAGTGCGGTTTCCTTTGTCGGTATTTCTTTCTGTGCGGTTTCCGGAATTAAGCTCCTTTCCCTGCTCAATAGAAGCCTTAGCTTTCTGTGGTAGTTTCTCTGAAATGTTAAAGATTTTTTTCACCATTTCTTTTGTCGGTTTGAAGTCCATCTTTCGATGCTAGTTTTGGGAGTTGTATTGTTGAACTCTAAAAACGAAGAATTAGAACCATTTTTTTTTCCATTAACATTGCTTGAAAATTCAGGATTAGATCTTAAAGGTTGCTGCTGCGCCAGTAGCAAAGAAACATAGTGGGCACTGGACGAACTTAAACTCGATGTCCTGAACTTGGCCTCTTCTTTGCTTTGATTGTGAATTTCTCTATTTTATTTGCACTCTCTAATTTTTCTTCCTGTGGAAATTGACGTGCAGGCATTTGGTGTGGGAGGATGGCTACTGCGGCCACACGTCATGCCCTGCCGGATCTGAGACTTCTGAAGCTCTGCCCACTGAGGTCGGGTGCTCTGCTGCTGATGGCACCATGTGCTCGCTCGTTAAGAAAGTTATGGCGTCACAGGTTCATGTCGTTGGAGAAGGGTAAGCAAATTTTGGGTTCATACACTACTACTGTAGTAGTTATTTTTTGTTCTTACATTTGTTCACACGCAGCAATGTTTCTGGTTCGTCCAAAAAGTTCTTGTTAGATACTTTTCAACAAATAAATTCCTCTTAGATGCATTGTTCTTGGTTGCTCCTCTGAGTCCGTGGCTGCCGTGCTTTTGTTCCGTCAGGACCGTGGGCCGTGCTGCTTTCACTGGCAATCATCAATGGATCGTTCATGGTACTGCCAATGGTCACGGGCTCTCATCCGAGGTACTTGCAGTACTGTAGTGCATTCTTCTGAATTCTGGCGTGCTATAAATGCGAACCCAATTTCAGTTTTGTCTGGTTCCATTTTGCTGGCACCTCATTAAAGACTTGTGGGGCGGCCTTCTGCTTGAAACTTTTGTCTCTTAGTGAGCTGCTTTAATTTTGGTCTGCTCATCCTGCAAAATAAGTGGTCACAAGAAATGCAAGTTGTAACTGAAGGTGAACACACATGGGACTGTGTTTATGAGAAAACAAAAATACCAATAGAGGAATACTATTCAATATGCTCTGCCTTTTAGAGATAATCATACAAGTTGATTACAAAGTAGTGTGAACTAAGAACCGTTATACAATATACTCTGCCTTTCAGAGTATGTACTAGCATAAAACTAGAGGGAGTAGATAGATACTATCTCTTATGCAATTGGTTTTGCTTTTTTTAACGTTGTTTTGGAGACCTCATGCTATGTTTTCACATTCATAGGTTGCTACTGAGATGAATTATCAGTTCGAAGCTGGTATTGAGGTGTGTAGAACTGAGCATTGTGAATTGTGCTCTGTTTGGTGGTTCTGCTTCTGGAGCTCATTTGAGGCTTCTTTTTATGCAGACTATTGCCATTATTCCTGTGCTACCGCGGGGTGTGCTGCAGTTGGGCTCCACTGGTCTGGTATGGCGTCAAAGCTGTAAATATATGCTAGAGGAGTAGAGAAATCTTTGTGATTCATTATGTTTTGTTAGTAGTCATGAGGAATTACTACTTTGAAAGCTTTTTCTTTATTGTGGTACAGTATTTTGCATTGAGATCGCTGTATAAAGAGTAAATTTTACTCTAGGTTACAGGAAAAAGATGCTCCTGCCATCCATGATGGAAAGTGAAAAGAAAAATGGTCTATTGACAGTAGATTTCATGCAATTATACAAATAAAAACATTTACCATTTGGTATGCAAATTGCAAAACATGGTATTTGGAATGAGGCACTGCAAATATGGTTCCAGAATATAGCATATACCTATCTGCAATGTCCTATCTCGTGCTGCGATATCTAGAAATCTTGGCATGTACTATTTTTTTTCCTGCATGCACTATATATCATTTGTTGTCTTCAGACTGAGGGATTATTGTGTGCAGAAGAGAAATAAAAGAAAAGGCTTGACAGACACTTTTGCTTTACTTTGGCTATTATCTTTGGTTTTTAATACCTTTCCGCATTTCTGAAACTTCTATTAATTGTTTTGGCAGGTTATGGAAAACACAAACTTTGTGATGTATGCAAAGAAATTGTGTTCCCAGCTAAATAATCGTTTGGGCATAACATCTGCTTCAATTAAAAATGCTTCAAGTCAGCATAGCCAGCAACGCTCGTCACATGGTGCCTTTCATGTCCAACCTGATGACCGGTGCTCAAAAATCAGCAGCCGGTTCCCAGTGGCTTCTGAACATCGCACTTGTCCTGATACTGCAACTGTGTCAAATAGCGCATCATCCAATGTATTATTGAATCCATCTTTGCTTAAGGTTGCACAACGGAGTGGTCGGCCTATTAGGGAGCATACTTTTTGTGCCAAGCCTGATGTTAGGTTTGAACAACAAACGTCTTATTGCGAGAGCCGATTCAGAAGTAATACACAGAGTGCTGATATGAGCTCAGGTTTGGTCTGGCCAAGCTTGATATCAGTCAAAAAACAGTCACTGTTGTTGAACAATACTGGTTCTTTTGGATTCAGTAACAATGCAGATTCATCAGCAGATTTGGCAAGAAACATCCTGTTGAAATCTCTTGTGTGTCGGGACTCTTCTGCAGATGAAAAGGCAAACATAAATATGGCTCATGAAAGATATGGAATGTCCAATGAGGGAAATGATCCTGAGAACTTTGATTTCCTCCCTGGAGGTGGCAGAGTAGGCAGGGCTACCAGCTCATCGAGTCATGTACAAGACCAAAGTTGCCATTCCACATCAGGGGTACTGTTGCAGAAACAATCTCTAGTTGCATGCAAGGTTCCCCAGTCATCTGAATTCTCCATGAAAATGGATAGCACGAAAAGAGCGGTATTTCAGACTCCTCCAGGTCCATCTTCTGCATCAGATGGTCAGGTTTCTAATAGCTTGAACAGAGTCCTCAGTCAAGAGAATCAATTGGATAGTTCTGACCATATCCATCAGGAACAAATGATGAATGGTCCTGCTAACGTAACCACACAAAGAATGAAAAATGTGGATGCATGCAGGCTCCCAGACATGTCCAACGAGAGAGTTTCCTCTTTGCTTGTGGATCCTACTTCTGATAATGACTTGTTTGATATCTTTGGTGCTGAATTTCAACAATTCTCCCATAATGTGGGTGCTGATTTGGTTTCCTGGAGTGGTCCAAAGTCCCAGAGTTCAGATAGAGATGTACCCGAATCATCGATATATTTTGATAGATCTCCTCTATACAGTTCCCTAGACAACGAATTTCCTTATTCTGGGAACTTCTCGCTAACTGATACCGACCAATTATTGGATGCCGTCATTTCAAACGTCAATCCAGGTGGCAAGCAGAGTCCTGATGATAGTGCTTCTTGCAAGACGTCATTGACGGAGATTCCTAGTACTTCACATCTTGGGAAACAAGAGTTGAAACAATACGAGTCCTCTAGTGTTCCTTCTGTGCTGATCAAGCATGAGTTAGCAGCACAGATTATTAAACAACCATGTTTCTTTGATAAGCCTGATGATGGTTGTCTTTCCCAAAATAATGGAGCACACAAATCTCAGATACGGCTTTGGATAGAGAGTGGCCAGAATATGAAATGCGAAAGCGCATCAGCTTCTAACAGCAAGGGTCTTGATACAACAAGCAAGACAAACCGAAAAAGATCTCGACCAGGAGAGAGTGCTAAGCCACGGCCAAAGGACCGGCAGCTGATACAGGACCGCATCAAGGAGCTTCGTGAGCTTGTACCGAATGGGGCAAAGGTATCCTCTCGTAGATATTGATAATTTGAACTATCCACAATGTTGATTTGCATATTGAACTTCAGAGTAGCAACACCAGGGTAATGTTTGTCATCTAATGTTCTGCATCAACAGTGTAGCATTGATGCTTTGTTGGAGAAGACAGTTAAGCACATGCTTTTCTTGCAAAGTGTGACAAAGCATGCGGACAAGCTAAAACATTCTACTGAATCGAAGGTAAGCACATGCATGTGTCATACGCTTGGGGTTATGAGTTATGACTAGGGAATCCTTGTTACTGACTACCTATATGAGGTGCATATGCAAATTTAACTTAAATTTCCTTAACTAATTCAAAATTGTCCTTACATTATCAAGTGTCTTATCCTGGCAGATACTTGGTGGTGAGAATGGCCCCCTTTGGAAAGATTACTTTGAAGGTGGGGCAACCTGGGCTTTTGAAGTTGGTTCTCAGTCTATGACATGTCCAATCATTGTTGAGGATCTGGACCGACCTCGTCAGATGCTTGTGGAGGTGATGACTCTCATACCAATAGCTTCCTTGTGTGATCTGGTGGTTCCCCAAAAAACATTTCTCGTAATACGAATGTACTGATATGGGTGACTCTGCAGATGCTCTGCGAGGATAGAGGCATCTTCTTGGAGATTGCTGATTTTATCAAAGGACTTGGATTGACCATCTTGAGGGGTGTAATGGAAGTGCGGAAAAGTAAAATCTGGGCACGGTTTACTGTTGAGGTAATATAGCTAGATGTGAGAATAAGGCACTATATTACTGCAAAATCAAAAGCTATACAAAAAGGTCATCTCATAGATGGACCTATAAATTGACTACTACTTCTGTGATTATACTTCTCTGCTGTTTTGTTAATTTCCTGGCTGACACCACTTGACACTGTCGGTGCAGGCAAACCGGGACGTAACCAGAATGGAAATCTTTCTATCACTTGTGCGCTTATTGGAACCAAATTGTGATGGCAACGGAGCAGCAGAGAATGCCAACAACGTGAACATGCCACTTGGTTTGGTGCACCAACCTGTCATCCCAGCAACAGGTCGCATCCAGTGAGGAATAGAACGAAGAACAAACCCTCGAGTATTTTCCAGTGCTAAGAGCAGGGGTTCAGTCAGTCACTTCTGCCATGACTAGCATTCCCAATATGCCAGTGCACCACCTGCTTTCCTGTGACATCCAAATCTGGGCATGGACGATCATTAAGGCCTCGACATCATAAGCGTAGAAGATGACGACACGGACAATTAGGCAGTGTTTTATTTGTACAATCTTAGTTTGTTTCTTAGCGTTGTTTTCTGGTATACTAGTGGATTTTTTGTACTGGTGTTCAGAATGGAAATTCTTGGTTTAGTTGTTTTGCATAACAGAACAAAAAGGCCTCCTTGATAAGCTTCTGCTCTCATCTGAACCTGAAGACCTGCAACTTGTGAACCGAGTAGAAAAAAAACTAGTGCAAAGTAGTGATCCTGTGCCGAGTCTCTGTCCTACCGACCATATCACACATTACTGTGTTGCTCTTTGTTGCCTAATTAACGACATGAGGTTGATCTGCTTCCTTGAACTGCCCCGTTACGACAATATATACTGACTAGAAAGACTACAGAACTGAAAAGAAATGACTCCATTTCCTCCTGCACAACTTGAACCTTGTTTGCAGAAGACACTCCCTGTTTTCTTTTCCAGTTTGTAAGCAGCAGAGA
Source organism: Eleusine indica (assembly GCA_030378355.1). Lineage (NCBI taxonomy): Eukaryota > Viridiplantae > Streptophyta > Magnoliopsida > Poales > Poaceae > Eleusine > Eleusine indica. The sequence goes on along the minus strand of CM059501.1, from coordinate 42,246,658 downwards.
CAAGTTCTCTTACAAGCAGAGACTGCATTATTACAGAGATTTACAGTAACTACAAGCAATATATAGTACTAAATTACTATTAAACCAATTTCCATATCCTTGCATGTTGCAATTCCATATACCCTTTTTCCAATATTTATATACCCCCACCCAATACCTATGGTCTAAATATAGGATCTTGTACAAATGTTTGGGTAAATACTAGAGTAGTTAACTATCCTATACTATACTGTACCTATGTGCATTGCCCCATGATCCCCATCTTTACATTCCCAAAACCTAGGGGCCAAGCCTAACTGCTCATATAACCGAGCATGTTTAGCCCTGGACCCTTTATTCCTATACAAGCCCTAAATGGATTAATCGATCGATTTGCATGGATGATTAAATGGGATGGTTTTTGTGCTACTAGGCCACGAAGTCCCGCATGAGCTGCGCGGCGAAGGACTTGGTGCTCTGCATGTTCGTCATGTCGTAGCCACCGCCGTGGCTGGCGCTGTCGCCGCCGGCGCCGGCGCTGCTGCCCATGAGGAATGACGCCGTCTGGTCGCCACTTCCGGCGGCGCCGTGCGGGAGGCCGAGCGTGAGGGACACGCCGCCGTTCCCGGCGGCGAAGGCGTAGGCGGGGTCCGCCGAGCCGAACTGGTGCCCGTACGGCGGCGCCTGCGCGAACAGCGAGTACCCGCCGCCGTCTTGGTGGTCCCTCCCGGCGCCGGCGCCGCCGCTCTCCATGAACTTCATGAGCAGCTCCCGGTGGCTCACCTCCTCGTGCTGCTGCTGCTGCTGCCGCGCCGCGGCGGCGGCCTGCGCGTGCAGCGCCGCCATGTCGTGCACCTGGACCTGGTGGTGGTGGTGGTGGAACGTCGTCGTCCCCGGCGCCGGCGTGTCGTCCCCCCGCGCCTTCTTGATCCTGCGCTGCATGACGTCATCGCCGTCCTCGTCGTCATCCTCGTCACCGTAGAGTCGGCCGGCGCGCGGCGCGTGCTGGTGGTCCCCGGCGAGCTCGAGCAGGGAGGAGGAACCAGCATGGACTTTGATGTCTGGATGAGCTCCGTTCGCCCTGGTTGGCGTGACGCCGCCATTGTCTTCCACGTTGTTGCCTGCGCCACCACCAGACGTATTGCCTTCCTCGTTCCCGGCGCCGGCGGCTTCACGGTCCTTGGTCTCCTCCAGGTACATCTCCTCCACCATCGGCTTCCACAGCCGCACCCGCGCGTTGATGAACCAGTTCGAAACCTATACATCACAAGGGGGAAATTTTTTTTTTTCAAATTTTTGCACCACCATTTGTAATAACAGTTAACAATTTATACAGCGCCATTAATTGTGGCAGTCAAATCATCATACAACAAAAAACACAACTACTCGCCTGGCTCCTGGTGAGGCCCGTTTGCTTGGCGAGCATGATCTTGTCCGAATCCTTGGGGTACCTGCTCGTGACAACATACATATAGGGATCATCCAATCAGTGGTCGACACGATGGAGTTAGTATACACCGGTTTGGGCGCGCAAACTTAAAGGCGGGTCGCTGCTGGCGTATGCGCATCTGTATACACATGCAAACGCCAAACACCGCAGCATGCTCCTTGCATGCAAGGACATGATGAACAAAGCAAAGAGCCAAATAAAGCGCTAGAACTGGATAGTAGAACAACTTGCAGACCCTACTAGCTACGTGTCCATCGATCTTTCGTATGACCAAATTAACTAAAGAGTTACCTCGAGAGAGCTCATGATGATGATCAACTATTGGTCTACATTATTGCTAGTGCATGAAGATCGAAGGGCACAAGTAAAGTAGTATACTACTTACGGGTGGAGGAAGTGCTCAAAGAGCCATGCGCGTAGGATGGAGACGCTCCGCTCGGGAAGACCCCGCTGCGGCCGCCACGCGCCGCCCTGCATCATCCCGAGCTGCTGCAGCGCGCGCTGCTGCCGGAGCTGGTGGTCGATGTACCGGAGCCTGGACCCCACGCTGCGTCCTCCGCCGCCGGCGGCGGCGTCGGCGTCCTCGCCGAGGGCCCGGCTCGCCGCGCGCACCTGCGCCGCGATCGCATCGCGGAGGCAGCGGAACTGGCGCGAGATGGTGCGCAGCGCCAGCGCCGTGTAAGTCCGCGCGGAGCCGGCGCCCGCCGCCGCCTCGAACGACGACGACACCGCCTGCATCTGACCGTGGTACTGCCGGTACCGCTGCTCCACCTGCACCCACACCAACGCCCGACGACCAAGACCAACAGACAACAGTGTTAATCATTGACCGCGCAATAATTGTTATTAGGAGAGAGCTAATTATCAAAAAAATATTGTTAGGAACAACTGATTAGGTGGTTGATTATGGTATTATTAGTGATGATGATGATCCAATCCATCCAACAAACAGTTCGTTAACAAACCGCATCAAATGCAGGCTAGCTGATCGGTGCAATCACAACGGCAACCACCACTCCTCTCTCCTGAATATATATATATATATATATATATATATATATATATATATTAAAAAAATAAGAAAAGATGGTGATAGAGATGGGAAACGGAGAGAGAGAGAGAATGAATATCATAGTATCTAGCTTTTGTACTGGCAGCTCATATAGTACAGTGTACTCTCTCGTGGAGAGCTAAGCTATTGCAGACAAAAAGAGACATGCGTTTGATCAGGCAGCGAATTGAAGCTTGTTTGTACTGGCACAGACAAAGGACAGCCAAGAGAGAATGGCGCTGGTTTATGACTTTTGTAAATGCGTGGACGCGCTGCTGTATGGTCTTATCTGAATTAAAGATATACGAGTTTTAAAAAAGCCCCCACTTGGTGATTTTGATCTACAGTGGCATAGAAGATGAGATAGTGTAGTTTTCATCGTCACTTGTAAGTTTCATATATTAACAACTTCCATTATTGCACTTTATTCGCTATGGTTTTCATTTCAACAACAGTAATACCACTTGCTTCCTTCCCTCTGGACGATGAAATACAAGAAAGTAAAAAAAAAAGAAAAAGGTAAATAAATTTGAAGTGGTGATGAAGTGTTCAGGAATCTAACCACAAAGCCACTGGGAATTCGCTTAAAACACTTTATATCTTAATAGTTAACAGGGGGACAATAATTGGTAGGGTGCTATAGCTAGGTGATAGAGAAATGATATGTTTGATAAGAGATGGAATGGAAGGATTTGTTGAAGTGGGGAAAAGTTTTGGAATATCCAGCAAATTAAAGCTGCACACTGTTCCAACAACTTGTGTCACTCATCTTTCGGAAAAAGAAAGAACAGAACAAAGATGAGCGAAAAAGCAATTGGCCCGTAGCCTTGAAATAACAGTGTCCAAAACTGTAGAGGCAAGGAAACAGCGGAAACATGGGCAAATATCTCTCCCTGCCTGATTGAGAGGCAAGATTCAATTTTCACCGGCAGAACAAATTTATCAGCTGGAAAATCAAGAACCCATATAACAGCAATCATCAAAAGCAGTCAGTGTTCTTTCCGGAGAGATATTTTCTGATTCAAGCGAGAAAATAATTAAGGGAAAGTATCAAAACTCATTGGTAAATAAATTAATCTCGGTTTATTAGTTTGAACGATGCGATAACAGTAGAAGCTGAATTATGTTACTACTGACCTCGTCGAGCATGTTGATGAGCTTGCTCTTCTTCATCTGCAGCTCCTGCCGCTCCGCCGTCGACATCTCCGGCGCGCCGCCGCTCTTCGCCGCACCGCCATCCTCCGTGCCGCCGCCGGACACGCCCTCTGACTCCTCCTTCTTCTTCACCGCCTTCGCCGCGGCGGCTTTGGCCTCCTCCACGCCCTTGCTGACGCTCACCACCTCGTCGAGCAGCTCCTGCGCCGCCTTGAGGTACTTGGAGTTCATCACCACCTGCCCCTGCGACGTCGTCCCCATCTGGTATTTCCCCTCGTCGCCGGCGGCGACCGCGGCCACAGTCACCGGCGGCGCCGCCTCGCGGGACGATAGGCTGAGGACGGCGCTGACACCCGCCGCGCCGCCGGGGGTCGTCGCCTGCTGCGGTGACGACAGGTCGTCGCCGGTCGTGGCCGGGGCCCACAGGTTGTAGCCAGACGGCTGCGACTGGAGAGGGATGCCGACGAAGTGCTGCGCCCCAGCCGGCGGCGGGGACTGCTGGTGGTGGCCGAACGCCGACGGCGTCATGCTGCTCACCGCCGAGTTGAGGAGCATCATGTTGGCGCCGCCCGGTGACGCCGTGCCGGCGTCGGAGTAGCCGGCGTAGCTCGGGTTCATGAGGTACAGCGTCTGCAGGCCGTCGGTGCTGGCCTGGATTTCCGTGCCGGCGCCGCCGTGGTAGTAGGCTGCCATCGTGATCGCCGACGACACCTATGGAGGATCGGTGGCAAAACCTTGTTGGTCACTATGGGTGTATGTGAACTGATGAAATTCTCCTGCAACAACAGCTTGAGTGCAAGATCGCAAGGTTGCTGCTTTATTACCTGTCAATAGAAGAAGAGCCAAAGAGATCAAGATATAAGAACAAGAAAGGAAAAAGTAACTTAAAGAAAAAAAAAATACCAGAGCAATGATTATTTGAGGAAGATGCAGTGAACTGAGGGGTAAAACAGGATCCATGAAAAAAGAGTTTTAGAAGAGGAGAGGTGCAGGGTGCATGTAAGTATTTACATGCATGGAGGAGAAGAGTAAGAACACACTGATGCAGGAAGGGCACTGGCTATATCTAAGCTCTAGAGGGAAGAGAGAGGATGGTGAGAGAGATGTGGAATAGGCATCAGTATCACAACAAGTATAAATAAATAAGAAAAAGGCAGCCATCCATCTTCATCAGGTGATTTAACAAAGAAACGCGGTGCACAGATGTCAACACAAGCTAAGCTAGCGCGCGCACACATCACGCTAATCAGATTGCTCGCCATGCATCTCTCTCTGTCTATCTATTTCTCTATGTTACCTCAAGAATTGAAGCAGCTCATGAGCTCTTGCACGTGCTGTCCCTTGCGCATAAGAAATATGGCCGCGTCTCTCTCTCTCTCTCTCTCTTTCTCTCTCGACTCTCTGACTGATAAGCGAGCTAGAGAGAGAAGGTTGAAGAAGATCCCAGCAGCTGGAAAGAGGCAGGAGGAAAGGGAAGAGGAGCAGGAAGAAGAGTGATGTAAGAGTACCAAGGTATCAAGAGCATGAGATCACTCATGTCAGTGTTCAGTACCTGCAAGTTCCTTTCCCTTTTGCTCTCTACAGAAGACACCGGCCTATATATCTTTCCTTGTTCTCTCTCATCTCCAGCTGAAACGGAAAAAGGGGAGAGGGAGAGAGAGGGAGACCAGCCAATTAGTTAAGTCTTTAAGAGAGAGAAAATGAAAGGAGCAAGGCAGTGGAGGAGGGAGGATACCCACCTCCCACTTCCATTATCCTCTCACAACCCCCCAAACACACCTTTTCCCCCACTCCCTCTTTTATTTTCTCTCTAGATTTCTAGCTACCTAGAAGATTTTTCTCTCTCAGCAAGCATTTTAGGTGTGCAGCCCCATCTGTACAGTTTTGGCCTTGGGTGACAAGTTTGAGCAAACAAGACAATCACAAAAGGACTCGTGAGTAATTGCATCCCAAAATATTTATGGAGGGCTTTATGTATTGTTAGAAAAGTCGTACCATTCACAAACATATCTGATTTTATCGGCAAAATACAGTGGGCTAGTTCTACAATTTATTATGAGATTTAAATATTTAGAACATATCAGATTCCTGTTTTGTGAATTAAAAAAAAAAGTCCGGAGCGCTTCACAAAACATAAAAGATCTAATGCCCTGATCAAGAGAATCATTTCAAGGAAAATTGATCAAACCGAAGAAAAAATAATCAAATCATCAAGATTCATGTGATTTGGCCTGCTTTTCTCCTCCTCATAGTTGCACTACTGCTTGAAGGGATCTTTCTCTGAGAACGTGCACTCGGCAGATCAGAGAAGGACTGGCCGGAAAAGGGTGCTGGAGATAGGGATATCTCTCTCGCGTACTATTGGCACAAGGGGCGTGTGTACGTCGTAGGCCATAGGGCACATGAATTGAGATAGATATGGTGAGAGGCACTGCCCTGACACAAAGTGTGTCAGAAGAACTAGGAAATGTCCACGTCTAGACCTAGCCATGTCACTTCTTTTCCCCCCTCTTCTTTTCCTTTTTGGAAGCTGCTGTCTAGGTCAGGATTTTAATACATTACTTGTACTATTCTACACTTGTACATGTGTGTAAGCTTTGGTTCTCTCATGCTATTTTCCTTTCCCTTTTGATCCTCTCACTCTCCAAGGGCATGTATGATGTGCCTTCGTTGTGTTTTTTTTTTGTTAGGACATTTGTTTATGTACTGGTCTATATCATTCACATCTTAATCTGCCTGCTAAGTGAAGCTAGCATGCATGCATGGCAGTCTTGTCTTTGCATCGGTGACCAATAATAAAATATATTTGATGTTTCTTTTTTTCACTTGCTTTATTTCAATGTTGCGTCGCATGGCTTTGGAAGTAAAGCGATTGAAAGCTCAGGAATATCCAAACCAGTTGCTCGCATCGTGATGAATTGATTGTTATTCCATAAGATGGTATATATTTTCAGCTGGCACATCATGAAAACTTTTTAGGATACGGTTTTTCATTATTTCTCAGTTTCATTGCTTACTACTACTTGGTTCCAAACCAATAATATATGTGGGTTCCAGTGATGCTGGGTAAGAGATATTTTGACATATAATGTAAGAATGTTTTTTTTTCTCACCATGAAAGGAGCTATAGCTACATTGTGCTAGCGCATAAATAATTAATACAACATTTGAATCAATTAGTGTTGACGATCATCACCATCACTACATGGTAAGAAACATACACAGCAGCTGACAAAGATTTTTATTGTCAGAAAAGGATATTTAATATGTGAACATATCATTTCTACATGTACCTAAAAGAAAGAGAATGTTGTTATTGTCAGTGTTGACGATCATCACCATCACCCTCTTATGCATGACATAACCTACGAAGTTAGTCGTAGTCTATCAGTTTGACATGTTGACATGTAACTTCCAAAAAAAAGACATGTTGACATGTATACATACTAATAATTAACTACCCTATCCATAAACTCATTACAAGACTAGTGCATCTAGCTATGACAATGTTACATATTGGTCATTATTTTTCTGCACCATCGCATCCTAGTTTGCACTTGTATAAATATAAATGAACTTTGATGGTAACAGCTAGCACATGCATCCACAATCCATATCCCATATGTTCGTTGATTTCATTGGGCTCCTCACTGGAGTAGATTGATGTTGAAATGTTCTCAAAAGATACAGCAGAGGCCGTGGTACAAAAAGCCATGGAGGTGAAAAGGGTGTATGATCATGCATGAAAATGATGTAAGTGACATTCGAAGTAGTATATATATATATATATATATATATATATATATATATATATATATATATATATATATATATATATATATATTGGCAAAGGCTGCATCGACCTAAACATATTTTTTATTAACAGATGGAAAAATTATTTCAAAAGTAATTTTACATATTGGTTAGTTCTCGAAATTCTTGATAAACACGTACCACATATTTAAATATATATAAAAATGTAGCTTACATCGACTCTAGCTAGCTAGTATCATTTCTGCCTCCAAAATTTTCATCACATTCATCATGCATTTTTTTTGTGATGATTCGCAATACAAAATCCCACATTTTTATTGCCTTGTAACATGCTATTAACATTATATGTTGTCAGTTTCAATTACAACAAGCTAGTCAAGAATGAAAGGAATCAAAATGGGGGACCCTCTACACGATAGCATGCGGAAATTGGGTGCTCGCATTATGGCTTTGCTTGGTGCATATTCTTTTCGAAAACCCTCTCATGTACGCAACTCACACGTCTCATTTGCTGATATTTATTTGTCTGGAGTTTCAGCCACATAACCCTGATCTCTTTTCCTTTTCCACTTCCACCATAGTGAAGTCCCTCACATATCGTCCTTTTTTCCATCTTTCCACGCCTACTTTTTTATCATCTCGCTATCTTGCGCTACTAGATGTATTCCCTAATGACTTCTAGGCGTCTTCACCAGTTTGTTGGTGTGGTTGTCGTGATATACAGTAACGCTAAACCAATTATTTTTATTCAATTTCTTACTAAAATAAACTATCAATACAAAACAAGAATAATACAATATCAGTATAGAGTATCTTCGAGTGGATGAATTCACATTTCTTCCCTTCAAGTGCGGTATGATTGTTGTTGACAACATTTTTGACTAGGAAAACATGTGTCAAATGTTTGCCTAACTTATTGGTTGCAGCGAAACATGGCATGTTACGACACAGAGAGTAATGGTAACCTGGAAACTTGAACGAGATTTTCGTCCTCGGAGACTGGAAGTATTTGTGCTTATGCAGACGAGGTAAATATACCTGTACACTGGCCAGGGCTGCTGTACCAATTAAGAGACGCGCGACGCAATTAAAAGTGATTGCACCCGAAAAAAAATCTCCGATGATCTCACCGGCGTGCACGGTCGCCACGGCCGCATGGGGTCGTAACGCTGACACGTCGATGCATACCGACCCGCACCTTATTCTGCGCGACGATTCTCACTGACAAGCGAACCCGCGCGTCATCAGGGCCCACGCGTCATAGCAGCAGGCACCAACCAGCTCGCTCCGGGTGCGGCCTTCCCCACGTGCCAACCACCCTGACGGAGCCGCGCACCCGCGCCGGGCCCACCGCCCCCATCCCCATTAATTACCCCGTTCACACGACCCGTCGTGCGACACGTGTCGACCCCTCGCACCCCGCGAGCGAGGCTGGCCGTGCGCGCTGTTCCGCGCGGCCGCACGGGATCCCGGCGGATGCGGTGCGGAGAGAGGCCCGGCCCGTCGCCGTCGGCGGGCCCATGCCGACGCGGAAAAGGTCAAGGCCCAGGCCAACCGCTGCTCGGCAGCTCAGGCGCGACGTCGCTGTCGGGGCGTGGGCCCTGCCGCCACTTTCCTCCTTGGCGGGTTCCGCGGCCTGGCCCACCGGTAAGGAATATGTGCGGGGCCCACGGGGGAACCGTCCGCGTGGAGCTTGTCTCGCGCGCCATTGCCATCTTTTCTCTCCTGCGGGATCTGGTGCGGCGCGTGGGATCCGCGAGCGGCGTGTGGCCGCGCGCGTGCGGTGGCGTGTCGGCAGGTGAGGGAGGCGCGAGGCGTGGGCTTGGTCCGCCTTTGTCGGGCCCGCGTGCTCCTGCTAAACCTGCGCTCCTTGTTCTTCCGACTTCCGAGCACCGTGCTGTTTCAAAACCGAAAATCAGGGGGTTTGAGGGAGAATTCATGCTTGCTATACTTAAAAATCATCACACACCATGTGTGACAGTGTGAGGTGTAGCCTCAATCTATAGGGGCGGCTACTTTTTATGATCTTTCTCAACCCCAGTTTCTTATGGCTTTTCTTAGTTGCATTACTTCAAGGGGCATCTTTCTTTCTTGTTACTTTCTTGTTAGAATCCAGAGTCTTTTAAAAGTCTAAGTACGTGTTTCGACCATGCTGATGTTGGAGGGCTACTTCAAGTTATATTTTTTTCATACCTACGGTTCATTTATGAATAATTTCTCTAAAAATAATTTTGAGGGTGCCACACAATTTTTTTTTAAGAAATAACTCCTCTAGGTGATTTATGGTTTTGATTAGGTGAGGAAACCTACTAGCAAAAATTGAGGTGGCTGGACGACCTCAACCATATACATGTCGGGCAACAGTTTTTTTGGGGGGGATAATGTCGGGCAACAGTTTTTTTTTTTTTGGATAATGTCGGGCAACAATTTAGAACCTGAATTTCCTATATCTAGAATTTTCTCATACATTTGATTCTAGTCCATTTTACTAAAAAATCTCCTTGAAATAATCAAATTAAGATACATTTCCTCCGTTTTAAAATTGTTGTCGACGTTGACTTTTTTCACTACCTTTGATCATTCGTTTTATTTAAAAAATATCATGTATTTTTTTATTATTTGTTATATCATTAGACAAAATTTAAACATAACTTATAAATTTTTATATTTGAATAAATATTTTAAATAAGACAAATGGTTAAAGATAACAAAAAATATTAATAACGACAATAATTTTGGAACAAAAGGAGTATTAGGATTCAGGTCTAGAAAAAGTTGTAGAGCATTGTACAATTGCTTAGTGCAATCACTTTAACTAAGATATACTGTGATGCAACACAGTTGAAGATGCATACAACACCACTAACACTAGATGAACAGTATTATCGCCTCGATCCACACAGTTACAGTGCACAAAGGTCCAATGATTTGATCAGTCTTTTAAAATCAAGAGAAAACTTATATGACGCCGCGCTTCGTTTGTTCACTATACTACTGGATCTCTTTCTTGGACGTCGCGCTCCGTGTCTTTTCGATTAGTTAGGTTGATCCGAAGGAGAAAGCAAGGGCCTGCTTTACCAGCACACTTTGTGGACATTTTTCAAGTGACGAGCTTCCCGTTTCAGAAGTTGCTTGAATTGCTGCCTAGCTCATTGTATGCCGTCACAATCATGTCCATTGCTATAATTTATTTTGCTCTACGTGAGCCGGATTCGCTATGCATCATAGTCGAAGGCAGTTGTACAGTTAATAAAGGTCTGGGTTTCATGCCGAGCTAAATTTGGGGCCGCTTGGTCTTACAGAGCAAGCAGGATGAGGAAAGATCAATGAGGTAGGCAGAGACAATGGGATCGGTTCTGGTGGTTGGCGACGTGATCCTTCCTTTGTAGCTAATCCTAGACCCCACACATCCCGCACCTGTTGATGGCTTAATTTGACGCCGGCCTATCCTCACCCGACTTGACAAGCCAAGCCTTGTGGAGTTCAAAGTGCGTGCATGCACGGCCAGATTAATTGTTTGGCGCACCTAGCAGCAGTTAGTAGCTTTGAGATATGATCGACGATCAAGAGTGTCTAATCATCAGATATCCCTGTTTGCTTAGTTGGGTTCCGAGATCAATCAAAAGTGAAATAATAGTGATGTGACGAGAGATTTTCTACCTGCTGCACTCGTGCGCCTCCTGGAAAGCTGTTGGTGATAGAAAGATGTCAGAGATGATGCAGGTCTTTCATGTCCCCAGCAGCGACTCATAGAGTTCCTCCTTATTGCCTTTTCGATGTTGATCTTTGCTGCGCCAGAACTTGATTATACTATGGAAAAGCAATTCACGGCCAGAATACATTTTTTTTCTTCTTCTAAAGCTAGTTCATGCATGACACCCGAAAACTGCAATTCATGGACATGAATGTACATGCATTTGAGAAAACTATAAGTAAGCTATGGCAATCAAATAGTCTGAATGTTGAACCGTAAAAGGAATAGTCATTTGAAAACACAGGTGGGTATGTAATTACCAATGCATTCATATGCATGTTAGGTGAAGGTGATCCAATGCTGATCCTTGATGTTGTCCTTCAGTCAAGACTTTTGGAGGACAACGGCAAGTAGTATCATTCTGCATGTGTACATCCTTGGAGTTAACTGGTCAGAAGTCTGGGTCCAATAGAAACCGGACAGGGACTTCTACTAGCTCCGGGTTAAGGTTATCTGATTGGACCAAAACTGGTCTTGACCATGTGCAGATTTTAGTGACATTGTAGGGCAATGCATGTACTACGTCCTAAAAGCCTGAAGGCCCCCTGTATAGCTATATGCAAGACTAGATATATAGCATAGCATGCATGTTGATTAAGGTACGTTTAAAACTTAAGGCTATTAGGTTATCTTCTGCATGGAGCTTGGTAGCTGGCTTTCTTTATGAGCAGACGTTTTAATATCACAAAATGCTGTTGTTGTTTTCCATTGGTAAGTAAAACTATACAATAGCACCATTTCTGAAAAAGCATAAAATGCATATTCGAGTTATTCTTACCTTATTGTTACATATATTAAGCTCCAAAACTAATGACCTCTTGTACTGTTCAATAAAATTCAGTGGAGATGGATATGAAAATCAGTGGTCTTTGTACGTGACATCGCATTGCGAGGTTGCTCACTATTGAGAGCAACACGACATGTCTTTGTCCCCAAGCGAGATCTATATTATTTGATAAGGCCAAACAGATAAATAAGAAATAAAGTTCTAAAAAAAAAGAAATAAAGGACATTCACAGCGACTGTGCACTATCGTTGATCCTGTAATCGGCCTGTTTTGTCGACATGACAGCATATATCTGAATCTTGAAGCGCGTATCGACGAACAATTGGCCAATGGGGATGTGCATGATTACTGTAATACACGTAGTACTAGGTCATCTGTCGTAGCATACATAATCCATCGCTATAGATCTTTTAATTTTCTGGTCTCCAAGTACTGTTTGGTCCAATCTTTATTCAATCTCCGACATACATATTATTTTCCTCGTGTGTGGACGTGCTCCCTTCGATGGTTCTCCAAGTACTATGCATACGACATTCTATATGGAAATAATCATCATCATAAGCTGGACTGGACAACATGGACTGCGAGAGATATGCTTATCTTTGAGAATGAGGCAACACCTATTATTGCAAGATGCATAATCAAGTTCGACGAAGAATTTGCGATGGTTATCCATAAAGAAAAACAAAACCCTAGAACACTCAATTAGTCATCTCTCCAGTAAACTCTCTTTTTGTTGCTTAATTGTAATCTGTATTTTTCTATATATTAATATATATCATAACCAATAGGAGCCCTGCTCATCCTGTTTCAGCTTAAAGTTCCAACTTTCCTCATGTCAAAATTTGGCCAACCTTCCGATAGAAAAAGGGCAAGCTCGAGAAGTACAGAGAGGTCATGTTATCAGTATATATGTTTCGCTCTGCAATCTGCATAACACATCACAAGACATTAGAAGGTAAAACAGCGCACTGATGTTGCTATCGCTGCTTAGCACTAGATTATTGTGTCTTTCGCCGGAATTGGCAAATTCCTTATTCCGGGGCCTTGATCGCGTCTTGTAATTTAAACTCTTCTACCGTCTTCGGCGAAAAAAAAAAACAGACTGATCAATGACGCCACATGATAGGTTATCATGCGTCGCACTTGAGAATAATTATGAAGATGAAAGCAACGTTACGTTTACTATCACGGTTAATTAAGTTCCTCTCAAGCCTCAAGGAAAAGTCGTTCTCGTCGCATGGGGCCACATCAATATGCTTGAAGCTGTTCTCTTCTTTTTTTTCCATCTCTCTGTTTGCGTCTTGCGTGTGTACATTTTCATGGAGTCGGAGAAGGACACGTCGCGCCATGTCGATTTTCTGGGATAGGAATGGAATCTAGCAGCGGTCATAGGCTTGTGGGGGTAGCAGCTTCTAACCCTGGAGATACGAGGACGTAGGGGTACTGGAAATAATGATTCTCTGATTGTTCGACACGACGGGCCAGTTAACAGTTGATGATCCATGGAATGCTGGGGCCAAAGTTTTCGTCCAACTTTTATTTTTCAGAAAGAAAGCCATGGTTTTTCTTTCTGGATACTACTTAATTTTAGTTAGTTGTTCCTTCTGTACAAACGTTATCTCCAGTCAAGAGTTTATAATATGCATCTTCATCGATCGATCAAGTGACTTTAGACCACCGAAAGCTCGAAACACAGCTCTTCCCCTGTAGGTTGTGGTTGCAGTGACAAAAACAATATTTATCAAATCCCTTAGGCTTGAAACAGTTGGTGAGAGATTGACACGACAACAACCAAGAATTGATGACACTACGAGACTAGAAACAGTGGGACTTGACCTTATCAGAGCATGGAGATCATCCAACATTTTATCACATAGCTGATACAATACATACATGATACATCTCTGTCTTAAACTCCTTGTGTTGATCTATTTCTCGTTTGAGCTTTTCACCATCTGTCCACACGAACTAGATAAAATTTTATTTTTTATTCCTTATGGATTGGAATCGTTTTTGCGCGTGCTGGGCTGCTGGCTCACAGGATTTCATGGATGTCGACTCCATATATCACCCACTGCTACAGGCAAACTACCGGACCAGCTTGTCAGTCACTATTCGGTTTCATTGTGGACTTGTCCGTATGGACGCCCATGCCCCAACATTTTATTTGAAGCACGCGAGTCCATTAGGGACCTCCCAGTTGACCTCAATTTGACACGGACGATGACATTTGTGTAGGGATGGCAGTGGGACGGGTTCAGATCGGGTGGAGCTAAAACCCAGCCACCATAGAAAAGGGTTCGGGTGAAAAATGACATCCACACCCATATCCATGGGTGGAAAATGGCTCTCACGCCCACATCCACGGGTTTCGGGTAGATGTCGTGTGTCCATCGGATTTAACATGTCACATGTAATTAGACATAAAAAAATACTTTAACAAACTCAGCATAACATTTAATACACGACAATAATCTACACATGATAAATAATTCACATAGGACACCGATCACACATGAGTACAACATATATTAATTAGTGAGAGAGATGGGTTAGACCGGCTATTTAAGTTAAATTTACTTCGTGGACTAGTTTCGGGCACCCATGGGGCACCTACGGGTGAAAATTGAAACCCGCCTCACATCCGAGTTTGTTCAGATCGGGTGCGGATGACACCCATGGGTACAAAATCACACCCACGCTCACATCCGTCGGGTGTAAAACTCGTCTGAGATCCGCACCCATTGGTGAAATTGCCATCCCTACATTTGTGCGGGTGTAGCTTAGGTTAGGGGAGTAGAGGACCTGACCTTTTAATAGACGGCGTGGAAAATACTGGTACTAGTAAGCTACCAGGCACTTAAGAGAGGTCAAGACATTTATTACGAGAGAGTGCAACAGATTTCAACATTGATTTTATGCCCAGAGTCTTGCAATTCCACACACTAAAAAACCTGACAATATTGTACAATAAGAGCATGGCTTATGGTTTAGCCGGCAACCGGTGGTATGATATGGCCATGTCATCTGCAGCCTTCCAAAGGGCATAGTGAGGCTGGCAAAGAAAGTTGACTGAGAGAATAAACAAGCATTTAATTCTAGCTCAAAGGAGCTGAAGAGATTGGGGGTGAGGGAGACAAGGAGAGCAGGGGATTGGAGGAGGACGAAGTTGCCTCGGGTATGCTGCTTCCTGCTAGCGAGTCGTGACTCGTGAGTCGCTCGCCGAGCTGTCTCTCTCTGTTTCTCGCTCTTCCAGCTAGATTTTTATCTCACATGGAGGTCTGAATCGCCAACTGACTGTACCGATAATACTTGCTCTAATGCAGTGCACAAGAGTCAAACAGTCTTGTCTGCATAGCGTTTAATATGCCACTTGAGCTCATAAATAGAATTAAACATTTTATATGAAATAAATGTAACAAGAACTTTTTGAAATGAACCGTCAATTACTTTTGCATCTCAGAAGCTTGCCCAGAGGAAAAGGTTCCTGGTCGTGTATCTCATACAGCATGATCTGATTTCCTAAGCAAAACAATGCACAAGGCGACGTATATGGTACATCTGTACACTTGAGTTCTATACTAGCCTCAGCCTAAGACAGCAAGATGGTCACCTAAAATTTACGGGAAAAAGAATTAAAGAATGATGCGATACATAACGCCTACCAGAGCTCATTATAATCTGTTCTGGTTTACATCAGGGGGCTAATTTACACAACTTCTGATATACATCTGTACAATCTATTGTTTGTTGATATAAGCTTTGTTAAGCAAAGTGTCTCCTCAATCCAACTTTGTTCCGTACAAATCCACTTGCCAAACATTTGCGCATCAGGATCTCAGCGGAGAGAAGGAAGCAGGCTAAAAAATGTTGACCTCTTGGGTCACAGTTGGTACGTGAAGGAGGCTTGCTCCTTACGACCCTTCTCATGTATGTCGTCTATCAGCTGACGAAGTTCTGGGAAGACTGTCACAAGCGCTTGTTCTAGCATTGCGTATGCAAGCTGTTTAACACAGACGTTGGACTGCAGCACACAAAAAGTATCATGGAAATCAGAAAGACGTCTCTCAATGCTCGTAAGATATGAAAGTTTGGAATTTTACTTACCTGGAGAAAGTAGTATATGTCCTTTGCGCTGCGTCGGTACTGCTTGTACCCAATTATGCTGACTAAGGTAGATGGAGTTCCACCTGAAAGAGCAAGCAATCATATTAGCCTTTTCTTTGGTAAGAGCAAATCACATTAGCTGGATGACATAGTACAGAAGCCATGCCTCTAGACATAAATTAACTGAAATAACTCATCAGCAAAACGCCCAAAGTGAACAGAAAGCAGAGTTAGCAGTCTGGAAGAACATACAACAAAGTATTAATGCTATATTCTTTTTTATACAAACTTATCCCATTTCAGAAGGCAAGAAAGATATGACCACTGCATCAGGTATTCAGCAGTACTGCTACACACGCATCTAGATTTTGCGCAATCTCTTGTTCCTATGAACCCATATAAAATTTGCACATGCACATCTAAAGAACTATTTGTCCCAACATTGTCAGGAGAAACTAATTGTCGAAAACAATGAGCCCAAAGAGGTCAACAGACTAACCTAAAAGAAGTTTCTTAACTTCACTTGCATTTCTAGATGCCTCAAGCTGAAGCTCAAAAGAACTTGCACCATTCTTTTTGTTGCCAGCCTGGTTTGCAGTCCCTGATGGTTTGTTGTCAAATTGACTGCTGGCGCCTTCATGCCCTTTATATCCATCCAACTTGGTGAAGAACGTACCATTAGGCCAAAGGGTCTGTCAAAAATAACCAATATTGGGATCAAACTTATGGGCCTTGACCACAGTAATAGCATCTTGTACTAGATTCTTAGCATATAAAAATCATATAATTACTAATCGTAAGTATCAGCCAAAAGTGAGTTTGTTAGGACAAGGCTGTCAATGTGACACACCATAGCAAATTTCAAAGTAAAATTACAAAGAAACTTGAGAACTATGCAGCGAAGGGACAAAAAAGATAGTGTGTCTCCTTACATCTTGAATCCAACGGATTCCTTGGACTATGACATCATCTCTTCGGAGCCAATTGATTTGTCTTATAATCCATTCATCGATTGCATCTTCCATGACCAACTGTAAAATTTGTTTTGATATCCAGAGAACTTGTCTCCTGCAGGTTCACAATGTATCAAGTAAATCCTTATATTCTGTAATTGAAAGATGAAAAAACACATATGTAAAAATGGTTAACTGTAGAATCCAATCATAGGTGGTGGAAAATAGAAGTGGTCTGTTCAAGTTATGATCTAAGGGCAAAAGGAATGAACATAATAAACAAAAATGGCATATTTGAAGTGACATGCCACCCATATTCAATTATCACGCAAACCAACACCATGATGTCTATTTACCATTGCAATCAGGTCCAAATGCCTTTGGGTTCCAAGTTCCTACATGTATTGCAGTGTTTTGTTTACTTTATTTGTTGCCATGTAGGGTGGCTTGGAATTAGTTAGCAAATCAAGAAGGAATACATGAGATAAAGTTGATGAAAAAGGAACTGACCTTATCCAACCCCGACGCTTTAGTTGAAATACCTTGTCAACCAAGTTCAATAAAGGCACGCTAACATTTGTCGGCATCCACTACCAAATAGAAGATATAGTTTAGGAAGAAACAGAAAAAACTTTGAAATAGAAGTTCCCTGTCATCTGCAAATGAATTATGCAGTACAAAGGCATATTGTACCTCAGGAGGAATTCCTGTTGGGTCCTCATATGTATTCAGAGATGACATGTTTGAATCAGAATGTGCTCTCACGGGTTTTTCTATTTGCTCACTGACTTGTATATCTGAACCGGAGTATGCTTCGATGTTCTTAGTATCATTTGAAGCACCTCTGTCGTTAACCTCATTGTCTGAGTGGCATCCACTATTTACAGATGAGGTGAGATCTTCGTAGTTACTATCACCATCAGAAAGGCTATGAGCACTTTCCAAGTTCCTATGATGCAAATTGTTGTTACATGTTTCGTCCTGGTTCCAAGAAATAGACATCCTATTATCTACCAATTGTGAAGTTGCACCAGAAGGTGATGTGCCAACAGCCCGTTTCAAACCATCTGAAACTCCTCTAAATTGTCGAACAATGTCATCCATTGCATCATCAACGTTAACTGTTGATACATAACCAAATAATAAATTCAAAGAAAGAACATATTCAAGTACACAATCTTCAAGAAATAAAAGGAAGGAATATGCATACCAGCCAAGGTTTTCATAACTGATGTAGACTTTCCAGCAGAGTAGTTCTACAAAATGGAAAATAAATGAAGTTCTAAGAACCTCAATAATGTACTAAGAAACAAAAACATACTGACAAGACTTGTAACAATTTGGTAAGCATAAAGTACGTACCTTTGAAGATGCACTCAGAAAATCCCAAACTTCATGCTGCTCCGCAATATTAGCAATAGACAAGAGATCCTATTGAACACAAAATGATGGGTGAACACCGTTTGAGATAAAAGGCGGGGGGAGGGGGGATGCAAGAAAACCAAACACATACTTGAAGATATTTGTCCAGGAGAATGCAACGTTGGTGCACGAGGTAATCATCAACACTAGATGACAGAAAACTCTTTGGAGGCAGATGCAATGAATAATTCGGTATCTCCTTCAGTTGTCGATGAAGACGTTCAAAATTCCGATATCTACAAACAGAGATATTAGGTTAGCATAATACACCTTACTCTCTATGAGCTGCAACAAGTTTATAGATATGCAAAGTAAAACCATGCCTTCTTTTCACAAACCAGGTCTTGTTATCTGCATCAGTCACAGCAATTGAATAAACTGCAAAGGATTTTGAACCAAGTTTCTCAAAATAAGCACCAACAACCTGCAGTCAACCAGAACAAACCACTTCAGACAATGAGAAAGATATTGCATCACATAAACAGATGCATACTGAATGTGTAGGAATGGAATATATTCCAGAATTTAATTATTAGCCAAAGTGCCAAACCACCACAAAATACCATTTTTCCCATGACAACAACTAACACCCTATGTTCAGCACGCACCATACGCCTTTGACGTCCCACTGACATCTGGGCTAGGTGTCACATATCAGCTTTAAAATGAGTTCCACAAAATGAATCATGTAGTTATTTAGTGCCATATTATTTTGTCTTAATGAATGACCACAAACAACTTAACATAAAGACTGAACATGCTAATTCTAATTGGAAGGAGTACTAAAACCAAAGGAAGCATAGAATGTTGCATGCCTACATTAATCATTGAATAGGACAAAAGGAAGAGTAATGCCCTAGCTAGGAATTATATACAGATGGTTAAACACACCAATGTATATGGGGAGTACTATCAGGGGTACAGCCACCAACTGATTTCAAAAAGAACAGAAAGGCTAACCACACAGCAAACGCAATGCAAACCCCATGCCCACTAAGATTTTAACTAGTATCTCCAAGAAAACCACCAACATGCAAACTAACAATGTCAGTAATCAATTTGGCCAGTGATTGTTATAAACTTCTGAAACTTATCTCATAAGAGAAGCTCCTACAAGAAAAACAGAAATGAACCTGGTTCATTTTCTTCCCTATATGAGATTGTATGCTGATGCACATAAAGAAAGTTCAACAGTTTTACAGATGTAATAACGTAGATTCATTGTACATTTTTGTAATTTCTGTATTGTGCAAAAGGGAGCACACTATTATACACATTTTGCAAATTAAGCTTAATCTTCCTTCTCATATGAAACATATGATCATATCATACTTTTCAATATTTCCTTTATGCAGATTCACATGTTCAAACATGTCTACATATATGATTCTCGCAAGATTTCCCTACAGGTATAGTGTAATAATTATAAATAAGTAAACAGAAATCATAAATTAGAGTAATTAGTGAAAATTGGCAATGTAACTCTGATGGATTGATCAAAATATTCAGTATAAACCAGTAATTTGATGACCATGAGTTAGAAAACCATACTAGGATGAGTAAGTGATAGTATCAGAAAACAAATTACCCGGCATCTTATCTTCGGAACATGCAATACTACCTCAACATGTGAGGCAGGACCAGGACTTTTTGTTGCATCCGGATTTTTCCTCGCATTTAGGCTTTCACTGGTAGCCACAGTTTGATTGCTTTTGGCAAAGTATTTTTTCTCAATATCAGGAGTACTATTAGACCGCTTTAGCTGAGCCTTTGTGATATTGCTGGTTTCAAGTGGTTTCTCCTTGCTGTTGAAATTAACTCGACTCCCCTCTTTTGATTTCACTTCATTTGTGTTATGCAAAACAAGTGGATGACTGCCAGTGACAAAAGTAGATTGAGCATTCCTATTTGTACTTTGCATCAAATTGACCATGTACTTATCATCAACAGATGTGATTCTCTCATTGAAGTTAGAGGATAGCTCTTTTCCCGCTGCAACTGCATTTGGACTATCCAAACCTCCAGAAGCTTTCAATTTTGATGAATGCTCTGCTTTCACAATTTTCTTTTGGTAATTTCTTCCTATTGCCCACATGTTCTCCAGATTCTCAGGGGCAAGAACTTGCGATCTCCTTTTAGTAGCTGCATCCAATACCACCGCCCAATCTGGCTGACGAGGCTGGGAGGCACTGCCATGGTCATCCTCTGACACTTCTGATTTTCCGCCTTCACAAGCAACAAGTGACCTGATCTCAGAATTATTTGCTGGCACAAAGCCACTTGGTTCTACAAGAGAGTTCCTTGACTCCATTTGAAAACCTTGTGAAGCTCTTTTGCAAGGCGAACTATCATGCACTAACGTCACTGTTCCAGCATTTGCCACGTTTATACTGCCACCTCCATTGCTTGTATCTTTGTTGTTTAGAAGGTAGACAATTAACTCATTCATATAGCTGAAATAAGTGCAATCATAAATTTGGAGAAAACCTTAGATATAGGTAAAGGAAGAAAAATAAATATCATACAGATAATTAACTGATACACTGCTTTAAGTCGATATACTGCTATAGACATTAATTATCTTGAACGATGTCTCAAAGTGTGTTGACTATCGAGAGTTGTATAATAATTAGGGAGACCTTGGAAGATGTGCATTAGAGTGCAAAAGAGAAACAAAGTGAAGTATAGGAGCTTACATTGGACTTGCAAAGTTCATCACTGGCTGCAAGACTAGGCATGTCATCAATTCCCTGGAAATACAGCGAACAAGAGGACTCTGAGCATCCTGTGGTCTCAAAACAAGTGCCATAACGCCCCCAACAATTCCTTGAAGAACCTAAAGATCATATTAATTAGTTGTTGAACAGTTGGATCATATTGATTCTAAAAGTGTTAACTCTCACCTTGTACTCATGCTCTGAAGATAACAGCGCCGGATGAAGTTCTTGTGAAACTATTAAGTGTTGCTTTAGTCTCTCATCTCTTTCCTCAGAAGACAATGTGCCCATGACATCAACACCAATAAGAGATTGATTTTTCCGAAAAATATCTAAATGGTTACCAATCAAATCAACCATATCCCTGAAGCAGAAGTAAGAAAATCATGAACTTAACTGAGAATATTGATCAGATAATGTTTTACACTACACCAGATAGTAAACCAAGACTAAAATTACCTAGTCAGCAAATCAACAAGATTCATCTCCTTCGCCCTGATTGATAATTCGCCAAGAGCATGAAGTATTAAGCCACGTATCAGTTCTGGGGCCTCTCTATCAGGAGTAATATCTGAGTACCACAAGTCCACCACAAAGTCACGCAAAATGTTCTCTGTGAAACTTTCAAAAGCAGCCTCAACGGAAGGTGAACCAACTTTCCTTCTCCATCTTGAAACTGGTGGCGCAGTTGAAAGCCGATGATCATTAGCAGATAGCTGCTTTTTTGACACTTGAGACAAATATGTCTGCTTATGCACATGCTGTTCTCGCCAACGAAATTCCACTTTGAAGGAAAGATAACGTAGAAACGCAAGTATAAGGATTGACATGGGCACATTTGTCCACATTGATTGACTTGTGTCTACTCAAAAGAGAAATTATGAGAAAGGTAGCAGGGACCAGGGAGACAATAATGTAGGATTGTATATATGAAAAAAATATATACTAAAGATACAGAGGAAAAAGCTTACACACAACAACAAGGGAACACATGCTAAATAATTACTATGAACTTATTGCAAGCCAACAGAGTAAAAACAAAACAAAACAAAACAAAAGATGAAAAAAGCACGGGCATAAAGAAAGATATCCTGAGAAGTCCTTGGAAATGAATATAAATCATTCATTTGGTGCTACTCATCCACCAACAACTAGCACACCAGATAATTAACAAAATATCACTAGTGATGATGTCCATAGTTGACATATTTTTCAGCTAACTCGGGTATTTGTAAACAACAAAACCATTAAACATCTTGACTCTAAAGCAAATTGAGTAACTCAAACAAAAGAGAAATTCATGATTCAAGCACATAAGCATTTAAAAATGATCCCAACTGTTACACTAGAAACAGAAACTAGATCGAATGCCAGAGCAGGACAGCAACTAACATCCAAAACAATCCAGCTTAAAAGACAACCCGCTGTTAGGGTAACCACAAACTCGACCTACCCAACTAACTTTCTAATAGGTGTAGCCCCCGATTTTTCTAATCTTTCTAATGCATTATGTGCCAAGTTCCTTCCCAATTCGAGCACCTGCAGCAGCAGTTGACAAATTCTCTCGCATGTGTGACTAGTCCAGTAGCAGTCGCAAGTATGTTCTGCAGATAAAGCTATCAAACGACCGGTAATCGACACAACAAAGTCTACTCTAATCCCGCATCAGGATGATGTCGCGGGACGCTGCAAAGGGAGACGAGAAACAATTTGCTCGGGGCGGGCCACAAATGGGAAGGGGAGGAAGAGGGAGGGTGTGCTCACGCGTGAGGAAGTAGGAGATGGCGAAGATGCAGAGCGCCCACCACACGGTGCGCGTCTTGGCCTCCTCGACCAGATCGTCCACGCTCTCTATCCTCTTCCGCATCTCGGCCTGCGCGGCCGGGGCAGGCGGCAGAGACACAGGAGGGATCGGGCCGGGTGACGGAGTCCTCTTAGGGATTCGTCGCCGCAGCAACCGTCGCCGGAGACGAAGGCCGGGCGGGGGGTGGCGGCTCCGCAAGACTCGACGGCGATTTCTATTTCCAGAGTTCTTTTTTTTTTTTGGATTTTCGATTTTTCTGTAACGTGCCCGAGTTGAACCAGCCTTTCTGGTCTGGTCTGTACGAAGACGAGTTCGTGTGCGGCACGCAGGTCCCTGTCTTGTGGGTCCGCGTGTAACAGATGTTCCTGCCACGTCAGACGCTGAAGAATGGGTTCGGTTTGTCAGTGAAAGCAATTGTTGAGACTTGCGAGGCGTTCGGAAGGTGACGGCGATCTAGGTCATCAAACCGGTTCGCGCCATATAGGTGCGGTGGGACCCAATATCAGTGATCTTTTTCTGCTGAAACAGGTTGGTTTAACGGCCAACAATGATAACGGATTGCCTGTTGTTGCTTACTGACACGGCCCATAAAGGTGCAGTCTTGTGACCGATGCTTCTGGATAAGCAAATTAGATGGTGGACAGAGACAGCTAAATTTTGGTGTGTGGTCGTGCACGGAGAACAAGAGCTGAATGAAGAACAACCTTTTCTTTCGTTTCTTTTAATTAAAAGAGCAATCTTTTCTGTACAATCACACACTCATGCTCACATATGAATATGTGTTTTAGTTTCTTTTATTTTGCTTTGTATAAAGCCAATGGAACTGACATGAAAGAAGTTGTTCATACTTCATAATGATCATCACCTTTACCTAGATTCCTCAAAATAATGGCATTGGCCTGCTTGGTAGTTCACTTGTGCAAAAATAATTAATAATTAATTTTCACCTTTTCTGTTGTAATTTGGAAAAGACTTCGAGATGAAATATGGGACAAAGACAAATGCATTAAATAAAATATTTATTTAGTAATATAGTGAACATATTTATTATACAGTATATATGTGCTGTGGCCCAATGAAACTGCGAGCATTGGAAGTTGGACCCTCTGATAGAGTGGTCGTGCCCCATTGTGGAATGAAAATGTTTTTGCAGAAGTTTGACCCTAGAGTCTAAATTTGAATCCAGAAGCAAGGACACCACCTCGCATATCTATTTCGATTTCCTATTTTGATAGATAATGGAGAATAATTCAAATAAGCAAAAGTATAACATGGAAGGCAAAATTATCTGTAACACACTGAGAAAACGTGATTTTATCTCCAACACATCGACAAAGTCGGATTTGTCTGTAACACACTATGATTTTGTAATTTCTCGTCTAGAACACATTATGACCATTTAATAATTGTTTTCAACTTTTTTATCTGAATACTTATAATATATTAGAACTTGAAACTTGACACAAATATACCTTGTTGTAATATCTATTATTAAAAAATAGGACTAGATTTTTTTTATTTGTATGATTTGCTGGACAAATTCAATATTAAAACAATGAGCAAACATGAAAAACATTTGAAAAAAATTTAGCTCTACTCCCTCTGTTTTTAAATTGTTGTCACTGTTGACTTTTTTAATTAACTTTGACCATTCGCCTTATTTAAAATATTATTTCAAATATGTAAAATTTTAAGTTATATTTTATTTTTTTTTTATGATAAAATAAATTATCGCAACATATATTATATTTATTAAAAATTTCCGAATAAAACGAATGGTCAAAGTTGACTAAAAAAGTCAATAACGATAACAATTTAAGAACGGAGGGAGTATTTTTTAGTGATAGATAATGCAATAATGTATATTTATGCTAAGTTTCAAATCCGAGTATTGAGATAAAAAAGTTGAAAATAATTATTAAATAATTATAATGTGTTTCAGATGAGAAATTATAAAATCATAATGTGTAAACAAATTCGACTTTGTCGATGTGTTGGAGACGAAACCATGTTTTCTCAGTGTGTTGCTAACATGGAACTATCTAGTGCAGCGGCTCCGTCATTTTCCTTCCTCTGTTTTCTTTTTTGAAATTCTATCTTTCACACACAACATGTATAAAAACGTTAGATTTAGCTTACAATAGTTTCTTTCAAGGGCATCTTTGCGTGATTGATTGGACATCCAGTAAAGAAAGGTCAAATCCATCATACCACGTTTAAGATTCTTCATCTTGATCAACGTCTGACGAGTGATGACCAACCGAGCTACATCTAAGCGATAAAATGGTAGTGTATTTTATGCCATGTGCAAGAGCAGATCCAACTGCTTTGCGATTTGCTAGCTAACGTTTTGAATAGATTTCCCATGACATCGTAACAGTTGAATAGATTTCCCATGACATCGTAACAGAATAATCATAACCTGCGAATCTTGTTAGAATGTGATGTTTGTACTCCGTTTTTTTTAGAACTAGCAAAGTGTCCGTGTGTGGATTTTTTTAGATAAAATATAAATAATATTTTATTACATTATTAATTTGTTAGAGCAGTTCCAAAATTAATGATTTCTAAATTGAGTGAAATACTGTCACACTGAGGCTATCAGGTGGGTGCTAGATAGCAGGCATCTCCACAATCGACCTGGGAAAATGAAGCATCCTTTTGCAGGCGCTATTGATTGCAACTAAAGTCTGAAGAGACCAAGAACTTTCATGCCTACCTATGAGATTTATTTAGCGAACCCCAGATGGAGTAGAAATCCTCACCGCGTTGCCTTCAACAGAAATTACCAATCAACTCGATCCCGCCCAGGCGCTACCTCTGCCTGAAGGAACCGTTGCCATGACACCCGTTTTACTGGTGCTACCCTTTTTGCCCGTGTGCATCGGCGTCACGGATGAACACATGTAGCCGAAGCTCGTGGAAGCGTGGCACATCGCTCTAGGGCGCGTCGGTGGCATTTGCTAGCTGTTAGTAGATCTCCAGCTTTGCGCCCAACGGCTCAAAGCCTAGATCGCGTCCTGATCGCGGGCGTCCCAACCCCCCTGTGGTTGGTGGGCCACCGTCACCCTGCGCCAAATAAAAGGAACGGTGGAGCCGATGGCTCAAGCAACGAGGTTCACCTGAGCCGTAACTCCACCCAACAGAAACCCTACCCGATCTAAAAGGAGAGCGCAGCCAGTGACGGGATTCCCCATCGCCGTCACCACGTCGTCCCTCTTCGCTGTCGCCATACCGGGACAGTGTCGGTGGAGACCCGAAGGCCATCGACACCGGCGGTCTTCATCCCCACTGCCCCGAGACATCGCCGACGCTCTCGACGAGATTCTCGCCGTGGAGATGACGGGAACCGACGCCTTTGCGGCCTCTGCATCCTCTCCGGCCGTCGACCCCGTGATGGCTCACGCTCCACTTCCACACAACCCAGGTATCAGTCACCTCCCTCTCTCTCTAGATCCTGAACACAGAACCTTGCTACCCATGATTACCTCTCTAGATGCTACCCTAGGCAAGACTAATTATATCATTGGTTTCAGAGCCACCTAGTGCTAGATCTAGATGAGGCAGATTCCGTTCTCAGATCGGGAAAAAGAAGGATTCCCAGAAACCCCTCAACGAAACTCGAAGCCCCACCCAAACCCTAACCCTAGGGTTAGGGTTACGAACCCAAGAAAAGAAAGACGAGGGGATCCAGGATCTACCTGGTCTCGTCACCTCCACCATGCCGCCGTCGGTTTTGCCGGAGGCGGAAAGGCCCTCGGGTGCCGTCGCCGCCGGGACGCCGTGGCGCGGGGGCCTCGCGGATGCCGTCGCGGGGCTGCTCGACGGCGGCGCGCCCACCGACGGGTGAACGCGCGCGCCGGCGAAAAGCCTAGCGGCGGCTCCGTTCTTCTCCACCTTCTACGGCCATGTGCCGCCGCCCTCTGCTAGCAACTTGCCGTCGAGAGCGGAGGGAAGAGAGGAGGAGAGAAAGAGAAGAGAAAGGGGCGAAGAGAAGAAATGGGGGCTAGGTTTCGGGGGAGCCCGCGCCGACGCCGCCTTTTTGTGCGAGCGAGAAGCGCGCCCAGCCGTCGATCTGCGTGGACGACTGGGATGGAGGCGGGGGCGAGCGCGCCTCGGGCAGGCTGGGCCGCCAGTTTCGCGTGCTCGGGCGGGCCAGGCCGAAAGGTGGCGCGGAGCGGGCTGGCATGGCAAGTGGGCTAGGCCGAGTGGCCGCAGAGGCACGCGTGCGCGCGAGTTGTTGGGCTAGGCCGAAAGCTATGCTGCACAAGTTTTTCTGGAATGAGCCAAAAATCAAAAGAAATGCACAGTAGCCTTTTGTATCAGTTTTTTGCTGGTTTTATTTCAATTTTAACCAGTATTTAATTGAAACAAGATATTTTTGCCTCTGTTAAAATATGAACCAACGTGATTATTTTCCAGAGTGTAAAATAAGATGTTTTGCTACTGTTCATGCATGTGCTATGTTTCCGCTACAAGTTTTTAGAATTCATGATAATTACTAAAATTGATGTTTTTTCTATAATTAAATTTCGAACCCAGGAGAATTTAATTTTAGGAACATTAATTTTTCAGATTATGTCATTGTAATTTTCTGACCAACGTTGTTAAGTTACAATGCCATATTATTGATGATTTATATATTATGCCTATTTTCTACCCAACGGTGATGTAGGTCTAATACATACATGGTAGAATTATGCATTATTTTGTTCTCATTTTTCATGGTTAATTCCAGGAGCAACCATGATGGCTTTTCTTCCCCAGATCCCAGTGCTGAAAGGGGACAACTATGGGGATTGGAAAAGAAAGATTGATCTTGCCTTTGTTATGGGTGAGATGGACTGGGTAGTGACTACCCCGTGTCCTACAGAGCCTCCTGAGCTTGTCAGAGGCACAGAAGAAACAAATGCTACTTGGGAAAAGAGACAGAGGGATGATGCTTCCGAAATAGCTCGAGTTCAACTTGAACACAGAAGATGGGTTCTTGACAACAAGAAGTGCTTGGAACTTGTCAAGAACATGATTGAGCCTGCTATCATGGGCTCAATCTAGAATGAAGACACAGTAAAGGGCTATCTCTAGAGGGTGGAGAACCAGTTTACTGGGTCTTCTAAGACTTATGCCACACAGATGATAAGATAACTGGTGAATAAAAAGTACACTGGTGGTGGCATAAGGGAGCATATTCTAAAGATGAACAGTTTGGCTACAAAGCTAAAGACTGTGAATCTAACGATTCAAGAAGACCTCCTGGTTCATTTTGTGTTGTTGTCCTTACCACCTCAGTTTGACAACTTTATTTCCAACTACAACATGAACCCAGAAAAATGGACTTTTGAGCAGCTCATTGCCAACAGTGTCCAAGAGGAGGACAGATTCAAGAACAAGCATGGTGGTTCTGTCCACTATGTAAAAGACAACAAGAACAAGGGCAAGCAGCAAAAGAAACCGGTCTTTTATTCTAAGCCCATGGGCAAGCAACAACATAGGCCACTACAGGGACAAGTTGTTGTGGACAAGGACACATGCCTCCACTGCAACCAAAAGGAACACTACAAGAAGAATTGTCCTGACTGGCTGAAGCTGTTCATGCAAAGAAATGGTGAGAACATTATTACTTTTGTAAATGAATCCTTGTATATTAATTATTCGAAATCCACATGGTGGATTGATTCAGGAGCGACTATTCATGTTGCAAATTATTTACAGGGGTTCCGTACGACGAGAACCATGGGAAGAGACGAAGGTTCGATAAGAGTAGCTAATGGAGTAGAAGCCAAAGTTGAAGCTGTAGGGGATCTTCACCTAGAGCTTAGAGATTGTTTTATTCTTAGGCTTCATGATGTCTTTTATGTACCTTCATTGCAAATAAACTTAATAAGTGTATCGCGTCTTGACTATGATGGTTATGATTGTCATTTTGGTAATGGCAAATGTGAACTTATGTTTAATAATGAATGCATTGGTTTTGCGTCTTTATAAGATAAGCTTTATTTATTGTCACTTGGTGATAATGTGAATGCGATACATAATGATAATGTACGTGATATGAATGTCGCTACGTCCTCGTTGATCAAAGTTAACAAGAAAAGGAAAAGAACTCCATGCGTCTTATCGAAATTATGGCATTGTCGCTTAGACCATATTTCAAGGGGGAGAATTGAGAGACTCGTAAAGAATGAAATTCTTCCTCCATTGGAGTTCACAGACTTAGAACAATGCATAGAATGCATTAAAGGAAAATACATAAAGAAAATCAAGAAAGACGCCAAAAGAAGCACGGGAATATTAGAGATCATTCATACGGATATTTGTGGTCCTTTTCCCGTCAAGAGTGTGGATGGTTATGACTCGTTTATAACATTCACAGATGATTACTCCTGCTATGGTTACATTTATCCAATCAAAGAAAGATCAGAAGCATTGGATAAATTCAAGATATTTAAAGCAGAAGTAGAAAATCAACATGATTTAAAGATTAAAGTTGTAAGGTCCGACAGTGGCGGGGAATACTACGGGAGGCATACGCCTTATGGGCAAGTCCCAGGACCTTTTGCTAAGTTCCTACAAGAAAATGGTATAGTAACCCACTATTCTACACCGGGTGAACCACAGCAGAATGGAGTAGCAGAAAGACGTAACCGTACCTTGATGGATATGGTGCGCAACATGATGAGCTACTCCACACTGCCAGTGAGCTTATGGATAGAGGCATTAAAAACCGTTATTCATATTCTTAACAGAGTTCCAAGCAAATCGGTGCCTAAAATACTGTATGAATTATGGACTGGAAGAGTGCCTTCGCTGGAACACCTCCGAGTGTGGGGGAGTCCCGCGGAGGCTAAGATCTTCAACCCAAGTCTTGGAAAGTTGGATCCCAAGACAGTGAGTTGCCATTTTATTGGTTACCCAGAAAGGTCCAAAGGTTTCCGTTTCTACTGCTCAGATAAATACACGAAATTTGTAGAAACAAGACATGCCATCTTCTTAGAGGACGAAATGATTAAGGGGAGCAAGGTAGCTCGAGAGATCGATCTTGAGGAGAAGCGGGTGTATGTACCCAATTCTATGAGTCAAGAACCTTTCTTCTCACTGCCTGTTGATGTTGAGCCTGTGATGCCTGACGTTGCAGCGCCAACACCTGCTGTTATTCCATCTATGATACAAGAGGAATCTGCCATTGATGAAGGGGAGCAACAGCAACCACACACAGATAATGTGCCAGAAGAGCAGGCTTCACAAGAGCCTCAACCAGAGATTGTGCCAAATGAAGAGGCCCCTAGGAGGTCTCAAAGAGCTAGAAAGTCAGCGATACCGGCTGAGTATAAACTGTATAACACAGAAGAATATCATATGGAGGATGACCCCACCTCATATGAAGAAGCTATGAGGAGTGCCCACTCATCTGAATGGTTGGAGGCCATGAAGGATGAAATAAAATCAATGAGTCTCAATGAAGTTTGGGACCTAGAAGAAATTCCTGAAGGAGCCAAAACAGTAGGCTGTAAATGGGTCTACAAGATTAAATATGACTCTAGAGGGAATATAGAAAAGTTTAAGGCACGACTTGTAGCAAAAGGCTTTACGCAAAGAGAAGGAATTGACTACAATGAGACATTCTCTCCAGTCTCTTGTAAAGACTCCTTCAGAATTATAATGGCACTAGTGGCGCATTATGACTTAGAATTATATCAAATGGATGTAAAAACGGCATTTCTAAATGGGGACTTAAAAGAAAGAGTTTACATGGCACAGTCAAAAGGTTTTGTTATGGAAGGAAAGGAAAAGATGGGATGTCGTTTAAAGAGATTCATTTACGGATTAAAGCAAGCTTCAAGATAGTGGTACTTGAAGTTTGACGGAACAATAAAGAAATATGGTTTTGAAGAAATATTGAGGACAATTGCATCTATACAAAGTTCAAGAATGGGAAATTCATTTTTCTTGTTTTATATGTGGATGATATTTTACCGGCCAGTAGTGATATCAGTCTACTACAAGAAACAAAGAAACTCTTGTCCTCAAATTTTGACATGAAAGATCTTGGTGAAGCATCATATGTTTTGAGTATTGAGATTCACCGAGATAGAAGAAAGTACGCATTAGGACTGTCTCAAAAGACGTATACAGAAAAGGTATTGAAGAAATTCAACATGCACAAATGCAGTGCCACACCTGCTCCTATAGTCAAGGGCGAACATTTTGGGGATTGGCAAAAACCCAAGAATAAGTATGAGCTCGATGATACGAAAACGAAACCATATGCTTCGGCTGTGGGAAGCTTGCAATATGCGCAAGTATGCACACGCCATGACTTAACGTTTGTCACCGGGTTACTTGGCAGATTTTAGAGTAATCCAGGCCCTGAGCACTGGAAGTTAATAAAGAAAGTCTTGCGATATTTGCAAGGAACGAAAGGTCTCAAGTTGGTATACAGAAGATCGGATTCACTCCAAGTGGTGGGGTATTCTGATTCAGACTTTGCAACAGATAACACGAAATCCACATCGGGGTATGTGTTCACCCTGGCAGGAAGAGCCATTTCATGGAAAAGCTCCAAACAGATTATCACAGCAGGGTCTACCATGTATGCCGAATTTATAGCATGTTATAAGGCCACGGGGCAGGTCAACTGTCTGAAGAAATTTATACCCGGATTAAGAGTGGTTGACAGTATTGAGAGACCACTAAAGTTATACTGCGATAATGAACCAGCAGTAATATATGCTCACAATAATCAGTCCAGTGGTGCCGCCAAGCATATTAATATAAAGTACTATGTTGTGAAAGATAAAGTCCAGGATCACACTATAAGTCTCGAGCATATAAGGACTGAAAGAATGCTTGCGGATCCGCTCATGAAAGGCCTACCGCCCAGCGTGTTCAAGGAGCACGTAGCCGGCA
Source organism: Eleusine indica (assembly GCA_030378355.1). Taxonomy (NCBI): domain Eukaryota; kingdom Viridiplantae; phylum Streptophyta; class Magnoliopsida; order Poales; family Poaceae; genus Eleusine; species Eleusine indica. Next base: position 42,214,795 of record CM059501.1, on the reverse strand, counting down.
TGGGGTTAAGGGAAGCCTTATGATTCTGGACTTAGGGCCCAAAAAAAAGTATTCGTTTTCTGAATGGAGATGGGTGTAGTGGCTGTTGAATCTATCAACGATTAGCTGTGACGACGAGACATGCTCTACACGTAAATCCATGATGAAATGAAAAATGTAAAGTAAAGGTAAAAGAGATCTAAGGGGAGAATGTTAGTAGATCTCCAGCTTTGGGCTCAACGGCCCAAAGCCTAGATCGCGCCCTGATCGGAGGCGCCCCAACCCCCCTCTGAATGGTGGGCCCCCGTCACCCTGCGCCAAATAAAAGGAACGGTGGAGCCGGCGGCTCAAGCAACGAGGTTCACCTGAGCCGTAACTCCACCCAACAGAAACCCTACCCGATCTAAAAGGAGGGCGCAGCCAGTGACGGGTTTCTCCATCGCCGCCACCATGCCGTCCCTCTTCGCTGCTGCCGTACCGGGACAATGTCGGTGGAGACCCGAAGGCCATCAACACCGGCGGTCTTCATCCCCACTGCCCCGAGACATCGCCGACGCTCTCAACGAGATTCTCGCCGTGGAGATGACGGGAACCAACGCCTTTGCGGCCTCTGCATCCTCTCCGGCCGTCGACCCCGTGACGGCTCACGCTCCACTTCCACACAATCCAGGTATCAGTCACCTCCCTCTCTATCTAGATCCCGAACACAGAACCTTGCTACCCATGATTACCTCTCTAGATGCTACCCTAGGCAAGACTAATTATAACACTAGCAAGGCAACGGCTGCGACGGGACTGTGACGAACGACTATATGATGCAAAAAAAAAACATTGCTGATCGCATAACGGGGAAAAATAATTACCAATTGGCCGTATCACCTTTGAGGTCATGGAAAGCTTATCGCCTTTTGATTGCCGTGATGTCACGGCGAGGACATAGCAGGCCTCGTCCACGGTGTGTTTGACGCAATTTGGCTCCATCAGCTTTCGTTGATGCAGAGGGGTACTGCTGGGCGCGGACGGCGGATCGTCAGGCTTCCCAGATTCAAACCCGGTACCTGCTGCAGGCTGTTCTCCGTCAGGACTTGGAGTACTTCGACCTCAAGTCCGGCATGGTGTCTGACGTGATCACCAGAATGTCCAACAACAGCCTCGTGATGTAGGACGCGATGAGCAAGAAGGTCGCCAACTTCTTGATGAACGTCTCCCTGTTCATCAGCTACTACGCCGTTGGTTTCTCGCGCTCATGTGGCAGCTCATGCTGGTTGTGCTCCCCTACGTGCTGCTGCTTGTGGTCCTCTGGGGTTCATGTAGGCATGCGTGCTCATCAGTCTCATGCGGCGGGTCAGGGACCAGCTAGTACGTGCGCCCGGGCGTGCGGAACATATACTCGTTTGTGGCGGTGGCGTAGTTCTCCATGGCGCTCGAGGAGTCAGCAAGGCTTTTGAGTTGTCTTCCAGGGATAATATGGAGTGAAGTCATAAACAAACACCAGGAAATACTAATCACGTATGTGGCAGAATAATTTGAGGAGAGGGTGGACGGACGACGCCACCTCCTTTAATATGTTGTAGAGATTTCCCGTCATCAATTTTAAAGCAAACACGTCTTGTGACTTCACGAATCTGTGCTGATAAATAAAATAGAGATTATAAAATTGAACAAAAACCCTAAGCGAGAATCATACCACTAGATCAAATGCCCACTTTGGTATTGATTTAATTTAACATACTTTTGACTAATAAGTTTACAGTTTGGCGATCCTTCAATCATCTCCATCTCCCATCGTTCACGCCACAACAGTCAGCATCAATTCTCGCCGCCGGCGAGCCATTCTTCTGCGGTCCACCCCTCCCTCTGTCCCTTGAAGTGTTTTGGCCTCACGCTCCATCTCTGCAAAGAAAGTTCTTGGGCGACTAGGAGTTGGAGCTTGCGACCTCCAGTTTAGTTGGATCTGTGCGGAGACAGCCAATGTGCCATGCGAAGAGGCGTCTTTGAAAAGCGCATGGTCCCTGGTGAGGCGCAAGAGGTTCTGGCCAAGAGGATTTGACACTGCGCGCCGCCCTGAAAGCCTGCAGTTCTATATTCTTTTGAAACTTCCATGTTATAATTTAAATTTCAAAGAACTAATTATTTTGTTTTAAAATTCATATTTTCACAAAAGAATGCTCAAATTGAGACAGCTCGTCGGGCAGCTGTGTAGTTCCATCTTGTTCCCTCCGGGCTTGGTGCTGCTCCTCACAGCTCCGGATGCTGCCTCGGTGGTCTCGACGTCCCTACTGGAGACCAAACACGATCAGCAGAGAGTGCGCGATGACCATGCTGATCTAGATTCTCGATCGCCTTGCGAAACTTGATGTGCTCACTGCACTTAGCAATTCAGGAGCGTCAAGCTAGCAAGAAGCTTTAAGTGCATGGAGGTTTATTTGAACAATGAGTAAGGTACAATCTGCGCCTCCTCCTCGACACTCGGTATGTGTCTTAGCAAGACGTAGGGATGAAAGCAAAAGTGGTAATTATCGATTTGCCGATGCTCGTTTTTGCATTTTATCGACCGCAACACGTGAAAATGATTTTCTAAAGAAGTGGAAGTAAAAATGATACTAATTCTTGGAAGTGGTAGTGAAAACAATTTTGAAGTCTTCTTATCGTTTCCGCAAATTTCTATTTTAATATGAAAATTACCGTAGAGCAATGTAGGTTATTACCGTATTGAGTATTTTGATTATAGCAAATCTCTTTAAAAAGCAAGTGATCCTTCTAGCCTAAACTAAATCATAAATTTTTTCAATATAAATTTTGTCTACTTTTTATTTTATGTATGTAATTTTTCATACATGTACACATAATTACTCTATTCGTCCCAAAATAATTGATATTTTAGCCATCTCTAGTTTTTTCAAAATAATTGGCATTCTCACTTTCTCATACAACTTTCTCTATTCTCAATACACCTCTATCTCTATCTCTTTCCTCCTTGTTTCCTGTGCACCTACCTTTTACACTTCTCCTTAATCTCCATGCTAAACTCCAACATACCAAATAAATTGGGACGGAGGAAGTATTCAATGATCAATACGCTGCAATCAGTTTATCTTAGTCCCTGTGTCGTCATCGAGACGCAAACATGACACCTCTAATTTCTATGTTTTATCAATGCTATACTTCACAATTTATGTTTCTGATTATTAATATCGATTCCCGATCGATACCGTCCGTTTTAGCTGTAATGATATCATTTTTAACTTTACCGAAATATAGATCATTTGTGTTAATACCGTTATCGATTTCGCTTCCAAAAAAAAATATAAAAGCAAAAACAATCAAGTCTTCTTCCGATCGTTTCGGACCACTTTCATCCCTAGCAAGACGTTTAGTAAAGTGTTACGCCATGACCGGGGTGAACTTGCTGCTGTGACCAATTCGTGAAAGTGAGCTAGGTCGCTAAACTGTTCTTGAGGAATAAACTCTCTTGCCTTACTTATTATGCAATGGCATAATAAATACCAGACACTTAGCAAGCTCGGTGGTGCTGCAAATAGTTCGCATAGAAGCTGTTGTAGTCATGTGACAAGCCCATCACCGTACCGGACAAGAATCCTCTGACTTCAACTGCACATATGCAGTTCACACTGACGTGTGAGCCCCCACTCCCATGAATTACGATCAGCCTAGACCTTTGTCTAGTTCTTGCCATGGTGAAGTACAGTCATCACATCAGATCAAAATGTGTATTGAATGGTTATGAGCCTATAAACTGCACCATTTAAAAGGTTTATGGACCTAGAGTTATAGAGAAAAAGTTCATGGATCTAAATAACACAGATGAACAAATTTTTGAACCTAGAAATACAAAATAGAAAGTTGGTGGATCTAAATAATACATACGGGCAAGTTCATTGACCCGTAGTGCATTTTACTCAATTATACTTTGTAATAATTAAATGTGCAGGTAATCTCCCGATGTAAAGGCTACGAATGCAAATGAAATACAATTTCCTTTATCATATAAAGTTAATTGAAGAGAAGTTCTGTCCGTGAACATTTTGTGACTTCTGAATTTCCGATTAGTGAAACTTAGAAGGCATAACTGAATAATGTTGTGTTGTTAGTTTAATTAGGTTATTAGAAGGGACAATGCAAGCGCTTAAATTTCCGTCAAAAGGCTGAAATATGTAGAGTTCAGTCTTTAGGAGTGCATCAAATTTCGTTATTAAATTATCATTAACTAGATTGTTTTGCCCGCTCTATTGCATGGGCTAGCATGTAAATAACATTTTAATATTTCACTAGACACTTTAGTTTCACCTGTTTCTTTGATTGTTATTACTTTTTCATTTTATATGAGAATAATATATCCAGTATAAAAGAATACTAAAAAATATATATTAAATCAAACTGTCCTGAATTTCCGAAATTGTCTAAGTGCAATGCTGTTGTTTTATGCTTTAAATAAAAAACTTCCTTTTCTAAGCGTAATTATCACATGTAGCATGGGAGGATATAATTGTTGAAATTTAAAATTGACAGCCTAAAATGTCACAGAGATGCCCATTTAATAGCTAGGAACTACAATATTTCTGCTGGGGATTTTATTATGTTGCTTGATTATTACAAGAATGTTTGTGGCACCTTGCCCATGTATTAGCGGTTACTCATGAAAAGTGGCACCTTACAATATTTCTCCTGGGAGTATATTTTGTAGTTATAACATTGGCGTGCATGTTGTATACCAATTTTATGGGTGCTGGATCTTTGGATTTTTGTTTAAAAAAACCGAGTAGTATTGAACATACAGGATAAATGCAGGAAATGTTTCTAGAAAGATTACACCTCATGGTAAGTAACTATTTTACTATCTCTCTCCGTCACTACAGAATAAAATCTCTGGAGTACGCATAGCATAGTAATCAAGCCAACACTGAAAATGTCATAATTCAACTTGTTTTGTGCGTGTGATCTTCCATTTAGTTGAAGCTAAATATTTGGTTTTCCCACTACTCTATTATAAAGATGCTAGCAGGTTCATAAATATGATTTTCTTAACACAATCTGGAATGATAATTGTAATGCTGTTTTCTAGTTCCTAATTGAGGTTGTCTAGTGCAGGTGACGGACAATCGCCTTCATACCTTGCTAACGTTCTGACCTACGCGTCAGGGAATCTCTCTTGTTGAAGAATTGACCTTCGTCGTTGTATAGGGAACGGGGTCCCACATGGCATCGTCCTTTCCTTGGATCTATGTATGGTGATCGCAGGTCAACAGAGACAAGATCTAGTCGCCGTTTCCCGGTACGAACCATCATGCCGTTGTCTCTGTTTGCTGTAGAGAGAGAACAGAAGAGCAGCCCGATGATCAATAATCTGCGCCCTTAGATCATCCAGGGCAGTCCACGAACATGACCCACCTCGGGCTCCATAGACTGCTGCGCCGCAGCTGTGCCTGCAGTGCTTGATGATCAGTTGTCGCCTTTGAAAAGCTTTATGCCCTGTCGTTCATGTCGAAAATCCAAACGAGGTCAAAGTCAAACCTCGCTGATCATATGGCTATCTCTTCATGAATCCGGCAGCCGTGTGCTTCAATTTATTATCCGCATATCCATCTCGTGAACCCAGCGTGCTAGCATGTTACAGCTAGCCCGGGTCATTAACATGCCGGCCGTGTACTTGCACATGAAAAAAAACTGTGTCATGTGGGGAAGAACCCCACACGTTTGGCATTAAGAGGAGGCCATCTGCGCTCGAACTTGGGTCTTCTACCTAGTGACCATGCGACCACCGATCTGACCACTCGGTCCGAGCAGAGCGGTAGTATGTACTTGCATATGATGCTCTGCAATCCGCCCCGTATTCACCTTTCGATTCTACAAGCCGCATAGTCCCCATCAGAGTTCTCTTCTGATGATTGCTTATAGATTTGTTCTGGCCCCCAACCAGCCGCTGATGAACGTATTAGCAATTCAAGCCACCAGCGGCAGTCTTATTCTGATCTTGATTGAATGCTTCAGGTGATCTGATCCATTGAGTATCGTCATTAGCAAGTATATAGTACTCCCTTCATTCTTAAATTGTTGTCGTTATTAACTTTTTTAGTTAACTTTGATTATTTGTCTTATTCAAAAATTTTAAATAAGAGAGATTTTAAGGTAGTCTCAAATAACTACAAACCGTCCATTTAGCCAGATCTCGAGGCTTAATATAAGCAATTACCTCTTGGGAGGTATTAGATCTCATAATTATTGTTTTAGTTTGATATTTTGGAAAGTCATTTTTTTGGAAGGGGTATTGGGGGGGGGGGGGGGGTTACTCACGTAAAGGCCAAAGTTACCAGATTTTAGGGGTTGTTGATTGTGCTAGTTGGATTTGAAAATGTGACGTGTGAGAGACGGCCGTGCTTATAGGGAAAAAAATGTGACATGGATAAACAGATAGTGCAATAATGTATGTGACATGAAACAACAAGACTGGACTTATGGAAATACAATTTTTTTAACTATGTGAAAAAATATGTTATTAAGTACAAAATCAATATTCTTCCATATATCTTGCAGCCATGACCAATAAATAAAAGATGTGACAAACAAAGAGGCCAATAGGAACATGTTCACCACACGGGTGGTCTGGTGGACGTGTTCCATAACATATTCCAGCACTGCCACGCTATTATTTGGCGTCATCTTCCCTGAATATTCCGCATGCAAAATCTCCTCTTTTAATAAAATTATTGTGCACCATTTAACTTCCATGCATAGCTGCATGTACACTATGCATTAACTCCTTCATATTCAATTGCATGCGTAATTTCTGAAAATCCGTGACTTTCCAAAAGATAAAGATATTAATTTATATTTTTAATTATTTTCTCCTCCTAAATGTGGACGGTTGAGATTTATTTTTTGTCTTACCTCCTAGGAGGTAAGAAAAATCAATTGGGACTACCGTAAAAGAGCTCTTAAATAATAATCATATATATTAGCATAATTTGTTTTATTATAAAAAATTTAAATATAACTTAAAATTTTGCACATTTGAAATAATATTTTGAATAAAATGAATGATTAAAATTGATTAAAAAAGTCAATAACGATAATAATTTAAGAACAGAGGGGGTACATATGGCAGCTAGGGTTTATACAAGGCGGCAGCGCTCGTGAATATCTAATTACGTGAGGATTGGGACGATATGATAGATAGGTTAGAGGGTGGCCACGGACTCATTTTTGTTAGAACAATTACACTAGGTGCCGATCTAGATGAGATAGAACTCTATCCAAAAGGGACAATTTAGATCTGAGCTAGAGAGAGAGAGAGAGAGAGAGAGAGAGAGAGAGAGGTACTGACTGGATCCGAAGGAGGACGAAGCAAGGGCCTCAGCGGCCATGGTGCTCGGGGTTGTGGACGGAGCTCGAAGGTCGCGGCGGCCTTCGGGTCTCCACCTGCTCTCTCTCGGCACGACGACGGAGAACGGCGTCAACGTGGTGAAGTCCCGGTCGATGACGGAGTGGTACGACAGTGAGGATCCCATCACTGGCTGCGCCCTCTCTCAATCGGATTAGATTTTATGGGTGGAGCTGGGGACGGCGGTGAACCTCGTGTCATGTGCCACCCCGGCCCCCACCCATTTTATATTGCGCAGTGTGATGGGGCCCACCAGCCAGATGGGCTGGGTCCCCCCGATCAGGGAGCGTCAAGGGTGTTGGACCGTTGGGTCCAACATAGATGAATCTAACATTGTTCCCCTTGATTTCAACATTTATATTTGATCATTACTTTTCATCTTATTCTATTATATCACAGATTTGCGCATAGAGCATGTTTCATCATCACGATCAACCGCCAATACAATTGACAACCACTATATACATCTCCGTTCAGTGACAGATACTTTAACTTTTTGGCCCTGTTTTATAGTCCAGGAATCAAATAAGGCTTTCCCTTAAACCCATGTCGACTACATATTTCTTGAACACCTTGGGTGGTAGGCCTTTTGTGAGCGGATCCGCGAGCATTCTTTATGTTCTTATGTGCTCGAGACTAATTGTGTGATCCTTCACTTTGTTCTTTACAACATATTACTTTATGTCAATGTATTTGGTAAAACCACTTGACTGATTGTTATGAGAGTATATTACTACACGCTCATTGGCACAATATAACTTTAATGGTTTATCAATACTATCAACCACCTTCAAATCGGGTATGAACTTCTTTAGCCAGTTCACCTGCCTCGTGGCCTCATGACAAGCTATAAACTCGACATACATTGTTTGGAGCTTGTTTGTAGCTTTTTCATGAAATAGCTCCTCCTGCAAGAGTGAACATGTATCCCAATGTTGACTTTGTATTGTCTTTTGCATAATCAGAATCTGAATACCTCACTATTTGGAGCGAATTTGATCTTTTGTATGTCAACATGAGCCCTTTCGTACCTTACAAATATCACAAGACTTTCTTTACTAATTTTCAGTGCTCTATGCCTGGATTACTTTGAAATCTGTCAAGCAACCCGATAACAAAACCCAAGTCAGGGCACATATATACTTGCGCATACTATAAGCTTCCCATAGCTGAAGCATATGGAGTCCATTTCATTTAATTGAGCTCATACTAATTCCTAGGGCATTGCCATTCCCCATACTTTTCGCTCTTGACTATAGGGGCAGGTGTGGCACTACATTTGTGCATATTGAATTTCTTCAATACCTTCTCTATGTATGCCTTTTGAGACTGTTCTAATGCATATTTTCTTCTATTTCGGTGAATTTCTATGCCCGAAGCATATGATGCTTTACCCAGATCTTTCATATCAAAATTAAGGACAAGAATTTCTTTGTTTCCTGCAAAAGACTGACATCACTAATAGCTAGTAGAATGTCATCTATATACAGAATTAGGAAAATGAATTTCCCATTCTTGAACTTTGAATAAATGTAGTTGTCCTCAACATTCTCTTGAAACCAAAATTTTTTTATAGTTCCATCAAACTTCAAGTACCACTGTCTTGAAGCTTGATCTAGTTCATAGATAGATCTCTTTAGACAATGTCCCATATTCTTTTTTCCTTCCATGATAAAACCTTTCAGTTGTGCCATGCAGACTCTTTTCTCCAAATCCCAGTTTCAAAATAGTCTTTACATCCATATGATGTAACTCCAAATCGTAATGTGGCACTAGAGCCATTATGATTCTAAAGCAATCTTTATAAGAGACTGGAGAAAAGATCTCATTGTAATCAATCTCTTCTCTTTATGTAAAGCCTTTTGCCACAAGTCGTGCTTTAAACCTTTTTATATTTGTTGACGTGAAAATCACACGCGTGACCTGGGAGATCTGCTTAGCTCTAGTGCAGGATCAATACGGAAACCGGGGTGTACCAGTTGATTTTCCCTGCAAATCGACAAAGAAAACAAACGTTCAGATTCCACGAGTCACCGGCCTAGGACAAGCCGATGAAGAAAGCCGATGATCACTATTAGTGAAAACCAGCCGATGGCTATAAACAGCAAATAATATTAAAATAAACTAATCGGCTGATTCGTATCGACTTATCGGTAACTCAATAAATTATTATAAAATAAAGCATAAATGATACCGATAGGAATCGAACTAAAAGAACAGAGTCGATGGACTTATGATAGATATACTAAAACATGCTCTATTGATAAAGTGAAGTTGATAAGCCAGAGTCGTTGGAAGTATAGTAATCATGCACAGAACTCTGCCTATTGATAGGTGCTAAGTCGATAGATCTGATAGCTGGTATTAGAAATATGCCTTAAATAACAAATCTAACTTTTTTCAATATGGGGGCAATCGACCAACAAGATATGTAAGAACTCAATCATAAACCAAAAGTCGATCGAACCGTGATAATCTATCGGCTAAATGTACCGATAGAACTCTATCGACTCTACCTATAAACGACTCGAACCTAACCTTTTCAACCCAGCAAGAGATCAACACTGATGCAACCTTGCTGATTCGAATAGATCAAACCTAATCGAGACAGTGTTCAAACACGATAAATAGAGCTAGATTCAAGCTATTTATAGATAAAATCAGCAGAGTACTCGAGTAAAAGGTCTAAACTATATTCATAAAATCTCCTAAAAATTGCAATAGATTGAGGTCAGCCAAAACAGTATTGCAATCAAAAGTCGATAGAATAAGCACAATAAAGATCTAATTACCGGATAACTAGCAATCCTAACAATAACAACTAGAATATCAAACAAATGAGAAAGTTCTAGTTGAGATTGTTAGAATTACCGAGGTTGACTAATCCAAGTCTCTCGCCGAGATCAGAGCCGATGCAGCCCTCACGAGACGAGGATTTCGTCGAGTAGGAAAGGTTGACGATACGTCGAATTGTATTGAATGAAGGTGTTTTTTTTTGTACAGACCCTGTTACATATTTATAACCCCATGCAAGGGGTTCTGACCCGATTCGATCAGGATTCTCAAAACCGACTCGATCTATTTTTAAACAAACTCTGAACTGAAAATAGAAAAAGATAAAATAAATCTATCGGGTCCACTTTATTTCCTTCGGCCGCTGAGCTTCGCTAATCTCCAGCCAATTCTTGCCTTCGCACCGCTGACCACTGGGACCGGTCAAAATTCGATGTCAACACATGCCCCCCGAGTCCAGGGTACGAAATCCTTCATGCACCGGATTTAATCTCCTTATTTATCACGCGCTCTTATCATCCTACCACTTCACGATGCAGCCATCTGTGAGCCATCCGTTCGTCAGACTTCGTCTCTTAGTATACTTCCCAACTACTCGTGGCTCTTTAATTGCAACCTGTCATTTTTCTGCATCGATCCGACTGCTGTCTTTATTTTTGACCGTTCTTTTGTTTATCCTTCCCTCTCAAACCTTATCGCTTTCTCTTGATGAAGCAATGTTTAGATTCTTGAAAGGCCAAGCTCAGACCCTATAAATAGGCCCTTCTGCTAGCTTCCTTTTCTCATCTCAGTTTAACACTTTCAACCATGGGTCTTCTCTTGAGAGCCTTGATGGAAAAGTACCATCTATCTCCAAATCTGCTAAGTGTGTTGTGGCGAATACTCTTTGCCTCTTCTACCCCAAGAGCGATCCTTTCAATCCAAAATCTGCAGCTACCCCTGCTTAGAAATCAACTCACTAGTTCCCTTTAGATGGAGGCACAAGTGTCAAGAATGGCATCGGCAGGGTGACACTCTCTTCCCCTTGTCCGGCGGGTGATGTTTGGTGACGATGACTCTCTTCCAGGAAAGCAGAGGAAGCTGCTAATGTGTTTTCTATGTACCTCCGTTCTTGTATTTAGGAGGATAATAATTACATCTTCATCCTCTAGCTGTAATAGGAGAATAGGTTTTCTCAGAAACTGATTACCTGCGAGTAATCCACCCATCTTCATCTTGTAACAATAGCTATCTGTAACTTCTTCTATGAGCGATACTCTCAATATTGTTACTGGACGAATATTCTATAATATGAATTATCCTTGTTTTTGACTGTGGTGTTAATATTTTTCCTGCTAAGGGCGATATTCTCAATATCGGCCATCTCAAGTCAATGAGCATCCATCGGCTATCCACACGGATAAAATTTCCCACATCAGCCATGATCCAGTAATCGAGTTCATGCGCCAACCCAAATGCTTGGATGATATTTCTTCAAGTATTTACCATTAATCGCTCTTCCGAACTCTTCTCCATCTATTCCTTGCAAAAAATATGCATTGCCCGACGCACATCGACTTACTTTGAACGACCATTCCCATGTTGGCAACCATTTTCCAAATCGACTATCTCTAGAACCGATGGGCATGATCAACTTCCAGACAAGTTCCCCTTCTGAGAATGTCTTAGGCACTACCTTTTTTTTTTATTATAAAACCTAGACACATGAGCTTTATTTTCTTGAATCTTTTCCAGAGCCTTCATCCGATGTTGCATGAAATCTTCTAACTCATCATTCATTGTATGTCGATACTCATCGGCTGATAGCTGATCTTGCAACTCTACTCTTCTTGACCCCAGATTCGTCTCCCACGGTAAAACTGCCTCATGCCCATACACTAACTGATAGGGTCGTACCTTGATTGATCCATGACAAGCCATCCTGTAAGCCCATAATGATTCTGCCAATGTAGTATGCCACTTCTTTGGTTGCATCTATTTTCCTCTTAATCAACTTAATCAATCTCTTGTTGGACGCCTCTGCTTGTCCATTGGCTTGAGCATAATAAGGCGATGAATTAAACAACTTGATACCCATGCCATCAGCAAAGTTTTGAAACTCTTCCGAAGTAAAGACAGAACCTTGATCAGTCGTAATAGTCTACGGCACACCAAACCTATATATAATATGCTCCTTCACAAAATTGATTACATCATTAGTTGTAACATTCTTCATAGGAACTGCCTAAACCCACTTTGTGAAGTAATCTGTAGCGCCAAAATATATTTATGACCTTTGCTTGATGCTGGATAAATTTGGCCAATCATATCCATACCCCATCCTCTAAACGGCCATGGATTAATAATTGGATTCATAGCCGATGCCGGTGCTCTCTGTATTGCTCCAAATTTCTGACAATCCTGACACCCCTTATAATACTTGAAACAATCTTCCAGCATGGTAGGCCAATAATATTCAATTCTCTTTAGCAACCATCTCATCTTATGTGCAGATTGATGTGTACCACAAATGCCTTCATGGACTTCACACATAACAACTTTGGCTTCTTCTTGATTTTAACATCTTAGCAATACACCATCAACTGTCTGATAATAAATTTTTCTTCTAATAAAACATATCTCAACGCCATATATCAAATCTTTCAAGGAGTTCATTGAGCTGGATCCTTGAGGTATTGGACAATCTTGGATCTCTAATCTTCTTCTTCGATGTCAGCTATATCAACAATAACTCCACTAGTGTTCAATTCATAGCCCGATGCCTTCTGCGCTAGGTCGTTTGCTTCCATATTTTGTTCCCTTGGGAATTGCTTGAATCTTACTGTTTTGAAGTGTTGCAGCACCTCCTGACACTCGGCATAAAACACTTTCAATATATCGTCTTTGCATTCAAACTCTCCAGCCAGCCGCCCGAGCACCAGTAATGAATCTCCCACGACTTCAACACAATCGACTCCAGCTTCCTTCAATATCTGCAATCCTTTAAGCACAACTCTATATTCAACTTGATTATTAGTCGATACCTCGATAGCAAATGCAAACTCAAACCTTGCCCCCCGAGGTGATATGACCACGAGCCCGATACCACACCCATTCTTGCAAACAGAACCATCAAAAAGCAATAACCATGACACCGACTCTACCATTGACACTTTGGATCCACAATGCTCAACAACTAAATCAGCCAGAACTTGACCTTTGACTGCTTTGGCAGATTCATACGTAAGATCATATTCGGCTAGAGCAAGCATCGACTTACCAATTCTCCCTTTTAAAATAAGAGCCGATAGCATATATTTGATGACATTGACTTTGCAAACCACCACACATTCAGTCGATAATAGATAATGCCTTAAATTCACACATAAGAAATACAAACATAAACATAATCTTTCAATCTCAGTGTACCTGGATGCAGCTTCAATCAATCTTCGGCTTAAGTAGAATATAACCCTTTCTTTGCCATCTTGTTCTTGAATTAAAGTTGACCCAATCGACTTCTTATCAGCCACAAGATAAAGCCTGAAGGGCCATCCTTTTCTTGGTGGTACTAATACAGGAGGCGAAACCAAATACTTCTTGATATCATCCAAGGCATTCTGGTGTTCTGGTTCCCATACAAACTTCTGATTGGCCTTCTGCTTCAACAACGGCGTAAACACATCGAGTCTCCCTGATAAGTTTGAAATAAATCTTCTAATGAAATTTACTTTGCCAATTAATGACTGAAGCTCTATCTTGTTAGTCGGTGGTTCAATGTCATTGATAGCCTTCATACTCTTCGGCCCATTCTCAATCCCTCTCTCATGCACAATGAAACCCAAAAACTGACCAGCTGATACGTTGAAAGCACACTTTTTTGGATTCATCTTCAAACCATACTTTCTAGTCCTCTCAAGTACTTCCCGCAAGTCGAATATATGATCCTCTACCCTTTTAGATTTGACTACCACGTCATCAATATAAATCTCAACTAACCTACCAATTAGATCATGGAAAATATAATTTATGGCTCTCTGATATGTGGCTCCAGCATTCTTCAATCCAAACGTCATCACGACCCATTCATATAATCCAAGAGCTCCAGAACACCTGAAAGAAGTTTTTGGTATATCTTCTTCTGCCATAAAAATCTGATTATAACCAGCATTACCATCCATAAAGTAACAATCTTATGCCCTGCTGCGGCATCAACCAAAAGATCCGCTATCAGCATTGGGTAATCATCTTTTGGTGTAGCCCTGTTCAATGGTCTAAAGTCAATGCAAACTCTCAACTTCCCGCACTTCTTGAACACAGGCATGATATTTGAAGCCCACTCTGGATATCGGCAAGGCCTAATGAACTTAGCATCATATAATTTGGTAATCTCGGCCTTGACATCATCATAAATATTTGAATCAATTTGTCTTGGTGGTTGCTTAAAAGGTCGATGTCCAGGTTTGATGGGTAGCTGAAGCTCAACGATGGATCGACTCAAACCGGGCATTTCAGAATAATCCCAAGCAAAACAATCCCGATATTCTTTTAATAATTTTTATCAATTCAACTTTAAAATCTTCATCTAACCTCTCACTAATAAATGTCGGCCTTGGTTTGTCACCATCTCCTATATCGACTTCTTGTAGTTCATCGGCCGACATGAATCCCTTTCCCAACTTTCCGTCTTCTGCAAATTCCATTGGGATGCCTGTCAGAGAAACAGTTTTGAATTTGACTGATCCACTACTTCATGGCCCTGGGTAGTAATCTTGATTTAGTCTCCATCCCAAATCTTGCCAGATAAACACTCCATATCATCCGTATGCCATGGAACTAAATCGGCCGATGCGACATTGACGGTTTCATCGACCGGGATCACCTCTACTTGATCACCGATCCATTGGGCCAGAGACTGGTGCATTGTTGATGGAACACAACATTTGGCATGTATCCAATCACGACCGAATAGAAGGCTATAGGTACCCTTACCATCAATAACAAAGAAAGTAACTGGCAAAGTTTTACTACGGATCGTGAGCTCCACTTTTAAGACTCCTTTGGCTACTGCAGTACGACCACCATAATCCCTCAGAATCATATTCGTGTCGATCAAGTCATCTTTAGTTTTTTTCCCAACTTTCTAACAGTAGTTATCGGCATGATATTCACTGCAGCACCTCCATCGACCATCATCTTTCCCATCGGCATCCCATTGACGAATCTCCTAAGGTATAAAGCTTTTAAATGCCGATGCTTAGACTCATCTGGCCTATCAAACACTGCTTGCTGTGCATCAAATATCAGCTGTGCTGAACTTCTTTCATCAGCAAACACTTCTTCTTCTTCTAAGGCCATGAACTCTTGCGACAACATCATCATCATACTCACTGCAGCACTTGACGCCTGTACTTGTGATTTCACATTTGGCCTCCAGACTTTCTTTGGTGGCTGATCATCTTCTTCATCATAATAATATTGGTAGCCCTTATTTGTCTGCACCGCATCCTCTGCACCCCGCGTTTCTGGCTTCTAGAAAAAAATGCCAGATGGACACCATTGATCATTTGTTCTTGCTCCTGCATCTTCATTGACTTCTTTGTCAAACTTGGCCTCTTCACCCACCTTTTTTATTCCAAGTCGATCAAACGCAGAGACCCTATGATGTCGATCGGCTAAACCCACTATCGACTCTTTAGAATCGTTTGCATGATATTGTTGCCGATGACTTGCTGTAGCTTCTCTATACATCTACTCTGCGCGTCTATTACATCCAGGACAGTTGTTGATTAATGGCAGTTTCATGTTGTCATCCCAGCAGAATTCAAAGAAAGGGCACTCCCAATGTGGATCGAAATGTGATTCCTTTACTTCTCTGTCCCTCTTTTTCTGATATCGCTTAATAAAGGCTTCAACATTATTGATACTAGCCATACTGACATTTGCTGGGAAAGGATGTCCATCTATCTTCATTGCACCTTTGGTAAATTTCATTTTACCCTGCTCGATTGCCATCTGAATCAGCCTCCTGAAAACTTTGCAATCATTAGTATTATGAGACGGCGAATTATGTCACTTGCAATACCTCTTCTTCAAATCTTTGGCAGGCGGGATCACATGGTTAGGTGGCAATTGAATATATTTCTCCTGTAGCAACATATCAAATATCTTATCGGCCTTGGTGATATCAAAATCGTATTTTTCTTCTGGCTTGTTCTGCTTCACCCATGGGCACGACAACATATTCTTGTTTCTAGTCCATTCAGCCACATCGACCTCTTCAGCTTCTTCATCAGACTCAGATTCATAATCATTATAGTTGACTTGAATCGGCCTTGATCGTGCCCCCCGAGTCAGATTTTCCTGGATCGACACCTTCTGCACTAACTGGGAAAGGCTCTCAAATTCAGCTGAAGGAAACTTCTCTCTTAGCGGTGCAACTAGACCATTGAATGCTATTTCTACCATCTGATTATCAGTCAATTGCAGGCTGAAACCCTTGCTGCGCACATCTCTAAATCTCTGCATATAATCATGTACAGACTCCCCAGCCTTCTGCCTCACGACAATTAAGTCGGACAACCTCAACTCTTTAGTCTCAGCAAAGAAGTACTTATGGAATTTTTGTTCAAGATCGGCCC
Organism: Eleusine indica; assembly: GCA_030378355.1. Lineage (NCBI taxonomy): Eukaryota > Viridiplantae > Streptophyta > Magnoliopsida > Poales > Poaceae > Eleusine > Eleusine indica. Next base: position 42,198,004 of record CM059501.1, on the reverse strand, counting down.
AAGTAATAACTGAATTTGGGGGCAACGATGCAAACCAAGAAAACGCCAATCCAGACAATGATAATGGAAACAACCTGATTTTCAATGCTTTAGTATTACCAGCTTCTCCACATTGTACTAAAAATCGACTGATATGCTCAACAGTGGTGTACTATCTTGTCCAGTAAACTTGGTGAATTCTGGTGGCCTATATCGACTCGGCATAGGTATCAAATCATAACTCAATGAATACGAAGGTCGATACATATACGTTTGCTGTTTTGGCTTTAGTCCAAACTGTTCCCTCATTACCTCAACAATCTTCAAAGCCCAATCATCAGTCGACACATTGACATTTGGGATAGTCGATGCGGGACCAGATGCTGGCGTTGGTGAGCCAAAATTAACAACTATATGCTGGCCTCCTAATTCTCCTGGCAGATAAGATGATGATGGCATCCCAAACATACTAGGCTCAACATTGGGTGTAGTGCTATATGTGACATTTGGTTCTGTTACTTCTTGTCTGTAATGCTGTGGCTGTGTTTGTGGAGTAGTCCTTTGTAATATTATCCTCCGAGGTGTTCTTCCCACTGTACCACCATCAACGCTCTTCAGAGGTGGAGTATCCTCAGAAGGAGATGTCCTTGAACCCGTAACAGGATCTAACATGTTCGCACTTGGCTGCTGTGGACTGGATGTTCCTATTGCAGGCCGATGAGTATCCCCAGATACACGAAAATACAACGGCCCACAAGGTGAATCTTCATATAAGCACCCCTCCATAGTTTGAACGATAAGACCCTCAATGTGTTAACCAATACAGGTGACTGGTGAATTAATGCATGGTGTATACCTGTATGAATCATATTATTCTGAGCTGCCTCATTGACAACTTCCATTGGCTTGTTGGTGAATGATTCTTTTGTTCCATGTTCAATCAAGGCGGCAACTCGTAACTTTCCTTTCTGAACGATCTTGCCATGCCTTGTCTTACTAAATGTTCCCAATAGAAGGTTTTCATACTCAGCCATTCTCTGATTAATTTGTGCTTTTGCCTCATCACTCAGATCATCTTTATTGACCAGCAGCATATTCTCCGTCTTGAGATCAGCACTGACATCATGCTTAGGGAGAAGATTGCCATCTTTTGGCATTCTGAGTTCAGACATATTGTAGATCCTTGGAGTTCTTTGGTTCCACTGGGCGTGCCAAAAAGCGTGTTGATGCGAAAATCACACGCGTGACCTGGGAGATCTGCTTAGCTCTAGTGCAGGCTCAATATGGAAACCGTGGCGTGCCAGTCAATTTTCCCTGCAAATCAACAAAGAAAACAAACGTTCAGATTTCACGAGTCACCGGCCTAGGACAGGCCGATGAAGAAAGCCGATGATCACTATTAGTGAAAACCAGCCGATGGCTATAAACAACAAATAATATTAAAATAAACTAATCGGCTAATTTGTATCGACTTATCGGCAACTCAATAAATTATTATAAAATAAAGCATAAATGATGCCGATAGGAATCGAACTAAAAGAACAGAGTCGATGGACTTATAATAGATATGCTAAAACATGCTCTGTTGATAAAGTGAAGTCGACAGGCCAGAGTCGATAGAAGTACAGTAATCATGCATAAAACTCTGCCTATTGATAGGTGCTAAGTCGATATATCTGATAGCTAGTATTGCAAATATGCCTTAAATCACAGATCTAACTTATTTCAATAAGGGGGCAATGGACTAACAAGAATATGTAAGAAATCAATCATAAACCAAGAGTTGATTGAACCGTGATAATCTATCGGCTAAACGTCCCGATAGAACTCTATCGACTCTACCTATAAACGACTCGAACCTAGCCTTATCAACCCAGCAAGAGATCAACACAGATGCAGCCTTGCTGATTCAAACATATCAAACCTAATTGAGACAGTGTTCAAACACGGTAAATAAAGCTAGATTCAAGCTATTTATAGATAAAATCAACAAAGAGACTCGAGTAGAAGGTGTAATCTGTACTCATAAAACCTCCTAAAAATTGCAATAGATTGAGCTCAGCCAAGACAGTATTTTGCATTCGAAAGTCGATAGAATAAGCACAATAAAGATCTAATTACCGGATAACTAGCAATCCTAACAATAACAACTAGAATATCAAACAAATGAGAAAGTTCTAGTTGAGATTGATAGAATTACCGAGGTTGATTAATCCAAGTCTCTCACCGAGATCCGAGCTGATGTAGCCCGCACGAGACGAGGATTTCGTCGAGTAGGAAAGGTTGGCGATACGCCGAATTGTATTGAATGAAGGTGTTTTTTATAAAGATCCTATTACATATTTATAACCCCATGCAAGGGGTTCTGACCCGATTTGGTCAGGACTCTCAAAACTGACTCGATCTATTTCTAAACAAACTCTGAGCTGAAAATAGAAAAAGATAAAATAAATCTATCAGACCCACTTTATTTCCTTCGGCCGCTGAGCTTCGCTAATCTCCAGCCAATTCTTGCCTTCGCACCGCTGACCACTGGGACCGGTCAAAATTCAGTGTCAACAATATTCCCTCTAGAGTCATATTTAGTTTTATAGACACATTTACAACCCACTGTTTTGGCTCCTTTGAGAATATCCTCTAAATCCCAAACATCATTGAGATTCATAGATTTTATTTCATCTTTCATAGCTTCCAACCACTCAGATGAGTGAGAGATTCTCATGGCTTCTTCATATGAGGTGGGATCATCCTCCATATGAAAATCTTCTGTATTATATACTTCATAGTAATCAGAGATGGCTGATCTTCTAGCTCTTTAAGACCTTCTAGGGGCGTCCTAATTTGGCACATTTTCTGGTTGAGGCCGTTGTGGCTCCCCCTCATGTGTGGCAATGGGTCCTATTGGATCCTGAAGGACAGATTCCTCATTTTGATTGATTGGTTCCATAGGAGGAGTAACAACATGTGCTGGCATGACAACGCCATGCATTGCAGGCATGTCATCAACAGGCAATGAGAAGAAAAGGTCTCGAATGATCTGAGTGGGCACATACCCCCACATCTCCTCAAGATGAATTTCTCGAGCTACCATGTCTCATTTCTACAAACTTTGTGTATCTGTCTGGATAGCAGAAATGATAACCTTTTGACTTTTTAGGATAGCAATGAAATGGCAACTTACTATTTTGGGATCTAATTTCTCATGGTTTGGGTTAAATACTTTGGCCTCTGCAGAGCTCCCTCACACACGAAGGTGAGCAAGTGGGGGTACTCTTCCTGTCCATACCTCATACGGTGTTTTGGGCACCGATTTGCTTGGTACTCTATTGAGAATATGAATGGTGATTTTTAATGCCTCCATCCACAAGCTCAATGGTAAGGTGGAATAACTCATCATGCTATGCACCATATCCATCAAGGTACGGTTATGCCTTTCAGCTACCCCATTCTATTATGGCTCGTCTAGTGTAGAATACTCAGACAACTATGCTATTCTCTTGTAGGAACCTTGCAAAAGGTCTAGGCACTTGTCCATAAGGTGTATGTCGACCATAGTACCTCCCCCACGGTCAGATCTTACTATTTTAATCTTTAAATCATGTTGATTTTCAACTTCAGATTTAAACATCTTGAATTTATCCAATGCTTCTGATCTTTCTTTAATTGGATAAATATAGCCATATAAGGAGTAATCATCTGTGAATATTATGAACAGAGTGTTGATGTTTGCTAAGTTACATCAATTAAATTATCCCCGGCATGGCGCCAGAAATAGTTTAATGATGCAACCTAGTGTCAATGGGAAAAATCCACAAGCGTATGAAGAATACCGTTCTAGCATTTCACCATGGATTTTTCCAATGGTTGTCATTTATAGTTCTCCCCAAGAGAAGACAAGAATAGAGTATTTAATAAGGACATATGCATAGATGCAAATTGGTACTAATAATCAGAGTCTATGCAGGGGTAAGGATAATCATGATAATAAGGGGTAGTGTGACACACATAAGTATTCATCCCTAGATAAATAATTAAAACCTAATTCCTAGTGGGTTAGTGAGAGGAGCTCTACTGTATTCTCTATTGTATTCTACATAAAGTTGCATAGTCAATGATATATACGCAAGACAAGACAAAGCCTAGTCTAATGCACTCAACACTTCATGTACGGATTCATGCCTGACATCCACAAGGCAACTCCATCTTGGAAATGTGTCACAACCGAACGTGGAGGAGTACAAGGACACAAGGGCTGTCACCACCTACTGTCTACCTCTATAGACTGTGGATTGCAAGACAACTAACACTACCTATATGCCCAAGCACCACGCTTATACGTATTTAGTAGAACCCTAGAGTATGATCAATACCCTAGAATCATCCCTAAGGAACATTAAACCCATGCTAAGGCATGATAACAACTAGAGCAAAGTCAATTCAAGCATAACAACAATTAGATTATAGTCTAGGTATATTCAAATCATAACAAAAAGGTAGCAAGTCTATATTATCATGATAGCATAAATACTTCCTATAACATGAATATGATATAAAACCAAACAAGGAACTCATATCATAAGCACAACTATATGAAAGAACTATATCATTGAAATAGAATAAAGTCATAAATAAGAATAAAGGAAAAGATACAAGAGCCATACCAATATTCCTAATGACTTTGAAGACTTGAGCAAGGCTCACTCTAGACCAAACTCCACCAGGACTAGAGAGTAACTAAGTGAGGGAGGGAGTGAATACAATGAATGTGTGTGTGAAGTGAGTGGAGAGTGACCATCAATTTATAGTGCCCAAGGATCGGTTGAGGAGGAGTAACCACGAAGTAACCACCACGTAGCCGCATTCAGGAGGCCACCAGCTACTGACACATGGCGGTGGTGGACAAATCGCCTCAAGGTGGGGTCTGCCGACCTAGCCCTCCTAGGTCGGTCGGCCTGGGATGTGGGCCCCACCTTGTGTGCGTCTTCGAGGTGGGTGACAAGTGGGCCCTCTTTTGGATTAAGTCGGTGATTGCCCGAGGGTCATGTGCACCCACGTCAATGATCCGTGTGATGCTTACTTATCGTTGTCCTATTTTCCGAAATGGGTTTTCGCGGACTTTTCTCCATTTCTTCACTCCTTTTATGTGTAATGTCTGCATGCACTTAATTCTCCAAGGAGGAGTGGATTCTTATTATTTCTAACCATCATGCGTGTATGAAATGCCACGTCTTCCCACTTTTATGGTTAAATTGACTGTAAAAAAATGGTACTTAATGACTGTCAACAAAACCTCTCAAGCTGAACTTTGCTTGTCCCAAGCAAAGCTAGAACTTAGATATTTATTGATCAGGAGTTACTACAATGTCCTACCCTTACCATATATTCAAGTGCGCAACAATGCATTTAGAATAGAATAAGTGTCACGAGTACTTCATCTTTACTTTACCTATGGGGTGTTGTAGCTTCACCAAATCTTGAGTTGCTGAAAGACTTGAACCATTATAGGTCTCCTATTTCACCTACTCTTCTTGATCGACTTTGGCCCAGGAGATTAATTTTTGTGACTGTTGACATTTGCTAAGCCATACTAATAAATCATCACTGGTAAGGTTCCATAAATGCTTCATTAATATGTCTTAGAGCCAATTAGGTAAAATCCGCAAGCGCACGAAAAATACCGTTGTAGCATTTCACCCGGAAGTATTCAGGGTATCGTATTTGTTTATCCCAAAGGAAGGCAATGAATAAGAAGGCTTACTTATGCACATATTTACATTGCGAATTGATAAGGATCATCTAACCAAGGCAGGCAAGCAATGGATAATGACGAGGTAGTGTGACACATAGAAGATTCTATCTCAAATATAAATAAATAAATAAATAAATAAAGCAAAGTGGAGAAAGAACTAAGCTGAGCTACTCCTATAGTACTTTCATATATAGTTGTATAGCCCAAGTTCTATACACATACACGCTTATACTCAGGTTCAACAATTATTAACATAACACTTTAGGCACGGACCTACCCCTGCATCCATAGGCGACTTCCGCCAAGAGCCTACGCATTAGCCTAGCGTGGAGGAGTTCAAAGGACGGACAGGGCTGTCACCACCTGCCGCCTACCTCCGCTAACCGGTAGACTAACGCATAATTGATGCAAATCAATTATCCAAGTACCATACTTGCATAATCAAAGAGCACTCTACTCCTCCATGGTTATATTAACGAAGCAGAGCTATCATATAAATATGATCACCAAACCCATGTCCTGTCATAACAATGAATCCTAAGCATAAAGACTATGTCATATAAATTAGACTATAATGACGGTATATAACAAGCATGACAATAGTAGTATAATAAATATAAACTAGTATCACACAAGTGGGCTATACTATCACATATATGGATCACAATATCAAACAAGAAACTCATGACCCAAGCACAACTATAGAAAAGATGACATTTATTAAATAGAGCAAAGTCTTACAAAAGGGAAATGATACAAGAGCCATACCAATTTCTCCAAGAGAAGACTTGAAGAACTAGAGAGCTCTAGACTCAGCCTAACTCCACTAAGACTTGAGAACAACTAAGTAGCAAGAGAAGGAATTCTTCTTGTGGTGTGTGTGTGAGTGTAAAGCCACACCCTCCTATTTATAGCCTTATAGGTCGGCAAAGGGGAGTAACCGCCAAGAATATCCCTGCCCACCGCCTTCAGGGATCAACTAGGAGCCTCCATTTGCAAGCCCAGGAGGAAACGCCGCATGCCTGGGTCGGCCGACCTGTGGCTGGGCCCTCTTGGGTTGTGGTTCCTCAGGCTGGCTGCCAGGTGGGTTCTCATCCCAGATGTCAGGGTAGTTTTGTGTGTTTCTTCAGTGTGGTACTGAAAATGAGCCCTTCAATCTATGGGATGTCCAGTTGGTGCTCTCTCATTGGTCGAAAGTGTGTTTCTTTGCCTTTTGGGAGTGTTTCCTTTATATTTCCTCCTGTATGCAAATAATTCCCAAGTACAAGTGGAACTACATTATTGTAAACAAATATGCATGTATGAAATGCCAAGTTCTCCTTTATTTGAGCATAGTTGACGGATGAAAATAGTACTTAACAGCCGTCAACAAACTCCCCCAAGCTGAACCTTTGCTCGTCCCGAAGCAAAGATAAAACTTAAGTTGTTGATCAGGAGTTGCTACAATGTCCTACTCCTCAATAATACTAAGTGCACCACAAAGATACTTTTCCTTGAATTAAATATGTTGGCACAGTATTCACCCATTTACCTTGATCATCATGGGGCTTTTAACACCTCATTGTCTTGGGCGGTTGAGAGATAGAACAATTGTAGGGCACTAATTACTTGCTCTCTATTCCACTATCTTACTCCGGAGGTTTTTTAATAGATTTTGCAAATAAAACCAAGTTCCTCAAATGATTCTCTTAGAACGCTCAAAAGTATATGATTCCTCACCAAGGCAAAGTGTTGCCTAAAATCACCTACTTCTAATAAGGCTTATGTGGAGCTCAAGGTAGGGATAATTGAGGCATACTAGTTCACATACTATTGCTATGTCAAAAGACCGTATCTTAGAAAAATCAATTCACACAATTTTGATCAAGACGTGCAAGTGTGTGGGAAATATGGTCGAATGATGGATGGAATGAATAACTTCTTTTTGAATTTCTTTCCTCTCTTTTGGAATTTTTCTAGGACATGGCTATCTTTTGATTGCTCTTCTTTGGAGCATCCATTTGTTTTCTTTTTGCATAGCCATATTCCTAGTTTGCTATAATAATTGAGAGAGGAATTTTTGCAATGAACATATGGAGTATTTCTTTCAGGTGGATGGAAGTGGTGGTGGCTTTCTTCCAGTGTAAAAGAATAGCTCATGGTTGTGGATATGGTGGCTGCTGTCTTCCAATTTAGAAGAATAACTCTTGGCGGTGGATGTGTGTATGTGATCTTGATAAAAAAAAGCATGAAAAGAGTCTTACTAGGGTCACAACAATTTTGACTAAGCTCAATGTGAAACAAGCAGCATATGTATAAGGTTTTTCAAATAAGCACTACATATGGCTTTGGTAGGAATTTTCATCATTGAGGAACTTATCAATTTATCATTTTGAAAAATAAAACTCCGGAATTCAAGCTTTACTTTGAGCAAGATCATAGCAGCCCTATTCGCTATATCATATCTCCCAACAACTTAGAACTAGAGAATGTATATGCTACCCACAAGTTTCAAGTTCAAGGTAAAATTTTAGCCAACAAACTTAATTCTTGGGAGAGTACTAAGTTGTAAACCAATGTTAGAGAGGAATAAAACAGAGCAACTATACATCATTTCAACATAGGAAAACTATACACATTCATACCGCGCATGAAAAAGCTAAAGAAAATATTTTTGGTCTTTTTATCATCTTCTCATTTTTTTTGATTTTCAGATTTTATATATTTTTTTGGATTTTTGGATTTTCTAATGCAAAAATGAAAACAAGGGAAAGATACAAGTTACCGTGAGATGGGGATCCTCCCCCAAGCTTGTTCTTGCTCACATTTGCTGGTTCAGGTCGTACCCTTGGGAGCGGAAGAAGGCATCCCAATTGCTTTGGTTCTGGGCCATCATCGCGTTGAGTTGTCGCTAAAATTCTGCCATTGTTGGGTGTCGGTGACGTGCTGTGAGAGAGTTTGTTGCATACTCTCGGTGCGCAAGTCGATGTCGTCCACCGGCCTTGTTAACTCGGCCATGCTGAAATTGAGTTCACGGAACCCACGAGATGAGAATCACCGGTTAGCAAAGGATGGCGCTCCGCTCGAGCTTGATGATGTGTGCATGGGGTAGTCGTGCTGAGATCCCCATGCACCGGCCTGCCATGATGATCCTCCGGCCTCGTCCGGTGGTGGGAGCTGATCCCAACCCGTACCTCCGATTGGGGTTTGGAACCCCGGTGTGGCCGTCATGCTTCTCTGTGGTCGGGTTGGTCATTCGGAGACGCTGTCCCTGTGAGAATCTCCCCTTACCTCGAGAGGGAAGGTTAGTGCCCGACAGTGATACAAACAAAGACCCGGGTTAGGTAACGGGTATTCGTTCATATACCCGGGAAAATAATAGACCAAGGTATCATCCGGACCACGCTTCAAAGTATGTCCATGCACAAAATAATCCTCGCCTATGTATTCTCTGTCCGCACTCAAATATTCAATTTGAACATTTTCGAGCATTTCACATTTTTGAGCAATGCGAGTAATTAAGGAAGTGCACTCAATTGGTCCTTTCAGTTTTATATTTTCTAACCATTGGTCAATCATGCTTGTTGACTTTCGCTAAGCCATACTAATAAATCATCGCTGGCAAGGTGCCATAAATGCTTCATTAATATGTCCTAGAGCCAATTTGGTAAAATCCGCAAGCGCACGGAAAATACCATTGTAGCATTTCACCCGGAAGTATTCAGGGTATCATATTTATTTATCCCAAAGGAAGGCAATGAATAAGAAGGCTTACTTATGCATATATTTATATTGCGAATTGATAAGGATCATCTAACCAAGGCAGGCAAGCAATGGATAATGATAAGGTAGTGTGACACACAGAAGATTCTATCTCAAATATAAATAAATAAAGCCAAGTGGAGAAAGAACTAAGCTGAGCTACTCCTATAGTACTTTCATATATAGTTGTATAGCCTAAGTTCTATACACATACACGCTTATACTCAGGTTCAATAGTTATTAACATAACACTTCAGGCACGGACCTACCCCTACATCCACAGGCGACTTCCGCCAAGAGCCTACGGACTAGCCTAGCGTGGAGGAGTTCAAAGAATAGAAAGGGCTGTCACCACCTGCCGCCTACCTCAGCTAACCGGTAGACTAACGAATAATTGATGCAAATCAATTATCCAAGTACCATACTTGCATAATCAAAGAGCACTCTACTCCTCCATGGTTATTATTAACGAAGCAGAGCTATCATATAAATATGATCACCAAACCCATGTCATGTCATAACAATGAATCCTAAGCATAAGGACTATGTCATATAAATTAAACTATAGTGACGGTATATAACAAGCATGACAATAGTAGTATAATAAATATAAACTACTATCACACAAGTGGGCTATACTATCACATATATGGATCACAATATCAAATAAGAAACTCATGACCCAAGCACAACTATATGAAAAGATGACATTTATTAAATAGAGCAAAGTCTTACAAAAGGGAAATGATACAAGAGCCATACCAATTTCTCCAAGAGAAGACTTGAAGAACTAGAGAGCTCTAGACTCAGCCTAACTCCACTAAGACTTGAGAACAACTAAGTAGCAAGAGAAGGAATTCTTCTTGTGGTGTGTGTGTGAGTGTAAAGCCACACCCTCCTATTTATAGCCTCTATAGGTCGGTAAAGGGGAGTAACCGCCAAGAATATCCCTGCCCACCACCTTCAGGGATCAACAGGGAGCCTCCACGTGCAAGCCCAGGAGGAAAGGCCGCATGCCTGGGTCGGCCGACCTATGGCTAGGCCCTCCTGGGTTGTGCTTCCTCAGGGTGGCTGCCAGGTGGGTCCTCATCCCAGATGTCGGGGTAGTTTTGTGTGTTTCTTCGGTGTGGTACTGAAAATGGGCCCTTCAATCCATGGGATGTCCAGTTGATGCTTTGTCATTGGTCGAAAGTGTGTTTCTTTGCCTTTTGGGTGTGTTTACTTCATATTTCCTCCTATATGCAAATAATTCCCAAGTACAAGTGGAACTACATTATTGTAAACAAATATGTGTGTATGAAATGCCAAGTTCTCCTTTATTTGAGCATAGTTGACGGATGAAAATGGTATTTAACAGCCGTCAACAGTGACAAATCTAAGTTCCTCAAGTGATTCTCTCAAATCGCTGAAAGTGTTTTATTCCTCACCAAGGTTTTAGGTTGCCTCATAAATCCTACCTCTAAAAAGGCTGATATGTGGAGCTCAGGGTAAGGATAAATGTGGCATACATGTATCTCATCTGTTATCGAGTCAAACAAGTGGATCCATGGAGAAAACATTTCCTACAAGCATGATCAAGTCATGCATGTGTGGTGGATATGATGGAGTGGAAATGGAGACTCTTTTATTTTTGCCTCTCCCTTCTGTATGGCAAGAATATGCTATCTCTTATTCTTCTTCTTCTTTTTGTCAAGCTCTTCATGGAGCAAGAATCTTTTTCATCATTTTTTTGATAGTCGTACCCTTGGATGCCTTGGGGAGTGAACAATCATAATAGAGGATTCTTTATTTTGTGGATGAAAGGTGGTGTGACATGGATGGGTTGCTAATTTTGAAAGTGGAAACTTAGCATGATGTGCACAGACTTGATCATGAATGCAAAAAAAATATTTCTCGCTAGGGTCACAAAATTTTGACCCGGCTTAATGAAAATACAAGAAACATATGTGTAAGGTTTTGCAATGTAAAACAACATATGACTGTGATAGGGATTTATGTCACTAAGGAAGTTGTCATTTTTAACAAATTAATTTCTCCGGGTTTCAAGTTTCACAAGTCAAGCAAGATCATAGCAGCCCTATCAACTAGCTCTTATCTCACGATAACCTAGATATGGCAAAGCTTGTGCTACCCACTAGTACATTCGAGGTGAAGGTTTTCATGCCAACAGATCAGAACTAGATAGAGTGCTAAGTTGCATACTAGGCATATGAGAAGAATAAAGACAAAGCAACTATTCATCATGTCAACATAGGAAACCTTAGCATTCATACCACACATGAAAAACTATTTATTTTATTTTCGGTCTTCTTAGTTTATCATGCATGTGAAAAAGGAAAGAAAACCATTTTTTAGTTTTTAGTTTTTATCATGCATGTGGTTATTGGAAAAAGGGAAAAGATACAAGTTACCTTCATACTGGGGGGAGGAAACTCCCCCGCCCCCCCAAGCTTGTCTGTTGCTCACTTGATTGGTGGCGTTCTTCATCCAAATTGGGGGAAAGGAACTTTCCACCAAGCTGGCTCTTGACTCACTTGAATGGCGGTGGTCCACCTCCAAAGAAGCCTTGAGAATGAAAATAGGAGTTCATCTAGGAATTACCCCAAGTGACCCTATCTTTGATCCTCGACAACTGACTTTGGGTGTTTTCCTGCCTTGTGATGCAGAGAGGCACGTTGTTGAGTTGCCTTGTGATGTTGTGTGTGCCTCTCCGAGAACTGCTGCGCGAGTGATGTGCGCTGGAAGGTGGTGGCATGCCGCTAGATTTGGAGCTACCTGAGGTGTGCCCTTCACTGGTGCCCCAGGATATTCCACCACTTCCTTGTGGAATGGTGTCGTCCCAAGTGCCGATGCTTGGCCCTCCCCAGTGCTGGCACTCGGGATGATTTGTTTCCACAAACCTCCGTGATGTGTTCCTGGTAATAGGACTAGACACACTAGTCCTGCGAGCACTAACATTTGTCTGTAGAGGAGGGTTAGTTCTTCACAGTTATACAAATGAAAATCCAGGTTAGGTAACTAGATTTCATTTGTATAACCGGGAAGGAAATAAACCAAAGAGCCATGGGGTCCATGCTTAAGAGTATGTCTAGAAATAAAGAACCTCTCAACCAAAATTTCTCAATCAAAATTCAAATCATTAATTTCAGCATTTTCGAGCAAACCAAGGTTACAGACCAGGCGATAAATCGAAGACGTAGACTCAAGAGCAATTTTTTGTTTCAAAACTTTGGCCCATTACTTAACCATGGCTACAACAGATGAGACTTTGATTTTTTTCACCATGCAATAAAGAAGAAACAATTCATCTTCACGCATGGTCCTAAGATCATGTGTCGAAAACAAAGTCATAGCCAACCATTTTTTTGCATAAAGCGCAAGGTAGCATTAGAATGTCAGAGTTCCTGGGCCATGCCGCTAAGGCATGCCTAGTTATTTACTCCCAAAAACTGCATTTGGCATAACCACTGATTTGTGGCTCTAATAGAGTAAGAGGGAAAAAACCAAGGAACATGCTGAACTGCTTCCAAGTGAGTGAGATGTACGTTCCATGAAAATGGAAAGACACCTCATCACTATCCCACTGGAGGGTGCAAAGGAATTGAATAGTAAGCAAGCGAGAGCAAGGCTCTGACACAAGCACTAAACCTTCCCACCCAACATTGTGAAAGATAGAAGCCAACTCAAGATCCATACCTATCTTAGCAAGAAATTCTAGATCATACGCTCACGTAGGAGCGTAAGACCGTCCGACAATCATCCGATAGATGTCGTGTTCTCTCTTGCTAACCAAGTCGAGGTTGTTGTCAGAGTTGAGTCGGAGCCTAATGTGGCTGTAGTTTGGCATATCTCCCGACTCTACCTCCATCAGTTCATCAATTTCTACGCTTGTACGTGGTTCTTCCTTCAGGCATGGATGGCGGGAGCGACTGTTGTACACCGAGGACGGTGTAGGACTTGCATTACTTGGACTACCTGTCACCTTGTCCTTCATCTTTCCAAGTGTTCGCTTCACCCTCTTCATCGTTGCACACTTGAGCAAAACAAGAGCAAACTCAAATCGGGGAAAGGTTAGTAAAAACACCAATCAAAAACTCCGTCAGAAAACCCTTGCAATGTGAAACCAACTTGCAAATGCAAAAACAATTCAAAGCAAATATTTTTGATGGACTTTCAGAGTTCAAAGGTTCAAGCACTTAGAGAAAAATTAGAGCATAGGCTAGAGCAAAGTGGAGAGGGAGGATCAAGTGAATGGAGTGAAAATCCATTCTCCTAGCCACTTCCCTTTATAGCTGAGCAGGGCAATGGTCACATTTGAAAATGGCCGTTCGCTGCTAGCCGTTGGAGCGAATGGGGCCAGAGAGCTGTTGCTCTCTAGTCGGTCAACCTGGCAGGGCCAAGTCACCCGACCTGAGGCTATGGCCTCTAGTCCTCTACTCTGTCCAGTAGGTCCCACTAGTGGTGGTCCACAATATTTTTCAAAGAAAAACATTTTTTGTTCTTTTTGCAAACTCATTTTCTCAAAAAGATAAACCTTGAAATTTTCATTTTGTATTTTTATGTTTTGAAAAGCAAGTGAGTTGAAAATAAATTCCAAGACTCAAAAGCAAATTCAAAAATAATGTAGATGCAAGAATTAAATAAAAGAAAATTTTGAAAAAAGGGAATATGGGTAACTACCGTTTTACCTGTCGGTGAGGGTCCATCAATTTTTAAGTCCGACACATGGGACTATCTCCTTTTCTTGTTCAGCTTTCTGCTGGTCCATCCTTGTCCGGAGATGAGGACATAGATTTCTTCTTTGGCAACCACATCTTTGTCACCTTCTTGGGCGGTGTGGTGAAGGTTCCTTTGGCTGCACTATCTTGTTGTTTGCCCAATGTTTGTTTCTGCCCGTCGCCTTCTTCTTCGAGGTGACGAGAAAGGTATTCTCTTGTGACAAGAAACTCAACATGATATCCACAAGACTGTCTCTTCTTGGCTGTACTTCAAGCTCCTTAATGTTCCTTGGGTTTGGCCCAAATTTGACTCTGACCATAGAGCACTGTTCTATTCTTGGCCGGAAATCAAATTTCTCCTGCTTGCCATTGATGTTGAGGTGAATTGTCCCTGCTCTAACATCAACTTGTGTGTTCACGGTGCTCAAGAATGGCCTCCCAAGAATGATTGGCATCTTCTTGTTGACATCCATCTCTAGCAACACAAAATCCACTGGAACGAAACATCCAAGAATTTTTACGGGGATGTCTTTGGCAATTTCTATGGGGTACCGCATTGACGAGTTTGCTAGCTATATCTGCATAGGAGTGGGGCTAGTTCTGTGAAGTCTATCTGGTCGAAGATAGACTTGGGCATGACACTGACACTGGCTCCGAGATCATGCAATGCTCTCTCAAAGAATTCTGACCTAGTTGAGCATGAGATTGTGGGACAGTCTGGATTCTTCTTATTTTCAGGAAGCATGTTTAGTATAGCTATGCTACATTCTTCTGTAAGATTGACGATCTCTATGGCGGGCACTGGACGCTTGTTGTTCAGCATGTCCTTGAGGTAGCGAGCATAGGTGGAAACTTGCATTGCATCCACCAAGGGCACATTGACGTGGATCTTCTTGATGACATCCACAAAGTGGGCGAACTGCTCATCCACAGTTGGCTTCCTGTTATGACGGGGAAATGACAGAGTGGTTGGGTCGCAAAATTCATGTGGTGCCATCTTCCCATGATGAGCCACTTGATCTTCGATATTGTCGTTAGATGGCTCACCCTGCTTCTCATTGGTTGTTCCTGTATTGTTAGAATTTGGTGGGTCACAAGTGGACTTACCGCCCTGTGTTGTCACCGCATTAATATTTTCTACGACAGAGATTTTGCCATAGTCTAATGCAGGTAAAGCAACAACAAATTGATCCATATGAGTAGGTCCAATTTAGCGGCTAGCATGTCTGTCTCCTTGACGGTTTGCATGCCCCACTGACGTGGCTGGTGACACTCTTCGTTCCTCCCTTGATGAGATACCATCTTGTCAATTAAATTTTCCGTGTTTTGTATGGTGAAAGAGAAGAAGGCTCCTCCAGTAGCAGCATAAATGTGCTGACTGTTTGGAGCCGTCAATCCATTATAGAAATTATGAATAAGGAGCCACTTATCCATTCCATGATGAGGACATGCGTGGATGTACTCCTGGAACCTTTCCTATGCTTTGGGCATAGTTTCTCTCACTATCTACTAGAATCTCGAAATCCATCCCCGTAAGGTATTGGTTTTACCCGACAAGAAGAATTTCGCAAGGAATGTGGTAGAACACTTTCTCCAAGTGTTGACAGCATCCTTGTTGGCATAAAACCACTGTTTGGCCTTGCCTAGCGTCGAGAATGGGAACAGAGGGAGCTTAATAGCATCTGGGTCGACGTTCCTTATGGTAAAGGTGCTACACATCTCCAGAAAGTTCTTTAGGTGAGCTCTTGCATCCTCATGGGCTTTCCCATAGAATGGGTTAGACTACACCATCATGATCAAGTTGGTCTTGATCTCAAAGTTGTCTCCAACAAGTTCCTCAGGTCCCGTAGGTACGTTGCTTGAAGAGCGAGTGGAAAACTCCTTGAGAGTCTTCTGAGTCATTGGCTCGGATCTTGTTGGTGCGATGATGGTTGGTATTCTTGTCGACTTAGAGCTTTGAGAAGAAGATACGTCAAGTCTGGTTTTCTTCAAAACTCTTTCCGGATTCTCGATGAAGTTCTCAGGCAGGCTAAAACCAGTCATACACTACCCTATTTTCACACAAAGGAGAAAACACAACAAGAATATCCTGCATAAACAATGACTACAATACTTCAACATTATACCAATGCAAATACTAATTGACTACTATTCTTAATGCCTTCCCCGATAACGGTGCCAGAAATGCTTGTTGATGTTTGCTTAGTTACATAAATTAAATTATCCACGGCATTGCGCCAGACATAGTTTAGTGATGCAACCTAGTGTCAATGGGTAAAATCTACAAGCGTACGGAGAATACCGTTGTAGCATTTCACCATTGGATTGCTCCAATGGCTGTCATTTATAGTTCTTCCCAAGGGAAGGCAAGAATAGAGTATTAATAAGGTCATAGGCATAGATGCAGATTGGTATTAAAAATAACATTCTATGCAGGGGTAAGGATAATCATGATAAGAAGGGGTAGTGTGACACACACACAAGTATTCATCCCAAGATAAATAATTAAGACATAGTTCCTAGTGGGTTGGTCATAGGGGCTCTATGGTATTCTCTATTGTATTCTACATAAAGTTGCATAGTCAATCATATATACGCAAGACAAGACAAAGCCTATCTAATGCACTCAACACTTCATGTACGAATTCATGTCCGACATCCATAAAGAAACTCCGTCTTGAAAACGTGTCGCAACCAAACGTGGAGGAGTACAAGGACACAAGAGTTGTCACCACCTACTGTCTACTTCTACAGACCGTGGGTTGCAAGACGTTAACACTACCTATAGACCCAAGCACCACACTTATACATATTTAGTGTAACCCTAGAGTATGATCAATACCCTAGAATCATCCCTATGGAATATTAAACCCATGCTAAGGCATTATAACAACTAGGGAAAAGTCAAGTCAAGCATAACAATAATTAGACTATAGTCTAGGCATATGCCAATCATAACAATAAGGTAGCAAGTCTATATTATCATGATAGCATAAATACTTCCTATAACATGAATATGATATAAAACCAAACAAGGAACTCATATCATAAGCACAACTATATGAAAGTAATAAATAAGAATAAAGGAAAAGATACAAGAGCCATAAAATTATTTCAAATGACTTTGGAGACTTGAGCAAGACTCACTCTAGACTAAACTCCACTAGGACTAGAGAGTAACTAAGTGAGGGAGGGAGTGAATACAATGAACGTGTGTGTGTGTGTGTGTGTGTGTGTGTGTGTGTGTGTGTGTGTGTGAAGTGAGTGAAGAGTGGCCATCTATTTATAGTGCCCAAAGGTCGGTTGAGGAGGAGTAACCGTGAAGTAACCACCACGCAACCGCCTTCTGGAGGCCACTAGCACCTGACACGTGGAGGCGGTGGACGAACCGCCTCAAGGAGGGGTTAGTCGACCTAGCCCTCCCAGGTCGTCCGACCTAGGATGTGGGCCCACCTCGTGTGCTTCGTTGAGGTGGCTGATAGGTGGGCCCTCTTCTAGATTAAGTCGATGATTACCCAAGGGATCCTATGCAGCCACATCTATGATCCCTGTGCTGCTTACTTATCGTTGTCCGATTGGCCGAAATGAGTTTTCGCGAATCATTCTCCATTTTTTCACTCCTTTTATGTGTAATCTCTGCATGCACTTAATTCTCCAAGGAGGAGTGGATTCTTATTAACCCTAACTATCATACGTGTATGAAATGCCAGGTCTTCCCACTTTTATGGTTAAATTGATGGTCGAATAAGTTACTTAACGACCGTCAACAAAGAGTCATAGCCATCCACACTTTTCATAGAAAAAGGACCACAAATATCTGTGTGAATGATCTCTAATATTGCTACACTTTGTTTTGCATTATTTTTAATATGCTTTACATATTTTCCTTTAGTGCAATCTATGCATTGTTCTAAATCTGAGAACTCCAACAGAGGAAGAATATCATTCTTAACTAGTCTCTCTATCCCCCCCCCCCTCAAAATATGGCCTAAACAACAGTGCCATAATTTTGGTGAGACATTAGGAGTTCTCTTTCTTTTGACAACAAGGATACATCATCATTAGCATCACAAATAACATTCACATTCTCACAAAGTGATAATAAATAAAGTTTGTCATGTAAAATAGCAAGACCAATGCATTTATTATTATACCATAGTTCACATTTGCAACTTCCAAAGTGACAATCAGAACCATCATAATCCAAATATGACACACTAATCAAGTTTCTTTGCAAAGAAGGTACATAAAAGACATCTCTAAGCCTAAGTGTGAACCATCAGGTAGCTCTAGATGAAGATCCCCGATAGCTTCAACTTCAGCTTCAACTCCATTGGCCACTCTAATGGAACTTTCGCTTCTTTGCCTAGTCCTCATCAAATGGAAACCCTTTAAAGAATTTGCAACATGAATAGTTGCTCCTGAATCAATCCACCATGAGGATATAGAATAACCAACATACAGGATTCATTTACAAATATAATTATGTTCTCATCTCTCTTTGCAAGGCCATGTTCAAAAAGTTAGGGCAATCCTTCTTATAATGTCCTATCTTCTTGCAATAGAGACACTGATCCTTCTCCACTGTGAGCTGATTTAGCTGAGGCTGATGCTAAGGCTGCTTTTCTTGTGACTTTGAGAAGGAAGGTTTATAACTCTTCTTCTTGTCCTTGACATAGTTGATAGAGCCACCATTTGAATCCTTTATTATGTCTTCCTCTTACACACAATTAGCAATGAGCTTCTCAAAATTCCATTTCTCTAAGTTTATGTTGTAATTGATAACAAAGTTCTCAAACTGCTTTGGCAAAGAAGCAAAAACCAAATGGATCAAGAAATCATCCTTGACATCCAGATTCATTGGCTTCAACTTGAATGCTAAATTGCTCATTCTTAGCATGTGCTCTCTTATGCCACCTCCAGTGTACCTCTCTGTCACAAGCTTCTTTATCACTTGTGTAGCATAAATCTTTATAGACCCAATGAACTGGGCCTTTATACTATTGAGGTACTCAATGACACTATCACACTCTAGGATTGAGCCCAATATGGTTGGCTCAATTGTGTTATTTACCACAACCAAACATTTCTTGTTGGCTAAAGTCCAGTGCTTATGAGCAAGGTCATACGAAGCTCTTTCAAGAGAAAAATCCCTCTGTCCGTTCTACCAGTCAACATCATTCTCATTTTCACCTCTGATAGGGTCAGTAGGTGCTATAGGACATGGATTGCTCATCATCCAGTCCACCTTGCCCAGCACAAAAGCCAGGTCGAGTTTCCTTTTCCATTCCTTGTAGTTGTCTCCTTCAGGGTCAGGATTTCCTTTGTGAAACCCATCAAGGAGTACGCTCCTGAAATATAATCATATAAAGTGAGACCAAAATTTAAACATATAAATGACTATCAACTAGATATTAAGCCTACATCATTTTGGGTAAAAAATAGACATAATGCATAGAACCATCAATACTATGATGCTGTAATTAACAACGTTGATCAAAAGGACCCAGCCAGGCATCACAAGAAAGTAGATACCGAGCATTTTAATGTCCCTTAACCTAGGGTTAGGGTACCCACATCTCCTCTAGCGGCGATCCCGATGGAGTCCACATATTCTCTTTGAGATCAACACCAAGTTTTTTGCTAGCGTACCCGTGCTCCTACCCGGGAGTTTTCCTTGGGGTAGCGAGAGGTTTGGGGTTTTCTTTACTCATCGTCGGTTTTCTCCAACCTAGTTTGATGGCGGTGGTGGGAGGATCGGGAAAGGGTAACGCGGGAGATGATCTCTATGCTGAGCCCAGCATTGAGGAGCGATTGGAGGGATTGAACCTGGTGGGAGAATAGGAGGAAGACCTGGATTTATCGAAAGAGATAGATGGATTGATTGAGGAAGTAAGATGGCTGGGGTTATTTAGGGTTCATACTACAAAAATCTTCAGTCATGCAGCCCTCTTTAGCATGATGCGCTTCGCCTGGGCGGCTGCAAAAGATGTTACCTTCAAAGTACTGGGATCAAATCTATTCCCAGTGCAATTTAATTGTCTGGGAGATTGGAACCGGGTCATGGAGGTTGCACCTTGGATTTTTCGTGGAGCGCTGGTAGTTATTGAAGAATATGACGGATTCTCGAACGTTCATAGCTATAAGCTGGATAGAATTCCTGCATGGGTGTGCATCAATGGCATACCAGATGGACTGATGGGAAAGAAAGATCAAGCAGAAAAGGTTGCAGGGAAGGTCGGGAAACCACCTTTCACGGTGGTAGTTAATGAAGGCAAGATCAACCCTTCTCCTTTTTGAGGGCTAGGGTGTTCTTGGACATCAACAAACAGCTAGTTCGAGTTGTCCCGGTAACATTGAAGGAAAGGAACAAATATCTTGTGCAGTATGAAAAGCTACCCATCTTCTAACATTACTGTGGTTTGCTGGGACATGAAGTGACCGAGTGTGGAGATGGCACACATAAACCGAAAGAATGTCATTGGGGGGACTGGCTCCTAGTCAGGTTTAACCCAAGCAATGCTAACAGGAATGATGGCCGGAGAGGATGGAGAAATAGAGGAGGTACCCATGGCCGAGGGCGCAGGAGGAGACATGGTGAAGAAGGAAATCCATACGCTGATGACATGGATATTTTTGAAGAAGAGGAAGGCGATCAGGGTGATGGCCATGCAAATAGGAAAAGGGGTGTGGATGAACAACACTCTAACTTTGGTGGGGTTGCTAATAAAGTGCTAATGTTGGAGAGTGCAGTTAGGCCGCATGATCAGAAGAGCCATGAATAAGAACAAGAGAAGAAGCGACTTAGGAAAAGTGGAAGTGCAGATGCCCAGGACTTAAACTCAAAGAGATCAGCGCCCTCTGATGAAGAGGGTGCCTAGACGCAATGAAACTCTTGAGCTGGAACTGCCGAGGGTTGAGTAGCCCCCCGACAATTCATGCACTTCTGGATGTCCAGAGGTGCTACAACCCATATGTGTTTTTTCTGCCTGAAATGCATTTGGATAGAGCGAAGGCAGAGAAATTAAAGAGGAAGTTGAGTTGTGAGATGATCTCCATCCATGAGAGTGATGGACGTGGTGGGGGGTTGATCCTGATGTGGAAATATGGGATTTCGATCCGTGAAGTGGAGGTAACGGAGTACTACATTGATGTCATCATAAGGGATGGTGTTAACTAGAGATTTACAGGGATCTATGGAGAACCTAGATGGGACCAGAAGGACAGAACTTGGACAGCAATGCGATCACTAATGGGGTCAGCTAGGGGTCCGTGGATGGCCCTGGGGGATTTCATTGAAATCTTGTATAGTCATGAGAAAGAAGGTGGGAGGCCTAGATCACAGAGGCAAATGCAAGCGTTTCATGAGGCGTTAGGGGACTGTGGACTGTCTGATATGGGCTACATGGGCGATGAATTTACATGGTGGGGAAAGTCCGGGGGCGACTTGATAGAGGAGTGGCAAACGCCCAGTGTAACACCTTGTTTCCCAACACGCGTCTGGTGAATAGGGAGATGACTATGTCGGATCATCGCCCACTGATTGTGGATATAGAGTATCTTTCGGAATCGACACGTGAGGAGGCGAAGCGACCAAAGAGATTTGAGGCTAGATGGCTACATGAAGAAATTATGGAAGCTATGGTCCAAGCAGCATGGGCTAGGGCAGCGGCCTTTGGCGAGGGACCTTAACTGATGAAAAAGGCAGAGATGGTCCATGAGGAGTTGCATGTATGAGACAAGAGTGTACTCAAAGCTCAGGTTAATAGAATGCAAAAACTGAAAAGAGAGTTGGAAAAACTATGTCGTGGAGTGATGACAGATGAATCAATCGCAATGCAAAAGAAAATCCAACTGCGTATTGAATTACTGCTAGAGCAGGAGGAATTGGTGTGGGTGCAGAGAGCAAGAGCGAATTGGCTAAAGCACGGAGATCGGAATACTAATTACTTCCAAAACTTTGCCTCGGGATGAAGGAAAAGAAATGCGATCAAAACTTTGGTTGATGACCAGGGTGTTCGCCATGAAGATAGAGGGAAAATGTGCTCAATGGTATTAGAATATTTCATGAGTTTGTTCCAGAAGGAAGTTCCTTACTTTGATCATGCCGTTCTGAATGATGTACGAAGGAGAGTAACAACGGACATGAATCAAATGCCCACGACGCCATTCACACTAGAGGAGGTTAAAAAGGCATTGTTTGATATGGCGATTTGAAGGCGCCGGGTGTGGAATACTTACCTTCTGGGTATCCATAGATATGCCTAAATCGGCAACCGATCGGGTACCTCACCAATAAGGGAACCGACCGAGTCGGCTTAGAGCACTAGGCAATTAGAGATAGACTTTCTATGTAAATCCTTGTAGACTATGAGTAGGACTCTTCATGTACCCCCTGCCAACCGGATATATAAGGTGACAGGGAACCCCCATTGGGGACACAAAATTACAAGCATTACAAACCACAGAACACAAGATGTAGGGTTTTTACTCTCATTGAGAGGGCCCGAACCTGTATTACTCGGCGTCTTTTGCAACCATCGTAGTTCTTAGTCTCAGCATAGCCCTATAAATATATTGCCGAGATCAAGTCTCAACAATTGGCACGCCGGGTAGGGGACAAGGCTCGCTAGGATTCTCTGTCGACTACGATGGCCGAAATTCCCAACATCCAGTACTCGCCGGGCTTCAAGATCTACTTCGGATCGCTCGACTTTGTCGTCGACACCAACGGAGAGCTAGGTCTAGAGAACTACCAATCCGACTCAGCTGCAACCAGTTCTATGGCGTGATCACCGAGCTCATCAGATCTGATCCCAGCATTGGCTCCAGTCGTATTCGGCGATACAGACCTACCACTCGGGTACGAATCAATGTCGGTCCGTTCCTTTGATGAGGATTCGGTCAGAGCTGCCTGCTTATACTCTTTGACCATGAACGTGGTCGAGATAGATGAGAATCCATCAGGAGACAATGATTAATAGGGTGACCGTGAAAGAGACGGTCACGAAGAAGATGGCCGCGCAGAAGAAGGCCACCGGGAAAAAAACCCCCAAGACAACAACTCGTCGGGAGGACATCACCGCCGAGCGAGAGGATCGCGTGGATCTCACCTCGCATGACGACTGGACCTTGGACAATCGGAGATCGAAGTAGACGGCGTCAAGGTCTACGACACCCCGCTGAACAACATCACCGGGGCCAAAACTTTGCTGAACAGCTTGATGGTTGACGCAGCATATCAGACCCCTGCGATGCATAAGGCGGTTGCCATGCTCAAGGCAACTGCAGTTCAAGAGGTGGTCAGGGATGAACCACAGTCGATGGCAAGTTCCAGTCATGCGACATCACGCGGTCGACGAAGGCATAGCGATCTGAGAAATTCTCTCAGCATCCGTGACGGTCGGGATACCATCAACTCCTATTACGAAGAGCGGGCTCGGGACGACCGATGCCATGAGGAGGAGCACGCGATTGGAGGACTGACAACCGACAGGAAGACCGACGCGATCCATCTCCAAGAAACAACCATGATGATCGACGTCGACACAGCAATTAGGACCGGCGCGAGAATCATGATGAAGATAATCGGCATCGTCGCCATGATGATGACGTTGGCCCTCGCCATAGTCGTCGCCCATCTTCATCTCCCGACCGACATAGAAGGTCAACTATCCCAAGCAATGAAGAATTCGACGGCATCAAGGCCTACGTACCTGAGCTTGTCATAGCTCGGTGGCCAAAAGGATTCAAGCCGGTTCCCATTAAGAAATATGATGGTCAGACCAACCCCTGCGAGTGGCTTTAGCTATACAGTACGACAATTCGGTCAGCCCGGGGCGATACCTTTGTGATGGCCAATTACCTACCGGTCTGCCTTGATCCGGCCATTCGGGTTTGGCTGACATCTCTCCTAGAGAGATTGGTCACGTCTTGGGGGGACCTTAATAGGAAGCTCATAGAGAGTTTCCAAGCTACTTGCAATCGTCTGGGCAACCACTTCGACCTCACTCGGATTAAGCAGAAGCCAGACGAGTCCCTACACGACTACATCAAGCGGTTTTGTGCCAAGAAGACCGAGATCCCTAATGTCCCAGATCAGTAGATCATTATAGCTTTCCAAGGAGGCATACAGAGCGATGATCTGGTCCGGGAGATCGGTCAGAGGAATCATGATCTCAAGTTGACCGCTTGGGAGTGCTTTGAGATCACGGATAAGTTCACATCAGGTGAGTCGGCACTGTATGACATCTGAGGCAAAGGCAAGGAGAAGTGCTCGGACAAGCCGGAGTCCTCCAAGAAGGACAAGAAAAGGAAGCATGACAACATGGTCGCCGCGGTAGGCCGATCCTAGAAGAACCCTCGTATGAACCAGTGGACCATGGATGACTTGCTAAGTGGTCCATGCCTATGGCACTCAAAGGGAAACCACGAGGCAAAGGACTGTTACCGACTGAAAGGCTTCGCGATTGCCACGCTCAAGGTGGCCAAGGATCCACCAAGGCACAATGGCAAGGACAAGACCAAAGACGGTGACGACAAGGACGAAGAAGGAGAGTTCTAGGAGCCCTGAAAGGAAGTCAACTTCATCTTCAGAGGCACAGATGCCTACATGTCCAAACGCAAGCAAAAGCTAGAACTATGAGAGATTAACTCCGTACAGCCTGCTACACCCAAGTACAAGAGGTGGTCTGAGGTATCAATTATATTTGATCGATCGGATCACCCCAGGCACCTGCCCAAACCAGGTCGATAACCGTTGGTACTCGCGACGACGATGAAGGAGGTCAAGTTCAACGAAGTACTCATCGATGGAGGAAGCAGTCTGGACATGATCTTCGCCAAGACCCTCATGGAGTTAGGCTTATCGGTCAATGACCTCCAGCCAAGTTCCTCAACCTTCCACGGGATCGTGCCTGGCAAGACCTCGGTTTCTATTGGACGGATCATTCTGCCTGTTACCTTTGGAACCCGTGAGACCTTCAGGACCGAGCGTGTTATCTTCTCGATGGCCGATTTTGAGTCAGCATACCATGCTATCCTCGGTAGACCAGCAATGGCAAAGTTCATGGCGGTCCTGCACTACCCATACCTCACTCTCAAGATGCCAGGCCCTAAAGGAATAATCTCCCTCCACTCTGATCTTCAAAATTCTTTCGATTGCGATGTGCAGAGTTGTGAGATAGCCGACCAACAGTTGATGCTATCCGACCGGTAGGAGATCCAGAAGGCAGTCGGCAATGAGGTGAAGACCGACGTAGAGATCCCCATGAAGAAGTCTACCAAGGACAAGATACAGACGGATGACGTCCCTACTAAGGAGATCACGCTCGACCCAGAGGACCCTGCTATGATCACTTATGCAGGGGCCAACCTCGACGAGAAATAGGAACTCGTGCTCACTCTTTTCCTCCAGGAAAATAGGTACATCTTTGCATGGAAGCCTTCTGACATGCCGGGAGTTCCTCGGGAAAAGATTGAGCACGAATTAAGGGTGCCTCATGGGGCCACCCCGGTCAGGCAAAGGCTTAGAAGGTTTGCAGAAGACCGCAAGAATGCCATGAAGAAGGAGATAGCTAGGTTATTAGATGCTAAGTTTATAAAGGAAGTGTACCATCCAGATTGGCTAGCAAATCCAGTCCTTGTACCCAAGAAGAATAAAGAGTGGCGGATGTGCGTGGATTATACTGACTTGAACAAGGTCTCTCCTAAAGACCCATTCGCTCTGCCATGTATCGATCAGATCGTAGACTCAACAGCCGAGTGTGAGCTTCTAAGCTTTCTGGATGCCTATTCAGGCTATCACCAGATCCCACTGAAAGTCGAAGATCAAATCAAGACTTCCTTTATAACTCCCTTTGGCGCCTATTGCTACATTACCGTGCCGTTTGGTCTAAAAAATGCTGGCGCGACTTACCAACGTGGTATTCAACGCTAGCTCGAAGCTCAGATCGGTCGGAATGCAAAAACATATGTAGATGACATCATGGCAAATATTCAGAGCGTCGAAGAATTTCTCTCTGACCTGGCAGAGACATTCGATAATTTGAGACGTTACTCGATGAAGCTGAATCCTAAAAAGTGTGTTTTTGGGGTTCCTTCGGGAAAGCTACTCGGTTACATCATTTCAAAACGAGGTATAGAGGCCAACCCGGATAAAATCAAGGCGGTCCTTAATATGGAGCCACCTAATTCTCAGAGGGATGTTCAGAAGCTGACTGGATGTATGGCATCTCTGAGTCGCTTTAATTCCCTACTGTGGGTCAGGGGTCTGCCGCTCTTTAAACTGCTCAAGAAGCAGGATGACTTCATCTAGACAGCAGAGGTGCAATTGGCGTTGGATGAGTTGAAGGTCCACCTCAGCAATATTCCAGTCATGGTGCCTCGGGAGCCGTAAGAAAAGCTTCAACTCTACGTATCGGCCACAACTCAAGTTGTGAGTACCGTTTTAACGGTTGACCGAGAGGAAGAGGGTCATGTACAAAAAGTACAACACCCGGTATACTTCGTTAGTGAAGTTCTTAGTGCCTCCAAAACACGATATCACCAGAACTTGAAGCTGCTATACGCGCTCCTGATCACCTCAATGAAGTTGAAGCACTACTTTCAAGCTCATCCTATCGAAGTTCAAACATCCTTTGCACTCGGCGAAGTCCTTCACAACCGAGAAGCCAAAGGAAAGATTGCTAAGTGGGCAGTTGAACTTGGTCAGTATACCATCATGTTTGCACCTCATTCGGCAATCTAAGGACATGCATTGATTGACTTCGTTTTCGAGTGGACAGAGATTCAAATGCCACCTGCACCGCAAGATATCGAATACTGGAAAATGTACTTTGATGGATCCCTCAAGTTACCTGGAGTTGATGCAGGAATTGTGTTCATCTCACCCACAGGAGAGAAATTGCGATACGTCCTCCAGATCATGTTTCATGCATCTAATAACGCTGCGAAATATGAAGCTCTTCTGCATGGTCTGTGCATTGCTATTTCACTCGGCATTCGGCATCTTGACATCTTTGATGACTCGGCTCTAGTCATTAACCAAGTTACTAAGGATTAGAACTGTGTTGATGACAACATGGGTGCTTATTGCCAAGAAGTAAGGAAGCTCGAAGACAAATTTGATGGACTGAAGTTCACACCTGTTCTTCTAGATAAAAATCAAGCGGCTGATGAATTAGACAAGATGGGATCATTTCGATCGATTGTCCCTCTCGATGTTTTCTTACACACCCTGGATTCTCCCACTATTTCTCCTCGGTCTGATGTCTTAATAACCGATGTTGCTCAGCCCGTAAGCGATGTCAATATAGATACCGACTGGCATGACCTGATTGTCCAATTTTTTACCAAGGGTACGCTGCCTACGGATCCTAAGGAGCAGCAGAGGTTGAAGGCTAGATGTCGAGGGTACTTGATGGTGGATGGTCTACTTTATAGAAGAGGAGGATCGAACATCTTGATGTGGTGCATCTCGATAACAGAAGGCAAAGTGTTGATGGAAGAAATCGATTCAGGAGTATGTGGCAATCACGCAGCTTCCAAAACTTTGGTCGTCAAGCTGCCTGACAAGGGTTTTATTAGCCCACAATGGTCGAAGATGCACACCAGGTCATTCAAAAGTTTGAAGACTGTCAATTCTTTGCTTAACAGACACATGTGCTTTCGCAGCAACTTCAGATGATACCTATGACTTGGCCTTTTACAATCTGGGGACTTGATATTGTTGGTCCTTTTAAGAAAGCACCAGGCAGGTTCACTCATTTGTTTGTTGCTATTGACAAATTCACCAAGTGGATTGAAGTGAAGCCGGTAGGTAATATAACTTCGAAGAAAGCAGTCGAGTTTGTCAGAGAGGTCTTCATTCGGTTTGCGGTCCCTCATGATGTCATCATCGACAATGGTACTTAGTTTACATCTGAGGAGTTCCGTGACTTTGCCGATGAGATGGGAATAAAAATCCACTTTGCATTAGTGGCTCATCCTTAAAGCAATGGGCAGGTTGAACGAGGCAATGGTATGATTCTTCAGGGGTTGAAGCCCCGAATATTTGATAGGCTCAAACCTTATGCCGGTCGGTGGGTACGAGAGCTGCCTTCAGTTCTCTGGGGGCTGCGTACTAACGTCAGTCGGGCTACTGGCCAGTCATCTTTCTCGTTGGTCTATGGCTCTGAGGCTATGCTGCCGACCAAGGTAAACCTCGTATTAGTGTGAGTCAAGGGATACAACGAGAAGCTTTCTGAAGAAAATCGAGAGATTGATTTGATTGCGGCAGAGGAGTTGCTTGATCGCGCTCTGTTTCGGTCGGCGGTATATCAGCAGGGCCTGCGACATTATTATGATAAGAACATATGCAGACACCAGTTTCATGTTGGGGATTTAGTGTTGCGCTGAGTGCAATCAACCAAGAATTGGCACAAACTTTCCCCTAAATGGGAAGGACCTTATGTGGTCAAAGAAGTCACTCGGCCAGGGGCTTATCAACAGATGTATGAAGATGGCGACGATATACCAAACTCATGGAACATCAATCAGCTACGTTGCTTTTATACTTAGTCTATCTTTTGTATTCTCATATATTATTGAATGAAACTTTAGTCTTTTTGATGATAGATTTATTGATGATTTTTATTCTTGTTTGTCTCGATTCCTTAATTTATAATATTAATGTCACGGACCCGCCTTACCACGGAGGCGGCTCCGTTCTAGGATCTCCCTCGGGTGGCGACATGCGTTGTGGCGCCCAATAGTACAATACATGATAGAGAAATATACTTGTAATAAGAGCATAGGTGGGAAATAGAGTTTTACATAAATCTGAAGGTATATTACAAACCAGAGTTTTGACAGAAGTAAATTTGCGGAAGCGAATTGTTCAACACTGGTTCACCAGTTTGACGAAATGGCTAAGATACAATCGCCCTCTCACGGCGACACACAAGGAACATTCCGACCATAATAGGTGCCTTGCCCAAGCACCGTACCGGCAAGCAAGGACCTAATCCTCATCTTCATTTGTGCACAGCTCCCACTCGATGTTCCAACAGTCGGGACGTTGGCCTTCCCAATGGAACCTCCCACCACAGTGGCATTCTCCATCCTGGTCATCTGAAAACCACATAGAGCTACGCCCTGAGTAACTAATTTACTCAGTAAGACTGACCCGACAAAATGGCCAACTACAGCTGACACCTAGACATGCAAGGCTAGGGGATAGAGTTTTAAATTGCCAGAAAATCCGCCTAAGAGTGGATCCCTATTTTTCAAGTTTTAGCATCAAGTTGAGTTGTCATGCAGAGAAATAAATTTAGTTTGCACTAGAGCTGTAACAATCATAGTTGCAATACAATCTTAATAATTTCAAACAACAGTATTAAACCCACTCATCATCTTAATGGCTTCTGACACTGTTCCGGAGCAGCAATCAAGTGGTACTCGTTACTGTGAGGGGCAGCGACTCGAATCAATTTACATCCTGCAGGAGAAACCTGCTTGCACAACCCATACGCGCTTCCAGGAAGCCGCATGGAGCAACCTTTCGCTCACGGTACCGCAGGGTCTTCCGGGTCCAGACTCCCCCGAGAAGGGTCCCCCATCGCGATGCACCCCGTGCCGCCATCCGTGGGTGGATTGCTTCCTCCTCTCAGCCCCAGTTCCACCAAAGAAGGGAGAAGGCTATCTTCAGACCAAGCGGTAGTCGTAGCTACGTCAGTTTACTGGGCCCATATCTCCAGCATGCAAACAGTACGTTCAAACTTGATCCCATGGGCTGGACACGAGGCGTAGCCTTAGGTGACTCGGACGGGCTACCTGCTTGAAGACAAGTTGTCCTTCCCTTTCCACCTAGTTGCCCGTCCGGTCTTCATTGTGATTCCATCCACCCCTTTTCTTCATCCGATATCATTCCCCAGTGACAATATTTCCTATCTACGAGTGGTCTCCATACCACTCGATGAGTAGTCGTCCTAATTTAAGAAGAGCGACTATCGTCCTGAGGCTAATAATCGGGAAAAGGGACCTACTGCACGCTAGGGTTTCAATCAACTCCTATCACTTAATGTAGAGACAAGCCAACATCCCTAGCTAGTGATAGAATAAAAATTTAAAACGGGGTTATGCAGCGGGGCTTGCCTTGGTTCTGCTCTTGGTCAGCCACGGCACCTCCGGCTTCTTCTGGATCTTGCTCCGGTCCTACCTCCACGTGGTTCACGGCGTGATCTATATGATGCAAGAGGGAATGCTATGAGAGAAGATTCATGGCACTTCCTCAAAAAATACGCTAATGCACGCTGTTATTGGTGGAAACAAACGGTGTGCGGAGAGGCGTTCAAGAGCATCACTCAAAGAGTGGGGCACAGGGTGAGGGTGTTTCGTGTATTTCCTTCATGGACTCCAGTACTTGACCGCGACGACGTCGCATCCAAGTATGGTGTGTCTGCATGTGCCGGGGCAAAGCTGTGCAAGTGCTGCCCAGAGTTCGCAGGTGCTAGCCAATTAGCATTTAGTGTGAGCAAAACCCTCGCAAAGTACAAGTACCCGTGAACAGTCCTAAAGCGGATCCATTTTATCGACGGTTAAAATTGCACTCGGGGCACAATTTATTAAGTCGACAAGGGTCTGCTCTTCAAAAGGGCAGGGATGATTAATTAAAATTAGGTTACACCAGGAGTGATTTAATTGTTAAGTTTCACTATCAAGCACTAAGCCAAAGATTAATTATTAATTATTATAAGGAAAAGGCATTAAATTAATTTCAGCTAATAAACAGAGAATTTCTTTATGAAATTTTTCCAGGGAGACTAAAACTGAAAACCATACTTGGAGACCGATTTTTAATATTTTATCAGCTCTCAGCAATTAATTAAAATTCTATTAGTGTTTTTCCTATTTATTTTAACCCTGGTATAAAAATTACTATGCATGTGGCATTAGCATTTTTCTACAACAGTACAAGTTCACACAAGTCTAACAAAATTTGTCTTGCTACCAAATTTCTATTATTCGATTTACTATGCAAATTACCAGTTTAACCTATTACTGGAAATGAATAAATCACGAAAAACCGATTTTTACTTCGTGGGCCGCAAACCCGGCAGCCCACGACGGCCTCGCCCACGGGAACGGCGCGCCTGGGCTAGAATTGGCCCAAGCGGG
Source organism: Eleusine indica (assembly GCA_030378355.1). Lineage (NCBI taxonomy): Eukaryota > Viridiplantae > Streptophyta > Magnoliopsida > Poales > Poaceae > Eleusine > Eleusine indica. The sequence continues at coordinate 42,166,660 of CM059501.1, read as the reverse complement.
CACGGCCCAGCGCTCGGCTGGCCCGTTGGCCAGCGCGCCCGAGTCCGCGCGCGCACGCACGCTCTCGCCAGTGCACGGCGGCGCTGGCAGGGGGCTCGCCGCAGCTCGCTGCGGCCCCTGGCTCGGGCTGGTCCAGAAAGGAAAAACGGCCTACTCAACACCGCGCACTCATCTAGGCTACCGGGAACCACCGGCGATGGCCGGACATAGCCCAGTGACGGCGGCGGAAATAGAGCAGGGTGCGGTGACGGCTAGCACGGCAAGGGAAGGGCGGTAAGACTAGGAATCTTGCCAGGAAGCTTCACTGGAGCACGGAGAAGGAGGTCACCGAGCTTCTCCTACGAGAGGGAGGCCGGGGGTGGGGTCTCACCGGCGAGGTGGGGGTTGCGGTGGTCGGCGGCGGCCTCGAGCGAAGAACTAGGAGAAAACATGGTCGGATTTGTCCAACCAGAGCTCAAACGCGTGCGCGAACAAGAGGGACAGCTCCTCGAGCGAGGAATCGAAGGATGGCTCACCTCGGGGTGAATGCGGCGCGGGGAAACAGCTCGGGATCAACTGTCGGCGCCGGGGAAGAACCGGGCCGATCTGCCAATGCCGACCGCGCGGTGCAGGGGAAGCGGGTGCAGGTTCGTCGGGTCGCCTCAGCGCTGCTTCCAGAAACTTGGCTCGGGCTCCGGCGGGCGGTGGCGGTCAGGCGACGCGGAGCAGTGGCGACGGCGGAGGTAGAGGCGATGGCGGAGAGGGAGCGAGAGCGAAGGAGTGAATGCGGGGGTGAGTGCGCTCGGACAGGCGACAGAGGGATGTCCGAACGTGCGCGTGGGGCCGTCGATCCGTGGCAACGGCCGTTGGCCATACGCCGGCGACCACGCGGCGCGCGACGGGCGGGGCAGCGCGGCTGCGGTCGGTGTGTTTCTTCAGGGTCGCTGACAGGCGGGTCCCACGGGCAGTTTTTCTTTTTCAAACCTTTTTCCAATCCTATCAGCCGACTGCCTTTGCAAAATTTGTTAGAATTAATCCAGATCTGCTAAAATCAGACCAAAAATAGAATGGGCTCCCCATAATGTGCTGGTTTTTACAAAAATGCTAACTACCAACAGTTCCCACTGCAAAAATCTCAGGAATTTTATGAACAGAGCTCGTTTTTAACCATTCTAACATTTATTTAAGGCCTTTATTTATGGATTAAAATTCTGAGAAAATTCCCAAAATTCAAATTGACCAAGACCATCAACATATAATTTTTGCAAAGGTGAGTCTTACTGGAAATCTGGGACTTGCAGTACAAGGGTCATTCAATTGGGTTTGAAATCAATTGAATTGCAATTTGAATTTAAATCCAAAAGCTTGTGTTCTGGTTTTATACCACCTAAGTGACACCCTTTTGGACCCTACTGACACTAGGAGTGTCACAATTAAACAGTCAAGCCAGGGCGCTAGTAGTAATGTCCCACTACTCCTTACACTTGACAAATTTTGGTTTTAGATTTTATCCGACCGATTTCTCATACTTTGATACAGTCCTAGGATTTTTGGCCTAACACCTAACAGCGTGGTTATACAATTCATACTGCACAACAGACTGCCACTATACTAAATCCAGAGCCAAAGAGTGAGAGGTCATGTGTCGATTGGTCGACTCTGCTTGTTACGTGACTATGAATTACAACCTAGTATGCTAAGACAGACCGATGCAACTTCTATTTTTATCTCTAAAAGATTTATGGTAAAAAGATTTAAGTGCTAAAGCGCAAGTAATGCAGCTAAGTACTGATCATTTTGCTTTAAGTAACAGGAGATTGCCTTATGACTACTTTGTCGATCTTTTAACTTGTTTACGAACTAAGCAAGTATAAAAATTATTATTTACGTGGAGATAATATTATCCTCCTACATAAATACTACTAATGTAATCTGACATTATAGATATTAGAACTCCTTCGAAGGAGAGGAAGCATCATCCTGCAATTCTACCTCTAGAGTGGCTGGAGGAGTTGGCGCGATAGGATCAACCTCTACATTGTCAACCAAGGCATGGGAGGTCTCTAGCATAGAGTCCATAAGCAATTGGCATTGGTCTACTGTCAATTCTGGGTTGAAACCCTCCTTGATCTTATCCAATGGCAATGCAGGAGACCAAGACTGGCAAATAGCTAGCACTTGGCTCCCGGCCACGGTCGCCACCGTCCGGGTATGGTTAGCAATCGCCTCCAAAGCATGCTCCAGCAGATACTCCAAGGAGTGACCGGTCTTCTCCACTTGGTTAGCATGGATATAATCCAATTCTTTCCGAGCGCCGTAAGATAATGCTGCAAAAGATTTTCATACCATCAGAATCTAAAGTCAACAAGAAAAATAACGAAGATACAATGGAGAGCTTACTGGCAAGATTACATTTGAAAGATTTGGAGATGCTCTTAGCTTCCTCTATCTTCTCTTCGGCTTCCTCCAGCTTCTTCTTCAGCCGAGTGATTTTGGAGTTTTGCTCTCCGACCGACTTGGAAAGGTCATTCTTCTCAGCAGTCAGAGCATCCAAGAATCTCTGCTGGTTTGAAGTCAACTTCTCCAGGTCGGTGACTTTTTGATCACGAGCTAAAGACACATATAAAATCTTTAGCGTTCAAGTGAGCAAGAAGCAAATGAAAGTTGGTATGCGATCTTATCGATGACATCAGCACGACTTTGCTCTATAGCTTTGGTCGCTTCCTTGTGGTCGATCTGCAGTCTTTCAATCTGTTTTTTGGCCTGGGAGAGCTGCTCGCCGGTAACTAGCAAAGATACCAGCAACAAGTCAACAACTTGAAGAAAGGATCTAACATAGAAGAAGAATCTAGAACATACCAAAAGTCTCGGCTTCAAGATACTCAATCTTGGCCTGCTTTTTCTCCATAAGAGAATATATTTTCTGAATGTGAAGAAGGGCATGGTTAGTCGAAAGAATGATTCAAGATACTCAATCTAGAACATACCAAAAGTCTCCTTCCTCTTCAGGGAAGACTTGCCGATCTCATCGGTCTTCTTCACCACTCCTGCATCACTCTACCTTTTTCTTGGGGGCTCCGACTGGCTTGATGGTCGATCGGAGTGTGCAGGGGTTGGCAGACTGGCATTTTGGGTGAATTCCTCTTCGTCATCATCATCATTGTCTCCCACATATTTCTGACAACGATGGGCGGTCTGCTTCACTCGTCAGCTTGGGGATGGCAAGTTGACGGGAGATAAGGAAGAGATGCTTGCAGTGGCCCCAGAGGTCGGCCGCGCGCTCACTGACGAGCTTGAACCACCAGTACCGATCTGCGGCGGCTTCTCTAGTCCGGTCCCTCGGAATCATTCGGAGGGAGCGAAGGGTTGACACAAAAGTGTCCAAAACCTGCAGAGGTATGAAGATATCAAATGTTGTGATCGACGTGTCAACAAGAATATCAGAAACACTTAAAATGACCGAAACTTACTCGGGCCCACAAAGTGCCCACATTGTATGCCTTTACGATTAAGAAGTGATCCTGAATAATGTATCCTTCGAACATCTTCGATAGCCACGACCAACGCAGAGAGGAGTTCAGCGGATCAGGCACTTCCCTCGTTTCGTCATCAGAGGCATATTTCCAGGCGGGGTGGCTCTGCTGCTTCAAGGGTTGCACTCGGCAAACTATGAAGCTTATCGCTATAGTAATGCCGTCAACCCCATCGTTCTTCAGCCCCGTAATATTTTCTAGCAGAGTGACCACCTGGGGGTCGGTCGGGTCCGGTCTCTCTGACCACCGCGCTTGAGGAGTGGCTTTCGCACCAGAGAAATCAGCAAGAGCAGGGGGAGGATTGTCACAGTAGAACCACTCATCCCTCTAGTTCTTATTCCTGGTGTTCAGTGGCACATTGATATATGCCTCTTTCTTGCGCAACTGGAAGCCAACTCCACCAATGGTGACTTAGTTTTCCTTAGTTGGCAGTGGTCGAAGGACGAAGAGATGGCAGAATAGAGTGAAGTAGGGCAGAATGCCCTAAAAAGCTTTGCACAGATGCACGAAGATGGCAATATGAAGAATGGAGTAAGGATTGAGGTTGATGAGCTCAATCCCATAGAAGAAGAGAAGCCCACGCAGAAAACTGCAGCAGGGAACTCCAAAACCATGTTAAAAAAAAGAGCGAAAAACTACGATCTGTTTATAGATTAGGAGGGGGCGAGTTTCCTTTGATACCTTCCAATCTATGTGCGCCTGTTCCGGGATGATGCCATCCATCACCATTGAGTTTAGATTAGCGGTGGTGAGGCTGCTCTTGGAGAACTCTCGCGGCTGTTCCCTGATCTCCAACTCTGAGGAAGATGATTCGGCGGTGGCGGCCTTCTTGGACAACTTGCGAGGCATTGTTGATGAAGAGGTGGCACGCTGGATCTGGAGGCAGGGAGCTAACCCTAGCAGGAGCTCAGAGCTTGCTGATGGTGAAGATCTGTGGTGGCGGGGGAAAAATGGCTAACCCTAGATTTGAAGCAGAGGAGTTGCAAGAGCAGGGAGACGCAAGAAAGATGAAGCACTGCGAGTGAAATGGCGGCGTGGACTTGGAGTCAACAACCCTCTGCCCTTTTATACCTTTGCCTTTTTGACCTAGTCTTTGTGGTCCCCATGGGCTCTGGTTGGCCGTACAGTGCCAAGCTTTTTCTGCCTATAAAAAAATGATGAGACATTATTCTTTGAAAAGAATTAATGCAATAAACCTTGAGAACTTGATCTCGGGGGCTTCGTTGATGAGAAGCAGTGGAATATCTATTTAAAAATACTTCTCATATCTATGTGATTTTATGATCATATAGCAAGAGGACTTGATGGTCGTATGGGTTCAAGTTCACAGGTACCTTATTGATTGAAGTCAGTAAGTAATTACCAACATTGAGCTTGTTTTAATCCGAGTAGTAACTTCTTAAAGAAAGGCTATATCATGACTGATGTCATTTAGCTTACTGTTATATGGTTGATGTCATATAAGTTTGCATATAGACTACAACATGATTGATGTCATGGAATTTTGAGTCTATAAATTATTCGGATAAGAGTGTAAATCACTTAGCATAACTTTAAATCGGTCAGCATGATTGATGTCGTGTAGACTGATCCTTTGGTTCGATGATCACAGGATTACCTACTCGAGATTGATGGTTTGAGTTGAATTTATAAGACAAAATGTTAAGAGCTAATATTATTAGACTCTTACATTATTTGTTAGTCTCCAAATTATACAAGAGTCAGGGGCTACACCTGATCAGGTGCACCTAGTCGGCGCACCAGATCCATCAGGAACATCAATCGTGAGATCTTTCTAATTTATAACCTATTCGCATCAACATTGAAGATTAATCGGCAAGTCACAACTCAAAATCAGAAAGTACTCGGAGGCTGCTATGGAATACTTACCTTCTGGGTATCCATAGATATGCCTAAGTCGGCATCCGACCGGGTATCTCACCAATAAAGGAACCGACCGAGTCGGCTTGGAGCACAAGGCAATTAGAGATAGACTTTCTATGTAAATCCTTGTAGACTATAACTAGGACTCTTCATGTACCCCCTGCCAACCGGATATATAAGGTGGCAGGAAACCCCCATTAGGGACACGAAATTACAAGCAATGCAAACCACAGAACACAGGATGTAGGGTTTTTACTCTCATCGAGAGGGCCCGAACCTATATAACTCGGCATCTTTTGCAACCATCGTAGTTCTTAGTCATAGCGTAGCCCTATAAATATATTACCGAGATCAAGTCTCGACATCGGGACCAGATGGCCTACATGCAATTTTTTACAAGACGGTGAACACCTACAAGATACCAGAAGCATGGAAAAACACAATGATTGTTTTAATCCTAAAAGTTGAGCAACTAGAAAAGGTATCCCAATTTAGACCAATCAATTTATGCAATGTAGTTTATAAAGTCATATAAAAAATGCTTGCTGATAGGTTGAAGTAATTTTGCTAGATATCATTAGTGATCAACAAAGTGCTTTTGTCCTAGGGACGCTTATTACAGATAACATTTTGTTGGCCTATGAATGTGTGCATGGAATTAAAAGAAAGAAAGGCAAACAAGGTTTATGCGCAATAAAGCTCGATATGCATAAAGCCTATGATAGGGTTAAATGGTGCTTTTTGGAGAAGATTATGTACAAGCTGGGTTTTGACCGTAGATGGGTAAAGTTGATAATGGCATGTGTTTCCTCGGTCAGCTACAATGTTAGATTCAATGATATGGAGACTGATACTTTTACTCCCACGAGAGGGCTATGACAGGGGGATCCATTGTCTCCCTATTTGTTCCTAATGGTGACTGAAGGCTTGTCAAGTATGCTAAGTGCGACTTGTGATAGAGGAGATCTAGAAGCAGTCAGGGTATGCAGAGAGGCACCGGCAATCTCCCATTTTATTTTTGCGGATGATTCCCTTATTTTGATCAAAGCAGACCGAAAAAATGCTGAATGCTTGAAGGGGATTTTGGATAGATATTGCGCCAGCTTAGGGCAGAAATTAAGTGAGACAAAATCTTGCATTTTCTTCTAACAAAATACAAATGTGGACATAAAAGCAGTGGTATGTGGTACACTGAATATCCTAACGGAGTCCTTAACTAATAAATATCATATCTAGGGCTACCGACCCTCATTGGAACAGAGAGGAGTGATTGCTTTAGGCAGTTGATAGATAGGGTACGCCAGAGAATCTCAGGATGGAAGGATAAGTAACTATGTTTTGGTGGCAAAGAAGTGTTGATCAAGTCCGTTGCTCAAGCTATGCCGGTGTTTGCGATGATGGTTTTTAAAATCCAAAAATAACATATGCAAAGGGATTACAAATGCTATTTTGCAATTCTGGTGGGGTGATGACAATGAACATAGGAGAATGCACTGGTAGGCTTGGTAGAAAATGTGTGTGCCAAAACACAAAGGAGGGATGGGATTCAGAGACCTGTAGAGTTTCAATCTAGCTATGCTAGCAAAACAGGTTTGGAGATTGCTCTCTGAGCGTGACTCTTTATGTGCTAAAGTTCTCAGAGCAAAATATTATCCAGATGGTCAACTTCTCAGAGGAAAGCCTAAGAAGGGGAGTTCATTTACATGGCAGAGTATACTGAGGGGGTTAGAATGCTTCAAACAAGGATATATATGGCGAGTTGGAGATGGAAAACAAATTGGGTTCTAGGTAGCAGCGATCGTAAGATTAATACACCAAGAGGCAGAAATACACTGACTAGAGTCAAGGAGTTAATTGATCCAAACAGGGGTGTGTGGGATGAAAATCCGATACGAGCTATTTTCTTACCAATTGATGTCCAACGAATTCTGGATATTCCTATAATACCAGGAAGGGAAGATATGGTGGCATGGCATTTAAATTGCAATGGCATGTTCTCTGTCAAGACAGCTTATCAAAGTGAGTGGTCAAGGAGATTTGAGGCTAGATATCAACCAACTATTGATGGCCGGACAGGTCGTAGTGGAATTTGGAAAAAAAAAACTATGGCATCTATTGATTCTGGGGAAGATCAAGATCCATGGTTGGCGGACGTTGCAGAGCTCGATTCCATGCCGAGTAGTTCTTGCTAGGTGACACATTGGTGATACAGTTAATTGCCCTATGTGTCCGGATGGACAGGAGGACACAAGACACATGATGTTTACTTGCTCGCGAGCTAGGGCGATATGGAGTGCCCTTGGTATTTGGGGCCAGATTACTGACCTGATGCAGCAGGGACGTCCTGTCCAGAGCATGATTGAAGTAGCCATCTTTAAAGGAGGAACAATAGCGCATATGAAGGAGGTAGGCCAGGCTGAGTTGATCCTAGTCGGAGGGTGGTACATTTGGTGGGAGAGAAGACAAGCTGTAAAGGGAGAAACAATAACAGCTCCCTACAAGTCAGACATGGCGATTGCGGCAATGGCGAGTAACTACAAGATGACACTGAAGAAGAAGAACAGAATACGTCAGGGATGGCAGTGCCCTCCTGAAGGAAAACTGATGATCAATGTTGACGCAGCTTTTGACCCGGTTTCGGGAACAGGCGGTTCTGGTACTAGAATTAGAGACAAGGCGGGGCAATGTGTGGCAGCTTCTTGTGCTTTGCTCCCTCTTGTTCTTGATGCACATATGGCGGAGGCCTATGTTCTGAAAGAAGGTCTGGCATTAGCTAATCGTTTGGGAGTGAGTAATCTCATAGTCCAAACTGATTGTAAGGAGGTAGAGAAGACTATGCTTAATGGCGGTTTCTCTGTGACTGCATCAGCTGCAATCTGTGATGAAATTAATGTGATATGGAGGGAATTTGCAGATAAAAAGATTGAGCACTGCGACAGGGAAGCTAATATAGTTGCTCATAAGCTAGTTCGGCATGCTTTTGTATCAAAGTCGTCTTGTAGTTGGTTAGATGAACCTCTAGGCTTCATTCTAGGCCACTACAAGAAATCAGTGACTTTTTGACATCCTATTATGTCATAATATATGAAATTTATGTCACAAATAAGCGTTTATGACATCCCGGTGAAAATCTAAACGTCAAAAAGTCACCGTCATAAATTTCAATTGTGACGTCTATGTACATAATGTCATAATTTTATGACATTAGATTTAGTGTCATAAAATTCTAGACCTTGCCACGTAGGATCAAAATCTGACATGGCAGAGGTCAAAAAAATGTCACAAAATGAAATTTGGCCTGCTAAAGCCCACATAGCATTCAATCTCTTTATAGGCTACTAATATAGTTTGGGCTGTTAATGACTGACCCATTATTTTCGATTTATTTTTGCCAATTTTATTTGGATTGTTGCTGGTCGGCCCAGTCCGTTATTTCCTTTTTAATTTTCTTCTTGCTAATTTATTTCTATAAATGCAACCCATTCAATATTTTGATCCATACCAAAACAGCCCACATAACTTTTCGGCATGCACATTTCAGCCCATATTTTTTTTCTTCCAATTTGGTCCATATACATATTCTAGGATATACAATTACACACATATTTGAATCAGATTCAACATTTAGCAATTATCTAAGTCAGTTACCAACTCTAATGCTAGTAGCTTGTATATCCAGTGCATTCACTCTAGCAATTACACTCATTGCAAGTACATGGTTCATGTCAGTGCATGCTGACAATCAGGGAGCTGGTTCTTTGATCATCAGCTGGCAGTCCTACAGTCTAATGGCCTCCTTCCACCAGTGAGCCCATGGTTTGATATTCTTCAGCACAAGCCTAGCAACAAAATAAAAAACACAAGCTATTAGTAAAACAAGTGAAAAATGCTATGTTGGGACAATAAACATACAGATCGATTTTGGAGAATAGTTGTCTCTTGTAACGGTTAATAAATGTGCAAAAGTAGACAAGTATTAGTACACAACCACAGAAGCAGTATTAGCACTAGTATATGTTCCATACTTATTTTACTACCATTGAGAAGTTCCTGGAGAATGGAAAAGACAAGTACCTAAACTATAGGTTAGAACTGGTTATATTATAACAGTGGAATCATTCAGCATAAGAATGACACAAGCTTTGTCATACTAAATCAATTTAGCTCACCATATTTAAGCACATGTTTGAGCTCACAATTAGCTCACCTCCCTAAAAATTCAGCATCTGCTTTATCAAACACTCTCAGTCCAAGTACTGAAAATGATCTGCATGGTGATATGTCCAAGTTAGCACCAACACTTAATGAACTAATTGTAGAGCTTCTCGGTGAAGAAATAAGTGAAGAAACATGTAAATTAGACTATTAGTACGAAGAATTAACTTGGTTGTTGATGGACATGACCTGGCAGCTTATCCCCAAACACACAAAAAATTCATAAATCAGCATGCCTGCAGGCTGCAACGATAGGGTCACTTTTAGTTTTAGTGTGTCCAATGAGTTCAGAAAGCAAACTCAAAATAAATTCAGAAAGCAACCCTGCAGCACTTCTAGAGCAAAATAGCGGCAGTTGAAGATGTCAAACCGCCGCTACTGTGCTCGTGCAGTAGCGGCGGTGACATCTTCAACCGCCGCTATAAAGTGGTCTGTAGCGACGGTTTGTTTCGCCGTCAGACCACCCGTCGCTATAAACGCTTATTTGTAGTTGCGTTTGCATAGCGGCGGGGTGGCCTGCCCGCCGCTCCAACCGCCGCTACACTGTTGTGTACTCGAGCCAGCCACATATAGCAGATCTGAACACACTAGATATTTCAGTTCTGGTTCATAAACATAAGCAACAGAGAATGAAGGACCGAGCAAGGCGACTGTAGCAATGAGATAGATAAACCTAGCAAATAATGTCACAAGGCACGACCTCACAGAAGCACTCAATGGGGAGTGAAACCCAAGCCAAAGTCAATGCACTCATTAGTTTAATTAGCAAGTACACACCACATAGGGAGACAACTAGATTAATTGAGAAATACTAACAGTTAAAGCATATGCAAGGGTCATATAAAATAAACATATATGCTGCTACTCGTTTCTTGTCAAACACACATGATTGAGTTGAGCTCACTAAACAAACCAGGAAACTAGTAAACTAAATTACTGCATGCACCAGCTACTGTTACTGTCGGCAACAAATAAGCAAACAAGCAGGCAGCTAGCAAAGGATAGAAAGCTCAAGCTCACAATGGCATGCAACAAAACGTACACTATCGCAGGAGCTAATGACGGAGCAAAGAGATTGATTGGCAGGGATCATGTCACTGTCGCATGGAACAAAAGCTACAGGCTTTTCTGTTTTTGTACAGGAAACGATACTAGCTAACCACTACGGGAGATCCCTTCATTGCCGAGTGCCTGGGACACTCGGCAAAGCCATGTTTGCACTTGGCAAAGGCTTTGCCGAGTGCCAGCACCCGGCAAAGGGCACGCGACATACGGCATAATAGCAAAGTCTCTTTTGTCGAGTGCCTTTTTTCGGGCACTCGGCAAACCTATTTTTGACATATTAAAAAAAACAGCGGTCAGCTACCGTGGACCCACCTCTCGACGCCCCTCGCCGGCCCGCTGTTATCGCCGCGCCACCTGGCCGCCTAAGGCCACCGCCACGCCGCCTGGGTCCTCTGCGCCACGCCGGGTGCGCCGCCTAGGAGCCGCTGCCGCCGCCCTGCTGCCCCTGCCGCCGGCCCACTCTCGCCCTGCCGCCAGCCCACTCCCGCCCGGATCTGTGCCACGCTGCCACCTACCGCCGCGAGCTGCCCCTCTGCAGCACCGCACCTGCCGGAGAGGGAGAGGGAGGGAGGGAGGAGCCGCTGCCACGCCCCTGCGTAGCACCGCACCTGTTGCGCCGCACTGCTGGAGAGGGAGAGGGAGGGAGGGAGGAGCCTCCATCGCGCCTGCCAAGCCGTCGTGGCCCCGCGCCCGTCATGCTGCCCTGCTGTAGCCGCCGAGCTGCCCTGCTACGCCGGCGCTCTGTCGCGCCCGCAGGGAGGGGAGGGTAGGGGAGGGGCCGAGCCGCCCTGCTGCGCTGCCGCCTTGTCGCGCGCGTGGAGAGGGGAGGGGAGGAGCCGGCTAGGAGGAGAGGGGAGGGAAGGCTGGCGGCGCGCGGCGCCTAGTCGGGCAGGGGAGGGAGGGACCGTTGGAGAGAGGGAGTGGAGGGAAAGGGATGGGAGGGGAATGGATAAGGGCCCGTGGCTTTTTTTGGATTGCCGCAGTGGGCAAACAAAATAAATTGTGTTTGCCGAATGCCCAGCTAGGAGCACTCGGCAAAGTAAACGTTTGCCGAGTGCCCAGCTAAGACACTCGGCAAACATTAAATCTTGTATTTGTAAAAATATTTTAAAATGATCAAATAAATTTGAAAAATAATGAATATTTGATGTGACAACATTTATATGATCTATGATCTATATAAAAATGTTTGAAGTGAAATTTAAATTCAACCATCAATTTAACACAAAGTCTTAATGATTCATTCAAAACTTTAATGTTATTCTTTAGAGATTCTTCGTGTGGTCATGATTTTCAGTCTTTCATGTTGAATTTCTTTTTATTTCATGGGTAAGGTCTCAAATTGGACTAAAGAACATAAACATTATTTTTTATACTCATTGAAATCTTATATTTGAGTCACGTGTAGTTCAAATTTGACTTTATTCAAAAAAATTGCTAGAAATATAATTAATTAAGTAAATATAGCAAATAAATACAAAAAAATATCTAATTTCAATATGGAGTAACACATGTTATATGTGTAGAGCATAAAAAGTTTTGAGAGTAGAAGAGAGAAAAAAATGATTTTTTATCGAGTGTCATAAAAAACACTCGGCAAACTTTTATCTTTACCGAGTGCCAAAATGAATACACTCGGCAAAGAAGGCTTTGCCGAGTGCCAAAGGAAACACTCGGCAAAAAATAGTCTTTGCCGAGTGTATTTATTAGGACATTCGACAAAGTATTTGTTTGCCGAGTGTCTTAATCTTTGTGTGGCACTCAACAAAGACCTTCTTTACCGAGTGCCCAATATATTACACTCGGCAAAGAGCTAGGCACTCGGCAAACAAGCGTTTTTCTGCAGTGAACACCAATTGTAGAGAGGACTTCTCTGTTGCGGCAATAACACAGACTTTGACTATCTATATGACATTTTTTATGACGTATAACATTTTATTGTCACAAAGTTGAAAGGCCTCAAATATAATGTCATAAACTCGATGATACAATGACATTCTGATCTATTGTCATACTAAATACGTCACAAAGTCACACATTTCGTGTAGTGGGTGCTTTGATAAATGATGTAACCATAATTTCAAGTCAATAAAGCTAGCCAACTGGCATTAAAAAAAGAACAACGTTGGTCAGAAAATAGCAACATCATAAAGCATAATCACTGTTCCTAAAATTAAAATTTCTCTTGTTGGTTCAAAATTTAATTTTAGAATGCATCAAAATTCATCAAACTCATCAATTTGCAGCGGAAACACTGTAAAATACATATAAACTGTTGCAAAAGACATTATTATTTACTCCCTGGAAAAATTATTCCATTGGTTCCAATTTTAAGAAAGGTAAATTATCAAACTTTCAATTAAATGCTATTCAAATTTGACAAAAAATAGTCAAATTCTAATAAAAAATGCTACTGTACACTTCTTTTCCTTTTGGCCCACGCTAAAAATTTTTTCAGCCCAGTGGCGCTCGCACTCGCGTGAAAAATCATTGCGGTCCGGCCCAGCGTTGCACGCTGAGGAAAACTTTCTACCCAGCCCACGCGCGCGTGCAGAAACATCAGCCCAGCCAAGCCGAGCCGCTCTCACCCCCGCCTCAATCCTGGCCGTCCAACGCGATGGACTGCCAGGCATGCTTTGCACCCGAACAAAAACAGAGTTGGCGCACCAGAACCCTAGCTTGGCCATTTCTCTCATTCTCTCTTCTCTGCTGTCTCCTCTCCATTCACAACCGGTAGCACGGGCGTCCAGCCAAAGAGAAAGAAGAAGCCAATGCCGCCGTTGAGCTCCTCGTTGGCACGCGTGTTCACCCATCGGTGAGCGTGCCGCCGTCGACTAGCTTGGCAACGATGTCTCGTTGGTGAGTGGTTCTCGAGGGTCTTTCTCGCCTCCGGCAAGCCGGCGACGGCATGATAACGGTGAGGAGAGTAGGTAGGAACCCGAATCCCATCCCCCCACACCGATTTCTTTTCTTTTCTCTTTTGGGGAGCTAGGGTTAGGGTTTCTTCTCTATTTTCTCTTTCAATTCGTTTCTTTCTATTCCTCTTCTAAATCACGCACTAGCCTAGCTCTGTGATACCAATGTTAGAGCAATTACACTAGGCGTCGATCTAGATGAGGTAGAACTCTATCCAAAATGGGCAATTCAGATCTGAGCTAGAGAGTGAGAGAGAGGGGAGAGAGGTACTCACCGGACCCAGAGGAGGACGAAGCAGGGGCGTCGGCGGCCATGGCGCTCGGGGTCATGGACAGAGCTCGGAGATCGTGATGACCTTCGGGTCTCCACCTGGTCTGTCCTGGCACGACGACGGAGACGGCGTCAACATGGTGAAGTCCTGATCGATGACGGAGTGGCGCGACGGTTCCGATCCTGCCACTGGTTGCGCCCCCTCTCAATCAGATTAGGGTTTGTGGGTGGAGCTGGTGGCGGCGACTAACCTCATGTCATGTGCCGCCCCAGCCCCCACCCCTTTTATATTGTGCAGTATGACAGGGGGCCCGCTAGCCAGATGGGCTGGGTGCCCCTGATCCAGGCGCGTCAAGGGTGTTGGACCGTTGGGCCCAACAGAGATCAATCTAACAATTTTGAGTTTTTCACGTGAGGACAAATAGAAGATGAAGGGCTGGATGAGTCTCCTCAGTTGTGGGATTTCAATATAGGGACTGATGTTTTGCTTTTTTTTTTTGCGAATTTTTAGATTATTTTTCTTTTTTCTAGACAATATGGTGGGAGTGTCATCTCTTTTTATTATTAAATAGATAGATTAATCAACATATTCAAGCTCCACACATGTGATGGACCACTCAAATCAGACCCATGGTAAAAAAAATATCCAGGCTATCTTTGAATTGTCACAATAATCTATGTGAAGATACTTGAGATCCACAACGATGACACTTCATCACTGTTATAAATGTTCAATCACCCCGTCATCACTATTATAAAAATTCGATCACGCCGTTCTTCCATGTGGCTGGATGGAATAACAGTAGTGGACGCCTTTCTTTTGTTTCTGGTACACGTCTCAATGCTCGGCAACGATGGATAATCTTTTACTGACAGAACCATTTACATCGATCCTCCCGTTTTATAATATTTCATTTAAGCTTTGGTACGCAAATTTAAGCTTTGGTACGCAAATAAGAGACAAAGATAAGGGAACGAGCGCATAGCTCATCTCAAAGATGCAATCCAGGGTCAACGACGAGTTACCAGCGCGTTAAGAGGGCCAGTGTGATTCCTGAGCTACAGGTCTTCTTGGATGAAATAGAGTCACAAGCTGTTCGGTTATTTCAATTTCTGATTCGACTTCTTTCCACAATGTGTTGTCTTCTCTAGCACATTAACTGAGAGTTAAGAACCTCTGCTGATCAAGATTGTGGGTTCATGCTCGTCCATGTTTATGTTTGCAATTCTTCTTTTATGCAGGCTTTTCCTCACATCGTTGGACACCTGATGGTGCTTCACTCTGTGAACGAGGTCTCATAAAGAGGCTGCGAGGATCAGGGTGTTGACTTCTCTATCCGGTCCTCTCGTGCGTCTTCCAATATCCAAGTAAGTAGGACATCGACTCCTAAATGTGTTCATTTTTTGAGCTTTGATCTGAACGACATGGATATTTGAGACTGTTCGTTATTTGTTCGTTTACAGCTCTATTTACCATTAAGCCGCACTATAACTGTACGGTTTTGAAACATATAGTGTTTGCTATTTTTTGACTCACGGTAATCATGCCCCTGATGGCTTGGCCCCCTCCTCAATGCTCCGCATCCTCCATGATGTGTCGTCCGTGGCGGTCCATCCAAGGCAAGGAGCTCTGGCCGGGGCAGATCCATTTTGTGCTCGTCATCGAGATGCGGCAGTCGAGGCCAGCTCGGTGCTCGTCAAGGCGTCCCCGCGATGGCGACTTCCCAAGTCGCCGGGGAATGACACAACCGCATCGCATCATCATGCTTCCTGGGACGCCAGCATTCCATTTTGTTGTGGTAATTAAGGCGGCCGGCGTCCTTGACGGTAAACTGGCTGCAGGATTCACGGCAAGGCTAGCGCGACTTGCCATATACGTACAAACGTGCAAAAGGCCAGAATTTATTTTTTCACTATCTAAAAAAACTAGCGCGACTGAAGAACATCAGCACAGAAGCCATGGCCCTCCGCTGTTTTTAGAGCCCGTTTGTGCCTCTCTCTGTGGCAGCGAGTGTCGCTGCAATCCCAGTTATTTTATTGCTCTGTTTTGCAAGCCAACTTGTGATCACATAAGCTAACTAGAGAGGGTGGCCTGTTTCTCTATTAGTAGTCTTAGTTTTGAGTCTTAGATTTAGAGTTTAGGTTTTCCGATGCCAAAGTTTTCAGTGTTGGGATCTTGGTATTCCCTTCTCCTCTTTGGGGAGGTTGGATGCTGTTGGATTCATGATGCCTCCGATAAGAGAGATCATGGTGGCAATGACGCCGGCATTCTTTCCGGCGAGACAATATGGAGAGTTAAGTGTCTTCTCGCCAACGACATGCGGAGACGATGGTGCCATCATGGAAAAAGGTTCTCCGGCTCCTATCCCATTTTGTCATGGTTCGATCCGGCCACGGTGAAGAGCTAGTGAGAATTGAGATGGTATCTTTCTTTCATCCTACAGATGGAGATTTGGTTGATTTTCGTTCATCGAATAAAATCCTTCTTCATAATGAGATTGAAGGCAGATGGTTCTAACAAAGTTTGGTGTTCCCTCTGTTCTTAAACTGTTATCGCTATTGATTTTTTTAGTTAACTTTGACTATTTGTCTTATTTAAAATATTATTTTAAATATGCAAAATTTTAAGTTATGCTTCAATTTCATTTTATAATAAAACAAACTATGACAACATATATGATATTACTTAATTTTTTTTAATAAGAAGAATGATCAAAGTTAACTTAAAAAAGTCAATGATGACAACAATTTAAGAATGGAGTGAGTATCTCTTATTGGTTGTTAAAGAGGATATGGCTTTGTTCCGGTTCTTGCATGGCAGCGTCATCGGAGTAATATTGTTGAAGATGAGTAAAAGGCTTAGATGTTTTCTTTGTGTTTATTCATCTTTCTGAGTCTTAATGTGGAAGGGGGTTTATACTTATCCATATTTTAGTAGAACCCCTTTCATTCGCAAACAAAAACTTGTGATAACATAATTCATAAATGATAGCGCCACAATACTTGATTTTATTACCTGATCAATTGCAGAATATTTAATTGGAGTCATAACTAATTCCAGGTTTGTTTTTCACTGTACTGTTTTATGTGTAGTTACATATGGATTCTGAAACTAGTATGCTCAAGCTCTTACAGAAGATACTACTCGATGAAACTGCTGACCCTACTGATCTGCCGTTATCACTTCTGAAGTCGATGACAAATGATTTTTCAGATGACCTACAAATCGGCTATGGTGGATTTGCAGTTGTTTACAAAGTATGACTCTACGAATATTTCTCTCGTCTCAACTGTCACACAGCAATGTTAGTAACAGCTTATGTAAAAACAGATGCTGACAAGGCAGTATTGTGACACTTGAATCCAGGGATTTGTCGGAAATGCAGAGACGCTGGTGGCTGTGAAGAAGCTGTCCAACAAGATTGACATGGATGATGCCAAGTACAACCATGAGGTTGGTTGTCTCATGAAGCTCAGGCACAAAAATATAATACGATTTCTGGGATATTGTGCTAATAGACATGGGAAAATGTGGAATTATGACGGGAATCTTGTCATGGCAGACGTTCATCATAAGTTGCTCTGTTTTGAATATATGCGTAAAGGGAGTCTGCATGAGCATATCGAAGGTTGTATTTATGAGGCAATAAATAATTTACTCCATCTTTCTTTAGCATGTGAGTATACGGATTAACCGAATTACTTACGTGCATGAGCATGACGAAACAACACCGTCTTTTTACCATTGAAGGTGCGTCTTGTGGACTCGACTGGGCGAAAAGATACCAAATAATCAAGGGAATCTGCGAAGGCTTACGTTATCTTCATGAGCAACGTGTAGTTCACTTAGATCTCAAACCTGCCAACATACTGTTGGATGATAACATGGTGCCGAAAATTTCTGATTTTGGTCTCTCAAGATGTTTTGATGAAGAGCAAAGCCATGCTATCATGACAACACTATGTGGATCCTCGTAAGCTTGCGTGGCCTTTTTAAAGATCTTTTATTTTCAAACGTTTTGTTAGACAGGAATAATATGATTTGCACACTAGTCAATAACACAATACAAGTTCTCATGCAGGGGTTATCTAGCACCAGAATTCTGGAGCCGAGTCATCACATTCAAGCTGGACATATATAGTCTTGGTGTTATATTCACCGAAATACTAACAGGAGAAAAGGGATATTCAGCAGTTAACAATGTAAGAAAACATTGCAAAGATTGCATTGTCGTAGTCAATATATTATTTGTTCCTTTACAAATAGGCCATATGTTTCTGCTTGCATCATCAAATTATTTAATATTGATAATAATTAATAAGAGTATAAATATGAAACAAAATATTTCTTGACTACCTATAGCTATAACATTTTATAAAATATGTTGTGACAGATATAGTTGGCTTTGTAAGTGGTTGTTGTTCTATGATGTGAAATCAAGGTAGCTGGAGGAATATTTTTGACTTTCATGGGGTGATTTCTAGTGTAACAGATCACAAAAATATACTCTCAAAATATAAATAATAACAATAGTAGGAAATAGATAACCACTTTGCAAAATTGACATCATACCGAGTGGAACCTTACTTATTTATTACCTGAAGCATGGTTTAGTATTCCATAAGTTAGTTAATGTCGTACATGTCATTGTGTGGCATCTAATAATTCAAATATGGTATTCATGATCTACACAAGCATACTAGTTCTTTCATTGATTTTTATTTATCCGCTTGGTGGGATTGGTGGTGCACTAGTTGTGTCATTGTGTGGCATCTAATAATTCAAATAAAAGTAAAACCAGATGATGATCATATCTACAAGCGTATAACATGAGTAAAGTGCAGTTACGTTACGTACTCAATAACAACGTAATGGTGAGTAGGCCCATCCCTTTTTTTAATACATGATAAATTTACACCATACCATCCAAAATAGAAGAGTGCTGGAAATAAGGATCTACATAAGGTACTTTTTTTCTGGAAATTTACCCTTTTACGGAATAAAACAGTGAAATGTACACACATTATTACCCCTTTTATTCTTTTAATTTTGATTAAAAGAACAAAAGCAATGGATCATAATAGCATCATCACTGCATTAATTGTCCTTAGATAGAACCAGCTTATTATCTGAATGACTGAATGGATGTGTTGTTACCTTGTTATCTGAATGATTGAATGGATGTGTCATGTGGTTTGCTAGATAGAACCAGCTGTTTCTTCCCTGTTGTCAATACCTGTGAAATCCTTGCTGACAGTTTGTACCTTGGTAGGTACTCGAAAGCTGGATGAAGAGATTCGGTACGTCATCAACAGACAGGCTATTGGAACAAGTAAAAGTATGCGCTCAGATAAGCATTGATTGCATGGACGTTGACCCAAAGAAGAGACCAGATATACAGAAAATAATACTACAGCTTGATGAAACAGAAAGAACTGGCGAGTTCATCGAATCTGGCACGAATGTGGTAAGCAAGGACCCACTAATGTACTAATAACTTCATAGAGCCTAGGAGTGGACTAGAAAAGAAAATAGGACAACAATAGCTAGTACTTCCTCTATCTCATAAAATGGCCACAATTTCATAGATAATAGGTCACATACTCAGCATACTCTATATGGCAGGGGGCCCAGAGCGGCCGCTCCATTGGCCTACCCTTAGATCCGGCCCTGATTGGTCGAATTCTCCACCGATGTGGCCGGATCTCCTAAACGGACATATTTTGTAGGGTACAAAATAACATTTGTCTTTTAATTATTTGTTGATTTATTACAGCCTCCAGGCAACCCTCATAAAGAAATTCTAGATGACCGACCCATATCTTCATGCAATGTGGTCGAAGTGCCAGAACGGAAGTTATCTGATACAACATATGCAGTGGTACGTGGTGGAAAAACTCCGTATACTTCAGGTACGTGAAACAAACAGACAAGGTCCTAAATTATTTCTACATGGTTCCTACTCTCTCTCTCTCTCTCTCTCTCTCTCTCTCTCTCTCTCTCTCTCTGATTAAAAATATAAGTCATCTAGCAAAATGATTAGTCTTGGAGTGACACTTTTGCTGAAATGTATTTTTCTTTCAAGTAAAAAGTATTATGGATTGTAACAAATTATTTTTTCCATATGAAACTAACAACGAATATGAATCATAATTACATTCTGAATCCAGCGCTGCATCGGAATGGATGAAACCTAGATATATTGGTGGTGTGCGTATATGGCGTCTCCTCATACAGCCTCTAGAAGAAAAAAAAAAGGTAGATTTATTCAGTACATTTCACAAACCTACGACTATTTGTGCACTTGTGTCACAAAGCTACATCTTTTGAAGTCTATTTCAAAAAATGATAACTATTTCAGCCCCAAGTAGACTCTACTAAACCAAATGCATGAGAAGGAGAAGGATAGGTGTTACCCTAGGGAGTTTTGTTTCTGCCACTACTTGTTGGTTGAGGTGGTCTCAGCAATCGATCTGCACTAAATGCAGGAAGGTGTAGTAGTGTTTCTCTGGCACTGAGTTGGGGCGCGGCAGTTCCCAAAGACGTTTGACGCTGGTGTTTGTTGTGTCAATGCCGATGGCGTCCCGGAACTCTCTCGTTGTGCCGCAGCGGAAGATGAGGTGGTCAGGAGTTCTCTGCATCGCCATGGTAGAGCTTGCACGTGGTGTCTGTAACTACCTTCTAGGTTAGCAGGTTGACTCGGCTTTTGATGCGGTCTTGGGAGAGCAGCCACATGAAGAATTGCACTTTTGGAGGGGTCTGATCGCGCCACATGAACTCTGCATACGATGATGGCGCAGAGGCGACCATCATTTGGTAGATGGGGGCCGTCCGTAGTTTGTTGTCGGGGGCAATTAGCGGACTTCGGCGGGTGTCTGGGGCAGTCGTCAGCTGTGTCTGTTGCAGCGCCACCTTGAGCTGTCCGAGTTCCTCCTCAGCTGCCCGAGTCAGCCGCAACACAAGGTGGGCACGCACACCATCAACAAGAATCGTGCGCACCACGGCGGTTGGCTTGGTGCAGTGGCTGAACAATGCTGACAGGTTGTCTGATAGCCGACCTAGTGGCAGCCAATCGTCTCTCTAGAATGAGGTTGTGGCACCATCACCTATCTCAACGATGCTGAGATCTTGGTACATCGGTAGGAGTTCACCGAGCATGCCCCAGTGCTGGCCGGCCAGGTCGCCTTCCATCGTGCGAATGCATGTTCGTGCACCCACGCTACCCATGATGAATCACCTATTGAGTTTAAACGATGTAGCAGTTTCAGCAGTAGGCATTGATTTTGAGCCCGGAGATCACGAACGCCAAGGCCGCCACAATGTTTAGGCGTGGCAACTCTGTCCCAAGCCACCATGCACGTTGCGCCAGATGTATTCTCCTCCCCTGACCAGATGTATGCCCGAAAAAGAGAATCAATTGCCGCCAAGACCCCAGGAGGCAGTTCAAGCACCATCGTTGCATATGTAGGCAGGCTGTATAGCACCGCATTCACCAGAACAGTTCTTGCAATTGGGTTGAGTAGAGAAGCTTCCCATCTAGAGAGGTGTTTGTCAAACTTGCAGATCAGAGGAGCGAAGGCTGATAAGCGAAGCTTCTCACTGGAGAGCGGGAGCCCCAAATAAGTCTGAGGGAAACCCTCCCTCCGGCATCCGAGTACAGAGATGAACTCGGCGACTTGATCTTCAGCAACATGCATGGGGACCATCGTGCTTTTTTATAGTTGATCTTCAAGCCAGTTGCTTCGGAGAATGAGTCAAATAGGTGTTTCAGCCGACGATGTCTTGTGGACCAGTATCGTGGGCATACTGGAGTACAAGGCAGCACTTGTCATCGATGAGGGTTGACGGACTGAAGCATCGTGTTTGATCAGAGCTTGCAGCATGTCGGTGACGAGCAGGAACAGGTAAGGAGATAGCGGGTCGCCCTGGCGCAGGCCTTGCTTGCAGCTCATCCATGGTCCGGGGCAGCCATTGACTAGGACTGCGCTTTTGGAGGTCTAGAGAAGCGAGTGAATCTAGGCCGACCATTGTCATGGAAAGCCTCTTGTCTCCATGATCGCTGCGAGGCTGTCCCAGTGCACAGAGTCAAAAGCTTTGGCAAAATCTAATTTCAACACAAACATCATAGCTTTCTTTTTGTGACAACACTGGACAAGCTCTGTGGCAAGCACAAAATTCTCTGAGATGGAGCGGCCCTAGATAAACCCGGTTTGATCGGTGTCAATCAGGCTTGAGATCTGCTTTTGCAGTCGTGTGGTGAGCAATTTGGACGAGAGCTTCAGACTACAGTTTTGCAAACAGATGGGTCGGTATGCATTCGGATTGCAGATACCTTCTTTTTTTTGGCAGCAGGATGATGTATGATCTGTTGACGTGTTCCATGTCTGCTTCCCCATCTTGAAAGGCTGCCAGGAAGTTCATGATCTTGGCTTGGAGGTCTGGCCATGCCGCAAGGTAGAAGGCAGGACCGAACCCGTCAGGGCCTGGGCGTTGTCCTTGTTCATCGATTTGATTGTTGTGATGGCTTCACGTTCCGTGAACGGTGCAGTCAGTGGCGTGGGCTCAATGACGGTTGTGTCAGAGTAGATGGCAGTCAACGGTGGCGCACCCAACGCCTCAGTGAAATAACTCGTCAAGGCCTGCACTTTGTTTTCATGAGTAGTCAGCACGATCCCATCAACACAGATACTTCGGATTTGGTTCTTGTGGAGGCGGCATGTCGCACGTGCATGTAGGTACTCATTATTTGCATCATCTTCTCTTAGCTGCTTGCATTTGCCCCTCAACTTTCAGTATGGAGCTCTTTCCCTGATGGCAAGGTTGAGTCGGTCACCGCATAGTTTCCCGAGGAGCGCTTCCTCTGTTGAGAGAGAGCGTGTTTCTTCAAGGATATCAAATAAGTATATGATAAATTTTCAGTTTTGATGGAGTTGGGGGGCGCCTTTCTCACCCGAGACCAAACCTTTGCCATGCACCGCACTGCCTTGAGGCTAGCCACGAGCAGGCCGGCGTCGTCACCAGTAGCATCGTCGATCGTGTGCCAAACGGGGACAACTAATTGCAATAAGTCTTGGTGATGTAACCAGGATGTTTCAAATCAGAAAGTATTTGGCTTTGGGATCTTGGTAGAGGGAGAGGACCAGCGGCACATGATCCGAATTGGAGCGAACAGTAGAGGTTAGGGAGGAGTTGGGGAAGAGGGTGCTCATGTCCGTGTTGAAAAACGCACGGTCCAGGTGCGCTAGGATTGGATTCTCGCATTTGTTGGACCAGGTGTATAGTCTGTCAAGGAGCGGTAGTTCCATGAATGCAAGGTTGTCAATTGTATTGTTGAACACGATGCAAAGGTTAGTGTTGATTCTCGCATTGTTTTTATCTATTGCCGCACAGACTAGGTTGAAATCCCTGATCGCAACCCAGGCACCATTGATGTGGGTAGCAAGCTCCCCCAACCCATACAGGAAGTCCTGGGAGTCCCGGTGGTCGAACGGAGCGTAGACGTTAGTGAGGGAGAAGGTGAGGTCAGTGATAGTGGATTGGATAACAAGAGTGAGAGAGTGAGCGCGAGCCGTGTAAGAGACACAAGAGAACGTGTGGGGGTTCCAAGCAGTAATTACACCCCCACGAAAGCCATAGGCATTGATACACTTGTATTGAGAGAAGTGAGTGGGGAGGAAAGTTTTTGCTTTGAATGCCTTCGGGGAGCAGAGTTTTGATTCTTGGATGCAGATAAGAGTTGGATCAGAGGAGGACAAGGCATCGCGCAGCTTTGCACTTGTCAGGATCTCCCAAACCACGGATGTTCCAGGAGATGACACGGAACTGCTTGGCGTTGTTACTCATAGCTGACAGTACAAGCACTGACAACGGCGTCACCTTTATTTATTTTTCATTAGACTTCTGTTCTGACCAAGCGTCGTCGCTGCCGCCAGGAGCGTCCAGCCGCCATCGCCATTTGGTCCCCCTCCTCCTTCTCCTCTGGGGCCCACACCGGCAGCAAGGAGGAGCGGGAACCCACCCTTCTTTTTAGTCTAGTTATCCTTTTCCTTAGATCGAGTCTTAGTTAGGGTTGAGGTCTTCTCTATGTTGAGTTATTTGGCATTGGGAATTTGTTTTCTCCTTTTTCTCGCCGGTCACGTAGAGGATAAAGAGTGGATTTAGTCTCTCCATGACGGCATCAATGAAGATGATGGCGGCGACAACATCGTCAACAACTTTCGTGTCATGATGACATGGAGATTTAGGTTTCCGGACGACGACATCAAGACGGAGATGATGTTGTTGGTGTGGAATAAAATTCTCCAATCCCTTCTTCATTTTGTCATGGTTGGTCTCAACCGTGATGAAGGGCTTGTGAGATCAGGTTCATTGTTTTTTCTTCTTCTTTAGTGGCAGAAGGAAGAAGAAAGAAGACACAAAAAAGAGGAGGATTATGCTCAATTCTACCTACAGGAATGTTTGCCGCCGTTTCCTGGGCACCTGTTCTCAGTCTGTTTGCTGAGTGTTTGCCTGTGTGGTCATCTATATGAATCTTCATACAGGTTTAGAATTGACGTTTGGAGCTACATACTGAGTGCACGTAGTTATAATATCTTTGTATTTCAGAGTGCTTGTAACATGAAGATGTACTCAGTCATTATTTAATATAATCCTTCTTTTATCTAAAAAAAAGCACTGACGACGGCTAAGGCCATGACTAGACACAAGCTATCAGCACTGGCCAACGACTTAGATGGAGATAGATGCCATAGAACAAGAAACAAAGAAGGAGGTCGCAGCCTGTAGGGACACACCAGAGCGAGAAGCGTTCCGGTTTGGACTACAAATGAAATGAGACACGACCAAGACCAGGACAACCGAACACACAGCATTGCAAACAGAACATGGCATCGCAGCTTGCCGGAGCGGCAAAGCGGCTGTAGTCATCATCCCCGAATCGTCGGCACCGAGTCAAGGGTGTGCAGCTCGGGAGCGGTGAGGCCCGCAGCCGCCGCCGCCAGCTTCTTCAGGTCAACAACCGGGATCGGCTTCTTCTTCTTGCACATGAACCCCTTCTTCAAGACATGCCCCTGCAGCTCACGGGAGCATGAGTTGAGCATGTCCTTGAGGGTCTTCAGTTGCTCCGCTTTGTCTGCCATGTTCACATATCTCCTATTGTTCTTGTCTGCGAGTTGTTTGTTGTGGCGCTGTGGTTCCGCCGGCTGGGACGAGGGCCTCTGGGCCCTTGGGCGCTGCCCGGCTTGAGGGGTAGCATCTGGCGTTGCAGCGTGCGGGGGTGGACCGGTACGGGTGGTGTGTTGCGCCATGGCAGTGCAAGGAGCGGTGGCGCAGTTTTGAACTCGAGCACTAAGGTGATGTTGATGATGATGGGAAAAGCGGGTAGGCATGGCACGGGGAAGAGGCGAGGCATGTTGTGTTGTAGAAGCAAATTTGCTGCTGGTGCGGCTTGGTTATCTTGTGGGGGGAGGTGGGGGTGGAGCCGACCCGAACGAAAGCTGTGGTTGTGACGGAGGGTGATGTTGCAGCGCTGGATCATGCTAGCATGGGGGTGGTGGTGGTGAGGGTACGGGAAGAAGGGGATTAGGCGACCGTGCTCGTCCAGTTGTTCCATACGCGGCCAAATGCGAACGATGGTAACATTGGCGACCGCTCCCATCCCTCCCGGGGCCGTAAGTCAGATGTCGTCGCTGAGGATGTCAGGAGAAGAGATCTTTACAACTACCCGGACTGAGGAGTAGTCGAATCCTAACAAGAAACTCATGTCAATCTCTACCACATTCCCAAACCTGCGGAATGCGACGCAGATGGTTGCCGGGAACCAGTGTTCTAGTTGGAAATCCTTGACGGAGAGGTATGTCAGCCATTCGGGCTGGTCGTAGAACCGGTTCCCGGTGTCAGCAGAGTGCTCCAGGTACAGGCGCTTGCTGTTGAACATCATCGAGCCCAATGTCACAGTGTATTCACAGTCGTTGATATCTGTGAGCCACACTAGCATCGCATCGCGGGATGACGGAAGAAGTTCAAACCCTAGGCCAGGCGCTGCGTCTTCCATGGTGTCGCGAATGAACGCCGCCGAGTTGGCCGCGACGCCTTCCCTGAGGTAGGCGTATGCGTAGCACGCAGCCGCAAGCCAGCGGTCCTGTGGCATGTCGATGTCGACGTGGTCGTGGTTGCCACCGGAGGAACCATCCACACTGTCATCACTGTTGTCGCTTGGGACCGAGTCGAAGTCCGAGTCTTCTCTACTGGCAAACTCAATCTCATCATTCGGCAGCTCGGGCGGCACTAGTTTAGCATCTGCATGTGCATCTGCGGTTGGTTGTGCGGCCGACACACACAGCGCCACACCCCCAGGTGTACCGTCGGGCAGGGCAGCAGATCTGGGGGTGGGGGAGCTTAGAGGTAGTGGGGAGGTGGAGCCGAAAGGTGAGACGTAGCCTGTGGGGGTTGTAGGTGGGGAGGTGGTAGGCGAGATGTTGGGTCTGGAGTGTAGAGCGAGATGGGGGATGAAGTGGTGCTCTGGGTTGGCGAAGGTGACAACCCGCACTTGCTGTTTGTTGATCAGCGGGCTCAGGTCAGCCATATTGGCTGTGCGTTGTGGGTGGCTCATTGCAGGGGAGGGTGTCGCAGGTGGTGGTGCTGTTCCTTGCCTTGCCGAGCTGGGAAAGGAAGTGATGCGGAGGCATGGCATCGGGGTTTGGCAGCGCAGGATTGGCATGGTGCAGTTGAAGTGCCGGTGTCCGGAGGCACAATAGTTCCAGCATCGGATAGGATCGCTACAGTCCTGGACCTGGTTGTCCAGGGCAAGGTAGCGGTAGCAGCCGACCGTGATGGTGATGGGAGTTGGGGGCTTGGTAGTGCGAGATGGAGGTGTTGAGGGAGTGAGGAGGGCATCCAGATAAGAGCCCTTTGTGGCCGGTTGGTGCGGAGCAGTGAATGAAGATGGGACAACACCAGGGGCTGCTCCATTTCCGCGGCCATGATAGTAGCATCAGGCATGCCAGCAGGTGTGTGTCTGTGTCAAGCGTCGGTTGGGGTAGTAGAGCTGGAAGTGAACTTGGGGCAGGGTGTCGATACGCGTGTATCTTTTCTGGCGCGTGAAGTGGGGGACGCAGGTGTGTGTGTGTGTAGGGGGGGGGGGGGTTGAATTCCTTTTGCCTTGAGCCCCGGACCCGCTCTGCGAATTCATTCCCAGCAATCGGACGACATGGGTAGGGCGTTGGGATAGTTGAACAGTTATTGCTTCTTCCACCCATGCTGGCAGCTTCGCCGCGGCCTCGATCGCGCGCTCCATTGTTGGGTGCAGAGAGAAGGTAGATAGATCGAGACGCAATGAACCCAGGACAACGATTGCATTTGCCATGTTCTGATTTGCAACGCGGGACCGGAAGACGCACTAACTCTAACGGCTCTAAGACGACTCGAGAACGCGGTTAGTCTAAAACTAAGCAGGTTTGAAGCGAAGAACACGTTGAATTTGGGAGAGCGAGATGACAGTGTCAATCAGATGTAGGCAGGAGGGAGGGATTGGAGGAGAGCACCTGGGAGAGCGATAGAATAGAAGTCGAAGAGAAGTTGATCCTGCATAGTTGTCCCAGACTTGGTGGGTCGCCAGGCTCGTGAGACGCGAGGGATGACATCAATAGGTTCTCAGCATGCTCATTCCTATTCAAGTGAAAAATGCATGGCATATAAAAGAGGAATTTCCTCTCAATACTTGAGATAGTCTTCATAAGAACATAAACATTTTCCTAGCATCCTATCATTTTCATAGCTTTTCAAGTGACCGGTAACATCAATGTATTGATGTTGGGAAGCAGAAGCGCAAGGAAGAAGCATGCAAGAGGCGCAGTACGCCACAAGGTGGATCTAGGGTTCACAGAGCGGAGGAGGCTAGAAGTGCGGAGAGGATTGCAACACAGTTGCATGAACTTGCTCAGCCGAGAGCAGCTTGGATCTTGGGTTGGAGGAGCGGAGCGGAGGATGGAGTCGCAATCAGGGTTGAAATAACCAGTCCAGTCGGCCGGCTCGAGTCGGTGAAAAACCGGCCGGTTAACCGGGGAAACCGACCGGTTAACCGAACTGCTACAGTACTAGGCTCGGTTTCCTCCGGCTAACGGGTCAGTTTTACTAACCGGCTTAGACCAATTTTTTGGTTAACCGGGATAACCGGCCAGTTACCGCGGTTATTTCAACCCTGGTCGTAATGCGGAGCTGTGGGAAAATTGTGGAGTTGAGGGGAGGTGATGGGCTTTGCCCTATTAGGCTTTAAATGGGCTGTTGTATGTTTGTGGGCTCTTAGCGGGTTTCATCGTTCCACTATGACCTATTATGTCATCTCGACCCAAGCATGTCCGAGGCTCTAGTCGGCTGAGCCAGCCCGGACACAAAATACACCAGACCAAGCAAAAAATCTCATGTTCTGTGTTGGCCCACTAGGCACGACCTGTTTAGACTGCACTGGCCAGTCGGCCTCTGTTAGCTACTCTGTGGCTGACATATGGCCTATTTTTGTGTCGTCCGGTGATCCATGTGGTAGTACTTTCTAGAATTAAACTCTAAACTTCAGTGGTCCTAATCCAAGCCAAATGTCCAAATAAAGGAAGGCTAACTCAGTCCAAACATCAAACCAACTTGAAACTGACCTAATGGCATGATCACAGCCACCTAAGAGCCATGACTGTGGATTGAAGGAATGGTAGGCTTTTAAAACAGGCCGTCCGACTTATTCAAAAGATCCGGAGCACCAGGGACGGAGCATGGTTATGGCCAAAGGTGGCCATGCCTCCCCCCCCCCCCCCTGACATTGTGAAATTTTAGTAGAAGTCCTTACTTTCAAAGCCTATTTGAAAAAAATTATGCTAAGCTAGCCTCCCTTTGAAAAAGTCCCAAAGAGGTTGGCCCCTCTTGTAAAACAGTCCAAGGTCCGTCACTGCGGAGCATCAGTAATCTATACACAGCTATGGTGAGTAAGGGGCTGTTTGTTTCCTAAACGAATTATTTAATCTAGATTATTTAGGAGGGCTGTTTGTTTGCCCAACTTTTGTTGTCCAGATTATTGGTTGTAGACAGTGAGAAGATAATAATGTCCTTGGTTGCTATGAATACAATAATGATCGATGGCATAGGTGGGTAATTTCCTTCAAAGTGACAAAGGTAGTGGGTCTTTTACCAAATAAGCTGAAAAAAGCACCTCTTGAGGTGCTTATTGGATTATGATAGTCCAGCCCCTAAATTATTTAATCTGATCAAATAAACTAGACTGTTTGTTTACCCTCCCAGATTATTTGATCTAGATTAAATAATCTGATTATAAATAAGTTGAAACAAACAGACCCTAAATTATCCTTAAAAAAAAAGCTATGGTGAGTAAATCTCCAGAATCCAACACAAGTTGGTTCCAAGACCTACCAAAATGAGTGACCGATTGTCTTGAATTTTCGCCCAAACTGGGCCATCGACTTTCAGCACCCTCTATATGTACCCCCTCATCCAAATCCTAAGTTGGCTCTGTTTTGTGTAAAGAGGGTACAACTACTGCAATGGACACATCTTGTACAGGACTTCTGTTGTATTTTATTAAAAAATCGTTTAATAAAAATAAAAAATATTTACTGATCCAAATAACATTTCAGCACTTCTCCACTCACAAAAGTACTTGTTTCCACAACCTGTTGTATTAATTTCACTTTACCATATTGTAAACTGTGGAATTGCTCCTACTTTTGCGGAATCAGAAATAGGTATATGCTCACATTTTATCATGATGTCAGAATGGAAGGTATGGGACCAGAAACTGCATGATCCAACTGAGCCACCAATATTTTTGTCGTTTGAGTTCTTGAAAGACATCACATGTGATTTTTCTGCTGACCTAGAGCTGGGCAGGGGTGGCTATGGAGTAGTTTACAAGGTAATATCGCATTCTCTTTTAGATTCTTTCTTTATTGAATATTGACAGCAATTAATCAGAGACATATTAAAATAATGTGAAGGGAGTCCTTCCAAGCGGGACAATTATTGCTGTTAAGAAGATATTTGATGTGCATACGGTTGAAGATGACCCATTCCAGCAGCAGGTCAGTAATCTTATGGCGATCAAGCACAAAAATATAGTTCGACTCTTAGGATACTGTGCAGAATCAAGGTGGGAAGCGATGAGGTTACCGTCTGGGACTCATGTTATGGTCCAAATACCAAGAAGGTTGCTCTGCTTTGAGTATTTATGCAACAACAGCCTTGAAAAGTATATTTCTGGTACGGTACTAAGACACTAATTCAGTACTGCATATAATATAGTTTATTTTCTATGTTTAGTTTGCTCCCTTAGACTACTTCTAGCACCTACCTGTGTGCGCCAAGTTTCTGATTTTCTCAAGCTGCTTTCGTGGAATCCAGGTAAGCAAAATAGACCAGTTTATGAGAGAGTGGCTGATACAAATCAACAAAATAGGCCAATTCACGCTAAGAAAACCTTAGTTTATTTATTAATTATTTCTTGTACCTACTTAGTATTTTTATTGTTGACCTTTGACGAATATCAAAGACGTGTGCTCCGGTACTAGTCTACAATAACATATTCAGCCGTTATTTATCCGTGCATGGAACAATATATACAAGACTTCACAATTATATGCCGTCACATTTTCTCGTTCTACGCTGGTTCACATTTAGTAAGATACCAATAGTTTACATGCGAATAGAGTTTGCATGATTGGCCAATAGTTTAATTCAATGATTTAAATTTGATAATCTAAACACATAACTATTGGCTAATGGTTTATCACTTTGAGGATAATATCGAAAAAAACATTTCTAGATTTATAATAATTATTTTATATTGTCATTAATAAAAAAATTGTAATATGATTAATAATTGATGTTTTTATTTTTTAAAAGATCAACTAACGTTTTAATAATTCAGTAGGGTTAGATTTTATTATAAAAATAAATATAAAATTATTTATAATAATATAATTATGAAATTATCCTCAAACTATTGACCGATAGTTTTTTAAAACTAATGCCCAATATTTTGAACAGTAAAACTCCTCTAAAATATATGTTGGACCACATGACTTTGATATATGATTGGACAAAGTTCATTAAAACGTTGTACACCTAGATTTTAGTTTACATTTATTAAAATAGTTTACTATGTAACTACTAGAACAAATGAAACTACACTTCAACAGGTTTGTCCCCGTATCCTTTGTCAATCCCACTAGATATCTTCAACAGGCAGACCTCCAGGTCAGTATCACTGCAGTTATTGAGCTCTAGGATGTGTGCCACTACTGGTGACCTCTGGGACAAGCTCCAGGAAATGCATATCGCCATGTGTAGCATCATGACCATGGCGCGACGCGATGGCTGCACCAGCCATGGGTTCATAGCAGTCACTAACGTTGAGCTCCAGGCTACCGTGTCAGTGTGCCAGAAGTGCAAGAAGCAGGCGCTTTCATGAGGTAGATAATACGCTCGCCATAGCAGAAGGTGCCCGGGAGGAGCCCTACAAAAGCAATTTCACATGGCCGTGAGCCCGTGACACGCCATGGGAGCATGTTGAGCGTGTGGGATCTTAGCTTCATAGAGGCACCAATAGGCAGGATCTCAAGTAGGGAGGCCCTGAAGTTGTTTGCGGGGATGCCTAGCGCATGCAACCCGGCCTTAGCTGCCGCTACACGAACATGATAGGCTTTCTGGTCTCATGAAAACTCTATTTTACCTGGGGGCTTCAAACTATCATGAAAACTATAATTTCTGGCAGCTGCGGACTCTCACGATTTATATATTTTCATATTTTGGTGATGCAATGCCATTATCACTTTAAAAAATCAGGCGATATCCTATATTTCAGTTCACCCTCAGGATTCCCGTTGCAAAAAAGCTCTGGCCAGCAAAATGCAATAATTCCATGGCGCCAAAATTGTGTGACCTTTTGTGTGACAGTTGGCGAACATTAGTAATTTTCGTGGTCGTTTCAGGCACAGGAAAATTCCATTCTGTGGTATTGTTGTGGTATCATACGTTCAGTCACTGATAATTTTGTATCCATTATTTGATTGATGCAGATGAATCTTGTGGCCTTGATTGGAATACAAGATATGAGATAATTAAGGGAATCTGCAGTGGTTTGCATTACCTTCATTGGGAATGCGATATTATGCACTTGGGCCTTAAACCAAAGAATATACTTCTGGATGGCACAATGATGCCAAAAATTTCAGATTTTGGTTTGTGGAGGTTATTAGGTGGAGAAAAGTTGCAATATAACATCTGCGGAAATATAGCAGGCTCACTGTAAACAACACCGACCTCTTTTCATTGAGTGTTTTAGTAACTATATCTTGTCCCCAATACTTTATTGCGAACAGTGTATGAACTTGCATTAGCTATCTTGCAGTGGATATATGGCTCCAGAATACTTAATGAAAGGTATATTATCCCATAAGGCAGATATATTCAGTTTTGGCAGTATAATCATTGAGATAATCACGGGCTCTAAGCACTATCCTATGATTGAGTACCAACTGGACCAGCTGCCGTCCACAGATAAGGTAAGACAAATTATATCTTTTGTGCAGCATAAGTTCGGCCTCACTCATGCAAATGTCTATAGGTGCTTGGCAGAAATAATATTGTTTTGGCTTTATAATCATACAGATAATCACGGGTGAGATGGACGATCGTATGAGAGATGACATGTCGCAGCAGCTGTTCATAGATGATGTAAGATGAATTAATCTAATTTTTTAGTAGCATAATTTTAAGCTCTCACTTCTGCAATTGTTTAGGTGCTTGGAAGATGGACAAACACATTTCAGAGTGAATCGAAGTATTCATCTCCAGAAATGAGGACCCAACAAGTGAAACAATGCATGACTGTAGCACTAAAATGCTTGGACCCGGACATGAAGAAAAGACCTAATGCACGGGACATAATGGAAATGCTTGGTGCAGTAGAAACAAGTAAGATGGATCCTGGAGATCTCAGAAATTCACCTGTAGACCAGGTACGTATGATATCTCGTATGGCTGGCTCCGCGTCCTTAAGCTTATCTCCCCTGATCTGTGACAAATATGATCGATGAAACAGGAGTATGAACTAATGTTTTCATATAATTCCATGGCCGGATGTGATTGTAATTGAAAAATGTCATATCTTCGATTGGAATGGCCTTTAGAACTTCCTATAAATTAACAAAGTTCATAGTGAACGTTTTATAGTAGTAAACATTCGAGGGTGTGGTCTCTATATGGAAGCAATTAATTTTGTCAATTTATCATTAATATAGAAAGCCATTCATTTGCTGCACTATCTGCGTGATTAGAATATCTCTCTTTTTTTTACCAGTTGATTTTATTGTAGCAACGTCCTTTGTATCTGTACTTAGTTGTGAGTCTGTCGAATCGAATCTGCTGTAATGTTTGTTTTTCCCTTTTTTTTGCACGGATTTATATGCGGGAGCTAATCTGTAACTCTCAAAATGCGGGAGCTAATCTGAATACATTTTCAGCGTGTACATTACCAAATACTGTGACATGCATATTTTTTGTGGGCCATTACCAAATACCATGACATGCAGATTGTCAAATAATTCTCTCCTATATGAATGTTCAGCGTGATAAGTTTCAACCATGAGAAAAAACGTGACATGGTGGACTTGTTAATTTGTCATATATGTCAATAATGGATGTGACAAATCCGGTCAACAAAAAATCAGGATGGGTGACATGGGCTTCATTTATGTACACTTGTAGATTTTGTTTTATCTTTGTTAGATGAAATTTAATTTTCACGCTAATGAGGGAATGAGATTTGTTGTGTTACCTCCGAAGAGGTAAGAGGTAACACAACACCTTTTGGTCTACCGTAAAAGAGCTCTTATATAAAATTATATATCTAAAACTGGTGAGTCCAGGTAGATATGCTGCAGTTGCCAGATATACAAAGAAAGGATGAGTCATCGGAGCTAAACATTGGTGGAAATAAGGAACTCTCATTTGCGAGTACAACTAGAGAAATGTTCGATAATAAGGTGGCCAGTGAAGTGGTGGATAAGTTGAAATCAATGATTATTTATGAGGCAAAATCCGAAGTCACAAAAGAAATAGCTGGTGGTGTCTGTGCAGCAAGAGAACCACAGCGTGCAAATATAACCAAGGATCCAGAGAACCATGCCACTGAGGTTAGATCAGTTGAGATTTTAGCTCTATGACTTATTCAATTTTTTATTCGAACCTTGTTTGTTGACTTCCAAACGTTGCTGAAATTCTCTTGAAATTCCTTATTGAAACAAACGTAATACTGTTTCC
This sequence comes from Eleusine indica, assembly GCA_030378355.1. Classification (NCBI taxonomy): domain Eukaryota; kingdom Viridiplantae; phylum Streptophyta; class Magnoliopsida; order Poales; family Poaceae; genus Eleusine; species Eleusine indica. The sequence goes on along the minus strand of CM059501.1, from coordinate 42,132,478 downwards.
ATCACATCTACTACGTGCCAGTGACCTTATGAAGTAGCTCCAGATCGATAGCCCAACTTTTCACATGACCGAGACATATCACTTGGGAAAGGGTCTCATTGGCTTGTTGTTCATACAATGAACACGATACCTTAGAGTAGGAGTCAGACTAGGTTGAGCATAAGTTTTGTTGCTTCAAAGAATAGCACTCTGAACATGCGAATTTGGCGTTCGTTTGGATCGACACCAATCCCGTTCCAAAGTTTGGCGAGCCCACCTTCTAAAGCAGCTGTGTAGTTCATTTGTGCGTCCACGTGCAGGCGAGACGCGGGTGAGAAAATTGGCCGCCAATGCGTCGATGCGTGCAGGCAAACCAATATTTGGCGCGGTGATTTTGGTCCAAATCCAAACAGCCCCAATGGGTCATGATACATTGGATTTGTAATAGTCTCATTTAAAAACCAAGTTGATACTCCATATTGAAAGCAAGATATATATCGTACTTCAAACTTAATTTGAATTTAAACTTGAGGATTTTTTTGTCTTTTACATCGTAAAAACTCTTTACTATTATTGCTGGAACATAAAATTCATAAGAGGTTTATTTCCAGAAACACACACAGCCAACGTAGCCTGTAAGATGCGGAAATGCATGCACATTGGGTTAGTTCTTCTATATATAGCTCAGTGGTGAGGGCGCCGGGTTGGCAGCCCACCAGCGGGGGTTCAACCCCTGTTCCCGCACTTGCACTGTAGCAAAATAATAGTAGCTGCAGTGTAGCGAAAAAAATTCCCTCGCTCCTCCCTTTTCTAAAGCATAGTAAATACTCGTGTCATTACTCACAAGGCCAGCTGAGTCCCTATGTATGTAAAGGGAGGGGGGTTCGAAGGTTTTCTCAACCTACGTGAGAAAGTCTTCTCCTTAGAAAAATGTCTGAGGGCTGTCATACCCCCGCAGGTCGAGTTTTTTTTTATATATATCTGGCCCGGCATTCTGTTTCACCGCTCATGTTTGTTCTTCAATGATTTCAAATTTGTAGCGGCAATTCTACATGATGAATTGAGTGTTTCTTCATGGTCCTGGAAGGCTGGAACACGTAGACGTTATATGAACTACGTTTTTAAAGAATGGTTTTTCTATCTTAGTTTTTTTCAGAAGTATCTGTACGCTGACTTTGATGTTTGTTTCCTTGAAATAGATCATACAACCGGGATATCACATTAGGACTACGAACATAGCGATGCATCCAACAAAGACATGGTAAGTGGATTTCCATTATCCTCTTCAAAATGTTAAACGCTGTACATGTTTAGTTTCAGTTAACAATGTTTTAACTAGAGTAGCATTGTTCCTAGTAATAATATCAATCGTAACTTTCAACTTCATTAACTGATACAGGATTATTACAACATATGACAATGGCTCTTTTCGCATATGGGATTATCATACACAGGTAATCATACTCACACAAAGTATCCCCATCTGCGATCTTTGTGAAAAAACAAAAATGGCAATTTGATTGGTAGCCTGCTAAAAATATGCTCTTAGGACTAGTATGATCGAATACTTAGAAAAACAACACAGAATGGTTTACTTTGAAAGACAACAACTAAAACAATTGTTTTAATAGGGTTCAATAAAATAAGTTCAACCCTTGTCTGAATAAAAGGCAGCAGTTTTTTGTTAAATGCCCAAAATCAAATTTATGTTGAGGATTAGCAATAGGAGAAACATAATAAATGGAAGATTCATACTACAGGAAATAACTACGAACCAGTTGCATACAAAATCTTAAGCCGATGTGAACGGGTGGAAAATGCACATATCCTTCAACTCTCCCCCCCCCCCCCCCCTCCTCATCACGTGGAGGCTCTCTAAGGCCTCATACATGGAATTTGAGTCGAGTGCAATATAATTTACTAAAACGTGCCTGCTAGGATTGGAAGTCGAGATCTCTATCTCTAATAGCATATTGAGCTACTATGCACCAAAATCAGTTGCACCTAAAAGCTTAAACTGATGATAAAGGGTGGAAAATCACATTTATTTTCACATCAAGGTCTATCTATCCTTGTCAGCAAAATTCAAATATATCCTTTTATTCTTCTTGTCACTGGGCTATATATATTTGTTCACAGGAAGCAGTGAAGCCATCTGAGTTTTTGGCATTGGAAGGCGTTTCTGCTGCAGTATTTATTGAACGAATGGAATGGTTTGTAACTGGAGACTACGAAGGTTACATCAAAGTATATTGTTACAGTACAATGCGGCAACGAAAGGTTCTCAAAGCTCATGAAAGTGTCGTCACGTCTTTGGACATCCATCCCACAGAGCCTTATGTGCTGTCAGCAGCTCAAGACAATCATGTTAAGCTGTGGGACTGGAAGAAGGACTGGGCGTGCGTTAGAGCATTTGAAGCCCGTCTTTAAAGGAGGTGATAAATGCAGGAAGCAAGATGAGAAACTGGATAGTTTATCCAGACTAGCCGCCTGTGGACTTCTACGAACCTCAATAAAATTATAATCTTGAGGTAAAATACATAGTACAATAGAAATGCAGCTTGGTTATTCAGTTGTTGAAGTTGGTTTAAACATGACTCTCATTACGGTGGGCTATACTACTTCAAACAATGAAGTAGTATAAATCAATCCTAGACGTTGATTAATAAGGGCACTTAGGTCACTTCAGTTGAATCGGTACGTACGCAGAAAAGAAACACCGAGGCCACGACCCACGTTCTCCGTTGCCGCCGACAGTCTTGCTCCGCTGTGATCCACAGCGGATGCCGTCATACGCGACCAAGATCGAGACCCCACCACCAACTGTCGGACGATTCATTTTCGCGGCCGGCTGCGACACCGTCGTCCAGACCATCCATGCTCCCACGCCGGCGTCGCCGCCAACTCGCTGAGATAGGTGCCGGCAGTTTGTCCAGGTTCCATTAGAGATCAGTGCCAACAACAAATCGCTAAATGTATGCAAAACATTATGGACAATTTCTGATTTTTCTTACCGTGTTATGTCGTCTTTGATATCTTACACTTCCAGCTCAATGTATCAACGTGACCTTTAAACAATATTTGATAAATAAGCATGGTCATAGGTTCATCGTTGTTGAACATTCATTGTTTCCAGACTGTTGAATCCTCGGCAAAATGTTTCGCCTTGTTGATGCATTGCGTTAACGCAATGCACTGTATTCTATTGTTGAGAGAAAGAAGGGACGTCTTTCTGCTTTCTCTAGGGGAATATGGGTTATGCGATGAAAACAATACCAGTTCAGTGCTTATCTTATGAGTTTCTTGTGTGTTTCAGGTGAATCCATGATATTTAGTGATAGTTCAGTGCTGACCGTGAGATCCAATATTTGAGCTCATCTTAATCAGCCTCTTGACCTTACACATCTGGGCGGCGGCGGCGCGTGACATCGAAGGTGCAGTCTGCCATGCCGGCGCGGACGCACTCCACGCCCCCGTGCCTGATCCGCCCAAGCAAATCCAAATCGATGGCAACGGCTGAGGCTTTCTTAGGTTTCGCCAAGAACGACGTGCCCGAGCTCCGTTGACTAATCGCCAATCAGTCGCCATAGGAGCCGATGAACAGAGGAATGGATGAGCAAGAAGAAATAAAATGAACGGCTACGAACTTAAAAAGATATAAAAGAGTTTATAATTTATTTTGGCAAATAATAACGGTTTCAATTCATCAAAAAGATAAATAAAATTACAGCTTGCCATTATCTTTTTTTCTCCAAAATACTCATACTCTTCATACTACTTTAAAATATTAGTTTAACTACTTAAAGGATCAATATAGTATAAGTATATCTAAACCGTTAGATCAAGAGAAATAAACGGATCATATTAATTCTAGTCCATTGTAAAGGTGCTCTTAAACATTTGCAAGTGTTAAAGTACAACAGTAGCAGTGGCACAATCCTTCAACAGCCTATGGTTTGCATAATACTCTGCAAAACTTCGTGACACATTCAAGATTCATCCTAGGTTATGTGACACAATCCATCAGACAACATTCATGAACGTCCCAAAGAATTGTTAAGAATTCAAAATATTTCACATCGGAAAAAGTTCATGTATTTTATGTTCTGTTGGACTTGTCGAGACTTATTCTCGGTATGATATTTATAGGGATATACACGGGACCAAGAACTCGATGGTCAACACAAAAGACGATATAGACAGGTTCAGGCCCTCTCAACGAGAGTAAAAATCCTATGTCTTGTATGTAGTTTATTGTATTGATTGTCGATATCTTTAAGGGGGTCACTACTCGTCTTATATATCCAGGTGGCTGGAATTACATTAAGAGTCCTATGTGTGCACTACAATGTCTATTACACCTTCTATATCTCGAAGTTTCCTTGTATTATACTCTAACACGGTCGGCTCCTCCTTATGGGCCATCCTTGTATCGTCCAACATAAGGCCAAGCTATGGACAGGTAACATAAGTATTTCACAGCAGCCCCTAAATGCTTCTTGATTTTGAGTTGCGCCTTAAGGATTGGATCTTCTTTTTGTTGGGTCTGAGGAGGTCATAAATGAAGAAGACTTCTCAATCAGAATATTGAAAGGATTTGATGCACGGAGTAGGTGCACCTGATCAGATGTAGCTCCAACTTATATAATTTGGAGACTTGCAAATAATACAAGAGTCCAAAAAAGGAAATGTTTGCTCTTCATTATTATATAATCATTTTAAGAAAAAATCACTCAAATCATCAAATTTGAGTGGTAAAATAACTTGATAGAGTGACATCAATCATCTTCGAGCGATATTAGCTCTAGCCGAGTGGCTTATGCCTTTAGCCGAGTGATTTATGATCGACTCGGGTGACATCAATCACACAACTGAGTGTTATAGAGTCCAAACAGACGACTTCATTCAAAATCGAGTGAACATAGCTTCATGACATCAATCATAGCCGAGTACTGAGTTATCATGATTTTTACTATTCTATGCTAACTTCAATCAACCGAGTGACGTTCAGTCGATAGATCCTATACGACCATCAATTCTTCTATATATGATCATCAAATCAAATAAATATAGGCTATTTTTCAATATGTAGCATCAACCAAAACTTCTCTTCAAAGAAGCCCCCGAGATAAATATTAAGGTTGTATTTTACTAAATAGTATCAAATGTTACCAGCATTTTTGTCTTGGCTGCGAAATATGTTAATCTGTACGGCCCATTGTGGCCATGACCTCGGCCGCAAGTCAATCCTAAAGGTGTAAAAGGATAAGGGGCCCATTGTGGCCGTGACCTCGGCCCATTTGTCAGTGAAAGCAATGCTGAGACTTACGACTGCAAGGCGTTCGGAGGGTGACGGGGATCTAGGTCATCAAACCGGTTCGCGCCATATAGGTGTTGTGGGACCCAGTATCAGTGATCTTTTTCTGCTTAAACAGCTGCAGGTTGGTTTAACGGCCAACAATGGTAATCATGCCGGATTGCCTGTTCACTACGGGAGCCGGGTCATTTGCCGTGTATCCATAGCGCACGACAAAGCCCAATATACCTACGGTAAAGGCTTTGCCGTGGGTATCACACGGTGAAACCGACATGGTAAAAATGCCATCGACAAAGCTAGCTTTGCCGTGTGCTTTTCATCGGGCATACGACAAAGTGTTTGCTATGTGCCCCTTCTAGCCCACGGCAAAGAAAAGGACCGTCAACTGGTAGAGACGATAACGGCCATGTTTGTCATGTGCCTGACGTCCGACACACAGCAAACCTTGACCATTGTGTCATGTGGCATGTAATTGGGCCACACGGCAAAACCCCATTGTTTGTCGTGTGCTTACTCTAGGCACACGACAAACCTATCCTGTTTGCCGTGTGCCATGGTCATGGCACATGACAAAGCTTGTTCCCAGATTTCCCATTTTGCCGTATGTCATGGTCAAGGCACACGGCAAATTCTATGAAATCTGCCAAAAAATATTTAAATTAGTTGTCCCCGACCAGAAGAACACTAGTTTTTGTAGCATTTCACCCAGAAGTATTCAGGGTATCATATTTATTTTATCCCAAAGGAAGGCAGGGGATTGATCAGAGTAATTACCATGTTCTTAACCAAGAGGATTATGAGACAAAGTCCTCACAGGGGTAAGGATAAAGATAATCATGGGTAGTGGATACACAGATAGCATACTTAAGATAAATAAATACTAGTTTGATGAAAGAGCTAAGTTTCTAAGTTGCTTTCATATAGTCATATAGTTTACATTATAAACTACTATATAGATACATAGACAATACAAGACCATCAAATCATCACACCCTTGGCATCTAGTTTTTCCCTACATCCATAGTACAATTCCGGCCAAGAGCCTATTGCGTAGCCGAACATGAGGGATTTCAAAGGACAGATAGGACTGTCATCACCCACTGCCTACCCCTAGCAATCTGTGGGCTACATGATAAAGAATGCATTCTATTGATCTAAACACCACCGCTTACATCTCTAGAACAATACTTCTAATCCCGTAGCGATGGATCAGAAAAAGGAGTAATCACATTGAAGTGAACACTCAGCACGATCTAAGTCAAACATTAGTCATGCATCACTATAACGATATAAGGACTGTAGTAAAGATTTATGTCTAGCATGGTAATATAGCATAACTATATTACTAGCATGCAAGCATAACAACCACATACATGAATGGATCATATAATCAAACAAGAAACACATGACCCAAACATACCTATATAGAAAGACTAAATATATTAAATAGAACAAAGTCTTACAAAAGGAGAAAGATACAAGATCCATACCGCAACTCCAAGAAAGACTTAGGAACTGAAGAAGACTCTATTCTAAGCCTAACTCTACTAAAACTAGAGAGGTCTCGAAATACAAAGAGAGTAATGCTTCTTGGTGTGTGTTTTAGAGTGAGGCCTCTCCCTTCTATTTGTAGGCCCCAATGGAGATTCTTGGATTCGGTACCTACCACTTAACCCACACAACCGAAATTAGGGAGCCACTAGGAGCCAGCACGTGCAGCCATGAACCAGGGGGGGCCACTCCTTGTTCGGCCGAACAGGGTGGGAGTCCCCTCGAGTGCTGCCGCCTCTGGTGCCCTGGCAGGTGGGTCCCATTGCCCAGTGACCCTGTGAGGTCGGTTGTTGATGCGGTTTGCTACTGTAGGTGGGCTAGTTAATCCGTGGGAGTCCCTGTTGGCGAGCTCTGATTGGTGGAAGTTGTGTTTCTTCACCAACTAGGTGTGTTTCCTCCTCCATTTCGTTATTTCTCCTGCATGTGAGCATTTCTCCAAGCACAAGTGGATATTTATTAATTATAAATAACATGCATGGTGGGAATGTTAAATCCTCCTTTATTTTGATTAATATTGATGGTCGGAAATGGTAGTTAACGACCGTCAACAAGCTCTCCCAAGATGAACCTTTGCTCATCCCGATGCAAAAATAAAATCTTAGGTTGTTGATCAGGAGTTGCTACAATGTTTTATATTCCCTCCATAGTACCAAGTGCACAAGAAAATACTCTATCTTTAATTGAATAAGTTGGCAATTGGTAACTCATCCTTTTTACCTTAGTCCCTGTGGGGCTTTTGGCTTTTTTCTTCATCTTGGGTGGTTGAAAGACAGAATGGTCTTTTATAGGACACCATTCTCTCATTCCTGTGTTCCACATTCCATCCGAAGGTTTTCAAAAGCCTTTGCAAATAAAACTTAAGTTCCTTCAATGATTCTCTCGATTGCTCAATGTGTATAAATCCTCACCAAAGCAATAAAGTTGCATCTTTTTATTCTACCTCTAAATAAGGCTTATGTGGAGCTCTGGGTAGGATTGATTGAGACATACTTGTAACACATATATTGCTAAACCAAAAGACTAAACCTACGGAGAAACAAATCATACAATCTGATCAAGATGCGCGTGTGTCTGGAATATGGTGCAATGATGGTGGAATGGTGGATACTCATTTTTGTGTAGACTCTCTCTTTCTTTAACAAGCACTTGGGCATGGCTATTTCTTTTCTTCTTTTTTTTTCATCATGCTCAAGGTTGAGAGCAAGTATTTATTCTATTTTTGATAGCCATAACTTCCATGCAACCAATTGAGAGAGAGTCATGACATGATATTCATGGAGTATTAATGTTGCTAACTTCCAGGATAGAAGTTGAGCATGTGGTGGTGGATGCAATGGAATGATATTGCTATCTCCTGGTGTAGGAGTATTAGCAAATGATGGTGGATGTTTACGTGAATCTTGATTATAATAGCATGAAATGGATCTCACAAAGATTGCAAGCATTTTGATAAAGTTCAATGTGAAACAAGCAGCATATGTAGAAGATTTTGCATTGAATTACAACATATGGTCGTGGTAGGAATTTTCATCATTGAGGAACTTTTTAATTTTATCATCTTGAAAAACAAAATCTCCGGGTGTTGAGCTTCACTTTAGGACAAAGATCATAGCAGTCCTATTCTAACCATATCATGTCTCACAATAACCTAGACTTGGATTATGCACTTTTGCAACCCACAAGTACTCAAGTTCAAGGCAAGCATGTATGGCCAACAAACTCAAAAATTGGGAAAGTACTAAGTTGTATATGAGGGACTATAGAAAGATATAAAACAAAACAACTATTCATCATCTCAACATGAAGGCATGAACATCCCTAGCATGCATGACAACCTACTATTTTTATTCTTTTTAATTTTGCAGATTTTTATTTGGTTTTGAGGGTAAGTCCGACAAAGAAAAAAAAAGAAAGAAAGGAAAGATACAAGTCACCTTGGCGGGGGTGCTCCCCAAGCTTGCTCTTGCTCATGGCTATTTGTTTTGATTGAATCCTCTCTAACGGTAGTATGCCGCCATGTAGTCGTGGTGCTCTCGTAGCTGCTGCGGGAGGTGACAAAACTGGTCGTCATGGTGCTGCTGCCACTCTCTGGTAGTCTGGGCATGGGTGGCAAGGGTGTTTTGCATTGTACCTATTCTCATGTCCAGATCGTCCATCATCCTTGTGAGATCCCTCAATTCTGGACCATAGTCATGATGATCGAAGCCTAAAAAAGAGTGACATCCATCATGATGTGGAGGCGTCTCGATCAACCCAGGGCCATGTCCCCATTGTACACTACTAGCTTGCTATAAAGACGAACCTCCAGTCTCATACTGCTGCGGCATGAACATCCAAGCAGGGTCACCGGAATGCTCAGAGCCTGCAGTGTAATCATGGACTGGTGATTAGTTCTGGTTGCGCTAGTGGTGGCACGCTTTGTACTTTGTCGTGCGCGTCGATCGACGGACCTGCTAGGCATTTCTTCTCTCTGCAGTTGTACGATTAGTTCCCAACAACTATACAAATGATACCCCGGGCTAGGAAGCGAGATTTCATTTGTGTAGCCGGGATAGTAAAATATGATAGAACCATCGGGACCCTTCTTTAAAGTATAACCCTGCTCAAGAAATTTATAATCTATCTTGGGACAGGGCTCAGAAACATAATCAAATCTAGTGTTGGATAAAGCCCTGACCCCTGCAGCAATACGGTCTCTAAAGAAATGCATTCAATGGGTCCTGATCTCCTAATATAATCTAACCATTGACTAATCATAGCTTCAACAGGAGCAATAGGAATTTTAGCAATAGCAGCAAACAAGACACGCAATTCATCATTATGGACAGGTCTAGTGTCTTGTCTAGGGATTACTTTTACCATGGTGCACAGCATCATTATCAAATTCCCAAGGTCTACCCAATAAAAGTGAACAAGCTTGCATGGGTACAACATCACAATCAACAGAATCCACATAGGAACCAATGGAAAAAGGAACTCTGCAAGTTTGTATTACCTTAGCTTTTCCAGAGTCATTTAACCACTGAATGTAGTATGGATGTGGATGTGGGCGTGTGGTCAAATCAAGCTTCTTAACCACATCAGAACTCACCAAATTGTTGCAGCTTCCTCCATCAATGATGACACGTGCTCGACGGTTCTTGATGACGAAGAAAATCTGGAACAAGTTATGTCGCTGCATCATCTCGGGCTACTGGATTTGTGTGCTAAGCACACGCTGCACAATAATATTCATGTAGCCCGTGGTATCTCCGCCTCCAAGGACGAGGTCACCGCTGGTGGTAGCGACATCCTCCTCCTCATCCTCCACATCGGAGGTGCTCATGTAACCGCCATCATCTGTCGCCACATATGCCCGCCTACTTGGGAAATCTTTCTGCACATGGCCAAGACCATGGCAGCGGTGGCACTGAATCCCTGTAGTGCGTCCCGTCGAAGCAACAGAGGAGGCACTACTAGCCGGTACCTGCACAGAATTTTTACCTGAGCGCGTAGAAGGGGCAGGGGCTGATCTTGGTGCTGCAGAAACAACACTAGCTGGTGGGGGCGGCCGGAAAGATGGCTTGGGCAGCCCCGAAGTCCCCGTCGGCCGTGGTGGGTAGAAATTCCTGGACTTGCTGTACTCCTCAAAAGCCTGGAAAAGTCCCTGTGATTCTTTCTCTGCAAGCATAGCATACTGAAAACACTGGTTGAGGGTATAAAATTCTTGATAATCAAGGATGTCCTGAATTTATTCTCTCAAACCAGAATAAAAGCGGCAAATCTGATCCTCTACTTTTTCAACCACAGCACAACGAATCAAACCCTTCTGAAGCTCACTAAAATACTCCTGAACAGTTTTATCTCCTTGATCTAAATGCTGCAGTTTATTACGAATTTCTCTATAAAAAGAAGGAGGAACAAAACGATCACGCATTTCTACCTTAAGTTCTTCCCAAGTAGTAGGCAAATCGGTTTCAGCAGCTAGATCACTCCACCAAACAATAGCAAAGTCCTTAAACTCACTAGTGGCTTGTCTAACTCTATGTTGTTCAGGAACAAGGTGGGCATTAAATTTTTGTTCTACCGTCATTTCCCAATCAAGGTAAGCATCACCATCGTACTGACCCGAAAACGAAGGAATTGAGAACTTAATTTTAGCATACGGGTCATCTGGAGCATGGTTATATTGTGTGCGACTGAAACCACCCATACCTTGAGGGTTACGTTGCAAATGAGGTCGTAACCTTGCGGTCCTTGTAGCTGACCTATCGACGGTGCCATCAGCCTTATACACCGTTGCTTCATCATGATCGTCTTCAACGTCGTTGTTGGTGTTGGTGTTGGTGTTGGTGTTGGCGTTAGTGTTGGTGTTGTTGTTGGTCTTGTGAGCGGTCTCCAATTCGACAACCTGATCGGCGTCGGTGACGGCCCTGGTGATTGTCTCTGCCAAATCACTCTGAACCGCCTGCAAAACCTTCTGTAACTGACTTTGGCTCATGCACTCATCCAATTTTGAGGGTGAAGCACCCTCTCCATCGCTTCCTGACATCAGAAACACCAAAACAGGAAACGAAAAGTGAAGGTTATCCCTACAAAACTGCTAAGTAGTGGTGCCACTCAACATAGCAAAAGGAAGCTTCTTGCAAAGCTCTTACAAAGTTCTGAAAACAACAAAGCGAAGGATACCAGGGAGAAGTGTTCCACGATTGCAAGGTTTACAAAATAACCTATGTGCTGTCCAGAAAAAGTATGTAGAGCTAGGAAGGCCAAATATATATATGTAAGTGGCACACAAATCAAAAACAGATAGTAAAGCTGAATAAGTGCCCAAGTAACTTGTCCCTAGTTGCTGGTCTAACTATGTCCTAGAACAGTAGTGATAGCAAAGATGAAACAAGGAGACCAAGACACACAGTCGATAACAGGGGGCTAAGTGTAAAACAGCCAAACTCAGAAATTCCAGGGGGCTAGATGGGGCACTAGTAGGAATCCCAAATTTCTTTTTTTTTTATTTTATTTTATTGATATTTTTTCCAACTCACTAGCAATGGGGGAGAAACCACAAAAAATTTCAGTTCAAATAGAGCTAGGACGTGGCCTACGGAAAATCTTGAAGTTTCAAAAAACATCAGGTTTCAACTTGAATGAATTTTTTCTTTATCTTCCCGATTTCTTTTGAATTTTTTGATGAGGGTATGCTCAACTTTGAGTCAAGAATCTCCTGTAAAAATTTCAGCCAAAACGGACAACCGAGCGAAAAGTTATGCCTGTTTTACCGAAGGGGTGTCGGAATCGGTTAGGAAGAACCCGGGGGTTTGAGTGAAACCCGATTCGGGCTTGAGGTCGGGTAGGGATTTTTTTTGGCGAGGTGGATGCAGCGGAAAGTGGAATTTGTGAAAATTGGTCCGAGGTGGTGAGGGTGGGTTTAGCGTGGGATTAGGGTGGGCGTGTTGATCAATCAACCCTAGCACACAAAGCCGACAAAACCGAGGATGTTGAAGGGGATGGCGGCTAGGGTTGCAAGGGAAACATTACTGACGACAAAAACACAAACTAAACCAGCGACTAAACAAGAACTAGGGCACAAACTCAACACTACGGACTCTGAAATTGAAATATGCAAAGGCTAAACACGTGGTTATGGGGGGGGGGGGAATTTTTTTTGGTATTTTCTGTGGACGATAGGAAAAACACAAAAACAAAACTAAAGGGTAGTGCGAACCTGATGGTGCACCTGAAGCTCTGATTACCACTTGATGTAAACAAGGGTTTCTGATCTTTCGAAAGGTTCTTGGTAAGTTGATTTGGTCGGAGGCGACACACAAATCGATCCGGCTTCAGAACAGCACGTTCTAAACCCCGCAATCGCTGCACGTCGTCTCCTCTGGTTATCAACCGTCCAAAGACGATTGACCTCGCCGAGAAGGCTAATTCCTGCCTGCGAATCAAGAACACAAGCAAGAACAACGAAGAATGCAACACAATTGCAGATGTATGATTAAACTCTCGAAGTTGGGGTCTCACAAACCGATGAACGGCGACACTGTTTATGAACAGAATTGATCTAAGCAAAACCCAAACCCTAATGGTGTGGTGGCGGCTGTATATAAAGACCCTAGGGTCGTGCAAGACCCTCTGGACGCGCCCCTAATTGGGCTCAACTAAATACAAAGCCCAAAGGCCAAAAATAGGCGACGCAGCACCAACACAGATTCTGGACTCTCTCTTGTTTCGACGATTCCCGATGACTCCGGATGAATTTTGACATGAGGCCGGCGGCATTGGAAAGTACTTCTCCTTATCTTTCTGTGCATATATAGAACGTCCAAATCCGAGTCCGTATGCGTCCTGGGTGACTGTTTTATTGCAGACTGGTCCTGGGCCCCGAAACAGACTCGAAGTCGGTTTTGATTGGGCCTCCACTTTGGCTTCCAAGCCCTTGCTGGTCCTCGACGTTTCCAACTCCTTCTCCCATCATCTCCTGGTCCTCTCCATGGTTTCTAATTATAAAATAATCATTAGGTAGCAAACCATTCTCAAAAGTAACATATAGCGAAGAACGTAGGAACGAGCTCACCTCTAAATTTAGTCGTCGTGCACGAGCTCTAGTCATTGGACCTTGCAAGTCCAGAATTGGAGGAGTGTTGTGTGTATCCATAGGAGTGATGCCCTCATCAAAGTGAATGCTCTAATATGCTAAGGAAGTCTCTAGTATTGAGTTTGGTTATTGTAATGAATGCTCTACTATGGAAAAAATAGAAATTAAAACATTCATACTCACAGGAGTACTAGCCGGAGTAGGTGCCCGTAGAGGTAGAGCAAAGGGCGGCATCGGTGGCAGGGTTGTTCCCAGAGTCTAGCCAAGTGTTGCCATCCACTAAGCAAACTATTGGTATTTTTGTTGGAGCCTGTTGTCCAACTCCTATTGGATCTTCTATTGCATGTTCTGTTCCAGGTCCTCCCTTGCCTTCTTCTCGTTTTCGGGCTGGACTTGCCACATTTGATCTTATTATTCAATGCAAAAAAACATGTGTAAACAAAGTAAAGCAATGATGAATGTAACTAAAATTACCTCAAGTGCATCTACCCGGGACTATTTAGTGTTTGGTCGAGGGCGTATAGTCGAGCTTGAGCTCGTGCTCTTCACTCGTATCACAGACAGTGTGGGTGTACTGGCTGTGTCAAGTGTGCCTTCTCCAATCCAGTAACACCCAAGCTTCTTGCCTCCTCCCACCCTCATCATGACTTCCCTATCAAGATCCTGGGTGCTAGGATCCCACTCTGGCCCATGGATCTCCCTTCCCATCGATGTGTACTCAGTGAGGCGGGCATGGACAGACAAATTGCTGTATGTCATGGACGGGGCCTCCGGGTTGTACTGGACAACGGGCGCTGTTGCCTTGCCTAGGTTGGCCATAGAAAATGCCTCAAACTGGCTGCAAGGACAGTTATCATGTACCACCAACTACGAAATAAAATAGCAAGGTGATTAGAAATTATACGACATTATCTTGTGAGTAAGAATAAATAAATGAATTCGCGTAGCCATCTCGCTGCGTATTGTTTTAGGGAAAGATTCCCTTGATGGTGTGCTAGACCTGGCATCATCAAACAACGCTCCCAACAAGCATTATGCATCTCCTCCTAGCCCTCTGTGCACCACTTGTCCATAACAGCTTCCCAGGTAAGTGTACTTAATGTCAAAAAAATATTAATGTTAATGTTCTATATTTACCATCATGTATTCTTCATTGGTAAGCTTCATGTTTCTTGCTTGAGATTTGGTGACCTTAACTTTAAGGTGCTGGGCGTGGTACACAATCACAGCCAAGATACGTGCCTCGTAAAACATGTCCCTCATGAGCTTAGGACAAGCATGTGTTCAGGCTTCGCAAGGTGAGCCACGATCTTTGTCCGGCTTCGCACTCATGAATCCCATCAAAATGTGTTCAGGATTCGCCATTAGCTGGATGTACAAGCTTCTCAGGATTGTATCTATGTTCATGTTTGTGCCATGTCATCTGTTTCGCTGTCTCCTTGGTCATGTAAAGACATTGAATCCTCGGTATGAATGGAAAGTACCATAGGATTTTCACGGGAATTATGAGCTGCTTCTTACCACCATCACATGTATCTACCTCCAAGTACCTAGAGGACTTACACTTTGGATAGTGTGTTGCTTCTGCATGTTGTTTTCTAAATAAGACGCATCCGTTAGGACAAGCATGTATCTACTCATATGGCATCTTGAGCGCACTAAGTAGCTTCCGTGAGTCATACATGCTCTTTGGCAGAATGTGACCTTCCAAAAGGAGGCTGCCAATGACTGTCAACATAGCATCGGAGGCACCTCAACTCAGGCTAAACTGGGACTTGATATCCATTAGGCGTGCAATGCCATCTAGTTGACACACCTTGGTGTGCCCGTGAAGGGGTTGTTGTGCCACCTCCATCATTTGGTAATATGCCTTTGTAGTTGGCTCTGGCTCCTCCTCCCTAGGTACTTCATCCCCGTGTGCTTCATGATAGTCATTTAACATGTCACCCACACCGGTATCTGCATCATAATCCTCCCTATGTTATCTCACCCTCTCGTGCCTTGGACACTCGCCTTCACCATGAAGGGTCCACCGGTTATAGTCTGGCATAAATCCATTCTTGCAAAGGTGTATGCACATGACCTGTTTATCGTGTCGACGCGTGTTTCTACAATTGTCACAGGGACACCAAGTGATAGTCGTTCCTTTAACCTTGGCAAATGATCATTCCAAGAACTTGTTGGTCTTCTCAATCCATTCACTGGTGTACTTTCTGTTATTTGTCTGCTGAAAGGATCTAGTGACCAAGAGGGGGGGGGGTTGAATCGGGAACTCAAACTATGTACCTAATTTGCCAATTCCTAAAACCTTCCACTCAAACAACTCCTAAACAATTCTAGTGGAGATCACACTACCAAGAAGATAATCCTAAGGAATGACAACCGATGCATACTAGTGCATCACACACAAGGCAATACAACTCCTATGCATACTTGTGATCAAATGCAGAAGCTTAAACACTACTAGCAAGCAAGAAGCCTATTCATGCAAGTCTACAAGTCAACAAGAGCAAGGTAAACACACAAGCATGAATAGCACAGTATGTAAATATGAAAGGTAGAACATCTTGGGAAGCTCGAAAGCAGTTGCTGCAATTATGTCCACGGTACCTCGCAAGCGAATAAGAGAGTCAAGTAAATCCTCATTCTCATAAGAACGAAAAGCATAGAACTCCTCTATAAGAGACTCACTAGCATGATCAATAAAAGGCTCACAATCATCAATCTTAGTCATGCTAGTGGAGCAAGCAAGATCAAGAGAAACATCATCATCACTCATCACATTAGGCATACTACTAGAGCAACCTATCAAATCATCACTAGTAGAATCTAGGAACTCATTAAAACTAGGCACATCCACACAATCATCATCATCATATACATGATCACTCGTAAAGGTATTGGCAAAGTCCACAAGTGTATCCATCAACTCATCCGGAATCATGGCATTTAGGTAGCTTTTCAAGCGATCCTTCCATGAGCCATGACCCGGCCCCGAATGGGATGACATCCCAACTCAATACGGTCACTACTCAAGGCGGTTAAGCCTTATGATGAGCACTTGGCTCTAATACCACTTGAAAGGATCGAGTGACCGAGAGGAGGGTGAATGGGGAACTCAAACTATGTAACTATTTTGCTAAATACTGAAACCGACCACTCAAACAACTCCTACATAATTCTAGTGGTGATCACACTAATAAGATGATCCTATAAAAGGAAAGACAACCTAAGCATACTAGTGGATCACACACGAGGCACACAACTCTTATGAAAGATAGTAATCAAAGAACATGCGGAAGCACACAACAAGCTAGCAAAGGAGCCTACTCATGCAAAGCTACTAGATCATCAAGTACAAGAAAAGCACACAAGCATGAGTAGCACGACACACAAGAGAGTGAGTAATCAAGCCAATGCAACTCCTACACATGCTAGTGATTAAGTGAAAGATAAGCACAACTAGCAAGTAGAGAGGCCTATTCATGCAAGTCTACAAGGCAATCAACTCAAGCAAGGTAAGCGCACAAGAATGAATAGCACGATATATAAATGCAAAAGGTAAAGGCATCAAAGTAAGGAGTAGAGTAAGAGATGGCTCATGATTTTTCCCTAAGGTCTCGAAAGAATGGCGCCTTCCCCTACTCGTCGTTGGACCACTCCCGCCAGAGTGCCGGTCCCTCCCGCCACCAATGTGGAGTTTTCGCCCACGAGTCCGCAATCACACCTGAAGTGAAGACACAGTGTGCGTCACCGGTGCCACCAAGGCACAAGATTGCCTCCCTCGAGAACTTGTCGGATTCCCCGAGCCGACATGGGCGCTCACTATTGATGCCCCTTACACCGGCGGGCTCAAACCATGTACAAACGTGTGATGGCCTTCACAACCGATCACGATAGGCTCGATCGTCGGCACCTAACCGGTCTAGGTCTCACCATAGACCAAGAGTAAGAACCTAGATCACACCCTCAAGGACACCCTAGCCTTAGATTTGCATAGACACTCTTGTTACTCTCTCAAGCACTCTCAAGATATCCAATGTCCTCTCCTAGTGCTCCTCTCTTGGCCCTTTGGCTTCCAATAGATGCTCCCAGCAATCCCAATGGCCAAAGGCAATCTCCAAGACCCTAGCAACGAAGTTATATAGGTTTCCAACCTCAAACTAGCCGTTGCTCCACGAAACATCTCTCTGGACGCATTGACCGGTCACTGTCCAGACCAGACAGTGTGGTCTCCACCACACGACTCCTCTAGAGCCATTGCTCTCTGTCTGTAGCTGTCTCCATACAAACCGTACAGTCCGATCTTCATCACCAAATCTCCAAACAGAGCCGTTGCAACCACTTCCTCGTCTATCTATAATTTCCTCCTACAGACCTTATAGTCCGGTCTGTAAAAATTCTTCTCCAATAGATTTCCTCGCGGCCAACTTCTCCTCTGTTCTGGAATTTCCCCTGATGACCGTATCGTCCGGTCTCTACGACCCTCTGTCCGGTCTCTATCTCCAAAGCTGAAACTTCTCGTCCTTGCTTGACTTCATCTCCTGACTTCTCCGAACAACTCCTTGGCTTCTGCACTGTCACCTAGTGCCTGTGATTTCACTGAGCATCCATGCACATCACCGACTAGACATGACCTAAGAGAAATGACCTAGACCCCCTTGATAGTCCGGTTTTTCCTATGGACTCAAAGCCCTAACAACTAGACAAGTGTTCCCAACACTTTCTCCATAGCTTATCCTTAGCTTTGACCATATTCATCAACCCTTGGACTCCATCAAGCTCACAAGCCTCCATGCTTGTGGTCATTGTCATCCATTGCCAAGGCCGCCATCTTCAATCATCGTAGAATAGAAAAGGTTTCCTACACGAACAACACTCGTGTAGACATTAGTCATATTTCATGTTTATCATTCATCACCAAAACATTCATACCTCGGGGTGACCTTAATGGTCATGATCCTTACAATCTCCCCCTTTTTGGTGATGGATGACAACCACTACTTATGATGATCCAAAATGGACGAGTAATAAGGAACCAAAGGAAATGAAAGGAATGAAAGGATTACCTTGGTCCTTACTTTGGAAGTAGTCTCCCCTTGGAATGTGCTAGGTGTTGAGGGAGAACTACCCAATCATGTAGCGCACTAGAAGTTGAGCTTGAGTTGAATTTTGCGCCCGTCTTGGTGTCGTGGTTGATGATCTTGTTGATGTAAACACACACCAAGGACGTAGATGTTCATGTCGGTGTAGATGTTCATTGTTGTTTTAGACATGCACCATCATTGTTCTTCTCCATATAGGTGTAGATTTTCATCTTGGCATGATCTTCATGTGTACTCCAAGTGAACATGCACCATTGTCTTGATTATCTTCATTTGATCTTCATGTTCTCCTCCATCTTTCCTTCTCCCCCTTTTGTATTTTTCTTGATCTTTGACTTGGCTTTTTGGATCTTAATGTTCTTCTCCCCCTTTGTGTTATCGGTCTAGACTTGGCTTTTGGATCTTCATGTTCCTTCTCCCCCTTTGTCACCTATGACCAAAAACCAAAGACAAAATACAAATGAACCAAGGAGCAAATAATAAATGTCAAGAGTTAGGAAACTCCCCCTTTCATGGTGCTCCTCCTTGGTCACGATGGTGTTCCACCATAGCTCCCCCTACACATATGACTCAACAAAATATTTCCTCAAGGATGCAATGGTTAGTCATTAGTGTGTTAGGAATGTATGAGTCACTTGTCTTTGAGCCGCTCGAGTAGATTTAACCTCGGAGCTCGTTTGAACATCACTCAATGGGCATGAAGCACAAAGATCACTATGTGATCATCTAGAGGGTCATATACTAACATTGTAAATAAGCAACTCCCCCTAGAAACATGCTTGGAAGCATGTGAGGTATCACAATGCAAAGTGCATGAATGCAAGGAATGCAAATGCAAATGTAACAAGTATACAAATGCATGATGCGATGCTAAAAGAAAGAGAGAGAAAGGCTACAAACCAAAGTGCCAACGATGAGTTGTTCCCTTCTCGAGCTTACTCACAATGGACCATTCATCAAAGCCTTGGGCACACCATGAACCACCTTCCCAAGATTAACCCATGTCCATTGCTATCTCAAGAAGGTCCAAAGTTGACCTACAAGCAAAGAGAAACAAGCACAAAACAAAGGCACAAGCAACAAACAAAAACAAGCAAGGCTATACATATTTACAAGAGACAAGATTTAGGGTTACTCAAGTGAAGTTTGAAAGGTTGAGAACATTGAGTTCTTTCCTTAGCTTGTTGAAGGTCTTCTCGTCGAGTGGCTTGGTGAAGATATACGCCAATTGTTCATGAGTCTGCATAGCAAGGATGCTTGACTTGAACACCAAGGAACACATGCAACTCTCCAATCATTGACATTTGAAATTCCCTAGCCATCATTTCCTGGAACTCTTCATTGAACCTCTCATTGGTGGACCCATAGATGATATCATCCACATAGATTTAGCACATAAAGAGGTCCTTCCCAACATGCCTTGTGAACAAGGTGTTGTCAATCCTTCCAATGGTGAATCCATTCTTGAGTAGGAAGTTCCTCAAATGTTCATACCATGCCCTTTATGCTTGCTTGAGGCATAGAGAGCTTTCTTCAATTTGTACACATGTCTTGGATGTTTAGGGTCCTCAAAAACCGGAGGTTGTTTAACATAGACTTCCTCATTGATCTCCTCATTCAAGAAGGCACTTTTGACATCCATTTGATAGAGCTTGAAGCCATTGTGTGATGCATCGGCAAGTAAGATCCGAATAGCTTCAAGATGAGCCGCGGGAGCAAAGGTTTCTTCAAAGTCAATGCCTGTCACTTGAGAATATCCCTTTGCCACTAGACGAGCCTTGTTCTTGACAATTGCCCCTTTCTCATCTTGCTTGTAATACCCACTTCGTGCCAACCATATTATGATTCTTGGTCCTCTCAACCTATTTTCATACTTTGCACCTCTTGAAGTTGTTCAACTCCTCTTGCATAGCCATTACCCATTTGTGATCATCCATAGCTTCATCATGGTAGTGGGCTCAATCATAGAGACGAAGGAGAAGTTCTCAATTGCAACATTTGCCTCATCATCATTTTCTTCACTCACATAGTTGGGCTTGTATTGATTCCTCCTTGTCCTAATTCCTTGAGATGGACTCCTAATGATCAAATCACGTGAATGACCCTTATTGATAGCTTTGGGTCTAGGAAGAGGTTCTTCTTGAGTAGGAGGAGGTCTAGGTGAAATATCTTGTGCATCATGGATTGCTTGCTCTCTAGAGATATGAGTGTCTTGGATTCTTAGTGAGGTGGGGGAATCACTCATATGATTTCTTCTTTTGGAACTAGAGCTTGGAGTGGATGAGGAGGTGTCATGTGAAGAGCTTGGAGAAGTATGTGGGGAGGCTTGTAGCTTACTTCTCACTTGTGTTTCCTCTTGGGCAGGTGGATGTACTCTCAATGAATCTTGGGAGGAGCTAGTGGGTGTGTCAATGGCATCTTGAGTTGGTTCTTGCACCTTAGGAGAGGAGGTTGGTTGAGGTGGTGGAGTAGAGGGTTCACCAATATCATCATCATTGGCCTCATGGGGTAAAAACTCGCCCACGGGCATGTTCCTCAAAGCTTCCCTCATAGGTTCATCTCCAATGTTCACTTCATGGAATTCATCTTCCTTCTGAGAATCATTTGACTCATCAAATTTCACATCATAGGATTCATCCACACAACCTGGGGCTGAGTTGTAGACCCTATATGCCTTAGAAGTCCCTGAGTACCCAACAAGAATGCCTTCATCAGTTTTGCTCTCAAACTTCCCGGGCTTCCTCCTCTTCTTGAGAATGTAGCAAGTGCAGCCAAAAACCCAAAAATAGGAAACATTTGGTTTCCTTCCAACCAATAGCTCATAGGGTGTCTTCTTCAACAACCGGTGGAGATAGACACGGTTTGAGGTGTAGCAAGCTGTGTTGATTGCTTCAGCCCAAAACCTCTCATGAGTTCCATACTCATCCAACATGGCACGAGAAAGAGTGATGAGTGTCTTGTTCTTCCTCTCCACTACTCCATTCTGCTCGGGAGTATATGTAGCGGAGAATTCATGCTTGATCCCCTTCTTGTCACAATATTCCTCCACTGTTGTGTTCTTGAACTCCGTCCCATTGTCACTCCTTATCTTCACAATATTGGCCTTAAATTTATTCTTTGCTCTCCTTGCAAACTTTCTGAAGATGTCACTTGCTTGAGACTTGTCCACAAGAAAGAAAGTCCAAGTGTATCTCGTGAAGTCATCCATAATCACCAAGCAATATAGATTCCCTCCTAGACTCTTGTAATGTGTTGGCCCGAACAAGTCCATGTACAAGAGCTCCAGAGGACGAGATGTTGACATGAAAGACCTTGGGGATGTGAGGATGCAACTTGCTTTCCAGCCTGACTAGCACTGCATAGTCTGTCCTTCTCAAAGGTGACATCCTTGATTCCTTCAACTAGATTCCTCTTGACCAGTTTTCTGAGTTGATTCATTCCAATATGTGCTAATCTTTTATGCCACAACCATCCTTTAGTTGCCTTGGTGAATAGGCAAGTACTTGGTAGCATGTTGCTTGATTTGAAGTCCATGGCATACAAGTTCCCATGCCTCACTCCATAAAATACTAGCCCTTTCTATGCATTTTCAATCATTGCTCCATCCTCATCAAATATGCACTTGAAACCCATGTCACAGAGTTGACCAATAGAAAGAAGGTTGAAGTTGAGGGTTTCCACAAGAAAGACCTTGGAGAGATGGAGGTCCTCAGTGATGGCCACCTTGCCTGATCCTCTACCTCTCCCTTTTGAGTTATCCCCAAAAGTCACCTTGTCACTGTCTTCGTCTTTATCAATGTTGGTGAACATGGTTGGCTTCCCGGTCATATGTTGGGTGCACCCACTGTCAAGAATCCAATGAGTACCTCCACTCTTATAGTTGTCCCAGGTAGTAGCCATAAGACAAGCACTAGAGAAAGAAGGGTTAGTATCCAAAGCATTACTTGATTGACCTTCACTAACCTCATCATGTCGAACGAGACCATCCTCGTAATTAGAGATTCTTGCAATCCCCTCTTGAAGTCTTCTCCTTATGGGATAGTGAGGTGCATGATACCTTCATTGTCCATGACCATCCCTCATGTGTATGTCATCGAGGTCAATGTAGTGGTGGGAAGGATTATAGAGGCCAGTGATGTGCTCAAGCACGTGTCCTACTTATGAGTGGAGCACAAGTATCATCTCCATGGCCCTCTCAACTGAGAGCTCATATCTTCTATCGATCACCTCATCAAGCAAGAAGCTTCTCTCAGGGGCGGAGATTTGTAGAAGGCACTTCTCAATTACTTCATGTGTTAAGATCCTCCATAGGCCCTGAAAAGAGTTTATCCTACACACAAGATCATAAATGCTCAAGAAAGTTTCACAGAGGTCATCATTTGAATTTTTCACAATTTCATCAAATTGTAAGAAAAGTTCCTGTTGTCTAGCTCGACAAATGTGCCAGAGCCGGTCTTGTGGAGGAGGTGGAGGCGCCGAACTGGTGAGATCGATCATCTCAAATGATCATGTGAGCAATGTAGTCGGCGCTCCCCCTACACCAATGCATGGTCCACCCGAAGTGCTTGGAGTAGAACTTGGAATGACACTTGGGGTAGAACTTGATAAAGCACCTGATGAAGAGCTTGGTGTAGGTCTTGATCCGAAGGGGTTGTAGAAGCTATTGCATGACAATCTTGTGGAGGGATCAAAGAAGTTTGAGCTCGACGCTACTTCTTTCCCTTTGTTTGAAGATGCTTCATTATTTGCCTTGAACTTATTCTTCCCCGCCAAGCTTGCGGTGATCTCCTCATCCTTGAAGAGTAGCCCGACCACATCATCAACAAAAAGATTCTTATCCATGATGAGATCAAGGGTGATGTAGAGGATCTTGCTGCTAGGGAGCAAGGTGAGAATCTTCTCAATAATCAATATCTTGGGAAGCTCGAAAGTAGTCGCTGCAATTCTGTCCATGGGACCTCGCAAGTGAATAAGATAGTCAAGTAAATCCTCATTCTCATAAGCACGAAAAGCAAAGAACTCCTCTACAAGAGACTCACTAGCATGATCAATAAAAGGCTCACAATCATCAATCCTAGTCATGCTAGTGGAGCAAGCAAGATCAAGAGAAACATCATCATCACTCATCACATTAGGCATACTACTGGAGCAACCTACCAAATCATCACTAGTAGAATCTAGGCACTCACTAAAACTAGGCACATCCACACAATCATCATCATCATATACATGATCATCGGTAAAGGTATTGGCGAAGTCCACAAGTTTGTCCATCAACTCATCCGAAATCCTGTTGTTTAGGTAGCTTTTCAAGCGATCCTTCCACGAGCCATGACCTGGTCCCGAATGGGATGACATCCCAACTCAATACGGTCACTACACAAGGTGGTTAAGCCCTATGATGAGCACTTTGCCCTGATACCACTTGAAAGGATCGAGTGACCGAGAGGGGGGGGGGTGAATCGGGAACTCAAACTATGTACCTATTTTGCCAAATACTGAAACCGACCACTCAAACAACTCGTACACAATTCTAGTGGTGATCACACTAACAAGATGATCCTATAAAAGGAAAGACAACCTAAGCATACTAGTGGATCACACACGAGGCACATAACTCCTATGCAAGCTAGTAATCAAAGAACACACGGAAGCACACAACAAGCTAGCAAAGGAGCCTACTCATGCAAAGCTACTAGATCATCGAGTACAAGATAAGCACACAAGCATTGGTAGCACGACACATACAAGGATGAGTAATCAAGCCAATGCAACCCCTACACATGCTAGTGATCAAGTGAAAGCCAAGCACAACTAGCAAGTAGAGAAACCTATTCATGCAAGTCTACAAGGCAATCAACTAGAGCAAGGTAAGCACATAAGCATGAATAGCACAGTATGTAAATGCGAAAGATAAAGGCATCAAAGTAAGGAGTAGAGTAAGAGATGGCTCATGATTTTTTTCTCCGAGGTCTCGGAAGGATGGTGCCTTCGCTTCCTCCTCGTTGCACCACTCCCGCTAGAGTCCTGGTCCCTCCCGCCACCAATGTGGAGTTCACACCCACGAGCCCGTAATCACTCCTGAAGTGAAGACACAGTGTGCGTCACTGGTGCCACCAAGGCACAAGCTCGCCTCCCTAGAGAACTTGTCGGACTCCCCGAGCCGACATGGGCGCTCACTATTGATGCCCCTTTCACCGACGGGCTCAAACCATGTACAAATGTGTGACAGCCTTCACAACCGATCACGATAGGCTCGATCACCGACACCTAACCGGTCTAGGTCTCACCATAGACCAAGAATAACAACCTAGATCACACCCTTAAGGACACCCTAGCTTTATTTGAGCATAGACACTCTTGTTACTCTCACAAGCACTCTCACGATATCCAATATCCTCTCCTAGTGCTCCTCTCTTGGCCCTTTGGCTTCCATTAGATGCTCCCAGCAATCCCAATGGCAAAGGCAGTCTCCAAGACCCCAGCAACAAAGTTATATAGGCTTCCAACCTCAAGCTAGTCATTGCTCCATGAAACAGCTCTCTGGACGCACTAATCGGACGGTCCGGTCACTGTCCAGACTAGACAGTCCGGTCTCCACCGGACGGCTCCTCCAGAGCCGTTACTCTTTGTCCACAACTGTCTCCATACAGACTGTACAGTCCAGTCTACAAACTGTACTGTCCGGTCTTCATCACCTAATCCCCAAATAGAGCCGTTGCAACGACTTCCTCGTCTGTCCAGAATTTCCTCCTATAGATCGTACAGTCCAGTCTACAGACCATACAGTCCAGTCTGTACAAATTCTGCTCCAAAAGATTTCCTCACGGCCAACTTCTCCTCTATTCTGGAATTCCTCTAGATGACCGTACCGTCCGGTCTCTACGACCCTCTGTCCGGTCTCTATCTCCAAAGCTGAAACTCCTCGTTCTTGCTTGACTTTGTTTCCCGGCTTCTTCGAACAACTCCTTGACTTCTCCACTGTCACCTAGTGGCTGTGATTTCACTGAGCATCCATGCACATCACCGAATAGACATGACCTAAGAGAAATGACCTAGACCCCCTTGATAGTCCGGTTTTTCCTATGGACTCAAATCCCTAACAACTAGACAAGTGTTCCCAACACTTCCTCCATAGCTTGTCCTTAGCTTTGATCCATCTTCATCAACCCTTGGACTCCATCAAGCTCACAAGCCACCATGCTTGTGGTCATTGTCGTCCATTGCCAAGGACGCCGTCTTCAATCATCATAGAGTATAAAAGGTTTCCTACACGAACAACACTCGTGTAGACATTAGTTACATTTTATGTTTGTCATTCATCACCAAAACATTCATACCTTGGGTTGAACTCAATGGTCATGATCCTTACAAGGACCTCCCCGTTGTTTTCCAAATACACTCCAAGAAAGGAGATTGCGTATCCGGAGAACAACAGGAAGATGATGCCAAAACTCTATCTCAGATCGGAATAAACCATGGAAACTAACCCCAACTATGCATCTTCGAGCTGTCCAAAAAATGTGGACAATTCAAAATAGATACACCCATAGATATGCAAAGATCAACATATCTCCAAAAAAGAGGGGTCTTCTATGCCTCACATACCTAGTTGTGCAGCAAAGTGACTGAGTCGAGGAAAGTGCAAAAGTGTATCTCTGCAAAAAAAAAAGAATAGGTCTTTTAATTCTAGATTACATGAAGCATATATATAACTTATAAATTCAATCATCGCACTTATTCAATAATTGCTAAGGAAGAAAAAAACACACAAGCTAGCCACATAAAACAACAATACTTGACTTCACACATAATCCATAGTATTTCAAAGATAAGGAAAATTACGGGTAAACTTCAACACTAATGATGGTTGGTTCCAGTTGAGGCTCATGAATAGAGTCGATGCGTTGGTTGACAAATAGTTGTGCACAAATTAGACTATCACAGCAATAGTCTGTATGGGCATTCACTTTGCTAAACCGCAGACCAGGTGATTCCAAGTGATTCCATCAGATAGCACATTCAAAATTGACTATAAACCAAACAATCACCATAGGGTTAGTCATCTGCTAATCTATATAGCGACCTAAAATGTAAAATGCAATCTTTAGCATCACAACGACACCATATCTCATGGCCTCCGACATATCAGAAATAACAATAGGACAAGATCCTCATCTGTTACATACAGTGATAACTAAGTGCTATGATTAGTTTGAATATTTCTGAGAGGACAAAGATATATGAATCACATGCCAATATAGTACAAAATACTAGCAACGTGCCCGTGTGTTGCTACGGGTTTAAAAAATACAACAAATTATAAGCATCCTTTTACGAAAAATTAGCATCAACCAAATTGTCATTGTGGGCACCCAATGTAAAACAAACTTTTAGCATTGGCTGAGGACATTGAGAGCAGTAAAATGAGTCTGATGCCTGAGATTAGTAATATAGATCTCACTAACATTTGTGCCGATAAATCTTTTAACCACTCACCTGGATAATTTATAGGTACAGAAAAAAATCAGAACATAAGAATATTATGAACCAAACTGCCCTTTCAAACTTCATCCACTATGCCTTATTGTCTTTTCAAAGTTACTATCACTACCACAAATAGGGCCTGTAGTGGCAGGAGGCGAACCGCCGTAGCAGCACGAGCCAAAGTCTGCCACCACTACAGAGCCAATGGGCACTGTCCCAACTAAAACCGCCGCTACTGGGCACAAATGGCCCATGTTTATAGCGGCGGTTGACAATGACAACCGCCGCTATTTAGGGCATACTAGCGGTGGTTGATAATGCCAACCGCTGCTGTAAAGTGCCCAGGCTATAAAAGCCGCGTTCAGACAGCTCTGGCCCTCACTCGAACAGTGGCGGCCCGAAAATTTGGGCAAATCATGAAAATCAAGGGGGGAAGGTTTTGAGTTTGTTTTTTTTTACAGAAATTTGCTCTCTGAGGTAAGGGGAACTCATCCCATTGGTTTTTTTGTGCTCTCATTTTGAAATCAAGTAGAATTTTGGGTTTTAAGATTGTTAGGTTTTCATCAAATTTTAGCTAAATTCGTTTGATTTGGATGGTTGTACTTGGTTATAGTTGAAGTTTATGAAGGCATACATCATCTCTTTTCATCACTACAGAAAAAATTATTACATTTAGCTTGTTTTATGTCAATGGGAATCTAGATCTAGTTTGACTTTTAAAAGAGAGAGAAAGTAGTATTAGCACAAGAGGGATGTTAATTTTTTTATTATTTCTTGATAAAAATTAAATAATATATAAATAATTTGATGTTTGTTTCATTTTACCTTGCACAATATTTCTCACTTCATGTATATTATTTTTCAATGTTTATATATTTAGTGAATATTTAAATTTTTTGTTACACATAATTTATTAATTAATTAATTTCTAATATTTTTTGGCTAGATGGTGATAAAAGTTAAATAATATATAAAATAATTTGATGTTTGTTTCATTTTATCTTGCATAATATTTTTCACTTCATGTAATATTCAATATATATATATATAGTGAAGGTTTAAGTTTTTTGTCACACATAATTTATTAATGAATTTTAATAATTTTTGGGTTTCCGTTCAAGGCCGTTCGCGACGGATAGATCTTAGATGTATGAGGCACCAAGACCGGTCCAATATTTTTATGAGAAGTTTCCAAATCCATCAAAGCGGCCGCACAACATGCTCGATGTGAACGGACGACTGATATATATTGTCCGTGTTTTGATTGCAAAAATCAGAAGTTGTGGAATGATATAGATGTAATAAAGTCACACTTGGTGCGGAGGGGTTTTGTTGAGGGGTACACGAGATGGATGTTGACTTTTGCTAAGCCATATTAATAAATCATTCCCGGCACGGGGCCAGAAACGGTTCACTAATATGTCCCAGAGTCAAGTAGGTAAAATCCGCAAGCGCACGGAGAATACCGCTGTAGCATTTCACCCGGAAGTATTCAGGGTATCGTATTTGTTTATCCCGAAGGAAGGTTATGATCAAGAAGTGTTACTAACATATAAGATCATGTTAACAATTAGCAAGGATATCTAACCAAGACAGGCGGGTACATGATAATAACCGGGTAGTGTGACACACACAGAAGATTCCTACTAAATAAATAAAGTCTAGTGGAGGAAAGACTAGGCTAAGCTACTCCTACTATACATTCCTATACAGTTGCATAGCCTAAGTAGAATACATACAGACCCACACTCAGGTTCAGCAGTCAATAGTATAGCACTTCAGGCACGGACTTACCCCTGCATCCACAGGCGACTTCCGCCAAGAGCCTACGCACTAGCCTAGCGGGGAGGATTTCAAAGGACGGACAGGGCTGTCACCACCTGCCGCCTACCTCAACGAACCAGTAGACTAACGAATAATTGATGCAAATCAGTCACCCAAGTACCATACTTGCATGACCAAAGAGCACTCTGCCCCTCCGCGATTACTATTAACGAGGCAGAGCTACCGTACGAATACGATCACCAAACCCATGCTATACTTTATCAGCTAAAACTAAGCATAGAGACTATAACATATAAACTAGACTATAGTGACGGTATATAACTAGCATGACAATAGTAGTATAATAAATATAAACTATTATCACACAAGTAGACTATACTATCACATATATGGATCACAAAATCAAACAAGAAACTCATGACCCAAGCACAACTATATAGAAAAGATATATATATTGATAAGAGCAAAGTCTTACAAAAGGGAAAAGATACAAGAGCCATACCAATTCCAAGTGAAGACTTGGGACTAGAGAGCTCTAGACTCAGCCTAACTCCACTAAAACTCCAAGAACTACTACTAGCAAGAGAGAAATGCTTCTTGTGGTGTGTGTTGAATGTGAAGGCACACCCTCCTATTTATAGCCTCAATAGGTCATCAAGGGAGAGTAACCGCCACGGAAGGCATCTCAAACCGTCATCAGGAGTCGCGGAGGAGCCAACATGTGGAAGCCCAGGCGGAGAGGGCGCCCGGCTGGGTCGGCCGACCTGACCAGGTCGGCCGACCTGGGGGTGGCCCCTCCTGGCCTGTGCTTTCTTGGGGAGGCTGGCAGGTGGGTCCTGAGGTCGGTTCCCGCGGTATTACAGGGAGTTACGTCGGTTAAGAGCTGAAAATGGGCCCTTCAATCCGTGTGACGTCCATGTGGCACTGTCTGATTGGTCGAAAGTGTGTTTTCTTGCCTTTTGAGGTGTTTCCTTCACATTTCCTCCTGCATGCACAAAGTTCTCCAAGTACAAGTGGAACTATATTATTGTGATAAAGCATGCGTGTATGAAATGCCAAATTCTCCTTTATTTGAGTATAGTTGACGGTTGAAAATGGTACTTAACAGCCGTCAACAAACTCCCCCAAGCTTACCCTTTGCTCGTCCCGAAGCAAAGATAAACTTAAGTTGTTGATCAGGAGTTGCTACAATGTCCTATTCCTCAATAATAATATGCGCACAACAAAGTACTCTTCCTAGAATTAAATATATTGGCGCATAACTTACCCATTTACCTTGATCCATGGAGCTTTTACACCTCATTGTCTTGGGCGGTTGAGAGATAGAACAATTGCAGGGCACCAATCACTTGCTCTAGATTCCGCTATGTTGTTCCGGAGGTTTTCAAAAGATTTTGAAAATAAAAACCAAGTTCCTCAAATGATTCTCTCGGATCACTCAATATGTGTATGATTCCTCACCAAGGCAAAGTGTTGCCTATAATCTCCTACTTCTAAATAAGGCTTTATGTGGAGCTCAAGGTAGGGATATATGAAGCACTCATGTTCACATAATATTGCTATGTCAAAAGACCGGATCCAAGAAAAACATCAATTCAAACAATCTTGATCAAGATGTGCAAGTGTGTGGGAGAACGGAGGAATGGTGGATGGGAAGAAATAACTCCTTTTTGAATTTTCCTTCTCTCTTTTGGAGTTTCTAGGCTATGGCTACCTTTTGCTTGCTCTCTTTTTTGAGCATTTTTTTTTTTGCATAGCCATAGTCCTAGTTTGCAATGAATACTTTGAGAGAGGAATTTTGCAATGGATATATGGAGTGTTTCTTTGGATAGATGGATGGATAGTGGCTTTCTTCCGGTGTAGAAGAATAGCTCACGGTGGATATGGTGGATATGGTGGATGCTATCTTCTTGATTTAGAAGGATAGCTCATGGCGGTGGATGTGTGTATATGATCTTGATCAAGAAAGCATGAAAAGAGTTCTACTAGGGTCACAACAATTTTGACTAAGCTCAATGTGAAACAAGCAGCATATGTGTAAAGGTTTTCAAATGTAAACACTACATATGGCTGTGGTGGGAATTTCATCATTGAGGAACTTATCAATTTGTCATTTTGAAAAATAAAACTCCGGAATTCAAGCTTTACGTTGAGCAAGATCATAGCAGCCCTATCTATCATATCATACCTCTCAACAACTTAGAACTAGAGAATGCATATGCTACCCACAAGATTCAAGTTCAAGGCAAGATTTACCAACAAACCTAACTCTTGAGAGAGTACTAAGTTGTAAACTAGCATTAGAGAGGAATAAAGGACAGAGCAACTATTCATCATCTCAACATAGGAAAATTATACACATTCATACCGCGCATGAAAAAGGGAAATATTTTTGTTCTTTTTATGTTTTGCAAATTTTTATGGATTTTCAGATTTAGCAAATGCAAGAAATAAAGGGAAGGGGAAAGATACAAGTTACCGTGAGAAGGGGGGTCCTCCCCCAAGCTTGTTCTTGCTCATATCTGCTGGTTCGGGTCGTAGCCTTGGGAGCGGAAGAAGGCATCCCAATTGCTCTGATTCTGAGCCATCATCGCGTTCAGCTGGCGGAATTGGTTGTCGCTGAAATTCTGCCATTGCTGGGTGTCGGCGACATGTTGCGTGAGAGTTCGTTGCATGCTCTCGGTGCGCAAATCAATGTCGTCCACCCTCCTTGTCAACTCGGACATCCCATAGTTGAGTTCACGGAACCCACGGGATGAGAATGACCGAGTGGCAAAGGATGGCGGTCCGCTTGAACTTGATGACGTCTGCATGGGGTAATCGTACTGAGATTCCCATGCTCCGGCCTGCCATGTTGATGCACCCGCCTCGTCCTGTGGCGGGGGCTGCTCCCATACCGGATCTCCGGTCGGAGTGTGAAACTCCGGTGTAGGCTCCATATGCCTACGGGAACGTGTCGGTCGCCCTGAAACACTATGCCTGCGAACTTCTCCCACTGGCTCAAGTGGGAGGGTTAGTGCCCGATAGTGATACAAACGAAGACCCGGGTTAGGTAACGGGAATTCATTTGTATACCCGGGAAAGTGATAGATCAAGGTATTATTTGGACCATGTTTCAAAGTATGTCGTTGCACAAAATAGTCCTCGCCTAGAAATTCTCTATCTACCGTCAAATATTCAACATGAACATTCTCAAGCAGACCACACTTCTGCGCAATGCGAGTAACTAAAGAGGTGCACTCAATTGGTCCCGTCAACTTTATATTGTCTAACCATTGATCAATCATGCATTCCGCGGGTGACACCCTAATTTTCTTAACCATGGCATAAAGTATTTTCAATTCATCTTGCCGGACAACCCTAATGTCACCTCGAGGAAACAAGGTCATAGCCAACCACACATGCATAAATCTAAGTGTAGGATTATGGATGGCACTTGTTCTAGGCTTGGGACCCCACTCGTTTCCGGAAATCTTTTTCCAAAAACTTTCTTTATGGAACCCCTTTAGCGCTTTATCTAAGTCTAGCCTACATTTAGGATTTAGACCTAGCATAGCATGAAGATCACCCCATGTGACCAAGCGCTCTTGCCCAAACAAGCGAAAAGAAATGCCTTCATCATACTTTCTAAGGGTGCATAAAAACTGCATAGTAAGCAAACGAGAACCCGGCTCATCTACTTCTACGAAATTTAGCCAACCCATAGTGCGAAAAATAGAGGCAAATTCTTCTCTCATACCTATTTTCTCGAGGAGGTCCGGATTGAAGCGTCGGGTGTGGGCGAATGGCCGTTCTCTCATGAGCGCGATGGCTTGGCCCTCGCGGTCGTCCTTGATGTCGAGATGCTCCTCGGTGATGAGCAAGGCCGGCCTTTCCTCCGGAATTTCAGCTTCAGGGTCACCATGCCCCGGACTTGGTGTGAGCTCGACGGAGGATGCTTGACTCGTGCTTGCACGAGTGCTTTTTCTCCGCTTGATTCCGGCGACTTGCTTCATTCGTTTGAACATGGCTGCACACAAGAACAAACACAAGACAAGAACAAAAACAAGATCGAACAAGTGTTCGGGTGAGCGTTAGTGAAAACGACAAACCCGAGCTTCTCCGAAATTGGTTTTCTTCTCACAACAACTTGCAAATGCACTAAAACAGAGGGGAAATATATATTTTTTTTTGGGTTTTTAGGGCTGTAGTAAAGTTGAAGAACACGAAATTTTGGGAGAGCAACAAGTGAGCAAAGGAGGGGAGTGAAAGATGAGCTTGGAATGGTGAAGCTCCCCCTCCTGGGCGGTTTTTATGGCCAAGGAAGCAAGATGGCCGTTAGAAAGAGACAGAGCAACGGCCATATAGCCGTTGGGAGAAAGGAGCACAGGAAAAGGTGGGGCCAGGGGGTCGGCCGACCCCACCAGGTCGGCCGACCTGGCAGGTGGGCCTCCTGGCAGCCCCCTTTTTCCTATGTGTTCCCCAACGGCTAGGGGATTTGTCCCCTGCTGCCTTTTTGCTCAAAAAGCTCGACAAAAAATCTTTTCAAAATGGAAAGCCCAAAAACCTATTTTCTAAATTTTCAAAAATACAAATGAGTTTTGAAAAATTCCAAGGTGGCTGGAAAAATTCAAAAATGCAGAAATGCAGTGGTCGGAAAAAATCAAAATGTGGTGGAAAGCAAATATGCAATTAAAAGAGCAAATATGGATAACTACCGGTTTAACCTCCCGGCGAGGACTCACCTTTTAAAGTCCGACGAGCGGGACTGTTCTCCGGCGTTCAGCTCGATGAAGCGTTGTCCGGTCCCGGAGATGAAGACACGGATGATGCTTCTTGTTTCACTCGCCACACCTTTTTGGTCTTTGTTGCGGTCGGTGGCTTCTCGGGCTTCGGAGGCTGCGGTTTTGCAGGCTTCACAGCCTGTTACTTTGCAGACCTCGGAGGTTGCTGCCTTGTGGACTTCGGAGGCTGTTGCTTAATGTGTGACCTTTGCCTCCTTGCCTTCATCAGTTGTTGCTGTGCAACTTTTTCCTTCTCAAGGAAGTTCTTCATGAATGTGATGAGGCTGTCCTTCTTTTTGAACGTGTTGCAAATCTCCAGGAATTGCTGGAGATGAGCAATAGCGTCCTCATTGGCTTTCCCACAGAATGGGCTAGCCTGCACCATGGTGATGAGACCGGTCTTGATCTCGAAGTTCGCATCTCCCACATTGCCAGCTGGTCCCGTAGGGATGTTGGCAGCGGAGGGAGCGGAGAACTCGCGGAGGGTCTTGTCGGCCATTTGCTCAGAGCTTGATGGTGCGGGAATGACAGGTTCGATTGGCCGAGTCTCCTTACGAGGAGGGGTGAGCCTAGCTCGTGTCCTTCTCAGGAGTGACTCAGGATCTTCAGTGAAGTTTGTCGGCAAGTCGAAACCAGTCATACACTACCCTGTTTTCATACAAAATGCAGAAAACAAAGCAAGGTTAGCCTGCCTAGGAGATAGCCTTACTAATTGCAACACTACTATATACATTAGTAATTTTTCTTGAATCATACGCCTTCCCCGGCAACGGCGCCAGAAATGCTTGTTGACTTTTGCTAAGCCATATTAATAAATCATTCCCGGCACGGGGCCAGAAACGGTTCACTAATATGTCCCAGAGTCAAGTAGGTAAAATCCGCAAGCGCACGGAGAATACCGCTGTAGCATTTCACTCGGAAGTATTCAGGGTATCGTATTTGTTTATCCCGAAGGAAGGTTATGATCAAGAAGTGTTACTAACATATAAGATCATGTTAACAATTAGCAAGGATATCTAACCAAGACAGGCGGGTACATGATAATAACCGGGTAGTATGACACACACAGAAGATTCCTACTAAATAAATAAAGTCTAGTGGAGGAAAGACTAGGCTAAGCTACTCCTACTATACATTCCTATACAGTTG
The DNA here is from genome assembly GCA_030378355.1 of Eleusine indica. Taxonomy (NCBI): domain Eukaryota; kingdom Viridiplantae; phylum Streptophyta; class Magnoliopsida; order Poales; family Poaceae; genus Eleusine; species Eleusine indica. The sequence goes on along the minus strand of CM059501.1, from coordinate 42,097,762 downwards.
CATAGCCTAAGTAGAATACATACAGACCCACACTCAGGTTCAGCAGTCAATAGTATAGCACTTCAGGCACGGACTTACCCCTGCATCCACAGGCGACTTCCGCCAAGAGCCTACGCACTAGCCTAGCGGGGAGGATTTCAAAGGACGGACAGGGCTGTCACCACCTGCCGCCTACCTCAACGAACCAGTAGACTAACGAATAATTGATGCAAATCAGTCACCCAAGTACCATACTTGCATGACCAAAGAGCACTCTGCCCCTCCGCGATTACTATTAACGAGGCAGAGCTACCGTACGAATACGATCACCAAACCCATGCTATACTTTATCAGCTAAAACTAAGCATAGAGACTATAACATATAAACTAGACTATAGTGACGGTATATAACTAGCATGACAATAGTAGTATAATAAATATAAACTATTATCACACAAGTAGACTATACTATCACATATATGGATCACAAAATCAAACAAGAAACTCATGACCCAAGCACAACTATATAGAAAAGATATATATATTGATAAGAGCAAAGTCTTACAAAAGGGAAAAGATACAAGAGCCATACCAATTCCAAGTGAAGACTTGGGACTAGAGAGCTCTAGACTCAGCCTAACTCCACTAAAACTCCAAGAACTACTACTAGCAAGAGAGAAATGCTTCTTGTGGTGTGTGTTGAATGTGAAGGCACACCCTCCTATTTATAGCCTCAATAGGTCGTCAAGGGAGAGTAACCGCCACGGAAGGCATCTCAAACCGTCATCAGGAGTCGCGGAGGAGCCAACATGTGGAAGCCCAGGCGGAGAGGGCGCCCGGCTGGGTCGGCCGACCTGACCAGGTCGGCCGACCTGGGGGTGGCCCCTCCTGGCCTGTGCTTTCTTGGGGAGGCTGGCAGGTGGGTCCTGAGGTCGGTTCCCGCGGTATTACAAGGAGTTACGTCGGTTAAGAGCTGAAAATGGGCCCTTCAATCCATGTGACGTCCATGTGGCACTGTCTGATTGGTCGAAAGTGTGTTTTCTTGCCTTTTGAGGTGTTTCCTTCACATTTCCTCCTGCATGCACAAAGTTCTCCAAGTACAAGTGGAACTATATTATTGTGATAAAGCATGCGTGTATGAAATGCCAAATTCTCCTTTATTTGAGTATAGTTGACGGTTGAAAATGGTACTTAACAGCCGTCAACAATGGACAAAACATGGTGAGAACAATATGGTCGATATGGAATTTAATGAGCATATTGAAGTTGAACTCGAGATTGTCAATTCGCCTCGTGCGGATGCGATGGATTCACTTGGTGAAGCTGATTTTGATGTTGAGGAGTTGTTGTGTCACATTGAGCCGCAGGTGTTGATCAATGCCGGTACAACTAAAGGGCTTAATAATTTTCATAGAATAGAGAAAGCATCAAAGGATCCATTATATGATGAATCTAAGGGATGTGGTAAAGAGTTCACCGTGTTGCGTACTGTATTTGAGCTAATGAACCTGAAGGCCATGCATGGATTGTCGGACGCTAGTTCCATGGATTTGTTGGAACTTATTTCCGATACGCTGCCAAAGCCCAACTTGTTGCCAAGGACAACATACCTTGCTAAGAAGCTGAGTTCCCCACTTTCATTGGGCGTGCAAAAAATTCACGCCCGTCCAAATCATTACATATTGTATCGGAAGGAGCATCAGGACGTTGTGAGATGCCTAAGGTGCAAATGCAGTCATTACAAGAGGAACAACGATTGTGACATCGATGAAGGCGTGAAGAATACAACTAAGGGGAGAAAGAAGAAAAGAAGTTCTATCATCAATGACAGTGATGATAGTAAGGTTCATGCCTTAGTCATGTGGTACTTTCCCGCGGTCGATTGCATCAGACGCTTGTTGGCCAACCCTAGGGATGCGGCAATGATGACATGGCATGCACGCAAGGGGGACGGTAAGCTCAGGCATCCCGCAAATGGAACATAGTGGAAAAAGTTTGATGAGGATCATCGAGACTTCTCTAATGAGGAAAGGAACATATGGTTTGCACTGAGTATAGACGGGATGAACCCATTCGGTCAAATGAGGACTCCGCATAGCACATGGCCAGTGATACTAGCAATGTACAACATTCCACCATGGTTATGCCATAGGCGTAAGTACCTACTGCTGACCACTCTTATATCTGGGCCTAAAGAACCTAGTAACGACATAGACGTGTTCTTAGTACCATTGTTCGAAGACCTGCAAAAACTTTGGTTGGAGGGGGTCCGTACATGGGATGAGTATCGAAGAGAGTACTTCACGCTCAAAGCAATTATTTTTTGCACGGTAAGTGATTCCCCGGCACTAAGGGCGCTATCAGGATAGGTCAAAAGAAAGGCGACATGTTTCATATGCGTTGATGATACATCCAATGTGTACCTTCCAGCATCCCAGAAGCTAGTGTATACACGAAACCGCCGATTCTTACCAGCAAAACACAGGTATCGCGCGATGGCTAGACAGTTTGATGGCAAAGTTGAGAACGACACAGAACCTCGACGTTGTACTAGCAGGGTCATGTTTGACCTTGTTAAAAATATCAGTGTTGTTTTTGGAAAGCCGGTGAAGGGAGCCAAAAAGGCAAAAGGTCCCACGCCGTTTAAGAAAAATTCATTTTCTTCGTATATTCAATTATTGGAAAGAACTAGAAGTAAATCATGCCTTCAACTGGATGCATATTGGGAAGGGTGTATTTGACAGTAGTGGCGGACTTATACTCGACCAACCCGGTTAGACAAAGGATGGACTCAACGCACGTAGAGATCTTGTAGTGATGAGAATAAGATCAGAGCTCCATCTGCAAGAAAGAGCAAATGGAAAGTACTTTCTTCCCCCGGCAGCCTATACACTTACGATTGAGGAGAAAACAGCATTTTGTAAGTGCCTCAGTAGGATTAAAGTACTGACGGGTTTCTCATTGAATATCAACAATCTTGTAAACATGGAAGAGTTAAAGATAAGTAGGTACAACACTTATGATTGCCACATAATGCTTTCGGTGTTTCTCCCTATTGCTATCAGAGCTGTTAAATCACCATGGCTGAAGTTGGCTGTAACTCGCCTTTGCTACTTCTTTAACATGGTATCGAAGAAGGTCATAACTAAAGACGAGTTACATGACCTACGGACCCACATGAAGGAAACAATGTGCATACTTGAGATGGTCTTCCCTCCATCCTTTTTCGATACGATGGAACACTTTATGATTTATATTGTTGACCAGATCTCTGCATTGGCCCCCGTCTACCTGCATCAGATGTTTCCGTTTGAGAGGTTCATGTATGTATTGAAATGCTATGTACGTACTCGTTCACATCCAGAGGGTTCTATGATCGAGGGCTACACAACTGAGGAGATCATTGAATGTTGCTCAGATTACATTAATGATGGTAGCAGATCAGTTGGTCTCCCCATGTCTCGTCATGAGGGTAGATTATCTGGAAAAGGTACAAAAGGACGTACATCATTCATCAACCATGACTTCAAACGAGTGGACCAAGCACATTTCAGCGTATTGCAACAGACGCAAATTGTGGGACCGTACTTTGAGAAACATCTGTTAGAGCTCCACCGGAACAACAAGGATGCGATGGATAGATGGATCATAGACAAGCACAAGCTCTCTTTCACATCATGGTTTAGCTCCCTAGATCTTCCAAGTGGCGAGTCCGTGGAAGAGAAAATGTTGAGAAAGTTAGCTAATCACCCAAGAAGAACCGTGGTTACCTTTCAGGCATACGACATCAATGGTTTTACCTTCTACACCCAACAGAAGGATAAGAAGAGCAAGTGTCAAAACAGTGGTGTACGAGTAGAAGCCATTGACGAAGAGGACCAGATGACCTCATATTATGGGTACATTGAGGAAATATGGGAGCTAGACTAAGGTGCAAATTTACAGGTTCCCATATTTAAATGCAAATGGGTGAAGCACCCTAATGGCATCGAGGTAGATGAATATGGTTTCACAATTGTTGATCTTAACAATGTTGGTCACAAAGATGAGCCTTGGATACTTGCCAAGACCGTGGAACAGGTGTTTTATGTACTTGATCCAAAGGACGAAAAGAAATACATTGTTGTTCCAGGTAAACAAAGAATCGTTGGAGTGGAGAATGTGGAGGATCGAGATGACTACAATCAATATGACGAGGTGCCATGTTTCATAGATCCGAAAAATTTTAAAGTCTTAGAAGCAAGACTCTCCTTTGCTGGCGGAATGCCCTACATGCGCACCGATCACTGCCAAGGAAAAGTCGTTCAAGGATAAGTCAAGCATCATGTAATTTTATTATTCGAACCTTGTATTATGTTCTATGTAATTTATGTTTATTTGAATATAAAGATTGTAACTTATTTTTATAAGCATCATGTAGTTTAAAGTTATAGGGGCTAAAAGGAACATAAAAAAGAGTTTAGGGACCTATTTGTAATTTTATAAAAAGACAAGAATTAAAGTGTAAAAATATTAGGACTGAAATGTAATTAATAAAAATTATAGGGTTGTTTGTGCAAAAGTTTAGGACCTAAACATAATTTTAATTAAGTATAGGGGCCTAAGTGTAAAAATACAAAACTAAAATATAATTAATTGTAATGAACTCAGGGGTTCTTTTGTAAAATTACAGGGCTAAGATATTATTTATAAAAAAATCAAGGGCTAAAATGAATAATACAATTTTTTGGAAAATGAATAATATAATTTTTAGAAAATCAATAATGCAATTTTTAGAAAATCAATAATAGGATTGTTTCTGCAAAATTTTAGGACCTAACATTCATTTTTATGAAGTATAGGGACCTAAGTGTAAAAAGACAATACTAAAACATAATTAATAATGAAGTCATGGGTTATTTTGTAAAATTCCAGGGCTAATATATTCTTTATAAAAAAATCAAGGGCTAAAATGAATAATACAATTTTTGGAAAATGAGTAACATAATTCTTTTTTAAAACCGACATGTTTTTAGCGGCGGCTCACAAAGGCAACCGCCGCTATTGCTTTGTAGCGTCGATGTGATTTGTGAGCCGTCGCTAAAGAGCATTGCCTTATATAAACACGGGGCGCGGCGGGGCCCAAACCCTAACCGTGGCGAGAAGAGACGACGCCGTCAGGCTGCCCAAGTCCCGAGCGTCGCCGCCTCCTCTCTCGACTGCGCCACCTGTCTCCGCCTCCCTCCCCAAGCGCTGCCGCGGACTCTCCCTCCCTGAGCGTCGCCGCATCGACCTCTCCACCTCCCTGAGCGCCGCCGCATCGACCTCTCTGCCGCCTCGAGCGCCGTGTTGGCCTCTCTGCATCCCCGAGCGCTGCCGCGTCGATCTCACCGCCTCCATCCTGGAGCGCCACCGTGCTCCCTCTCTACATCCCCGACCACCGCTGCGCCCCTCGTCGATGTCCACCTCGCCCCCTCCTCGACGGCTGCCTCCGTCCCCGAGCACCGCTGGGCCTCCCTCCTCCTTCCCCGAGCGCCAGCGCATCGACGGCTGCCCTCCTCCCCGAGCTTCGTCGCCGCAGGCACGGGCCCCCTCCTCCCCGAGCTCCATCGCCGCAGGCACGTGCCCCCTCCTCTGACCAGGTGCACCTTCTCTCTCTCTCTCTCTCTCTCTCTCTCTCTCTCTCTCTGTGAGTATGTATGTGAGGTTGTTCTTGTCCTCTACACCAAGTGCATCTCCCTCACCCATCCCTCCCTCTTTGGCCTCTGCCATGAATTTTTAAAATGTGATTTGGTTGCAACCTTCTGATGTGTGGCAACATATTGTGTGTGTTTTTCTCATTGCTAACCTTGGCTTCTAGCTTTACCTTCCTGCAATGTTTGTTATATACGACACCATATATAGGTAGATTACAAAATGATTGAGAATTGTCTAGAACAGAGCTATAGCAGAATGTGTAAATGTATCATGTAAGAATTTAGTGGTAAACATGTAAAAATTTGGTCAAAATTGAACAGCTCTTTCATGACTATACTATAGTAAATTCTCAAAATTTTGTATTCCCATTCATCTTGACGCTTGACCAATACAACATGTAAATATATCATGTAAGAATTTAGTGCTAATCATGAAAGAATTTGGTGTACATTGAACAACAGTACTTCATGTCTGCACTATTTTATACATTTAGATACACCTTTCTCACTTTGTATATAGGGACATTGGCTTGAAATTTGATGTGTAGGTTGATATATTTCGCTACAAATGCTTGTTGCTTTCCTCTATAGAAAAAATCTTCACATTAGCAGCTTATTGAGTTGTGTCTGATGCCTATAGTATGACGCTTAGCTTGTTACAGTTTCATGCACATTTTAATTCATAATGGCACTGTTCTTCATTAGTTTCTTAGAATTGCTCTTCAATTTACAGTGTTGCTTGCTTAATCATGCCCTCCAGCAGGCACTAGCCTATTTGTTTGTTTGGTTGACTTGGGTATAAAAATTAAGGAGTCCCTGATCAAATTTCCAACATGGTTAACCATTAGAACTGCAGCACATAAAACCATTAACCAATTAAAGGTTATATCATGATGACTGGTATGTGCATAATTCAGCTTAGAGCATGCAAGGTTTATTTTCGTGTGTTAATTATTAGTCCATCGATTTGGGTTCTATTTTTTAGTCAATTAAAAGTTGTGGGAATAATAATATATGCTAATATAGTATTAAGGATATATCTGAACATAAAGATACCATCTATCTAATTTCTTATGTGTCATTCTGTATAAATTTTCCTCACAGTCCTATTCTAACGAGAATAATTTCCTTTGTTGTCCTATGAATATTGACTTTCCGAATACATGAGTAGAATAGGAAATCAAGCACTGGTACTAAAATCCCTGAGGGTTGTGCCTAATGCCTATAGTATTGACACACCTCAATTAGCAGCTTATTGAGTTGTGTCTGATGCCTATAGTATGACCCTTAGCTTGTTACAGTGTCGTGCACATTTTAATTCATAATGGCCCTGAATCTGATTGCATCTTGTCATTTATACGTTGGGTTTCTGCTATATATATGTGTGTGCCACAAAAATTACCTTCTGGTTTGCACTTTTGAGCTACTTGTGACATTCTAGTTTGCACTTGTGAGCTTCTTTTTATTATCTTTTGACTATGTTTGTTCAGACTGAACTATATATTTGTGGACTGCTATATCAATAGCACTGTATGCTGCCATTTGTAGATTGAATGCAGCGTTGTAGTGCTTCTAAATTTGTGGACTGCTATATCAATAGCATTTTATGCTGCCATATGCTAGGACCTAAAAATTCTCACTGTCATGCTACGATCATTTGCCATTAGTTGTTGCTCACTGTTTGCTAGGCTCTGAAAATGCTCACTTTATATATACTAGGATCTAAAAATGCTCATTGTTTGCTCACTGTTTGCTGCCATTTTTGCTGCCATTTTTTTACTGCCATATGCTAGGATCTAAAAATGCTCACTGTCATGCTAGGATTATTTGCCATTTTTTGCTGCTCACTATCTACCATTTTTCATGTTGATATCCATGTTGTCAATTTTTTGCTTGCTTACACTTCATGTTGACATTCATATACTTGTTGCCGTACTATAGATTTCCTATATGCTATTTCTAAAATCCGTAGTATTATTTACTTGTGGCCATATATATGCCATATTACTTGCTGCCCTATATATTCTATGATAAGATGTAAATATCTGTGATGAGATTGTAAATACCTGTGATGAGATGTTGTAAATATCTGTGATAAGATTTGTAAATTTCCGTGTATGCAGAATCTATGATTTCTGTATATTTGCTAAATTTTATTTTATTTTTTTTGAAAAATAACAAGTAGCAGCAGTTGATGTTGTCAACCGCCGCTACTAATAGCCAACAGTAGCGGCGGTTGAAGATGTCAACCGCCGCTACTAATGACTAACAATAGCGGCGGTTGACATCTTCAACATCCGCTTATAATGTGTCTGTAGCGGCGGTTTATTTAGGCGACAGACCACCCGCCGCTACAAACTCATATTTGTAGCTGCGTTTGCGTAGCGGCGGGGTGGCCTGCTCACTGCTACAGTGCCTTTCCAACCGCCGCTACAAGTCATTTTTGTTGTTGTGTATTAGTACTTCAAATTAATGAAATTCATATGCGTGGGACAAGTGCATGGTTAATAAAACACACAAAAAAAAAAGAAAAATTCTAATGACTTCACCCACTTTCCCAAGTGCTAAATATATTTATGTACCTTCAGTAACAACCAGAAAACCAGAGCAGCTTTTCAGAAAATAAAACTAATATTTCATTGATTCTTCCCATTTGTAATTTCATATAATTTCTTTCATGCAACTATTTATGGGATTATACATCAACAAGATTAGTTCATCACGAATAGTCCTATATTCTGTTTCAGAGTAAGCTTATTATCAGTAGATGTTGAAGAAACTGGTAGTCCAACTTACATAGGGAACAAAGTTATGAAGCCATAGGCCTTTTGTTCTTTCAAAGAACCACTATGATAATAACAAATGTAGAAAAAAAACACAAAGTAATGACATCAGAAATGTAGACCAGATTACTTTCACCAGAAAATAAATACAATGTGCATGTTTTAACCTAATTTTTCAAATTAGCAATTGGTATTGTTACTGTCTATATGTGCCCTTTTTCCCAACTCGCAATAAAAATACTACTACAGTTGTAAACATGACTTTTTGGTCAGGTTCATACCTTGGCAGTAGGTACATCTACAATGACGCTCTGAACAAATCATGGGAGCATGTACCTGCTATACCATAATAATTGTTAAATACTAATAATCTTCTATTTTTCTCAACTGTTGTCTTGTAAGGCAACAGGAACAAACTAAAAAAGAAGTATATCCGTGACAAACATGGTTCAAAGTGATTTCGAGAATCTACTTTTAACATCAACAACTCTATCAAGAGAGCAGTCAAATTATTAGAAATATATATGAAATGAAACATGAAGAACTATAATCTTTAATTTATTCTGAGGATCACACATGTATCAGTTCCAAACCCGATAATCTTGGCACTCAGCGTTTAAAATGTATTCAGGTACTTCGTGTGGGCCTTTTCCAGGATGACCTCCAATCAACTGAACCACATAATCTTTTGTTAAAGCATGCACAAGGCCTGAGCCATACAAGGAAAGAGAATTGCAGAACTAAAGTCACTGCTGGCGACCCATAAAGTACTCACCGTAGAATAAAACAATATCCAGCCATTGTAAAGGTATTGGCAGGTGTTACGAAAGGCGGCAAGACTACGTCCCGTTCTAGTCTACTGAGGCACGTTGAGACGGTCTTCGTACATGTTTTCTTGGATCAATAGTGGATTTTGATTAAATAGCTTCAATTTGGACAGAAGCACAGAACTCAAACTGATCAAAACGTGAGCCCAATTCAACTCGCAAGTAGGTACCTCTTTGTACTAAGACATGTGATCATTGCATTAACAAGGTCAGGTCACAACTAAAACACCAATAGAAATCAATTGGTTGGGTACCTAGTAGCTCTCGGCTCTGTGGTCTCTGCTAGAGTTCCTAGCGAAGCCAAACGCAGAACGCTTGTTCATCACTCCGGCTAGTGGCTGCCGCATGAACATCAACATCCCGTTTGCTGCAAAAACATCGGGGAAGACCTTTGCTATATCAGCAAGTGCAGAACGCACATCAAGCAGGACAGACCTTGCCCCTACCTTCTTCTCAGGTTTGCGAGGAGTCGCGTTAAGTACACCGGGTGGTCATCGCCCATCAAGAGCATGTGGTGCACGCACCGTTGTCTACTATGCATGCAAAGATTCCCATTGACAGGGCGATCAGGCGTGGGCATCGTCGACACGCCCGGCTAGCTTCGGCAGCGCCACCACGACCGTCAGCAGGGCGATCAAGCGGAGGTTAACAAGGTCATCTATGTCCGTGTCCACGTCAGCCTTGCCGTCAAGACTTCTGACTTCGTACGCATGCAGGACGTCACTGACATCCAAGCTGTTAGAATTTGTGTCCGGCGTGTTCGGAGCAACCATTGATCTGGTATATTAACAAACATATATGTGCTAAACTCCACACATAGTACGTGTCCATGGCAGACTCCATGTCTCGTGCCTGACCGAAAGAGGCTACACGGTCGGGGCAGGGGGCAGAACAAGATTGGAAGAGACGACCCCACATAAATTAGAGAGTAGTAGAGAAGATTAGTGGCAGAAAAATCATACAGATCGTTAACATAATCTAGTTGAACGAAGTATGAAACATTCAATTTTGGTTGGATAATTTTTGGAAGAATTTCCAATGAAATATTCACTTCATGTTCACCCAAGCAGAATGCCAGAGATGAGGTCATGCTACAACATACAGTGCATGGGATTGACTGTTCATGGCTTGAATTTCAGGAATACATATTCGAGTAATGCAAGTAGATCATGAGTATTAACTAGAATACACATTCCGTTGATCAGTAGTAGAAAATATTTGAGAGAGAGAGAGAGAGAGTGGGGGAAAAACTCACGGGTGCCGGGCGATGAGGAAAAGAGAATTGGGGCAGCTCTCTGTGCGTCGGGGGCAGGGGCCGGGGTCGGGTCGGGGTGCCGAGGACTCGCGGCGGAGGCGGGCTCCGTGCATCGAGGGCGGGTGCCAGGGGCCGGAGGGGCGGGGACTCGGGGCGTGGAGGGCCTCCTGGCATCGGTGTTGGGTGCCGGAGGGGCGGGGACTCGGGTCGGCTTAGGGAAGCTCCCGGTGGCGGCGAGTGGGCGGAGGCGCGGGGGTGCGGTGGGCAACGGCGGGGAGTGGTGAGCGGGCAGAGGCGAGCGGGCAGAGGCGCGGGGGTGCAGTGGGTGGCGGTGGGGAGCGGCGAGCGGGCAGAGGCGTGGGGGTGCCATGGGCGGCGGCGGGGAGCGGCGAGCGGGTGAAGGCGCAAGAATGGCTAAAAATGGCCAAGTCCCCGATCCAATCGGAGACTTGTACTAGCAGATCTGAGACTTGTACTAGCGGTTTGCCGTGTGCCACCCGAGGGGCATACGGCAAACCAGACGCGCACGGCAAACAATATCATTGCCGTGTGCCACATGCCGAGCACATGGCAAAGAGCTAACCCTAGCACTTTGCCGTGTGCACATCTTTCTTGCACACGGTAAACAATTACAAGCCATGTTTTTTAAAAAAATTATAATACTTAGGATGATTTAAAAATAAACCAAATTTGGACATGACTTATTTCATATGCTCTATTGCCTATATAAAATAGTTTGAAGTCAAAACTTATTTCAACCATCTTTTTGATTCAATATCCGAAGGATCTCACTTCAACACTTTGATTCTTTTATGAAGATTCTTTTATTTGTGAACAACATATGTGACTACTTGTGCGAAATATTTTGCATTTTCAAACTCTGTTTGCTTTTTATAAAATTTAATTATAATTGAATCACACCATGGTTGTTATATTTCATGTACAATATGCGTGAATGTTCTTATTATTTCATGGATACAGACTCAAATGGGAATCGTTAGCATGAAATATCAAAATTTTATCCCCTACATTGCATTATTCGAACCATTTGTAGTTTAAATTTGAATTTTCATAAAATAATTTAAATAATAAAATAATTTAAATAAATATAGCAAACACAACTAAAAATTTCATTAAATATCATTGTCCAAGTATCATGTAAATGATATGAACTATAAAAAATGTTGGAGGGAGAATTAGGTGAAGAAAAAAAACATTGTCGTGTGTTAATTAGTTACACACGACAAAGGTGCTCACATGGCCCTCACGTGCAGCCTTTGTCGTGTGGTAAGTGGCAGGCACACGGCAAACAGGTGTTTTGTCGTGTGTCGTCTGACCTGACACACGACAAACCCTTTGCCGTGTGTCAGGTCAGACGGCATACGACAAAGCGCCTGTTTGTCGTATGCATGCCACTTGACACATGGCAAAGCCTACGTTAACTGTGAGCCAAATCTTTGTCGTGTGTCTTTCATCTGGCACACGGCAAAGCGCATGTTTGTCATGTGCCCGAGAACACACAGCAAAAGTGTTGTTTTCCGTAGTGGTTGTTGCTTACTGACACACAGGGCACATAAAGATGCAATCTTGTGACCGATGCTTCTGGATAAGCAAATTAAATGGTGGACAGAGGCAGCTAAATTTTGGTGTGTGGTCGTGCACGGAGAACAAGAACTTGAATGAAGAACAACCTTTTCTTTCGTTTTTTTTAATTAAAAGAGCATTTTTTCTGTACAGTCACACAATCATGCTCACATATGAATGTGTGTTTTAGTTTCTTTTCTTTTGCTTATAAAGCCAACGGAACTGACATCATCACGTTTATCTAGATTCCTCAAAATAATGACAATCGCCTGTTTGGTAGTTCACTTGAGCAAAAAAATAATAATAATTAATTTTCATCTTTTCTGTAGTCATTTGGAAAAGTCTTCGAGATGAAATATGGGACGAAGACAAAAGCACTAGATAAAATATTTATAAATATAGTAAACATACAGTATATGTGGCCCAATGAAACTGCGAGCATTGGAAGTTTGACCCTCTGATAGAGTGGCCGTGACCCTCATGGACTGAAAATGTTTTTGCAGAAGTTGGATCCTCTCTGATAGAGCCTAGATTTTGAATCCAGAAGCAAGGATACCACTTGGCATATCTATTTTGATTTCCTATTTTCATAGGTAATGGAGAATAATTCAAATAAGCAAAACTATAACATGGAACTATCTAGTGCAGCGCTTCCATCATTTTCCTCCTCTGATTTCTTTTTTGAAATTCTATCTTTCACACACGACATGTATGAAAACGTTAATTTTAGCTTACAATGGTTTGTGTCATGGGCATCTTTGCGTGAATGATTGGACATCCAGTAAAAAAGGTCAAATCCACCATACCACGTTTAAGATTCTTCATCTTGAGCAATGTATGACGAGTGATGACTAACGGGGAGCTACATCTAAGCGATAAAATCGTAGTGTATTATGCCATGTGAAAGAGCCGATCCAACTGCTTGCGATTTCCTGTGACATCGTAACAGTATCATGATAGAACGTGATGTTTGTACTCGATTTCCTTTAGAATTTCCCATCATCAATTTAAAAGCAAACACGTCTTGTAACTTCAAGAATCCGTGCTGATAAAATAGAGATTGTATAAAAAAATGAACAAAAAAATTAATTGTGGAGCATTCCGAGAATTGAACTAGGACCCCTCGCACCGTAAGTGAGAATCATACCACTAGACCAAATGCCCTTTTTGATACAGATTTAATTTATTGAAATTACTTAACCATTTTGTTTTTTATTTTTTTAAAAAAACGGCAGGAGCGCTGACATTCGTATGAAAAGAGCAGATTACAGCCTAGGATTACAGGTAGCTAATCCCAACAAACAGGTCGGGAAAAGAGAGAAAAAAAAGGAAGAAAAACCGACATTTAGGAGGTGACATGAGAATCCTCGGCATAGATTGCTTGTCTGAATTGCCTAATGCAGTCGGCAGTTAACGAGGCACCTGTAAATACGGACGCTCCTCGTTTTGGAATATCCTTCGGCTCCGTTCTTTCCAAATCTGCCACCAGAAAATAGCAGATTCCCCACATGCTCTCTTCGCTGACGCCTGGGGGCTGTGGTGGCAATAGAGTCGATGCATTGTCAGATACCATCTGTGTTGAGTTGAGCAATTTGGCCTTGGCGTTGCAAGTATATGAGCAGCTGGTTCCACACCGCTTCAGTGAAGTTGCACTCTGTTAGCAGATGGGGAGTTGTTTCCGGCATGCAGTAGCATAGAGAGCAGTTAACATTGCAAGGCCAGTTCCTTTTCATTAGATTGTCGGATGTTAGCGCTCTGTCATGCAATGCAAGCCAGGCAAACAATTTACATTTGGGCTCTGTTTTTGCTTGCCAAAGTGTGGATGTTGAGAAGTTCACCATGGAACCAATAAACTGTATGTCGTAAGCTGATGCCGACGTGTATTCTCCTGATCTTGTCCATCTCCAAATTATGTGATCTTTTTCTGAAGTTAAGTTGATGTCACTAAGTAGAGTAAAAAATAGGATGAACACATCCATCAGTTGCTCAGAATCGATGGCTTTCAGGTTGCGGATCCAACTGAAATTTTTCAGCTCCGTGCACACTGTTCTGAATTTATATCTTGCTTGTTGGTACAGATTTGGAGCTAAGTCTTTGGGTGACATGCCATTGATCCACCGTGACTCCCAGAAAAGTGTGTCCTGGCCATTGCCCACCACCATATAAGTTGAGTTGAAAAACAGTTGTCGGTCCAATTTGTCAGGGTGCTTATGCAAGAGTTTCCATGATCTTTCAGTCTGGTCCCATTGGTGCCATAGCCACCGGAGCCTCAGTGCTCTTCCAAACTTATGCAGATCCTTAATCCCTAGTCCACCCCAATTTTTAGGTCTGATGCAAATTTGCCAGTTAACAAGACAATGACCGCCCTTGATGTTTTCTGGATCAGCACCTCTCCAGACGAAACTCCTATGAAATTTGTCAATTTGTTTTGTAGCCCAGGCTGGCATCTTGAAAACAGTGAGGAAATAAGTTGGCATGGCAGTTAGCACCGATTCAACCAGAAACTCTCTGCCCGGGTATGTCAATAAGTTCACTACAAGAAATATGACATTCTGTGATCATTACAGAGTGACATTTAGTAAGAACGTCGCAACGTAATCCATTTTACGATGTTTCATTTAATTTAGTGACGATGATTTGCAGTGTGTCATAAAAATTATATAGAAATCGTCACAAACTAAGTCAATATCATATTGCGACGAACCACTATGTGTCGTAAGAGGCAAATTAGGAACGTCACAATTTTACGACACTAGTAAATCATCGCAGCAACTAAGGATTTTCGTCACTAACGATTATTTTTTTTTTAATACCTATAGGCTGCTTCGATGTGGAAATAAAATCTTTTTCTCTATAAAACCACATAGAGGAATTTTTTTGTTATATCAAGTATACATATCGTTGGTGGAGAAATTTGAAGAAAAAATAAAATTTTAAAATGCTGAGGAAAAAAAGAAAAAAAACAGCAGCCAAAAACTCACCACTTCTAAATCTGAAGAAAAAAAACAAAGTAAAAAACGGTCCTCTCTGTAGCCCAGCAGTCACCTCGGTGTGGTTGAGAATAAAAAGTCAAAAATATGAAGGCCCAGCCAGATCAGCCCGATTGTCGGAAAAGTAAACCAAAAACCCAAAATGGCCTGGTCGAGCAGCCATCTTGGCCCGGCTGTGAAACAACAAAGGTCAAGGTCAAATGCCCAGACTGCTGAGCACAATCTCGGCCCAATTGTTCAAACGAAGGCCCGCGTAAACCACTTTGCAGCACCACAGATGGGCTTTGAACCCAGGTGTTGAACACAGTAAAACAGTGACTGAACCACTATGCTATGGACCATTTCACGTTATTTACTGAAACATATTTATTATATTCTTTTGTTGCGCTACCTAAAAAAATGTAAAACATTTCTTTGCCGCTGGGATTTGAACCAAGCTGTTGATGTCTTTAAACAAACCACAATAACCACTCAGATAGAGAGGGCTTGTTTAATTGTGATGCAACTTAGTATAATTAAATAGGTCATGGTTGATGAGGGGAAGAACAATTTTTTTAGATTACACAATACAACTCATACACTCACAATGCATGTACACTCAACCCTACGAACTCACGTACGTAAAATTCTATTCCTATGAGCATCTTCGAAGACTGAGCCGATAAATCCTTTAGATTGACGAAGTCATCCTTGACACCTCGCTATCGACGGGAGCGTCGCCTATAGTTGAATACATGTAGTATTTCCATTCTTTATAGAAGATAAAGGAAATAACTGACATGGGTTGACATGGGTTGTCTTAATGGTTGGTGTTAGTGGTAACTGCACTGAAAGCTCTGATTTGATCCTTGGTTTTGAAATATTTTTGTTGTTAATTTTCTTTGAATCTGACTCGGTTACTTTCTAGCAAAATAATAATCTCATTCGTAGTTAGCTAACATTTTTCTTCTGCTTCAATTTTATTTACCCTAGCAAAACAATCATTTTAATTATTTGTTTTAAATAGCAAGCATTAATGAATTAAGCATGCCGCTTGAAAGTTTGTTTTTGGTTCAGGCATTTTTCTTCTCTCATCTCTTCAGCATAGGTGCTAAGTCGCTGGCTGTTGCATTGACCTCTAATATCTATTTTTGATAAAAAAAATGTTTATAATTATATATAGATTTTCTTAGTTACTTCAATTTTAATCGCATATTTTAATTTCTATATTTTGTTTTTGAATTTTTTATGGTTCATATTACTTATCTCTTAAAAATAAGATAAAGTCAATTTTAATGGTTGAAGTTCAGATAACCCTCTTAACTATCAGTTGGTTTGTTTTATTCCCTTTTTTATTTAATATGACTATTTTATATTTTTAATCCATATTTTAATCCTGTTTTGCTGATCAAGACTAGAATCATATGTGTACGTTGCTCTTTTGCCCTCTGTCTTTCTTCCCTACTTGTAGATTGTCTTGGGGCTCAACTGTTATTGTAATTGTGCTTCCTCACGATGGACCTCGACCACTGTGATGTTGATGACCTCGACCACTATCAATCCTCATAGTTATTGTCAACTGTACATCTCGTCGCGATAGTATAGGAGAGAGCAAGAGGATTATGCTTATCTAGGTTACTACTATGTCAAGGAGAAGCGGTACTTTGATTTGCCTTAGTTATTATGCTGATTGAAATTAATACATAGTTGTTTAATTTCAATGTCAAATAGGCCTCAATTATTACAATTGCTTCATCCTGGTTATGTGTTCTCCATTTTGCACAGCTCATTTCGTTCCTCAATGAGTCTATATATGTTTCATCACCTGAGAAGATCCTTTCTTTTTAACACAGTGCCCTTGGATCGGTTTACCCGGACAGGTCTAGTTTTTTTTATATATGTTTCATCTGAAGGTGACTTTTTAAGTCTATTAACCTTTCTTCTTACTGATTTGCTTTTATTTTACCATGACCCTTAATTTATTGGGTATAGGAGATTCTTTTTTTCTGCCAATAGTACCTGGATTTTAAACAATTGCTCCTTGCATGTATCACACTTACTAGTGCATCTGTTTTTCTAGCATGCTTTCTTTGAGCTCTTTAAGAACTCTGGTTATCTTGTCAACCTATAATCCATGCTTTATATCATTAGTGATTAATAGTCATGCATTGACTGATTTTGTAATCCATGCTTCATGTCACTAGTGATTAATAGTCATGCATTGACTGATTTGGATTTGTTGTGGTTGCATTTTTTCAGCTATCAGCCTCAGCAAGGAGTTTTTTTCCAAAAAAAAAAAAAAGCCTCGGCAAGGACGAGACCAGCACCTTCAACATTTCTTGAAATTCATCTCGCGCAACTTCACGTCAGCTTGTTGCTATTTATGCAGACCTATGACTTGTATTTTGTTAGTTACTAATTATTGTGACCATATGTGTGTAATTTTCTGGATCTGAAAATATTTTGTACACAAGATTATATGGCCCGCACTAAAACATGAAATTTGCTTGTTCTGCAATGCTTAATGGTATTAGTATGTAATGCCTAATTAATGGGCTTGGTCGTTTATCAAAACTAGAATGGGCTTGGCTCACAATGTCTAATCGGTTTGGCCCACAATACGAATATAGGCTGGACCATAACACTGATTTATAATGCTAAATGGGTCTGGCCCAAATACGTTAAATAAGCCTGGCTCACAACGCTTAATGGGCCTAGCCCACAGCCATTTCAAATTGACATGTCATCGCCACGTCATATAGGATCTATGCCATATCAGTGCTTCATGTTTGTATTTTACGACGTTTTGAAGTTAGATAATAACGAAAATATAATGTCACGAGTTAGCGACGAAGTAAATATTGTCATGACAAAATTGCGACGAAACATAGTAAAAACATCATTGAATATCTTTTATAACGGACATTCAGCGATGAACAAGTTAAGTTTTCGTCATCTAAATATCGTAAATTCTATTCTACGACATATTTCTTACATTCTGTAACAAAACTAAAATATCGTAGAATGTCAAATTTCTTGTAGTGGTTCCTTTTCCATCCAGGTAACCTGTTTCCAATTTTCTAAACTATTGATTGTACTGCAGCCTTTGGCAATTTTTTGTAATGCAATGGCAACCCTAAGTACGAGCATGGGAATTGGGAGATTGGTTGCTGGTCACCAACAATGGCAGTAATCTCTGAGGCATTGCACCTGATGGGATATACCTCGTTTTTTTTAGAGTTTAAGAGCCCATGGCTCCTGCCTTACTTCAAGCATCGGCAAAAATAGAGTACAAGATTCTTACATCATTCGAAATGCCCCGCATTTCTCAGTTCAAAAGGGCGCCACACTGCACAAACACCACGTTTACTAACACCCACACACAGGACGAGCTTCCTCCTTACTTCCACAGCTTCTCTGCAGACCTCTAGGTCAGCTCTAGAGTACTGTCATGAAACACCACCAGGTTGTCGTTGTCAATTATCTTTCGAAGGGCTCCGGTCTTGAAGCCATCTGCTGGGTCTTTTGGCTCACAGATGTAAAATTTTGAAGATACTTCACTAGACACAAGATTTCCTAGCTTTTGAGCAGAAGGTCCACCTGCCTCCAAATTCGTGTTGAGCTTCTCCAGACACCATTCTGAAAGCACAACAAATTTCTTAATTTCCAGATTGACCACAGCACATCCGAGGTTAGCATATTTGTAACTAAGAAGCATTTATTGCACAACCATTTACTGGCGATAGATTCAAAATCTTTTCCTACTTCTATATTACCTATTTCAGTTGCTTCCCCCTAGATCCTACGTGCTACAACACATTCAAAAATTAAGTGTTGAATTGTCTCCTTATCAGAGCAGAACAAGCATTCTTCACTTTCGATACTCATTATTTTCTCTACATTGTCTCTAGTCAGTAGTTTATTCTTTGAAACAAGCCATACCAAGAAGTGAACTTTAGGGGGGATGTGAAGTTTCCAAACAGCAGGAATATACACTGGCCTTATACCTCTAAAATTAATAACCGCAACTAAGGACTGAGAAGAATACACACCTGAAGAGGTAAATTGCCACACTAATGCATCCTCCTTAAGTGAAAACTCAATACACCAAGCTATTTGAACTACCTCCTCCCACATATTAAGTAATCTTTGGTCCACACATATCCTAAAAGTACATCTAAGGTTAGAACCATCCCAAATATGAGCAACAGTTGTTGTTTGTGTGTTAACAATGCAATAAATTTCCGAATACTGAATGGAAAGACTAGAAGAGCCTAACCAGACATCCTCCCAAAACTTTACCTTATTGCCATTACCTAATTTCCATTATATCCCATTTTTGCAACCCTTGCAGCCCATTTCACCCCTTTCCAGAACATAGAGCTACTCTCATCCAGACAGGAGAGGATGTTGGGATCATTAGTCCTACATTTGAAGTCAATTAGATCCTTCCAAATCCTACCACTATTAGAACTATACCCTTTGATCCACGATCCTAGTAAACATATATTTAGTTGCCAAAGGTCTAGGATCCCCAGTCCCCCATATTCTTTTTTCATAGTGACACTTTGCCAGTTAGCTAAATGAAAGCTATTCTGTTGCCCAGTTCTATTCCATAAACAGTGAAACATCTGAGAATTAATGAGCTTGATTGCCCAAATAGGGAACTTAATAAATGAAAGGAGACAAATTGGGATACTAGCTAAGCAAGTCCTAAATAGCACTAATCTACCACTATAATTTAGAAGTCTTCCTCTCCAACCAGCCACCCTTTTGATAATTTTATCTATGATTGGTTGGATGTCCTCTTTCCTAAGTTTATCATGGTATAAAGGAACACCTAAGTACTTCAAAGAAAACTTTCCTAAAGGACATCCAAAAATGTGTGCAATATGGTGACTAGCTCTCTCATCAATGTTAATTGGGATAATTTCACTCTTAAGAAAAATTAATCCTCATCCCTGAGACCTGTTCAAAACAAGTTAGGACTCCTTTTAAATTCACTAAATGCTCCTCTTCAGCTGACGAGAACAGTACGGTATGATCTGCATATTGCAGAGATATCACACCCATATCTCAAAAATGTGTTAATTGACCCCTAATCAGTCCCCCTTGAGCTGCTTTCTCCAGCATTTTGGTGAGGACGTCGCCCACTATGTTGAATAGGAGAGGGGATAGAGGATTCCCTTGCCTTAACCCTTTACCTAGCTTGAAAAAGTTACTCTCTACTCCATTAATGTTCACACCTACCGACCCTCCTATGACAATTTGTTTGATCCAGTCTATCCACTTGTTACCAAAGCCTCTAATTCTCAACACCTCAAACAGAAACTCCCAGCTAACCCAATCATACGCCTTCTCATAGTCTAACTTAAGAATCACCCCTAGACCTTTGCTTCTATTCACACTATGGACTAGCTCATAAGCTACAACAACGCTTCCAGAATGTATCTCCCTTTAATGAAAGCACTTTGCTGCAAGGAGATCAATCTTTGGCAGAGCTTACCAAGCCTGATTATTAGAAGCTTAGAGAAAATCTTATAGCTACAGTTAAGCAAGCTTATAGGCCTAAGCTTTTTCATATTCCTAGCCCCTACTTCTTTAGGAATTAAGGTTATCATTGTGAAGTTAAGCCTATATAAATCTAAATTACCTTCTTGAAAAAGCATTAACCATCCTAAGCAGATCATCTTTCACAATGTGCCAAAAATTTTGGTAAAACAGAAAAGGTAGACCGTCAGGTCCAGGGGCTCCGTCAGAATAATAACTAAAAACAGCTTCTTTAACTTCTTGTTCAGTAAAAGGAGCTTCTAGCTCTAAGTTTTCGCCCTCTGAGACTTTTTCCTCATGCGACCAGAAGTCTTCATCAAGCCCTATATCTCCCCTATCCTCTCTTTTGAACAACTCCTTATAAAAGTCAACTGCTACTTTAATCATGTCATTAGTCTCCTCTACCGGTCCGTTAGGCCCATCTAACCTCAGTTTTGTTTAGATTGGTGATCAAGCCTAAAGCTGCTCCAAAGATTTCTAGAACACGCCATCTAGGTAAGCTGCTCCAAAGATACATAACAATTTAATAGTTTTGCGATCCTACAATCATCTCCATTTCCCAATGCGAGTTCTAGGTATGCGTATGAGTATGAAAGTCGATGGACACAGGACACGGGGTTTAGACAGGTTCGGGCAACCCGAAGGATAATAACCCTACGTCCTGTTTGGTGTTTCTGTATTGCTAGGGTTCGCACTAGGGTTAAGGTTCCCAATGCGAGTTCTGGTTAATGTCGAAGACCCCCTGCCCTCCTTATATACCCGAAGGGCAGCAGTTTACATGGTAATCTATCATTCGGTTACATCTGATTCTATCTATACATCACATCTGTTAACCTAGCTTGTTGCCTCCTCAAGACAAATATCCGAACAGTTATCTTCTAGGTCTTATTCTTCAATACTTCATAACCGAGCCCCTGGTCCACTCGGCCATATAACCGAGTGGTTAGGTATCCCGGGTATACATGTCCCACAGTAGCCCCCAAGAACTTTCCAATTTTGAATACAAATCTTTAACTTATCTTGATACTTCTCAAAATTGAAAAGTGCTTCTCTTGTCGCATATAAGAATTCCCTTCCTTCATGGATGCCTAAAAAAAAGGTATTGAGTCTTTACTTGAAATGCCTTGTGAGTTAAAAAGTTATCGATCTCAAAAAATCACCAAATGTCCTTAACCAGTCATAGCCCCCAGCTCAAAAGTTATTTAAAGAAAATAGCTTATGAGCCAATGACATTAAAAAACTGGTACATACGACAAAATTGTAGCCCCCAAGATTAATACTACCATTTCCTCCGAGTAGGTTGTCATGAATTAAAAATAGTAGCCTCCAAGATTGATGCTACTACTCTCTCCAAGTAATTTTAATAGCAAATCACTACAACAAGTGTATTGTAGCCCCCAGGCATGGGGTTATTTGTCATCCAAGTGATTTCAATGATGAATCACAAAAAAGTAAAAGCATTATAGACTCCAGGTTTGACTACTCGCTATCCGAGTGATTCCAATATTGAATCACAAATAACCCATTTGCAGTACACATTAAATGCTGCAAACAGTACCACGACTTTTGCATATGGGGTCGATAACCCGTTAACCAGTTCTGCCCGTTAGGTTAAGCTTATCAGCGTATATATTTGTTTCAACAACGTGTATAACCCTTCACCTTCTTCACTTGATTTTTTCAGCCACCGCCTTCTTCTTCTTCCAAACCCTAGATCCCTATATGCACGCTCCTTGCGTCAATCTCCTTCCAGCTCCATTTCCATCAGATGGAAACCCTAATGGTGTTCAAGCGTACCCGCCAACGCACCAAGTTGTCGTCAAAAGGGAAAGCTTCCCCTGTTTGTGCAGAAGATGACACGTCCTTTGACATCCCCGAAGGGATCAAAGAATTCCCCACGTCTTCCATGGACACAGAGAAAATCAACAGGCTTGTGATTCATGGGGTTCTCCAAGACGAACAAACGGGAGGTTGGATTGATGCGCTAGGTCAGAAATTTTCGCAATCCCCTGTAGATCACATCATAGTTTTTGCTCCTTTTTTCTACCGGAGGTTCGGGACGCATGCTCCGACTTCTTCCATGGACTTTTATTCTTCTATGGGATTAACCTTGTGAACCTAAATCCCAATTCGATTCTGCATATTTCTATTTTTATCCATTTATGCGAAGTGTTTCTAGGGATTGCCTCGCACTTCGATACTTTTAAGGAATTATTTGTCCTGAAATACAACAGCAGCAATGTCATTGGTGGTGCTGGATTTCAATTGAGGAACAAATCCAAGTATATTGAAGTTCCTCACCCTTCAACAAATAAGGGATGGCACGCTGATTAGTTTTATCACGGAAACCATGCGCCCCCTCTAGCTGACTTTGCTGTTGAAGTCCCTGTACCCCGTCCAGAATGGTCAGAGAAGGCATCGCCTGACAAGAAGAGCCAAGTAGAAGCAATTTTAAATCAAATTGCAGTGTTGAAATCCAAAGGGTACAGCGGAGTTGATGTTGCAGTGAGCTTCATATATCGCCGAGTCCAACCTATCAAGAAACGTCATGTCCCTCGTTGGAAATTCAATCTTTCAGGAGATCCTAGCATGGAGGTGCCTGAAGAATTGTCTGAGCAAGAACTAACACTTCGGCTTGAGAATGTTTTTTCTTCCTTGCTCGATTGGACCCAGAGGTCTGAAAAAGCTGGGCATCATTCCGAGAACCCCACGAACAATGTAAGTAAACTTTGCTGATCTTGTTAATGACATTAACTGATATGTACAAAATTTATATATTCTGTTGAATGTAGAATATGGATATATATTTGTCAAATCCCCCACTGCCTCCTGCGGTGCCAGAGAAATCGACGAGTCACGAGCCTGGGCACAAGCATCACAGAGTCTAAATTTTCTATTCTGATGAAGAAGAGTGTCTGGCAGACCGAACTGCTAGACTTCAAGAAGAAGTGAGGAAAAGAATTTCAGCTGAGCCATCAACCACTCCGCAAGGATCCAGGTCTGGTGCAGGAGCCAGAACTTCAAATGAAGAAGACCAACCGAGTGGTGGAAATACTCAATAGGCTTCAGCTTTAGATACCCCTGATGCTATGAAGAATACAACACCATCCAGTCCTCCACTGAAGATGTCGGGATTAAAATTTAAATGTCATCCAAAGTAAATTTGCTCGTGGTCATAGTTTTGTCTTGCGGTGTAACAGTAAATAACTCTGTCAATGATTATATGATGTGCAGAGCATCTAGCGCCGCATCTTTGGGTGGTACCATGCCTCATAGCAATGTTCCTGAAGAGACGCAGGCCAAGACACAGGACAGGTCATCCAAAGATGATGCCCCTGATCACTCGGCAAAGAGGCCGAGTGATGCCAATGATACTCCAATGCCAAGTCGACCCACGAAAGAGCCTATCAGGCAAAAGAGCCCTTCTGTGTCGGACCTGATTATGCCAAAGACGACCGCAACACAAGACAACTCTCCTCCACCGGTTATCGAAGAAGAGCCAACTCTGGTATTCGAAAAGATGCCAGAGCCAATGTATGATTATCCAATCAGCCCAGAAGAAGATGCCATTCCAATGCCAATTCACTGAGTGGTGAAATAAAAAATCCCGGAAGAAACTGGTCGTAGAAGGACCGTATATCATATCGGCCAGTTCATCGTCGCGGGCCTGGACGAATCTGGTGAACGAGGTGAATTGGAGAAATTTGAAGACCTCACCGAGCAAGCTTATCATTCCTTTTAGCTAAAGTTGAACTTATATCCATCATACTTCGTTTGTATTGAAACACTCATTTTTCCTTTTGCTATCTCCTCAGCGATTAAAGTCACATATGGGCAACAAAAGCAAGTTGTTGCAAAATGTGCAAAGAAAATGTGCTAAAGCAATGGAAAATGAAGATCAGCTCGCCAAAGAGAGACTTGAGGTCGGCTGTCTTTCTCTTGAATTGCAATCACGTTCATCCCAGGTGGACGAACTTCAATTCAAAATAATAGGTATGTTCTCAGTAAGAGATTTTGCAAAAACCATGTGACCCATAAGTTCACCAAAATTTCATTCTTGCAGACTTATCACAAGAGCTTGCTTCTTATTGCCGAGTTAAAAGACCGTGTAAAGACTTTAGAAGCATCCGCGAGTACCATTGAAGATTTGAAGAGACAAAATCAAGAACTAAAGAAACAACTTCAAACTTTAGAGGAGCTCAAAAACAATTTTAAAAAACTAAAGGATGGCTTCAAAGTGATGGACGAGTCTCGTGCACATTGGAAAAAGAAAGCAAAAGGTATTTTGTTGCGTGTCAATACTGATCACTTTAATAACATGCTGAATGTTTCTTATGCATCTAACGTATAACAGATGCTTTAACCGAAATTAAATCGCACGAGGAGGGGTGACATCCCCTCCAGGATAACCAGGATCACGTACAGGAGGACACTCGGCAAAACAAGTTATAACAGCACATACATTCATACAAGCCCAGAATATATTACATCATGGTATAATACAACCAGGCTTTCGGAAATAGACAAGAGTTTTGTAGCAAAAAAACATTTATTACAATAAAGAGTTTAAAATTTGAACGGACATTGTTCAACTACAAAAGACTTTTGAGAAACCATGAGGATATGTGTCATGGTTTGTAATATATGATGAGTAATTGACATTGGTTGAGTTTGGTGTTTGAGTTGAAATGCGGGAATCTGGGGATTGCATGAGTCTGTGCATATCATGGTTTTGACTAACCGGAGTTGGTGAGGATGTTTGAGAGTTTGCTAGAGTTGGAAAATGTGTTTGCTTGTCTCATGATGTGTAGGTCACTGAAGTCAACTTGGCGGTCAACAGCGAGAGGATCGGGCACAAGTAAGAGACTTGGGGCCGGACGATCAGGAGACCGGGTGAAGTCAAGGGTGATCCACACCGTACACGTGGAGAAGCAAGAAGCATGGACGGTTTCACGGTTGAGCCTCAAAACCGTGGGTGTTGATCAAGACGGCAGGGTTGACCAAGTCAAAGGTGATCGGGCGTCGGTGCAACTAAAGGCTTCTAATGGACCGGAGGCGGGAGAGACTTGCCGACGAGGAAGATCACGGGACGAGGTGACACACGTCAAGATCAAGAAGTCATGCTTTGAAAAGCGTGCAAGGCGGTTTCTCGGTTTGGGCCTCAAAACTGGTGGTGGTGATTGGAGGTGCACATGGCACCATCGCGGAGCTTGCGTCGAGGCGAAGCAAAGTTGTGAAGGGCTTGATGGTGTTCGGGTGAAGGAAAAAGAGTTGGACGGTTTTACCCCTGGTGATAGGTGGCAATGAGTTATAGGTCAAGGGTAGAGTTGTCCTGGATCCTAGGCCTATATAAGAAGAGCTGTGGCTGGTGGGAGAGGTGCCTCTTCCCATTAGCCTTGTGTTATTTGTTCATTCAAAGTGCTAGGAGAGAGCCTCATATAAAGAGGAGAGTAGTGGTTGTGTGAGAGACATTTCTTGCTCTTCCAATTAGTGGGAGGAAGAGGGTGGCTTCCTAGCCTTGTATCCATAGATCTTGTAAGCATGTTTCTATGACATGAGAAGTATTTTCGTGCTCAAGATCTTCCTCTCTCCCTAAATCCCGAATTTCTCTTTTTCTCTATTTTCGGGGCTATTTTCATGGGAATTTTTTATCTCCTTTTTGGACAAGTTTTTGGGACGGATTTCATGGGAAACTTGGTGCTACATGAGCTAGAACAAATCCCCATAGGTCCTTGACCGAATCCATAGCTCTAGCATCTTCGATTTGAAGAATTTCTCAAGTTTTCCCTTTTTGGTGTTCTTGGCACAGAATCTGAAATTCATGATGATTCCATGAGCCAATTGAGTGGATCTTCTAGGATTAGGGTTGTGATGTCTTGAGAATTCATTGGTCCAAAAATCGCATCATTTGGAGTTCGTTTGATTAGGTTTTGGTCAAGTTTTTGCCTAATCCCGAAATCCTTATCTGTTCTGTCGGGGTCGACTGGCACTACCGACGACCAGGATCGGCACCTCCGGTGGGTCTGAACTCGGATCAGCACTACCGATGCCACGATCGGCACTGCCGGTGGCTTGAGTCCGAACCCCGCACTAGCACTGCCGATGGCCAGACTGGCACTGCTGATGCGCTCTGTTTGCTGTTTTTGAGAATCCCTCACCAGCACTGTCGATGAGCTTTACCGACACTGCCGATGGTGCCAACCGGCACTGCCGATGGTAGTCTAGTTTTGCACTATTTTGGGTGTTTTCCGTTCTCCTTTGTTTCTATTGTGTTCCTCTGTTGTTGTTGATCACTCGTAGGGTTAGCACATCATAAGTTGGTGTGTATGACCTTGGTGATCGGTTTAGAGGTTGGCTTGGGTTGTAATCAGAACATAGGCCAAGTTCTCTCGGAGAATTTTAATTGGCTCCCATTCACCCCTCGCCCCTCTGGTCACCTTCTCGGTCCTTCAATTGGTATCAGAGCCGGTTTGATCACTAGTTGACCTTCACCGGTTTTGTGATCCTAAGACATGGAGAAGTGTGCGGTCAAGCTTTGTATGTTCGATAGAGAGGACTTTCCCTACTGGAAGTCACGGACCAAGGCTTATCTCTTAAGCCAAGGACGTGCAATTTGGGAGATCGTGGAGCAGGACTACATCATTCCGGACAACCTCAACACCGTGCCAGTTGGTGAGTTAACCAGGTATGAAAACAACTCCAAAGTTGTCAATATCCTGCTTTCTGCTCTAGGTAGGAATGAACATGATCGTGTTGCTCATCTTGATACTGCACATGCCATTTGGGCAAAGCTTTGCACGTACCATGAGGGTACCAATCAAGTCAAGTCTATGCGTAAGGATTCATACAATAGACAGTACCAAACCTTTGCACAAAAACCAGGCGAGTCACTAGATGACACCTTTCGTAGGTTTGAGACCATTGTGTGCAACTTGCGGGCTTGTGGTAACCTTGTGCACAGTGATAATGATAGAGCTAAGCAATTGTTGTATTCACTTGATGAAAATGCTTGGGGGGTTAAGATTGCTGCACTAGAAGAAACTGCTGATTTCAATACCCTGGACTGTGAGCAGCTGTATAGCAAGCTAAAATCTCATGAACTGTCTAGGAAGTCTCATCCTAATCTTGCTAATCCTGCTTCCAGCATGGCTTTGCTTTCTAGGTGTCAGAAGGGTAGTCAGTGGTGCTTCTTATGGAACTAACCCCTCACTTGACATGTCTTCCTTGGAGTTTGCCTTGTCTTCTCTTGTTGCAGCTTCCGATGAACAGATGGAGTGCATTCCTAACAAGGAGCTGTCCTTGCTCACAAGGAAGTTCATGAAGTTCTACAACAACCAGAAGGAGAGAAGAGGAGGTGGTTCAAGAACCTGCTTCGAATGTAGTGACCCTAGACACTTCATCGCTGACTGTCCCAAGAAGAAGAAGAAGGCTGGGTACCACGATAACAACACTGAAGATTTCAAGCAGAAGAAGAACCGCTTCTACAAGAAAGGCAAGAACTCCAAGAAGTTCGCCAAGGCCATTGCATGCGCCTGCTTTGCCGCCTTGAGTGACGTCCACCTCACATCAAACGAAGGCCTTACAAGCTCGGAGGAGGAGGTTGAGAAGCCACGAGTCAAGAGGAAGGACGACTTCATCGGGCTTTGCTTCATGGAAAAGAACAACCATGACACCGACTCTAGCTCCGACTCCGACACAAGCGAGGTACCTCCTACTCTTGATGAGCTCTCTTCTAAACTTAATCAAGATGTTTTGCTTATGCAAGATGATAAGCTTCACAGCGCTGTATGTGAGAGTAGAGAGCTTAAGTCTAAGTTGGAGAGTGCTGAGTATGAAATCACTTTGCTTAGGTCTAAGCTTGCAAAAGATGATATTGCTATTGAGTGTGAGTCTTGTCAAGTTGTTATGAATGATCTTGCATAGAGGGAAAGTGTGCATGCTCAAGTTGCCAGTCAGCTTGAGAGTGCCCTTAAAGAGCTTGATGAATTCAAAGCTAGACCAATTCTTTTGGGTGCATGTCAGAAGTGCCCCAAGCTCACTAATGAGTTGGAAGCTCAAACCTTTAAAGTCAAAGAGCTCGAGTCCAAGCTGCTAGATGAGACTCGCTCAAAAGTTCTCCCACCACCATGTGTAGTGTGTGGCTCTCTTAAGGATAAGCTTGCAATCACTAGGGAGGAAAACAAAATCCTAACCCAATAAAATGACTATCTCATCTCTCATCTCCAAAGAACCCTAGTGAGTGAGGAGAAGATTGAGAGTGACTTGGCAAGAGTCAAAGAAAGTGCTAGTAGGTCAACCTACAACTTGGGCTTAGGATTTGAGAGGTGTAACAAGGAGAGTGAGAATGTCCATCAAACACACTAACACATATTACCCACCTAACCCCAATCCTTCCTTCAACCCAAAGCAAGCCGAGAAGCCAAAACCCAAACCCACCGTGCAAGCTAAGCCTAAATATGAGAATGTCTACATTTGCATGTTGTATGGTCGTAAGGGTCACTTAGATGAGTACTGTTATAGGCATAAGAAAATTGAGAGGATGTAAGCTGAGTTAACTAGGAATGTGCATCATGATGATTTTGTTGGTTTTTAGCCTTGCTCTTTTTCTCATTCCTATCGTGGACAGGGTCATTCCTCATATGGCTTTGATTTACGAAACAGAGGCTTTGTTCAGCAGCGCTTTGGCGCCCCATGTTCTCTCCATCGTGGTGAGCGTCGCTCGCATGGGTTTGGCTTTTACACAGATGATTTCTATCATCACAACTCCAGGTTTGAGTCAAGACGCCTTGACAGGCCATGTTTTCTCCATCGTGGTACTCGTCCCACGCGTTCGACTGGTAATGTGCGAAGAACTGTGATAACCCCTGCAGGTCATGTGATTCAGTGCTGGCTTCCCAAGAGTTTTCTTTCTAACCCCAGCACTGAGTCATCGATCCTTCCTTTGTCATTCTTTGTAGGTAGTAGGTGGAGGCCTGGAGAACAAATGGTTGATGGACTTTGGGTGTTCGCGCCACATGATCGGAGATGCAAAGTGGTTCTCCAGCCTCACTCCGTTGAAGCACCGGGAGTATGTGACCTTTGAAGGTGACAAGAGAGGGAGAGTGAAGGCAAGAGGCGCGGTAAAGGTAAATGAAAAATTCACTCTCAAGGATGTTGGTTTGGTTGAGCATCTCAAGTCCAATATCCTCTCTGTATCTCAGTTGCTTGATGTTTGTTTGGAAGTGCGCTTTAAGAAAAATGCTTCGGGTGTTCTTGATTCGAAGGACTCTTTGGTTTGTGGGATTTCTAGCACTGGAAAAGTTTTCAGGCTGATTTTGTTGGTTCTCCTGGTTCTCACAAGTGCTTGTTTGCTCAATCTTCTTCTGGGCTCTGGAAATGGCATAGGAGACTAGGTCACATGAGCTTTGACTTGCTTTGTCGCTTGAGTGGCCTAGGTTTGATCCGAGGATTGCCTAAGCTCAAATTTGATAAGGATTTGGTTTGTACTCCTTGTCGTCATGGGAAAATGATTGCCGCTTCTCATCCACCAATCAATTTGGTGATGACTGAACGCCCTGGAGAGCTGCTTCATATGGACACTGTTGGTCCTTCTCGCGTTCATTCGGCGGGTGGGAAGTGGTATGTTCTTATGATTGTTGATGACTACTCTCGCTACTCTTGGATTTACTTTCTTGGGTGCAAGGATGAAGTGTTTCATCACTTTTGAAGCTTAGCTTTGAGGTTGTTCAAGGAACTTCCTGGTGCATTACGAGCAATTCATAGTGATAATAGCACCAAGTTCAAGGACTCCTCCTTTGATGCTTTCTGTATTGAGCATGGTATTGAACATTAGTTTTCAGAACCTCGTGTCCTACAGCAGAATGGTGTGGTCGAAAGAAAGAACAGAACCTTGGTGGAAATGGCTCGGACGATGCTTGATGAGCATAGGACTCCGAGGCGGTTCTGGGCTGAGGCCATTAGCACTGCTCGCTATGTTTCCAATCGGGTTTTCTTGCGCTCAATTCTTAATGTGACTTTCTATGAGCTACGCTTTGGGAGGAAGCCATCTGTTTCTCATTTGCGCGCCTTTGGTTGTAAGTGTTTCATTCTCAAGCATGGAAATTTTGATAAGTTTGAGTCAAGATCTTCCGATGGCATCTTTCTTGGCTACACCCTTCATGGCCATTCTTACAGAGTTTTGAATTTGGAAACTAACACCATCGTAGAATTCTGCGATGTAACCTTTAATGAATCAAACTCTTGTGCAAGCAATGTGATTGAGACTGCAGATAACAAGGAGATGGAGGAGAGTATCTTTGTAGAAGAGGACCTACAGGGCTTGGATGATGACGATGATGAGTCATTCCACCCCACATCCGAGCTTGTTCCTGCTGCTTCCACCACTCCAGCAGACGGTCTAGAAGCTTCTACATCGACCTCAGTAGCTATCGAGCCAGCTCCAGCTGTACTTGAGGGGGAGGTGCGCTCTGAGAGAGAGGCTCCTCGCCACATTCAGCGTCAACATCCACCTCAACAAATGATCGGTAATCTCTATGAGAGGACAACAAGGTCAAGGTCTGCACATCTCGCCTGCTTTACTAATTCTCTCTTTGTTGCCACCTTTGAACCTTGGGATGTTGGACACGCATTATTTGATGAACATTGGGTTAATGCCATGCATGAGGAGTTGGAAAACTTTGAGAGAAACAAAGTGTGGACCCTAGTAGAGCCTCCTGTTGGTGTCAATGTCATAGGACCAAGTGGGTTTTCAAAAACAAGCATGGGGAAGATGGTGAGGTTGTTAGAAACAAGGCTAGGCTTGTTGCCCAGGGTTTCAGTCAAGTGGAGGGCTTAGACTATGGGGAAACCTTTGCTCCTGTTACACGCATAGAAGCCATTAGAATCTTGCTTGCATTTGCTGCCTCTAAGGGCATTAGACTCTACCAAATAGATATCAAGAGTGCTTTCCTAAGTGGTTTCATAGAGGAAGAGGTTTTTGTGAAACAACCACCTTGCTTTGAGCACCACAAATACCCAAACCGTGTCTACAAGCTTCAAAAGGATTTGTACGGGCTAAAGCAAGCACCTAGGGCATGGTATGCTAGGCTTAAGACCTTTTTGCTAGAGCGCGGGTCTGTCATAGGGTGTGTTGACAAAACCTTGTTCACTCTAAAGCATGGAAATATCTTTCTAATGGTTCAGATTTATGTGGATGATATCATCTTTGGAGGTTCCTCTCATGGTCTTGTGTCCAGATTTCAGGAAGCCATGGAAAGTGAATTTCAGATGTCGATGATGGGCGAGCTGACCTTCTTTATTGGACTTCAAATCAAGCAGTGCAAGCAAGGAACCTTCATACATCAAGCCAAGTACACGAAGGATCTCCTGAAGAAGTTCGACATGGTCAATGTGAAGCCGTTGTCAACACCAATGTCCACAACAACGACACTTGATCCTGACGAAGACTATGAAGCAGTGGACCAAAGGGAGTACAGGAGCATGATTGGCTCCCTCTTGTACCTGACGGTGACTCATCGCAAGGCTATCAAGTGCATCTTCAGGTATCTCAAATACACCCTTGAGTTTGGTCTTTGGTACTCTGCACCTTCATCTCCTGATCTCATTGGGTATTCGGATGCGGACTTTGTTGGGTGTAGAATTGATAGGAAGAGCACTTCTGGTACTTGTCATTTCTTGGGTACATCTTTGATCTGTTGGTCTTCTCGTAAGCAGTCAAGTGTAGCCCAATCCACCACAGAGGCTGAGTATGTTGCAGCTGCTAGCTGCTGCTCACAAATCCTATGGATTGTGTCCACCATGAGAGACTATGGGTTAACCTTTAAGGATGTTCCACTCATGTGTGATAACTCCAGTGCCATATGCTTAGCCAAGAACCCAGTCCTACATGGTAAGGTCAAACACATAAATGTGAGATTCCACTTCCTGAGAGATAATGTTCAAAAGGGAGATGTTGAGGTCAAATACATCGACACCAAAAACCAATTGGCTGATATTCTCACCAAGCCCCTAGATGCTTCGAGATTTGCTTTTCTTCGTGGGGATCTTGGTGTTTGCCATCCTTATGGCATCATTTGAGGGGGAGTTGGTGTTCTCTTGTATATATGTATCTTACCTTTTATGCATTGCATCTCATATGTAATATATGCATTGGTAGATGAGCTTTGATTCTTATGCTTTCTTGCATTTCTCTTTTCTATGATTGAGCTTGAGCTAAGTTGTGTGGATGTGATAGTAATCTCTCATGCTTAGATTTTCTAGATGGCTTGTTATAGACTCTTTTGAGCAACGTGCTAATCTTAAAGGTAAACTGAGCTTCTTGTGAACCTTATGAACTAATCTTGTTAAGACTTGCTCACTATGTGTATAATTGCTTTTATCCCTATCAAAACTTGTGTTGAGGCTAGTCTGGAGGATGTCTTGGCTTTGGCACCTTGTGTTTGCAAAATGGAGGGCTTTGCAAATGTTTAGCTCATGATGGAACATTGTAGGAACGTGTGTTCCTTTCACCACAAAGGCATGCTCTTTTGTCATGTGAATAAATCATGAAAAATCTGCTAAGTGCTTTGATCAAAATAATTCTAAAATGCTAAATCCAAACACTGTGACTTGAGGCCTCAGGGTGTTTGCCGTACCCAGTCGTGCGACCCTCCGCATGGATAAGAGGACACATGAGGATAAATAATAAACACTTGATCAAATGAGTCTCTATTGCATATGTGAGCGTTTGTAAAGCTCATTTTGTACGAATGCTTGTTGCCTTGGTTGAGATGGAGACTGGCTAGGTTCTTTTGATTCACTTGATACTTGTTTTGCCTTGGATAGGAGTGCTTACACATGTGGTGGCAGCTTTTCTCATGATGAGCAAATTTGATTCTATCTAAGCTAGTCAATCTTTTTACTTAGCTTGTATAGCTCTTGGTGTTTATGCCTTGCTATCTATTTTTGGTCTTTGTATGATTGTGAGCTATTGCTTTTACACTTCATGCCTCTATGGATATGATTAGCAAGGTTAAATGCTTGTTTGCATAATTGTTGAAGCTCCTCAGGTTTGCATTTTCATTCATTGCATGTTTGTTCTTTTGATTCTTTGATGAGTTCATTGCCAAAGGGGGAGAAAGTTGTGGGTCATGCACAAATAATGCTAAGAAACTTAAAATGGTCCATTTTGCATTATATGAGACCTACCACAAGTTGAGGGGGAGCATTTCATGTCCTTGAGTGTTTTCTTGCGCTCTTGGTTTTGTGATCCCTATTTTGTTAGATGGCCTACTTTTCACCTTTTCTTTGGGTTTGGCCATTTGGATGTGCTTATTCGGCTTCGCATTTCAATCTCTATCTTTGTGCATTTGGTATTGTCAATGTACTCATCAAGGGGAGATTGAGAAACCATGTGGATATGTGCCACGATTTGCAATATATGATGAGTAATTGACATTGGTTGAGTTTGGTGTTTGAGTTGAAATGCGGGAATATGGGGATTGCATGAGTCGGTGCATATCATGGTTTTGACTAAACGGAGTTGGCTAGGATGTTTGAGAGTTTGCTGGAGTTGGAAAATATGTTTTCTTGTCTCATGATGTGTAGGTCACTGAAGTCAACTTAGCGGTCAATAACAAGAGGATCGGGCACAAGTAGGAGACTTGGGGCCGGACGATCAGGAGACCGGGTGAAGTCAAGGGTGATCCACACTGTACACATGGAGAGGCAAGAAGCACGGATGATTTCGCAGTTGAGCCTCAAAACCGTGGGTGGTGATCAAGACGGCGGGGTTGACCAAGTCAAAGGTGATCGGGCATCGGTGCAAGTAGAGGCTTCCAATGGACCGGAGGCGGGAGAGACTTGCCGACGAGGAAGATCACAGGACGAGGTGACACGCGTCAAGATCAAGAAGTCACACTTTGAGAAGCGTGCAAGGCGGTTTCCCAATTTGGGCCTCAAAACTGGTGACGGCGATTGGAGGTGCACGTGGCACCATCGTGGAGCTTGCATCGAGGCGAAGCAAAGTTGTGAAGGGCTCGATGGTGTTCGGGCGAAGGAAAAAGAGTTGGATGGTTTTGCCTCTAGTGGTAGGTGGCAATAAGTTATAGGTCAAGGGTAGAGTTTTCTTGGACCCTAGGCCTATATAAGAAGAGGTGTGGCTGGTGGGAGAGATGCCTCTTCCCATTAGCCTTGTGTTAGGTGTTCATTCAAAGTGCTAGGAGAGAGCCTCATATAAAGAGGAGAGTAGTGGGTGTGTGAGAGACATTTCTTGCTCTTCCAAATAGTGGGAGGAAGAGGGTGGCTTCCAAGCCTTGTATCCATGGATCTTGTAAGCATGTTTCTATGATAAGAGAAGTATTTTCGTGCTCAAGATCTTCCTCTCAATAAATCCCAAATTTCTCTTTTTCTCTATTTTCAGAGCTATTTTCGTGGGAATTTTTGATCTCCTTTTTGGACAAGTTTTTGGGACGGATTTCATGGGAAACTTGGTGTTATGATGAGCTAGAAAAAATCCCTATAGGTCCTTGAATGGATCCATAGCTCTAGCATCTTCGATTTGAAGAACTTCTCAAGTTTTCCCTTTTTGGTGTTCTTGGCACAAGATCTGAAATTCATGATGACTCCTTAAGCCAATTGAGTGGATCTTCCAGGATTAGGGTCGTGGTGTGTTGAGAATTCACTGGTCCAAAAATCACATCATTTGGAGTTCGTTTGATTAGGTTTTGGTCAAGTTTTTGCCTAATCCCGAAACCCTTGTCTGTTCTGTTGGGGTCGACCGGCACTGCCGATGACCAGGACCGGCACTACCGGTGGGTCTGAAGTCGGATCAGCACTGCCAATGCCATGACCGGCATTGCCGGTGGTTTGAGTCCGACCCCGCACCGGCACTGCCGATGGCCAGACCAGCACTACTGATGCGCTCAATTTGCTGCTTTTGAGAATCCCTCACCGGCACTGCCGATGGGCTTTACCGGCACTGTCGATGGTGCCAACTGGCACTGCCGGTGGCTGTGATTGGCACTGCTGATGGTAGTCCAGTTTCACACTGTTTTGGGTGTTTTCCGTTCCCCTTTGTTTCCGTTGTGTTCCTCTGCTGTTGTTGATCACTCGTAAGGCTAGCAGATCACAAGTTGGTGTGTGTGACCTTGGTGATCGGTTTAGAGGTTGGTTTGGGTTGTAATCGGAACATAGGCCAAGTTCTCTTAGAGAATTTTAATTGGCTCCCATTCACCCTCCTCTGGCCGCCTTCTTGGTCCTTCAATTGGTATCAGAGCCGGTTTAATCAGTAGTTGACCTTCACTGGTTTTGTGATCCTAAGGCAACATAGAGAAGCGTGCAGTCAAGCTTTGGATGTTTGATGGAGAGGACTTTCCCTACTGGAAATCTTCCTTATGCAACTAACCCCTCACTTGACAAGTCTTCCTTGGAGTTTGCCTTGTCTTCTCTTGTTGCAGCTTTCGATGATCAGATGGAGTGCATTCCTGATGATGAGCTGTCGTTGCTCACAAGGAAGTTCTACAACAACCAGAAGGAGACAAGAAGAGGTGGTTCAAGAACCTACTTCGAGTGTGGTGACCCTGGACACTTCATCGCTAACTGTCCCAAGAAGAAGAAGAAGGCTGGGTACCACGACAACAACACTGAAGATTTCAAGCAGAAGAAGAACCGCTTCTACAAGAAAGGCAAGAACTCCAAGAAGTTCGCCAAGGCCATTGCACACGCCTGTGTTGCCGCCTTGAGCGACATCGACCTCACATCAAGCAAAGGCCTTACAAGCTCGGAGGAGGAGGCTGAGAAGCCACGAGTCAAGACGAAGGACGACTTCACCGGGCTTTGCTTCATGGCAAAGAACGACCACGACACCGACTCTAGCTCCGACTCCAACACAAGCGAGGTACCTCCCACTCTTGATGAGCTCTCTTCTAAACTTAATCATTTGCGTGATGTTTTGCTTATGCAAGATGATAAGCTTCGCAGCGCTGTATGTGAGAGTAGAGAGCTTAAGTCTAAGTTGGAGAGTGCTGAGTATGAAATCACTTTGCTTAGGTCTAAGCTTGCAAAAGATGACATTGCTATTGAGTGTGAGTCTTGTCAAGTTGTTATGAATGATCTTGCATAGAGGGAAAGTGTGCATGCTCAAGTTGCCAATCAGGTTGATAGTGCCCTTAAAGAGCTTGATGAATTCAAAGCTAGACCAACTCTTTTGGGTGCATGTCAGAAGTGCTCCAAGCTCACTAATGAGTTGGAAGCTCAAACCCTCAAAGTCAAAGTGCTCGAGTCCAAGCTGCTAGATGAGACTCGCTCGAAAGTTCTCCCATCCCCATGTGTAGTGTGTGGCTCTCTTAAGGATAATCTTGCAATCACTAGGGAGGAAAACAAAATCCTAACCCAAGAAAATGACTATCTCATCTCTCGTCTCCAAAGAACCCTAGTTTAGAGGTGGGCTTGGGTTGTAATCGGAACATAGTCCAAGTTCTCTTGGAGAATTTTAATTGGCTCCCATTCACCCCCCGCCCTCTGGTCGCCTTCTTGGTCCTTCAACTTTATTCCAAACTCGTTCAACTATTGCACTCTTTAGACGAGGTCGATCCTCTTTTCTTCCGGGGATGGAATACATTCCCACTTGATGGAACCTCCCTCCGGCAGTTGCCCTTCTCCTAGCATGCTCTCGGTCCAACCATATGGATATGGCTCACCACCTATAAAAATATATGAACAAAGCAGTGAGTATCTAATATACTCTGCAAGACTGACCCGTTAACATGGCTCGCTAAGGCCGACACTTAGAATGCATAGGCCTTTGGCTGGTGGGTGTACTCAGACTTGCGAAAACAGCACTAATAGTGGATTTCTACATTCAAAATTTAGCTCAAGATTAAGTTCATTAATAATAAGGTTTGCATCCTGCAACTATTGCAATCAAGTTTTGCAAGCATTTAGCTGAACCAACTCTTCTCTTCTCATTACTCTCGATTATCTACATTCGCGCCAAGTGAACAAGCGGCACTCATTGCTGCGAGGGACAGCGATTTGAATCAATTTGTACCAGTTGGGTAAAACCCGACTACACAACACATACGCACCTCATTGGTCGTATATGACAACTTTTCCCACTAACCCCAACCAGAGGTCGATCCGTTTCCAACTCCCTCGGGAATATGGAGACCCCACTTGATACCTGTCACAGATGTTATCCATGGGCGACCACCATTTCCCTCCCGTGAGACTTCAATCTCACTAACAGCCAGAAAAAGAAAGTTGGCTATGTCAGGTAGTTAGGGTATATCAGCTTACTGGGTCCCATAAACCAGCATATAGATCGGTATTGTTCAATACTTGTTCACGGAGCTGCCAACGGGTTGGTCCTAATTTGACACGGACGGGGCTACCACCTTGCAAGACCCAGTCTTTGCCCTTTCCTCTATAGTGCCCGTCCAGTCTCATCATCAACAACAACTTTCATTTGAATTCTCAATGGTCTCAATCAACTTTAAGCCTCCATGCTTTAAGATCATCCTATACAGTACTACCGATATCCCTATGACATAAGCATAGCATCTATCATGCTACCTGTACCTGTATAGTATAAAGACATCATAGGATATGGTGGTGATGCAGGTGGGTATCAATCAATTCCTGAAACCTAATGCACAAACATGACTCGATTGGCTGTAATAAAAGAAAGAATTTAAAACCATAGGTGGGATGCACCGGGGCTTGCCTTAGGGTTTGTTCGGATACGACGCTCCAGGTGCGGGGTCGGTCTCGACGATCACCACCTCTGGTTCACTCTCGATAGGCTGCTCGACGATCTCGGGCCCTATACGATTCGTCGATACATCGCGAGTTAGTAGTAGCGATGCATGAATCCAAAATGCAATGCTTGAAATGATGGTTCAATAAAATAGTAGACAAGAACTTAATTACTCTTATCTGAAGTATTTCCTTTTAATTAAAAATAATTAAGCCTATGAATGAAAAAGGATTAACATGCTTAATCAAAGTTAATTACCCTTAATTACCCCATTATAAATTAAAATAACTCTATTACAAAATAAACATAATTCAAGTAATAATAAATTATTTAACCATTAAAAGGATTTTAAACACTCAATTAAATTCTTAAAAATCATGGAAAATAAATATTAAATTTTATTTTATAAAGGAGTAGAGAAAATTATTTGGAACCTAACAAAATTGGTCCCAAGATTTTAGGAGGTCTAAAACACTAGCTATGATTTTTCAAAGTTCTGGAATTAATTTTATACGCAAAAATCAGGAAATAAAATGGGCCAATTTGGAAAGTGGCCGAAATCAACGACCCAGCAGCCCAGCTGCCCGGGGTCCTGGCCTAGCTCCAGGGAGCTCCTGGCTTGCCCCCGCCGCGTGCGCGCGGCTTCTCCGCTAGAGCTCGAGCTCGCTCCGGAGCTCGGCTCGGCCGGCAAGAGGCATGGGCGGAGACGGTGCTGCAAGGAGGGGCGAAGGAGGAGTCGGCGACGGTGGCACTCACCGGAACAGGCAACGGTGGCTGGTTGCAAAAACAAGGCATGACGATGACGGCAACGACTCGTGCGAAATCACCATAACCACAGGAAAACCTTGAGCGCGATTAAGCTTAGGGGGTGCGTGATCAAGAGAGCAACCATCAGTTGCAAGGGATTGGACTACTTCCTCTGCTAATAAAAGAATTTGAGGTGAAGGACAAAGAGGGTCTTGGGTGCTCACCGAGAGGAAATCGGCTTCAACTTGCGGCCACGGCGAGAAGGATTCAATCAATGGCCATGGCAGGAGGCTGGGTGGTTTACGCGGCGGCTTAGGGTGCTGGGTTGGCCGAGGAGTCGACGACAGCGGGCGGGGCTCGGGCGCAGAGCGGTGCCGTGCTGTGTGGCGCCTTCACGTGCGCGCGCGCCAGTGCTGCCCCGACGCGGGCGGCGGGTGATGCTGAGGGCTGGAGACTGACGGGTGGGGCCTACGGGTCCCACAGCACAGTAAAGGTAAATAAATTGTTTTTTTCTTTCCAAAACAAAGATGTCACAGCCCTCCCCCCCTACAGGAATCTCGTCCCAAGATTCAGAAACGTACAGTACTAGGAACTCGCGGTTTGGAGAAACACTGGATAGTTTGCTCTCAGGAATTCTTCTTACTCTCATGTGGCTTCCGCCTCAGAGTGGTTACTCCATTGGATCTTGTAAAATTTGGTAGTTCTGTGCCTTGTCACCCGATACTTTGTATCAATGATCCTGACTGGATGTTCTTTGTAGGTTAAATTTGGCTGCAATTGTTCCACTTTTTTAATAACAACGTCCATTGGTGCCTTCAGACACTTCTTCAGTTGAGATACATGGAAGACATTGTGGACTCTGGAAAGATGTGTAGGAAATTCCAACCGATAGGCTACGGGTCCACATTGCTCCTGAATAACAAAGGGTCCAATATATCGCGGTGCCAATTTTCCTTTGATTCCGAAATGTTGGACACCTTTTGTGGGAGATATCCGCAAATATACATGATCTTCAATGTCAAATATCAACTTTTATCGCCTTTTATTTGTATAGCTGAGTTGTCGTGACTTAGCCCACTTCAAATTTTGTTGAACTATGCATACTTGTTCTTCAACATCATTTACTATATCGGGACCAAAGATCATCCTTTCACCACTTTTAGACCAATTCAAAGGTGTGCGACAGCTACGCCCATATAAGGCTTGGAATGGTGACATCCCAACGCTCTCTTGATAGTTGTTGTTGTATGAGAATTCTGCCAAGGGTAAACATTTTCCCCAATCTTTACTATATGTCAATACACATGCTCAGAGCATATCTTCCAAATACTGATTGATCCGCTCCGTTTGCCTATCCGCTTGAGGATGGTAGGCTGAGCTTCGAATCAATTGAGTTCTAAGAGACTTATGTAATTGCTCCCAAAATCAAGAAATAAATTGAGCCCCTCTATCCGAAATAATAGTCTTTGGTATCCCATGTAAGCAGAGAATACGAGATATATAAAGCTCAGCATACTTCTCCATAGCATATTGAGTATGCACTGGAATGAAATGAGCAGACTTGGTTAACCTATCAACAATAACCCAAATACAGTTGTGCTTCCGTGGGCTTAACGGTAAGCCAACAATGAAATCCATAATAATATCCTCCCATTTCCATGTGGGGATACTTAAAGGTTGAAGTGGTCTTGCTTGTTTCAAATGATCAGCCTTTACTCGTCGACATGTATCGCCTTCATTGACATACCTTACTATCTCTCATTTCATTCTTGTCCACCAAAATCTTTGTTTCAAATCCTGATACATCTTATTTGTTCCAGGATGAATGGAATACTTGGATATATGAGCTTCATCCAAAATTTTCTTACGAAGGCTGAAGTTTTTAGGGACTACCAGTCTATTGTTGAACCAAACAACACCTTCGTCGTCTTCCCGGAAACATGTTATATCTCCAATCTTTAATCGCCTCTTAATATGTTCGATACCCACATCCTTTTTCTGGGCTATCATAATATCTTCATGAATGATGGGAATAAGTGCCAAGTCGGTTAATACTCCATATGGAAGAACGCGAAGACTAGGTTCACTTACTCCCCTCTTCAACTCCTTGGTCAGTAACTGAGTGGTGAGGTTATTGCAATGCACTTTCCAGCTTAAAGCATCTGCCACAACATTTGCTTTACCAGGATGATAATGGATCTCAATCTCATAATCCTTGATTAGTTCCAACCATCTCCTTTGGCGCATATTCAGATCTGCTTGGGTAAGAATGTACTTAAGACTCTTATGGTCCGTGTAGAGATGTACCAGATTTCCCAAAAGATAGTGTCACCAAATCTTTAAGGCTAGAACCACTGATGCCAATTCCAAATCATGTGTTGGGTCGTGATGCATATACAATTACTCGACCTTCTTGCATAAGGATGCAACCAAGTCCTGTACCAGAAGCATCATAGTAAACATCAAATGGCTTCGTTAAATCTGGTTGGGCTAACACTGGTGCAGATGTTAGCAATCTCTTTAAAGTTTGGAAAGCTTCATCACACTCCTTGTTCCATTCATATTTTTGTTCTTTCTCTAGTAATTTTGTCATTGGTTTAGCAATCTTCGAGAAACTAGGAATAAATCTTCTGTAGTAGCCTGCCAATCCTAAAAAGCTTCAAATTTGAGTGACTGACTTTGGTGGTTCCCAATCCAATACCTTCTGAACATTGCTTGGATCGACCGCTACGCCTTCTGCTAAACTCACATGACCTAAGAATGGTATCTTTTTTAACCAAAATTCACATTTGCTGAACTTGGCATACAATTGGTGATCTCTTAGGCATTGCAGAACAATATGCAAATGTTGAGCATGCTCCTCTTCTGACTTGGAGTAAATCAGAATATCATCCATAAAAACCACTATGAATTTATCCAATTCCGGCATAAATATCGAGTTCATAGTGTATATGAAATGTGTCGGTGCGTTGGTCAGACCAAAAGACATCACCAGATATTCATAGAGTCCATACCTGGTAGAGAAAGCTGTCTTAGGTATGTCTTCAGCTCTAATTTGAATCTGGTGGTATCCCGAACGAAGATCTATTTTAGAGAATACCTTGGCCCCCATTAACTGATCAAATAGGATATCAATCTGAGGGAGTGGGTACATGTTCTTGATAGTAACGACATTTAAAGGCCGATAATCCACACATAACCTCAATGTTTGATCCTTCTTCTTGACAGACAAGGTTGGACAACCCCAAGGTGATGAACTTGGACGTATGTATCCCTTGTCTAATAATTCCTATAATTGTACCTTTAGCTCGACAAGTTCATTGGGAGGCATCTGATAAGATCTTCGAGATATAGTTGTTGTTCCAGGTTGAAGCTCTATCTTGAATTCTATGTCCCGTTCAAAAGGTAATCCTGGTAAATTTTTAGGAAAAACATCCGGATATTCCGAGACTATTGGTATCTTTTCAAGACTTTTACCAATGACTTTATTAACCATTGGCAAGAGGGTTTGCGAGATAGTTAAAGTCAAGCAATCTTGACCATGGACAGGAGAATCCAAATATACGGCTCGAGAAGCTATATCTAGGACTGCTCTATGGAAACTCATGCATTGCATCCCAAGAATTGCATCTAATCCTTGCCCTTCCAAAATGATCAAAGATGTTGGATAAACTTTGCTACCCAGTTCTAAGGGTATGTTTGCCGCAATTTGATTTGCAAGTATTCTACCCCCAGGTGTAGAAATAAGATGTGGGCATGATAGTTCAGATGGCATGATATGATGATGTTGAACATATGCTTTGCTAATAATATTATGAGTAGCTCTGGAATCAAATAATACTATAGCGGGATGATCAGTAATAGAAAACATACTCGCAAGAACTTGTCCTCCTTTTGATATTTCCTCAATCATGGTGAAGTTAGCACGTCCCATTTTCACTTGAGGATTCTTGGGCTGATTCCTCTGCTGATTTGGTCCTAGTCCCTAAGGACGTGGTGCATTAGATGCTTTCGGTGGATATGGACAACTACGAGCAAAGTGTCTAGGACGACCACAATTGTAGCAAGGTAGAGCATTCGGTGGTGGTACTGAATAGGTATGTCGAGGCTGCTGCACATTCTCCTGTTGATACAGTGGACGAAATTGATAGTTCGGTGGTGGCTGCTGAGGTGCCCGATGGATAGTTGGGCGGGAAGGTGTAGCACGATAGCGCTGACCTATTGGCGAAGTGTACACCAACCTGTACTTGGGTGGTCCTCCACTTCCCTGTCCCATTGAAGTCCTCTTCTTGTCCTTTGCAGCTTTATAGATGCAAAGGGAATCTTCAAGAATAATAGCATCACTGACAAATTCATTGAAGCTAGCAGTCCGATTCAGAACAATACGAGACTGCAGCTTTGTAGTTAATCCTCCCTTGAATCGAACTTTCTTCTTGTCCTCCGTATCCACATATTCTGGGGCATACTGGGCAAGACGGTTGAATATCTTAGAGTAAGCATGCACCGTCATATCACCTTGCTTTAGTGCCAGAAATTCATTCCGCTTTTGATCTACAAGACCTTCTGGAATATGATGCTCTTGAAAAGCCTTAATAAACTCTGCCCAAGTGAATTGATGATCAGGTAGGTGCATTGCCTTATAATTTGCCCACCAAGCTCTAGCAATTCCCTGTAATTGCTAGGCGACGAACAAGGTTTTCTGAGTATCCGTGCATGGTATTAACTCCAGCTTGGATTCAATGGTGCGCAGCCAATGATCCGCTTCCAGGGGTTCTCTCGTATCTGAGAAAGTAGGCGGACGAGTGGCTATAAAGTCCAATAAGTTACTTGATTAGCTGGAGCATGATGACCTTGACAATTCTTTGGTGGTGTTGTATTCTGAACCAATTCACAAAGTAGATCCTCCTATGCCACACCAGAGTTTAGTATCGCCGCAATAGCTTGTGCCAAATTGGGTGGGGGTGGTAGCACTTCTGTCCCTCCATGTTGAGAGTTCTCCGTACCATTTCCATTTCCT
Source organism: Eleusine indica (assembly GCA_030378355.1). Lineage (NCBI taxonomy): Eukaryota > Viridiplantae > Streptophyta > Magnoliopsida > Poales > Poaceae > Eleusine > Eleusine indica. The sequence continues at coordinate 42,053,642 of CM059501.1, read as the reverse complement.
GTTTCAGCCATTCTGTTCAAGAAAAATCTTTTTATAAATATCTCAATACTTATGTGTGAAATAGGAATAATTGATAACAACATTTCCATGGCACAACTTTGCATAAAATAACTGCTTATTATAGCATCTTAACAATTGACATAAAGTATGGGTCAACACACATAGTTTATATCAACTTTACTCATCATGCCTAACTCATAGCTACCGCACATCTACTTCAACCACTTTTTATTTCTAATATACACGATACGACGTGATAATGCTCACTGTACTGAGCGAAACGTGGAGGTTACTTCATGATTCCTGGAGTCCTCTACTTCCGAACCCTCATCCTGTAGTGGCAGAATTTCTGTTGATTCCATTACCGATTCCACATCCATAATTTCCTCTGGTTCGTCTTCCTCCTCCTCTTGTTGTTATTGCTCAAATTCTTGATTCAACACATTATTATGCATCTGAATCAAATCCCCTTCTAGTTGTTGGATCGTAAGATTAGCCGTTGCAAGCTGTTGATCCATGTTTACAAGTTGTTCATCTTTGTCGTTTAATCGACTCTCTTGAATGACCAACAACTCATCCTTTTCCCGTAGTTGACTTTCCGATTCCGCTATACTAGCATCCTTCTCTTGGCACAAGTGACATTGGTGCCCTTTCGCATCACCGATGCCATTACCACCACTAGTCATGTCTGCGGAGCAATAAAATTGACATGTATTATAATCAGTTAGCAACTTGGTCTGTGACATACTCAACTAAAGTAGTCTACTAAAAACATCTACTTTTATTCATTAGCAACATGATACATCAGTTTCTACTACTACTAATACAAGCTGCTATAGCGGGGGTCTACTATCGACCTACTATACAATCTGACCCATGTCAGCAAAAATGTGGCTACTATCGCCATCCTATCCAGACAATCATATCTCTAGCCTGCTGCCCGGTGGCTATACAATCTGACATCCTGTCAGTAAAAATGTGGCTACCCTCCTACTCCTGCTCCACTAAACCTATCATCCTACCACTAGTCCTGCACCATCTACTGTGGTGGTGCGTGGCCATCCGCGTCTGACGCAACCTCGTCCTCTGACTCAAGAGAGGGTCCCTCAGAGTCTAGGCCCGACACAGGGGCCTCATCGTCTCCTGCCTGTCCCTCGACCTGCTGCTGTGGCTGTAGCTGGTGCTCTAACTGCGCAACCTGTAGGTGAAGATCCTAGTGATGCTCCTCAAGTACCTGCTGCTCCTCCACAACATGCTGGAGCTGTAACTGGAGTTGATCCCTCTGGTCGGCAATTTTGAGCATAAGCTCAACCGCGCAGTTACGCTGCTGCGTAACCCCCATAATCTCACCCTCCACGGCTGTAACCCTCTGTCGGGTCACGTCAAGTTCTCCGGTGAGTCCTACCATCTGCTTCTCTAAGTTCATCGCTCGTTGGTGAAAACTGTCACGGTCCTCAGTGGCCTCCACAACCTGTCCCTCAAGCTCTGCAATCCGTGCGCGCGACTCAGTGATCCGTGCGCGTGACTCAGGGATCCGACGACTGTCTTCCTCGAATTGCTCTCAAAAAACAACCCGCTGGCTGTTTCTCTACTGAGTAACCTCGGCTAACTGCGTCTCCATGTTGTGAAGCCGACGCTCTAAGTCTGCCGCACGTGCCCCCTGCACGTAAGGCTCGCGAACACGTCTCTGTCCTCGTGGCATCTGTAGAAAAAAGGTTTAACGGGTTAAACACTTCTTCCCATAGTAAAAACAGAGTAAACAAAAGTAACGAGAGAAAAACTAACAGTCCAGAGACTTAACCCTCAAAACCCCAAATTTTTCAATTATACAAAATGACATAATGCATGCACTATGCAAACAAAATGTTAATGAGTTAGTAGTTAAAAACGTACCCTAAAACGAATAGCAAACATCTACTCGTAACTTCTAGCGTCTCACATATTCGTCAATCTAACTCTTGGGCTCCTATGAAGGTTTTTCAAAGTTATTTTTTTGAAAACCGACTTGAGAACGATATGTTGTTGCTCCTATATTGCTCTGATACCAGCTGTGACATCCCCTCCGGGATAACCAGGATCACGTACAGGAGGACACTCGACAAAACGAGTTACAACAGCACATACATTCATACAAGCCTAGAATATATTACATCATGGTATAATACAACCAGGTTTTCGGAAACAGACAAGAGTTTTGCAGCGGAAAAACATTTATTACAATAAAGAGTTTAAAATTTGAACGGACATTGTTCAACTACAAAAGACTTTATTCCAAACTCGTTCAACTATTGTACTCTCTAGACGAGGCCGATCCTCTATTCTTCTGGGGACGGAATACGTTCCCACTAGATGGAACCTCCCTCCGGTAGTTGCCCTTCTCCTAGCATGCTCTCGGTCCAACCATATGGATATGGCTCACCACCTAGAAAAATATACGAACAAAGCCCTGAGTATCTAATATACTCTGCAAGACTGACCTGTCAACATGGCTCGCTAAGGCCGACACCTAGAATGCATAGGCCTCTGGCTGGTGGGTTGACTCAGACTTCCAAAAACAGCACTAATAGTGGATTTCTACTTTCAAATTTTAGCTCAAGATTAAGTTCATTAATAATAAGGTTTGCATCCTGCAACTATTGCAATCAAGTTTTGCATGCAATAAATATTTAGCTGAACCAACTCTTCTCTTCTCATTACTCTCGATTATCTACGTTCGTGCCAAGTGAACAAGCGGTACTCATTGCTATGAGGGACAACGATTCGAATCAATTTCTACCAGCTAGGTAAAACCCAACTACATGACACATACGCATCGTATTTGTCATATATGACAACTTTTACCACTAACCCCAACCAGAGGTCGATCCGTTTCCAACTCCCCCGGAATATGGAGACCCCACTTGATACCCGTCCCAGACGTTATCCAAGGGCGACCACCATTTCCCTCCCGTGAGACTTCAATCTCACTAACAGCCAGAAAAAGAAAGTTGGCTACGTCCTACCACTGAGGTAGTTAGGGTACATCAGCTTACTGGGTCTCATATACTAGCATATAGATTGGTACTGTTCAATACTTGTTCACGGAGTCGCCAATGGCTTGGTCCTAATTTGACACGGACGGGGCTACCACCTTGCAAGACCATCATCATCATCAACTTTCATTTGAATTCTCAAATGGTCTCAATCAACTTAAAGCCTCCATGCTTTAAGATCATCCTATACAGTACTATCGATATCCTTATGACATAAGCATAGCATCTACCGTGCTACCTGTACCTGTATAGTATAAAGACATCATAGGATATGGTAGTGATGCAGGTGGGTGTCAATCAATTCCTGAAACCTAATGCACAAACATGACTCGATTGACTGTGATAAAAGAAAGAATTTAAAAACATAGGTGGAATGCACCAGGGCTTGCGTTGGGGTTCGTTCGGATATGACGCTCCAGGTGCGGGGTCGGTCTCGACGATCACCACCTCTGCTCCACTCTCGAGGTTGCTCGACGATCTCGGACCTTATATGATTCATCGATACGTCACGATTTAGTAGTAGCGATGCATGAATGTGAAATGCAATGCCTGAAATGATGGTTCGATAAAATAGTACACAAGAACTTAACTACTCTTGTCTGAAGTATTTCCTTTTAATTAAAAGTAATTAAGCCTATGAATGAAAAGGGATTAACATGCTTAATCAAAGTTATTTACCCTTAATTACCCCATTATAAATTAAAATAACTCTATTATAAAATAAACATAATTTAGGAATTAATAAATTATTTAACCATTAAAAGGATTTTAAATACTCAATTAAGTGCTTAAAAATCATGGAAAATAAATATTAAATTTTATTTTATAAAGGGGTAGAGAAAATTATGTGGAACCTAACAAAATTGGTCCCAAGATTTTAGGAGGTCTAAAACACTAACTATGATTTTTCAAAGTTCTGGAATTAATTTTATACGCAAAAATCAGGAAATAAAATGGGCCAATTTGGAAAGTGGCCCAAATCAACGGCCCAGCAACCCAGCTGTCCGGGGTCTCGGCCCAGCTCCAAGGAGCTCCTGGCTTGTCCCCCCCTCCCCCCCCCCCCCCCCCCCCCCCCCCGCGCGCGCGTGGCTTTACCGCCGGAGCTCTTCCTTATTCACTTTTCCCATCATCTGATCCAACATCTGGTTTAAGCCTCTCTTTGCAGTTTTCAAGTTTATGAGGTGAGCCATCTCCTCTATCCTCTTGTCAAATTCTGCATCAATTCTCTGCATGTCTTCAATCTGTTGCCTAATGTCCACTTGCTTGCTTAGTGTACCCCCAATACCTCGAGCTCGGCAAGAGGCATGGGTGGAGACGGCGCTGCAAGGAGGGTGCGAAGGAGGAGTCGGGGATGGCGGCGCTCATCGAAATAGGCGATGACGGGCGGTGGCAGACAGTGGCAAAAACATGGCATGGCAACGGTGGCAACGACTCCTACGAAATCACCATAACCACAGGAAAAACTTGAGCGCGATTAAGCTTAGGGGGTGCGTGATCAATAGAGCAACCATCGGTTGCAAGGGATTGGACTACTTCCTCTATTAATAAAAGAATTTGAGGTGAAGGACAGAGAGGGTCTTGGGTGCTGTTCGAGAGAAAATCGGCTTCAACTTGCAGCCACGGCGACAAGGATTCAATTAATGGCCAAGGCAGGAGACTGGGTGGTTTACGTGGCAGTTTAGGGTGCTGGGTTGGACGAGGAGTCGACGGCGGCGGGTGAAGCTCGAGCTCTGAGCTTGCTCCGATGGTGGCGGAGGAGAACAGAGGGCGAAAGAGAACCGAGAGTGAGAGAAAAGAATGAGGGAGAGGAGAGAGCGAGGGGAGCCGTGGTAAAACCCCCCCTCTGGCTGAAGCGGAGGCAGGGCCGGGGCGCAGAGCGGTGCCGTGCTGCATGGCGCCTTTGCACGCGTGCCAACGCTGCCCCGACGCGTGCGGCGGGCGGTGCTGAGGGCTGGAGACTGACGGGTGGGGCCTACGGGTCCCACTATACAGTAAAGGTAAATAAATTGTTTTTTTTCTTTTCAAGAGTATAATGTACTTCAATATGTTTGACAAACAATGTTTCACTACCAGTTATGCAATGAAATCCTTTAGTCCAGTAGGTCTCTAGGATCTAGATTCATTACCAGTATTATAATGAATGCTTGGGCCATGCTGCTTTGTATATGTATTGTATGAACTCGTGCTAAACACTGACCACCAATACACAACGCATGCCAGCACTCTAATCAACGCCCCCAATAACCGATATGAACCATGGAGACTAAAAACCCACTCGGTCAAGCATATGCGAATTAGGGAAGCTGACTCGGTCCTCAATAGACGACATGAACCCTGGAGACTAAGAACCCACTTGGTCAACATGTGCAAGTTTTGGTAATATTCAGAGTCAAAATTTGAGTCATGATTATATTTAAGAAAAGTAAAGACTATTCATAAAAATCATAAATCTTATGGCAAAACATCATGACTACATAGTGTATATTATCTAGGAATATAAAAATTACAAATATAAATAAATCACTGAAGCTAAGCATGGAAACGACGTAGCTGAGATAGGTTCCAAGAACTGGAAAGGTTTGACCCATCTTCACGCATCAATCGATAAGCGTATGGCCAAGTGACCTCCTTGACTATGAGAGGTCCTTCCCATGGAGCTGACAACTTGTGCTTGCCAACTGTCGACTGAACTTGTTTTAATACCAAATCACCAACTGTGAAGTCCCGTGATCTGACGTTCTTGTCGTGATATCGTCAGAGGCTTCGCTGGTACTTGGCCAACCGCATCAAGGTGGCGTCACACCTTTCTTCTAATAATAAGAGGTCATCACATCTGTGCTCATTGGAAACCTTTTCTTCCTACGCTACCACGCGTGGTGAGGCGAATAACACTTCAGTCAGCAGCATTGCTTCGTACCCATAAACTAACAAGAACAGCAAGTGCCCCGTGGCCCAACTGGTATTGATCCGAAGCTCCCATAGTACTGATGGTAACTCTCGAACCCAACGTCGAGCGTATTTCTCCAATCTGTTGAATATACGGGGCTTAATTCCTGACAGCAAGAGGCCATTTGCTCGCTCGACCTGGTCGTTACTTTACAGATGGGCCGCAGAAGCATAACCAATCTTGAACCCTACCTTTGTCGCAAAGTCCTTAAACTCCTATGTCGTAAACTGACTACCATTGTCGGTAATGATCTTAAGCGGCGCACCAAACCGAGTTACTATTTCTGTCATGAACTGGACGATCTTTTTTGCTGAAATTTTCCCAACTGGCTTCGCCTCAATCCATTTAGAAAACTTGTCCACTGCCACAAACAGATGAGTAAAGCCGCCTTGGGCCTTCTGAAAAGGGCCAACAATATCTAAACCCCAGACCAAAAACGGTCATGTTATCAGGATATTTTGAAGCTCGGTGACAAGCACATGCATCTGGTAGGCGAAGAATTGGCGGCCTTCGCACTTTCGGACAATGTCCTTGGTGTCAGCAGCCGCAGTCGGCCAGTAAAACCCTTGCCTCATTGCCTTGGTTGCTATTATTGATGGACCCGCATGGTTACCACATATGCCTGCATGGATCTCCTGCAAGATGACTATGCCCTCCTCCTGTGATAAACACTTCAATAGCACCCCATATGGGCTCTGCTTGTACAAGGTGATCAACTGCATAGTATAGTCTTGACTTGCGAATGATGCGAAGGGCCTCCTCTTTGTCGGCGGGTAGTGTTCCATTGCCCAGATACTCAATGAACGGAGTTCTCCAGTCGACTTGAATCAAGGTGATCTGAGGTGTTGCTCCTTTGTCTGTTGTAGCCCGCACCACAATTTGCTGGGTCAGTACAGATGGCTTGTGTAGATCATCGAGAAATACTCCAGCGGGTATTTTGGCTCTGCTGGACCCAAGCTTGACCAGCTCATCCGCCCCCTCGTTGAACTTTCAGAGGACGTGCTTGTACTCGATGCAATCAAACTTGTCTTCTACCTTCTGAACTTCAGTGTAGTATGATGTCAAGCTTTCTTCAGAACAACACCATTCCTTCGTCACTTGATTGATTACAAGCGCCAAGTCACCCGAGATACTTATCCTCTTGACGCCGAGTGATATGGTTGTTCGCAAACCATGTAGGAGAGCCTCATACTCCGCTGCGTTGTTAGATACGCGAAAATGCATTCGGAGGACATACCGCATCTTGGCTCCATATTGGGATGCCAATACTACCCCTGCTCCGGCTCCCTCTAGCTGTAAGGAGCCATCAAATGACATGGTCCAATAGCTTAGCTCCTGCGGGGTTGGCAATAACTCGGATTCTGTCCATTTGGCAATGAAATCTGACAATGTATGGCCTTTGATCGCGTCATGAGGTTTGAAGATAATGTCAGATGAACCCAGCTCAACAACCCACTTGGCGTTTCCCGGTTGCATCTCGGTTGTGGAGCAATTCGCCAAGCCCGAAAGATGTATGAACTTCAATCGGGTGGTCCTCAAAGTAATGCTTTAACTTGCGAGACGTCATCAATAGCGCGTAAACTAGATTTTGGAGCTGGAAGTACCGTACCTTAGAATCTGACAAGACTTCACTGACGAAATACACCGGCCGCTACACCTTTTGAGCCTTGCCATCTTCTGCCCATTCAACTGCCAGCACAGTGCTGACAACATGTGTGGTTGCTGTCACAACCCAAAATTTCCCATTTTGGAATGTGAACCGCTTTCAAACAATATATTTGGATTTCTCAAATTTTGAAACTATTTATAAGAAACTTTGCAAATTAACAAAGATTTTGTTGGGTTGAAGTAATTGCTCAATGTCACAAATATTTTCAGTTTTGAACCAAAACCTTTTTAAATAACTAAAATCATTTTATTTTATTTGATTTCAATATTTTGTCATTTTTTATTCCATGTTAATTTGAGAAAATTGAAATCCTTTCAATCAAATTTTATGAATGTACATTCTATTTTAAAATGGGGCTCAACTATCATTATCTCCGTGACTCACGTGAATGCATCGTCGAACACTTTCTTCCAAACTTATTTCATCACATATTTCACCCTACACGCTGTTGATATATCTATCTCATTTTTATCCTTATTCATTTCACCTACCGCATGGACGTACCTAGACGTCAGACCTTCCATGTTTGCCCCACCTTCCCTAAATATTCCTATGGAAAGAAACCCCTCCTTCCATCAACATTCTATGGAAATAAATCCACCTTCCATAAACATTCATAAGGAAAGAACAAGAGAATAATATCCTTTCCATATTTCTTATGCCTTTCATGTTTGCCTCCAATAAATACATTAATTCCTCTTAATTGCCTTTCCATACTCTTCCCCCACCTGCCCTACTTGTCCTATAAATACTAGCCCCTCTCCCACGTCCTCCCCACCCCCTCAAACCCTCACCATGCCACCAAGCTGCCGCCATGCCACCCTGCCCTCGCATCTAGCAACAGTTCTGCCGGTTGGACATCGTATGCCTCCGGGATCTGCATCGCAATGGCAGCTGCTCCCTGATCTGGGCGAATCCAGCACGCGTGACGGTAAAACCATCTCATTTTCTCCTAATCCATAGATGGTCATGATACAACCAACACTCCTAATTGTGTTCCAGTGTCTTGTGATCATCTACACTATAGTCTTCTCCTAGAACGGCGCTAGTGCAACGAGGAACGCGATCCGTGCTCGATCTTCAGCAGGACGACCTCACCATGATGCAGCCAATCGATCTCCAGTATAGGTGACTTCTGAACCAATTCACCTTGCGTTTCACATGTTCCACGTCACTTGGAATATTTCTGCTCAAATTATTCCTCGAGAACCAGAGCCAATCATTGGGAACACGCACATATGTTTTGCACTGTCCGTGCGTAGCCGCAATCCTTGCAACTTTAACCTTGTATATCTTTTGATCCACAACCTCGATTTAGATGATTCTTCCACCTATATTATTGTATCCAAATAAACTAGCTAATTGCAACCTTTGTTCAACCATACCCAATTGTCCCATACCTTGCATTGTGTATTTATTGTGTGTATGCTTTGTATGTCTTGCGCGAATAGGATTTTTACGCACGGGAATCATACGAGGACGAAGATCAAGATTTGTTATCACTGAGCAACAACATCTAATTTCAAGCAAGTGTCCTTAGTGCATTTTGCACCTATTATGAATGATTATTTTAGAATTGCATGCTTGTGTCAAATGAATGGGTATCTATTGTTAGGGTTTACTAGTATTGCTTTATCTTGTCCTTGTCGCCTTGAACTAGAGGTTTAATTAGCTATGGGTAGACATGCTTAGTTGCTTATTGGGTTGTTGGGTTCAATTAATGTTGACTAATGATCAATGTCATGCTAGGGATAATTTGGTAATTCTTTTAGCAACATGGACTTAGGGATCTCAACAAGCTAGATGGAATGGATGTGGTATCGTTGGCACATGTTGGGTGGTGGTATGCTTGTTGTAGATCCTAGGAACCGTTTCTTGGAGCGGTAACCATCACAAGGCTGCTATGGAACAGCTTGGCTAATTAATTAGGAGTTCTCCCAGTGTCGGTGCAGCATTTGGTGGAGCGGGGAATGGAAGTCAAGAGGACTGTCCTTGTATCCGAATGGCTCAAGAGGGGGCTCTTAGGGTGATGAGCTGCTTGTTGATGGGCTATCACTTACGGACAGGAGTGAAACCTTAATGGCTAGCATGTACTGGGAGACCCTTTGTAAAAGCCTCGTAGTGATCTCCTGGCCGCACACCTAAGGAAGTGTGCTAGTGCTTGGCCGGCATGGCAACATGGAGACTCTAGTCCACCTGGCAATAGGGGACAAAATCACGACTTGTGGGTAAAGTGGTACGAACTCTGTAGAGTATCAAACTGTCATGATAGTCGTGCTCACGATCATGAGCGGCCTGGAATCCTCACAAGATTAGTTGGTTATGGGATGGAATGTTTGGGATTGGTGGATGGGATTGGACTTGACTTTGATAGGACCCCATGGTTCGATGGTTGGGATGACCTCACCTAGTAATTAGGATGCTTAGGAAATTAAAAGGCCATGCAATAAACCCCATTAAGCCTTCCTTGTCTATAGCCCCATGTCATCTTTTCCCTCACTTGCTGAGTACGACATGTACTCATCCTTGCTATATCCCACATTGTTGCTCAGCTATAGGAGAAGGATGGTACAACCATGAAGACGATGAAGGGGACTAGGCATGCGGTCTTCTGGTCGACTTCCTATGGAAGCTGAAGGACGCCAACGCTTAGTTTATTCCGCTGCAATGTAATCTTTTCTTTTGACCTACAGGTCACTCTTGTAATATTGTTATCGATTAATAAAGATATTGTTCTTTTATCACAATAATTGTCCTGTGTGCGTGAAATCTTCATCCTGGGCACGCATACAGATGCATTTGGTTTCGGTCGTTGCAACCTGGTGTGACAGTTGCAGATATGTACAGTTGTAAAGTTTCCTTCGGTTCGGGAGGAGTCAGCACCTGTGGGCCACTAATGTAGGCCTTGAATTCCTCCAATGCTTTTTGGGCTTCATCGTTCCAGGTGAATGAATCTTGTTTCTTGAGCAGTCAGAAGAAAGGTAGCCTTCGGACACCGAGTCGTGATACGAATCGGCTAAGTGCTATCATGCAGCTAGTCAACTTCTGGATGTCTTTCTGTGAATACGGGTGTCCCATCCATAGTATGGCGTTCACCTTCTCTGGATTTGTCTCGATGCCTCAGTGCGAGACCAGGAAACCGAGTAGCTTACCCGATGGGACGCCGAAGACGCACTTCTTGGGATTCCGCTTCATGCTATACTTGCGAAGGTTATCGAATGTCTTGGCCAAGTCTTGTATCAGGTTGGAGGAGAGTCGGCTCTTGGCTACAACATCATTGACGTAGGACTCAACGTTCCTCTCGATTTGGCTATCCAAGCACCGTTGCATGGTCTGTTGGTAGGTGGCACCGGTGTTCTTCAGCCCAAAGGGCATTGTTGTGTAACATAAAGCTCCGAACGGTGTAATGAACGATGTTTTCAGATGGTCGGATTTGTTTAGGGGAATCTGATGGTACGTCGAGTAGGCATCTAAGAAGCACAATAAAGTACAACCAGCCCTTGAATCGACCACTTGATCAATACGAGGGAGAGTGAAAGGATCTTTGGGAAAGGCTTGGTTAAGGCCGGTACAATCCACGCACATCCACCACTCCTTATTTTTCTTTCACACCAGTATTGGGTTAGCTAACCGGTCGGGGTGAAAAACTTCTTTGATAAAACCGGCCGCCAGTAATCGGTCAATCTCATTTCTAATCGCATCCTTATGGTCCTGCAAAAATCGTAGAAGCCGCTGCCTCATAGGTTTAGCGTTAGGTCGAACGTATTGTTTGTGCTCAGCCTTTTCCCTTGGAACACCCAGCATATCCGAAGGTTTCCATGCAAATATGTCTTTATTATCACAAAGAAAAAGGATAAGCGCACTTTCCTATTTAGCATCTAAATTCACCCCAATATTGGTAGTCTTGGATACATCACTATCATCTAACTGAATCTTTTTTGACTCCACGATCTCTGCCTGCACCACGGCCTTCAACACCTTCTTAGGAGGGGAATCAAGGTTGGCCTCCTCTGCCTTTGCCACTTCCAACTTCAACTCAGCGAGCTCCGACACATCACCTTCTTTTCCGCCAGCTCGCAACTCTGGTTGTCACAGTCGTAAGAGGTCCTTACATCTCAGTGCAATGAGATGACTCTATGCGGCCCTGGCAGCTTCATCATCATGTATGGATAATGTGGTATGGCCATGAACTTGGCGATGGTTGGTCGCCCAATGATGATGTGGTAGGTGGAGTCCAAATCCGTGACCTCAAAGGTGATGCGCTCTGTCCTGTAGTTATCCTGAGTGCCAAATGTCACTGGTAGAGTGCTTTGTCCCAGTGGGACTGTCTGCATGCCAGTGACGACACCATGGAAGGGTGACCTACTGGGCTTGAGGTCGGTCAGAGGTATGCCAAGCTCCTTGAAGGTCTTCAAGAAGAGGATGTCCAGGCTGCTTCCACCGTCCACCACTACTCTATGGAGCCGTACTCGGATAACAGTCGGCGACAGTACCAGAGGGTATTTGCCAGGTCTGGGGATATGATCCGGGTGGCCCGACCGATCGAAAGGTTATCGGGACCTTATACCACCGAAGGTAGTGCGACATTGCTGGTGAAACCGAATGAACCTCTCGGTAAAGGATCTTCTACTGACGCTTTGAGTCGGCTGTGGACCTGCCACAGATGTTCCTTGGAATTCCTCTTTGTCGTCATCTTCCTTGTCCTTGTCTTTCCTACCACTCTTGGGGATCCAGGGATGTTCCTTGTAGACCTTTAGAGCATGGTGCGCAAAACTCTTCAGCTTGAAGCACTCTTTGGCCTTGTGAGCACCATCATGCAGCAGACAAGGGCCTTCGAGCATTTTGTCAAAGTCATCCTGCTTGACCGTTCTGTCCTGCTTGCGCTTCCTGTCGCCGTCCTTGTTGTAGTTGGACGGTTCTGACTGATTACGATTTCACGGTGCCTCCTCCTTGTATTGACGTACTTGGAAGAGGGCCAAGTTGCTAGCTGCATGCTTGTCTGCCATGGTGAATAGCTCCTTGGCTGTCCAACTGACAGCGGCATCCAGCCTCCCGATCATCTTGATTAAGTCATCATCGCGAAGTCCACCCTGGAAGGTGGCGACAACCTGAGCGTCCGAGATGTTAGGGATGGTGTTCTTCACTTGGCAGAAGCGCTAGATGTACTCTCGTAGCGGCTCTCGATCTCGCTGCTTGATCCTAGCGAGCTCCCAGTGATTCCCAGGCTGGTCAAACGTCGCCTGGAAGTTGGAGGTGAACTGCTTGCATAACTCTGCCCAAGAACTGATGGAATTGGCAGGTAGGTTCGTATGCCATGTCCTGGCTGCTGGGGCTAGGCATACATGCAGATAATTGGCCATGATGAAGCTGTCACCGCTGAGTGCCCGGATGGAGGTCACATAGACATGAAGCCAGTTGCACGGATCTGTCTTGTCGTCATACTTCTCAATGCCGACTGGTTTGAAGCCAGCCGGCCAGCTAACAGCGCGTAGTTCTCGGGTGAAGGCTCTGATGCCGGACTCGTTGTCGTAATCCTCAAGGAGAGGGGTCTACTCCCGTTCGCGGCCACCTTCTTGACAATGGTTGTCTTCATGCCGCCCATCGTTCCGTTGATCCGGGTACCGATCGTCTCGAGGTGGCTCCCTTCTGTCATCGCGCTCGTAATAGCGATCGTCAACAAAGATGCGGCGATGTCATTCATCCTCGCATTCTTGGCGAGGTGCCTCATCCCGCTCCCGATGCCTGTTGTCCAGTCAGACGCGGGCATCGCGTTGTGGTATGCCGTTGCGGAGGTCGGCGTGTGGGTTCTGATCGTGGTACTCCGTGATGGGCCGCCGCTGTGGTTGCGTTGGTGGGGTGGCCTACCGATTGTTTCATCACCGGTCTCTTCTCTCCTGGCTAGGCCAGAGCTGGCAGTGCCAGACGCCGTTTTGTTGGGTGCTAAGCGCGTCGTGTGCATCTCGAGTACAGTCGCAGCCTTGATATGTGCTTTCATCTTGTTGACCTGTGGTGTCATCTCTAGGTTGGCTTGAAGCATAGGCTCTAGTGAGTTCAACAAGGTTGTCGCAGCTGTGATGTTGTGTTGCGGGGTTTTGAAAACCTCCTCACCGTCCAGTTGTAAGTTGAGGTCGCCCATATCCAGATTTCATATGATCCAGGATTTGTTCTGAAGAGCGGACGGCCATTAAAGCGGAGGGGTCTCAGCTTCTCGGTCATCATCTTCAAGTTCGGTCTCGTGCCCGTCCTGAAGGTTTGCATCCGCTGCTACTCCGCGTGCAGCACCTGCCGCGGATGTCTCCCCGACCGCGCCTCCATCTGGGACCGCCGGTGCTACCATGAAGACCTCATAGTAGTCTAAAGAGTGGCTTTTAGAATCACTCGACTCTTCGATCAGGTCCAGGAGTGACTCGTGATCGACGCCGACTGTTGCTACTAGTCTTCAACCAAGAAAAAACTTGGGATCTTCGTCCGGCTCCTCCGTGTAAGGAGTTGGGAGATCAACCATAGTTAGATCTGAGGCGGCCAAGCTTGCCGATCGGTTCATTACGGGCAACGCTGAGAAAGAACCCAAAAGGGATTCCACCTGAAGAACCATCGCCGCGTTGTTGAGGTCGAGTGGGAGTTGGCAGATTGGGCCAATCTTGCGATCGGCTGTCAAAGCCTTGCTGATGCCTGGATCTAAAGGCGCGGCAGCTGCCAGGAAGGCCGCTGGATCTTGCTTGACGAGGCTCCCACTCTGGTCAGCAACAAAACTGAAGGTGCCAAAGGGGATCTTGTCTCCTGGGCGGAACTTGACATCGAAGAAAGCCATTGATTTCAACAAAGTTGAGCTCAACGCTGCCCCTAACTGGCACGCCAACTGTCGAGAGATATTCTCAATAGTGATTGTACATATGCGTATAAGTATGAAAGTCGATGGACACAGAACACGGGGTTTAGACATGTTTGGGCCTCCCGAAGGATAACAACCCTACGTCCTGTTTGGTGTTTCTGTATTGCTAGGGTTCACACAAGGGTTAAGGTTCCCAATGCGAGTTCTGGTCAATGTCAAAGACCCCCTGCCATCCTTATATACCCGAAGGGCAGCGGTTTACATGGTAATCTATCATTTGGTTACATATGATTCTATCTATACATCATATCTGTTAACCTAGCTTGTTGCCTACTCAAGACAAATATCCAAACAGTTATCTTCTGGGCCTTATTCTTCAATACTTCATAACCGAGCCCCGGCCCCACTCGACCATATAGATGAGTGGTTAGGTATCCCGGGTATACTATTATTGAGCAGTAGATCATAGAGTAGTCCATGATCCTTATTTATCGGTAAAGGCATGCGCGAGATCGAGAGTCGATGGTAACACAAGATGCAAGATTTAGACAGGTTAGGTCCTCCCTAAGGATAACAACCTTACGTCATGTGTTATGTGGTGTATTATATTGATTGTGTCTAGACCTAATTGTCTAGAGGTGGAGAGGATGTCTATGACAGAGCCCCTGCCCCTCCTTATATATCCGCGGGGGGGGGGGGGGGGGGGGGGGGGGGGCAGGGTTACATGGTAGGCTTCATAGTCGGTTACAACATGATTTCCGACTAGGATTCTATCTCTAACTTTTCTTGTATCTCCTTTCTTGTATGGAAAATAATATCTCCATGAGGTATTCCGGGTACATAGTACCGACACCCGTCGTTCACGCAATCATGCCACAACAGTCAGCAGTTCTCTCCGCCGGCAAGCCATTCTTCTGCGATGCACCCCTCCCTCTGTCGTTTGAAGTTTTTTGGCTTGTGCTCCATCTACAACTGTAAAGAAAGTTCTTGGGCAACTAGGAGTTAGAGCCTGTGACCTCCAGTTTAGTTGGATCTGTGCGGAGACAGCCAATGTGCCATGCGAAGAGGCATTTTTTAGAAGGGCATGGTCCCCCAGTGACGCGCAAGAGGTTTTGGCTTAGAGGATTTGAGTGGAAGCGCAGATGACACAGCCCGCCGCCCTAAAAGTGTGCAGTTCTAAATTCATTTGAAACTTCCATGTTATAGTTTAAATTTCAAAGAACTAATTGTTTTGTTTCAATGTTCATATTTAGATTGTTGGCACTAAGAGTACTAGTTAAAGGTAGGACAGACATATAATGAAATTGCCCAGAATGTATTTTATCTACAAGAATAAATAGATTTGTTATATACTCCCTCCGTTCACATTTACATGTCATTCTAAAATTTTCAACTTTTCTTCAATTACATGTCATTCTTGCTTCCCAATGCACCTTTCTCTCTTCCCAATACAATATTCTCTTTTCCCACTACATCTGTATCTCTATCACTCTCTTTCTCGTTTTCAATGCACCAATCTTTTTACTTCTCCTTATTTCCCGTGCCCAACTTTAAAACGACATCTAAATATGAACGAAGGGAGGACTTGTTACTACTGGACCTAGGCCATGAGTTTGTGCAACGCATTTAACATAGCCCTATGCTTTGGACTAATATACTTTGGTTTGAATATGTGGAAAAAGGATGTGAAAAGGATTACCTCTATCTTTGATGCAACCGTCTAGAATGTAGTGGTTGCCTGTGTAGCCGATGTCGCATTGGCAGACGTAGCCATCGCTTGATGTCATACCAGAGTCCACAGTCCAGAGTCTTTGCAACCGGTATTTCTGCTTTTACAAGCATAGTTTTGCTGGGGTGGCGGGACAGTTTGGTTCATCGATGATGGTCCAGGCGAGCAGTATACTGATTATGATGTGTGGTTCTGAAGGTTGTATTTTGGTCGAATGGGAGGCACAATGTTATGGTGATCTAAATGTCTCAGTAACCGACCCACTTAGTATATGTTTTAGTACTTCCCTGGGAGCTACATGTCATCATATAAGTTGATGTAGAACTACTTGTGAATTAACGGATGCACTCGGTATATGCTAAAGTACTATAATTGGAGCTATGTCTCGTCTGTTGATCTTTTGCATGTCTCTTTGTTATACTCCAGTACGTATAGCATTACCACTGTTGTTAGCAGTTTTGTATAAAACCGTGATGCGTTTGGGAACTTAATAAATTTTAAAAACTAGGAAGATAAACTGCATGTAAAACCCAGGAAGAAGTCTGGATGCATCTTTGTAATTTGTAACAGTGTATTAATGGATCAGTCAGTGGTTTCGTACCTTTAAATGTAAAATCAACCAAAAAATATAACCACAACCAGTGCAAACATGAAGCAGAATCTACATCAAAGTACTGATGCACAGAAAACATACTATACCCTGCATTAACAAAAATCAATATGCACACGATGGTCCATATGCAGAGGGGCCGAGGGAGGAGCCACACGCCAGCAAAAATCAATTGAATGAAACTACAGTACTTAAAATGTATCAAATTTACATAAAAAAATCATCATTGTCATCTTCTCCAAGGGAGCCGGCAGGAGCAACGACACCATCACCAGTGTAGGTGTCATCAGATTCATCGTCATCCTCGTCGTCTGAAATGTCCGCATCATTTGGTTCAGGTATGGCTGCAGCTCGAGCCTCTTCAACTACAGAAGCATCACAAGTTAACCCTTCCATGTCAGACCTACTCCAATTTATCAAATCATTATGTCGGTCTTCAACATTCATATGTTCCACTCCTGTAGTAACCGAGTCCACATCTATATCAACAACATTATCATCAGTGACCTCACCTTCAGGCATTGCAAACAGGTTCCTTGGTTTCATTCTTAGGGCACTGCTCCAATTATTTTTCTTTGCATATTTCACATAACACACTTGTTCTGCTTGTGTCGCCAAGATGTACGGATCTTCTGAATAGCGAAACCGAGTGGAATCAATATCGATAATCCCATATTGATCTTTATTGTACCCTCTTGATTTGTTTGTCGTTGGTGCCGGAACATCATACCAGTCACACTTGAACAAAGTTACTTCCTTCGCGTAAAGATAATTAAGGACAATAATTCTTTTAATCACACCGTACCATTCCATGGCATCGCCCCTAACAACGACACCGCTGTTCTATGTGGTTAGATTTTTCTCAACATGTGTTGTCCGAGAGAGGAACCCATTGATGGAGCACCTATTGTACACACGATGTCAAGGATTTGGACCACGAGATAGAGAATATATCATATCATTTACTTTTCCCTCTACATGTAGCTTGCTGATCTGCACACAAAATCATTTGGATAAATTTGTTAGCAAGATAGTGCAATGTGTGATTGCAAAAAAAAATTTGCAATGTGATGAATTAAGATGAACAAGAATAGGACTCACTTTATGATCAAACCAAGATACAAAGTGTTCCTTGTGCCTCTTTTCAACCCATCGTGATTTGTTTCTCATTAATTCCTCCTTATGCTCACTACAAGGACAAAAATAGATCTTTTTAGTACATAATTAAGATGTTATAAAAATAGATTCAGTTTACATGTAGCTTACTTTATCCATGGAAGGGCCTCATCATAGTTGGGTATTATGTAGTGCCTCATCCTCCACAAATCAGAAGCAGATGTAGTGAGAATTTGAACAGGTTTCCTTTCATTATCAAAGTCCCTGCTTGCAAATATGCTTAGAGTCGAAGGTGGTTCACTAATACTGCTCGTCTCTTGACGCTCTGGTCGATTCAGTTTTGTACTCATATTTTCAAAGAACCGAGAACAAAATGTAAGGCACTCCTCTGAGATATATGCCTTTGCTATTGAACCTACTGGGCATGCTTTATTCCTCACATATCCTTTCAGGGTATGCAAGTACCTCTCAACTGGATACATCCATCTATATGAAATAGGGCCTCCGAGTCTAGCTTCCCAAGCAATATGAACTAGTAAATGCCTCATAATATCAAAAAATGATGGAGGGAATATCATCTCAATGCGACAAAGGGTCTGCCCAATCGATTTGTTAAGTTTTTCAATTTTAGCAGCCTCAAGCTCCTTTGAACATATTGAGTTAAAAAACTTGCTAAGCTCGATCAATGGGATTGCTACATCTTCAGGCAATATGTGGCGTATCACCAAGGGAAAAAGTTTTTGCAATATGACATGATAGTCATGACTTTTAAGTCCTGTAACCTTGCATCCAGTGACATCAACACATCTTCTGATATTTGCGGAATAACCATCTGGCATCTTAACATTTGCTAGAAATTTGCATAGAATTTCCTTCTCATTTTTAACTAACGTGTACAACACAGGTGGCAAAATATATTTACCTTTCTCTTGGATTGGATGTTAATCCTTTCTTATATCCAATTCCTGCAAATCAAGTCGAGCCTTCTTGCTGTCCTTAGATTTACTTGCTAAACCAAGCAAAGTCGCTAGCAAGCACTCACATATATTCTTCTCAATATGCATCACCTCTAGACTATGGCGTATGAGCAAAGATTCCCAATACGGAAGATAAAAAAAAACTCTTCTTCCTCCAGTTGTGCCATCTAGTATTTTCATCGCGTTGCTTTCTCTTGCCTGTAATAGTAGTTCGTCCAAAAGTTACTTGCTCAAAACTCTGGTACTGTTGCAATACTTGTTCCTCACTAAGCGGCACTGAAGGCTCCCTCATTTCGGCCATGTTATTGAAGTTGACCTTGTTCCTTCACCACTTGTGGTCTGAAGATAGAAAACGGTGATGCCCCATATAGCAATGCTTTTTACCATGTTTTAGCCATAAGTAATTTGTATCTTTGTGACAATAAGGACAAGCAAACTTTCCTTTTTTGCTCCAACCAGATAGCATTGCATATGCAGGAAAATCATTTATTGTCCAAAGTAGAATAGCACATAGAGTAAAATTTTGCTTAAGCTTTGCATCCCAAGTTTCCACTCCTTTAATCCATAGCTCCTTTAGCTCATCGATCAGAGGCTGCAAAAATATACATCAATGTTCTGTCCTGGAGATTTAGACCTAGGAATTAGCATCGACATCATCTAATAAGATTGTTTCAAGCACAACCAAGGAGGAAGGTTATATGGAATTAGGATCATCGGCCATGTAGTATAATTCACATTCATCATCCCATATGGATTGAAGCCATCTGATGCAAGTCCCAGTCTAACATTACGTGGATCATATGCAAAGAATTTATCATACTTCTCATCCACATGCTTCCATGCCAATGAGTTCGCTGGGTGCCGCACTTTGCCATCTTCAACCAATTCTTTCTTGTGCCAACGCATATATGATGATATGGTCTTATTCATATACAATCTTTGTAGTCGAGGAATAAGTGAAAAGTACCTAAGTATTTTATGAGGCAATAGCTTCTTCTTTGCAGCACCGGTACAGTCATCAAGACCCTCAGAATTTGAATCTTTCCACTGACTCTCCCCGCATGTTGGACAATTGTTCAGCTGATCATAATTTTCATGAAATAACACATAGTCGTTCACACATGCATGAATCTTTTGGTAGTCCAGCCCAAGGTCTTGAATTACCTTTCGGACTTGAACCAAGCTATCTGGGACACAATGTCCTTTAGGGAGCAAAAGATAGAATAGCTAAAGTATTTGCTTCATGGCATTATTGCTAATACCACACATGACCTTAATCTGAAACAACCTGACAAAGAAAGAAACCTTTGTAGCCTCCTTGCATCCAGGATACAATTCTTTCCTCGATTCTTTCATTAATTTGAAAAAAAACTCTTTGCTGACTTGTTTGGTTCCTCATTATTAGTACCTCTAATTTCTCCATGTATAGCACCACTAATTAGCGAGTTCAACAAATCTTTTACCGAAGCATCAGCACTTGGTTCATCTTCAAAATCATGATCATCATCATCTTGTACCATTTGAGCTTGTGCAGGACGCTGTTGGCTTTTAATGAATTCCTTATCAAATTCTCTATACAACAAGTGTAAAGAAATCTCATATTTTGTTCTGTTTGTCATGCAACGACAGTCACGACATGGACATGATACAGTCACTTTTGGATAGGGGCCTTCAAAGATATTCTAAATGAATTTCTCAAATCCATCCTTCCACTTATCATCGGACTGAGGCAACAACATCCAACTCTGATCGTCACTAGCCATTGTGAAGATCTAGCAAAACCAGCCTTCTCAATATAGTAAATTTGTAATTCCTAATAACAACAAGAAAAGGGTGCTCCATCAGTATTAATATAAACCAATATTTATTCATTAACATGAATACACAGATTAACTAAAGAACTCAAGTTCGAAGCACATGATCAATGATACCTTGAGGATCAATTATATTTGTGCCAAGATGACGTTGATGGACATATATGCAGGAGTACCAGTGGGACACTAAGCCTACAGAAAATTCAGCATATATAATATTTAGGTTACAATTGCATTACACAAGCGACACATCAAGAAAAAAAGACATGTTGTTTGCCTTGCGTAAATACATAGCGTAAATACAAGCCTACAGAAAGCCTGCTGCAATGAACCTTGCGTAAATACAAGCCTACAGAAAGCCTGCTGCAATGAGCCTTGCGCAAATACATAGCGTTTGTTTGCCTTATTAATTTTCAATATATTCATGTTTACGAAACGAAAACTGACAGAAGGCCATGAGACCTCTCTTGTTATCATGTGAACCAAAAGAAAAAGAATATGACTCGCAATCAGTTAACTAAAATTATGTTGTTGCTTCAGTTAGTTCTTTTTTTCTACTATTGGATGAATATCATTTGATCAATCGTCATCTTCGACCATCGGCTATCGCTTCTCCCTAGCGCATGCTCTGCCGCCTACCACTCCACAGCCTGTCATCACTTTTGACGGCCAGGGGCACGGCGCCGGCATGCCGCACCACCCACACACACTGTCTCAGTACATCACGCCACCCACACTAAATTCTCCAGCCACGATGCCCCCGGCCCGCCCACCGCCCAAAATAGTGCAATAATAATATTTATATTACAATTGCATTACACATGACATAGATCAAGAAAAATGTGCCTTCTCTATGAAATTGATCTGATCGCTAATGCCTCATTGATCGCTTAAAACAATAAACAAAAAAAAGTGATTAAAAGAGAGAACCTTGAGTGGATTGCGCTCCACCTGCTCTTTTACAATTGCGTTGCGCTCATGCTTAATCCTCCTTTCGTCCACAAGTCAGGACGGATGCTACAGCAGGCGAGACAATAATTGTTGGAGACGTCGTGGGTATTGCGCCAGTTTTGGCGTTCATCAAGTGGCGGAGGCGTCGTGGGTAAATCACGTGATGAAGCCGGCGGCGGCAAGGCGTGACGAAAAGGAAAAAATCTGATCGTGCGAAGGAAAAAAACAGCAAGGCCTAACGTGAAGGAACAAAACTGATTGGGCTTCGGTTCTCTCAGGTTCCCTCTCACGTGCGTGCACCCAGTATGTGCAAGCCTAGGATTGGTTGCCGAATATTTTTTGTGGCCCAGCAGAACGCACGAAGCCTTCATTTGAGAACGAAAGGAAAAAGAAACCCTCTAGTTAAGGATCACGTGAAGGCAAACGACTTCTTTTTTTTTGTGTATATGTATATGTTGGGCCAAATTGATACATACATATCACATATCCATCTCAACGAGTTAAATATCTGCATATTAGAACGTATGTCATGATTGGGCCATATTAATGAAAATTTTATGTATACGATCAACATACAAAACCTGTGGTACCCATAAAACTATGTGTTACGGAAAGTCTAACGCGCGAATGTTCGCGCTCGAGCGCCAGCGCGCGACCCCCGCGCGCAGCCCGGCCTGCCCTGGCCCTGAGCTCATCGATCAGAAGCGTCGGAGCATGGCGGCGGCGACGAGCCTGGCGGCGGAGCGCGGGTGAGGGCGGGCAGCTCGACACGACGGCGAGGGCGCCGGTGCGTCGCTGGTGGTGGTTTATTGCGAGCGGTGGTGACGACAACGCGACGAGTCCTGGCGACGGAGCGCAGGCGGGTGCGGACGACGCGACGCGGTGGCGAGAACTGTCGCCGCGTCGCTGGTGGCGGTTTAGCGCGAGTGGTGGCGGCGACTCTGACGGCGGCGGACGATGGTCGAGGCGAGGCGGGGCGGAGCGGTGGGTGGCGGGGTACGGCGGAGGTGCGCGCGGTGCCTCGCGGCAACGAGGGCGGCGTGGTGGTCAGAGGTCCGGTTGGATCTCAATGCGGCCCCGACGCCGCTGTTAGAGTGGCCATGGACGAAACTGAGCTGGAAAACATCCGAGGCACACTGTCCACACGGACCTGGCAGCATCCGAGACCGGTACGCACTTGTGCCTAGTAGCCGCAGTCTCCGTGATATATGTTTCAGGGCACGAAGTTGAGCAAACAGATGTGGTTCTGCCAGCCATCTGGTTGACATTCTGTATATGCCGTGAGAAGGACACGTTATTGGCAGATCTCTGTTGACATGTGAGAAGGACCTCCTCGACACTCCGTATATGCCGTAGCAAGACGTTCAGGAAAGTGTTACGGCATGAACGGAGTGTCAACCGGGGTGAGCTTGCTGCTGTGACTAACTCGTGAAAGTGAGGTCGCTAAACTGTTCTTGAGGTGCAATCAACCCTCTTGCCCTACTTATTATGCAATGGCATAATACCAGGCACTTAGCAAGCTCGGTGGTGGTGCAAATAGTTCGCATAGAAGCTGTTGGTAGTCACGTGACAAGCCCATCACCGTACCCCACTTTGACGAACTACGATCAGCCTAGACCTTTGTCTAGTTCTTGCCATGGTGAAGTACAGTCATGTCACATCAGATCAAAATGTCCATTGAATGGTAATGAACCTATACACTGCACCATTTAAAAAGTTTATGGAGCTACAGCTATAGAGAAAAAGTTTATAAACCTAGATGACACAGATGAAAAAATTTTGAACCTAGAAATACAAAATAGAAAGTTGGTGAACCTATAAATGATACCGACAAGTTCATCGACTTGTAGTGCATTTTACTCATTTACTTTGTAATAATTAAATGTTCAGGTAATCTCCCGATGTAAAGGCTACCAATGCAAAAAAAAAACAATCTTCTTTATCATAAAAAGTTAACTGAAGAGAAGTTCTCTGTCCCCGTGAACATTTTGTGACTTCTGAATTTCTCATTTTAGTGAAACTTAGAACGCATAACTGAATGTTGTGTTCTTAGTTTAATTAGGTAATTAGAAGGGACAATACAAGCGCTTAAATTTCCATCAAAAGGCTGAAATATGTAGAGTTCAGCTTTAGGAGTGCATCGATTTCATTATTAAATGATCATTAATTTTGGACGAACCGTGCATCGAAAAAACTCGACTTGCCGAGGGAAGAAGCCCCCCTTCCCCCCCTCCCCCCCCCCCCTCTTTGAAGGCATTATATTAAGGAGAAGAGTCCCTCACGCAGGCCGAGAAAACCCGAACCCCCTCCCCGATCCTACATAGGGACTCAGCTGACCGCTGTGAGCCAGCGAGTCTTTACCATGTGCTTTAACCCGGGGGGAGCGACGGAATTTTTTTTATATATTGCAGCTACCTAACTCACCATAGTGCTGCGACACTGTAGCAAGCTACAGTGCCACGGGTACCGCGGCTCGAACCCGGGTTGACAACGCTCCCGGAGCAAGAGGCTCTGACCGCTCAGGCCAACGAGGGTTGGCAAAAACTCGACCTGCGAGGGTTCGATTACTAATCCTTTCCAGCTCTATGTCTACATGGCCGATTACTAGTTGAACTGGTCATGTTACCTCTCAAAGCATTCTAAAATTGCGGTTAAGGTGGTGTTGTTACGCTTGATAACTGACAAGGATGAACTAGCCAGCTTAAGGCCATGTGTAGTAGGCAATAGTTCACAATGGACAATTATTATATATGAATAGATGTGCAGAAACAAGTGTTGACTAACATAACAACATGTGAATAATAATTCAGATCTCTGCAATGGGAGACAGGGCACGGTAATCCCAAATATTTTATCTATTTCAGATCATATTCAAGAACGATGATCCCTTTGTAGTGGATCCTATCTCAGGCGGCTGAAACCTGCCAGCGGTACTAGTGCTGAACACGTTTATGGAAGTTCAATGCTGTACCTGTTAATGGAGGTTTAGTAATCTCTTCCTGTCACTAACAAATTGTCGATTATTTTCACAGCTGCTTTTTACATTTTTTTTCAAGTACCTTTCTGTATCCTAGATGAATTTGAACACAACCGTAGTCCATTTTGCCCAAAATAACTGAAAATGGCGGATCAGCAAAGGTAGTTGTTAACGTTTTTTTTTCGTAGAATGACATTTACCAGCAGTTTCTGCAACTCATGTACGCCCTTATCTGATTTGAGCTTAACAATGCCTTTAATATCAGCTGAACTCTTGCATTAAAAAATCGAAGCAATATTGCTAAGCGCTCTACTGAATCTTTGGTGGTTCGTGTAACAGATTTGGGACAAGCCAACTACATTGCACGGGGACTGAAAGCAGGTGCAACTACAAGATGTTAGAACCATGCTGGCAGTGGCAGGTTATTGGAAGGTGGGATCAACTGGTCTTACAACAAATACGTCAGTTACACTTTACACGGTTTCTAAGACTTAACTATTTCATAAACTGATTTCTAAGACTAAAAAATACATTTTTTTCTGTAGCACCATATACTAAGTTACTAACTATTTCATAGACTGATTTCTGGAATTACGTACAGAAATGCAAAATTTCTTACAGTTTATGTACAGGTGGCATATGGTGGTGCACAAGACAGAGCCGATGCCAGCTCTAACTGTCAGAAGTTGAGGGTCAAATTAACAGTATTCGAAGGTCAAGTCAGCTACTACTCACTCGACAAATTCAACTTGCACATGCTGGGTTTCATTTCCTTTTGTTACGTTTGTGGTTGTCGATCTTGCCATTTGCCAGCCTGGATTTTGTGCTACCCACTCGTGCAACGATCGACTTGCCTCCCATTGTTGATACACCACATGCCGTTATGGTCACTTATTGATGTTTGTTATACTGAGCGCAGAGCGCGACCGATGATTACGCCGCCGCATGGAGGTTGCGCTATAGTGGGATTAGCTGGAAGATAGTGGCTGGAGTGACTTGTCAATTCCATTCTACTTCCTCATTATAAATAAGAGGGAATCACAGACGTTGAGCACAACCAGAGCAGACATCTCTTTCCGTCCTCTTCCATCTCATACACAATCAAGCACACACCAGCATACCATCCTCACAAACATGGCTTGCCATCAAAGATCTGCAAGTTTGCCATCTTTGCCTTACTCCATTGAATCCAACGTGGAGGAAGAGCTGCAGATATTGAAAGCCTGCATCTCTTCGCCTTCCGCTTCCATTGACACAGCGTGCGATGGTTTGAGGAGGCTTGGAGATGTCTACAGCTCCGTAGAGGATATGATGTGTTTGCCCAGCAACCAGGTCGGTCTCTCTTTGGCCCGGCAACGGAAAACAGTGGAGGAAGAACTGGACAGGTCACTCGAGCTCATTGATCTGTGCAACTCCGTTCAGGAGAACTTGACAGAGCTGAAGATGTGTGTCCGGGATCTGCGACTAGTTCTCAAGAGGGGAGACGATGCCGCTGCTCAGCTCAGAATTGAGTCCTTCGTCCGCCTGGCAAAGAAGGCGCAGAAGCCGTTTAAGAAGACGAGCAGCAAAGCTGGTGATGAAGGTTGCAGGCTGGTCCAGATAATGGCAGGAGCCAGAGAGACGACTGTCTCTCTACTTGAAACCACGTCGCGGCTCTTGCCGAAACAAATCGGAAGTCCCAGTGCAAGCAAATGGTCTCTTGTCTCCAAGAGGTTTCAGAGGAGGAAGGTTGTGTGCGAGGAGCTGCAGCTGCGAGCACTTGAGCGCAGCATGGGAGATCTTGAAGGTGCTGTTGAGTTTCTATTTAGGAGATTGATTCAGAGCAGGGTTTCCCTGCTGAACATTCTTAGCTCGTAGATGCTTCTGATAATCACGAACTCAGAGTTGGTATATCGTCATGAGGGACAAATGTACATAGATTGATTGATTGAAGACAGTTTTGATCATATGTGTCATCCTATTATCGAAGCCTAAGCACACTGCCATTCTTCTAAGTTGAAAGGGATTACATAAAAGCAAATGAAAGAAAACGAGTCATGCTAAAAATAGTCGTTTTTGTTCTTTTTTTTTTTGAGCCGTTTTATGTTCTTTTTCTGCAACACAGTGAATGTAAATAGCTATACTAATAAGCGTAGAATCTCAGTCAACGCGCACTTTTTGTTCATATAGTTCCATAATTCTCCATAAAACTCTCATTGATTTATGGTTAACCCAAAAAGCCTTGACAACATGTCATCAGATCTGCTCAGCTATGGATTTCACCAGCCAACTATCAGTTTTAATAGACGTTTCACCTCACACACGTGTCTTCTGAATTGCATATATTTTATCGTTGGAGTTGGAACCTATAGCTGAAGTAAATTCCTCTATCGTCTACGCTGATCAAAATATGCTACGTTGATTCATAAATGGCATCCTCATTCGCCATCCACTCCAAGAAATATATGCCTCAAAGAAAGAATGCATACGGGAACCAAATATACCGATTTGATGCATGACAGGTCCAAGTTAGGGGTGCATTTAGATGGTGAACTGGCACCAATATGGAGGTCACATAAAGCTGAAGAACTGGTGTAATTATAGCACTTTAAATTCACTTGGATAAGTCCTACAGGGTTCAATATCATCTAACTTGGTACTGCACGTCAACAACACTTAGAAAGCTACAGGATGATAGATCTAGGCTTCACCAACTAATTCACAGCAAGTATCGATGCCCCTTCATTTTGCAGCTCCCGAATCAACTGATGTGATCTTGGTGTCTGCACATCGATAAGGCCAAAACACATTGGTGCCGGAGCTTCTGAACTGGGCTGGACCTTCCCATCATCACCAGGTTGTATAGTCTCAGCGTTAACGCCATTGACAGTGTCTGGCAATGGTTGGTTGTCATTCGAAATGTTATGTTTGGAAACAGGCTTTTCATGATTCAGTGTGTCAACTTGCACCTTGTCCTGCTGGTCTTTTCTCTTCTTTACAACCTGAGATGTACAATCCTGTTTTTTCACTGAAGGAACAGGCTTTTCTTGATCCAGTGTGTTACCTTGCACCTTGTCTTGTTGATCTTTTCTTTTCTTTGCAACCTGAGATGTACAATCTTGTTTCTTCACTGAAGGAAGAGGCTTTTGTTGATCCAGTTTGTCAACTTGCACTTTGTCTTGTTGGCATTTTCTTTTCTTCGCAATGGGAGATGTACAATCTCGCTTTTTCGCTGGAGGAACAGGCTTTCCTTGATCCAGCGTTTCAATTTGCACCTTGTCTTGTTGGTCTTTTCTTTTCTTTGTAACCTGAGATATACAATCTTGTTTTTTGACAGGGACGTCTCTTTTGCTCCTAACCTTCCTCCGCTTGAACACTCCCCACAGATAGTGTTTCCCTTGGAACACTACAAGATAATAGAATACGTGAATGGAAAGTGAATGGAAAATTGCTACGTGTTTCCCTTGGAACACTACACTACAGAGACAACAGAATAGTGGATGGGCTAAACTCCAAACGCAATTTCTCCCGTGCAAGAGTGCGAAATTTTTTGCAAACAGACAGTGAAAGCAATCATGCAGACTGGCATGCGATACAATACTAATGTCAATCAGTTTTACTATTCATGGCTAGAAATGCAAATGATGTGGAGTGATTACACTGGAATCTCAAATGTAATACTTACATTGAAATTTCTCTGGTAGAAAAACAGAAGGAAAGATCAGCAGCTTAGCAAAGCCAACAGCATATTTTAGAACTATGCTCTGAACAGTGACATCATGCACTAGTTGATCCAGGTCTTTATTTGGCCTAGAGAAGCATAACGAATATTTAACCAAATATATCATATACCTGAAAAACGCAAATAAGACAAGCAAGTACACAGAGTAGATCAACACACCTCATATTATCCGGAAAGAAATACAAAGCAACGTCTTCAGCAGTAGGTTCTGATTCCTCCCATCTGCTTGGCCAGGCTTTCAACTTTGGATGCTTCGTAACTTTCATCACTGGTGGTAATGATCTTGAAAATTCCTGCACCTTCTTGCATGTTGTATTTGATAGGTGCGCAGCCAATGAAATATACTCCTGGCCTATCTTCATGATTCCACTATCAAAATGAAAAAGTGAAAACATTAGTACTGCAGATAAAAAAAATATTAAAAGAAATATTCAGAAAGAAATGAGGGGATCTAACATACGTCCAATATGGTTTATCAATAGGCGCTGAAATGACTGGCATCCTGGATACACTACAGTGGTCCCTTGCTACTATATCTTGTGATGCTAATTCTGCAGTGTCATTCTGAGCGCACCCACCATTTGGATCCCCTAAAAGTGCATTTTCAGCATCATCGGCCTCTATGCTTTTCTGCTTCTTTCTGATCTTGTATTTCAGGTTCCCAGTACGACGTCGACTGGGTTTCTTTGACTGGTTTTGTCGCTTTTCAGAGCTAATTTTTGTTTCCTTGCATAGATTCACAGTTTTGGAAGGCAACACCTCACTGTTAACACCCTCTGTTTGTAAGGCTTTCTTACATGTCACATTTTTGTCAGCGTGAACTGAAGTCTTGTGTACACCATCTTGAAGGTTACTTCCATGCTGGTTCTCCATCAGCGCTGATTTGGGATTTGAATTTTCACTTATTTCCCATGAGTTACTTCTTTCATTCAGAACACTGCAAATAACTTCACCCCTCAAGATGTTTTGATGTGAAGTTACTTCCGATTGCCCTTGTTCCCTCTTGTCTTTGGCACACAACAAATGCTTATCTGCACTAGAAACCAAACAATCCTTTTCCACAGAGAGATTTGACCCCTTCAGATTATCAAATGCAGGGGCTACAAATTCTTTGTGTAACACACATTCTGTCCTATCAGGAGCATCCTTCTCAATGGTTGAGCCACCTTGTCCATTTGAGAAACATGATCGCTCTATAGCTTTTGACGTTGACCTTGGGTCCAAGAACACTTTGCAAGAGTTCAAGGGATCATTTCCAATATTTCTATCTGATCCTTGCACTCGCTGTGAGTAAGTTGACGGGGATTTTGATCCTTCGATACTCTTCGGCATATTAAACGATGGGGGAATCACCTCTAGAGGATGAGGTTGCTTCCAACTATCCAATGGAGAACTAGAACTATCCACTTGCTCCTCACTTTGTGTTGTAGGACTAGAACCAATAATAGAGGGATGAGATCGCTCAACATCATTTATTGAAGAAAATAAATCAGTCTTCATTTCATGAGGGATGGAACCCACCACAACATTCAACGACGAAATGCAGCTGTCTTTTTTCGTTGAAAGGTCCAGCCACTCTATGGAGTTCAAAGTAGGTTCAAAACATCCCGCTGAATGTTTGGAACCAATATGTTCTTTAGTCTCTAAGGCTTGTTCCGATGCTGAATGATCTGAACCATCTGGTTTAACCACCTCTAAAGGACGAGGCTGTTCCACACTTTCCACTATGTGACTAGAACCATCCGCTTGCTCCGCACTTGGCAATATGGAATTCAAAGTAGGTTCACAACTACTCACTGCATTTTCAGAACATATATTTTCTTTATTCTTTAAGGCAGGGTCCAAAGCTAAATCGTATAAACCATCTGGTTTGACCACCTCTAAAGGATGAGGTTGCTCCACACTTTCGGCCTTATGACTAGAATCATGTGCTTGCTCCGCACTTGGTAATATGGAAAAAGAATTGTCGGTAACACGCCGATGGTATCTCTCAACATCATTGGTCGAAGAAAATGAGTCACCGTTCATTCCACGAGGGAAAAGATCTTCAACTTGTTTCAGTGGAAAAAAACCGTCTTTTTCCTTCGATAGGTCCAGCCCCTCCTTAGACTTCATAGTAGGTTCCAAACCAACCATTGCCGTTCGAACATTGATATGTTCTTTAATTTGCGAAGTTGGGATGGAAGCTGAATGATTTGGACCATCAACACATTTTGTGGAATCAATTAAGCAGTTGTTCGCTTCCTTCTCGACATCGTTGTACTTCGATAATTTCCCGTTAAACATTTTACTAGAGTTGAATGTGCCTCCATTTAGAAAATGCTTACTAGTAGGTCTTTTTGCCATGCGTGATCTACATCCATGTCGTCCCCATGGCCGCAATTCCTTTGTCACCTCCACTCTATCCACATATGATCCATTAATTATAGATGGATCCAACTGAATATGATCTTGTTCCATTTGGTTAGAGAAGGCTTCTAATGATTCCATGGGTAAATGCTTATTAGTAGGTCTTTTTGCCATGCCTGATCTACATTCATGTCGTCCCCATGGCCGCAATTCCTTTGTCACCTCCACTCTATCCACATATGATCCATTAATTATAGATGGATCCAACTGAATATGATCTTGTTCCATTTGGTTAGAGAAGGCTTCTAATGATTCCATGGGTTCGTGGTGTTTTGGTAGGCAATCATCACAAAACCACTCTATTGAAGGTTCATCATAAACAATTGTATCCATACAATATCTACAAAACCACAAAAACTATGCTATGTAAAGATAGGTCCTTTTCCATCATAAAAGCCATAGAGCTAAGAATTAACAAGGGAAATAATTGGATTCCTGTTGGGTTTAAAGATTTTTTGTTTTTGGAAGCTATCTAGGCAATTTTGGGTTCTTGGGTTACACTGCTGCCGTGAGTTTCTAAATGTTCACCTATCACCATTTTAGCTTATCCAACTCTTTGTTAAATATTCCCTAAAAAAACCTCATCAAATCCGTAAAAATAAATGTCCATCTTTCCAATGTACTATTCCCTCTAGTCTTCCAAAAGTTGCCATTTTGGATAACGAATCTTCAAAGCACAATTCCGATCGCGCTCTTTCATTCAAAAATATTTTTAAAAACAAACAAGTTCATGATAGCATGAAAGTGTTCTTTAAGGCAAATCCATATATATGATTTGTGTTAGGAAACTAAATATTTTTATTTATTAAAGTCATTGATGGTAAGAGTTTCCTAGGTTTGAATAATGAATAGAAAATTATCCTAAACAACCAGTATTTGAAGAGTGAAGGGACAATAAATAAAAGGCAATAAGTTCATCTGATCCACTTCTCCATCCTTGTACTCATGTCTAAAATTATACAAATTTGGAATAGAGGAGACAATTTGCTTTGCAAACATATGAACTTTTAGCAGTCGAGGGATGAGAGTAGTGATAACTTTCATGATTTAAACATGTTGATAACTATTGATAGCTCACTTGGGAAAGAAGGTGGTTTGGCCAACATCACGGATAACAATGACACCTTGAAGACCTAGACAATGTGGCCTTTATATAATGTTTCGTGGAAGGGGTGAACCTATCTCCCCACTTTTAGAGACCAAGAAGGATGACGGCCCGCAAAGGGCAGAGTCCCTGAGAATTGTTAGTCATGTGAGGAAAGGTGGACCATAATGCCCAATTGAGTGTAACAAAGTGTCCAAGCTCTAAGGCCGACTTAGGACAAAGGGGAGGCATGAGCCCGAAGGAATTGTTGGTCAATGGGGTAGACAACCATGAGCCAAGACGTTGGCAACAAGTAGGGGTGATTTTGAAGAGAGTGCTAGATGAGAGAACACAAGGAATGAGAGAGGTTGAATCTGGACAACTAGCTAGATAGTGACTATTGATTAGTTTGTGGATGATTTGTGCCACCCATCATTAAGGGTGGTGGCAAGCCAACCATTTAAACCCCTTGGTGCTGGGAAGAAGTTGTTATTTACACAGTTACCATTAGTTCTATGTAACCGCATATAATTGACTTTCAAACTTAAAAAGGTCATAATTATAAAAAAAGAAAAACTTAAAAAGCTCACCATTAAAAAAAAATTCAAAATGCCTACTCTTACAAAGTTGTGTTCTTAGTTGTAGGTTAGCATCTTAGCGATTATTTCAAGAGACACAAAAATGTTTATTTTCAGAAATCATGTCCATATGTGTGCTTCCATAAAAAGAAGTCATTGTACTGGAAATTACACAACAATCTAAACATGGCAATAATCTAAAAAAGTAAGCCTAGTGGGGTATTAGAGCACAAGAAGTTACCGGTGCCTAGTAGAATCCTTGCAATTGTGACATTGCACAAGAAGGCGTTTAAAGCCAACAACGCCACACATTTCACATACAACATCCTACAAAACAATCCAAAGATATAACATTTTTTGGCACTTATTTTCAGAATAAAAAGGTATAAATAAGCACATCCAAATATGAATTTGTCTTTTATAAATTGTATGGTGTTCATCATAGTGTTAATTACATTTTCCTCAAAGGAGGTTCTCACATATGTTAGCATGAAATAGTAGTAGATACACAATGTCTAAAAGAACAGAATGTAGATATCACTAAAAGAACAGAAGTACTCCCTCCGGACTTCTTTTGATGTCGTTCGGACAGCTCGTGCAGTTCAAAATTGAATTGTGTTTGCTGTCTGAACGACAACACAAAAAATCCGGAGGGAGTATGAAGATTATCAAACCTATACCTGATCAGTACAATATATATAACACATTTTTGCAAGCTGATTCCTGTAGCATTTCTCAAATTTTACTCACATTTCTATCACCATGAAGTGAAGCAGTAAATGATATTGTATTCAATATCTATAAGGACAGAAAATGTAGGCTATCACTAATATGAGGACAGTATAGTTTGATGGTAACCTTTTTACCAGATAACAATAATAATTTTAGTCAAACAGTAAATTCATATCTTAGCTGGCTGGATTTGTTTTTAATGAAATGAGATATCAAGGGATCGTGAACATACATATTTCTCCTCAATGCAAATAAAAATTATAAATCACTGAAGGAAGATCTTCCACGTGCCAGGAAAAGACACAAAAGATGATAGGCAGTGATACACTGCATTAAGCTATCAAAATCTAGAAATATCAATGATACATGTAACCAAAGTTAGCATATACTAATAAAGGAAAAATACTAAGGTTCCTTAGTGGTCAATCCTTCAACACATAAGCTCATCATAAATGATTGCATATTTTTTGCAAACTTGAGAACAACCATATCCCCTAGTAGAACCTGAGCATGTATCGCGGTAGAATTAATTCTGAAACACGAGTAATGGAAGCATGCATACAGTCAGAGAAACGGCTACTCAACCACACAAGGCCCTTTCAGAGCAACTTCAAGGTGTTTCTCAGTAAACTCTTTTCTACCTTTGTGCAGCGAATTCGTATCCTCTGCCTTACACCTTTCTATGGCAAACTTTTCCATACTCAATCTCTACCACTCATCACAGAACCAACGTTTTCTGGATTAAGGAGGCTGTATTGGAGGGAGATCAATGCAAGTGTATGCGGAAAAAACAAAACATATGAATGTCGGCTCCACAATTCCTTTCTCAATTTCGTCATCTGGTTTGTTTTCAACTCATCACAAACTTGTATATTGAAGACCTCCACTAACAAGCATGTTGGCAATCTGGATCATAGAATAGTCTTTTTTTTTTCGGATGAGCATATTTCAATCTTTATACAAATACTTTTTTTTAATGGATAAAGATCTAATTGGGTTCCCTCACGTTTAGATTTTCCCACATGGATCTTCATCCAAAACAACAAGCAACCTCATTAATAAAAAAAACTGACGGCACATGCAGCTGGTATAAGTAAAAGACTAGAGGTGAAAGGCAGGGGCTCTCATGTTCAACGTTAGATTCAGTATGGCAAAGTTTGTGTGCGGCAATGGGACCGTTGCAAATGTCTTTCCATCTATCCACCCCTCCCATTTATCCTTCCTTTATCACCAAGTACAAGCTAACATTCCCTCGGTGATTTATTAAGTTATAGGCGGCCTACATGGTACAATCTCCCCTTATTAAGCCACAGAGGACTCACAATAAACAATCCCTAAATCCATCACATATATCAGGCCACGATAGCAAAACAAAATCTATTTACTGTGACATTTTGCTCTAACCAGCCCACATGCAACCCAATCCGGTTCCCCTCAATGCTGAATTTTTTTTTTCTGGGCTAGAAACAGAGGAAACAATCGCTTATCTTCCCAAACACCAAAATAGCTGGGGAACATTCGCTAATTTTGCCCCTTGTACAGAATACGTCCACTTAATCTGCGAGCTGAAGCTATTCCATGGAAACGAACCAAAGAGTAGAAAACAGAAAGAAACATCTGGAGAAGATCCGTACCATTGCGCCGCACCTCCAGAAGAGCTTCTCCAATCTCCTCGATGCGAACCCCGGAAGCAGGCCGGAAGGAATGCAGGACGAGCTACTGCCGCCGCCGCACCTCCAAAAGAGCTACTCCCATCTCTCCCATTGCTGGATCAAGCGAAGAGGGCGCCGCCGCGCAGGTGAGGCGAGGTTTGAGCTTCGGAGGGGGGGGGGGGGGGGGGGGAGAAATTATTGAAGGGGGGAGAGAAGTCGAAACTGTTGCGCCCGTGCGGCGGCCGCTCCACAGGTCTGAAGCGGCACGTCGCGCACATGAGCGAAAGTCCCGCGACACGCAGAGGCCGTAAAGACGGGGCAGTTTTTTTTAAAAAATTTCTTTCCTTTTCACGAAAAGACGAAAAGCCCGTTCGTTGGCCACGCACGAGCCGCCGCCACGGCCGCCCCCGGCACGGCGGCCACGAGCCGTCGCGCGCGCCGCCATCCGTCAGTTGTCCTACCGAGATGAGGCACAAGGAGGTAGGTAGTTGGCGGGCCGTGGCGACGTCAGCGGGGTTGGGTCTCGAATCTCGATGCAGCCAGCGGCGGGCCGGGTGGACCTGAGCGTGTTCGTAAGAATGTCATTTTCTATGTGATTTTTCTGAGCAATTTTTGCAGAGTGAATAATAGCGTCTCATGCGCAGTCAGTTTTATGAAAATATAAATTGTTGTTTCAATTTGTGGACAAAATCTGCTAAACACCTCAAATGGAATTTGCAACTGGTGTCTCGAATTTTGTGTTTGTTCTACGAAAATTAAAATAAATAAAATATATGGTTAACAGAAATTAGAGGTTGAGAGATAAATGTGAATAATTGGTCATCCTCATATTTTGTTTTGAGGCCCCGTTGTTAGCCTTGGCGGCCGCAGTCCCTGTTCGTCGTCGGGTGCCCAACGACGACCACCTTCCCGGCCTCCTCCACCCCTAAAACTCGAGATCCACACTCCTCTTTGCCCCCTCCATCATCTTCCACCTCACCTCACTCTCATGGATAGATCAGAGCTCATTTCCTTAGTAGTCAAATCACTAAACCCCAGTCTTAATTTGTTGCAGCTATAGCTCCACCATCGTGCTCCGCTCCACGGGGCGAGCTCCATCTACTTGTTGTTGGGCTCTGCCCGTACCGTCCTGCTCCTCCCTGCGATCAATATTCGTGCTCTGCTCAGCCAACGCGTCCTCCCATGCCTAGGTTCGCCGCCACCGGCGTTCTGAAGTGCATTAGGACGAAGTAGTCACAACAGTGTGGCACACCTCGCCTGGATGCACAGCTGACCAGACGGACTCCCGGCTCCTACTGGGATGCTCTGATCGGCAGGGTGGTCTTGCTAATTCCGTAGTTGGCCCAAAGACCAGCCACTACAGCCGCCTAGTCGTTCAGCCATGTCGATGTTGTGCTAGTTGTGGTGCGCCATCGTCGACACCCAAGCTGCACACTCCTCAATACCTTGTTGTCGTGGCGCGTAGGTGGCTCAACTGCTTGTCTAGCTCCTGTAGGAAGGCGACCTGTTGTCTTCCCACCCATTGCTTCAACTGCCTTGGTCTTGGACACCGCTTGCGGTATTGCACGCACCCTCAGAAACCTCCTACTCTTCAAGCCTTGAGCACCCCTGAGGCCTGCACGGATGCCACTGTCCAATGTGTTGCACGGGACAGGCATGATGAGTCCATTGCTCACCCCACCTCGCAAGCACCACACATCATCCTATCACCTCCTAGAGACAGTGGCTCCTCCGGTGCTCAGATGATGGCGCCCACCGCCCCTGAGCCTGATCCTATCTTTCTCACAGCTTCATCGTGCTCTATCTCACGCTTGTGGCACCCTATGGTTTAGAAGGCATCAATAGGAGCAACTATAGATGAACATTTGATTTGTGCTTTTTGAGCGGACCCAAAGCATGGAGCTTTTGGCCCGGCCTAAGCCTGGCATGGCCCAAACAGTTGGGTCATGCTTGGGCCAAGGGTGTAACACGATGGGCAGCCCGGCCCGACCTATTTAGGTATGTTTTAAATATAAATATATATTTTCATATATAAACAACAAAGTCATAGAGGTCTAGTGGTAAAACTCCTTCAATTTCCACATATCCTAGATTCAAAACCCATGAAAAAAGGCACTGCCTAGGCGCGATTAAGCGCTAGCCAATAGCCTTCCACCTCGCCTAGGGGAGTAGGCGCTCCCTAGGTTGTAGCACCTAGGAGGTCTGCAGCACGGCCCGAGAGAGGAGGAAGAAGACGGCGGCGTCGGGAAAGGAGAAAAATGGAAGCACGAACGACTGGGATAGCAGGAAATGGGTTTGGGAGAGAAATATAGGTTGCCGCCCATCTCATGATGGTGGGCTAGAGATGGGCCAAATGCGCCATTACATAGCAGCACATTTCATGATTCATTCTTTTACTTTTTCTTTATCATTTTCAACCTAATATGTATATTTATTTTTTGAAAAATGTATCGCCTAGTCATGCTTAGGTGCTAGGCGGAGGGTCACTGCCCGCCTAACGCCTAATTTTTCCTGGTTCAAAACTCACCACTCTCACTTTTTTCACCATTTTTTTTTCATATTTTACATGTTTAATGGGTTTGTTCACACATGACCCATCGTGCTAACGGGCTGGTCCAACATGATTAATTCAAATCATGGTGGGCCGAGGGCTACCTGCCAAGCCTATGGGCTAGCACGGCATGACCCGTTAGTGAGTCGTTTCGTGCTGACCCGTCTATAGGTGGGTTGTGCTGGGCGGCCCGAATGTGCATCTATAGGAACAACTATTAATATGACGTTGTATAGTTGTCATGAGAAAACAGTTATCACTGTGGAGCAGTTGGCTAATATACCATTGGCTGTCATGTCTCCTAGTATGCTCAACCTCCTCCCTCCTACCAAAAATATCCAAACTCCTCAGAAGTGAAGGAGAGAAATTGATTGGGCATAAGTTGATCAGAGCCTTGAGCAACTTCAAACTCTTTGTGGTACTTCCTTTGTCCCCTTCTAGTTGTCATGAATCAGCTTCGAGCAACGAGGCAATTGTTGTACATTCGAAAGGATATGAGAGTTGCAGGCAACAAAGGAAGGTTAAAATCAAATATCGGAGACTGGCCTTTAAGGTGGTTTGGAATATGTTGATAAGTAAATGGGTCTTTAATAAGGAAGATAAACAGTTGGGTGATTGGAACTTGCAACATTTCCTAGACACCTATAAGAAAATTTCAAGTACCAACAACACTGCAGCAATCAGAAGTCTTATGGAGAGAATCAAGAAGCTCACACAAGCCTCTGAGAAGAAAAGGAAGAAAAATAAGGTACTCATCAACAAGCTCAACCCCATATGAACAAAAACATGAAAAATGTTTTGTTGGTGAAGTTGTGGTATTGTTGGTTGTGACACCCCCTCTCTAGGGGTGTACTGTGCATACTGTACCAATCCCTAAATCAGTAGTTGGTACGCACATATAGATTATCTCAAATCTATACAATACTAAAATATAAGAATATACGGATGACTTACCAAGCATGACTAAGTTACAATCCAAACAATGCAGCGGAAATTGGGCATGGAAGACTGGTTCACTTCAATCCATAGGCAAACTTGAGCATATGATGAAACCCTACTGCTTTTACTCTTCTGGGGTTCGTTCACTAACAACCACAATTAACAAACTACGAGTACATAAGGTACTCAGCAAGCCCTAACACTACTCATGGGTAAATTCATGCATTGAGGTTGTAGCAAGGATGTAGGCAAGGAGTTAACCTTTGTGCTAGCGGCTAAGCATGCAGGGTTTACTAAGAATAGATTTCAAAGAAAGACAGGACCTGTCAATATTTTAGTGGTTGGCCCTGGAGGGAGTATATATTATTCCCACCAGTTCCACTGATTTTAAAAGGAATGGATCTCCACTATCCAAACCTTGCACTTCCAAAATACAGGTATCACTACACCTACTCACACATCAAGGAGATTGGCTTGTGTCTAATCGACGAGAGCCCAATAATTTGGCGTGTCATAACCAGTGACAACGTACATTCGAATGATTTTGTTTATAACTCTGCAGAGCTTAGTACGATGTATCCACAGGCTATGCACTCTTTACAAGTAAATGCATAACGGTTTCACTTCACCCAGGCACGCCCACAAGCCCACCACGGATCTTAGGGGTTCAGTGACTATGACACACGCGTCATATCACCATTCACCATATAATTGCCAAGTACTAGACTTATCACCATGCGCACCAAAAACCAACCCCTGAGTCTGCTCCTACTTTGCCGGGAGACACTCTGCATAACCCAGGTTCTGCATTAGTCCTGCCCAGATAGGTTCTGTGGTCATACTGAAAATATCACCAAGTTGAGGTCTCACTAACCAGTCCCTATGTGGCAGGGCAAGCACTCATCCACAACAGGTGGACCTACACCGAAGACACCGTCATCAAGTACTCTGCACCAGTACTAAGGAGTCTCGCCCATGACCAAGTATATCCCACCCAACTTCACCTTAACACAGTTTGTCTATCACCCACCCACGTACACACACACACACACACCCCACCAAACACGTTTTCACCCATTTCCGAAATAGAAGTATGTAATATGGTGTTGCGATGAACCTCATCGCGGGGTTCCTAAGCGCTTCTAAGCATAACAACATTCCGTACATTAGGCATCTAATGTCGGTGTATGTGGAGCTTATGACGTAATAGGGTAAGGCAGACAATGAGAGGTTATGGTAACAACAACGGAATTACTAGTACACAAGTAGGTAGTAAATCATGCAAGCAAGTATCAACAATAGCACTCAAGAGAGCATGCTATATAGAGTAGGTTCTAAGTAGGTTATATACCACTTAATTGTGATAAATATGATCAAGGAAAGATAGAGCTTGCCTGGTAACGCTATCCTCAAATCATACTTTACATCGCTTCATCTATCGGAATCGGAGTCTGTCTCGGGACTTGAGCCTACGGGCTTCGTCTCTAGCATCAAGCTCCTCAGGTTCTTCGCGTGCTACGATATATGATGCTAGCGGGAAATAAAATAAAATAACAATCATACATACTTCAATTAAAACTCTAGATAGGATTTTTGGGAGGTTTGGTGTATACCAGTGGAAGGTATTTGTGGATCGGAGCTTTGGAGGATAAGATTTGGTCTGCAGGGATATGGTATGGTTATGATGGGCCTCAGAAGACCGATGGCGAAAGAATTGGTGAGAACGGAGTTCAGGCGGTGAAGATATCGCATTAAGGGGAACAAGGTGGATATCATGGTGGAAACAAAAATATGGTGGGTGGTAAAAGATTCTTCGTGTCGAGATGATCGTGTGAGCGGAAGAATCATCCTAAACGGAGCTATGGTTGAAAAGATATAGGCTCTGGAAGTTGCAGGGGCTTATGTGTAAGTGGTAAGTCACAGGGACTGATTTGTCACTATGGAAAATGTGTGGGGCTTTTGTGTAAATGATCAGGGTCTAGATATAATTGTAAAAGACTTTGGGGGTCTTTTTGTAACGAGGTAGGGGCTTGGAGAGAATTAGACTAAAGGTGAGAAACCATGTTGATATATGCCATGGTTTGCAATATGTGATGAGTAATTGACATTGGTTGATTCGGTGTTTGAGTTCAAATGCGGAAATGTGGGCATTGCAAGAGTGTGTGCATGGTTATGGTTATGACTAACCGGAGTTGGTGAGGATGTTGGAGAGTTTGCAGGAGAAGAAAAATGTGTTAGCTTGTCTCATGATGTGTAGGTCAATGGAGTCGACTTGGCGGTTAACGGTGAGAGGATCAAGCACAAGTTGGAGACTTGGGGCCGGATGATTGGGAGGCTGAGTGAAGTCAAGGGTGATCCACACTGTACACATGGAGAGGCAAGAAGCACAGCCGGTTTCACGGTTGAGCCTCAAAAGCATAGAGGTGATGAAGACGACGTGTTGACCAAGTCAAGGCGAGTGGGATGCCGGTGCAAGTGACAAGGGGGGCGCAATGGAGGGGGACCGAGAGAGACTTGCCGGTGGTCAGGATCGCGGGACAAGGTGACACGCGTTGACATCAAGAAGTCATGCTTTGAGAAGCGTGCAAGGCGGTTTCCTGGTTTGGGCTTCGAAACCAGTGGCGGCGATTGGTGGTGCATGTGGCACCATCACGGAGCTTGCGTCGAGGTGAACGAAAGACGTGAAGGGCCCGAGGGCGTTCGGGCGACGAGAAAAGAGATGGACAAGTTTGCTCTTGGTGGTAGGTGGCTAAGTATTATAGGTCAAGGGTAGAGTGATCTTTAGGACAACCCCTAGGCCTATATAAGGAGAGGTAGGGCTGATGAGAGAGGGTGTCTCTTCCCATTAGTCTTGTGCTAGGAGTGTGCTTCATGTTGTAGTGGAGAGAAGAGAGTGTGTAGGAGACAAACTTTTCTCTTCCAGGGTGGCTTCCTAGCCATGTATCCCTGTATCTTGAATGGATGAATCAATGATATGAGATTCAGGTTCGTGCTCAATTTCATCCTCTCTCCCTAAATCTCGAATTTGTCTTTTTCTTTATTTTTGGAGCTATTTTCGTGGGAATTTTCGATCTTGTTTTTGAGTAGTTTTTAGGGCAGATTTCTTGGGGGATCATGGTTCTAGTACATCCTTGAACAATCCTTGATGGATCCTTGATCGAATCCTAGGCAAGAGCACCTTTGATTTTGTGGATTTCTCCAAGTTCATCGAAACCCTAGACTTTTCGGTAGAACTCAAAATTTGTGATGATTACTTGAGCTTTTTGTGTGATTCCACTTAGAGAAGGGGTGTCCTGCCATGAGACACCTTCTATCCAACTTTTGTGATTTTTGGAGTTCGTTTGATTAGGTTTTGCTAATTTTCTTGCCAAGTCGCGAGTACAGTTTTGGTTCTGTCAAGAGTCGATCGACACTACCTATTCCTGAACCGGCACTATCGATGCGCAAGTGAGAACCCCTGATCGGCACTGCCGGTGGCTTGGGTCAGAACTCCACATCGGCACTGCTAATGACCTAACCAACACTACCGGTTCCCTCTCACTGTTCTGTCGACCAGCACTACCGTTGATCCGATCGGCACTGCCGATGACCTAATCGGCACTACCGATGTTTTGATAGACTATTCTATTTTGAGCGCGTTTCTATGACAGTTTTGAGTGTTGACTATTCTGCTTTGCTTCTGCTATACTCTTCTGCTGGTGTGAGTTATTCCTCAGGTTAGCACATCATAGGTTGGTGTGTATAACCTTGATGACTCCATGTCATTCCTTGGGTTGAAATTGGGACATAGGTCAAGTTCTTGAGAAGAATTATTATTGGCTCCCATTCACCCCCCCCCCTCTGGTCGCCTTCTCGGTCCGTCAATTGGTATTAGAGCTAGTTTGATCACTAGTTGACATTAATCGGCTTTATGATCTGGAGGTGACATGGAGAATCGTGTGGTGAAGCTTGTGATGTTCAATGGGGAAGATTTCCCCTATTGGAAATCATGGACCAATGCTTATCTCTTAAGTCAAGGACGTGCTATCTGGGACATCTTCGAGCAAGAATTCAACATACCTGCCAACCTCGACATTGCATCCGTTGGTAAGTTGAACAAGTATGAAAACAACTCCAAAGCTGTTAACATCTTGCTCTCTGCACTTCGTAGGAGTGAATTTGATCGTGTTTCTCATCTTGACACTGCTCATGTTATTTGGGAAAAACTTTGCACGTACCATAAGGGTACCAACCAAGTCATGTCTATGCATAAGGACTCTTACAATAGACAGTACCAAACCTTTGCACAAAAACCTGGCAAATCACTAGATGATACCTTTCGTAGGTTTGAGGCCATTGTTTGCAACTTGAGGGCTTGTGGTAACCTTGTCTACACTGATAATGATAGAGCTAAACAATTGCTTTACTCTCTTGATGAAAATGTTTGGGGTGTTAAGATTGCTGCTCTACAGAAAACTGCTGATTTCAATACCCTTAATTGTGAGCAATTGTATAGGAAGCTAATATCTCATGAGTTGTCTAGGAAATCTCGTCCTAATCATGTCAATCCTTCTTCTAGCATGACCTTGCTTTCTAGCTCTCAAAAGGATAGTCATGGTGGTGCCTCTTATGAAACTAACCCGTCACATGACAAGTCTTCCTTGGAGTTTGTTTTGTCCTCTCTTATTGTAGCTTCCGATGAACAGATGGAGTGCATCCCCGATGAGGAGCTATCATTGCTCAGAAGTAAGTTCAGGAAGTTCTACAACAACCGTAAGGAGAGAAGAGGTGGTGGTTCAAGAACCTGTTTTGAGTGTGTTGACCCTGGACACTTCATCGCTGACTGCCCCAAGAAGAAGAAGAAAACCGGGTACCACGACTATAACTCTAAAGACTACAAGAAGACGAAGAAGGGCGACTTCTACAGGAAAGGCAAGAACTCTAAGAAGTTCATGAAGGCGGTCACACGCGTCTGCGTTGCCACTCCAAGCGATGTCGACCTCACATCAAGCGAATGCCTTACAAGCTTAGAGGAGGAGGTTGAGAAGCCACGGGTCAAGAGGAATGATGACTTCACTAGGCTTTGCTTCATGGCAAAGAATGACATTACGACACCGACTCTGGCTCTGACTTCGACAAAAGCGAGGTGTTCCCCACTCTTGATGAGCTCTCTTCTGAGATTGATCAATTCAGCAATGTTGTGCTCATGCAAGACGATAAGCTTTGCAATGTCATTCGTGAGAGTAGAGAGCTTAAGTCTAAATTGGAGAGTGCTGATTATGATATTGCTTCGCTTAGGTCTAAGCTTGCTAGAGATGACATTGTTGTTGAGTGTGAGTCTTGTCAAGTTGTGATGAATGATTTTAAACAGAGGGAAAGTATGCATGCTCAAGTTGTCAGTCAGCTTGAGAGTGCCATGAAAGAGCTTGATGAATTCAAAGCTAGACCAACTCTTTTGGGTGCATGCCAGAAGTGCCCCAATCTCTCCAGTGAGTTGGAAGCTCAAACCCTCAAAGTCTAGGCTGCTAAGTGAGACTCGCTCAAAAATTCTCCCACCACCATGTGTAGTGTGTGGCTCTCTCAAGGATAAGCTTGAAATCATTAGAGAGAAAAATAAGAACCTAACTCAAGAAAATGACTACCTCATCTCTCGCCTCAAAAGAACCCTAGTGAGCAAAGAAAAGATTGAGAGTAATTTGTTAAGAGTTAAGGAGAGTGCTTTTAGGTCAACCTACAACTTGGGTTTGGGATATGAGAGGTGTGACAAAGAGAGTGCTAATGTGGGTAAGTTTGTGCCTAGCTCTAGCTACAAGGATGAGGAACAATCCATCAAGCCCACTAACACATACTATCCACCTAACCCAAATCCCTCATTCAACCCAAAACAAGCTGAGAAACCAAAACCCAAACCTCCTATGCAATCAAAGCCTAATCCCGAGAGAGTCTACATTTGCATGTTTTGTGGTCGTAAATGTCACTTGGATGATTTCTATTATAGGCATAAAAGAATTGAAAGAATGCAAGCTGAGTTAACTAGGAATATGTTTCATAATGATTATGTTGACTTTCAACCTCATTCTTTTTCTTGTGCCTATCATAGACAGGGTCATTCCTCATATGGATTTGGTTCACGAAACAGAGGCTTTGAGCCACAGCGCTTTGGCGCCCCATGTTTTCCACATCGTAGTGAGCGTCCCTCGTGTGGATATGGTTTTCAGTCGAACGATTTCTATCCTCATAACACAAGGTTTGAGTTGAGACGTCTTGACGGCCC
This sequence comes from Eleusine indica, assembly GCA_030378355.1. Taxonomy (NCBI): domain Eukaryota; kingdom Viridiplantae; phylum Streptophyta; class Magnoliopsida; order Poales; family Poaceae; genus Eleusine; species Eleusine indica. The sequence goes on along the minus strand of CM059501.1, from coordinate 42,009,069 downwards.
ACGTTTCCCCATCATGGTCCTCGTTCCATGCGTTCGAATAGTGATGTACAAGAACTGTGATGACTTCTGCTGGTCGTATGATAAAGTGCTGAATCCCCATAAGCTTTCTGTCTAACCCCAATACTGAGCAATCGATCTACCCTTCTCGTTCTATGTAGGCATCAGCTGGAGGCTTGGAGAACAAATGGTTGATGGACTCCGGGTGTTCGCCCCACATGGCCGGAGATGCAAAATGGTTCTCTAGCCTCACTCCCTTGAAGTGCCACGAGTATGTGACCTTCGGAGATGACAAGAGAGGGAGAGTGAAGGCAAGGGGCATGATAAAGGTAAATGAAAACTTCACTCTTAAGGATGTTGGTTTGGTTGAGCATTTCAAGTACAATCTCCACTCTGTTTCTCAATTGCATGATATCGGTTTGGAAGTGTGCTTTATAAAAAATGTTTCTTGTGTTCTTGCTTCAAATGGTTCCTTGGTTTGTGGGATTTCTAGCATTGGGAGAGTTTTTCAGGCTGACTTTGTTGTTTCTCATGGCTCTCACAAGTGCTTGTTTGCTCAATCTTGTTCTGAGCTCTAGACATGGCATAGGAGACTAGGTCACATGAGCTTTGACTTGCTTTATCGCTTGAGTGGCCTAGGGCTGATCCGAGGATTGCCTAAGCTCAAATTTGATAAGAATTTGGTTTGTTCTCCTTGCTATCATGGGAAAATGGTTGCCGCTTCTCATCCAGCAATTAATTTGTTGATGACTGAACGACCTGGAGAGTTGCTTCACATGGACACTGTTGGTCCTTCTCGGGTTCGTTTGATGGGTGGGAAGTGGTATGTTATTGTGATTGTTGACAACTTTTCTCGCTACTCTTGGGTTTACTTTCTTGAGAGCAAGTATGATGTGTTTCATCACTTTCGGAGCTTAGCTTTGAGGTTTTTTAAGGAACTCCCTAGTGCATTATGAGTGATCCGCGGTGATAATGGCACCGAGTTCAAGAACTCCTCCTTTGATGCCTTCTGTCTTGAGCATGGTATTGAGCATCAATTTTTAGCACCTCATGTTCCTCAGCGGAATGGTGTGATCGAAAGAAAGAACAGAACCTTGGTGGAAATGGCCCGGACAATGCTCGATGAGCGTAGGACTCCTAGGCGGTTCTAGGCTAAGGCCTTCAACACTGCTTGCTATGTTTCCAATCGGGTTTTCTTGCACTCAATTCTTAATGTGACTTCCTATGAGCTAAGCTTTGGGAGGAAGCCATATGTTTCTCATTTGCGTGGCTTTGGTTGCAAGTGCTTTATTCTCAAGCGTGACAATCTTGATAAATTTAAGTCAAGATCTTCTGATGGCATCTTTCTTGGTTACACTCTTCATGGCCATTCCTACAGAGTCTTGAATTTGGAAACTAACACCATCGTAGAGTCCTGTGATGTATCCTTTGATGAATCAAATTCTTGTGCAAGCAATGTGGTTGAGACTACAGGTAACAGGGAGATGGAGGAGAGCATGTTTGTAGAAGATCACCTATATTGTCTAGATGATGATGATGATTCACCACATCTCACTACATCTGAGCTTGTTCCTGCTACTTCCACTACTCCAACAGAGGGTCCAGAAGATTCTATGTCAACTTCAGTGGCTGTCGAGCCAGCTCGAGCTGTGGTTGAGGGGGAGGTACGCTCTGAGATAGAGGCCCCTCTCTGCATCCAAAGTCAACATCCTCCTCAACAGATAATTGGTAATCTCTATGAGAGGACAACAAGGTCAAGGTCTGCACATCTTGCCTGGTTTACAAATTCTCTATTTATTGCCATCTTTGAACCTCAGGATGTTGGACACACACTATCTGATGAATATTGGGTTAATGCCATGCATGAGTTAGAAAACTTTGAGAGAAACAAAGTATGGACTCTAGTAGAGCCTCCTGTTGGTGTCAATGCCATAGGAACCAAATGGGTGTTCAAAAACAAGCATGGGGAATATGATGAGGTTATGAGAAACAAGGCTAGGCTTGTTGCTCAGGGTTTTAGCCAAGTGGAGGGCTTAGACTATGGGGAAACCTTTGCTCCTGTTGCACGCATAGAAGCCATCAGGATCTTGCTTGCCTTTGTTGCGTCTAAGGGCATTAGTCTTTATCAAATGCATGTCAAGAGTGCTTTCCTAAATGGCTATATAGAGGAAGAGGTTTTGTCAAACAACCACCTGGCTTTAAGCACCACAAGTACCCAAACCGAGTGTATAAGCTTCAGAAGGCATTGTACGGGCTAAAGCAAGCTCCTAGGGCTTGGTATGCTAGGCTTAAGACCTTTTTGCTAGAGTGCAGGTATGTGATGGGGTGTGTTGATAAGACCTTGTTCACTCTGAAGCATGGCAATGACTTTCTAATGGTTTAGATATACGTGGATGATATCATCTTTGGAGGTTCCTCTCATGCTCTTGTGTCCAGATTTCAGAAAGCTATAGAAAGTGAATTTCAGATGTGGATGATGGGCGAGCTCACCTTCTTTTTTGGACTTCAAATCAAGCAATGCAAGCAACGAACCTTCATACATCAAGCCATGTACACGAAGGATCTCCTGAAGAAGTTCGACATGGTCAATGTGAATCCGTTGTCAACACCAATGTCCACAACAACGACACTTGACCCTGACGAAGACTGTGAAGCGGTGGACCAAAGGGAGTACAGGAACATGATCGGCTCCCTCTTGTACCAGACGGTGACAAGCCCCGACATACACTTTGCGGTGTGTCTTTGTGCTCGCTTTCAAGCTTCCCCCAGGGTGACTCATCACAAGGCTGTCAAGCGCATCTTCAGGTATCTCAAATACACCCTTGAGTTCGATCTTTGGCACTCTATATCTTCATCTCTTGATCTCATTGGGTATTTAGATGCGGACTTTGTTGGGTGTAGAATTGATAGGAAGAACACTTCTGGTACTTGCAATTTTTTGGGTACTTCTTTGATCTGTTGGTCTTCTCGTAAGCAGTCAAACACATTAGTGTAGCCCAATCCACCACGGAGGTTGAGTATGTTGCTGCTGCTAGCCGCTGCTCTCAAATCCTATGGATAGTATCCACCATGAGAGACTATGGGTTAATCTTTAAGAGTATTCCACTCATGTGTGATAACTCCAGTGCCATATGCTTAGCCAAGAACCCAATCCAACATGGTAAGGTCAAACACATTAATGTGCGATTCCACTTCGTGAGAGATAATGTTGAGAAGCGAGATGTTGAGCTCAAATACATCGACACCAAAAACCAATTGGCTGCTATCCTTACCAAGCCCCTAGATGCTTTGAGATTTGCTTTTCTTTGGGAGGAGCTTGGTGTTTGCCATCCCTATGACATTGTTTGAGGGGGGATTGCTCTTTTCTCTTGGAGTTGGTGTTTTTGCATATATGTATCTTACCTTTTCGCATTGCATCTCATATGTAATATATGCATTTGTAGATGAGCTTCATCTTTTATGCTTTCTTGCATTTCTCATTGCTATGATTTAGCTTGAGCTAAGTTGTGTAGATGTGATAGCAATCTCTCATGCTTAGATTTTCTAGATGGCCTGTTATAGACTCTTTTCGAGCAACTTGTTAATCTTAAAGGTGAACTTGGCTTTCTATGAACCTTATGCACTAATTCTACCAAAACTTGCTCACCATGCAAATAATTGCTTTTATCCTTGTCAAAACTTGTATTAGGGATAGTCTAGAGGTTGTCTTGGCCATGGCACCTTGTGTTTGTGAAATGTGGCTTTGCAAATGTTTAGCTCATGATGGGACATTATGGGAACATTTGTTCTTTTTGCTGCAAAGGCATGCTCAATTTCTGCTTTTAATTTGCAAGTTAAGTTGATCAAATGAAAAATTATGTTTTGAAGCCTCGGGGTGTTTGCCGTACCCAGTCGTGCGACCCTCCACATGGATTAGAAGTTACATAAAAATGCTAAATCAAAAAATTGTGCTTCGAAGCCTTGGGGTGTTTGTCGTACCCAGTCGTGCGATCCTCCGCATGGATTAGGAGTTAGATGAGGATCAACTAATAATAATGTCTTTCTCTCTTCTTTATGAGTCTCTGTTGCATATGTGAATGTTTATAGAGCTTATTTTTGTAAATGCTTGTTGCCCTGGTTGAGATTGAGACTGGCTGGTATCTTTTGATTCACTTGATGCTTGTTTTGCCTCGGATGGGAGTACTTATACAAATGGTGGCAACTTTTCTCATGATGAGCAAATTTGATTCTATCTAAGCTAGTCAATATTTTTGGTTAGCTTGTATAGCTCTTGAAGTTTATGCCTTGCTATCTATTTTTGGTCTTTGTATGATTGTGAGCTATTGCTTTTATACTTCATAGCTCTATATTTATGATTATCAAGGTTAAATGCTTATTGGCATCATTGTTGAAGCTCCTTAGGTTTGCATTTTCATGCTTTGCATGTTTGTTCTTTTGCTTCTTTCATGAGTTCATTGCCAAAGGGGGAGAAAATATTGGATCATGCACAAATAATGGTAAGAAACATAAAATGACCCATTTTGCATTATATGTGACCTACCTCAAATTGAGGGGGAGCATATCATGAGCTCGAGCATTTTCATGTGCATTTCACAATCTTTGCATTCTTAAGTGGCTTTATTTGTGATCCTTCTTATGCTAGATGGCTACCTTTTACCTTTTCTTTGGGTTTGAGCCATTTGGATGAGTTTATTCAGTTTCGCATTTCAAACTCTAGTCATTGTGCATTTGGTGTTGTCAATGTACTCATCAAGGGGAGATTGAGAAACCATGTTGATATGTGTCATGGTTTGTAATATGTGGTGAGTAATTGATATTGGTTGATTCGGTGTTTGAGTTGAAATGCGGGAATATGGGAATTGCATGAGTGTGTGCATGGGTATGGTTATGAGTAACCAAAGTTGGTGAGGATGTTGGAGAGTTTGCGGGAGAAGGAAAATGTGTTTGCTTGTCTCATGATGTGTAGGTCAATGGAGTCGACTTGGCGGTAAATGATGAGAGGATCAGGCACAAGTTGGGGACTTGGGGCCGGACGATCGGAAGGTCGGGTGAAGTCAAGGGTGATCCACACCGTACATGTGAAGAGGCAAGAAGCGCGGACGGCTTCATGATTGAGCCTCAAAACCATGCAGGTGATGAACATGGCATGTTGACCAAGTCATGGTGAGCGGGATGCCGATGCAATTGACAAGGGGGCCCAATGGAGGGGGACCGAGAGAGACTTGCTGGTGGTTAGGATCGCGGGCCAGGGTGACACACGTCGACATCAAGAAGTCACACGTTGAGAAGCGTGCAAGGCGGTTTCTCGATTTGGGCCTCAAAACCGGTGGCGGCGATTGGTGGTGCACGTGGCACCATCACGGAGCATGTGTCGAGGTGAAGCAAAGACGTGAAGGGCTCGAGGGCGTTAGGGCGACGAGAAAAGAGATGGTCATAAGTTTGCCCTCGGTGGTAGGTGGCTCTGTATTATAGGTCAAGGGTGTAAGGACCAAAGACGTACTGAGAGGGGGGGGGGATGAATCGGTAAGCTGACCATAAATCCGAGTACTTCTGTTTCACACCACTAGAACCTAACAATTCTAGGAGGCCAAGACCCTACACATGCTAGTGTTCATGATGAGAGCAATCGGAAGCTAAATACACTAGCCTATGCAAGCCACAATTCAACCTACTCAATAGAGCACACAATTACAGAATAGTAAAGAGAGGGTCAAGGAATGCTCATAATTTTTTTTCCCAAGGTCTCAGAAGGACGGCGCCTTCCCCTAATCCTCGTTGGACCACTCCCGCTGGAGTTCTGGTCCCTCCCACCACCAATGTAGAGTTCTCGCCCACGAGCCCGTAATCACTCCCGAAGTAAAGACACGGTCGTGTCACCGCTGCCACCAAGGCACAAGCTCGCCTCCCTGGAAAACTTGCCGGACTGCTCGAGCCGACACGGGCGCTCACTAGCGATGCCCCTTTCACCGGCGGGCTCAAACCATGTACAAACATATGACGGCCTTCATAACCGATCATGATAGGCTCGGTCACCGACACCTAACCGGTCTAGGTCTCACCATAGACCATGAGTAACAACCTAGATCACACCCTCAAGGACACCCTAGCCTTATATGTGCAAGATGCTCTAGTTACTCTCACTAGCACTCTCAAGATATGCAATATCTTCTTCTAGTGTTCTCCTCTTTTCCTCTTGGCTCTCACCAAATGTTCCAAGCAATTCCACTGGCCAAGAGAGGTCTCCAAGACCCCAGCAACGAAGTTATATAGGCTTCCAACCTCCAACTAGTCGTTGCTCCATAAAATCAGCTTCTGGGCATACTAACCGGACTGTTCAGTCGCTGCCTGATCGGACCGTCCGGTCACTACAGATACAGCTCCAACAGCTCTGCCCACTGCTGATCCTCTGTACTGACCATATAATCCGATCGTAAGACCATACCATCTGGTCTGTCCAACCGTCGGACATGTCCAATGCATCAGACAACTCCGTCGGACTCCAGAGAGTTGCTTCCTCTCTGTCTTGTGCTTCACCCATATAGACCGGACCGTCCGGTCTGTAGATCGAACCGTCCGGTCACTATGGTCCTTGGCACAGACAGATTCCTTGCTGAGTCTTCTCTCTGGACTATCTTCTCCACTGATGACCGTATAGTCCGGTCACTCCTTGACTGACTGTTCGGCCTCTCTATCCAGAAGCTGAAACTTCTCGTCCTCGCTTGACTATATTTCCCGGCTTCTTCGAACAGCTGCTTGGCTTCTCCACTGTCACCAAGTGAATGTGATTTCACTAAGCATCCATGCACGTCACCGACTAGTCGTGACCTAAGAGACATGACCTAGACCTCCTTGATAGTTCGGTTTTTCCTATGGACTCAAAGCCCTAACAACTAGACAAGTCTTCTAAACATTTGCTCCATAGCTTATCCTTAGCCTTGATCCATCTCCATCAACCTTTGGAATCCATCAAGTTCATCAAGCCTCCATGCTTGCAATCATTGTTATCCACCTCCAAGGCAACCATTATCATCAATAATATTTGTAGTAGAGTTTGGAGATGATACCTGCATAGACAACACTTGGATAGATATTAGCCCACAATTTCATAGTTGTCATCTATCACCAAAACATTCATACCTTGAGGATCCAATCATCAATGGTCATGAAGCTTACAAAGGGTAGAGTGGTCTTTAGGACAACCCCTAGGCCTATATAAGGAGAGGTAGGGCTGGTGAGAGAGGGTGTCTCTTCCCATTAGTCTTGTGCTAGGAGTGTGCTTCATGTTGTAGTGGAGAGAAGAGAGTATGTGAGAGACAAACTTTTCTCTTCCAAATTATGGGAGGAGGCGGGTGGCTTCCTAGTCATGTATCCCTATATCTTGAATGGATGAATTAATGATATGAGATTCAGATTCGTGCTCAATTTCATCCTCTCTCCCTAAATCTCAAGACTTAATCTCGGCACTGGATATAGGGTAGTTCACCTATGATGATTTATATATAGAAAGGGATATGCGCGAGATTGAGAGATGATGGTAACACAAGATGCCGATTTATATAGTTTCATGCCTCCTGGAGGATAATAACCCTACGTCCAGTATTCTATGGTATCTGTATTGATATGTCTGGATCATAGATCCAGACGAGAAGGGTAGATCTAAACGTGATGTCTAGTTCTATGTTATGACCGATGTCCCTTGAGGGAGACCCCTGCCCCGCCTTATATATCCAGGGATACAGGGTTACATGGCGGAGTCCTAGTCGGTCTACTATACATATCATAGTAGGAGTCTATCTCCACTTTCCTTCTATGTGAGATACCCCGAGTACATGTCATCGACAGTAGCCTCCGAGAGTCTTGCAAGCTTGATGATAGTCTTCAGTAGCATCCCGACTGGTTTGTGCCATGTAGAATGCTTCAGCTTTATATCAGCGAGCTTGTGAGGGTCTCAAAGATAAAAAAATGTCTTCGAGAACGTTGCTGGTGCGCCGAATAGGTCCACCTAATTAAGTGTAGCCCCCGACTCTTGTATCATTTGGAAATTGCAAATAATGCAAGAGTCTAAAACAAGAATAGTCGTGTTGGCTCTCTTTAAGGAAAAATCACTCAAATCATCAAATCCGAGTGATAAATATCTCAGTAGAGTGACATCAATCACTACCGAGTGATAAATAATTCAGACGAGTGACTTCAATTACCGTTAAGTGGTAAATGACTCGAACCAATGACTTCAATCATTGTCGAGTTCTATATGATATACTTGGACAACATCAATCACAACCGAGTGATATTGAGTTCAAACGGGTGACATCAATCACAACCGAGTGAACATGGCCTCATGACATCAATCATAGCCAAATGACATAAACTTTGGCCGAGTGGCCTATGAGTGATTATGAATCAAACGGGTGACTTCAATCACTGCCGAGTGAACGAGGCTTTATGATACCAATTATAGCTACGTACTAAGTTACCATGACTTCAATCATGATTAAGTAACCTTTTCTTAAGAATATTAATCACTCATATCTTTGAGCTTTATTTTCACTATTCTAAACTGACTTCAATCAATCAAGTGATGCTTGATATTTCACGTATATGACCATCAAGTCATAGCGACATGATCAGCAAATCATGCTTTGAATAATTATGGCATCCACCATTTTTCATAAAGCACTTCTCTTTAAAGAAGCACATATTGATAAAGTGACCATCAAACCATGGTTATATGATCATCAAATCATATATTTTTATATATTATGCCATCAACCATAAATTTGATAGAAAATGCTTCTCTTCAAAGAAGCCTCCGAGACAATCACCGTTATGAGTGGTTGTCGCGCTCAACTCAGAATATCATGTCCGAGTGGCAGCGGCGCTCAACTCAAGATGATAAAGTTGACTAAAGAAGGCAGCTAAGGTTTTTGTAGCCGCTGACCGCTAATGTAGTAGAAATCATTCAAAGTCGTGATGACCAAGAGTGACACCGATTGACTGAGATGTGGCCGACCGATAGTGGCGGTCAGATATGATGCAACAGACCGATGATGGCAGTCAGAGCCGGTGTAGCCGACTGACGAAAGCAGTCAGAGCTGTAAGCCGACCGATGAAGGCAGTCAGAACTAGCATGGTCGACCGATGAAGGTGGTCGGAGCTATAAGCCGACCGATGAAGGCGAGGAAATCACTCTATGTCGAGTGGTGTATCCACCTATCTGTCATAAATGTTCCTGACAATAAAAGAAATTAGAATAATTAGTTATAATTAACATTATTTACTTGGAAACTTATTTTATAAGCCAAACAAATCAGTCAACTAAAAATTCAAATCTATCCATTTTTCTCCTTTAAATAGACCGAGTGGCGCAGAGCAGCGTCTTCGCGCGTTAGCAACCAGACCGATCCACCATAGAATACTTAGGACAAAATATAAAGAGCTTGGAGCTCGGTCTGCCGCAACAATATCGGTCATAATTATTCTTGCGTTGCAATCAGAGTGAACCAGTTGACACATGACCTCTCGCAGCTTTGGCTCTGGGTTTAGTGTAGTGGTAGTCTAACGCGTGGCTAAGAAATTCTATGACCTAATTGTTTGTCGGCGTAAGACAAAAAATAAGACTAAATCGCAAATAAAATGTAATATATGGATCGAGGTAGAAGCAAAAAAAAAAAGATGAACTAGAACAGACGATATGGGTCATACGGTGTAAGGTCTGAAGCACTACTAAAAGGTCATCGATCGACATGAGTCATATAATGTCAGGGTCGTGGCACTACTGAAAGGTCACCGACCGACCGACATGTGTACTGCTAGATTCACGAAAAAGTGGAAGAACACATATATAGATACACAAATAGCCCTCTGGCTCGATTGTTTAATGCAAAGAATTAAAGAATCGAGGCAATATAAAGATGAATAAAGCCATAAATAAGAGCACTGATTAAAAAGCTCAACTTTACTCATCAAGAATCTTATGACCTTTTGCTTAGAAAGCAGAGATAAGCGGCCATAGAAAAAAGTATGAAGGACATGAGCCCAACCTCGAAAGTAAATCGAGAAAGTATAAAGATACTTAGCATTGATACTCGGCCAATTGAAGATGAGCCCCCGAGCGTGCGGTCGACCCAAGTAGCTGAATCGTCATGTTGCTTTGATGAGCAAGCTGAGTCGCCAAGTTGTCGTAGTGCGACGTTACCGCGTGGCTGAGCGATCTAAGCATCGAGTCACCGAAGGTGCCACCGAGGTGCTAGATCATTAAAGTGCGGAGTTGTTGTAGTGCCACCGAATCATCGGTAGATGTAACCCCGGAGCATGCCGATGTGGTTGGTGAGTAGTCGAACCATACGTGCATGAAAAAATAGGTCACGTGATGAGCTTCAGCTAATTAACTTGATTAGCACATAATATAATGAATAAAATATTATGAGAAGAAGAATAAATAATGGAAAAATCCTTCTCTTTTTGTATGCATGCACGAGGGCTTCCAAAGTCCAAGTCGGACTCGGTTGTTGCATCCAGTCCAGGCGTGATCAAATAGTGTCCAGCATCCCGAGCAGTCCTTCTCTCACACGCTTAGTCAGATGCCGACTGCACACGTCCAGCTAGCTCTTGGCGCTTTTGACGCTGGTCATGCAAAGTACACTTAACCTGAAATCGGAGCCAAGTCGTATTCGACCTGAAATCATGATTCCTGAGCGTTGGCTGAATTGCCTAGCCGCCGAGTCATTTATTCGCCGAGCCGCCGAGTGATTCATGGCTGAACCCGAACATGACCTGGTTTCGTGCGACTCAACTTGTATTCATGCAAAACATCATCACGTGATTACATATTCCACTAACCAGATTGATTAGCAAACTTAGGAATAAAATAATGTGTAAAGAAATAAAAAAAGGAAAGAGCTAGTCTTCCCTATTACGGCAGATGCAAAAGTCTTAGACTCGGACTGCCTTGCGACCGAGGGTGCCTGTCCGCATGGGACTATAATTCGACGAGTTCGTCGACCTTGATCTTCAGCAACCGACTTGCCAACACCATGCATCATACGAAGCAGCGATTGACGCTTGATGAAGAAAGCCAACATGTCGACCATCGCGCTATCCCCATGGACGACATCAAATGTCAAGACTTAATCTCGGCACTAGATATAGGATAGTTCATATATGAAGATTTATATGTAGAAAGTGATATGCGCGAGATCGAAAGACGGTGGTAACAGAAGACGCCGATTTATATAAGTTCGGGCCTCCCGGATGATAATAACCCTACGTCCTGTGTTCTATGGTACCTGTATTGATATGTCTAGATCATATATCTGGACAAGGAGGGTAGATCTAGACGTGATGTCTAGTTCTTTGTTATGACCGATGTCCCTTGAGGGAGACTCCTGTCCCGCCTTATATATCCGGGGAGACAGGGTTACATGGCGGAGTCCTAGTCGGTCTACTATACATATTATAGTAGGAGTCTATCTTCACTTTCCGTTTATGTGAGGTACCTCGGGTACATATCATCAACACTTCCCATTAGTCTTGTGCTAGGAGTGTGCTTCATGTTGTAGCGGAGAGAAGAGAGTGTGTGAGAGACAAACTTTTCTCTTCCAAATTGTGGGAGGAGGAGGGTGGCTTTCTAGTCAGGTATCCCTATATCTTGAATGGATGAATCAATGATATGAGATTCAGATTCGTGCTCAATTTTATCCTCTCTCCCTAAATCCCGAATTTGTCTTTTTCTCTATTTTTGGAGCTATTTTGTGGAAATTTTTTATCTCATTTGTGAGTGGGTTTTGGGGTGGATTTCTTGGGGGATCATGGTGCTAGGACATCCTTGAACAATCCTTGATGGATCCTTGACCGAATCCTAGGCAAGAGCACCTTTGATTTCGTGGATTTCTCCAAGTTCATCCAAACCCTAGAATTTTCGGTAGAACTCAAAATTCGTGATGATTACTTGAGCTTCTTATGTGATTCTACTTAGAGAAGGGGCGTCCTGCCATGAGACACCTTCTGTCCAAGTTTCGTGATTTTTGGAGTTCATTAGATTCGATTTTGCTAATTTTCTTGCCAAGTCATGAGTATAGTTTTGGTTCTATCGAGGGTGGATCGGCACTGGTGATTTCTGAACCCGCACTGCCGTTGCGCAAGTGAGAACCCCTGATTGGCACTGCTGATGGCCGGACTAGCACTGCCGGTGTCTTGGGTCAAAACTCCACATCGGCACTATCGATGACCTAACCGGCACTACCGGTTCCCTCTGACTGTTTTGTCGACCGACACTATCGATGATTCGATCGATACTGTCGATAACCTAATCGGCACTGCTGATGTTTTGATAGACTGTTCTATTTTAAGTGCATTTCTAAAAGTTTTAAGTGTTGACTGTTCTCCTTTGCTTCCGCTATACTCTTCCGCTGGTGTGAGTCATTCCTAGGGTTAGCACATCACAAGCTGGTGTGTATAACCTTGATGACTTGTTTTGAGGTAGGCTTGGGTTGAAATTGGGACATAGTCCAAGTTCTTGAGATGAATTTTTATTGGCTCCCATTCACCCCCCCCCCCTCTGGTCGCCTTCTTGGTCCTTAAAAAGGCCAGGGTCTTATCTACAAAAGGGCATAGCTATAGGATTTCCTGAATTTTTTTTTTTGTGTTGGAAAATCTCGTGGACTAGATCCATTAACCTGTGGACTGGATTGATGGGCTGGATCTATGGGTTATGGTGGACTGGGGCTAGAATGCAAACTGGCCTATCTAGAATAGGTGGGTTTATTTAGGATAAGCAGAGGGGGGCAATTTGCAAAGTGGGGTTTGACTCATGTGAAACAGAGGGGATCAGCTTCTTCCTCCTCTAGTCGACCATGGCTGGAGCCTGGGGCTCGATCACGGCAGTGGAAAGAGGGGGAGGGTGACCAGCAAGCTGGGGATTTTGTGCACGAGATTGGGAGGTGGTGGTGCCTGGTTTGGCTTCTCGACGGTGCCGTGAAGGAGGTGGGATGGTTACTCCCTTATATAAGCGCGCGCGAGCGGGGCGGTCACTCCGGGATAGTGCGCTCATCAGGGGGGTAGTCGACCGACCGACTACTGACGGTCGTTAAATACCAATTCTGATCATCAGTATAGCCACAAATAAAGAAGGACTTAGTATTTGATACACCCATGTTAGCTAGGAATAATAATATTCCACTTGTCCTTGGAGAAATAAGTGCATGCAGGGATTTGGTATAAAAGAGGTGGAGAAATGGAGCATGATCCGCAATAACATCCTTCCGACCAATAGGGTGGTGACAACTAGACATCACACGGATCAAATACGTGGCTATATGGGATTCCTCGGTAGAGCACCGGCTTAACATTGAAGAGGACTCACCTGTCAGCCACCCTGAGAAAGCACAACCCAAGGGGGCCCAAAACCAGGTCGGGCAACCAGAGAGGACTTGGTCGGCCGACCTAGTCTTGAGCCCATCTCGTGCGGGCTTCGATGTGTCACTTCCTCAGCCCATTTTTGAAGTCGATGCATGGCGGTTACTCCTCAGTACTGACTTATAGCCCCAATAAATAGAGGGGAGTGCCTCCCACTTCAACACATACCAAGAAGTATTATCCTCTCTTGCATATAGTTGTAGTTCCAAGGCTCTAGTGGAGTTAGGCTTAGAATAGAGCTACTCTCTAGTTCCCCGGTCTTCAGAGAATTCGGTATGGCTCTTGTATCTTATTATCTTTTTAAGACTTTATTCTATTTAGTGATATTACTCTTTCCATATAGTCTTGCTTTGGTTAAGCGTTCCTTGTTTGGTTGTGGATCCTTAGCATGCTTATGTGATAGAGTAATTATAGTCTTGCTATATAGTTATGATTGGGATAGGCATTCCTTGTTCGGTTGCATGTCTCATTCATATGCATGGTTGTTATTATGCCCTCATGATAGTGATATATTCTTACTATACTATTATGATCGTCATATACCTACACAATAGCACACTTATATAATATCATTGTACATACTTAGGTTGATTGCTTTATGTCCAAGCATAGATCATCGTTTGCTATATTAGTGAATGCTTTAGCTATAAGACTCTGGATAAAGAAGGATGTTCTTGCGTGAGGCTAAAGTAGTAATTGATAGTGTAGACGTGGTGTCTAGGCAAGAGGTTACCTTTGATTGTTGCGTATTCTACAGTCGTAGAGGTAGATGGTAGGTGGTGATAGACCTATCCGCCCTTAGTAATCCTCCCTGTTTGGATATGTAGTAGAGTTATAAGCGGGAGTCGCCTGGTAGACCAGGGGTAAGCCCGTACCCGAATTGCATGAGTACATAAGTGTTGACCTTAGTCATGTATGTGTATGTGTAGATGAATGTTGTGCAACTGTATAGAGTAGAGTGGAATCTTCTATGTGTCACACTACCCCAACATATTATCCTTAACCCTGTTAGGACATTGGTCTATCTTCACGATATGATTATGGACATAGTAATTCTCTTATATCACCGCCTTCCTTTGGGAGAACTATAAATGACAACCATTGGATTATGCCAATGGTGAAATGATACAATGGTATTATCTGTGCGCTTGCGGATGTTACCTAATTGACACTAAGGTACCTAAATAGATTATTTATGACATCACTGTCAGAGGTGATTTATTTAGTGTGACTTAGCAAATGTCAACAAGCATTTCTGATGTTGTTGCCAGGGATAGCAATATTTCTGGTGCGATGTTAAGAAATGTCAACAAGCATTTCTGGCACCGTTGCTGGGGAAGGCATAGATTAAGAGATTACAAATATTCTTAATTACATTGTAGTTGGTAGCCATTGCTCTAGCAGGATTACCCTTGCTTTGTTTTTCCCTTTCGGGTGGAAGTGGGGTAGTGCTCGACTGGCTCCTGTATGCTCAGAACTTCATGAACAATCCTGAATCAATCTTGAGAAGCTCCCAACCCTTCTCAACAATCTATCGATAGCTGAACCAGTCATCATCGCACCACTTCAAGTTGCTGTGAAGTGGAGTTATCTGCATCTTCCTCTCCGAAATCGGATGCCACATCATTGAGCTGAACGCAGTGAAGAAAAGTCCCGTCCACTGGACTTTAAACTGGTGAACCCTCGCTGGCAGGATAGACGGTATTTATCTCATATTTCCCTTCTCAGTTTTGATTTCCATCAATTTGAATTTCCTTTCCATATTTGTATTCTTCCACCACATTTGCATGTTGGAATTTATTCCAACCCTTTCCCTTTTTCAAAAAAAAGGAAATTTCAGAGTTTATCTTTTGAGAAAAATGATTTTGCAAAAAATCGAAACTGTTTTTCTTTGAAACATACTTTCTTTCTCATGGGCCCCCACCAGTGGAGCCCACTGGCCAAAATAGAAGACCAGAACGGTCAGCCCCTGGTCGGCTGACTAGAGAGTAATGGCTCTCTGGTCCAACTTGCCTTAATTTCTAGCTGGCAATTGTCATGTTCCAATATGACTGTTGTTATGCTTCACTATTTAAGACAAGGCTTGGGAGATGGAGTTCTTCACTCTATTCACATTGTTATCCTCCCCACTTTGGTCTAGTCATTCTCTCTCATTTTCTCCTGGACCTTGCATCATTTTCAAACTCTGAACTTCTGCTAAAAATATTTGCTTTGAGTTTGATTGCATTCGCAAGTTGGTCTCACATTTGCAAGAGCATCCAACGGAATTTTTTATTGGTTTTTAAACTAACCTTAACCCCCATTCGAGTTGCTCTGGTGTTTGGTTCACTCACATGTGCAGCAACGAAAATTGTGAAGGCTGCTTATAAGAAGATGAAAGGTAAGTTGGCAGGGAGCTCAAGCAATGCGCCAATCAAAGCAAGTCCTACACCGTTAATGGTGTACAACACAAGCGCACACCGCCAACATCTGATAGAGTACGTATCCGAGGAGGAACCGTAAATGGAGGAAGAAGCTATGGCCTCGCCGGATGCAAGCAACATCGAGATTAAGCTTCTCTCCGACAACAACTTCAACTCGGTTGGAAAGAAAGAACGTGATATCCTTCGGGTTGTCACCGGCTGGTCTTACACTCCTACGCGAGTGTATGATCTGGACTTTCTTTCCAAGAAAGGTATGGACAAAAAACTTTGCTTCTGTCTTCCATGCTATAGGGTGAAATGCTTTATTGCCGGTAATTGAGTCTTGCTCGCACTTGCTCATAATCCAGTTTTGATGCACCCATGGCTTGGATGACGAGATGATTTTATTTTGATTCACCGAAATTAAAGTCTCTCTGACATGGAGGCATTTTAGTAACACGCTAAGCTTTTCTTCCTTATGCGCTTTAAGCTTAGATGCTACATCTGAATGTTTTGTTAAAAGCACATTTTGGGAGGATTCATGGTGCAATCATGTTGCGCCTGGCCTAGAACTAGTTCCATAATCCTACCGTATGTTCTCTGCAATAGTGGATGACTATGAATTCGCTTTCCAACTTATGATCTGAGGACCATGCCTGATAATAAAATTAGAATGTTATTCTGCAGGTTAATAATATTAAAATTTCACTAGTTGTAGCCATGGTTCGATAATGGATCAAGAGCCTTGCACAAATATATAAAATTGAATGAACATCTTTGATCTATCGCCTTGCATGTAATCTGGGGCTGCTCAATTGAGCTCAATTTGGTGCCTTCACCAAATGCCCGCTTTTATCTAGGCGAGAAGTATATTTGGTCGGGACATGCTTTCAAGTATGCTCTCGATGGCTCATTGATTTATTTCTTCTCTGGTTATGCGAATGAGATTCGGTTACCTAACCCGGATTATCATTTATATAGCCATGAGAAACTAACCATTCCACTGTAGACAGTCACCACCATTCAAGTGAGCACAAACCAGCATGGCGGGGAGGGGGGGGAGGGGGGTCCCTCCCCCCTAAATGTGAGGTAACTTGTATCATTTCTCTTTCCATCACCACATGCATGATAAAACTAAAAACAACCAAAAAGATTTGTTTTCCTTTCACATACATGAAAAATAGACAAACTAAAATAAATAAATAAATTCATGCGCGGTATGAATATATAAGGTTTCCTATGTTGAAATGATGAATAGTTGTGTTGTCTTTTATTCCTTTTATATGACCGGTTTACAACCTACCAGTCTATCTAGTTTTGGTTTGTTGACACGATTAAATTTCACCTCAAACACACTAGTGGGTAGCATAAGCATTATCCTTCTAGGTTGTTGGGAAATCTGATATAGTTAGTTAGGGCTGCCATGATCTTGCTCAATTTGTAAAACTTGACACCCGGAGAATTAATTTGATAAAAATGACAAGTTCCTTAATGATATAAATTCCTACCATAGCCATATGTTGTCCTACACTACGAAACCTATATACATATGCTACTTGTATTTTCATTGAGCCTTATTAAAATTGTGTGACCCTAGTGAGAAACATTTTTCTGCATTCATGATCAAGTCCGCGCACATCATGCTAAGTTTCCACACTGGAAATTAGCAATCCCCCACGTCACACCATCCATCCACAAAATAAAGACTCAGTCTTCATGATTGATCTCTCCCTAAGGCAATCAAGATTATGGTTATCAAAAAAAAAAAGAAAAATATTCTTGCTCCATAAAGAGCTTGAGAAAAAAAAAGAGAAAAAAAAACTCTTGCTCCATGAAGAGCTTGAGAGAAAAAGAAGAAAGAGAGATAGCCTACACTTGCCAGGGAAGGGAGAGACAAGACAAATAAAAAGAGTCTCCACTTTACTCCACCATATCCACCACACATGCACATCTTGATCATGCTTGTAGGAAATGCTTTCTCCATGGATCCATTCTTTTGACTCGGCGACATATGAAATACAGGTATGGCATATTTGTCCTTACTCTAAGCTCCATATATCAGCCTTTAGAGGTAGTATTTTTGAGGCATCATAAGTCTTGGTGAGGAATATATATACTTTGAGCGATCTGAGTGAATCATTTTAGGAACTTAGATTTATCACAAAAATTAACCTCCAGGCTAAAGTCGATCAAAAAGAGTAGATGAAATGGTAGTCCTACGAACTATTATGTCTTCCAACCGACCAAGATTTGGAGAACCTACAACGCCCCACAGGTAATAAAAGGTGAAGTACTCGTGCCGACTTATTCAATCCTTTATAGAGTGACTTAGTTGTGCACATGGGTATATATTAAGAGTAAGACATTGTAGCAACTCCTGATCAACAAAACCTAAATTTAGCTTTGCTCGGGACGAGCAAAGTTCAGCTTGGGGGGTCTTGTTGACGGTCGTTAAATACCAATTTGGTCCGTCAATATAGCAATAAATAAAGGAGGACTTAGCATTTCATACACGCATGTTAGCTAGGAATAATAATAATCCACTTGTCTTTGGAGAAATAAGTGCATGCAGGAATCTCTACAATCTATTAATTGAGATGCGGTCGTCCACTTCGTGTCCATAAAGTTAAAGATTGAATCCAAATCGGTTTTATACCTTCCATATCAAGTACCGAATTCCAAAAATCATAACTCCCTCGTAAGGAGCTCAAATGAGTCAAACTCGGACTCCATCTCATAACTCTCAAAAAGTTCTACAACTTTAGTATTCAATAGAAGTCTAGATCCTATCGTTTTGGTATCCAAATATGCGATGCAAAAAAATTTATTCTGATTCGGACTCCTCTGTGCTGGTCTCTATGTGGGGCCCATATCTTCTAGATCGAATATAATCTATTAATTAAGGTGCGGTCGTCCACTTTGTGTCCATAAAGTTAGAGATTGAATCCAAATCGGTTTTATACCTTCCATATCAAGTACCGAATAACGAAAATCATATCTCCCTCGTAAGGAGCTCAAATGAGTCAAACTCAGACTCCATCTCATAGCTCTCGAAAAGTTCTACAACTTTAGTATTCAATAGAAGTCCAGATCCTGTCGTTTTGGTTTCCAAATATGCGATGCAAAAATATTTGTTCTGATTCGGACTCCTCTGTGCTGGTCTCTGTGCGGGGCCCATATCTTCTAGCTCCGAACTCTAAATAATATGATCCTTATATATTTCAAAAAAGTCTCGACGAGATCTACAACTTTTGTATTTTTACTTCTCCGATTAGATTAAGTCTTCAAGTTCAAAATCACGTAATAATATAGTGCTATTTCTAGACTGCGTAAATTACATGTTGGGCTTCATGGAGGTTCAAGATTATCTTGTAGGCGTTATAGTCTTGTCGAAAACCCTCCTTGCATGGTGAGTTGGGCTTCATATCGGTACTTCTCATATTTGGGAATTTTTTAATATTATTTCACTTAATTTTGTAACATAGCAATCAAATGACACTACATGTGGAAATCGTTAATATTAGAGGTCAAAAGACATATTTATGATGAAAATATGACAAAAAATGATGAAAAAAATGTTACATTTGACATATAAAATGGTATACTAAGAAGCACCAATGGTAATACAAATATGATTTTTCATGTAAAAAAGTCAATAATATTGTATATATCTAATAATTATATTATGTAAATAATTTATATTTAAATCATAAAGAGTTTTTTGTTTTTTTAAACCCATAGAAACGCACGGACATTTTACTAGTTTGGTATAAAATAGGTGGAGAAATAGAGCAAGATCCGTGATAACATCCTTCCGACCAATAGGGTGGTGACAACTGGACATCACACGGATCAAATACGTGGCTATATGGGATTCCACGGCAGAGCACCGCCTTAACATTGAAGAGGACCCACTTATCATCCACTCTGAGAAAGCACAACCCGAGGGTGCCCAGAACCATGAGTGGTATAACCTGTCATTGTTAGTAGAAAACAAGAAAACACACAGGAGTATAATTTCCTATCACTACTATGTGAACATAATATAAACTCTCAACAAGCAAATGGCAACATCTTACAAAGCTCGTATAAAGTTCTTAATTACAGCAAGCAAAGGATATCTTGGAGAGTGTGATCCGACGATTGCGAGGGTCCAAAAATATGTGACTATTCAAAAGTATATACGTGGAGTTTGGATAGGTAATATTTGTTAGCAAGAACAAGCAAAAATCAAAATCAGTAACGCCGAGCTGAATAAGTGTCCAAAGTACGTATCTAAATTGTTGTCCAGAATATGTCCCTAGACCAAGCACAAGAATATGCTAACAATGGGTATTCTGTATAATGGACCAAAAAGAAACACAATGCAATTCTGAACTTGTTTTTCTATTTTTTTTTTTACTTTGGCACTCTTTGCTTCGTTTGTTCCATTTTTGCCCTTTTTTTTGCAGTTCTTACTTCTTCAGACTTTTTTTTCTTTCTCCTTTTCAACTCAGAATTGCAGCAACAAACTCAAACAACGTGCAACTCTGCAAGCAATGCAGGATGCATAACAAACACAATCTATCAAACTCTTGTGTGAAGACTAACAGATTGTAAAATTAAAATAAATGCTACACTGCAACTTGTTCTTCTATTTCAGGCCAACACAAAGAAACTAAAAGCACATGCAAGACCATAATCTAGAAATGATACCAGCAAGACCAACACGACTATGGACACAAATTCAACAAGGTAAACTAAACTACGAAAATTGCAGAGGCACAAAAGGGGGTATGAGACAGCGGAAACACGATGAACAAATATTTTTGTGAGGCAATTTTCTGGACTATACAATAGAACTAAATAACAAGGAGAAGGACGAACCTAACGGTGTACCTGAAGCTCTGATTACCACTTGATGTGGACAAGGGTTCCCGATCTTCCGATAGGTTCTGATAATCTTGATTAACGCGGAGGCGGTACACAAATCGATCTAGCTTCCGAATGACACGTTCTAAACCCGTAATCGCAGCACAACGCCTCCTATGGTTATCAACCGGTGTTGCACGGTTGTCCTCGCCGAAAGGCTTATCCTTGCCTGCAAATAAAGAACACAAGTAAGAACAAAGAAGAATATAACAAAATTTGTAAGTATATGATGAATCTCACAAACCGATCAAACGGTGAAATTGTTCTTAACAGAGTAATCTAAGCAAAACCCAAACCCTAATGAAGAGGCGGCGGCTATATATGAGGAACCTAGGGTCATGCACCACCCCCGGAACGCAGACCTAAGTGGGCTCAACTCGATACATGATGTTGGGCGACATGATGCTTCGGGCAGGGGGAGGGGAGTAAAGGCGGCGGTTGGGCAGCTCGGCCACGAGCTCACCTTGCCATCCATGGCGAATCATTGAGCCGCGCGAATTGACAGTTCGTGGCGTGAGCGTAGGTGAGCAAGGGGCCTCGAATTCAATGGCGACGGACTGTGTTGTGCCAGGCACACGCGCATAGGTGCGGTAGGGCCAAGCGGCGTTGTGCACTTGTCGACGGCACCACTTGGAATATGATCCGAATTATAGAGTCCGTGCTAGAGACGTCTAGAAGGTTTGAGAGATGGAGTCCTCTCATGTTACGGTTCATATTATTTAGCGAATCTATCTCTAGTTTTTACTCTTATATATACATCTTGTATAAGAAGAGTTGAGAGACAGATAGATTCATTGTGATCCCCTATGTTATAACTCTCCTCCAATAGTGAAGATTGCCGATCAGCGCTCGTGGTTTTTTTCCGCAAGGATTTTTCACGTTAAATCTATGTCGTGTTTCGATCTTGTTTTACACATTATTTGCTAACAAGTGGTATCAGATCCAG
This sequence comes from Eleusine indica, assembly GCA_030378355.1. NCBI lineage: Eukaryota > Viridiplantae > Streptophyta > Magnoliopsida > Poales > Poaceae > Eleusine > Eleusine indica. The sequence goes on along the minus strand of CM059501.1, from coordinate 41,987,400 downwards.
ACACGAGATTTGTGAAAAAAAAATATTAGGGTTTTTATTCCGTGTTCTACCGCTGCTGATATGATCTATTTGCCACGCCGTCATCCGACAGATCTACGAGGCAGTGATGTTAGTTTGCTCCTGTTTTTCCCCATGCGTGTCACAGTTCAAAGTATGGGATAAGATCTTGTGTTGCATGTTGCTCAAGTTGCGCCGCTGCTCTCCCTGTCGATGCAAGTCGGCGATCGGGCGTTTCAAGCGGAGTTGACGGAATTGTTTTCCGCGCATCCTGCGTCGGTTGAAGTCGGCAAGTCGGCGTTTATTCTGATAAACTGCGAAGTTGCAGTTTTCCGATCTGTAGGGTCGTTTTTATCGGATCCAAGTTCCAAGACGAAGCCTAGTTGGATCAGTGTTTCCCCGCCTGCTGCTATTTGCTGCCGTTTTTTATCTGATGTCGGCGACTCAGCGATTCTGTTCGACGCAGATTATTGAATCCCAAGCGGACTCGGAGAAATTGATTGTGCTCTCTTGGTCTTGTCGGGTTTTTTTTTTCTTTTTAATCTCCAAAAGGCTTCGCAAGAGGATTAATCCCAGCAGAGAGAATCCACCGCTATGTGCTTGCTTCGAGTTCCGAGGAGGAGTTCATTCTGTGCTTGTGAGCAAAGTTGGATTTTCACCGAAATTGCTTCAAGCACATAAGGATTGTACCAGGAGATTTGGCACATGGCTGCGGTGCGCATGCAAACGAACACCAGGAAGCTGGGTTCTGGTTTCATCGCTGAATACACATCCTAGTGTACCAGAGAATCTATAAATTTTGCTTCATGAACCCGAAGCGTTCCAGTGATGCTGCAGATTTTATTTTGTTGAATTTTTCGATATGGTTTCTACCAAGTCCTATATTTCGCTGTAAGATCGTGATAACGGTTCATTATTTAAACTGATAATTATGGCTCTGTCGATTTTATTTAAAGCAGCAGTTCTGATGTGCTCTTGATCATAGAGTATTAAGCACTCTGTTGGAAGTGGAGTTATGAAGTTTGAGTAATGCTCAAGGTTGATTGATGCTACCGTTTGAGCCCTAGTGACTCGTTGGCATCCGGTGTTATTGTTATTGAAGGAAGTTATTGAAGGAAGTTTATTGATGATTCTTCATTTGTTATAAGATGAAATTCATCTTAAGGTAGAGTTTATTGGAATATGATCTGAATTATAGAGTTCTTACTAGAGACGTATAGAAGGTTTGAGAGGCGGAGTCCTCTCGTATTATGGTTCATATTATTAAGAAAATCTATCTCTAGTTTTCACTGTTATATATACATCTTGTATGAAAAGAGTTGAGAAAAAGATTTATTGTAATTTTCTATATTATAACTCTCATCTAACAATAAAAAATATCGATTGGCACTTATGATTTTTTTCTCGTAAGAATTTTCTACTTTAAATCTATGTCATATTTTGATCTTATTTTACACATTATTGCTAACAGGGATAAGGCGACGGCTCGGGTAGGCCGTGTGCGGTGTGGTGTGCTTAAAGAGGCGACGACGAGCGGCACAGTAATCGTGTTAATGGCGTGGTGGCTGGTTCTGCTCAGTCGATTGCGGGGGCGGCGAGGTTCCCTTGTGGCGTGGAGCGGGGGCGACGCGTCGCGGAGCGGGGAAGGCCGGGCGCGGGGCTGCAGGCAGAGGTGACGGCTCGTTGCGCAGCAATGGTAGGCGTCGGGCAAACCGGATTTTCTAACGCAGGGGGAGCTACCACCCCTTATCGGACGACAGCGATCCATCAGGCTTGAAGATTCGGATGTGTCAGTGGGTGCATGCGGAGGTGCCAAGGTGATTAGAAGGTTAATCCGTTCAGTGTTGCTGATGGTGATAGGAATAAAAAAATTGTAAAAATTGTTTAGCTGGCTTTGGGAAGCCACGGCTGACATGTGGTGGGAATAAACAATTTGATACCTGACCTTGGGAAACGGTGATCTTCGAAGAGTAAAATTAAAGTTCTGCATTTGAGTCAAAATTAGATTTTTCTGAATGACTGTCACCAATAACTTGATTAACACAAAATAAAATTTCAATCTATTTAAAATACAATTTCAGAAACACAAAATGAATTTGAACCAGACTTATGAACCAGCTACATGCACAAATTTTATTGAACATATTTCAATCTCCAATTTGATTTTATGAAATGAAAATAATAATTTTTATTTATCTAAACATGGAATTTGACTTTTAAACATCTATATTAAAAAACATTATGCAATAAAACGGATTTAAACGTCGAGTTCAATCTGCAGTCTTTTCCGATATATCTAAACATCAAGCGTGGAATTTGAGCTTTCAATATCTATATTACAAAATTTTTGCATATAAGCATCGATTTCAATCAGCAATCTTTTTTGGAAATCAGCTTCGCATCGATTGTGAATTGCTAACTTTATTGATATGTGAAAAAAATATATTTATTGTCATGAAATACAATTTCAATCACATGATTTAAGATGAACAGGAACATAAAAACAAGTACTTCCTCCGTCCCTTGGAAGAGATGGATTGGAATGCCGTTCTCGCTTGGTGGAGCAGTCAATGTACGAAGGGGAATTTTTCTAATGCAAAAAGTGGGACCCACGTTACCTCAAATCGTTACATTTTGACAAAAGTTAGAAAAGATTGGAATGCTTACATTCAGGGGGACGGAGGGAGTATCTTTTATAATCAGACAATATGAACAAATTAGAAGAAAATAATATTTCAATCTCCACAAACTGGAGCTGCTATTTTGGTTTTGTAAAATTGATTAAACTTTTTATACTTTCAGACGTAGCAACCATCACTATATCCATAATAAATGTAAACTAGTATTAAAATATTATTACTTGTCAGAACGTGTTTTTGCAGTCATAAATTGTTGCTTTGAATTGCGTGTTTGACTTCTGCTGCGTCGTTTTGGAGTGGTTGTTACAGAGACTAATTACTTCTTGTCTGGATTAATAATGCATACTCCTGACAGTGCTATTCCGAATCTTGATGCACTAAGAGTCGTTGGATAAAAGGCGGTAGCTCCCGCCCATGTTAGAACTTCATTTTCGGGCGTCGGGCAGCACGCCGAGTGATGACCACTCGGGCAGGAGTATTCGTGAGCTGGTGGTTGGACAACAAGTTGTCGCGAGGTAGGCGTAGCAGGCGATTGCGCTGTGTTGCGTTAATGGTGGCGGGTCCGGTGGAGCTATGCCATGGCAGGGGGGCGGGTGGCGACGGCTCCTGAGGCGCTGCCTAGCGGCACAGGGTGAGCAGTGATGGAGGTGGCGACGGGGTGCCACAGCTGGCTACGCGCGGCTTGGACTGAGTCACGGGATTGGGGCCAGCGGCATTGTGCTGTGGAGCCGGGGCGACGCGAGGAGCAGAGCGGCGGCGCGCGACGACGCGAGGAGGAAGACGGCGCCGGCGTGCTGGGCCGCGTGTGCGCATGGGCTGTGCTTGGCGGTCCGCGGGGAGAAAGGAAACAGAGCAGGCCGTGCTGGGCCGAAAGAGAGGAAAGGGGGGCGGCCTGTGCGGGAGAGAGGGACTCGGCCCGGGGAAGGAAAACAGAGGAGAAAAGCTTTATCTTTTTCCAGTGGAGTTTTAAAAGGAGTAACACTCAATGCAAATAAATTCAACAGGCAGAAAAGAAAAACAATCACTCTTCAAGATTTATTTTATTATTCTCAAAAATTTAATTCTTCTAGTTCAATTAATTAATAAGGTTTTTACTTTTGCAAAACATGAAACCGCGTTAAATTTAAATTCACAGCGGTTTTATCTATTTGATTTAAATATTTAAAATTTCGAGCTGTTACATTGGGTGTAGTTGTCTAGTTGCTTTTTCAATTTAGTCGTGTTTTTCATTTTAAAATCTTGAGCTGTTGCACTATGGCTAAATTGTTATTTCAGAGTCATCATTGCTTTGAAGATTTTAGTTTGCGAGATTGCTCCCTACCTTTCAACACGTCCAACAGTTCAAGAGGTTCTCATCAGTTACTAATGTCTTTTGTTTTCCCCTTTTTTCTGGACTTGATGTCCTTAGTCCAGGTCTAGCTTCAATGCTAGAATAGACTTTGTACCTTTAGGGTATATTTGTTCTTTTCTTCTTTCTTAATAAATGATAATGCTCCCGACTTTTTCACATATATAAAAAAATATGTGAATGTTTTTTATACGGAATAATTGGATTCTTTCCATCCTTAACAGGTGGCATCTTAAAAATAAGCCTCCGAACCAATGCAACTTAAAAAGGCCACCCATAAACAGGCACCACATCCAAAATTCTCTCCTTTTTTTCTTTCTTTTCTCCTTAAAACTCGATGTTAAGTGATCGTAATGCCCCTTTCCTTTCTTTCTTTCTCTAGTGTCGATTGATAGCCATTGCCGACCATCGGAGGAGCCTTCATCGCTGCAGCGTCGATCCCAGCCCTCACTGACGTCGACCACCGCGCCAAGCTCCGCCGGCCCCGTGATCCGCCGCGTCGAGCCCAGAACACTCTGTCATCGACCGCCGCGTGGAGCTCCGCCCGCCTTGAGACCCACTGCCGCCGCCCACCTGGAGCTCCGCCGGTAGCATAGTCGCTGCCCGCCTGGTTGGGCTCGAAGGATTGAGCCGGGACATGCCGTGGCCGCCCGCGTGGAGCGCGGCTCTGCCTGCCCCGAGACCCGCCGTCTATGCTCGCCGAGCGCGGCTCCGCTCACCTCGGGACCTGTCGTTGCCGCCCGCCTGGAGCTCCGCTGGCATCGGGATCCGCCACCGCGCCCGTTAGAGCTCCGCCGGCAGTGCAGCCGCCTCCTATCGATCCAATCGGGCCTGATGGAAGAGGAGCAAGGGCAACATGGTCACTTAACATCAAGTTTTGGAGGGAAAAAAGTAAATTAGAAGAGAATTTCAGATGTGATGTGAGTAAGGAGAAAAACCTGTTTATAGATGGCATTTTTAAGTTGCATAGTTAGGAGACTTGTTTTTAAGATGTCACCCCTTGAGGGTGACAAGAATCCAATTGTCTCCTTTCCATACAAGACGGAGCCCTTTTTTTTTTTTTTTGAACTCTCGTTTGCAGCATATGGCTTTTCTAATTTGGTTTTGATTTCATCACAATTCGACAATATATCACCGGTTACCATCTATCAGCTCCTATGTTTTAAGTCCTGTGTCAAAGTCCATCATCTCAAACAAAGAAAGGTTAACTCTACTTTGCCATCGATCACTCAATCAGTTTTCTAGTCACTTAATACGACATGTCTCTAATTAGTTATCATTTTCGTATTTGGAAGGTAGAACCGATCAACCATACACATGAATCAACCCAATTAATTACATAGTTCACAAGAAATAAAGGTGATTTCAATTTATTTTTTAGAATGCTTTTACGTCAAATTCCTATCTTATTAAAATATACGGTGGCTTTACTGAAGTATGTGCATTATCTTGAACCACACACTCAGTGAAGACAATCAATGTGCAGACAACGGCACTGGATTTATATAAAAAATCTCACCCTTATCGCTGTTGATTGTTCGTTTCTTATTCATTTTAATAGACTTTTCCATGTTATATCGTTGGCCCAAGTGTAAGCAACTATATAGTCCTGAACGCAAAATCTAGCTATTCAAATTTCAATAGGGCTTAGCTTGGACTAAAATCAAACAAAGCCCCTAAAACCGTCTAAGTTGCTTGTGTTCTTGCATTCCTAATGACCGTTCCAAAAAGTGTCACTACCTGAATACACGCAGAAAGTCACTTAAAAAACTGAAATCAGGATCAATGCAGACGTTCCTGCATTCAGATAAGCATAAGCTGGAAGAAGTAGAGAACATAATTCACAACATACTTCTTCCAAGAACAACATGTCAAAAACTATATGAAGCCGACCAAGTAATCTAATTAGTTATGATGTACAAACGTTCAGGATCATCATCAGATAAAAATGGAAATGCTTAGTGCCAGGTCAGGGGTATGGCATAGCAATTCTCAGTGTATACAGTAGGGGGAGAATGATGACCGATAAGCATCAAACCATGTTGGCTTGATCAAAACATTACGAGATGTTAAGCACCACAAGATTGAGATTCATTCCCCATTTGCTTTTGCAGTACTTTGTTTGTGTACCACTTGAATCATCTGACCAATTTGAACACAAGGTCTCCAACCACGAACTGTTTTGAGTAAGAACCCGTCGATCAGCTTGGCTATAATAAGAGGAGTGCACCACGGAGGCAGTTCAAGCTCTTGAATCATCTCAAAAGACACAGAAAGACTGGTGTCCTTCTCCATGTCAAATTGGAACTCGATGTGCTTATACTTACCTACAAAGGGTAAAATTACAAAAAATAATAGTGTCAGTAATGAAAGTTGGTTTAATCCAGAGACCACAATTGGTGGTATGATTACCATTAGGATCAGGAAGTCGTAGCAGCAACATGATGGGATTGGTGACACTCATATTCCCTTCTAGCACAAGTTTATCCCTTCGAAGCACCAGGCTGCAAGATTCCTTCTTGTCATTAACAGTGCCACCACTCGGTAACATTGAAACAAAAATTGGTGTGGCGTCAAGATCAAGATCAAGATCCAAATTCTGTGGGAATGCTACTGGTTCGTGCACCGAATTAGAACTTTTCTCATTGATGTTATCTTGCTGAACGAAAGAGCTATTCAGTAGCTCACTTGCTGGCAATCTGTCGGCTGCTGACGCTAGACAGCTCTCTATGAAACTTCTTACTTCTGCATCTTTGACCTTGGAGAGGGCAGCAGGTTTTATACCCTACAATCATCAGAAAAGAAAAATATGTAGCAGCATTCATAAAAAAAAGGAACTATTCTATATTTTCTAACAAAATCATGAAGTACATAAGTACTACTTTTGACATGAAAGTCCACTTACTTCAGAAATCTTCTTATATATCTGAACAAAGCCTTGACACTCACTGTACGGACACTCACCGGTCACCATTTCAAGCATGCACATCCCAAAAGAGTATATATCAACCAGCTCGTTGTAATTTTCACCAAATAGCTCTGGTGCCATGAATTCTAAGGTGCCTGCATTTCAGAGCAAGTGTCATTTGCAAATCTAAACCTTATATGAAAAAATAACCGTCTGAAAAATAGCAAAACTGCAGTCATGTTCAATCTTCAAGGTAAGCACACGCACGTTACATATAAGATTTCAATTGAAATTTTGTAGCACGTGGCTTAAATATAGTCATACCTTGTATGCTCTGTGCTTTCCTCTGCTGCATGACCATTGCCAAACCAAAGTCTCCAATCTTCACCTTTCCATGGTTCCCGTTGATGAAAATATTATCACACTTCAAGTCCCTGTGTATGATTGGTGGCTTCTGGCTGTGTAGATAGGCCAGCCCGGTCAATATCTGTTTTGCCCATCGCCTCATTGCTTTCATGTCAACTTTCTTGTGCTTCGTACGATATCTAATTATGATAACATCAAAGTATAAGATCATAAGGGGATGGCGAAGATAACCTTCTGTGTTCAACTATATCCCTACCTTTTATCTTCTGAACAAAATTCCAAAAAAGCAACTATTTGTGTAATAACAAACTTGATTTAGGATATTTGAAATTAAGACTGCTACGACCTTATTTAAGTTTTGTCTGCACATTGATAGTGAACTAAACATTGTTCATGTCACAACTCACAAAACATAAAGTAGAGAGCATTATCGATAACAGTTAAACAAGCTGGATCAGAGGAATAACAGGGACTATGCATACTCACTCCCTCAAGTTCCCAGAGGTGAACAACTCAGTGACCATGTTCACTGTCCCCTTCTTCTTGTCAATCCACGAGGTGTAGAGCTTGAGGATGTGCTTGTGCTGGAGTGACCTCAGCAGCTGGATCTCCGTCTTGAGTCTCTGCAACTCTTTCGGGGATCCCATGATCCTGTCGGTTATCTCCACTTTGGCCCATGCCACCTCAATGCCGTCCACCGAATCGAAGCCTTTGTAGCTGCCACCAAATTAATCACGTTAAAGACAAATTAAAAGTCTCTCTCGCATGTTCAGTACACAAAGCAGGACGAAGCAGGAAGAAAGCCGTAAACTTTTGTAACTACAGAATTCCCTGTTTGAATATCGACTGTGATGGGTGAAATACTTAGTATAGCATAGCCATTATAAAGAAACTTCTATTTTCTAATCTAAAGAAATATAAAGCATCACTAAATCACTTCGAGAGGAAAAAAATATGTGAGAGAGGATATAGAAAACTACACTCTCTTGAAGGCCCCTGATCCCAGAACCTCCTTGTACTGCAACGCAAGCACCAAAATTAGTCATACAGATCAGAAAAGTTTCAGAAAGAAACCTTTTTTTATTATTATTTCCCGGACATAATTCACCACGCCAAGACAAACATATATACAAACTGGTAATGCAGCAGCTGATGATCAAGATTTACGAACAAGAACGGAAGCAGCTGCTCATCGATCGAGAACCCAACACGAACGCACTCAGCAAGAGGCACGCCGTCCGGCGCGCAGACGTACCCGGAAATAGCGTCCGGTGGGGTCGACCTCCTCGACGTCGGGGTCGTACTCGTCCTCGTCGGGCGGCTCCGGCTGCTCGCCGGCGGCCAACTCCGGATCCGAAGCCATCGCGGCGGCGCGCTGCTCGGCTGCTCGGCCTCTTCGCTGCGCGTGCTTGATGAGAATCGAGCCGCCAATTGGAAATTAGCTCTGGTTGTGCGGTACTTTCATCGGCCCATGCAGAGCAGAGGGCCAGGATTACGGGAGAGGATCAAGGGAGGCTGTCGGTGGGGCCGGAGGTCTCTGGTGGGTACTAGTAGTAATTGAGTACGGATACAAGTCATCGTATCTTAACGAATCAAATTCAGATACTACTTCCAGCAAATTTCAGATAAAATAGAGATACGCGGCAACAGGCTATATCGTCTACTTTACTCAACTGTTTTTTAACTACAAAAAGTAAGCATATTATAATTTGGAGCTACTGTAGAATGTCTGTACTATTCTAATCAAAATCTCCTTGTAGCATATTATCTTCCACTATCAAAATGCTCTAACCAACCGATCCAAGCATATACGTATTATATATACGGCCTTTTACAAAAGAGGTCTGGAGGGAACTAATCGATAATACTACATTTGCACCTTCGGTCATTACGAGATTGATAAAAGTTGCTCAAAAGTTTGTTACAATCCTGGGAGAGCTCTCTTCTCGTCTCTCTCTCTCTCTCTCTTTGATTGCAGGAACTGGACTTTTCCAGTTGGCTAGGGGGAGGTGTAAGAAATTGGAATACACCTCTAATTTGGATGCCTATTTTAAGTTAACAATATTTAAATTAATTGGACCATTAGGAAAATTTAAAAACTTACCTAAAAATAATCTTGTTACGAATATTAATAAAAGTAACATGTTGTGTCAGTTGAATAGGTTAGTACACGGGTCTGTTTTCAATACATCCGTAACAGGTGCATCTACAAAGCACATCAGGTTTCTAGGGTCTCAAACATGATTTTATTTGAGTGATTTTACTGAGGAAGGATAGTACCAGCAAATCTGCTTCTGTCGTTAGTTCCAATTTCCAAGGTATGAAGGTAAGTGTCTTGTTAATCGTAAAGCAGATTTTCCTAAATCCATCTAGATTTAGAGGCTTATCCTGACCGTTATGGACAGTCCAGATTATAAACCTATAGATCTGGACCATCCATTCTTGTAAGTCTACGGATCTAGGGGCCTTTTGAAATCCATTTATCCAAATCATCTACCTGCTTTTGTGTGTGTGTGTGTGTGTGTGTGTGTGTGTGTGTGTGTGTTTGTGTGTGTGTATGTGCGTGTGAACGTACCACTTATTATTGAGCCACATAATAATAATTATTAGATGGCTTAACATGAGTAAGACTTAACATGTCTTTTTAGTTGGCTGATACTGGTACATTTGACCTTTCGTTGGTAAAAGAAGAATGAAATAGTTAAGACGATGGCCACTAAATTCTCGCGACTTGGATAATAAATTCCTTGCTAGACTGCACGAGAACACCAATCTAGAACACTTTGGAAAACAAAAGATGAAAGGAAGAAGAAAGAGAGGAATGGAGAAGAAGAGAGAGCCCCTCGATGTCGGCCCTGCGTGCGCCGCCCGGCCGGGACTAATGCGCTCGTCGTACACTTGCTAATGGTGGAATAACATCATGATTCACGACCGGAACATGTGGCTCTCCTCTTAAATAACAAGACACCGTTGCTTAAAGATAGGTCTTGGAGATCCACCACGAGCAGTGAAAAAATTGGCTACCGCCTATAAACACTCAGTAATGCACGTCACATTCACGGGCACCAACAACCCATTGCCGATGTAAAAATTTGAATTCAGAGCAGGCATAAACAGGGAAGCCCACTAGAAAATGTGCAGACACCGAACTCAGTCGCAGCGTAAAAATTCCACAACTAAATCTTTCTTTCTTTCTCTTTCTTCACACCAACCGATCGAGAACACTTACTGACTCGTTGCTTATATAAGCGTAAACAAATTAGCCAATGCATGGCGCAAACTTAACCCAAGTGATGGTTTAGCTAGACTAGAGGCAGCATGGCACCAAGAACATCTTGTTGTGCGGCCATCATCAAGGTTTCGTACGTGGTGGCCATCGCCGTCGCGTTGCTGTTGCCATCGTGCCGCGTCGTCGCTTCGTCGAGGTCAATGGTGGCGGTCACCTCTGCCGATGCACCGGAAGAAGGCAGCCGAGAGGCTGCAATGGCGCCGGCAGCGGTGCTCGAGCCGCCACACGCAGATGCCGGATTGCCACCAGTGCAGCAACCGCCGGATCCCGGCACTGTCGTCACTGCGTCGCCGCCGCTGCTGTTGAAGGGACACGTGCAGCACGTGAGTAGCAAGCACCGGGACAAGGAGAAGGAGAAGGCGCCGCGCAAGCCCAAGCAACACAGCCACGGGCACCACCCTCCTGCGCAGCCGGACTTGTCGCCGCCGCAGGAGCCGAACGACAACTACTGGCCACCGGTTGCGCCGGGGACCGAGAGCCCCGACGGCCAGAACACGCCGTGGCCGGGTCCACCCGGTGACAAGTGGCCGCCGCTACCGCCGTCCCCGGCGTGGCCGAAACCGGATCCCGGCAAGTGGCCGCCGTTCCCGGCGTGGCCGCAGCCGGACCCCAGCAAATGGCCGCCGTTACCTCCGTTCCCGTTCCACCCGCCGCCGTTGCCGGACTGGCCAGGCCCCGACGACAAGTGGCCGCCGTTGCCGCCGGCCGACAAGTGGCCACCGCTGCCGCCGTTCCCTCCAGGCGACGACAACTGGCCGCCGTTCCCGCCGGGCGACAAGTGGCCTCCACTGCCGCCGTTCCCGCCAGGCGACGACAAGTGGCCGCCCCTACCGCCGTTCCCGCCAGGCGATAAGTGGCCACCATTACCGCCGTTCCAGCCGGGCGATAAGTGGCCGCCGTTTACGCCGGGCGAGAAGTGGCCGCCGCTTCCACCGTTCCCGTTCCACCCGCCGCCGATGCCGGCGTGGCCGTGGCCTCGTCCAGGCGATCAGTGGACGCCGGCGCCTCCGTCCTCGGACGCAACGTCGATGACGAAGCAGAGTCATAATAACTGATAGTGGTGCATCCGCTTCCTTCTGCCTTTGAGTTTTGAGTCGGAAGGAAACTTGATTATTGGTACCACAACGACTGATAACGTTATTACGTGACAGGAATGAATAAATTTGTTTCAGTACAAATAGAGATCGATTAATTATATACAATCATATATTCATAGAAGCATACGGCATGTACGCATTGTTTGTGTCGACGGAGCTTGTCAGTCGGTTGTGTGTTTCCTGTCGTCTTCGCTGATCAAAATATGCTACGCAGATTCATAAATGGCATCGCCCACATCCACTCTACGATAAAAAAAAAATGTCCAAACAAGGCTCAACACATTTGTTGTGAAGATTTTAGAGGTGAGAAGAACACATAAGTCACTTTACCATGCAAACAATCACCAGAAACATCTTTTTAGCTATATATATATAGCGAGCGGCTAACGCCCGATGGGTCGCGCGTTAAGAGAACGCGAACCCCCCCCCCCCCCCCCCCCCCCCCCTTGCCCGACCGGCACCGCTCCGACCAGCCGCGGGCTGCGTCCGTCCCACCTGCTGACTTCGCCGCGCGCCGCGTCCACCATGCCCGTTGCATGCAGCTTGCCCCCGCCTCGAGCCCCGCCCGCGGAGCGCCGCCTCGCAGCACCGCCACGCTGCCGGTCAGTGATGATCTTGCGACCAAACAAACGCACAACTAGTTGCTGAAATTCATGAAATCGCGTGAATACATCAGATTTGTGTTTCAACAAGTAAATCCAAACAAACTTGTTGTAATCATCGATGAAAGAAACATAATATTTATAACGGCCAACATAAGTTGAAGCCGGTCCCCAAGAATAAACTAATTCAAGAGGAAACGATGAAACACTAGATGAACGAGAATAAAGTAGCTGATGACTCTTGGCTTGCATGCAAGCATCACATGTGAGTGTGTCAAATCATTGTGTCTAAGGACTCGACAAACAATCTCTAAAGACGGGTGACCTAAATGACCATGCCATTGCACCATGGAGGGCTTGGATGCGCCAAACGCAGACTTGATGTGAGGAACTTTATTAGACGAAGGGAGGGGGTAAAGCCTTACCTTACTACTCCTGTCGTGCATCAGGACCTCCCGCGTTGCTCTATCCTTAACAAGAAAGAAATTAGGGTGAAGTTCTAGGAAAGCATCATTATCTGAGGTAAAATGATGAACGGAGTCAAGACTTTTAGTGGCACTCGATACACGAAGAATATGATTAAGATGAAGATCACGAATAGGAGATGAAATAGTGGCACGTCCAACATGACTAATTTCCATGCCTGAACCATTGGCGGTATGAACCCGATCGGAGCCATGATACTTCTCTCGTGTGGTTAGCTTGTCGAGCTCGGATGTGATGTGGTCGGTGGCCCTAGAGTCGGCATACCAATTGGTGTCGACCCCATAGGACGCGACGGCGCCGGCCAGCTTGTCATCATCGCCGGTGAATGAGGTGTCGAAGCGCTTGTAACAGCGAACGATAGTATGGCCCGTCTTCTTGCGCAACTGGCAGACAGGTCGAGCGTCGTAGGAGCCATGGCCGCCCCTGCCACGGCCACCGGAGTCATCACGGCCACCATCGTGACCACCATAGCGGCCAGAGGAGGACCAGTGCGGCCACCGCGCCCGTGACTGCGTGTGGCAGCATTGACGGAGAGGAGGTGTTGGGCCTGGCGCTGAGATTCGATGTGGGACTCGGCGGTTAGCATCTGAGAGTACATGTCGCTCAGAGAGATAGGATCTACACGGCCACAAACATTCTCGATGAACGGATTGAACTCTGCATAAGACCGGCGAGGATGTAGGAGATGATGTCCTCATCTTCCAGGGACTTGCCGGCCGCCGCAAGAGCATCTGCGAAGCCAGTCATCTTGGTGAAGTAGGCCGCGCAACTTCACTAGCCTTTGCGCGTGGTGGCCAACAAGTTCCTGAGATGTACAATCTGGGAACGTGATTGAGAGGAAAACATATTACGGACCTTAGACCACACCTCAGCGGATGTAGTGCAGCGAGCCACATGCGCCAAGACCTCACGAGTCATGGCGTTTTTGAGGTAGCCGAGCAGAAGTTGGTCCTGGATCAGCCAGTGGCCTGATCGGGATTGGAGACCATTGTCGTCTTCTTCGGATCGGTGGCGTTGAGCGACTCCAAGGTCAAAGACGGAGCAGGCACCTTACCTTCAAGGAGACCAAGCAGCTGGGTGCTACAAACAACGGGCAGAATCTAAGCCTGCCATATGCTAAAGTTTTCGCGAGAGAGTTTCTCGGCGACGGGGTGGCTGAGGAGGGCAGAGAGGGTGGCGGTGGAGGTGGGAAGGGTGGAGAGCGTGACGCCGCTGGAAGACATGGAAAAAAAAAAAGAGAAACTAGATGTATTTGATGATGGCTGGAAGCGTGATACCTCCAGGGTACCGCGCATATCATAGTCCGTAGAAGATTACAAACATGTGACCCAAGTTAGGGTTACAACAACCGGAGTTTAGGATTTAAACATATCTAAATTAAGGATATCTCTACAACTTATTAATTGAGGTGAGGTCGTATAGACCACTTTTTTCGTATCCAGATGTATTCATAACGTTGTCGTATTCAGTTTGTATCCTATAATGATTTATCAATCAGTTTGAGTCATTTTTAAACCATTTTCTAATTCTTTGTTGAATTAGACTCCGATATTAATTCGATATTTCATACTAACAACAATTAATCATCTATTGCTTTAACATCATATTTTGGATAGAACAACTTATTAATTGAGGTGAGATCGTCTAGACCATTTTTTTCGTGTCCAGATGTGTCCGTAACGTTGTCGTATTCAGTTTATATCCTAGAATGATTCATCAATCAGTTTGAGTTGTTTTTAAACTATTTTCTAATCCTTTGTTAAATTAGACTCCGATATCAATTCGATATTTCATACTAACAACAATTAATCATCTATTGCTTTAACATCATATTTTGGATGGAAACTAATAACAAGAATTCCAATAACAACTCACTCTAAAATTATCATAATAAATATTTTTTTAAAAAAATAAAAAAGATAAAGCAAAATAAAAATAGAGCAAATGCTCAAGCTAAAAATTTTGATTAATTGAAAACCTTCTATAGTTATAAAAAAACACTCTAACCATAAAATTTTTTAACAAAGACCCGTAGCAACGCACCGGCGGGTATTTTGCTAGTATCTATACATATATAGTTATCTGCTAACAGTTCGATCTAATCAGTTCTTTTAGATTACGTTTTAGGTCTCCCCGTGATCTTGGAATCTGCACATCGACAAGGCCAAAAAGCTTGGGTGCCGGAGCTTCTGAACTGGACTGGGCCTTCCCATCATCACCAGGTTTAGTTAACGCCATTGACAGTGTCTGTGCAAAGTCAACACCATTGACAGTGTCTGGCGATGGTTGGTTGCCATTCGGAATGTTATGCTCGTAAACAGGCTTTTCTTGATCCAGTGTGTCAACTTGCACCTTCTCATGTTGGTCTTTTCGTTTCTTCGCAACCTGAGATGTAAAGTCATGTTTTTTCACCGAAGGAAAAGGCTTTTCTTGATCCAGTGTGTTAACTTGCATCTTGTCTCGTTGGTCTTTTATTTCCTTCGCAGACTGAGATGTACAATCTTGTTTTTTCACTGGAGTAACAGGGTTTTTTTGATCCAGTGTGTCAACTTGCACCTTGTCTTGTTGGTCTTTTCTTTTCTTCACAACCTGAGATGTACAATCTTGTTTTTTCACTGGGGGGTCTTCTTTGCTGCTAATAACCATCTCATGCTTGAACACTCCCCACAGAAAGTGTTTCCCTTGGAACACTACAAGACAATAGAATAAATGAAAGGAACATTGGTGCACGGAAAATTGTTAATCATAGAGCACGGCTGGCAAAATTTCAGATACATCTACTCCAGTCGAGGGTAAGGATGCAAAAAAAAAAAAAAAAAAAAAAAAAAACCCCTTTTCAAGTGGGCAGTGGAAGCAATCATGCAAACTGGCATGCGATACAATACTAAAATGGATGATCAGTATTACTATTCATGGTTGGAAATGCAAATAAGGTGGACTTATTACACTGGAACTGAAACGTGATACTTACTTTGAAATTTCTCTGGTAGAAAAACAGAATGGAAGATCAGCAGGTTAGCCAAGCCCACAGTATACTTTAGAACTATGCTATGATTAGTGACATACTTCATTAGTCGATCCAGGTCTTTATTTGGCCTACAAAAGAATAATGAACGTTTTACCAAATATATCATACACCTGAAAAAAAAAATTAAAACAAGCAAATACACAGAGTAGATCAACACACCTCGTATTATCCGGAAACAAATACAAAGCAATGCTCTCAGCAATAGGTTCCAATTCCTCCCATCTGCTTGGCCAAGTTTTCAATTCTGGGTGCTCTATAACTTTCATCACTGGTGGTAATGATCTTGATAATTCCTGCACCTTCTTGCACGCTTTATTTGATAGGTGTGCAGTCAATGAAATATACTCTGGACCAATCTTCATAATTCCACTACCAACAAGAATAGTGAAAATATTAGCACTGAAGACAGAAAACATTTAAAGGATTCTTCAGAAAGAAATAAGGAAGATCGAACATACGTCCAACATGGTTTATCAATGGGTTGCATGGGAATATAGCACTGTTGATCAGTAGGTGCTGAAATGACTGGCATCCTGAATACACTACAGTGGTGCCCTGCTACTACATCTTGTGATGCTAATTCTGTGGTGTCGTTCTGAGCGCACCCAGCATTTGGATCTCCCAAAAATGTATTTCCAGCATCACTGACCTTTATGCCTTTCTGCTTATTTGCTTGCGTATAATTATTCACATATTGGTTATTCAAAATTCCTGGACGTACCGCTTCAGCACTATATTGATGGTTACTTTCTTGCTGGTTTCCCATCAGTGCTGATTTGGGATTTGAATTTTCATTTATTTTCCGTGAGTTACTTCTTTCATTCAGAGCACTGCAAATAACTTCACCCCTCCAGATGTTTCGATGTGGAATTAGCTTTGATTGCCCTTGCTCCCTATTGTCTGTGGCGCCCAACAAATGCTTCACTGATATATCTACTTCATCTGAGTTATCCGCATTAGAAACCAAGCAGTCTTTTGCCACAGAGAGATTTGACCCCTTGAGATTATCAAATGCAGGGGCTATTAATTCTTTGTCTAACACACAATTTGTACTATCGGCACTATCCTTCTCAACAGTTGAGCTACCTTGTCCATTTAAAAAACTAGATGGCTCTATAGCTTTTGACATTAACCTAGAGTCCAAAAACATTATGGAAGCGTTCAAGGAACCATTCCCAGTATTTTGATATGATCCTTGCACTGGCTGTGAGTAATTTGACGGGCATCCTTGGATACTCTTTGGCATATTGGGAATCACCTCCAGAGGATAAGGTTGCTTCCATCCATCCAATGTAGAACTGGAACCATCCACTTGCTCACTTTGTATTGTAGGACTAGAACCAATAACAGAGGGATGAGATCGGTCAACATCGTTTATTGAAGGAAATAAACCAGTCTTCATCCCTTGGGCAATGGAACCCACCAAAACATTCGATGTGGAAATGCAGTTGTCTTTTTTCTTTGAAAGGTCCAGCCATTCCATGGATTTCAAAGTAGGTTTAAAACTGCCCGCTGCATTTTGAAAACGATCCAACTGAATACGATCTTGTTCTCTTTGGTTAGAGAAGGCTTTTAATGATAGGCCCAGACGCTCCAAAGAGTTCATAGATGGATCCAACTGAATATGATCTTGTTCTCTTTCGTTAGAGAAGGCTTCTAATGATTCCATGGGTTCGTTGTGTTTTGGTAGACAATCATCACACAACCACTCCATTGAGGGTCCATCATAAACAATTGTATCCATACAATATCTACAAAAATTCAAAAAAAACATGCTAGGTAAGGATAGGTAGGTCCATTTCTATTGAAGAAGCCATAGAGCTAACAATTAGCAAAGGGAATAACTGGATACTTGTTGGGTTTGAAGAATTTTTGGAAAGCTAGTTAGGTGGCTTGGGGCTTTTGAGTTACATTACTCCCTCAAGTTTCCAAATGTTCAATGTTTTACCTTGTCCAACTCTTCATTAAACGTATCTTCATTAAATAAATGATATCACTTGTAAATAAATGTCCAACTTTCCAATGTACTACTCCCTCTAGCCTTCTTATAGTTGCAGTTCTCGATAATGAATGGATTCTAAAACACAATACCGACGCTATTTTTCATTCAAACAAAATTTTGAAGTCAAACGAGTTTATTATACCATGAAAGTGTTCTTCAAGGCAAATCCAAAAATATGACAAGGAAGTAGGGGTGAGTTTGAAGAGAAAGCGCTAAAGGAGAAATAACACAAGGAATGAGATAGGTTGAATCTTGACTACCAGCTAGATAGTGACTACTGATCGGTTGGTAGATGATTTAAATCCCAACATGGAGGAAGGTGGGAAGCCACCATATAAAACCCATGGGCCACAAGAGAACGGTAAAGTTGTCATTTACACATTTACCATTAGTTCTATCATATCACACATAATGTAATTATATGCATTTGAAACTTTAGAAACCCATCATTAATTTTGTCAAAATGCCTACTCTTACAAAGTAGTATACTTTTATGTTTATTTGTAGGGTTAGCGTCTTACCGATTCTTTATACAATGTTTATTTTCAGAATCATATCAATGTGTGCACATCACTAATTTTTTCCATAAAAATAGTCATTGTACTACAACTTATACAACAATGTAAACATGTCAACAATCTAAAAAGCATGATTAGTGGGAAATTCGAGCAAAAGAAGTTACCGATGCCTAGTAGAATCCTTGCAGTTGTCACATTGCACAAGAAGATGTTTGAAGCCAACACCACCACATACTTCACATACAACATCCTAAAAAAACAATTCAAAGATGTAAATCTTTTGCCACTTTAAATATCAGAATGAAAAAGGTACAAATAAGCATGTCCAAAAATGATCTTATGTTTTTTACAACTTTTAAGGCATTCTTCAGTAGCGTTAATCACATTTTTTTCTCAAAGGAGCTTGTCACATTTATTAGCATGAAACAGTAAGTAGATACAAAAAATCTAAAAGAACATAGTGTAGATATCACTAAGAGGATGGAGAAAGTATGAAGATTTATCAAACCTCTACCTGATCAATACAATATACATAGCATATTTTTGCAAGCTGATTCTCTGTCGTATTTCTTAAATTTTCCCCACAAGGGCTACTAACATTTCTATCACAGTGAACAGTAGGTGATACTGTATTCAATATCTAAAAGGAGGAAAATGTAGGCTATCACTAAAATGAGGGCAGTATAAAGATAGTAAGACACTAAAACTCTATTTAGTCAACACAATAGATTTTGGCGATTATCTTCTTACCAGGAAAAAATATATTTTAGGCAAACAGTAGACTCACATATTAACTGGCTAGATCTGATTTATCAATATATAAGAAATCTAGGCACTGTAAACAGACACATTTCTCTGCAATGCAAATAAAAGTTACAGACTGTTGAAGGAAAATCTTTGATGTGCCAGGCAAAGACACAAAATGTAATAGGCAGCAATACACTATATAAGCTATCAAGATTTACAAATATTGATGACAACATGGAACGAAAGTTCGCATATACTATTAAAGGCAAAATACTAAGGTTCCTTATAGGTTAATACTTTCAATACATATTTTTGCAAACTTGACAATAAGCATATCATGATTGGATTGATTCAGAAACACAAGTAATGGAATCATTCATACAGTCAGGAAAATGGCTAAGCAACCACACAAGGCCCTTTGGGAGCAACTTAAGGGCGTTTCGCAGTAACCTCTTTTTCTACCTTTGTGCAGCGGTGGCACTGTTGGAAATGTCTTTCCATCTATCCATCTATCCCTTTTATTCTTCTTTTTATCACCTAGTACAAGCTAACTTTTATTATCTCTGCACTGGAGCACTGCATTGAGACAAAAGAACTATCCTGAATCATCTCATGTCGTTAATGGATTGGTTAAAAGGTGTAAGGGAACACATTGGAGCACTGGAGCACTCCAATGATTTATTAAGTTGTAGGCAGCCTAAATGGTACAAGCTCCCCTTATTAAGCTACGAGAGGATACACAATAAACAATTCCTAAATCGATCACATATATCAGGCCGCAATCACGAAGCAAAAACTATTTACTGTGACATTTTTTTTTTCTAACCACACCACAGGTAACCCAATCAGGCTCCCCTCGCTGCTGAACAAATGTACTCCTCTTTTTGTTAAAAGAGGGAACATTTGACTATCTTCCCAAACACCAAAATAGCAGAGGATCATTTACTATTTTTGCCCTAGCACAGAACTCGTCCTCTTTATCGGTTGCCTGGAGCTCTTCATTGGAAACCAACCAAATAGTGAGAAACAGAAAGAAACCTTGCGCAAAGAGGAGGGGAAGAGAGGATTCGTACCATCGCTCAGCACCTCCAGAAGCTTCTCCAGCCTCTTCGATGTCGAACCCCGCAAGCAGGCCGGAGGAATACAGCAACCCGCTACTGAAACCTAGCACTCTTCTCTCCCATGGCAGGAACAAGTAAAGCGCTGCAGCTGCTGCAAGTGAGATTGAGCTTCGGAAGGGAAGGGGAGAGGAATGGGCAGGTTGGCGGGACGCCGTAAAAACGGAGCAGAGCATATTTCATTATTTCCTGATATTTATTCCTTAATTAACTGATTTTTAAAAAAAATCTTTTTTGACGAATTAATATCAATATTTTAAGAGAAAATCCATTTTACTTCACTGAATAATCACTGTATCCAATTTACTCAACAATAAAATATTGTCTAAATTTACCACTCTCAAATAATTCAAGTTCGTGAACTCTACCCTCTTATGCAATTTGTTTTTTTTTCTCTTCATAGAATTTAAATTTGAAGCTCGAAGTGTGGAAGATGATAGATTATATTAATGACCCTGCAAAAATATGTTATATTGTTTTATAAATATTTTGTATAATATAATATTAGAACTCTATGGTTAAGATAATATTAGATACTAATAGATTATAAATATATATGTAAAATATATCTCATATTTTTTAGTGTCAGATTTTATAAAAACTATCATGGTGTAAAATTGAAGCATTAAACTCAAAATATATAAACAGAAACAAAAAACAAATTACAACAGGATAGATTGTATCGACTTGAATTGTTTGAACAAGTAAACTGAGCCAAAATTTTTGTTCGTATAGATAAATAAATTGTTTGAGAAAGTAAATATATTTTTATCATATTTTAAAACTGTGGAGGATCCATGGATATCTATAAAAGAGAGCAGCGTTTTGCTCGGTGGAGCGCCTGCTGCCTGCGTTCGAGTGCTGCTGAACGCATGTTCATATGTGACACCGCAATTTATCTTCAATGTTTTTTACACTACAACAAATATGGTCTTCTATAATGAAATTCTTATGACAACATACTATTTTATCATAAACTCAGTATGGTTTATGACGTTTTAGAAGAAATAGCTTGTTTTATGATCAAAGTAAAGATTCGCCACTAAATCTGATCATAAAATCGTCATAAATAAACACATATGTACATTATGACGAACAAAAACATCATATTGTATATATAATAAACGTCACAAAATTTATGATAAAATGAATCGTCATTAAGAATTTTTCTTTATTTTATAATAATCATGTAGGCATACAAGACCCACTTGTCATGATTGACTGCACAATCACATGTTACATGGGACCCACATGTCATTTTTATTTATAAAATAAAAGAAAAAAATTAATTTTTTGATAAATGTGAGTTATTATTAAAAATAATTTTATATACCATGCACACGTTATCCATGTCCACTTTAAATATTTTTTTGCAACATTAATAACCTTTCTATTGACACACATGGACAAAAGTTAGTCAAACATGTTACATGATTGCAAGAAACTTTGAGTCCAATTTTCAACATATTTTTAGAGATACCAAAATGACAAACATAAAATTAAAATCTTTTTGGTAAAAAGAAAAACAAAAATTGTCTCATGTTGGGCCTAATCTAGTATCTCTCTTAAGCTTCTATGTTGTTGTGTACTTGTCACAACTAAGCTATAGAAACATTTTGTGTTCATTGAGAAAAGGAAATTTTCAAGTTCCAAGCTAATATTTAGTATTTGTTTCATGTGATTTTAGCAGCATCAAGACCAATATGAAGATGTGGCATCAGTTGAATTGATCACTTTGAGGCCTCTTGTTGCAACAGGAAGAGTAGGCTAGTACATTTCTTATGGCTGGAAATTTATAGATATTGTGAACTTAGAAAGTAGCATAAAATACTTTTCTTATGGCTGCAAGTTTGGATCCTTTATTGTGAGATGATTTGAGTTGATTTCATGTGAATTTGTACTCAGTTTAGTGTTGATGGTCAGGATGATGTGTAATTCTATGGATTTAGTTAACATTTATTCAATTATGGTTATTTTAATGACTTGGCATATAAATGACTAGAGGGTCAGATGAAATAATTGGCTTCCAGTTTAATTGGTTTCAGAAAAAATAATAGACATAAAAAATATCACGTAAGAAATTAAAAAATGCGCTGCAAAGTTAATTGGGCCAGAAATAAAAGGATAAAAAATAATCAGCTTGGAATAAAATTAAAAAATAATGGGCGAAAAATAAAACAGGGCAGCCACATCAGATCCATGTCAGCTCCACCTCATCTCCACATCATTTTCTTTTAAATAGTTTATGATGATAAAAAATTGTCATAAAAAATTGTGACAATCTAAAAAATGTCAAAAAAATTTATAATGTTTTTGGCAAATCGTCATAATTTATGACAAATATAGAAAATTTGTCATAGAAGTTAATTAGCTATACATATTCTATGACGAACTGAAATTTGTCATAAGCTCGTCACGCAATGTTATTCATGAATTTCTTATGTTTTATGACATAATTAGTTCGCCACAATTGGAGGGCGACATTACCGTCGCGTATCAGTAGATCTAGGTGGTTTATGAGAATAGTCTTGATCGAGTTTTTTTTTCTCTTTCAGAGATGTAACCATCTCAATTTCATATAGAACGAAAGAAAAATACAGTTACACTTTTCTGTTGCGTGTACAACGAGGGTGGCTACTCGCATAATAAAAAGATAATAACATCGATGAAAGAGACGTCGTGGAAAACTCGAGATCAAGTAAAAATGGCTCCCTGCCTAACTCTTCAGTAATGCGTGTCACCTTCCGGCTTCCTAGGCAGCAACAACCACCCATTACCATTTTTTTTTAATCCAACAGGCAAAAAGATGCTGCGGAATGTGTGCTCATACCAAATCTCAGTTGTAGCTTGAACTCCAAACGCAATTATTTCTCTTCACCTGCGACACTATATAAGCAGAGCCAAACCATCCACAATACAAACCACAGTGATGAGCTGCCACCATGGCATCATCAAGAAGAACAGCGGCTTGTGTACAAGTTGTCAAGCTGGCATGCGTCGTGGCCATTGCCGTCGCGTTGGTCTCGCCGTGCTGCCACGCCTCGTCGAGGTCACTGCTGGTCTCGTCCTCCTCTGCCGCCGCACCGGAAGGCGGTCAAGCGGCAGCCACAACGCCGTCGTCGCTGCTTCAGCCACTGACTGCGGCTACGGCCTCGCCACTGGCTGTCGCTGCCGCGCGTCAGCAGGTGTTGGAGGGCGACGCACAGCTGAAGTTCAATTTGAAGCGCCGTCACCACCACCACCATGGCCACGGCCACCACGCCCCGCCGGCGCCGGACCTTTCCCCACCCCCGCCTCCGCCGTCGCCGCCGCACGGCGGGCAGCCACCGGCCGCGCCGGGACCCGACAGCCCGGCGTGGCCGTTCCCGTGGCCGTGCCCCGGCGGCGACCACTGGCCGCCGATACCGCCGTTCCCCGCATGGCCGCCTCCCGGTGACCACTGGCCGCCGCTGCCGCCGTTCCCGTTCCACCCGCCGCCGATCCCGGCGTGGCCGCGGCCCGGTCCCGGGAAGTGGCCGCCGCTGCCTCCGTTCCCGGCGTGGCCATTCCCGTTCCACCCGCCGCCGACGCCGGCGTGGCCGTGGCCTCATCCGGGAACCCAGTGGCCACCGGCGCCGACGACGACCTTGCACGGCGACGACGTCCCCTCAACGACGACGGCGCAGGAAAACAACAAAGAGGGAAACTGATTTGTGATGTGACTCTGTTTCCTGCAGATAAAACACACGTGAGGAATGGATAAGTTTTCTTTCATCTTTCTTCAGGAGAAACGAGAGATCCATCATCTTGCATACGATTGAGTACTCCGTCGTGGACGTATTTGTCACATACTCCCACGATTCGTGCCGATTAATAAAGAAAATTTGGTCAGCATGAAGTACCGTGTGCAATCCAATCTCATCTCCATAAAGTACAGAGGAGCCCCTTGAGCTCTCCTGCCTGTGTTCGCGCGCGATCTCAATTTTGTCCACGAAGCTGCAGCAGCGTGAAGATGGCGATGGATCTTCCAGAGGACCTATGGTGTCACATACACTCCCTGATGCCGATGCGAGACGCCGCCCGAGTCGCCTGCGTGTCTCCATCCTTTCTGCGTTCCTGGAGACGCCATCCCACCCTCATCTTCGACGAACAAACGTTTTTTTTTTTTTTTAATACTCGACAAACAAACCTTGGGCTTGAACCAAGACACATGCTCATGAGACGACAAAACGAGACGTTTCACTGAAAAAGTCGACAGCGTCCTGCAGAACCACTCGGGCATCGGCGTGAAGACGTTCGATCTTAAGATCGGCGCGGTTAAACTAGAGAACAAGTGTCACCTTGATCGTCTCGACAGTTGGCTTCGGACCGCTGTGAAACCAGGGATTATTGCCTCCGGCCAAAACGTCTAGGAGGCCTTGGTATCAAGGATTTGGATAAATTTAGTAGAGCACTAAGATTGCGGTGGCTTTGGCATAACTGGGATAGGAGAGACAAACCATGGAAATATCTCCTCAAGGTGGACGACCCTACAGACAGGCAGCTATTTTTTTCTTCAACAGAAATTAAAGTTGGCAATGGAAAGAACACTCCCTTTTGGGAAGCAAGGTGGCTGCATGGAGCAGCACCAAAGGATTTGGCTCCTAATCTGTTTATGATGGCAAGATATAAAAGGAGATGTGTCAATAAGGAACTGCAGAACCTCAATTGGATACGCAACATCAAGGAAATTAATACTAACGGACTCATGGAAGAATTCACCCTTCTATTCATGGCATTAGCTTCTGTCAATCTAACTGACCAACCGGATGAGAT
The DNA here is from genome assembly GCA_030378355.1 of Eleusine indica. Taxonomy (NCBI): domain Eukaryota; kingdom Viridiplantae; phylum Streptophyta; class Magnoliopsida; order Poales; family Poaceae; genus Eleusine; species Eleusine indica. Next base: position 41,962,461 of record CM059501.1, on the reverse strand, counting down.
CAAGTGGCGCTGGACGGCTAATGGGCAGTATTCTGTTGCTTCAGCGTATGAGTGTCAGTTTCAAGGTGCTGTGGCTAGGCCTCCGGCAACTCACATCTTGTTTGGCTACTAGAGAGGGATTGGCGCAAGCCGGGTCGGTTGGGTCAAGTCCATGCTTAATCCATTTCTGTCAGAATTGCATTTGCTGAACCTAAGTGCAGATTCTTTGCTTGGTTGGTCTTGCATAATAAGGTGCTTACGGCTGACAATATGATTAAAAAGAATTGGCCTTGTAATCATGACTGTGCTATGTGTTTTTGCATGCATGAGACTACAGACCATATCCTCACAGAGTGCAACTATACAGAGGCGGTGTGGAATATATTTGCTTCACGCTTCGACTTGCCAACCTATAACTCTTTATCTAATGCAGGAGGAGCCAATCAGTGGATGATGAAAATCCGCCACTCAGGGACAAAGAGAGAAAAGAGAGAAACTTGGAGCGCTACTCACTTTCTGGTGGATGATCTGGAAGGAGAGAAATAGGAGAATCTTTGAAAACAAGGAGATGCCACCGCACAAACTTGCTTCGCTGATCCAAGATGAAGTCAACTTATATCGTTCTGTTTTGGTGAGGGAGAGTGTTTAGTCCCTTTGTTTGTCCTTATTCTTTGTTCCTTTGTTTCAGCTCTAGTTTGTAATTAGTCAGTTACGGCTGACATCTTTTCCTCTTTATATTTTATAACTCTTCCTCTCCCTTAATGAATGACAGCACTCCTGCCCTGTTTTTCAAAAAAAAAAACCCCCAGGGATTATTGAAGAGCTTCACCTGAGTCTTTCTGCGATACAACAAGCACCTCACAAGTTCCCGTGCTCACTTTTTTTCTCTGGCGGAACCGGAGGAGACTCGCTTCGACGCCTAGCTCTTATACTAGTATAATGCCCGTGCTAACACGGTGCTAAATCAAAATGTAATATATAGTGTACTACGGTAACCCATCAAATCTGAGATAAATTAAAGATACAATCAGTTATCATAGAGTTAAATACATAGTCTCATGCACAAAATACATCTTAACTTTTCTCTCTCTCAAAATATAATATGGCATCTGTACGTGACATTATAGTACGTGGAATGATGCTAATAAAATTCAACGCTCCAGAAAAGTAACAAACGTCCACCAGAACTGAAAGAAATTGCATATATCCAGTACGTACTTGTAGGTAGAGAAAAACAAAAAAAAATGGAACAATTTTTAGCCATCAAATTTTGACTACATGCATACTTATAAATTAAGTAAGGATGTGTTTGTTTCTTGGGATCTAAATTTTAGTGTTATCATATTAATTATTCAAACGTTAAATACGATAATTAAATATAAACTAAACATAAAATTAATTACATAGTTGGATATTAATTTACAAGACAAATCTATTAAGCTTAATTAAATCATTATTAGAAGATATTTATTATAGCATCATATTATTTAATTATGATATAAGTCAATTTAATACATTCGTCTCGTCATTTAGTGGGTGGGTTATGGACTGGGTTTTATCATTAATCTATATTTAGTACTTCTAATTAGTATTCCAATATTCGATGAGATGAGTCTAAAAATTAGTGGGTAGTAAACAAATACACCCTAAGAAACAAAATCAGTTCCCGCGTCACCATGCTTCCAAGTTTCCTCTTACCCTCACAGCGAATGTCCATGAAATTCGAAAACAATAAGACATTGAGATAAAAAGATATATTAAGATTAAGATTAAGGTACTGCCATTTTTTGTAACAATTACTTACTATTTTTCACCAATCTAGGACGTCTTTATACACGATATTCCTGGTGCTCTTCCCTGTGTCATCTAATTCTTTCTTTGGATTAGCCAAAATTCTTGTAGTTTGTCGTGACACATCCCTTGACAAAGCAATATAAAGCTGCCCATGTGAGAGTACAGGCTTAGGAAGGTAGATTCCAACATTTGGGAAAGTTTGCACTTGAGCTTTATTTATTGTCATAACAAAAAAGCTCAATAATATTGCCTATTTAGCTGGAAGTAAGCAAAAAAGCCCAATGTATAATAAAACTTAAAAATCATAATCACCTGGGCCTAGATTATGCGCTGGAGATTCTTGCAGATTATCATTGGTTATTGCTTTCTTCTTCTTATAGCATTCCCTCTTATATGGCGTAACAAATTATCCTTCTTGAACTCATCCATATTGGAGTATATTCTTCTCTTCTGATTACCAGTTTGTATTTATTTGAACCATTCCCTGTTAATCAGATGATATTATGTCATCCAAAGAGTTATATTCACAAGCTAAACTAGGGATGAAAGCAAAAGTGGTAATTATCGGTTTACTGATGCTCGTTTTTGTATTTTATCAACCGTAACACACGAAAATGATATTCCGAAGAAGTGAAAGCAAAAGTGATAGTGAAAACAATTTTGAAGTCTTCCGATCGTTTCCGCAAATTTCCATTTTAACATGGAAATTACCGTAGAGTAATGTAGGTAATTACCGTATTTAATATTTTAATTATAGCAAATCTCTCTAAAAGGCAAGTGATTCTTCTAGCTTAAAACAAATCATAAATTTCTCAATATAAATTTTGTCTACTTTCTATTTTTATAAATGTAATTTTTTATATATATACATATAATTATTCAATAATCAATACGCTAGAGCTAGTTTATCATAGTTCATGTGCCGTCGTCGAGACGCAAGCATGACTTCTCCAATTTTTCTGTTTTATCAGTGCTATACTTCACGATTCATGTCTCCGATTGTTAATATCGATACCGTCCATTTTGATTGCAATAATATTATATCCGACCTTACCGAAATACCGATGTCGTGTTCGTTTCCATCAAATACCATTATCGATTTCGCTTTCGAAAAAAAATATGAAAGTAAAAATAATTGAGTCTTCTTCCGATCGTTTCCGATCGCTTTCATCCCTAAGCTAAACAATTATCCAAGTAGAAAGGCACCCTAACATGTAGCATGATATTACTAGATAAATTTGCCGCTTGTAATTATCATTTCTATGTAGCCAATCCATAAAATCATCTGGATCAGCATTCTTCTTGTCTATCATACTAACTTCTTACTTTATCAATGTTGAATATGCTGTACCACCATCCACTTCTTGCCCTACAACCAAATGACTACTTATATAAACGTGGTATTAATTAATATATATTCAATCCACCTTTAAAATTGCCCGTGTACTTTTCTACTCACCAAGGGACTGCACTGCCGTGTTCGCTGAAGCAGCAACATATTCTTGTTGAGTATTTAGAAGGTCTGAGTCAGAAACATTTCTTGCTCGATACTGACGCTTCCTCTTACTATTTCTTTCTTCTCTCTTCTGAAACATTTCTTGCTCGATACTGACGCTTCCTCTTACTATTTATTTCTTCTCTCTTCTGTTCTTTGGACATATCAATGTCGTTCTCTTTGGCATTTACTTTGTTGTACTGTCGAGATTGATATACTGTCAACAATGTATACTATACCTACAAAATGTATTGCCAAATTATGATTTGTATACGGAGCCACATAAAGAAATGGCAACGTAAAATCAAGATCAAAGGCACCTGCATCGTCAGGTATGCGGATCATTCCACTCCCCGGAAGCTGTGATGTCCTTGGTAGCACAAGGAAGGCTAAGAATGTTTGCTTCAGCCTTCCTCGCTCTATATTCTCGATGCTTCTGTTTCTTTCTTCCCTCTTGCAATGCTCTTCATCGGAACTATTGATTGTGGTGATGAATGATGGTAATGCTAATCACACGATTCAATTCAAGGGCCAAGACATTGCTTATACCTTTGTTGCTCGTGTTGGAATTGGAAATATCGCTGAAAGGAGCACGACCTTTGCTCTGCCGGCTCATGGTCGCGGAAGACGCTGCAGTGCAGTCGCGTGTTCCACCTAGGAAAATAATTTCGGTGAAATTTCATCGAAATATCTGAAATTTCATATTTTTCGGTTAGGATCAAAATGAAATCCGAAATATCGAGATGATCGAAAATTCACAGTTGACTACCTTTAACCAATTCAAATTGTTTTGTTTATGTATGTAACCATAATATCTTATGTATTGAAGATAATTTTTTGTGAAATTATATCAATTATTTCTTAAAAAAAATCAAATTTGATCATCAAAATTTCTGAAATTTCCGAAATTTTGTGTTTTTCGGTTGACCCCCGATTTTTTTTCATTCCCGAATTTTTTTTTCACTCGACCGGCGGCGCTGCTGCACGCTAGGTTCCTCTGTGCTTGCCTCCTTGGCGGCGGCGACGGCAACGTTCCTCCGGCCTTGCCTCCTTGGCAGCGGCGTTCCTGGCGCGGAGAATGCGGCAGCGTGGGTTCGGCTCGCGTTTGCAGCGAGGCCGACGCGGACGGCTCAGCGGGTCCGGGCCCAAATCGTCGACGGCACCGGAGTTGGCGACGCTCTCCCGGCTCGCCGGCTTCGGCGGCGGCGGCTGCACTCCTCATATTCGGTGGCGGCTCCAGGCTCGGTCCCTTGGATCGGCGGCAACGGCGGGCGCGCTCCTCGGCTGCAGCAGCGGCTCCAGCCTCGGTCCATCGGCTCGGCGGCGCGCTCCTCGGCGGCGGCGGCAGCTACGCGGCTTGGCGGCGGCGACGACTCCGGGCTTAGTCCCACCGAATGTCCTGTTGGACTCGTGAGTCCTTTGGTCAAGAGGGAGGCGAGGCCGGGCAACCTCCATCTGAGTTGCCGGCCTCCGTTCTCCAATCGGCATGGTGCAGAGCTTCGCCAATGTCCAGCGTCGTGCGCAGGCCTCGCTAGTGGCCGCAATTTTCTTTATTTTTTTTAGAGTGAAGTGTGACATTCCTACTGCCCACTTAGGGTTAGGCTCCCCAGGAAATAAAACTTAGGGCAAAGTTAAACTGAAAGTAATCAAAATTTGAATGGAATTCAAATTAATTTGAGAGTCACTTAAACTACAAGTTCAAATTTTGCAACATAAGCCATACCCACCAAAAATATATGTTGTAGCTTATGAACAAGTATAATTTTGAGGAATTTCTCAGTTTTTTATTCCATTAGTTAATGCCCCAAATAAATTGTTAAAAGGTTAAAAACTATTCCTCTTTACAAAATTCCTATTCAAATTTTATTTGGAACCAATGATAGTTAGCATTTTTATAAAATCAAGCACTTCATGTGGGGCTCGACCATATTTTTGGTTTACTTTGACCGGCTCTAAATTAATTCCCACAAAAAGATCATATACAACCAGCTGTCAGGATTTGGAAATAAACAAAATTCAGAAACTCCCACGGGGCCCACCCGTCAGCGACCCAAAAGAAGCACACCTGGTTGCCGCCGCCTCGCCCGACTCGGTGCCCGCCGCGTGGCCGCCAGCGTATGGGCAGCGACTACTCCCGTGGATCGACTTTCCCACATGCCGTCCCGACATCCTCTCTGCCCCCCCCCCCCCCCGGTCCGAACGCCCCCCCCCCCCCCCCCCCCGCCCGCTATTTCCACTCTCTCTCACTCCCTGCTCTCTCGCTCGATCCGCCGCCATGGACGCCCGAAGCTAAGCTCCATCGCCTCGCCGCGACGACGCATCACCACCCTCCCCGTGCAGTTCTGGAGCTACACCTCGAAGACCTCCCCGCCCCCACCGAGCTGCATTGTCTCTTCCGCAACCGGTTGCCGCCAATCGCCAACTTCGCCTCCACCGCCGACAACTGCTCCGCCGCCTCGCCTGAGCTTTCTGGTGAGCCTTCAGCCAATCCCTCTCACATGCACGACCTCCCGGTCACGGCTCCTCCACTCGGCCTCACTCGGCTTGGGTTGGTGTAGGGTTCCTGTCGGAACGCCATCGCCGGCCACCACCTTCCGCCACCGCTGGTGAAGCCCAAGCTCCGGTGAGCAACTTGCCCCTTGCCGGCCCGCTGCGTAACTGCCACCACCTCCCGGTCACCATCGTACTCACTGTCGGCCGAGCTGGCCGATGGGCCAAGCTAGCCACTGGGCCACGCCCCGCCTGGGCCAGATGTGGCCCAGGAGTGCCTCTCCGCGTGGGCTTCAATCCGCTGGGCTACGAGAATGCGGCCCACGTGCATCAAATGAGATTTTTCTTAATTTATCAATTCCAGAAAATGATCCAAAATTGTAAAATGCATAGTTAAATATTTTCTGTGAATTTAGGGGTAAGACAAATTTTAGTACTCTCCTCTGAACATGTACTATTTAAGAAAAATACCAAATCACCCTGCATGTCAGTATTTTTATCAGCATTAAATTAAATGGCAAAAACACTAATAAATTAATTTATAAATATGGATGTCTGATAAATTCTTGATACTTGGCATAAAATCATGTTTTGGCATGTTGGATGACCCTGCACAGTGACATGTGCTAGTTCTCTGTATTTTAGTCATAATTCATTTTGTACCTTTTTTCTTTGTATTAATTATTTAAAATTAATGGTCCCATGCATGTAATTGAAACTCGGCCTAAAAATCACTCCTGGTGTGCACTACTTACCGTAAGTTTGCCCATGTTAAATTGACTTACAAAACCATGCTAAAATATTAATTACTTACTTAAGCTCGATAATTTCGTCAAAACCTGTAAGGCAAGTAGTTTTCTAGTATAGGACACCCCGTTCACTTCTACATGAAATATTGTTACTTTAACGTATTTGCTGAGAAAGTGTCATGACTCAAATATTGTTCTCATGTATCGCACCATCCACATCATATAAGTCACAAGGTGAACCACGTGGAGGTAGAACAAGAGCAGGAGCCAGAAGGACCAGGTGGTGACCCTGCTAACCAGGAACCCGCTCAAGGCAAGCCCCGATGCATCCCACCAAGTTTTTCATTTTTGTTTTCATATTAGTTAGGGATGTAGGCTTGTCTATGCATTAGGTTTATAGGAGCTGTTTGAAAACCTAGTATTGCAGTAGGTTCCCTTTACCCGATGATAGCTTCAGGACAGTAGTCGCTCTGCTTAATTTAGGACGACTATTTATCGAGTGGTATGGAGACCACTCGTAGAATAGGAAATGATAACGACTAAAGGAAAGTTTGGATGGAATAACAACGAAGACCGGACGGGCAACTAGGTGAAAAAGGAAGGACAACTTGTCTTCGAGGAGGTAGCCCCGTCCGAGTCATCTAAGGCTACGCGTCGTGTTCGGTCCTATGGGATTAAGTTTAAACAGTACCAAATGCATACCAGCGATATGGGCATTAGTAAACTGGCATAACTTGATTTCCGTAGTGGTTGGACGATACCCCACTCTTCTTTTGGTGATGAAGCTGGTTATGATGGAATGTGAGTATGTGTTGGAAGGGAGAGTGCATGGGCTACCCATAGATGGCTTTGACGGGAGCATCGCTTGGGATGATGTGTACTCGGGAAAAGTGGGACCCGGACCGACCCTGTTGTATCTTGTGAAAGGTTATCGTACGTGACTCTGCCGGAGTATGCGTGCGCCGTGCATTTGGGTTTCTCCTGCAGGATGAAAATCGATTCGAGTCGCTGCCCCTCACAGTAACGAGTACCACTTGATCGCTGCTTCGAAACATTGATAGAAGCCATTTATATGATGGATAGGTCCAATACTGCTGTATAGAATTGTTCTAATTGTATTACAATCATGATTGTTGTACTTTTAGTGCAAACTAAATTTATTATTATGTATGACAACCTAACTTGATGCTAAAACTTGAAAACCAAGGATCCACTCTTAGGCTGGCTTTTTGGCAACATAAACCCTAACTTAATCTGTGCATGTGTAGGAGTCGACTGTAGATGGCCATTTTGACGGGTCAGTCTTGTTGAGTAAATTAGTTACTCAGGGCGTAGCTCTTTATGGTTTTTCAGATGATCAGGGTGGCCAGTTTCCCGATTTTTGGAATGTCGAGTGGAAATACTGCAGTCCATAGGAAGAGTACCCTGTTGCTTGCTGGTACAGTATCGTGGGCATGACACTCATCAATACCGGATCTACTTCTATGTATCGTCATGAGAGCACGGTGGTATCTTAAGTATTTCGTCGAACCATTTCATTTACTATTGAACTATTTCGCTTTCGCACTTTTAAAACTTTGATTTATAACTTAAATTCAGATTTTTGTAAAACTCTATACTCTATCTATATTCTTGTTGTAACTATATTATTTTGTCATATGTTATACTATTGGGCGTCATAGCGCGTGTCGTCACCCGAGAAAGATCTTGAAACGGAATCATCTCCGTGGTAAGGCGGTTCTGTAACATGAAGTGCATCATAGGTCCCTATCCTTGTCACGCTATGTCATTCAGGTCCCTGTATTCCTAAAACGCCTAATTCACATCCCTAAACTTGATTTGGGTCGCACCACGGGTCCTATCAGGCTCTTAACTCGCTTTGGGCGCAGACGTGGCATGCCTATGTGGAAAGGAAGATGCCAACACCGTGTTATATTTGCAGGGAACCCCCTATACTCTCCAGACCTCATCCTGTCTTGCCCTATTCGACCCTTCGGTTTCCTTGTCCAGGGAGAGAGGCGGGAGGCGGGTGACCTGATTGGTGGTGGTCGGCGGCGATAGGAGGCGATCGGAAGGAAGTGGCCCGATCACCTCGGCGTGAGCAATCTGGCCAAGCCGGTGACCACGCTAGTTCAACATGGGACCAAGGCTACGGCGACTAGGTGAAGCTGCGCTGGTGTATGGTGAGTCGATCAAAACTCAATCCCGTAACTTATGCGTTGTAGAAGACTGTAGGGCACTATCTCTTCATTGAATGGTGATGGTGTCAAAATTTAGGTAGAAATCTTTTAGGAGGTGTTTTAGGCTTATGATTTCTGATCAAGTTTGATAGTTTTCCTGTCATTTGTGTTCTGTAGATGCTGGTAGTGAGGAGTTCTCGATTGAGGTTCACCATGAGGGGTTCTTTGTTGGTCACGGTCATCTCCGTGCATACATCAATGGGAAAGTAAACTGGTTTGATCATGTTGAGACAGACACATGGTCTCCATTGTGGCTTGATCAATTTGTTGGGGATTTAGGGTATCTAAGGACTGGAAATTTCAATATTTATTAGCTACTACCAGGGAAGGATATTGCATATGGTCTTAGAGTAATTCTCACTGATAGTGACACAAATGTTATGTCATCAGTTGTTGATAGGATCAAGAATTTGGTTGTCTACTTTGATCATGATGACAGTGTTGCTGATGTTCAATGGGATGATGTCATAGCCAATCCAGTTGCTGATTTGTCTAAAGTCATCAGCCCGAAGAAGGTCAACTATGTTGCACAGAAAGTGGGTGAGAAACTACCTTCATTTTACTCTGATTTGGGTTGCAGCAGTGAGCATCACAACACTAGGGAGCAACAGAGCAGTAGGGAGCAAGAACAACACAATGTTAGAGGGAAAAGGAAGAAGCAATCTGAATGTACAGATGACAGTGACAGGGAAAGTGACCTTGATGCAACTGATAGTGAAGATGAGGACAGTGATTTTGTGGACAATGACTATGAATTGGATGATAGTGATGATGACATGTTTGTAGACTATGTTAATGAGACTGTAGTTGGTGATGAGGCATCAAAAGATGAAGAAGGGGTGGAACTACCTGATCAACAATTTCAAGGGCCTATTTGTCCAAAGATCAGGAAGAAGGTGCACAAGAATGTTGAAGCTGCTAATTTGTGCTATGCATTACCATCAGGCCAGTGAGTATTTCAAGTCCAGGAGAGGGATTTCCAGTACATAGGAACTTGACTGGAATCCCTTGCAATCATGCAATATCTTGCCTGAGGCATGAGAGGATCCCACCTGAAAGTGTGGTTTCAAGCTGCTACTCTACTAAGACATTTAGAAAAGCATATGGTTTTAACATATGGCCTTGTAGTGACTAGAGCCAATGGGTGAACACAAATGGGACTGAAATTCTACCACCTGTATATGTCAACAAGGTTGGCAGACCACCAAAGTCTAGGAGAAAGCAACCATATGAAGTGTAAGGGAAAAATGGTCCTAAATTGACAAGGCATGGAGTGGTAATCCATTGTAAGCATTGTCTGGGATCTGGTCACAATAGTGCAGGCTGTCAACTGAAAAAACAGGGCATAAGCTCTGAGGATGCCAAGCAAATGGCTGCAGCAGCATAACAAGAATCTCAGGTGCCAATAGATGAACCTCTCAATGCCATACCACAAGTATACATTGTATAATTTTTTTTGGATACATGTCCCCTGCTTTTCTCTGAAAAAACTTGCAATTGTCTTGTAGGATGTCATAGAACAGGACCCTATTGGTTCTCAATTCACAACACAGTCAAGTTCAACCTTTCTAAGTGAAATGATGGGAGAGGTATCATGATGTTAAATGTGTTTACATTGCATATTTTTTTGACTTTTAGGCCTCCTAACCTAGCATGTTGTCTCAACCTAGCATGTTGTCTCAACCACATGGCCCACTTCCAGATCCTAAATTCATTGTGAGCAATAGACCTGTTGCAAGGCCAGCTCCACCCACAACCTGCACCAAAGAAGGGAAAGCTGCTGCGGCCAAGAGAAAGGTCACTAAGAACACTGGAGCTACAACAAACAGGAAGAGGGCTGGGGCAGCAAAAAAGAATAAAACTAGAGGTGGAACACAAGGAGAAGCAAGTTCATCTTAATTCTCAGGAATAGTTAAGAACATAGTCTTTTGTTTTGGTGGTTGATAACAATCTGGAGATCGATCTTTTGTAACTATGCTTAAGCACTATTTGGTAGTTGATAACAATCTGGTATGCTTTGTGTCTATCTGGTAGATGATAACAATCTAGTATGATTAAGCACTATCTGATATGTCGATCTTTTGTAACTATGCTTGTGTCTTGAGTCAGTGATTGATAACTACGTCTATCTTTTCATTTGGGCCTGTCATGGCAAAATCTGAATCAATTAGAACCTACTATGGTTACTCATGTCATGTCTTATTCATAAATTAATTCGAAAAATCCATTGACAATTATTCACAAATTTTTCTGATAATTGTTTGTCGAATTACCAAAACTCTACAAGTACAAAACATGCCAGAAGGATTCAGGGGGTTATGTGCAAAAAAATAGTCTTCAAAATGGCGCCACAACTCTCTCATGCAGGGCCTGTCCACGTAGGCGTGCCTCGTCTGCGTCCAAAGCGGGTTAAGAGCCCGATAGGACCTGTGGTACGACCCAAATTTAGGGATGTGAATTAGGCATTTTGGGAGTACGGAGACCTGAATGACACAACGTGACAAGTATAGGAACCTGTGATGCACTTTACTCTTTTTTTTTTAGATTGAGGTGAACCAACCGATGGTGGACCATAGAAGTAGAACGGTGGGAGGTAGGACGACCAAACTGTTGCTGGCCATTGGATTTGATGAAGGTGGACATTGGAGTCATCTGGTCCTTTCAATTTGAGGAAGAGAATTTTCTAGGTGTACAAAGTTTGGTAACTGGATCAAAGTTCATCTCTGTTGGGTACACTGAGTTGTGTAAAGTTAGAAAAATTTTAAGTGGTACATTATATAAGGGTATAGATGGGTTGTACTACCTTTTATCACACTCCCACGGCCGGATTATTTCAGGGCTTCAGAAGATTGACTAGACTGCAGCTGTCTGTGGTGCGTATCAGGGATGAGAACCTAAACTGTTCTCTCCGATACCCCCACTTTGGAGTGGTGCCAGCTCTGGCGTTGCAACGGTGTAACTTGTGTAAGATACCTTGCCTGCAGAAGCTCAACCACCTCGCCGTGTCGTTCTGCCCTAGTCTGAGACACATAGAGAGCAGAGCTCCGAATCTCTCAGTTTTGCCCATGGAAGTAATAACAGTCGTGTGCAGATCTCACTTGGGGAGGCAATGCCCCGTATCAAGAAATTCAGGAGGTCTGGTTGGGATGCCGTATACAAGGCTCGTACCGATGAGCTTCCCTCCACCATGCCATACCTTGAAACTCTTACCGTACGTTCTGACAGAGTGAGGTGGTCAACGCCCCATTGACGACTACACCTAGCAAATTCCTCCACCTGAAATTCTTGAGCATTTCTCTATGGGCGGGGCAAGGGTAGGCCTACGACATCTTCTCTGTGGTTTCGTTTTTAGAGAAAGCTCCGGTGGAGGTGTTTTTAAAAGTGGCACGGATCTTAAAGCGTTTAGCCTAATTAATTATTTGTTTTATTTTGATAAATCTTTAAACACGGAGCATTTCACTCGTGTTTATACGCTTCACCTGTTCTGGAGACCTTCATCTTGAGCCTGAGTGTCTTCATGGAGACCTCGTGCAACGGGATTCTTATTCCGTTTTCACAGACCCCTCCTCTCTAGGCCTGGGGACGATTGCTGATAATAAGCACTTTGCTCATGACAAACTCAAGCATATCCAGATTATCAACTTCACCTCTTCCAAGAGGTTGGTTGAACTAGCATGTCATATCCTCGAGTCTGCAGCGTCGCTCCAGCGGAACGTTGGACACCACGCCTGATTTACCTAGATGCTCTGACCCAACTAATACGTGTGGCAAATGCTGGTTGATGGGAAAGGAGGAACTCGTGGAAGCTCCGTAGAGCACTCTTGGCAGTTCAGATGTTCATCAAGCCGAAAGCTCCTCCCTCTACAGTTGAGTTGAATGTTTATTTTGGAGCCTTGCACCAAGTGCCATGAGCTTGAGAACTTTAAATAGTATCTGGTTGTAAAAAAGGTTTGCGTACATGATGTGGATCTCAAGTTCTCACAACTGTCGGTTCTTAATCCTGATAGTGTTTCATTAGTTATGCTTTTATTCTTAATTTATCAAAAAAAATATTCATATTACGTTAGTTTTGGTACATCTTTCTCAGATAAAAAGGTTTTTTCCAGTCATACTTACCGAAAGCACCATATTAAATTGGTTGTGTTCCATCGTTCTCGTTCAGAACAAAAAGAAAGTTTTTCAGGCATTAACAAACACAACATGCAGTACACTCCGGTCAGCAAACATAAAACAGAGGTCAGTCTACTGGACTAGTGCACTAGTCTGGTCGCGTTAAAAATCCCATATAACCACAATGTCACGTAAGTCAAATATAACCTATTCGGCGCACATGGCGTTGTCACCACACAAAAGTCATGTCTGTTTATCAGTTTTCAATCTTCTGACAGAGAGCTAGTTTCAGTAAAATTTTCAAAGGAAGCAACCAATAAATGTCCCCTTTAATTGCTACACGAAGTTGACTCCTTGTGTACATGGCCGAACTGAAGAACGTGGCCGGAATTCACAGGAGCAAAATATATCGTCACGTGCTAAAGAAACAGAGCGTGGGTTCGAGTGTTCAACCTCCCGGCACGACGGACAATGCAATGGTCGCAAGCTGCTGCTTCATCACCTGGAGGAATCCACTAGCAGCCTGCAGGCTGCAGCTCAACCGACTCCAAAACCAAGTAACCAACCACAGTAGTCGAGTATACTTCGTCCGTCCCTCAAATCAAATGTAAGGATCCGACGACTTTCAGATATCGTTTAACTGTTCGTTTTATTTAAAAAATTTAAAAATATAAAAAAAACAAATTATATTTAAAATGTATTTAATAATAAAATACTTTATAATAAAATAAATAATATTTTTACAAATTTTAAATAAGATGAATAGTCAAATATAATGTCTAAAAGTCAACAAATACTTAAGTAGTAGTTTACTACTGTGTGTGCTGTCAATCGAAAATCGATCAACCCGTAGAGTAACCTGCAGTGGTGATTAGGTTAGTGGTTGCCTTATTAACTGGGCCTCAGTGGTGTGAGGAGCACAGTAGGAGAAGAATCTTTGCTCCTGCTGCCCAAATCGATATCATTATTTCCGATGCTTCCTACCTTCACGTACTACGGGCGTTGAACATTGGACTTAGGACATGTGGATGACACGTGGGCGCCATGACCCTATGCACACAACATGGAAATCCTGATTACCAATAGAGAAGAATCCAATCGAGGATGACCAAAGAGGCCACGGACGTGGACGTGTGGAGAACGACGGCCGAGAAATTCCTCGCGAAGAGACATGACGGGGAGAGCTTGATCTTCGCATTTTCGTCTGGTGGTGTGTCTACCCATAGAACAGTAGGAGCAACACTCGAAAACGAGCCATAGGGTGTGCTATCCTTGGCCCTGAAATTTCTAAGGTCTATTTTTCAGAAAAGAAGACAAATATCATGTAAAGTGATTCGATTATTAGTCTAATTAATAAAAAATATACGGGCAACATTCCTTACATTCTGGCTTCACCCCTGCCAGCAAATCAAATAAGTCTTTGAGGGTGTGTTTGGTTTGGTTGTGACTCTGAAAAAAATTATTGTGAACTGTGGGTTATGAAAAAAACTGCTGTGAGATATGAGTTATGAAAAAGCTGAAAGCCGTTTGATAAAAATGACTGTGAGCTGATAACTGTAAAATAATATGTTATTCATTCAAATTTATATGCAATTTAAAAAATTCATCTTAATTTGTTTAAAATGTTCATTCTACTATATATTTTTAAAACTTAAAAAGTTTTTTAAAAATTTAAAAAGTTTCTTTAAAAGTTATTTAAACATAATTATGTGTTACTGACGCTATATACATCCTGCTAAGTGCTTATACATACAAAAACCTAACGATCATCATGGAATTGCATATGATAAATACATTATGTGTTACTGGCGCCATATATATTTACTAAAAGTGCAAAATGGTAGCAGTATGTTGGTATTCTCGTGGTGGAAGCACGCGTTCCACTGGTCCGATGAACGAGGCACGCTTGGCTGACACATGGGAATGTTACTTGTGCCTTTCGGCGTCGTGCAACCGCTAGCAGCTGACGCCGTCGGTGGACCCCGCCGGCTCCCGCAGCAACCGGCAATCCAGCAGCCAAGCACACGACACGGAGTGCCCGCCGCTACGCGCCGAACACTAGCTGACATGCGTGTCCCACGCTGCGCTGGTCCCGCGTGTCAGCGAGAGCGCACGCAGCCCACCGCCGAGCAGAGCGAGTCACCGACTCACCAGTGACCGGTCGGTCCCGCGCCCACAACGACGCGGCCTGCTCTTTTTTCCTCTCACCTACGCGTGGATTCTTCCACTAGTAGTCTCGAAATTACCGGTTCACCCCTGCCCTTCGCTCCCCGCTCTATTCCTCCCGTGCACTGGTCGCGTGGACCAAACGGAATCCAGCCGTGCAAGTCACCTCCCGATTCACGTGTTGCACCTTCAATGCCCATACACCATGTCCAGCCACAGACACGCCGCCCTCGACACGGGGTAATCACCCGCTTACACCGCCGCGCGCGCCATCCGCTCCGTGCACCCGCCGCACGGATCCTCCCGCATCGACGCCATCCATTTCTCCTCACGATTCGTGCGAGTGCTGGCCATTCATGCACCGGGTCCACGCGGAAACGAGGAGCAGGCGCAGGCCTCCGCTGCCCTTGCTTGTACTACCCCACGCCCGCCTCCACGGGCCGACGCGTACCAACAACCCACCCATCTGCCCCCCCCCCCCTCCGTCGAGCAATCCATCCCCCCCCGACACGCGCACGCCGAGCCGCCGCACCGCCGCGCCGGCGTTGACCGCCGTTGACCCGCGCCCATGGACCCGCGCTTCCCGCCGCCGGCGCCGTCGTCCGCCCAGTTCGGGGGCGGCCCGCCGCCGCCGCGCGGGCACCACCGGCGGGCGCACTCGGAGACGTTCATCCGGCTGCCCGACGCCGACCTACTGCTCGACCCAGAAGGGGACTTCTCCTTCTCCGACCTCGACTTTCCCTCGCTCTCCGACGACTCACCCGCGCTGTCCGACCCCACGCCGCCCCCGGCGCCGCCGCAGCCGCAGCCGTCGTCCCAGCCGCAGCAGCAGGCGTCGTCCCCTGCGCCAAGGCACCCTGCTGGCGGCGGTGGCGGCGGAGCCCACATGAGGAGCCTCTCCTTCGACGCGGCCTTCTTCGACGGCCTCTCGCTGCAGCAGGGGCCGTCGGGGAGCGGCGGCGTGGCCGGGCATAAGAGGAGCGGGTCCGTGGACGGGCCGAGCTCGCCGTTCGAGGGCGAGTCCGCGCTCTCCGGCGTGCTGCCGGACTACGCCAAGAAGGCCGTGCCCGCCGAGAGGCTCGCCGAGCTCGCGCTCCTCGACCCCAAGCGCGCAAAGAGGTGAGGAGATTTCCGTTCCCACCCCCCCTGGATTTTGGCATCTTGGACCCAACCCAGCGAGTGTTAGCTTGCCCTGTTTTCGCTGTTGATTTCGGGAAAATTTCGAGATCCCTTTCTGTCGTGCTTTCGATTTTTAGGGTTTCTTTTTTCGCAATCGAGCTGTGATTTACGATTAAGTTGCTGTTGGGGGGTGGCCGCCCGGTGCGCAGGATTCTGGCGAACCGGCAGTCGGCGGCGAGGTCCAAGGAGAGGAAAATCAAGTACACCAGTGAGCTGGAGAAGAAGGTGCAGACGCTGCAGACAGAGGCGACCACGCTTTCGGCGCAGCTCACGCTTCTTCAGGTAGGCGATGATGCCTCGTTTCTTTTCTTTGACCTGCTGCAATAATATCTTCTGGTGACCCTCCCAAACACGGATTTTATCCTATATTAGAATCGGTCATCATGTGGTTGCGGTGTACGAAACGTATGATTGCTTCAGGCAGCACTAATTATTTGACTGGAGCTGTCTCTCGTGCCACAAGGACTACACTAGGGGATAATCTATTATTTTATCTGTCACTCGAAATTCGTTGGTCTCTTGCTGTGTTGGACAAGTGTGGCAACGAACCTAGCTGGCTCACATCCCGTGGCATGATATAATTAACTAGAGTAAACAGACGGTTGCAGTCACTTGCATCCCCACCTTATGATTGTCCACAATAATGGTTCACTATTTCTGCTTATTCATTTCACTCAAGTAGCTTGTGTTTAAATGTTTTCACACTAAAGTTTGATGTTTTGTGAGGGTTATCCTGAAATCCAACTAGTTCTCCTGAAATCCAACTAGTTGCAATCCTTAGGATTGGTAAAAAAGTTTATCTTTATTGGTTCAATTAGAGTACTGCATTAAAAGGTAATCTCGTAACAATTTAGGTATGCGCTTATGGTTGGTCATGGTGCACGGGAAATTGTCAGCCCCCACCTGCGCCAATTTCTTTTCAGTTTCTGAGTTCCTACTAGTGTCTCATTTTGGTCAAAATTTGTTTTCGTTGTAATTCACCATATTGTGACTTTGGATAAACCATATTATGCTGTGAATGCAAAGTTTTTCTGTCCTGTTTGGGCCTCATAGGCATAGGTACCATATCTAGGCTGTATGACCTCGTAACCTTATTCTGTCAGTGCAGCACTTGATAATTTTTAGTTACACGAATGGTGGGGTGCAAGCATTTGGGACCAAAAGTTCATTACATTTGAGGGAAAACTTAGCTCTGGAGTAGAATAGGTTGATCCTATATCGATTGTGAATAGCTAGCTAGTGGATGAGTCGTTTGATACTAGTTGGCAGGCTATCTATTGCCGGGGTATATTAGTAGATGTGTAGCTGGCCTCTTGTTTATGGACAGCACGGCTGGAGCTTTTCAACAAATTCTGAACTCTTCTTTTTCGATAGATCTTGTATGTAAGTATTCTTGCAGCTGATGTGACTTCTGAAGGATTTATTGCACATAAAAGTAGGATGAGATTGCAGATGCCTCTGTACATGATAGGTAGGTCACATCACAAACAGGGCAAATGATGCTTTAGTTGGGAGCTGATTTGGTTGGAATCATATTGGTGGTGTTAGGCCGAAGCTTTCCTTTGGCTATGGGAATTGGTAATTAAGAGTTGTCTTAATATTTTTTTGGTTGTGACTGAAAATTTATTAATCAGCACAGTAAAAAATATAGAAGTTAAAAAATAGTTTAAACTGGATCCATGACTTGATTAAATATGTATGGCTAGCTTCTAATGCTATGTTCCAATTAAGACAAATTTAAATTATTGTTTTGTTTGTGATCGAATGTGCGACTGATTTGATTTGGACGGATTTTTTTTCTTAGTCTGTGATTGTTTTATAATACACTTCACTTCAGACACAAAACACATCCCTGATAATTGTCTTCGTAATTGTGACTTGTTATGCAGAGGGACACTTCTGGTTTAACCGCTGAGAACAGAGAGCTCAAACTCCGGTTGCAGTCCATGGAGGAACAAGCTAAACTCCGAGATGGTATGTTTTGAGTTTTGGAAGCTTTGCTGTTTCAAGAAAATTACATGGGTGTTGAGATCATCCAGTTGTTATCCTATATCAACATATAAATTCACCTAGTTTAATCAAACAGCATGTTGAGACTCATTTTGTTTGATGCAGCTCTTAACGACGCCCTTAGAGAAGAAGTCCAGCGGCTTAAGATAGCTGCAGGCCAAGTCCCGAACATGAACGGGAACCCTTTCAATGGAGGATTACCACAACAGCAGCAGCAGCAACAGATGGCCTCCTATTTCTCGCAACCGCAGCAGATGCAGTACTTTGGCGGCCACCAGGTCCAGCATCAGCGTCCGAATCACCAACCCCAGAACTCTACAAACGGTGGCCGGTCCCTGAACGACTCCATGGATTTCATGTGAGGAGACCTAACTCAGGCGCCTGGGGTCTCGCATACCAATCACAACTAAGTACTGTAAAGTTAGCTGATGTATACCATATGGATCATTCCTAGGGTAGCTAGCTGTTCTTTTGTACCGTTTAATCAAAAAGTCATTCATGCATGACAACCTATCGTAGTCTCTTTTGTGATGGGTCGTGCCTTACTGCTTGACATGTTGCCGCAGATGTTACCCTGTATAGATGTTCTTATAGTAGTGAATTGAATGTTTTTTTTTTTCTGATTAAGAGTGCTGGTGTATGTCTTGTTGGCGCACAACATAGTACATATCATCAGTGAAGTGTCATGAAAGACTGGCTGACCGAAGCTGGCCATTGAAGTGGATGGCATAAACAGCTTGTCGGAGGTTGGTGACTTGATGGATGTAACGCCTGATGTGCAATGACACAACAATTTTCTTTTCCTTCTTTTGTTTTTGAAAAGGATCCTCCTTTCCCCTTTTCCCATTTTGATTGATTGAAAAATGCTCTGAAAAAGGATGCTTGATAATGTTACCTTTTTTTTAGAACACTTGAAAAATGTTACCTAGGCCCGTAGTGCAACTGGCCTACACCGATACAGTACAGACGCGAAGTAACGCTTTGAGGAAAAGTAACGCGATCTAAGAGGCCCATGAATAACTAAGCACATTCCATGAAGAAAGAAACAAGCCCATTATGTAAATGTGGGCCCACCCCCTTATCATGCAGGATGAAGCCCATTAACGCTCAGCCGGTGATGCTGACATCGACACGTGTCCTTAACGGCTCCAATCCATCCGTCCGTCACTGTGTTAGCCACCCTCCCTCCCCCTCCCATCTCCGACGGCCGACGCGCACGGTGGCGGCGTCGCCGTCGCCGTCGCGTCGGAGCAGAGCATGGGCAGGGGAATCCCCTCCCCCCACCTGGCCACTCCTCCGTAGGCAGGGGAATCCCCTCTACTCCACGTCTCCACCACCGAAACCGATCCGACGCAGCGATGAGCTAGCCGACCACCCGCTCCCCGAGTTGTCCCAGGCTCCCAGTCCCAGCCTGCCTGCTCTGCTCCGGCCTCCAACTTCGAGGTAGGTAGCTATACCTTCCCTCGGACCCGCAGATACACGATCTGCACATGGAGATTCTCCGTGCTCTCCTCTTGTCTCGCGCCAAGTTCGTTGCCGCGGCACGGCGCGCATCACGGCACATGTTTGACGGTACGCGTATGCAAGAGGGAGGGAGCGCGATTCTTTTCCTGGTGGTTGCCGTGCAATCGCATGCGAATTACGAGCACGATTAAGGATATTGATATATTTTCTTTCAGTGCTCGGTAACGATGATGCACCATGCCCGAAAGAGCTGTCGTGACTAAACCGATCTCGGGACTTTGTCGCTTTCTTGCAATTCTTTGTTAATTTTGATTCTCCAGTAGAACATTAATATGAGAAGCCATGTATTTTTTTTTTCCTTTGAGACCTGAAATCATGTGATTTGTGACAGTCTACTTAAGTTCAGTCATGTATTGCCTAGAATGATTTGTTCCTTTTTTGTGAAAAGCAACAAAGACTTTCAATTGACTAGCTGCTGTAAAGTTCACTCTATTGTTGGCGTTTTTCCCCCAGTAATGGTAGAGAGGGATGAGGGCAGGGACAAGCAAACGATACTGAGGCAAGAAATTATTTAGCAAAAAACATATTGTTTGCTATTTGTGGTCAGCTATTGGTGCTATCACATCCATTATCTTTATTTCCTGGTCTGAGTCATATACCATGGCCATATTGCTCTTTGGATGAAGGAATCAGTTATTTTAGTTTGAATTTTTTAGCAAGGCTTGGACCTTTGCTCGGTAAGCATGTTACAAGGAATCTAATCAATTCCAGCGGCTTGCTAGTCCCTTTGTTTCCAGTAGTTAGGCAGGCTAGGCTATGCAGTGATTGTGACAATGGTTTGAATACTTCCATTTTTTCTTGTAGCTTTTGAAAATTTTCTGCCATTTAGCAAGGCCCATCTTTCAGTAATAGATGTATCTTCTGAAAGAGAAACCAGTGGACCATGCTTGCCGCCCTTGAATGTGATGTGTTGCTTCCTTCCTCGAGTGGATATTCCTGGTTCTCTCTGTACTAGGATGATTTTACTTGAATCTAGATGGCACATAATCACCCTTTACAAGATACTGGGTACTACCTTCTGCTGCTTTTGTTGTCTATTTTATTTTTGGACCTGGTGTTGGGAACTTGGGATCTTCATCAGTCCCTTGCTTAAGCATCAAATTTGGATTATTTGACCACCATGACCTCCTTTATATTACATATGTAATTCATGGGACCGGGCTGTGTAATCTTTCCTGCTAACAGAACAAACGGGTGCAATTGTTACTGACTTGATATACTGACCAATGAAACTATGAAATAAATTGTTGGGCATTTTAGTCTGTTCCAATCTGCTTTTACCTATATTTTCGTTTTCAGTTAAGGCCCTATGCACATGCAGGCAGCATTATTTTATCCTACTTACCTAACTGATGACATGTTAACCTTGTGGCATCATCTTGTTCACTTGGTGATTACTTTTTCAGTTGTTTGTCGTGTAACCCGCTCGTGCTTGTTAGGAAGTGCTTAGTGATAAACAAAGGTGATACTTCAAGGGATGTACTAGCCGGGGATAAGGAGACACACTTTTTCAGTTGTTTGTCGTGTAACCCGCTCGCTAATGTCTTATGATTGGGGCTGTTCCTAATGACTTTTGTTCACTACTCCCACTAAGATATTTTATTCCCACCTTCAGATGATCATAAGATTGCCCACTTACAAGCAGTAGACTAAGAAAAAAATGAATATGTACATATGGTTTTTGCAATCAGCGCATTCCATCAATGTCAGCTCAAATCACACCATTGACGATGTGGTTTATAATATCTATTTAACGAGTTGTTTTCTTTTTCCAGTTACATCACTTGCTAGCTATGATTAAGATGATACTGAGGTGTTCTACCTGCCAGCCTTAACTCATCTGATGTCATTGACAGAAAACATGTTCCATGAGCATGGTAAGCCAGTTTCAAGGGATTAATATAATCCTTCTATGACGGAACACTGGGGCATATGATACTTAAATACATAAAAATATCTATACCTCTTGCACCAGATTAATGACATTTTCTTCTCTTTTTTTTTTTTGTTGAAATTCTTCCTTCTAATAAAACCTGTGTACTATTACACTTCTATTTTTAGTTTCTGATGAATGCAGATTTTTTTCTGGATCAGATCCATCGACCTGTATGTACATTTCTGAACTAGATAGTATGGAGCTAGCTCTTCTGCACTTTAGGTTTCGCTTGTTTATTCTGTCACTTGACAACAGGCTAGGTCAACACAGCTACTTGCAATCAACATGTTATTGTTTATGCATATGATCCTGTAAATAACTACATGACTAGGTGCTGACACGTAGCAAGTACAAGTCTAGGAATATGCCTTAAGTGCCTTCTGAGTTCCTTCTGCTTTGCTCACAAACCATCAACAACAAAAAAAAAGACACCACACAGTGTCTGTTTATTTACACTCTACTTGGTTGAGAGCAACACAAAGAGCCAAACACCTTTGTTTAGATCCATGCTACCTTAGAGCTCTAAAATCAAGAGAGTTTAGCTGGCATTGGTCATGAAGGTCTACAGACTATAATCCCTTCCCTTTCTTTCTGCTCTCTCTACTATTCTCTACTCCTATGCCTCCTAATGTGTATATATAACCAAAAACGAAGCACAGGGACCAACCCAGTTATTGTTAGACAGCAAGTGAATGGAGATGATGTCGTATCCTTGCTCCCCTCTTCTCTCTTTTCTGCCACACGAAGAGAGTACTGATTCCCTATGGCCTTCTCAAGTAGCTCTCTGTGCAAATGCCACCATCTCTGTTGATCCTTCTGATCAACAAGACGATCTCGGGTTCTTTGGCATCATGGCCATAGATTCTAGCAATTTCCATGAGCAATATGCTTTTGATTCTGACGTGTTTTCCAACTGTGATGAGAGGGTTCTGGCCCGAGAGAGTAGTAGTATTTTGTCACCTATGCAAGAGAATATCAGTGAGGAGAACAGCCTAAGTGATCTCCTTCTCACTGGTGCAGAGGCAGTCGAGGTTAGGGATACAAGCCTTGCTTCTGCCGTGCTCTCAAAACTTGATCACCTCCTGCCTGATGTATGTGAGAATGTAGGAAACAGCTCTTTCGATTACCTGGCCTACCACTTTGCTCAAGGTCTCCGGTACCAGATTTCTGGTGCATCCTCTCCGTGCTACCAACAAGAATCACCAGAGTCTGGTGCCATGTCGGTTCACCAGATGATACAAGAGTTATCACCGTTTGTCAAGTTCGCACACTTCACAACCAATCAGGCTATTCTAGATGCCACCATGGTCGACACTGTTGTGCATGTCATCGATTTTAATGTTGCTGAGGGTGTCCAGTGGTCATCACTCATGTCTGACCTTGCCCGCCACGGTGACAAGTCATTCCACCTAACAGCAGTCATCACAGATGATGCTGATTACAATGACAACACTCACCAAACTACTGCCCGACATCTTTCAGAGTTCGCGGAGTCCTTAAGCCTTCCCTTCCGGTACAACTCTGTCCATATACACCACACAGGGGACCTGGATAGCTTCTCCAGGAACTGTGAAGGCTCAGTGATCTTTTCGTGTGACACAACAAATTTGTGTTACAAGTCGCTGAGCAAGTTACAGATCCTACTAATCGGCTGTGTCAAGAAGTTACAGCCAAAGTTAGTAGTCATAGTGGAAGAAGAGCTGGTAAGACATGGAAAAGAGGCTTCTTTATCTCACGCCTCCTTTTTAGAGTTCTTCTTTGAGGCGTTGCATTACTTCACTATGGTGTTTGAGTCCCTGGCCAGTTGCCTCACTGGTGATAACAACAGGCTGTGCCTGAGGATTGTGGAGAGGGACATGGTGGGGCCAAAGATACAGGACATTTTGGGGAACTATGGTTCTGAAACACTCGAGGCTCCTGATCCCAAGGTTCTGGAAGGGTTTATGCCTTGTGAATTGAGTGCTTGTAATATTGCCCAGGCCAGGATGCTAGTTGGCTTGTTCAGTCGGAGCTTTGATGTAGCGCATGAGAAGGGCATGCTTCAGTTGTGCTGGAAGTCTAGGCCTCTGATTTCTGTGTCTGTTTGGACTCCTTTGGGAAAGGAAAGGAGCCTATGATGGTTTCAGGGATAAATTTTGCTGTAATAGTTTACAGCAAGTTTTTTTTTCCTTTTGAGGGAAATCATTTATAATATTCAGTTTCTTTATTTTCTCAAAGAGAAGTCAACTTCATGCGTTTCAGCTTCTTTTTGTATTAGTGCAGCGAAGCACTGAATTATTGTTAGTGGGTCATCTTAGTGATTTTTCTATTTTTCTTGTGTACTGTTTGTTCGTTTTTCATTAATATCCCTAGAAAACTTCTTACAGCGGTGAAAAATATAGCCGGTCAGATGGATGAGGTTTTCTTTCGGCCATCGTATGAGCCATGACAGTTTTAGCGCATGACTAAAATTCTGTTTGATGTTCCTGTGCGGCTGTGCCTGCAACAAGCCAGGCGTAATCTTCTGCATAGCCAGAGGCTGGCAGTTGCAAAATTTATAATGTTATAGGTACTTGGGTGTCACTTTCCTTCAGAAATAAGGTCTTCAGTGTGACTCCAATACAAACATGTTAATCATTTGGTTTAAATAGTTTAGTGCTAATTCGGGCCCATTTGCTTAAACAAAGTAAATACTACCATCTGGGCTTCCTAATATTGGTGAGCATTCTACATGTAGACTTCCAAGCATTTGGGCTTTGGAGCCCAAATCCATCAGCACCTACTGCAGTTGTGAACTGCTTTCAGTCACTTTCTCATGAACTGTATGTTGACATGTAGAATTTCTTTTTGCTGACTACATATGGTTTCCTCTGAAATCCAGGTTCCTAAGCAAACTCCCGTTTGACCACTTCTTCAGGAGCAAGGGCTCAGCATGGAGGCTCTGATTTCTGCAGTCTTAGGTGACCTCGTCAGCAGATTAATCTCGTTTGTAGTGCAAAATTTTTGCAGTCATACACAGGATGATGATGATAGTAGAAGACTGGAACATGTCTTGCAAAGGATTCATACTGTTGTTGAGGAAGCAGAATGACGCTGCATCAGAAATTGAGGAATGCTCTTAAAGCTTAAGATGCTCAATGAGGGCATGTATGTTGGGCACTATATGCTTGACAGGCTCAAGATCCAGTCTGTTAAAGAAGACAGAGTCGAGGGTGAGGTGAGCCAACTGAATCAATCGTTTTTTAATGCTGCCAAACACCTACGTTTTGCTGCAGCTACTGCAAAGGACAGATCAGTGTCATTTGATTTTGGTACCAACAGTGAAGTAAATCTGAAAGGTATACTACAAAGTTTGAAAGCTAAGATTGAAGATACAAGGAGCTTGTCATTCTACTTGGGAGCTGCCCACATCTTTCTCGTCAGCCTTATAGTACATATCTGTTCATGGATAACAGGATAAGTTTATGTTTGGCCGCCACACTGAGAAAGAGCAAATTGTCAATTTCTTGCTATGCAACGATACTGATGACTGCCCAGATCTAGTCATCCTTCCGATCATCGGTCCACATAGAGTTGGAAAGAAAACTTTAGTGCACCATGCTTGCAAGGATGAGAGGATACACAATTGCTTCTCCCATATATTGTTCTTTAAAGGAAATGACCTATGGAACAAAGAATTTGCAACGAACTTGAGAGATGCTTCAGGGAGGTGTTTGTTTGTTATTGAGTTCAGATGGGATGTGGATGAGGCAGCATGGTCAAAATTCAAATCCTATTTGCAGAAGGTGGTAGGTGGTGGCAGTAAAGTTGTTCTGATAGGCAGAACTCATGAAGTCGCTAAGTTTGGGACGGCTCTGCCCATCTGTTTGAAGAGTTTGTCTCAAGAAGAGTATTGGTACTACTTCAAGGCACTTGCATTTGGAAGCATCGATCCTGATGAGCATCCTGGACTTGCATCTGTGGGCATGAAGATAGCCACTGAACTAAAGGGGTCATTTCTTGGTGCAAATCTACTTGGTGAGATGCTAAGAGCTAATCCTAACACTCAATTCTGGTGCAGCATCTTATCAAGCATAAGAGAACTACTACAGAAACACCTGTTTTCCTTAGCTGTACATCCAGAGGACCTTCTTGAGAGAAATTCTCCTGTTGATTTCGCTAAAGTGGCCTTTGTGGGTGATCAAGACCAAGGATGTCTGGTATATGATCTGAGGGAGGTTGGCCCTGAACAAGCTGAGCTACCATTACTGACATCAGAAGAAGTACTGATGGGTGGTGAGATTCCTGTTGGGGAGAAGTTCAATGTGCCGGTATGGAAATCAAGAATCTCACCTTACAGTAACTACATTGCTACTTATGAGAAACAGAAGCCACAGCGCATGGTTGGTAAAAAGAGCTGTCTGGTGCTGAGAGAAATATCACAATAATTGTTAGTTTGGATTTGCTTTCTGCAACCTTTTAAACATCGAATAGAAATTTTCAAACAGTTCCAGATCAAAGTGGTACACTTGTCACTTGCTCTTACTCTCCCAACTTTGATGGCTTCAAGTTTTGAACCGAGAAATCTACGGTCTTGTACCTGTATCCTTGCCTGGTGTGTGATCGTAACTGATACTGACCATGTCCAATCCAAAGCTACCCAGATTGACATGAAGAGGACCACTGATGGGATGGTAAGAATCAGAGGGTTCATTTGCCAGGATGAAGATCTTGCGTCCCACCTTTCACTGACGATGTACTCCGTACAAACATCTGCTCATGTTATTAGTATTTCGGATGTCTGATAGACTTTCAGATCCTGCCTTGTGCGAAAAACATCTTATTGCAACCTCTTCTTTCTGTCCTCTCTTTGATGTATCAACTGTTTTTTGCGATCGTGTATTCTTTCATTCATGTAAAGCAGTAAAAGCTTTGAAGCAATGCTGATAAAATGTAGCGGGAATTGTTATGATATAAGGGATCGTGTGTTTTATTGTACGGGAGATAGTGTGCCATTGGGAGCTATAAGTTGCCATGAGATGATAGGGTTCAGCGTAAGAGTTTCTTATAGCGAGCAACTAATTTCAGGGTCTCCCAAAATCTGTGCATGTTACAATTTTTTTGTTTCCTCTAAATTATATTTTAAGAAACTTCAAGAATTTTTGTCTGAGCCCACGCATGAAAATCAGACTTCACTTATATTCAAGAAAATCTTTTATGAATTATAACCAAGAAATATTTATCTGCAAAAAAGGTATCATAAGAACAAATCTTTATGGTTAAAATGTAAGAATGTTTTTTGCTCGAAAAATGGCTAATTGAAGTGCTTCGTCAGTCTCAATGATGGCTTATCAACATCCAAAAGATTTCGTTTGTGGGCAGGTCTTGGTGACGTTGATATTTGCCGTAAGTCGATCTCATCCAATAGGCCAACACATCGACCTATTCCTTTCAACTTTTGCTGTAAACGTTGAATCATGTACAGGGCACGGAGACAAGGAGTAAGGACGTATATTAAATGAGGTCGTTTAAAAAAATGAGGTGGTTAAAATTAATAGTGTCCATAGTGATGCAGTGGTACAGATGGTCATTCATACTCAATCTTCTGCACAACTCTAAAGTAGTACTTCTCTTTTTTGAGAATAACTCTAAAGTACTTTGTATAATAACAATTTGCTACAACAATAAATGGGAATAACTTTAAATGCCTTGGCATGGATGCTTAAAATTTGTTTTCGTTCCTACAATAAACTGGAAGGATTAAATATATTGCAGTACCATATATATGAAAATCACCACAAAAGGAAAATCATAATTGATACGTACTGTGTATATACAGAATGGCACGGTTCCCCCATGTGTTACCTCCCTACACTCACTGACTCGTCGGCCCCACCTTAAACGGGCCACCACGGAACAGAACCCGCTCAGAAATATAACCACAAAGCCCCTCGGCCTAGTGAGCATTCCCATCTCGAGCCCCAAGAGGTCCTGCTTAGTTTCAACTTGCTCCCTGTAGTATGTCTTATTTCCATTTACAGTCCTTCGCTCCCTCGCGCCCGCACGATACTTAAAGCTTCGCCTCCTGCCCCGCCTCGCCTCCTTCAAGCGCGCGCCCGTAACAAACCCCCACGCCCGCGAGACCCCACCTCACCGCCGGCCTCTCAAGCCTTCTCGAACGCGCGGCTCGGAGAGAAACCCTAACCCGAGAAGGAGAACGGCGCGCGTCCCGGAGATGGCGGCGGCTGCTCCGGCGGGGGGCGGCGGCGCCCAGGAGGGCGTCGGCGAGAGCTCGTCTCCGCCTCGAGGCCCAGCGCCCGTGCCTTCTGCCTCGGGCGGGAGCGGTCGCGGCGGAGAAGGAGCGGGAGAGGGAGGCGGTGGCCTCCGCGACGTCTGCCGCGAGGTGTTCGAGCGCCTCGTCGCCGACGGCCACGCGGAGACATTCGTTCCCGACCTCCGCGCCCGGCTCGAGGCCCACTTCGCCCGGCTCCCCACCAGGTGATCCGCCTGCTTCCGCGCCCAACCGTTTTCTTCGGGTAGAATGTTTTGGGGTTCGGGCATGCTTCGCACGGGCACTGAAATGGTTGGCGAATCGCATGCGTTTGGGACGGGATTCGTGAAATTCGAGTCTGTCTGTGCACGGATTTCACTGACCTCTACATTGATTTGTCGATTTCGTGGATGGTGCAACGAAATGATTCGGGATGGTATCACTCTTTCGTTTTGCGCATTAGTCGTTTGACTTTTTCAGTGGAAATGTGGAATTCGAGTTGACCCGTTACGTGTGCTTAATAATCCAAGGAGTTTACTCGATTCTGCCAATGGAACAGTGTTTGGTCCATGGGCCCGTTCTGTTCAGCTGTGCTCGTTGCGTTGAAATAGTAGCTTCAAAGATTAAACTAATCACGGGTATTTGTTTATTTGACTTTTGATTATTGCTCCCGTCACGCAGAAATTATTTGAGGGCATGATTTGAATTTGACTTCTGGCCTGATGATACTATGTCTCTGTTTGTCGTCTTGTAATTTGGTCCTCAGATTTTGATTTCCTTGGAGAGTATGCTATTTTCGTTTGAGTAATGGGATCAGGGAGGGGGCGACAAATGTGTCCATGTGTGTCGTCCAGATGTGTTATGAATCACTGAGCTGGCAGTGGGCTTAGCCAAATTTTGCGTCGATTGATGTTAAGTTATCGAGGCCTGTGTGGATTTCTCGATTTGTGGACGCCTCAAAGTGTTATGGCATGACCGATGCGTTGTGAATAGATGCCGTCTGACTTCCCTGTGAAATTCTACTTGACCTGTAAAAACTACATACATATAATTGAGAACTCAAGGCGTTTTGTCTTTTCTGGCAACTAAACAGTACATGGTCCATAGACGACCTATAACATCCATTCTTGTTGGACTTAAAATGGTGATATGATGTTTGGATCGAAGTAGGCATATGGTTTTGATTTCTTCGAACCTTTCCTGTTGCCTCTACCGTTGCAGTCTTGTAGATTGGCTTTTTAAGTTGGATTGTTACATTCTTCCATAACTTGATTTAATGTTATTCTTTCATCCCATTGCACTATAGCTATCAGTTGGATGTGAATATAGACAAAGCAGAGGACGTGTTAATCCATCAGAAGGTTTTAGCAGAAGCAAAGGATCCCAACAAGCGCCCAGCATTCACTGTCCGTTTTGTCAGGGTAATGATCTTTTGCTGTGTTTTCAGTCTTCCTTTAAGTTCTTGGCACATCAGCATGAAACAAGAGTTTTGTAATTTTTATTATTAGCAAACTGTAATAAAAAAGTTACAGGAATAAGCCTCCACATGGTTTTATTTACAGTGCTGATCCACCATCCTACCTGACATTTGAAATTAAATTTTGCAAGAACCATTCCGTATATAGTTAAGTTTTTAGAGGGAAAGACAACACAATATGAATGTTACACAATTGGAGTCTGGACGAATGCTGTGCTGATTGTTGATAAATCATCGTCTAGATTCTTAGCTAGAACAACATTTTTTAATGTCTCGTTGGGACTACATTTTTGTTCTTTGAATTGATGCCTGTTTATCTCTAGCATCACCAGTAAAAATTAGAATTGGTTATTGATGCTAAAACTTTGATCAAAGCTTGAAGAGACAAATGCTGATGAGACAACTAACTCTGATGCACATGAAGAAGGGGCTGCCACTGGTGAAGCTCTTTCTACCAGGTACTAATGCCTATGCTAGTGTTGTGCTTTTGTAGAGTGACATTGAGGCCGACAAGTTCTGTACTTCTGTGCTCTGTTTTCTAGCCAAACATTTACTTCCAGAATATTTGAAAAATGATAACCTATAGTTAGATGTAATTTTGATGTAAAGTGTATCAGCTGGGCATACATAACATATAATAAAGGGAAAATGTGCAAAGTATAACAGAACAGAAAAATGGGGACTGTTGGTGCAGTTACTGTACACACAGGGGTCTTCGTATTTCCTTTGAGTTTTCAAGTCACAAACTTGATGTTTACAGAATCCAGAGTAATTGTGTATCAAAATGCTCCTAAGCACTATATTCTACCGGTGAGGTACAGTGGTTAGATATCTGATTTCAGTCAATGTGAGCATGAAGCAACACCACACCTAACCTTATTATCATACACATTTCAGCATTGACATAGTGGCTATTTTATTTTAACTCATAAGTCCATGCACTTTTGGCTTCCTACATGTATATTATATGTGAAGGCATAGTGCTCCTTCAGAAATCAATTCATCTGTATGTTGTGTTATCTTAAGTTTGTGCTGTTACTGAATTAAGTAAATATGCTAAAACTTATGTTGTGCTAAACTTAGATAAATATTGTCTTATATAACTGTTTTGGAAAGGAAAATAATTATTGTACCCAGTACTTTTCTGAGGCATGTCACCTAATGTTGCATCTTATGATCTTATCCAGCTCGTGTGTAATGAAAAGTTATTTCTATTTGCACTAGCTTGCATTCACAGTCTGCATCGATACACACAAAAGTGCATACTTTTGGTCCCATGACTTCCCAGCGCTTCAGCCTCTCAGGACTTGGATTAACCCTATCTATGCGTACTTCACAGTTCGGTGCCATCATACACACACATTCATGAGATTATCCTCTCCACTACCGACAAGCCCAAGCTCCTTAGCCAGGTATGATACCACAGTCATAAAACAATTTCTATGAATGCAGAAATGCTTATCCATATTGTTTATTAGTTTCTAGTAAGTGAGCTTCATGTTATATGCCTGATTGTGTTTGCAGTAACTGTATCAATCTTTTATGTTCTCAGCTAATTTGTGTACTGCTGTTGATTGATCTCTTAATTCACTCAATATTGCAGTAACATTAGCTGATTTCTTAATTAATATGATAATGCTTTAATGCTAAGTAGTGGTTTAATCTACGTACCTGCTTCTTTGATTTCCTGGGCACCGCATGCCATCTAACTTAATTAACTCATTCTTACAGCTGTCTGCTTTGCTTTCTGACATTGGACTAAACATTAGGGAAGCACATGTCTTCTCAACAGTGGATGGTTATTCTCTTGATGTTTTTGTTGTTGATGGTTGGGCCAGTGAGGTAACCTATCGTGCCATTTGTTGAGTTGCCTAAAGGACAAAATTGTGAAACTTATGTTTTCTGATATATTGTAGTTTTTTACTTTATCTTTTCTTAATAAAAGTTTATTAGTTTCAATTATAAGACTAGCACTCTTATGTAATGATAATGATAATTTCCAGTCTTGTCATGGCATTCCACTGAATCTCTATTGACTATTAGTGTCTTGAATGATTAGCATATGTTAATTCTTTTCAAAACATAGGAGCATATCCTTAAAGGAATGCATGATATATCGCACTTTGCGTATTGGCACCCAAGAGCACTATTATCCTACTCCCTCCGTCCCAAAATAATTGGCCTTCTAGCTCTCTCTAGTTTTCCCAAAATAATTGGCATTCTCACTTCCCAATGCACCTTTCTCTCTTCCCAATACACCTCTATCTCTGTCTCTTTCCTCCTCGTTTTCTGTGTACCTACCTTTTACACTTCTCCTAAATTCCTGTGCCGGACTCCAAAGTGCCAATTAAATTGGGACGGAGGGAGTATATAATATGAACAGTTGATTTTTGCACTGCTCAAGTTTGATATTTCTGCACTGTCTTGATCAGGATACTGATGGTTTGCATAAGGCACTGGAAGCATCAATTACAAGAAAAGAGGTATTTTATGGGTTATTCTTCCATATTTTATGTCAATCTTAAGTCTATTTAGTTATGATAACTAAAATCCTATTTAATATTTACCAATTTACTATCCACAAGCTGACATCACATTGCCCACTCTTTTTGAAAATTTAAAAAGGGTTCATGGTCTGACTCTGATTCCGCAAGTTCAGAAAGATCACTTCCATTCCAAGTACAAGATTTCGAATCTGATATTGATACAAGACTTCTGAAGGTCGTTAAAAAGGTTGCTTCTGGATCTTCTTGGGATACGTGAGTCATTTAACTTCTGGGTTTGGCTGCCGACTTGTCATTTCTAAATATTGCTTTTCTTCATTTAATGTATGTATGCTTATATGAAGGTTTCTTGGGACTTATGCTGGCATGGACGTTGCTGTTAAAATCCTTAATCCTGACAATTTGAATGAAAGTTCATGGAATGAATTTAAGCAAGAAATCTGCATGTTAAGGTATTCTACATTTTTATGAATCATGTGATTTATTAGTTTTGTTTGAAGACATCATGACTACATTATGATCAGAAGAGAAACAAATTCGGTTGATGCGCATTAGTGGACATGCATTTACCTGCACCAGCTTTGCCTGTTTCAAGCACCAACAAATATATACCTTGCCTTCACCTCCCACACTTCTTTTCAGGGAAGTTGATCATCCCAATATTGTACGATTTGTTGGCTCTTGCACAAAGCCACCTGAGTTTTACATACTTACAGGTGAGGCTTCATGCTAGTAATGGCCAATCTTTAAAGCGAAAACAACATATATATCCAGTCACACAAAAAAGTCAAACTTCCAAAATAATATGGTATCATATCCTATAACTTCGTAGCATTTGCTGAAAATGGCATACACATCCTTCGTCATTTGGGATATAATGTGTTTCTTCTATGGTTTTATGATAGATAGTCTTATTATTTGCTCTGTAGAAGTGTACATGTCTTAGAGCAGTTCATTTCTAGTAGTTACTTAACATCTGTATTTTATCTTGCAGAGTGCATGTCTAGAGGAAGTCTGTTTGATTTCTTGCACAATAAGCATAATATCTTGGATCTCCCAGCAGTTCTGAAGTTCGCCCTAGATGTATGCAGAGGGATGTCTTACTTGCATCAGAAGGGCATCGTCCACAGAGATTTAAAGTCTGCCAACCTTTTACTCGATAAGGATCATGTATGTACTGTATGACTGTTATAGGAACTAAGCATTTTGCAACTAGTAAATGTGGTTGATGGTGCATATCATATTTTTCTGTTTCTTTGCCCATGTTAGGTCCTGATTGTTCATTTGATCACATTGAATGTGTCAATTTATAAATCATTTTTTTTTGCTCACTGTTTCTAGGTTGTGAAAGTGGCAGATTTTGGTCTAGCTCGTTTCCAGGATCAAGTGGGTGCTATGACAGCTGAAACTGGGACCTATAGATGGATGGCGCCTGAGGTATTAGCCACTGTAACAATTTATATTGGTTAAATCTCGCCAAAGTTGAAGAAACATCTGATGTTTTCATTTGTGTTGATGCTTTTCCTTGACCCATATTGAATTTGATTTAACATATATATTTTGTTTGAACAATAGACTTGTAATATTGTTGGTGATCGTAAATGTTTTATAATCAATTGTGTACACAAGGACCTGTAGTTGTGCAGTATTCATATAGTTTGCAGTGACTAATAGTATGATAAACATCTGGGCCTTTAATCATCGTTATTTTGCTTGTGTAGGTTATAAATCATGAACCCTATGACAACAAAGCAGATGTGTACAGTTTTGCTCTTGTACTTTGGGAGCTAATGACATCTAAGGTCAATACTCCCTCCGTTCCAAAATTGTTGTCGCCATTGACTTTTTTCATCAACTTTGACCATTTGTCACATTCAATTTTTTTTAAAAAATATCATATATTTTCTCATAATTTGTTTTATCACTAGATAAATTAAATATAACTTATAACTTTTTATATTTGAACAAATATTTTGAATAAGACGAATGGTCAAAGGTAACGAAAAAAGTCAATGGCTCAACAAGCTATATTTTCTGTTGTCAATTTTCATTACCAGTTCTTGTCTTGTATTTTTATCTCTCTTTCTGATTCCAGATTCCATATACTAGCATGACACCGGTCCAGGCTGCTGTAGGCGTAAGAAAGGTTAGTTTTTTCAAACTTCTGTGATAGATAAATATGTTCATATGCTTTCCTATTCTCAGAAGTAATTCTTAATCTGAAGGTGGTAATTCCACAATATACGGCTGTCTTCTAGATTTGATTTGAATTCCTGAACCTTATCTGTCTGGCTATTTCTTCTTTTTTTTGGGCGTTGAGCAATATCTATTCATTATAAACAGAAGTTATTTACCAAGTATACTAATCATTCGACTGATTGTACCAGGGATTACGCCCACAACTTCCAGAAAATGCACATCCCAGGCTAGTAAACTTGGTGCAGAGATGTTGGGAACCCATTCCATCTGACCGCCCTTCCTTCTCAGACATAATTGCTGAACTAGAGGACATTAAGGCAGAAGCTCAGGTATTATACCATATAGGCCCTCACAGATGGGTCTGAATGTATCCTTCTCTGGTTCTGACAGTAGGTTGTTCTTCAATCACTGTTATTTCAGGGAGCATCAGGGGAGTCGAGCCAGAAACAAAAGGGTGATGACCGAGGCACTAAAGATTGATTGATTGATCCTCTGCAATACTTGTTGATAGTTTCACTCACTATCTGATTAGCTGAGTTAGGATCCATGGCGCTAACATCAGAGGAAGTAGCATATCATTCTTGGCTCATTTCTTAGTGTCTTAGTTCTTACCTGCATGGAGGAAACCGGAATGCCCTGCCTGTTGAGTTTTCGGGTTGCGGATTGATATCTTCACGTTCAGATGAGAAGCCACTGCTGTTCGCCAGGCAGAATTGCAGTCGATGTTATATAGAATACTGCCTCCAGTTTTTCATTCTTGTCGTTAGAAAAGCTAATCAGCACAAAGTTGTGCTAACTAGCCTGTCCTAAGATGACAAACCATTGTTCATTATGACTCCATTTGTCCTTTGAGTTTGGCAATCACCCCATTCACTGTTCAATGTCATCTGAGTTTGGCACCGTGCTTTTTTTTCCCTGGAGTGTTTTGGACATCTTGGTTCCCTACTTGTGATTAACAAACGGTTAAACATGACACTTTGTTTCAGATTTGTTCTTACTTATTACACAGATAAAGGCACCACCAGTTTCAGATCACACAACCATTGGTGGAACAACACTATACAGTCCATCCAGAATTCCAGATTTAATGTACTAGTCCGGCCGCATCCGGCGCCGGAATGCTGGGCAGCTGTAAAATTTCTTCCTCGTCGGCCAGCAGTGGTTGGCGGCAGAGAGGGCAGATCGCGTTTCGCCGGAGCCAGTCCAAGATGAAAATGCAGTGCTGATGGAAGGCGTGGGAGCAGGGCATCGACCTGAGCTTGTCGTCCGCGTTCAAGTCCTGCAGGCACACTGCTTGTCGTCCGCCGCCAGCAACGCCTTGCCGGGCCTCGCCTCCTGCTAGGTCTGGTAATGGGTTGGGTTCAAACGGGTTTCTAGGGTTGGGTTGAGGTGTGGGTTAGCTTTGGAAGGGCGGAAGCGGGTTTTCATGTCTTTCGGGTTGGGTTGGGTTGGGTAGAGTAGAGAAGCGGGTTGGAACCGCGGGTGCTCGCCCATGGTGAACCCAATGACGATGGCTGGCGGTGTGATTCTAGGCACCTTTCGGTGTGAAATCTAACCTTGGCAGGCAACCCGCATAATCTGCACTGCTTGAGCCATTCCGTCCAAAATAACAATCAATATATACCTCTCCTTTGCATCGCAGCTATTAGGCTCCCAGATATTACCATCGTGGAACAGCAAATCTAACAAGATCAACAGGAGCTTATGGTCTAAAAACGTTCCGTTGCATTTCACAGTTACTACATGTCTTACAGTTCAACGTTTCAACTTTTTTATCAAAAAAAAACGTTTCAACTTTACACAGCCCAGCAAGCGGGCCATCATCTCAGAGCACCTGGACGGATGGATTTTATGCCGTAGCTTATACATATATATATGATGGTCATATGCTAGTAGCTACTTTCAAAAAAACATCCTAGTAGCCACTAGCTACTTAACGATCGTCAGCTAGCTTCTACTACCTATATACAGCAAACATGTGTCATCAAACCGTATGCTAGGGATATCCATCAGCGGGTTTGTCACCTGAGGTGTCTTGGGTCTGTCCTTTGCCACGATTTAGTATAGATTCTCTAATCTCCTTGTATCTGTTCAGCTCCTCCAGTGCATCCGCTGCTGTCCTCGATCTCAGCAGAGAGGAAGGAACAACTGCAGAAATTGATGCACTGCTGCCGTGTTCCTCAGTCACGACCCTCTGAAATGAAGAAGGTTCTTGAGGAACTGGGGGAGCTGGGATCGAAAGAAGTCTTTCCCTAAGGCCTGGGGCATTCTTTAACATGCGCAAAAGAACACCTATTGCTGCATCCGGAGATCTTGTCAATGAGCCCCCAACATCCTGGTTTACGTCACGGTCTTCCCTATCAGAGATATCAATCCTGGAAAATGGAGGAGATCAAAATTTTGTGAGGAAAAAAAATTGCGCCCAGGAACATAGTCACAAAGTAAAATATTTAGGGATGATGCCACTATAATCTTGTCAAAGAACATACAGTAATAAGACTTGCAGCCAAATTATATTATACAAGATCAACATGAGACTATTTATCAACATGTTGAAGTGGAATAAGTTGTTGTACTTTCAGATTGAACATTCTTGCTAAACTAACGGTTGCCACAAGGAACAACTAATTTAGGAATAAAAAAGGTTGCATGGAACTTTTATTGTGCATTGAGTAGGTCATTTTTTCAGATAAAACCATCACAAACCCCTCAGTTTGGCTAGTAAACTACATCCAAGGTGACATACCATGAATTGAAAGGGAATCAGTTGAGAAATGGATAAGCATCAGTGTGGCATTTAAATGGCTGCATTTGAAATGACATATAGCCCATATGTGGTAATAGATCACTTGAAGCTGTACTGTTTTAGTAGAGCTAGGACTTAAAGTTTGAAAAATAACACAAGAGTACAGAG
The DNA here is from genome assembly GCA_030378355.1 of Eleusine indica. Taxonomy (NCBI): domain Eukaryota; kingdom Viridiplantae; phylum Streptophyta; class Magnoliopsida; order Poales; family Poaceae; genus Eleusine; species Eleusine indica. Next base: position 41,925,466 of record CM059501.1, on the reverse strand, counting down.
CCAGCAGTAGATAAAATTTTATAAGTAGCTGAATTTCACTTTATCCACTTAAAGAATTATCTCATATTCTTTGATATGCAACTATTTTTTAAAAAGGTTGCCTTCTATCCCACCTATGTTACTCGTATGCAGCAATTAAACACTAGGTGGCACCCTGACACCCTATAGGACTGCAAGTGCCTAGCTCTTTTCAGAATGCTGATAAAAATTATGCTAAATGGTGGGTATGCAAGATGTTTGTATAATTGTGTCTATCTGCTGGGTGATAAACCAGTGATGGCTATTCAATCCCCTCAACCAATCAGCAGAACCTCTTATTTCACACTATCTAATAGAACAAGAAAACTCTTATTTTGAAGATTAGCAGCATATTTGACCTAGCCTAGAAGATACATGTTTTACCCAACTGAGCCTGACAATACCTGGCCCACATACACTCCCATGCTTTGGACCAAGCCATGGGTAGCAACAGGTACTTGACGTCTCTGCAAAAGCAATACCGAGCTACTAACAGATACTTATGTCTAACCGTTTCCCTCCACGCATCTCAGGAAATCTGAGTTTCCCCCTCCTCCCATGTTAGGTTATTCTGTCATCAATATACTCCATTTACAGTGTTAGCTATGTTGCCCATCAAAGGAGTACACGGCTAATTCCTATGCTTCTATTAAAGATATAGGCATGTCTGAACTAATAATATTGCAAGTATAACCAGCAAAGCTTTCTTGATAATAGATAACATTATCAAAAGAAAACTAATCCAACAAAAGGACCATGACCAAATATATTATAATCACATACATACCATTAAATGTGAACTATAAATTGTCCATTAATGTATAAAGAACTAGTATGAGGAACTTAAACTGTTCTGACTCATATACCATATGCACATTCAAAATTAGTAATTGAACACCAGAACTGCATATTAGGAAGTAAAATTGGAACATTATTATTACCAAAGTAAACTTCTAAATCACTGAAAATATAAAAGCAACAGGCAAGCTTGTGGACCTGAATGAGCACTAAATTCACCCTCTTATCTCCAAACAAAACAAAAATAAGGCATTTTCAAAATGGAGAATTGTGCTACTGCAACTAAATGCTTCTTCAAAATCCTTATGATGGTTCTCCATGAAAGATGATAGCTTTAGACATCAGTTGCTACTTCCTGATTGGCATAATTTTAATGACTAATAGTTCAATCACATAATAAATTCAGAAAGGGGTACCTGATCCTTATCTGACAATTTTTAGGATGAGATAAATTTCTTTACAATTGAGACCCTTGTATCACAAATGAGAAAATATTTTCAGATAAAACCACGTTCATGAACATGTCCATATAAAGGGCATCAGACATAAACCACAAACAACAGCAGAAAGCATGTGCCTCAATGAAACTGTGATAAGATGGTAAGGTGAGGCCTCTCAACCAAGAGAGCAAAGCACAATGCATCTAAGCATAAGCATATAATTCAAGACTGAGCAAGAACCTGTTAAGTTGATCAATAATGGTGTCTTTATCTTCCCATGCAAATACCAACTCCCGCTCATCCACTTCATCCATGATAAAAAGTTTACTTGAGGTCCGGGTCAACTTCAGACCATGAAAATATCCCAAATCATCTTTACCAAATGATAGCACCTACGGCAAGGAGCAGAGACAAATTTATCAGTCAAAACCTAGACTCAATTATTCAAGAGCACAACCTCATAACAATAAAAATGAGTGTTCCTCAAGCTTCAAAAATTGCTTAAGATAAAAAAAAACAGATGTACTACCTTTCGCAAAGACTTATCATTCTGAAATTCACCGAGCCTGACCAAATCCCTCATCACCCTTGATTTATCATTGGGAGAATTTGCCAGATTCTCCTTTTGAGATGAACATTGTAGCTTATCCTTCCTACCTGGAGAAGGAGGCAGCCTGCTACAACCTCCTTCAACCCTCATTGTGGGGATAACTAGTGGGGCACTCTCATATCTCAACATCCTTGGGGAGCTAGGAGAAGGTGAATGGGATGGCGATGGTGACAGGGGTGGCGATGGGTAGCATTCTTCAGATACTAAAGTTTTCTTCCCAGCTGATGATGTGTTTTGTGAATGTGTGCATGCTGTTTGAGAATTATCATGCATAAGCATACGTGGCTGTAGGCATCCATGGGTTTCTCGATTCATAGGACGGGGGGATGATGACGCTGATGATCCAGTTCCATGTTCAGTGCTCCAACTGTGTCGCCTGGTTACTTGAACACATGGAGCTGCAATGCCATCGGAAGGCAGGGAACTTAACTTCCTGAGGAAATCTGTTTTGGGGCTTCCAACATAATCCATTATAAGCTCTGTTGACAATGGTGTAGATGGCTCTGGTGCTGCCACCGCCTCCAGAACTGGAACATAAGAAACTGACAAGCTCAAGCAGCCAAACAGAGTTTCAATTGGAGAGAATGAATAATGCTTCATCTCTGCATCCTCAGCACGGGTGAATGGCTCAACAAATGATGAAATCTTGTGTGAGAGGCTCAGTGGACGGATTCTCCCGGAAGAATTCAGCTCCTGGAAGAGGTTGTGAGCAGGTAAGAGCCTGACCAAAAGATACAGAGACCGAAGTAACACTGTGGAGCCATTGTATGTCCTCCTGTACAAGTTGTGATCCTCCGCTGAGCTGCTTCTTGATTTCTTGCCACTGCTCCTGCTACAATTACCACTTCCATTGCCAGACTCGATGGTTTCATACTTTATTACCCACCTCTCTATGATCCTGTCACCCCCGGTACTATTGATTTTGGTACTGTCACGTTGCAGGAGGACAATGTCAATGACCAACGGCTCAAGGTTGCTTTGTCTCCACAGGTCGAAGTTCTCAAGTGCGGCAGGGCAGTCCCGGAGCGCAAGGTTGAACCATCGGTCCCTTGGCTGGCTGCCAGACAGTGGAGATGATGGCGGGGAGGGCCGTGTGAAGTTGCGTGATGAATCATAGGGCGACCGCGACTCCAGGATGATGTGGAGGCTCTTGGCAAAGAACTCAGTGATCACTTGCTCCACCATCGGTGGCTCCGATGCGCTGGAGGCAGCCATGATTGTGTGGCTTTGTAGCACAGGGGCAGAATTAGCAAAACCCCATAAATTTCTGGAACTGAAACTGCGTCCGCACCATGGTTAGGTCGATCTTGCTCACTGGAGAAGACAGGGAATAATTTTTCAAAAAACAAATCGAAGCTTGTAGGGATAAACACGTATATACTTCCAATCGACTCAGATCCGAAAATAGATAGCTTGCATTAGGGTTTGGGGGTGTTCAGTTCCGCACAGCGGGAAGGGAAGAGGAAGGTCCGGCGTACCTTCTGGATGCTCGTCGTCGGCGAAGACGTGGCGACGGTGGTCGCCGCTCGCCCAGTCGTCGTCGCCGCCAGGAAAGGTGGGCGGGCCACGGAAGTGGGCTGGCAAAGGCGAGGGGTCCGGGTGAACGCGTACTGTAGCGTGAAAGCGGAACGGGAAAATTTGTCCAGTTCATTTTTATTAAAAAAAAAATCAAAAACCCAATAAATCCTTAAACTTGGCAAGGAATATTAGTTTCTTTCAGAATCCTTCTTTTCAATCGATTAAAAAGAGCATCCTTTCAATCAACAGCATTTTAAAGAGAGAAAGAGAAATGTTATTTTATTTGTTATTTTTTATTTATAGAATTATTTATATTAATTAGTGTTATGTATAAAATATAGAAAAGTTTTATCATTTTATATCCATTAGATCTAGATCGAAGAGCTAAAAGCGGTGATTGAAAAAATCCCTATTTTCAATCAATTGAAAATTAGACGGTCCTCTTTGTTATACATGCTTGCACAAGATGTTTCAGACTCAGATGGAGCAGGTTATTTTATTGAGGATAATTTTGATCCCTAGTAATTATTTTTTTTACAATAATCTAATAAAAAATAAATCACCAAACTTGATGGTAATTAACTTTAACTAAGCCCGAACCTACAAGAAATAAATCTCCCTGGACTAGAAGCTATGTCTAACTTAATTAATTCAATTTATGTCAGCGGACTTAATTAGTTTATTTATGTGACCACACTTAATTATTCAATAAACCTTATCCTATAATTAATGAAGGAAATACCTGAAAACAAAGTAGATTAGCTAAACAACCCCTCCGAACCACACCCTTGCATACACGCCTTTCAGTAGACTAGTAGTAATGCACGTGCGGCATATGTTATTTTTTATTTCTTTAACATATATATTATTAAACCATCTCATATAGGAGGTTAGTTGGAGCTCGTGTTAGGCTTTTGTTTCTTCAAAAAATAGGATAGGAGTCGGGTAAGAGGTTAATTGACGTTGCTCATCATGTCTGAGGAAATATACAATAAAATAAATAATAATACATTCAATATACGCATATGGAACCATATATACAAATTGTGAGATAGACTCTCCTAATCAAGAAAACTTGTGTTCCTCAAATCCTTGCACCTAAAATCCTTCACAAATAAGAGAAATCCCGCCATTGTATTCCAATATTTATATTCTGGTCCACATCTTTAAATCTAATAGTATTGATTTAGTAATTATCAAGGATTGTCTCAACCAGCTTCTTTGCTTATATCTCAACCAGTTTCTTTGCTTGAACTTAGGGTGGACATCGAGCCAGCTTGGCTAGGCTCGGCTTGGTTCGATCTAGCTCGTTTCTGTAATGAGTTGGCTCAGCTTGTCTTGTTAACAAAATGAGCTCGGCTTTGTTAAGCTTGCAAGCTAGATCAAGCTAGCTCACGAACTGAACATAAAATTGATCTATATGAAAATAATGTTGTTATATATGTAAATCTTTACTCCTTATTAATTTAGATAAAATCATCTTTGGTGTTGATTTAGTTTAGTGTTAATTTAGTATTGATTTGTCTTTGTCTGAACATGGTCTTTTTTTTTTCTATTTCCAAGTTGGTTTCAAAAGATGTACGTGGTCTTTTTCACTGTCAAAAGATGTACGTGACCCTTTCCCCTGTGTCCATGTCGGTTTCAAAAGACCTCTAGGCTAAAAAAATGTGTACAAAAAGAAACGGACGGGGTGTTGCTTCGATCGAGAAAAAGATACGTAACTCAAATTTCTGTTCTATGCATCACACTTGGACTCCATGCATCGATGCATAGGCAAAAATCAACAAACGACTTGGAGAAAAAATATAATAACTCAAATTCTACTCTAACCAACAAAACCAATACTCAGCCCACGTACAGAGTCAAACTCACTTTGCTTGTCAGAATCAGACTCTACAAACTGAATCATAGTCAAACTCTGGTTATCACAATCAGACTATAATGAAGGCAGAGATAAAAGCATACACACGTATGATGAAGGCACAACATCAAAGCCAGCCAAAAATACGTCAGTACGTCCAAATCCAAACCTAGAGGCACGTTAAAAGTCAAACTCAGTTGATCTGCACACCCACAGAAAAAACTTCTAGTCCTCATCCTGCACACCTACATACAGGCAAATTTCCAGAACTCATCGTCAAGCCATATTCAACCCAAAGATCAGTTCATCATATAAACCTGGAGGATTAACTGCTTGCATACACATCGAGGCTACATCGTTTTTTCGTGTTCGCTCGTTTTTGGTTTCTGATTCCCCATACATAAAAACTTACCCTCTTCCCTCTCCTCCGATCGTTACCATCGTGTAGCCTTTGCATTGTGTGCCATCGGGACAACGTGCAGGACACGAACACAAACAACAAAAGAAAAGTAAAAAGGCTGAAACCTTTCAATCTAGGGCAATGGAAGAGGAGCGGAGGCAATCTGGCATTAGCCTCCTCGACGTGAGCGCACAGCCACCGGCCTCCTCGATGCGATCGGTGGTACGTCATCGCCGTCAATGTCCTGTGCCCTCTAATCAAGTTGTCATTCGTGCACTTCTTCTAATAGTCTTTTCGTGTGATTAGGAGCGGTCAGTGCGTTTGGTGTTGCCTTGATCCAGTTAATTGTTCGTGTCGAGCACCCCATCGCTTCGTGTTGCGCATGAATAAAGTCTAATTCAGTGGGGAAACCGAAGCACACTGGCGTGATTTGTTATCCACGCTGCTGCAGCTGGGCGTTGTTGCCATTGATGTAGCGTGTTGCAACTGCAATGTCAGGTTTGGTTGTCGCTGCCTGCTTTCTTTGGTTCATTTGGTGCTAGGGCAAAGCATTGTTAGATATGGTAGCCTCGCGGATTTAGAGCAAGTAAACAATAATTTCCTGCTAGTGACCTTCGGTTCTTGGCTAGGGTGGCAATTTTTTCGGGAAGGGACGGGTGACATATGGATCATAGGTAATTAATCTCGGTCTTCTTAGCTAAACATTCCGTTTCCTTGCTAATGTATAGCAATTTTAATCTATTTCCCCGGTAATTAACAAAAGATGTAGAGTTTCTACATATCTTTCCGTTGAGTATTTATTCGCTGTTTTTTATTAGGTACAATGGAAGCTATCACATTCTTAGCATTTATTACAGTTGAGTCCAGTTCTGAACATCAGTTACAGTTATGAGTCACCTGAAATTAATTTGGACGACAGTTAGCTAGCAATAATATCCATTTTATGCAAAAACTAATCACCTGCAGCCAAGAAACTGAAATTAGTTTCTCATTGACAAGGAAGAACTCAAACAACCAAAAAGAGAAATATACACAACAACAAAAAAGGCCTGTAGCGGCGGTTGGAAATGCACTGTAGTGGCGGGCAGGTCACCCCGCTGCTACGCAAACGCAGCTACAAATATGCGTTTGTAGTGGCGGATGGTCTATCGTCTAAATAAACCGCCGCTACAGACATATTATTAGCGGCGGTTGAAGATGTCAACCGCCGCTATTGTTAGCCATTAGTAGCGGCGGTGGACATCTTCAACCGCCGCTACTGTTGGCTATTAGTAGCGGCGGTTGACAACATCAACCGCCGCTACTTGTTATTTTCTAAAAAAATAAAATAAAATTTATCAAATATACAAAAATCACAGATTCTACATACACAGAAATTTACAAATCTCATCACAGATATTTACAACATCTCATCAAAGATATTTATAATCTCATCACAGATATTTACATCTCATCATAGAATATATACATGTTTGTCATCAAAATATTCAATCTAGCTTATAAAATGTTTTATATGAACCCTAATGCATAGTCATTATCTTTTTTGACACATTAGGCTCATATGGTGCTCTTAACCAGTCCACTCACAAAGGCACCTATGTTTTGTTGCTAGTTCACTGTTTGAGTCAAAGCACTTCCCTTCTGGACTAATTACCTCTCTCAACATAAAACGACAAAGAGAAGCTACAACTAGATACATGACATTTGTACTCAAGTGAACACGTGATTCAGGAATTATACCCTTTTTGATCGCGTCGTTCCTTTTCATCTTTGCAGCCCATTCTCTCTTTGACCTTGTGGCTTTCTGTGTCACATGAGCAGAGTCCTCAATGATATGGTCTAGATAAAGTAAAATGGACATAAACAAAATCAACTTACCTCTTGTTGAGACTCCTCAATGATATGATCCAGGTAAGTTGAAGTGCAAGCCGAGAACACATAAGTATAGTAACCACAATGCACACTTTCTCGTATTTGCTTATTGCACTATAAAGTAGATAACACAAGTGCATTACACCTATAATAATTATATGAATGGATAGTACGATAAGAACATGTATAGTCATAATCAAAACTTATGACGGAAGTGCATCTTCTTTTTCCTTGTAGGATGACATGCCCCACCGGCTACGACATATTTCTCGTAAGCACTGCGCGATCGACAAAAGCTTATCAGTAGATGATATTAACATCATCAAACCATACACACGTAGATCAATTTCTTACCGATCTATAACTTCCAGAATGTCGTCATATAAGTTCTTGTCGTAGTCCAGGCTGTCGAGCGATAGAAGGTACCCTTCTTTTGGAAATATCATCAGACAGATCCGATGATCGCTACAATAATGTTTGTTATCAATAAGTTAATTACGATTGGATTTAATTTTAACATAAGATACATGATGAAGGCAGTAGTTGTCCAACTTACTTGTAGTTGTAAGGGGCCATAATGCACTCTCTATCTTGCCACTTCGTGAAGCAGTCGTACAAGTAATTTGCAACATAAGTCCTTGCTTCTGTTGTCAAGACCGTCTTCATTTCAGCAAACTCTGTCGGTGTCTTATCCAGATAATTTTTCGGATTTACTGTTGGGTTGATCGAGCTTTGGTTGATCCGGCTTGGGTTGACGTAGGCCACCCTCCAATCTTTTCTATTGGTCTCCTTTCTTTGGAAAAAGGAGTTCATACTACAAAAAAAACATTAGATCATATATGGAATTATACTTGAAATACGAAGTACATCGAACACGACACTTACATGCACCACAGGGTGATGAAGGTGACGTCCATTTGGTCTAGACGAAACATCAAGTGGACATCCTCCCAAAAAAAGGTATAATATTTGTTCGTCATTTTCGTTGAACACCTTTTTTGGAATCCTACAAGTGATTTTGGTGACCCCTTCCTCTGACGCCATCATGTACCAGTCATGCAACTTTCACATCTCCCACGGCAGGTTCTTGTACATGTTATTTGATATAAGGTGATGAGGACATCACCCTTATAGATACACCCAGCACTCCGCCAACCAAAATGCAAGTTCATGCGTGACAACTGAATTTACGGGTGAGCTTGTTCCTAATGATTCCTTTATGTGATTTTGAGAATAGATTACTATTTAATAAATTAATTGTTGTTAGAAACCATGGAGATGATGATGAGATAGCTGGGGAGGTGATTGGAGACGTGATGGGCCAGCAAGGACGTCCAAGCCAAGGTGGAGGCCCAATCAAAACCGACTTCGAGTCTGTTTCGGAGCCCAGAACCAGTCTGCACTAAAACGGATGCCCAAGATGCATACGGACTCGGATTTGGACGTTCTATATATGCCTGGAAAGATAACGAAAAGACCTTTCCAACCCAACTGGTCCCATGTCAAAATTCGTCCCGAGCCGTCGACAATAGCCGAAACAATTCGACTTCCAGAATCTGTCCTGGTGCTGCGACACCATAATCGGTCTTTAGGCCATGTATCGAGTTGAGCCCACTTAGGGCTGCGTCCAGGGGGTCTTGCACGACCCTAGGGTCCTCATATACAGCCGCCGTCTCTTCATTAGGGTTTGGGTTTTGCTTAGATCAATTCTGTTCATAAACAGTGTCGCCGTTCATCGGTTTGTGAGACCCCAACTTCGAGAGTTTAATCATACATCTGCAATTGTGTTGCATTCTTCGTTGTTCTTGCTTGTGTTCTTGATTCGCAGGCAGGGATTAGCCTTCTCGGCGAGGTCAATCATCTTTGGACGGTTGATAACCAGAGGAGACGTCGTGCTGCGATTGCGGGGTTTAGAACGTGCTGTTCTGAAGCCGGATCGATTTGTGTGTCGCCTCCGACCAAATCAAATTACTAAGAACCTTTCGGAAGATCGAGAACCCTTGTTCACATCAAGTGGTAATCAGAGTTTCAGGTACACTGTTAGGTTCGCCCTTATCCTCGTTATTTTGTTCCATCCTAGAGTTCAGAAAATTGCCCTACAAAAATATTTGTTCGTCGTGTTTCCACTGTCCTACACCCTCCTTGTGCCTTGCAATTTTCAGTTTAGTTTGTTTCTCTGAATTTTAGTCCCTATAAAGTCATTGTGTTGTTGGTCTAGTGGTTGTTCTTTGGTCTTGTTTGAGTCGTGCATATCCTTGTCATAGACAAACAAGAGAAAAAATCAGTGTTGCACATGTTGAGATAATAGTATTGCTGGAATTGTGTGCACTAAATATTTCTTTAACATCTAGCCTTCTACTTTCGTGTGCAAAAGAAAATTAGAGTGCTCTGCTGCTGTCTCATTGTGATCAAAAGCCAACCAATTAGTGCTTGATCTTGTTATAGAAGTTTGTTTTAGTTGTGCTATTACAAGAATCCTTTTGTTGCACTTGTAGTAAGAAAAAAAATATATTCTGGGGTTCTATTGGTTATAAAACTTGTAATACCTTGCTGCAGTTCTGATTCTCAAGAAAAGAAAAGAAAAAGGCAAAAGTGCACAAGAGAAAAAGCCGCACAAAAAAAAAGAAGTAGAAAAAAGAAAAGATACAAATTCAGAATTGCTTGCATCCTTTGTATCCTTTGTTGAGTCATTTTCTTGCTTGCTTGAACTAGGTCCGAGACAAGTTTAGGCCGGTGACATAGACTAGCTTGGGACTATTATTCAGTTTTGCAACTTCTGAATTAAAATTTTGCTAATCCTTGCTACCTAATTTTGCCTATCCAAGCTCTATATATTTCCTTCTGAACATGCACAAATTTTTTTGACTCTCACAATCATCAGTTCACACTCTCCAAGGTATCCTTTGCTTGTTGTAGTTAAGAACTTTGTAAGAGCTTGATAAGATGCTTCCCTTTGCTTGTTGAGAGTTTACACTGTGATCACATAGTAGTGATAGGAAAATATACTTCCGTGTGTTTCCTTGTTTGCTACTAACAATGACAGGTTACACCACTCATGGTGATGATTCAACGTCGTCTAATGAGAACAATATGAGTGATGTAGTACAAAGAGTGCTCAGTCCTCAAATGGAGAAGATAGAGCAAAATCAATTGAACAATTTATTTCAGACTCACTTTGTTGTCAAGGATCGATGTTGTCGTGTTATCATTGATGGAGAGAGTAGCCGCAACATCGCAAGTTTAGAATTAGTAGAGAAGCTTGGATTGACAACATAGCCACACCCATGTCCATACTACATCCAATGGGTAAATTGTTTTGGTAAGATAAAGGTAGATAAAATTGCACGCATTGAATTTTTTATTGGTTCTTATAAGGATAGTGCAGAATTTGATATAGTATCTATGCAAGCATGTCATTTGTTATTGAGTAAACCTTGGATTATTACAAATAATGCTTCGCACAATGCCATTATAAATAGCTACTCATTTAAATATAATGATAGAAGAGTTACTCTTAAACCTATGACCACTGCTGAAATTTTAGAAGAGGATCAACAAAGGCTTGAAAGGAGAAAGAATGAACCGTTTAGGAAAGAATGGACTGTTTCAAATGTTGCAACACTTACATCAAAATCTGAATTAGATGATGAACATATTTCCTTGCCTCTTGTTGCAACTAATACATTTCAGGTTCTACACAAAGAAGAGGATAGTGAGAAAGATGAAGAACATGTTGTTGCTTCAGGTAAGAGCTTTCTTGATGTGATGAATTGTTCCAACAATCTTGTTGTATTGGAACCTTGTCTTGATTTGTCTTTGCCCCAAGTTGATTTATCTACTGATCCTTATGATAAAGAGGAGTTGTGTGCCACTGCTTCACTTATACCTTTGCCACAACAAATGAATAAGCTTGATGTTTTTGCTTATGATTCACCTACTAGTGCTGAAATAAAACATTTGATTTTAATAACATGTGAAAAGGATGAACAAAAATTATTGTCTTCTCTAAATACTTTGGGTTATATTGAATTTGATGTTCTTTGTGATCTAAATACCATGGAGAAGCAAATCTTTTCTCAAACTAAATTGCCTTTACTAACAAGAAACGAATTTTATGCTATAGGAAACTATGATCATAGAGGTGTATTTATGGTGCATAAAGTTTATATTTGCTCAAACATGAATACTCCTTGTGTTGTACAACCAAATGATGAACTAGAAAACTGCAATAACAATTACCATGTCATATCATGTTTTTCTAGTGTTTTTAAGATCACACATTTTCTATCTTGTCATAAGAGAGAGAATGATGTTTATATTGTTGAGCATGTTTTCATAGAGGTCATTAATTTGCATGGCATGTGTTCTATTGTAGTTTCACATTGTGATGATAAATTTTATAATGCATATAAATATGAGTTGTATCCCAAGTTTGGGAATAGTTCCACAATTAATATTTCAGATTTGAGACCATACATGGGAGAAAGAGATGAGCTCGAGTCGAGGACGACTCTAATTCAAAAGGGGGAGAATGATGAGGACATCACCCTTATCGATACACCTAGCACTCCGCCAACCAAAATGCAAGTTCATGTGTGACAACTGAATTTACGGGTGAGCTTGTTTCTAATGATTCCTTTATGTGATTTTGAGAATAGATTGCTACCTAATGAATTAATTGTTGTTAGAAACCATGGAGATGATGATGAGATAGCTAGGGAGGTGATTGGAGACGTGATGGGCCAGCAAGGACGTCCAAGCCAAGGTGGAGGCCCAATCAAAACCGACTTCGAGTCTGTTTCGGAGCCCAGGACCAGTCTGCACTAAGACGGACGCCCAAGATGCATACGGAATCAGATTTGGACGTTCTATATATGCCTGGAAAGATAACGAAAAGACCTTTCCAACTCAACTGGTCCCATGTCAAAGTTCGTCCCGAGCCGTCAGCAATAGCCGCAACAATTCGACTTCCAGAATCTGTCCTGGTGCTGCGACACCGTAATCAGTCTTTGGGCCATGTATGGAGTTGAGCCCACTTAGGGCTGCGTCCTGGGGGTCTTGCACGACCCTAGGGTCCTCATATACAGCCGCCGCCTCTTCATTAGGGTTTGGGGTTTGCTTAGATCAATTCTGTTCATAAATAGTGTCGCCGTTCATCGGTTTGTGAGACCTCAACTTTGAGAGTTTAATCATACATCTGCAATTGTGTTGCATTCTTCGTTATTCTTGCTTGTGTTCTTGATTCGTAGGCAGGGATTAGCCTTCTCGGTGAGGTCAATTGTCTTTGGACGGTTGATAACCAGAGGAGACGTCGTGCTGCGATTGCGGGGTTTAGAACGTGCTGTTCTGAAGCCGGATCGATTTGTGTGTCGCCTCCGACCAAATCAAATTACCAAGAACCTTTCAAAAGATCGGGAACCCTTGTTCACATCATAAGGGGTTTACCGAGTATAAATTTCGGGTAGTCCACATCGTTCGTAGGATTCTCCAAAATTTGATCATCGTACGATAATACATCCCGAGAATCTTCTTCTTGCAGGACGAGCTTGCCGGTGCTTGCTAGACGTTTTTTCAATGCAGCCAAGTACTTATCAACATCACTTTTTGCTTTTGGGTCCTTTGGCTCTTTGTCAAATCCGGTAATCGTCTTTGGGATTACCGATGCCTTGACGACAACTGGTGCAGGCTGGACTTGGATTACCAGAGCCTGAACTTGAACACTCTGCGGAAGAGGCTCGTTGTCACTATAGATTATAGGACTATGAGTCGAGTCGGCTTCCACATGAGGAGATTGGAGCTTGTTTCCCGAGGCTGCCGCAGACATAGGAGACGGCTATCCACCTGTATTGATTGGCTGGCTCGCATGAAAGGACCCGTGCCCAGACAACGGGGGTGGAGAAACTCGTGGTGAGAGGACAACATCACGGCGTTTCCAAATAATGAAAGAGCCGAGGGCATATTGGAGAGTTTCTATACCTGCCTCAGGTATCGGGCATTCGATCTCATTGTCCTCATAGCCAGGTATTATTTCTGACACGGTGACACGCACGTAACCTGAGGAGATATCCCTGTTATGGAGCACTCTCCTGGAAATGCTGTGCCGGATGAAACCTTCATCGTCTTCCCCTTGTAACCAAATGGCACATGCAACTCACAAGGAAAATCCTCAGTGATGTTCTCTGTTTCTAACTGCATAGGGACTGATGGTTGACCGGAGACGGATAGTTGCGTGGAGACGGATGGTTGCGTGGATGTGGACGAACCACGTAAGAAGGCATCCATCATAGTCTGCAGGTTGGAGTCCAAACGACCGCTTTCTTTGTCGATAGCAAACATAAGAAGTTGCCGCCTCCAATCCTTTTTGGCTTTATCTTCTCGCTCTTTCCTGTTCAATGTATGCTTCTTATAGAGGTGTGAGGATGTATCAGAGAAACCTTCTTTCCATGTTGCCGATGATGACACTCCTCGTACCCAACCACCATGTTCTTTGGTCCCAATAGCCTTTGCTAGCTCATCCTTGTGATACTGCGGTGTAAACAGACCAGCCTTCGTCTGCGTCGTGATGTGACCGTTCAAGGCTTGCACGACCTCAACTGTCGTAGGATCCTTCACAATAATCTCTCCTTCATCGGTTAACTCAGAGCGACCATATACCCAATTCCTGGTATGCTCATTGGTGTTTGGCAAAGGATCAGGTTTTCGTTCCGCGCGGAGCTTGGCTTCCTGCTCTCTCCAAATCAGAATCTTCTTTTTGTATCCGCTCGGACCTAACCGTGGCTTGTACTTGTTCCGCTTGTGGAGCTCAACCATCTTTTCACTGAGCTCCTTCGAAGCACTGCTCGTCTTCTGCTCAGCAAACTCAACCCATTCCTGCTGACTAATATTTCCATGCTTGTCGAATAGGGTTCGATTTTTCTTGACGTATTGGTAGTTGAGCTTGGACTTGTAATCTTGAAAGATGTGATTGAGAGAGGACATCATGGCCTTCTTGGCTCTCTTGAGATATGCTGGCTGGAACCGGATGGTTGCCATGACGTCAGCCCACATATCGTCTTTTCTGCCATCCGGGACTTGGCGCCAATCATGCCACGTGATTTTGCAATGGTCCCTCACCACTTTGCCGCAACGGTTCTGCGATTTGGCATTGACACCAGCGGGTTCAATCGGTTCTCCATCTTTGGGGCCTAGTGCAGTAACCTCGTAGATGCCCTCTGCCTTGTTCGCGGAGCGCTGACCGCGCTTGCGTTTGTGTGTGGACTGGGCAGGCACCTCTTCCACTTACTGCTCGAGGGCCTCATCTGTCACAGCCTCTGCTGCAAATAGCCGACGGACACTTCGTCGAGGTCCCTAGGATATAAGTAGTAGATTTTAGTTTACAAATTAGTTGAACAAATGAGAGAATTATCTTTGACAAGATACCTCATCTCGAGGCACGAAATCAGGATCTGGGCTCGCCAATCGACGTTCCTTTGGTAGTGGAGGATACGGATCTTCTGGTTCTTCCCAGTGTTCACTTGATCCTTCATCGTCTGAAGATGACCTTGCTTGTGAGTGCGCCTTGAGGACGTCTTCCTCTTGAGAGGGTATATTGTCCGCTATGACGAGAAGACTTTGGCAGCTAATGTTAGATATGACAACTAGTTTAGAAAACAAGGAGTATACACCTTTCATCATTGATCATAGAGACAAGAAAAACAAAAGAAAATAATAGAAAAAATCAAAATTTGCTCTCAGTGCGGGTTGCCGAATCAACGGCCTTCCAACGCTCTAAGATCCTTGACTCATACAACAACATATATCCGATATCCTAGGATATGGTCTATGTTGCCACACTAGCCTTACTTAGCCCGCTTTCATCATTGAGCATGGGTCGATTGCCTACGTAGAATAGATAAATAGTATAGAGAGACATGGAGAAGAATAGAAAAATCAAAAGTTGCTCTTAGTGAGGGGTTGTCGAGTCAACGGCCTTCCAACGCTCTAAGATCCTTGACCTGTACAACAGCATGTATCCAATATTCTAGGATATGGTCCATGTCGCTACACTAGCCTCACTTGGCCCCCTTTCATCATTGAGCATCGATCGCCTACGTAGAATAGATAAGTAGTACAAAGAGACAAGGAGAAGAATAGAATAGGAACATCGCATAGGTATCATAAGCAAATATATTATAGGCCGCAAGTAATATGGCATATATATGGCCGTAAGTAATATGGCATATATATATCATCATATATATCATAGGCAGCAAGCATATGACAATAAATTAAATATATGGCAGCAAAATGGCAGTGACAACAACAGCAATGCACATATATATAGCAGAAAAATAAACAACAGCAGATATCACTAGCAGATATCAGCAACAGCAGATATCAACAACAGCAGCAAAATGAACCATATATATCACTAGCAGATATCAACAACAGCAACAAGCTAAATATCGACAACAAGTATATGGCACATATATCATCATATATATCATAACAACAGCAGCAGTGCACATATATATAGTAGAAAAATGAACAACAACATTTGACAAGGATAAAACAGGAGCTGATGGATACACACCAAATTGCTAGAGCTACAATCAGGCAAAAGAAAAATTCTTTTTGTTTACCAAGAGCAACAGATCAGTTCTACACTTAGTACGAGCATGCAAGAGAGTACTCTTAAAATATCAGATAAGAGATGTAGCGTTAATCTTAAAATATCATACTAAGTATTACTTTTTATCTCTACTTGGTCACAGTTCCATGTCACAGGACAACGAAAAAGGCAGGCAGAAAGGAAAACAACGGAGCATCATGATCTGAAACATCGGTTCAGCACAACAAATAAACAAAATACCACAGGCAGCAAATAAGCAACTATAGTGAGCAAGCATATAGGGCAGCTAGCACATTCAGATATGGCAGCATGGAGTCGGAGGCCCGGCCATGGAGATTTTGTTATTGGTATATCAGGTAATTGTGATGACAACGGGAACATTCAATGATTCTAAGAGCAACCAAGTGAGTAATATATGGAAGTTTAGAGATATAATCCAGTAAACTAGACAAGTAGATAAGTTTCTGATATGTTTAATTAGGGCCAAGGTAAAGTTACAGTGAGGTTTTTTACTCACATTGCTGGTTTTAACCAATCTAACAAGTACTCCCTCCATTCTCAATTGTTGTCATTAGGACAGTCGTTAGGATAGCACAGAGCACATGGTGATTTAGCACTGGAGGTGGTTCAGCACATAGCACAGAGCACAGAGCACATGAGCATAGAGCATAGAGCACAGAGCACAAACCATGACTAAAGGGCGCACCTGGTCGTCGATGGGCAGGAGTGCGTCAGACAGGAGGGGACAGGAGAGGAAGAAGAGGGTGCGACGCTTACCAGAGAGAAGACGGAGGAGGGGGAGTCCCTCGCGATATTGGTCGTCGACGGGCAGGAGTGCGTCGGACAGGAGGGGAGAGGGGAGGAAGAAGAGGGTGCGGTGCTTACCAGAGAGAAGACGGAGGAGAGGGAGTCCCTCACGGTGATGGTCGGCGAGTTCGAGGAGGGAGGACGCCGACGCGCGTGTTGTCGATGAGGAGGGAGCCCACGACAGTGATGCTCGGGAAAGGACGAGGGGGCTCGCGCGGTGGTCGTCGAGGTGGGGCTCAGGGACGAGGAGGGGTCCCGTGGCGGCGGTGCTCGGGGAAGGTCGAGGGGGCCCATGCGGCGACCGTCGAGGCGGGGCTCAGGGACGAGGAGGGGGGCCATGGCGGCGGTGCTCGGAGAAGGACGAGGAGGCCCGCGTGGGGACCGTCGAGGCACTCGGGGAGGAGGCCAGCGGTGGCGGTGCTCGGGGACGAGGAGGGGGCCCGATGCGGCGGTGCGTGGGGACGAGGAGGGGGCCCATGGCGGCAGTGCTCGGGGATAGATGAGGGGGGCCCACGGTGGCGGCGTTCGGGGAGGCGTCGGAGAGGGCATGAGGAGACGGAGGGCGGTGGCGCTCGGAGATGGAGGCGGAATTGGGAAGCCTCACGACGTACGAAAGCCAACTCTGAGATTAGGGTTAGGGGCCCGCCGTGCGTTGCTTATATAGGGGGAGTCCTCTTTAGCGGCGGCTCACAAAGCACACCGCCGCTACAAAGCTATAGCGGCGGCTAACAAAGTCAACCGCCGCTAAAAACATGTTGCTGGGCCCCGCCACGTAATGCTCTTTAGCGGCGGCTCACAAAGCACACCGCCGCTACAAAGCTATAGCGGCGGTTTACTTCGTTAGCCGCCGCTAAAAAGATGTCAGTTTTTTTTAAAAAAATTGTGTTATTCATTTTTCCAAAAATTCTATTATACAATTTAGCCCTTATTTCTTTTATAAATAATATATAAACCCTATTTTTTTACACTTAGGTCCCTATACTTCATAAAAATTAATGTTAGGCCCTAAAATGTTGTAGAAACAACCCTATTATTGATTTTCTAAAAATTGTACTATTGATTTTCTAAAAATTATACTATTGATTTTTTTATAAATAATATCTTAGCCCTGTAATTTTACAAAAGAACCCCTGAGTTCATTATAATTAATTATATTTTACTTTTGTATTTTACACTTAGGCCCTTGTACTTAATTAAAATTATGTTTAGGTCCTAAACTTTTGCAGAAACAACCCTATACTTTTTATTAATTACATTTTTGTCATAATAGTTTTACACTTTGATTCTTGTCTTTTTATAAAATTACAAATAGGTCCCTAAACTCTTTTATATTTACCTTTTAGCCCCTATAACTTCAAATTACAGGATGCTTATAAAAATAAGTTACACAATTTTTATATTTAAATAAACATAAATTACATAGAACATAATACAAGGTTCGAATAATAAAAGATACTTAACAAAATAAAATTACATGATGCTTGAGTTAGCCTTGAACGACTTTTCCTTGGCAGTGATCGGTGCGCATGTAGGGCATTCCGCCAGCAAAGAAGAGTCTTGCTTCCAATACTTTAAAATTTTTCGGATCTATGAAATATGGCACATCGTCATATTGATTGTAGTCATCTCGATCCTCCACATTCTCCACTCCAACGATTCTTTGTTTACCTGGAACAATAATGTATTTCTTTTCGTCCTTTGGATCAAGTACATAAAACACCTATTCCACGGTCTTGGCAAGTATCCAAGGCTCATCTTTGTGACCAACATTGTTAATATCAACAATTGTGAAACCATATTCATCTATCTCGATGCCATTAGGGTGCTTCACCAATTTGCATTTAAATATGGGAACCTGTAAATTTGCACCGTAATCTAGCTCCCATATTTCTTCAATGTACCTGTAATACGAGGTCGTCTGGTCCTCTTTGTCAATGGCTTCTACTCGTACACTGCTGTTTTGACACTTGCTCTTCTTATCCTTCTGTTGGGTGTAGAAGGTAAAACCATTAATGTCGTATGCCTAAAAGGTAACCACGGTTCTTCTCAGGTGATTAACTAACTTTCTCAACATTTTCTCTTCCACGGACTCGCCACTTGAAAGATCTAGGGAGCTAAACCATGATGTGAAGGAGCGTTTGTGCTCGTCTATGATCCATTTATCTATATAGGCTTTCGGGGGGAGAAAGTACTTTACATTTTCTCTTTCTTGCGGATGGAGTTCTGATCTTATTCCCATCACTACAAGATCTCTACGTGCGTTGAGTCCATCCTTTGTCTTATTGAGTTGGTCGAGTATAAGTCCACTACTACTGTCAAATACACCCTTCCCAATATGCATCCAGTCGAAGGCATGATTCACTTCCAATTCTTTCCAATAATTGAAATATACAAAGAAAATGGATTTCTTCTTAAACAGCGTGAGACCATTTGCCTTTTTGGCTCCTTTCACCGGCTTTCCAAAAACAACACTGATATTTTTAACAAGGTCAAACACGACTCTGCCAGTACAACATCGAGGTTCTGTGTCGTTTTCAACTTTGCCATCAAAGTGTCTAGCCATCGCGCGATACCTGTGTTTTACTGGTAAGAATCGGCGATTTCGCGTATACACTAGCTTCTGGGATGCTGGAAGGTACACATGGGATGTATCATCAATGCATATGAAACATGTCGTCTTTCCTTTGACCTGTCCTGATAGCGCCCTTAGTGCTGGGGAATCAGTTACCGTGTAAAAAATAATTGCTCTGAGCATGAAGTACTATCTTCGATACTCATCCCATATACGGACCCCCTCTAACCATAGTTTTTGCAGGTCTTCGAACAATGGTACTGAGAACACGTCTATGTCATTACCAGGTTCTTTAGGCCCAGATGTAAGAGTGGTCAGCAGTAGGTACTTACGCTTATGGCATAACCATGGTGAAATGTTGTACATTGCTAGTATCACTGGCCAAGTGCTATGCGGATTCCTCATTTGACCGAATGGGTTCATCCTGTCTGTACTCAATACAAACCGTATGTTCCTTTCCTCATTAGAGAAGTCTCGATGATCCTCATCAAACTTTTTCCACTGTGTTCCATCTGTGGGATGCCTGAGCTTACCGTCCCCCTTGCGTGCATGCCGTGTCATCATTGCCGCATCCCTAGGGTTGGCGAACAAGCGTCCGATGCGATCGACCACGGGTAAGTACCACATGACTAAGGCAGGAACCTTACTGTCATGAATGTCATCGACGATAGAACTTCTTTTCTTCTTTCTCTGCTTAGTTGTATTCTTCACGCCACCATCGGCGTCACAATTGTTGTTCCTCTTGTAACGACTGCGTTTGCACCTTGGGCATCTCACATCGTCCTGATGCTACTTTTGATACAATATGCAATGATTTGGACACGCATGAATTTTTTGCACGCCCAATGAAAGTGGGGAAGTCAGCTTCGTAGCAAGGTATGTTGTACTTGGCAACAAGTTGGGCTTCGACAGCGCATTGGAAATAAGTTCCAATAAATCCATGAAACTAGCATCCGACCAGCCATGCATGGCCTTCAACTTTATCAGCTCAAGTACAGTACGCAACACGATGAACTATTTACCACATCCCTTAGATTCATCATATAATGGATCCTTTGATGCTTTCTCTATTCTATGAAAATTATCAAGCCCTTTAGTTATACTGGCATTGATCAACACCTGTGGCTCAATGTGATACAACAACTCCTCAACATCAAAATCAGCTTCACCAGGTGAATCCATCGCATCCGCACCAGGCGAATTGACAACCTCGACTTCAACTTCAATATGCTCATCAAATTCCATATCGATCATACTATTCTCACCATGTTTTGTCCATCTCGTGTACCCCTCAACAAAACCCCTCCGCACCAAGTGTGACTTTATTACTTCTATATCATTTCACAGCTTTTGATTTTTGCAATCAAAATACGGACAATATATATCAGTCGTCCGTTCGCGTCGAGCATGTTGTGCGGCCGCTTTGATGAATTTGGAAACTTCTCGTAAAAATATTGGACCCGGTCTTGGTGCCTCGTACATCCAAGATCTATCCATCGCGAACGGCCTTGAACGGAAACCCAAAAATTATTAAAATTTATTAATTAAATATGTGTGACAAAAAATTTAAACATTCACTATATATATATATATATATATATTGAATATTACATGAAGTGAAAAATATTATGCAAGATAAAATAAAACAAACATCAAATTATTTTATATATTATTTAACTTTTATCACCATCTAGCCAAAAAAATATTAGAAATTAATTAATTAATTATGTGTAACAAAAAATTTAAATATTCACTAAATATATAAACATTGAAAAATAATATACATGAAGTGAGAAATATGATGCAAGGTAAAATAAAACAAACATTAAATTATTTTATATATTATTTAATTTTTATAAAAAGATAATAAAATAATTAACATCCCTCTTGCCCTAATACTACTTTCTCTCTCTTCTAAAAATCAAACTAGATCTAGATTGTCATTGACATAAAACAAGCTAAATATAATAATTTTTTTATATAGTGATGAAAAGAGATGATGTATGCCTTCATAAACTTCAACTATAACCAAGTAGAACCATCCAAATCAAACGAATTTAGCTAAAATTTGATGAAAACCTAACAAACTTAAAACCCAAAATTCTACTTGATTTCAAAATGAGAGCACAAAAAAGCCAATGAGATGAGTTCCCCTTACCTCAGAGAGCAAATTTCTGCAAAAAAACGAACTCAAAACCTTCCCCCTTGATTTTCGTGATTTACCCAAATTTTTGGGCCGCCACTGTTCGAGTGAGGGCCAGAGCTGTCCGAACGCGGCTTTTATAGTCTGGGCATTTTATAGCGGCGGTTGGCATTATCAACCGCCGCTATAAACATGGACCGTTTATAGCGGCGGTTGATATTGTCAACCGCCGCTATAGGGTGGTCTGTAGCGGCGGCTCACACCACGGCAGGCCCCCCTAGGCTCTGTAGCGGCGGCTCACTTTGGGCCGCGCCGCTGCGGCCTTTGGGCTGCCGCCGCTACAGAGCCTATTTGTGGTAGTGATAATTTGGAGGAAATTCCTCACAGCACGAGGATCTGCAGTGAAGCAAGGAAAGAGAAAAGAAAATAAGTGCATATGCACCATGAAGAAAAGAAAATAATGATTAATTTGTCTATCATTAACAATTAGCCCATATGTATCTGAAGATGCCAAGCATATTGTAAACGAGCACTAAGATTTATGGCTATGGCACAAGCATATATACTTAAAGCATGATGAAGCATCCGAAGAACAGTATCAACACAGGAGCTCAATACTTCAGACCATCATTTTATAGGCTTGGACATAACCAATTGGGGAGGGATAATTTTATGTTGCCTTCTACCCTGAAGTGCAAAAAGATTATTAACACTGACGAATAAATTGTTAAATATATGTAGAGAGAGAAAAAAGTAACAAGATGTGGTATGTATATACAAAAGGTACCAACAAGAAATACACATCAGCTTGGAGCAGCAACTTCAGAAATTTTATTAACAAAAAAATAGAAACCAATATATTTCAGCTCAAATGTCAAGAAGAGATATACCAATGTAGGATGGCCGATGACGGAGCCTCATTTGTTCCTCGTTACTACAAGGACAACAAAATATTCCTTTCAACTACTTCTGCTAAACAACATTTCCAACATTTTCTGAAGCTATAAATTCCTGAAGCAGGTTTCTAGAATTCTGTAATCTACATCTCAACAGTATAAGTGAAACATACCAAATGACGCATCGTAGCTTACAATTTCTGTAGTCCCTATGGTTATGTAGATGCCAGTTGGATAGCTTGATGGGTGTTGTTTCTTCAACAAATGCCATGCCTCCTTTCTTTTTGTAAAGTAGGCCAAGATTAAACCATGCCACATGATTAGTTCTGTCCAGTTGCATGGCATCGGTCACTACAGAAGGTAGGCCAGTCACCATGTTTTCAAAGAACAACAAAAGTCGATATCAAACTTCGGACATGTTTAGGAACAAGATCTAATGGGCCAAAAATGTCTCCCAAAGCTTCTTTTTCTAAGACTTTTCGCTTCACATAAATTTCCTAAAAATGGAGACCTTTTTGTAAATAATATGTAACAAAGCAAAAAGAGATGCCACAAAACGTTTATAACAAAACACATTAAGTTTGTGATATTAACCAGTGGATAAGTGCTTACTACCTAATGGCTATACGGACCTGGAAATATCGATAAAAAAAATTCCTTTGATCTAAAAATCCTAAACATTAGTAACTTAGGAATTTTCTTTTATAGCTGGTCCTTAGTGACTTAGATTTTTTTTGCGGTACATTAGTGACTCGGAAGTTTTGTTATTACAAAGATCACGAGCTGGCATAGCACTTGACTTGCATAACTCCCGTCACACTCAACATGCAAATTTCCATTACAATATACCTGCACTAATAAGAATACTTCCATTTACTGCTAGAAAATAAGTGCTCAATGTACCTGCAAGTAAGACAAACCAGGCTATCCATTAATTGCACATTTTTGGCAGTGCTACAAATCTAAGGAAGGTAGCCACTTGGCTTTCTTCTAACATAGTGTTTGTCTTTAGCTAATTTTCACAAAACTATAGATGGTTTCTCTACAATCTATAATGCAACAAAAGGCAAAATATTATTTTGAGCAGTTTATACACAAAGATAGTCCTACAACAAAATGAGAATTTTGACTTCAATCTACTGAAACATGCAGGCTAAAATGGTGAATAAGAGCATCAGAGATACCATTTATACAGTGTAAGCGATATCGGCACCTAAATCAACTGTTGCAAAAGTTGCAGCCCCGTGCTCTCTGACATTATTATGCATAATAGATTGCACCTAAAAGTTTTAATCTGTTCTGCACACTGAAATTAGGCTATGATGTGTGCTATGAGTGTTTTCACCTTCCATTATTTAAGGGCGCAAATCTGATGTTTCTGAATCCATGTGAATGTCCACCACTCAAATTCACAAGAATGCTGCATACCTCAATGGATTGGTTGTTCCTCTCAACATCTTCACATATCCCTTAAGGCAGCCATATACACATAATCACATATCCCAGAGGCGGCCATATAGCACATGTGTTCCATCAAACCCTGCATAAGAATTATATTTTTAATATAGTATGAAACCATTTAATATATGCATTATATATTTTACTATAAGCTTTTAACAGACGACAAAACAGAGTACAGGTTCGTAACTACCCAATATTAAGCACAAATGATTGGATATGAAGGTATCGCTGTCAACACTATAGTATCCGTGTAAAATAACTGTCAACAAAAACATAAATTCCACAATCTATGTTAGCACAATGTGGTACTACTAAACATGCCCAAAGGATAGGAGTTGTTGCTTACATTGTTGAACCACATGCTAATGATAGGTATGGATGTACAATGCATTGTCGCCATCAGGTATCTGATTGGACTTGGGGAGGGAGGGAGGAGCTCTAACCTGCCAATGGTGTCACTTGCGGTGGCATGCTCCTTAGCCTGTGCATCCATCACCGTCACAGTTTTGATGGTGATCTCCTTGTTGGTATGGACGTGCACCATGGTCAAAATGCAATCGCACTAATCGATTACGAATTCTTAATTTAAATGAATTGAAACAAAAAAGAATAAAACAGATGGGCATATATCGATATGAGAACTCACAGTGAAAGCAGTCATGGAAGTTCCTAACCAGCTACTACCAAGGAATCATAGATTGAAGCTTTGTCGAAGATCAAAAAAAGTTTCAGCTGAATCATAAATATTTCTTTTCTTCCCCATGCATTGCAGAGTTTTAAAATGAAACATAATAGTTACTTTACGATGCACAAATAAAAAGGCAGCAGTTCACATAATCCCTGGTACTACTTGAAGATATATACTTCTGCAACTAAAACAAGCATTAATGCAACGAAGGCAGCATTTTGCTTATTTAAAGATATTAAATACATGGTAATTCACAACTTGTTTAATATAAAAAAGACCCTTTCCAGTAAGAGGCGCCTTGAATTATAAGACATCTGATTAATAATTGAATAATGTACACGAGTAGTACTAAGAACGTACCCAGAATTTCATAGTAGTGAACCCTGTGTACGTGTAATACATGTCAATCAGAGAACTGGCAATGGCAAGGTTCAGTTGGAGAGCTTTCTTAATGGACAGTACGTGGAGTTGCTTTCCAAAACATAAGTTGGCTGCTGATGGACATATATGGATTGCAAAAGAGCAGGTAAATGGACTCAGCTCAATATGATCCTGCATTGCAGAAACAGAGTGATGGCTTATAAAAACAAATTATATTCTATAGGAGAGTAAACTTATAGGCTACATGCAGTATTACATGAGCAACTGTCGAGAATGCATTTCCTGATACATCAACCGAGACATAACAATTGTGAATTTAGCTAAGGTTGATAAATGGTTACTTTGACCATCATCAAACTGGTATGTGTACTAAAAATGAGCTACCATCATACTGTTCAAATGATAATGCACATGCCTTTAGCTAATTTTCACACAACTATAGATGGTTTTTCTACAATCTACAATGTAACAAAAGGTAAAATATTATTTTGAACAGTTTATACAGAAAAACAGTCTTACAGCAAAATGAGAAACTTTCGACTTCAATCTACTGAAACACGTAGGCTAAATGGTGAATAAGAGCATCAGAGATACCATTTACGTAGTGCATGCGATATCGGCACCTGAATTATCAGTTGCAACAGCTGCAGCCCCATGCTCTCTGACATCATTATGCATAATAGATTGCACCTAAAAATTTTAATCTGCTCTGCACACTGAAATGAGGCTATGATGTGTGCAATGAGCTTTTTTTTATCTTCCATTATTTCAGGGAGCAAATCTGATGTTTCAGAATCCAGGTGAATGTCCACCACTCAAATTCACAAGAATGTTGCATACCTCAATGGATTTTCCTCTCCACATCTTCACATATCCCCTAAGGCGGCCATATACATATAACCACATATCCGAGAGGCGGCCATATAGCACATGTGTTCCATCAAAGTAGCTGCAACAAGAATTCATGGTTAACAAAAAGGTTAGATATAGTGTTTTCATAGAACAACTCTACAACAAAAGAATTGCAGTCATGCTCAGCTAGCTACCAATCTGAGCGGAGGGCCACTTTACACACAAGGCACAATAACAGTCAAAGAATGATGGGCTCTACCGTGCATTCTGTCCTCGCTGTTGAATCCAAGAGATCAATCCTCGCTGCCACCTCTAATGCAGCCTCCGATTTTGGTCTGTGCTATGCATTTTGTCCATGTAATCATCACCTATCAAAATATAATTACTACAATCTGGAGAAAATAAGGAAGTCAACATCACAGATGAATATTGATGCTGCAACAAGGAATTTGAATCAAATTTGTGAATCAATCCAAACTTCTGTAACTCTGAATTCCATTTTAGAGACCCAGTAACTCTCAAAGCTATCAAATGTCACTACTGGTTTGTCATTTTCCCCCTTGCCATCTAAATTTAAATATTCATTACAAGCATTTTTTTAAGCATACAATCTAGAAGAATTTACATGGCTAATACCAATTAAACAAAATGGGAGAAAATATATGTACAAACCTCATTCATTAGAAATTAGATCAAATGGTTTGTGCATAGGCATGTAAAAACACTGAACATGAAAGGTAAAATGCTGAAATGCATGGCTGGGTAGTTTTCTCACCTTGACATTGATATAGATGTGAGAGATCATGAGTGAGGCTTTTCATCAAGCAGGTGATGGGCAGGTGCCACACACACCTTGGACCTGTGATCTGAGATGTCTTCATGGCCAAGATGAACTATGCCGCTCCGGTGGGGCAGGACACAGTGAATAGTGGCACAAGGATAGGCGTGTATACTGCTACCATGCTCGTACACCTTCTATTGGTTAGAGGAGCTCCAAGAGTCACACTATCCTCCGCTTGAGCAAATAGAAGACTGGGAAAAGAAGAAGGTATCATGGTATAATATAACATAGTAGGAGAAAACACAAGTACAATATGTAGATTCTGCTGTAGACATGTCATGGTATAATGTAACATAGTAAGGTCTGTGCAGTCCAAAAAAACTGGAGTGTTCTAGCACAACCTATTATTACTTGCTGTCAGAATCTGGAGATGCTTCAACAAATTCTATTTCTATAGGTAAGCTTTCAATACTGTTACTTGCAAAATGAAATTCACATAGAATAGTCAATGGGCCCAAAGTGGACGGCAAATTAAATAGTCTACAAGATAAAGAAGCAAATTACCATGTATACCAAAAATATATTGGTTAGGCATCATGATTGATTACACTAAACCGGTTCAACCAGTTTAGTCCTATCACAAAAGGGAAAGTAGAACAGAAACTGAGCTCCAAGTGTCACACTGTCCTCCGCTTGAGCAAATAGAAGACCGGGAAAAGAAGAACGTATCTGTTCTGGTCTAGTTGCCAGCTGCTCCGTCACCATAGATCACTAGTTTCTAGCTGAAAAATGCGAAGAGCCATGGATCACGTGATTTAGAAAAAAAAAAGTAACAATTGAATCACAACATAGGAGAAAAAGAGTGGGGCGAGATGAGTAAAAGGCAAATCTCCGCTGCATTTAGGGGAAGTGCACTACGATGATGGACCGCCTTGACGACGATGACGGGAGTAGAGTACTATCCTCCATTGACCACGGGAGATAGATAGAAACAGAGGGAAAAAAGAACAACACACTTACCACTCAATGAAGTTTATATTCTGTTAGCAGATCCAGAATGGAAAATTAACGATCAACAAATTCCATAGCTTTCTGATCCGTTCAAGTTTTCTAGGACACGAGAGATACAGAGCGATCAAACAACGTGAAGGAACCAAAATCGAAGAACAAAATCAATCTAGTACCTCAACTCACTTCCAGATCATGCGTGAGGAAGAGCCCCCGCCTACCACAGCTGCCGCGTGCAGGGGCGCGCCGCCGAGGAACTTCTGGAGGTTTGTCCCGATGCTCATGGAGCAGAGAAAGTAGAGGAAGACCATGGAGTAGTCGGTGGGGTCACTGCAGGGCAGATCGTGGTGGCTCATCCGTTAGACGAGCGGGACTGGCACGAAGCCGAGCTTGGCGATGGCGCGTCCCTCGAAGAGCGAGTTGAGCAGGCCGACGACAGCGAATAGCACAACGGCAACGACAGTGCCGTACTTGAGCTTGGTGAGCGAGATCTCCTGCGCGCTTTAGGCGGTGGCAATGGAGGAAGAGCCGCCGGATGTCATGTATCGAGCTTCCGGGGCTGGTGCTCGATGGAGGCGCGGAGGGAGCTGTATCTGGCGGTGCGGTGGATGAGAAGCCATGAGATGGCCTTGCAGAGCATGACCGTCATGGCCGAGATGGCCACCACGCACCAAGAGGCTGTCGCCGTAGCGCAGGGAGGATAGCGATGAGGCCATCGCTTCTTCGTCTTCGTTATCCTCGGTACCACTGCGGCGGTGGAGACTCAGAACAGGAAAGACGTGATGCAGTGTGAGACGGCCTGCCTTGCAGTACCTGTTGCGGGAAGCGTGCGGAAGCGATCGCTGCCTTGTCGCTCGTGTGCGGGACGGCTGCTGGGACGACATCGGCGGCGCGAGAGAAGAAGTGTCATCATGAGGGCGAGCTGGCCGATCCGAATTTCAGGAAGGAATTGATTGGAGGGTGCTCAGTATAGTAAGAAAATAAAGGTTACCAAATCGAACCTGTGGGTTTAGGCGGAGGCTAGAAATGCGATGGGTGAGAAAAAAAGGGTGGGAGGGGAGGGATGACTGAATTTTGTGAAGAAATG
This sequence comes from Eleusine indica, assembly GCA_030378355.1. NCBI lineage: Eukaryota > Viridiplantae > Streptophyta > Magnoliopsida > Poales > Poaceae > Eleusine > Eleusine indica. The sequence continues at coordinate 41,896,662 of CM059501.1, read as the reverse complement.
AATGTAAAAAGTTTTACACGTAGTGGTTCGACACATATTTTGTGGTTGGATGGAGATGGACTATACAAAACGGAGGCTCAGATCGTTGGGTAGGTGGCTGTATGTGATGAAAAAACTGGTCTTGTTATTCGTCCTTTATTAGTTTAGATGATTGTCCAAATTGTTGCAGTCAGTTTGCATCTTGCTAATTTGCATCACATTGTCATATAACGTGTAGCACGTGAAGTATTGGATTTAGAGATTTTTTTTAAAAAATTCTATTTTATTCAAGAATTACAGAATTAACATCTAAATCTATAAAATTACAAAAATAATACTCTGTCGCAAGCCCATCGCTCGAAAACACCATTTTCTTACGGTCGACACACGAAAACTACATTTTCGTATGGTGGGCGTTCGAAAACTTTTTTTTTTTACATATTTCGTGTCTTGGGCGCACGCGTTCGACAACAGCGGAAAGTTACAGAAAAACAATATATTTTAATCGTTTTCTCATGCTCACCGTGCGAAAACAAGAATTAATTTTTTTTTCAACATGCAAAATTGGTTTTAGTGACTTTGTGATATAAGATTTTATTTTGTAAAGTTGCACAAGTTTTAACGTCAAAAAAAGATATTTTATAAAAGGTTATTGGAATTTCTGCTTCTAGGCAATGAAGCTGCTTCTACTCACAAAGTTTCTTAAAATTAACAAATAAGTAGTAGCTTCATTCCTAGGCAATGAAGTTTTCCACTATTGATGAGAGGAGCTGCATCATTTTTCTTTATCCCTTGGGGCAGGAATTCTAAAATACTTTTACAAAATATCTATTTTTTGATGTTAAAAACTTGTGTAACTTTACAAAATAAAATCTTGTACCACAAAGTCACTAAAACCAATTTTGCATATTGAAAAAAAAATTAATTCTTGTTTTCGCACGGTGAGCATGGGAAAATGATTAAACTATATTTTTTCTACAACTTTCCGCTGTTGTCGAACGCTGGGCACACGAAAATATATTTTTGTGCGCCCAAGACACGAAATATGTGAAAAAAATGGTTTTCGAGCGCCCAGCATACGAAAATGGAGTTTTCGTGCGTTGAGCGTATGAAAATGGTGTTTTTGTGCGTCTATCGTACGAAAATGGTGTTTTCATGCGTGACGTGCGATAGAGTATTATTTTTGTAGTTTTATAGATTTAGATGTTAATTCTGTAATTCTTGAATAAAATAGGATTATTTTTTAAAAAAATTCTGGATTTAGATATGATGCAACCCCTCGACAATGAGGCATCATTTGCAGATTTGATTAGTATTTTCATGGAATAGCTGGTTTAAGTATGTTCTTGTTTTGACTACTGATTTCAATATTGATGTCTGAAATCCATTGAATATTTCAGATCAGACATTGTAAGAGATATTTGATATATGCCAAAAGTCCACTGTACTATCTTGTAGTATCCAAAATGCGAACACTCCCTAAACTAACCTTTGATTTGTTTTCACTCCACAGTTCACTAATCCAGTTAATCTACTCTTACTAATTTAGGTGAACAGGTTCATACATGGTGTTGCACGGTGTTGCTCGGATCTCTACTCCTTAATAATAAATTTAGGTGACAATCCGATTCTACATCCAACCGAAGAGGTATTTGGGGGGGTGTTCGTTTCCTTTATATGTTAAACTTTAGCACCTAAAGTTTGGGCTAAACTTTAGCACCTCAAGAGGTGCTAAATTTTAGCCCCCTTTTAGCACCTTTTTTTTTTCTCTTATGCTAAACTTTAGCACAAACTTTAGCATAAATGTTTGTTTCCCTTGTGCTAAATTTTAGTCTAAAGTTTAATTTTAGCCTATTAGTACTTTGAAACGAACACCCCCTTGGTGTTCGGTGGCCAAGTTCTCGTCCACATCCACTGAAACCAATTCGGTATAGGAGAAACAAAGCACTGCGTCCACATCCACCCTGTCCCAATCGTTTGGCCTTTGTTCACGGTCTGCCATCATCGCGCTGATTCGACTGTAGTTCAGTTTTGTATCCTTGGTGATAATAACGGATAGAAATTAGAGTCCTCGATGAATTCCATCCAAGCCATGATTGCATTGATACCGGCCAACATAACTAAGTCACATAGCATCAGGCATGTGTCGTGTTAGACAACACTGCCATCCAGTATCGTCATTTCTCGTAACCAATCGCAAATGAAGTCGTTTCCCACGACCCTACCGCCAGGGACCTTCATTGAACTTCCCACGAATATTCTCAACTCCATTGTCAAGAGCCTCCAAAGGCTGCAAAACTACCTTGCCGTCCGCAGACTATGGTGCTCCACATCCTGCACTACGTATGGTGCTCCGCGCTGCTGCGGAGCCCCGTTGCGTTTACGTTGGCACTATGCCACTGTCAGCGTTCACTCTGCTTCGTCCACGTTCTCGTGCCCCTTCTGCCTCTTGACGCCTTTTGATGGATAACTAAATTGAAACAAAAAAAAAAGAGCAAGTTTCTTACATGTGTCATCGAAACTTATACCAATCCCTTATAAATCATCCAAAATTATAGCTTCTCTTGCATATCACCATTTTAGATTTGTAATCCTCTTTGTGCTACTTTTGCTACTTTATCTATTAAATCGATGTTAAGTGGTGGTGAAAAACACCAATCTAACCACAAGATGAAACCTAAAAAAATTAAGAAATGTTGAGTCACGGATATTTGTGTCATGGATGCTTTAGATTGCTGTTTAAACAGACCTAACAATGTGTACGAGTTTTGATGCAAATGTAAATTCTACCATCCAGTTTATATGAGTACCTATAGTTCGTGGTATTTTCTTTGAAGCATGTAACAATGCATAAATAAAAATTTGTGTTCGCAATAACATATCTAAAGTTGCAGCAATTTAAAAAAGTGGTTGTTTAAATAACCTTGGTAAATATACATGTTTTTTTGTGGAAAGCACAAAATTAGCGCATGGCCTTGTCTATAATTTTTTTTTTGCTTTTTATAGCCTGTAGCAATGCACGGATATTTTGTTAGTATTTTATATTTTTAATCAGTTTCACAATAGCTTTTTGCTGATGTGTACAAGGATTAGACTGGGATTGCAAATTGAGTATGACACATTGAAGGACTGAGAAGGCGACCAGAGGGGGGGGGGGGTGAATGGGAGCCAATTAAAATTCTTCAAGAGAACTTAGCCTATGTCCCGATTATAACCCAAGCTAACATCTAAACCGATCACCAAGGCTACACACACCAACTAGTGATGTGCTAACCCTAAGAGTGATCAACAACAGCAGCAGAACACAGTGGAAATAAAGGAGAACTGAAAACAGTGTGAAACTGGATTATCATCGGCAGTGCCGATCACAGCCATCGGCAGTGTCGGTTGGCACCATCGGCAGTGCCGGAAAAGCCCATCGGCAGTGCCGGTGCGGGGTTCTCAAAAGCAGATAACAGAGCACATTGGCAGTGCCGGTCTGGCCATCAGCAGTGCTAGTGCGGGGTTCGGACTCAAGCCACCGGCAATGCCGGTTGTGGCAACGATAGTGCCGATCCGAGTTCTGACCCACCGGTAGTGCCGGTCCTGGTAGTCGGCAGTGCCGGTCGACCCCGACAGAACAGAAAAAGGTTTCGGGATTAGGCAAAAACTTGACCAAAAAATAATCAAACGAACTCCAAATGATACGATTTTTGGATCAGTGAATCCTCAACACATCACGACCCTAATCCAAGAAGATCCACTCAATTGGCTCAAGGAATCATCACGAATTTCAGATCTTGTGCCAAGAACACCAAAAAGGGAAAACTTGAAAAATCCTTCGAATCGAAGGTGCTAGAGCTCTTGATTCGGTCAAGGACCCATGAAGGATTGTTCTAGCTCATCATAGCATTAAGATCCCTAAGAAATCCGCCCTAAAAACTTACTCAAAAAGGAGATCAAAAATTCGTATGAAAATAGCTCCAAAAATAGAGAAAAAGAGAAATTCGGGATTTAGGGAGAGAGGAAGATCTTGAGCATGAAAATACTTCTCATATCATAGAAACATGCTTACAAGATCTATCGATACAAGGCTAAGAAGCCACCCTCTTCCTCCCACTATTTGGAAGAGAAAGAGATGTCTCTCACACACCCTCTCCTCTCCGAATACCTCTCCTAGCACTTTGAATGGAGTCCTAACAAGGCTAATAGGAAGAGGCACCTCTCCCACCAGCTACACCTCTCCTTATATAGGAGCTACACCTCTCCTTATATAGGCATAGGGTCTAAGACAACTCTACCCTTGACCTATAACTCATTACCACCTACCACCAGGGGCAAAACGGTCCAACTCTTTTTCCTTCGCCCGAATGCCATCGAACCCTTCACAACTTTGCTTCGCCTCGACGCAAGCTCCGCGATGGTGCCACGTGCACCACCAACCACCGCCACCAGTTTTGAGGCCCAAACCAGGAAACTGCCTTGCACGCTTCTCAAGGCGCGACTTCATGCTCACTTCCACTGAAGCAAGACTTCACGATCTTGATGCGTGTCATGTCGTCCCGTGATCCTCCTTGCCGGCAAATCTCTCCCGCGTCCGGTCCATTGGAAGCCTCTACTTGCACCGACGTCCGATCACCTTTGACTTGGTCAACCCCGCCGTCTTGATCACCACCCACGGTTTTGAGGCTCAACCGTGAAACCGTCCATGCTTCTTGCCTCTCCATGTGTACGGTGTGGATCATCCTTGACTTCGCCCGGCCTCCCGATCGTCCGGCCCCAAGTCTCCTACTTGTGCCCGATCCTCTCGCCGTTGAATGCCAAGTTGACTCCAGTGACCTACACATCATGAGACAAGCAAACACATTGCCCATCTCCTGCAAACTCTCCAACATCCTCATCAACTCCGGTTAGTCAAAACCATGACATGCACAATCTCATGCAATCCCCAGATTCTCACATGTCAACTCAAACACCGAACTCAACCAATGTCAATTACTCATCATATATTGCAAACCATGACACATATCTATATGGTTTCTCAATCTCCCCCTTGATGAGTACATTGACAACATCAAATGCACAAAGATTAGAAATTGAAATGCGAAGTCGAATAAGCACATCCAAATGGCCAAACCCAAAGAAAAAGTGAAAAGTAGGCCATCTAGCAAAATAGGAATCACAAAACCAAGAGTTGGCAAAGAAAGCAACTTGAGACGCAAAGAGCGTGAAAAACGCAAGAAAACGCTTAAGGACATGATATGCTCCCCCTCAACTTGTGGTAGGTCTCATGTAATGCACAATGGATATTTTAAGTTTCTTAGCATTATTTGTGCATGACCCACAACTTTCTCCCCCTTTGGCAATGAACTCATCAAAGAGGCAAAAGAACAAACAAACATGCAATACATGAAGATGCAAACCTAAGGAGCTTCAATAAGTATGCAGACAAACATTTAACTATGCTAATAAAAAACATAGAGCCATAAAGTGTAAAAGCAATAACTCACCATCATACCCAGACCAAAAATAGATAGCAAGGCATAAACACCAAGAGCTATACAAGCTAAGCAAAAAGATTAACTAGCAATAAAAACATAGAGCCACATGTGTAAATACTCCCATCCAAGGCAAAACAGGTATCAGGTGAATCAAAAAGAAACTAGCCAGTCTCAATCTCAACCAAGGCAACAAGCATTCACAGAAAATAAGCTCTACAAACGCTCACATATGCAACAAAGACTCATAAGAAAAGAGAAAAACATTATTCTTATGTGATCCTCATGTATCTTCTAATCCGTGCAGAGGGTCGCACAACTAGGTACGACAAACACCCCGAGGCTTCGAAGTACAATGTTTGGATTTAGCATTTTTATGTTACTTCTAATCGATGCGGAGGGTCGCACGACTGGGTATGGCAAACACCCCGAGGCTTCGATGCACAATCAATTTATTTTGCAAATTAAAAGCATAGGGATGAGCATGCCTTTGCGGCAAAAGGAACAAATGTTCACATAATGTTCCATCATGAGCTAAACATTTGCAAAGCCACATTTTGCAAACACAAGATGCCAAAGTTAAGATATCCTCTAGACTAGCCTCAACACAAGTCTTGACAGGGATAAAAGCAATTATGCACATGGTGAGCAAGTCTTAGCAAGATTAGTGGATAAGGTTCACAAGAAGCTAAGTTTACCTTTAAGATTAGCAAGTTGCTCAAAACAGTCTATAACAAGCCATCTAGAAAATCTTAGCATAAGAGATTACTATCACATCCACACAACTTAGCTCAAGCTCAAACATAGCAAAGAGAAATGCAAGAAAGCATAAGAATCAAAGCTCATCTACCAATGCATATATTACATATGAGATGCAATGCATAAAAGGTAAGATACATATATACAAGAGAACACCAAATCCCCCTCAAATGATTCCATAAGGATGGCAAACACCAGGCTCCCCCCGAAGAAAAGCAAATCTCGAAGCATCTAGGGGCTTGGTAAGGATATCAGCCAATTGGTTTTTGGTGTCGATGTATTTGACCTCAACCTCTCCCTTCTCAACATTATCTCCCAGGAAGTGGAATCTCACATTTATGTGTTTGACCTTACCATGTAGGACTGGGTTCTTGGCTAAGCATATGGCACTGGAGTTATCACACATGAGTGGAACACCCTTAAAGGTTAACCCATAGTCTCCTATGGTGGATACTATCCATAGGATATGTGAGCAGCAGCTAGCAGCAGCAACATACTCAGCCTGTATGGTGGATTGGGCTATACTCGACTGCTTACGAGAAGACCAACAGATCAAAGAAGTACCCAAGAAATGGCAAGTACCAGAAGTACTCTTTCTATCAATTCTACACCCAGCAAAGTCCGCATCTGAATACCCAATAAGATCAAGAGATGAAGATGCAGAGTACCAAAGACCGAACTCAAGGGTGTATTTGAGATACCTGAAGATGCGCTTGACAGCCTTGCGATGAGTCACCCTTGGGGAAGCCTGAAAGCGAGCACAAAGACACACTGCAAAGTGTATGTTAGGTCTTGTCGTCGTCAGGTACAAGAGGGAGCCAATCTTGCTCCTGTACTCCCTTTGGTCCACCGCTTCACAGTCTTCGTCAGGGTCAAGTGTTGTTGTTGTGGACATTGGTGTTGACAACGGCTTCACATTAACCATGTCGAACTTTTTTAGGAGATCCTTCGTGTACTTGGCTTGATGTATGAAGGTGCCTTGCTTGCACTGCTTGATTTGAAGTCCAAGAAAGAAGATGAGCTTGCCCATCATCGACATCTGAAATTCACTTTCCATAGCTTCCTGAAATCTGTACACAAGAGCATGAGAGGAACCTCCAAAGATGATATCATCCATGTAAATCTGAACCACTATGACGTACCCGAGAAAGTCATTGTCATGCTTTAGTGTGAACAAGGTTTTGTCAACACACCCCATGACATACCCGCGCTCTAGCAAGAAGGTCTTAAGCCTAGCATACCATGTCCTAGGTGCTTGCTTTAGCCCGTACAAAGCCTTTTGAAGCTTGTACACACGGTTTGGGTATTTGTGGTGCTTAAAGCCAGGTGGTTGTCTCACATAAACCTCTTCCTCTATGAAACCATTTAGGAAAGCACTCTTGACATCCATTTGGTAGAACCTAATGCCTTTAGAGGCAGCAAATGCAAGCAAGATCCTTATGGCTTCTATGCGTGCAACAGGAGCAAAGGTTTCCCCATAGTCTAAGCCCTCCACTTGACTGAAACCCTATGCTACAAGCCTAGCCTTGTTTCTAACAACCTCACCATCTTTCCCATGCTTGTTTTTGAAACCCCACTTGGTTCCTATGACATTGACACCAACAGGAGGCTCTATCTCTCAAAGTTTTCCAACTCCTCATGCATGGCATTAACCCAATGTTCATCAGATAATGCGTGTTCAACATCCTGAGGTTCAAAGGTGGCAACAAAGAGAGAATTAGTAAAGCAGACGAGATGTGCGGACCTTGACCTTGTTGTCCTCTCATAGAGATTACCGATCATCTGTTGAGGTGGATGTTGACGCTGAATGTGGTGAGGAGCCTCTCTCTCAGAGCGTACCTCCCCCTCAACCATAGCTGGAGCTGGCTCAACAGCTGCTGAGGTCGATGTAGAAGCTTCTAGACCCTCTGCTAGAGTGGTGGAAGCAGCAGGAACAAGCTCGGATGTGGGATGGAATGACTCATCATCATCATCATCCAAGCCCTGTAGGTCCTCTTCTACAAAGATACTCTCCTCCATCTCCTTGTTACCTGCAGTCTCAATCACATTGCTTGCACAAGAGTTAGATTCATCAAAGTTTACATCACAGGACTCTACGATGGTGTTAGTTTCCAAATTCAAAACTCTGTAAGAATGGACATGAAGGGTGTAGCCAAGAAAGATGCCATTAGAAGATCTCGACTCAAACTTATCAAGATTGCCACACTTGAGAATGAAGCACTTGCAACCAAAAGCGTGCAAATGAGAAACAGATGGCTTCCTCCTAAAGCGTAGCTTATAGGAAGTCATATTAAGAATTGAGCGCAACAAAACCCTATAGGAAACATAGCAAGCAGTGCTAATGGCCTCAGCCCAGAACCGCCTCAGAGTCCTATGCTCATCGAGCATCGTCCGGGCCATTTCCACCAAGGTTCTGTTCTTTCTTTCGACCACACCATTTTGCTGAGGGACACGAGGTGCTGAAAACTGATGCTCAATACCATGCTCAAGGCAGAAAGCATCAAAGGAGGAGTTCTTGAACTCGGTGCCATTATCACTGTGGATTGCTCGTAATGCACCAGGGAGTTCCTTGAACAACCTCAAAGCTAAGCTCTGAAAGTGATGAAACACTTCATCCTTGCTCTCAAGAAAGTAAGCCCAAGAGTAGCGAGAGTAGTCGTCAACAATCACAAGAACATACCACTTCCCACCCGCCGAAGGAACCCGAGAAGGACCAACAGTGTCCATATGAAGCAGCTCTCCAGGGCGTTCAGTCATCATCAAATTGATTGGTGGATGAGAAGCGACAATCATTTTCTCATGATGATAAGGAGCACAAGTCAAATCCTTATCAAATTTGAGCTTAGGCAATCCTCGGATCAAACCTAGGCCACTCAAGCGACAAAGCAAGTCAAAGCTCATGTGACCTAGTCTCCTATGCCATTTCCAGAGCTCAGAAGAAGACTGAGCAAACAAGCACTTGTGCGAACCAGGAGAACCAGCAAAATCAGTCTGAAAAACTTTCCCAATGCTAGAAATCCCACAAACCAAAGAGTCATTCAAATCAAGAACACAAGAAGTATTTTTCTTAAAGCGCACTTCCAGACCAACATCAAGCAACTGAGAGATAGAGAGGAGATTGTACTTGAGATGCTCAACCAAACCAACATCCTTGAGAGTGAATTTTTCATTTACTCTCCCTCTCTTGTCATATCCAAAGGTCACATACTCCCAGCGCTTCAAGGGAGTGAGGCTGGAGAACCACTTTGCATCTCCGGTCATGTGGCGTGAACACCCGGAGTCCATTAGCCATTTGTTCTCCAGGCCTCCACCTACTGCCTACAAAGATCGAGAAGGAAAGATCGATGACTCAGTGCTGGGGTTAGAAAGAAAACTCTTGGGAAGCCAGCACTGAATCACACGACCTGCAGGGGTTATCACAGTTCTTTGCACATTACCAGTCGAACGCATGGGACGAGTACCATGATGGGAAAAGCGTGGCCTGTCAAAGCGTCTCGACTCAAATCTGGGGTTGTGAGGATAGAAATCATCTATGTGAAAGCCAAATCCACGTGAGCGATGCTCACCACAATGGGAATAACGTGGGGTGCCAAAGCGCTGTTGAGAAAAGCCTCTGTTTCATGAATCAAAGCCATATGAGAAATAACCCTGTCCATGATAGGCACGAGAAAAAGAGCAAGGTTGAAAACCAACAAAATCATCATGATGCACATTCCTTGTTAACTCAACTTGCATCCTCTGAATTCTCTTACGCCTATAATAGTACTCATCCACGTGACCCTTACGACCATAGAACATGCAAATGTAGACACTCTCATGTTTAGGCTTAGCTTGCACAGTGGGTTTGGGTTTTGGATTCTCGGCTTGCTTTGGGTTGAAGGAAGGATTGGGTTAGGTGGATAGTATGTGTCAGTGGGTTTGATGGATTATTCCTCATGCTTCTAGCTAGAGCAAGACACAAACTTACCCACATTCTGACTCTCCTTGTCACACCTCTCAAATCCCAAGCCCAAGTTGTAGGTTGACCTACTGGCACTCTCTTTGACTTTTGCCAAGTCACTCTCAATTTTCTCCTCACTCACTAGGGTTCTTTGGAGACAAGAGATGAGATAGTCATTTTCTTGGGTTAAGATTTTGTTTTCCTCTCTAGTGATTGCAAGCTTATCCTTAAGAGAGCCACACACTACACATGGTGGTGGGAGAATTTTCGAGCGAGTCTCATCTAGCAACTTGGACTCGAGCTCTTTGACTTTGAGGGTTTGAGCTTCCAACTCATTAATGAGCTTGGGGCACTTTTGACATGCACCCAAAAGAGTTGGTCTAGCTTTGAATTCATCAAGCTCTTTAAGGGCACTCTCAAACTGACTGGCAACTTGAGCATGCACACTTTCCCTCTGTGCAAGATCATTCATCACAACTTGACAAGACTCACACTCAACAGCAATGTCATCTTTTGCAAGCTTAGACCTGAGCGAAGTGATTTCATACTTAGCACTCTCAAACTCAGACTTCAACTCTCTATTCTCACGAACAGCGCTGTGAAGCTTATCATCTTGCATGAGCAGAACATCGCTCAAATGATCAAGTTCAGAAGAGAGTTAATCAAGAGTGGGAGGTACCTCGCTTGTGTTGGAGTCGAAGCCAGTGTCGGTGTCGTGGTCATTCTTTGCCATGAAGCAAAGCCCGGTGAAGTCGTCCTTTCTCTTGACTCGTGGCTTCTCAACCTCCTCCTCTGAGCTTGTAAGGCCTTCGCTTGATGTGACGTCGACGTTGCTCAAGGCGGCAACACAGGCGCGTGTAATGGCCATGGCGAACTTCTTGGAGTTCTTGCCTTTCTTGTAGAAGTGGTTCTTCTTCTGCTTGAAATCTTTAGTGTTGTTGTCATGGTACCTGACCTTCTTCTTCTTGGGGCAGTCAGCGATGAAGTGTCCAGGATCACCACACTCGAAGCAGGTTCTTGAACCACCTCCTCTTCTCTCCTTTCGGTTGTTGTAGAACTTCCTGAACTTCCTTGTGAGCAAGGATAGCTCCTCATGAGAAATGCACTCCATCTGTTCATCGGAAGCTGCAACAAGAGAAGACAAAGCAAACTCCAAAGAAGACTTGTCAAGTGAGGGGTTAGTTCCATAAGAAGCACCATTGTGACTACCCTTTTGAGAGCTAGAAAGCAAAGCCATGCTAGAAGTAGGATTAGCAAGATTAGGACGATACTTCCTAGACAGTTCATGAGATTTTAGCTTGCTATACAGCTGCTCACAGTCCAGAGTATTGAAATCAGTAGTTTCTTCTAGTGCAGCAATCCTAACCCCCCAAGCATTTTCAACAAGTAAATACAACAATTGCTTAGCTCTATCATTATCATTGTACACAAGGTTACCACAAGCCCGCAAGTTGCACACAATGGCCTCAAACCTATGAAAAGTGTCATCTAGTGACTCGCCAGGTTTTTATGCAAAGGTTTGGTACTGTCTATTGTAAGAATCCTTACGCATAGACTTGAATTGATTGGTACCCTCATGGTACGTGCAAAACTTTGCCCAAATGGTATTTGTAGTATCAAGATGAGCAACACGGTCATGTTCATTCCTACCTAGAGTAGAAAGCAGGATATTGACAGCTTTGGAGTTGTTTTCATACCTGGTTAACTCATCTACTGGCGTGGTGTTAAGGTCATCCAATATAGCATAGTCCTGCTCCACGATCTCCCAAATTGCACGTTCTTGGCTTAAGAGATAAGCCTTGGTCCGTGACTTCCAGTAGGGAAAATCTTCTCCATCGAACATCCAAAGCTTGACCGCACGCTTCTCCATGTCGCTTTCCGATCACAAAGTCGGTGAAGGTCAACTAGTGATCAAACCTACTCTGATACCAATTGAAGGACCGAGATGGCGACCAGAGAGGGGGTGAATGGGAGCCAATTAAAATTCTCCAAGAGAACTTGGCCTATGTCCCGTTTACACCCCAAGCCAACCTCTAAACCGATCACCAAGGCTACATACACCAACTGGTAATGCGCTAATCCTAGGAGTGATCAACAACAGTAGCGGAGCATAGTGGAAACAAAGAAGAATCGAAAACACTCAAAATAGTGCGAAACTGGACTACCATCAGCAGTGCCAATCACAACCATTGGTAGTGTCGGTTGACACCATCGGCAGTGCCAGAAAAGCCCATCGGCAGTGCTGGTGGGGGGGTTCTCAAAAGCAGCTAACAGAGCACATCGGCAGTGCCGGCCTGGCCATCAGTAGTGCCGGTGTGGGGTTAGGACTCAAGCCACCGGCAGTGCCGGTTGTGGCATCAGCAGTGCGGATCCGAGTTCTGAGTCACCGGTAGTGCCGGTCCTGGTAGTCGGCAGTGCCGGTCGACCCCGACAGAACAGAAAAAGGTTTAGGGATTAGGCAAAAACTTGACCAAAACCTAATCAAACGAACTCCAAATGATGCAATTTTTGGATCAGTGAATCCTCAACACATCACGACCTTAATCCAAGAAGATCCACTCAATTGGCTCAAGGAATCATCACGAATTTTAGATCTGTGCCAAGAACACAAAAAAGGGGAAACTTGAGAAATCCTTCAAATCAAAGGTGCTAGAGCTCTTGATTCGGTCAAGGACCCATGAAGGATTGTTCTAGCTCATCATAGCACTAAGATCCCTAAGAAATCCGCCCAAAAACTTACTCAAAAAGGAGATCGAAAATTCCCACAAAAATAGCTCCGAAAATAGAGAAAAAGAGAAATTCGGGATTTAGGGAGAGAGGAAGATCTTGAGCACGAAATTACTTCTCATATCATAGAAACATGCTTACAAGATCCATGGATACAAGGCTAGGAAGCCACCCTCTTCCTCCCACTATTTGGAAGATAAAGAGATGTCTCTGACACACCCTCTCCTCTCCTCTGTTACATGAAGACCTCTCCTAGAACTTTGAATGGATTCCTAACAAGGCTAATAGGAAGAGGCACCTCTCCCACCAGCCACACCTCTCCTTATATAGGCCTACAGTCTAAAACAATTCTACCCTTGACCTATAACTCATTGCCAGCTACCACCAGGGGCAAAATGGTCCAACTCTTTTTCCTTCGCTCGAACGCCATCGAGCCCTTCACAACTTTGCTTCGCCTTGCCGCAAGCTCCGTGATGGTGCCATGTGCACCACCAACCACAGCCACCGGTTTTAAGGCCCAAACCGGGAAACCGCCTTGCACGCTTCTCAAGGCGTGACTTCATGCTCACTTCCACCGAAGCAAGACTTCATGATCTTGACACGTGTCACCTCGTCCCGTGATCCTCCTTGCAGTCAAGTCTCTCCCGCCTCCGGTCCATTGGAAGCCTCTACTTGCACTGACGCCCTATCGCCTTTGACTTGGTCAACCCCGCCGTCTTGATCACCAGCCAGGGTTTTGAGGCTCAACCGTGAAACCGTCCGTGCTTCTTGCCTCTCCACGTGTATGGTGTAGATCACCCTTGACTTTACCCGGCCTCCCGATCGTCCGGCCTCAAGTCTCCTACTTGTGCCCGATCCTCTCGCCATTGAACGCCAAGTTGACTCCAGTGACCTACACATCATGAGACAAGGAAACATATTTTGCATCTCCTGCAAACTCTCAGATATCCTCACCAACTCCGGTAGTCAAAACCATGACATGCATAATCTCATGTAATCCCCAGATTCCCGCATTTCAACTCAAACACCGAACTCAACCAATGTCAATTACTCATCACATATTGCAAACCATGGCACATATCCATATGATTGTAGCCCTGCCAGGACAAATGTCATTATGCTCTTCATATGGTCGGACTAGAAGTTACTAGTAATGATATCAACATCATTTGACCTCGATTAAGTATATTTGTGTATTCTTTCATCTTTCAATCTATATCAAGATTTAAGGATAATAATATTGACCATCGAACAAATGTGAAAAGAGGACATGGACGGAATTAGCAAAACCCCATGAAAAAAATTATAAGAAAGAAGAAGGGGCAGTTTGGTCATTAAACATGTTATTGTTTGACTTGTCATATAACAGTGTATAGGAGCATCTCCAAGAGATTCCATCAAGTTGTCTCAAAAACTTATTATTAGGAGTAATAAAAAATATATTAGGAACAACTTTTCTACCCTCCTCCAATAGATTCCCCTAAAAATAAATCAGAACACTTTTGACCTGGCTACATCAGCATTGGGGATCACAATTTCATTAATTATATCAAACTCTTCTCCTGTTTGCAGCTATAAATGAGTAGAATTTAGAAAAAACTAAAATATTGAAGGAGGTTTTAGGGCCTGATGGTGACGTGTTTTTGGTCTAAACTCTAATATTTTGATTTATAGAAAGTTTTTGCATGTTTTCTGAAAATGCTCTAAGGTTACTCTCTATTTTTTCTCCGAGACATTTTTTTATATGTCATCACAATTTTCATCAATCTCGATTCTGTCATTGTGAAATCACTTATTCGATACATGTCATTGGGTTGCGAAATTAATCCCATCCTTTGCATCCACATGAGTTTCAACATTCTATTTTTTCAAAATGACCATAGTACCATTATCTTCAGCCTCATGTTCTGAAGGATGGCAGCCATGGCTTCGAGCTCACTCCTGTGGACGGCCATGGTGGCTAGGATGAAGCTTGCCTGCTGTCATACCCCCATCTCGGATATACTGCGCATTCCGTACCAATCTCTGAATCAGTAATTGGTACACACATACAAATGATACAAAAGACGATACAACGATCTTTATTAAGTCCATGCAGGGACAATAGAGTCATACAAGTCTTAGATTACAAGCCAAAGAGGTGGTCATGTGTTGGTCGTATCTACGCACCCACTTATATACCGCAAGAGGACGGTGTACGATTGTAGCACTTTTTCCCTTGAATTGAGTATTTCAAGGTTTATCCAATCCACTGGGACCTTAGGGATTTATTAAACAAAGTTAACAGTAAAAGATCTAGTCAAGCCTACTGTCAAAGTCAGGTTGCATGAGAGGGAGACTGGCCAGCGCAAAGGTGCGCCAGACAGTAAATCTGTCGTTGCACCGATCGGCGTAGAAGTCGAGCCGATCGGCACACTGGTGAAACTAAGTCAAAGTGCGCAAGATCTAGTAAATCTGTGGTTGTGCCAATCGATGCAGGAATTGAGCCGATCGGCACACTGGTGAATCTAAGCCAAAGTGCGCCAGATCTTGTAAACCTATGCTGTTAAGTGAGTAGCCAGATATCTACTAGTGAGATCGTAACCAGAAAGTCTAATTGTATAGCATCATAATGGGTAATTATATGGATCAATGAAAACCTATAATGAGTAAGACCACCCTGCTTTCTGAGCGGCTCCCGATTTATCGCTGCCGAGAGGAAACCCTTAATCGTGCGAGTATCTTACCCTACTCAACTATCCAATAGTACTGCGCAAGCTTAGTGCTATCACCGCTAAACCACACTATTAGCATCATCAAGCAACCATAATCAATACAATGTCCGAATACTATCCTAATCACCACGATTAAGATAATATCTACTTACTTAGCCTAGAACTAAGCAATTGGAATAAGCACATGCATGATTATAGAACCAAGATAGACAAATCACCAAAACCATCATCAACATATTCAATCATCCTTGAGATACATAGAGTAAGATTCATCCCCATCGCATTAATCACCAATTTTACCTGTTTCTGCAATAAAACTCCAAAACAACGCATATACAAATATATAGACAATATCATAGGTAAATGACCTAAATTAGTAACAATTATGCTCTAATTGGGGTAATATTCACATATAAAAGGGGCACTTGGGAAGTGCCAACAGTTCCCCCACACTTAAACCTTTGCTCGTCCCGAGTAAAGTAAAAGAAAGAAAAATCAAAAAACATACTCTTTCTATCATAAAAGATATCTCAAATCAGCAAATGTTGAGCATTGTTATATTGTGGTGTATTTCATATTGGTATTTAGCAAAATAGATCAAATATGGGCATAAAGCTTAAAGTTCTCCCCAAAGCAAAAGATCATGTCCAACTCATGAATTATAAATTTTCCACACATAAAAATCACTTGAAAGATTGTTGTGAACATAGAGAATCTATCTTCTAAATAATCCAAGGCAACAACTCATCTTTCTAATCACTCAATCTCATTTCTACATCATAATAATAAAATAATATTAGTGTAAGGAACTAGGTGAGGTAATTCAAGGATTGCAAACATAAATCAATAATGTATTGTAAAGCTAGGAGATTATTCTTCGTTGGATTTATAGAAATTTATCAAGATGGCAATTAAGAAAGAAAAAATTTAAGAAAGGACTCACACTTTGGATATGTGGGCATGTGCATAGCAAAAATTTGATCTTGGAAGATTGCACATGGTTGGAATGATTCATGGCTATATTAGAATGAATTTCGAGAATAAGCATGTCATATACCATCCTCCCACACTTAAAATTTTGCTAGTCCCTTAGCAAAAGGCAGAATTTTTTTTCACCAATCTCTGCTGCGCCTATCGGCTCAGGGTGCGCCGATCGGCTCTCAACCCAAATTTACCAACATTTGTTGGTATTTGATTTGTTTGGCTTCAACATTTATTCAAGAATTAAATATAGCCAGAAATATAGGATGTGGTCAAGGAATGATACTCAACAAGATGTTTTGGATTTACGGTAGTGTACTCAGTAGAATTGAATTTTTGCATGAGTAATTTCAAGGCTAGGAAAAGATACACAAAGAATTGTCATCTTAATAAAGTTCATACCAAAAAGAATTAAATCCTAACCAAACTCAACCATCAATTTAATGTTTATCTACATATCAAAGGTTCATGAGTATTGCTCAAAATAAGGCATTGGTAGGTAAGGATCTTGAAAACAATAAATTCTAAAGTTCACAACATGAAAATTTATTTTTGAAATTGCTCCATATAAGACATATTTGCGGAATAATCATTAAGTGTAAGTTCAAAATTTTATTCAATGCTCAACACTATTTGATCTTCATCAACACTTTTCAAGAAAGAATAAATAATTCAATTCTCCTAAAAGAGCATAACCGCCACCATTATATTAAGATCGAAACTCGAATACATGGAGATGATTTTTGCACACACTTACATGAAAATAAAACTACTACTAACACATTTGCATGAAAATAAAACTACTACTAACACACTTGCATGAAAATAAAATTATGACTAACACACTTGCATGAAAACAAAACTACTACTAACACACTTGCATGAAAGTAAGCACACCCGATACATGGTTTCCCAACCCGCTCGCACACACATAAGCAAATAAAGAAAAAGATTGCAAAAGATAAAAAAAAACGCAAACCAGGAAACCGATACTCGTGCCAACTCCTAGGCACTCTAGTCATCCGAAAGTGGAGTCGGTGGCTGGTCGAAGCCATAGCACCGCGCCTTGAGTCACTCGAACTCCTCCACCATCGCATCGTGGTTGTACCTCCATTGGGATGTGGCTTCCTCCACGCGCTCGATGTAGTGCATGTTGTTGTCGAGGTACCCCTGCATGGGCACGAAAAAGTCTGCACCGGGCACAGGAGGCACCACTGGTACGCACCCTTGGTACCTGTAGTCGATACTCGCGCTGCAGTAGGGTGCGCCGACCGGCGTGTCGCCTGCGCCGATCAGCGCAGAGGGCTGTGAACCGCCCGCTGCGTCGCTCCACCCTGACTGGTATTGCTGAGGCTCCTGGCGTGACCCCCAGGAGTCCCACTCGCCGCTGGCTGCTGTAGATGTGTCCGGCTGTCGAACCCGCCCACGGCGGTCCTTGGGAACTCGCCCCCCCTCCAGGAGACCTTCCTCAAGCCAATTTCCTCCCTCCAGCTTGCGAGGGAGAAAAACTCCTAGCTCCGCACACAGGAGCTTTACGTTGGTGCCGCTAACATGGAAGCCGAAGCGAACACTTCCCGTGACAATATTGCCACGAGTCATATTATCGCCGATCTCCGTTGCGCACTCCCACTTGTCATTGCGCCCTCCCGGTCCGTCGCCGTCGCAGACGAGGGCTACTAGGCGTTGAAGATAGGCCCTGAAGGCCAATTTCTTGCTTGCCTTGCCCCTCTTGTCGAGCCAACACCGCACCATCACCGACATGGGGTTGCAATGAGACAGACTCACGATGGCGTTGAAGAGCCACCGCAAGTCCGCATCGGTGACGTTGCTAGAGTCGACCTTGTCGCCTATGCGCGCCGCCAACCACCGATGGAAAACTTGAATGGTCGGGTTGTGGATGTTGCCGTGCTTCATTTCTTCTACAAACGAGAGCCGCCTCCAAAAGGAGTCTAACTCCCCACGTCCCAAAATTCCGGCGACGTCGGCGTTGGCGTCGAAGACGAAAGCATGAGCCGCCGCCTCCATGGTCACCGTATGGCTGATGTCGCGGACGCGGAAGTTGACGGCCTCGCTACCGTCTTCGAGTGTGCCAAGCCTCATCGTAGAGGCAAGCTCGGTGAGGACGTCGAAGTTGTAGTCCATGGGGAGGAGGTGGAAATCCACCTAGCCGAGGTTCTCTAGCATCTTCCTTAAGCCCTCCCACATGCCGATCGAGGTGAGGAAGGTTTCGTCCATGTCAAAGTTGGGGACGAACCTTCCTCTCACCACGAGGTAGTGCCGCTGTTCGTCCACGCTCAGGAGGGTGAAGCCCTCCTCCACCGTGCCCGGCATGAATGCCGGCGGTGGTGGTGATGTGGGAACCCCACGGCTTGCTGCCGTTTGGCTCCTCGTAGCACGCCCTTTTGGAAGGGACACGCCGGAGACGGAGTGGCGGGCGCGGATCTCGTATGTCGCCGCCGCCGAGCCGGTGGATGCACCACCCACCGACATGTCATCACGAGCGTCGGAGCCACCCCTCGCCGAGGAGTCACCGCTCGACTCGCTGGTGCCGCCAGAACTGCTTCTCCAGCGCAGCCTCTTGCCCAACTTGCCGACGGAGGAGCGGAGACGATCCATCTACGAAAATTGCAGAACGTGTGCGAGATCGTGGGTAGTGGGGAAGGTGGAGATATTACCGGGATGGTGTGCCGAACTGGGGGCGCCTAGCCTCCCTTTTATAGTGTGGGAAACTTCCAGGAGAAGGAATCGCCGCAAAATTTCAAAATTTGAGAGCGCGCCGATCGGCTCTGGTACCTGCGCCGATCGGCACAATTCAAATTTTGAATGCTCTGACCACTCTGATGCTTGATTTCCATCCTTTATGTCGCTTCCTGGCACATCATGTTGGTTGACAGGGGAACAGCACGAACTCCTGATGTCTTGTTGGCGGCTCCAATTGGCGCGGGCCCGTGCCGATCGGCGCGCCGTCTCTTTTTCAGCTTTTGGTCAATTCCGTGTCTCCTCTGCACTGCACACCTGCATAATAATCATACCTGTTCCTCAAAATCAATGCATGCCGCCTTTGTCGCCCATTTGGGAACCGCATGGGTACCTGCGCCGATCGGCGCAGTAGGGCGCCGAACGTCGCAAGTCCCTTGCACCTCGTCTTTAGGTCCGACGCTGATTCTGATGTCTCGTGTTCATCTCTTTCACCTAATTTCCACTTCTCCAATATTCCTGTAGTATTAGCATATGTATCGGGACTCATCTGGTGACCGCGCCGATCGGCGCTGCCTCGCGCCGATCGGCTCGACGTCCGTTTTTGCTTCTGGCCCCTCGCTTCTTCGCTAGATGTTGTTCTTCATACTTTCCTGCGTTATTTAGCAACCATTTGCACACAAAAAATGAATTCAAAAAGATTTTTGATTACCTTGAAAATAGCTCCGTCTCTGAAAATTACTGTGCTGGTTGATTTTTAGCACTCCTTCAATTCTGGGCGTCGTCGGCGTTCTGTCCTGTCTTGGGCAATACTGCGCCCGATCGGCGCAGAAGTGCGCCGATCGGCGCAAGCTCTGTTCCTTCCTATTTTTGGTCTTTTTTTTATATTCCTGCATTGTTAGTCTATAGTATGTATATACACAGTTTTGCACGAATAAACAGACAACACAAGAGCACACAAGAAGTAAGCACACACTTTTCTAATTTTTTTTATTCGGGAGATTGTTTTTATCACAAGCAAGCAAATTTAAAAAGCACCGGGTTGCCCACCCGGCCAGCACTAATTAACTAAATGAAATGGGTTACCCTCCCATAAGCACTAAATAACTTCTAAATCCCCGATCATTAGGTTGCCTCCCAAGAGCGCTCTAGTTATTTAGAGGTCAAAGAGCTTGACCTCCCCGCAAACAATCAATCCTTAGTGTCGCAGTGCGGGATGTGAGACCGCGACACTACAAGGTTATCTTATCTCCATGGTTCATATAGTTTGGATGACCTATCCGTACATCCCCTCCAATTACTTTCGATGCCATGGTGTCTTGTATCTCTTCACTTCATCAATAGCACGACACTCTTCTCCCTTTAGGCGAAACTTGAAAGAGTAGGGAGTCCCACTTATATCGAAGATTATCTCACCACTTCCAACATCAATACTTGCCTTTGCTGTCCTCAAGAAGGGTCTGCCTAAGATCAACAGGGTCCTCGTCCTCTTATCCATGTCAAGCACAATATAATCAACAGGGACGATATGATCTCCAATTTGAATAGGCACATCCTCAGCAATTCCATCAAGGAAGCGTACCGATTGATCGGCTAACTCCAAACACATACCCGTAGGCTCCAATTCAGGCAAATTGAGATTTGTGAATATATGACGGGGCATAACACTTACGCTTGCTCCAAGATCGCACAAGCTCCTATCAAATATCCTTGTTCCAATCATGCATTTGATGCTTGGTGATCCAGGGTCAGGTTTCTTCTGCAGTGCAACATCATTGATTGCCGTCGTTAGTTCCTTAGTGACCTTCACAACCTCCTCAGAAACTAGAGACTTCTTGTTTTGCATCATGTCCTTAATGTACTTAGCATAGGTGGGAACTTGGATAGCGTCAACAAAAGGGACATTGATGTAAAGCTTCCTCATAATATCAATGAACCTTGCAAATTGCTCGTCGTGTTGCCGCGCTCTTTCTGTCTTCGTCAGTAGTTGAGTGTCCAGAAACATGGCAGGGCCATGTTCTTCTGTCTCCATGCCCATTTTTAGACCAGAGAGGTCATCATCCTCCTTGCGCCGATCGGCTCTTTCAGGGAGCCGATCGGCGCCGACAGGGTCGTCGGGCCGATCGGCGCCGGGTGTGCGCCGATTGGCGCGGGGCTTCTTTGCTCCCGCAGAGTGCTCTGGATCTTCTGTTTGTTTTTCTGATCGTATAGCTATTGCCTTCAACTGTTCTGCAGACATGGTATTGTCAGGAATAGCCCCCTTGTTGCCTTGAATGGCTTGCGATAGCTGTCCCATCTGTTGCTCCATAATCTTGATATGCTTCAAAATCTGCTCGTTGGAGCTCCCAATTTCTATCACCTTGTCATTAATTCTCTCAAGGACACGATCAATCTCCTTGAATTTAGCTTGATTGTCCTTGTTGATCTTCTCTTGAGCTTGAAAGAACTCGTGACATTGGAGACGAAGTGGGATAGAATTTTGCATGGACGAACTAGGAGAGAAAGAACTCCTTTGTTGCTAATATTGGGGCTTCCAACCACTATTCTTCATATATTCTAGCATCTTCATCTCTTCAGGGCAATCTTTCTGCACATGACCAAATTCTCCACACTCACTACATGTTGAGCGTGATTCCGCCAGCTTGAGTGTCTCTTCCTTAGGGATATGAAGATTATTGTCCAACCTTCTTTGAATAGCATCGAGGCGATCTATAATCAAGTCTTCATGAGTCTTCTCAATCACACTTTTCGCTACTCCTTTTGAAGGGTGCAAATTCCTTGAGCTTCTCTCACCATCCCACGATTGATTTTCAACTAGCAACTTGATCAAATTCTTAGCTTCGGTGGGGGTTTTTGACATGAATCATACTGCAACTGAGGCGTCCAAGTGTTGACGTGATAAAAGATTCAATCCTGTGTAGAACTTCTCAACAACTTCTCCAACCGTCAGACCATGATGAGGGCATGCATCCATATATTCATTGTATCTTTCCCATGCTTCTCCAATGCTCTCATTAATATTCTGCTTAAATCCAAGAATCTTATTTTTCAGAGCTTGAGTCTTACCAGGAGGGAAGTATTTGGCCAAGAATTCAGCTACTAACGTGTTCCACATCGTCTTTACTGTGTTTTCCAATTCACTGTACCATTGCTAGGGGCGTCCAACTAGAGAGAAGGGGAACAGCCGCACACGTGCTTGATCTCCTGTCAATCCCGCTATCTTGAATGTACTGCAAACCTCAAGGAAGTGTTGCAAGTGATGATTGGGATCTTCTGAACCTGTAAACGGTTGTTGCGCCACTATTCTAACATATCTCTCCAATTGATACGGAAGTTGATCTTGAGCTTCTTGAAAATCTGTCGTGACAATACTAGTCAATTGTGGCTTGAGACGATTAACCATAGGTACCTCTGCCATCTCCTCTTCTTCTTGCTCTTGAATTGAGTCTTCTACTGTGAATAATACTCGAGGTGTTGCGCGGACTGCTTCTAAATCTCCAAGTGACTTGCTTCTCTTCTCCGCTGTTCTCTTCTTATGAAAGAGTATTTCTGGATCATCGGCGTAATTAGAGGGTTTGTTTGACTTAGGACCGTACATACCTGTTAGTTTCACTTAACAGAATATATGTACTAGAGATACAAGTAAAGCACAATGACTAAACACTAACACATCAAACAATGTTTGAAAACCTGCTATGGTCTCCGGCAACGGTGCCAGAAAAAGGTAGCTTGTTGGTCGTATCTACGCACCCACTTATATACCGCAAGAGGACGGTGTACGATTGTAGCACTTTTTCCCTTGAATTGAGTATTCCAAGTTTTATCGAATCCACTGTGACCTTAGAGATTTATTAAACAAAGTTAACAGCAAATGATCTAGTCAAGGCTACTGCCAAAGTCAGATTGCATGAGGGGGAGACTGGCCAGCGCAAAGGTGCACCAGACAGTAAATCTGTCGTTGCGTCGATCGGCATAGAAGTCGAGCCGATCGGCACACTGGTGAAACTAAGTCAAAGTGCGCAAGATCTAGTAAATCTATGGTTGCGCCGATCGGCGCAGGGATTGAGCCGATCGGCACACTGGTGAATCTAAGCCAAAGTTGTTGCGCCGATCGGCGCAGGAGTTGAGCCGATTGGCTCACCAGTGAATCTAAGCCAAAGTGCGCCAGATCTTGTAAACCTATGCTGTTAAGTGAGTAGCCAGATATCTACTAGTGAGATCGTAACCAGAAAGTCTAATTGAATAGCATCATAATGGGTAATTACATGGATCAATAAAAACCTATAATGAGTAAGACCACCCAACTTTTCGAGCGGCTCCCGATTTATCGCTGTCGAGAGGAAACCCCTAATCGTGCGAGTATCTTACCCTACTCAACTATCCAATAGTGCTGCGCAAGCTTAGTGCTGTCACTGCTAAACCACACTACTAGCATCATCAAGCAACCATAATCAATACAATGTCCGAATACTATCCTAATCACCACGATTAAGATAATATCTACTTACGTAGCCAGAACTAAGCAATTGGAATAAGCACATGCATGATTATAGAACCAAGATAGACAAATCACCAAAACCATCATCAACATATTCAATCATCCTTGAGATACATAGAGTAAGATTCATCCCCGTTGAGATGACCTACCTTAACGGTTCAACTCTTAACTCCAATGGTTCTTGAAACTCATCTAGAGATCTATTCTAACGTGGCAAGCCTCGGTGGCTCTAACTCACGGATCTAGTGTCTCTCTGTGGCGAGGGTTTACAAGTATTTATATGGGTTCTACTCGTAAAGGACTCGGTTTCTAGCAAATAAGGCGGTTGTGCCCATCGGCGCAGGATTGCGCCAATCGGCGCAAGCCGTGTCTTCTTTGATTTCTTCCCCGAGTCGGTTCCTCTGTCTTCTACAGCTGCCATGTGGGCCTTTTCCTTCGAGATATAGTGTTGTACTGCACGTTGAGATCTTGAAGTTCCATAAATCTCCTTGAAGTTCCATAAATCTTCTAGACAAATATCTTCAAGTGTCTTGCGCAGATAAACTTCCATAAACGTGTGGAATGGGCGTCGGTCACTTCTGTGGGCCAAAACACCCTTGCGTCGATCGGCTCATGGGCTGCGCCGATCGGCGCACTGGGCTTCTTCAGTGCTTTTCGTCGGTTCTGGACTCCTGTCCTCTCCATTATCGCATTAATCACCAATTTTACCTGTTTCTGCAATAAAGCTCCAAAACAACGCATATACAAATATATAGACAATATCACAGGTAAATGGCCTAAATTAGTATCATTTATGCTCTAATTGGGGTAATATTCACATATAAAAGGGGCGCTTGGGAAGTGCCAACATCATGTCATCCTCGAAAATGGAATAAAACATCACACAAGTTTTATTCAACTTCCACAGGCAACTCGAGCATAGGGCGCAACCTATTCATCAAACTCCACGGGTGCTTCCTCGTCTTATCCGTGCACTGAGTAATTAATTTAAAACAAGGGTGAGGATATAAGGTACTCTGCAAGCCCTACCTCTAACAAGGGCATAATCATGCATTTGGGTAAGTAGTCAAGGAATGGGGTTGTGTTTTTCAGAGTTTTACGTAAAGCACGTATGCAGGGGCTTCTATAGAGGCAAAGGAGTTTTCGAGTGAGAAAAACTGTTTTGTAACTTATGGTTGGTTGGACCTGAGGGAGATCACAATCGATCCCAATAGATTCCATATTTTAGTTGAGCCTTTCGACACACAGTCATAACGACTCTGGCACACCTTGCCAACAACATTCACCAGAACACGTGTATCTACTATACACACTCACACATCAAGGAAATGTTAAGAGCCCAATGGTTTGGTGTGTCATACCAGTGACAACGGACATCCGAATGATTTAGGGTTAACTCTGTAGAGCTTAGTACGTTGTATCTACAGGCTATGTGTTCTTAGCTACGAATCACATAACGCTCCCACTTCACCCAGGCACGCCTACAAGTCCACCATGGAGCTCCAGGATTCCACCATGACACATGGTCATATCACCAACGATGACACATAGTCATATAATCTTGCCAAGTACTAGACTTATCACCACTGCACCAAAACCAACCCCTGAGTCCGTTTCTACTTCACTGGGTGATACTTCCTTGCTACGTTACCCAGGATCCGCGTTAGTCCTGCCCATACAAGTTCTGTGGTCGTACTGAGAATATCACCAAGTTGAGGTCTTAACTATTCGTTCCTGAGTGGCCATGCAAGCACTCATCCACGACAAATGGATCTACACCAAAGACATCATCACCAAGTACTCTACACCAGTACTAAGGAGTCTCGCCCTCGACCAAGTCTCTCCCACCCAGCTTCATCTTCACACAGTTGATTTAACACCCACCCGTTCGTACATACACCACCAAACATGTTTTTACCCATTTTTTAAAACATTGTAGTGTAAAGGCATGGTGATATAAATCACAGGGTCCTAAGCGTATGCTAGCAAGGGTGGCGTCATCATTAGCAATGCTATTGATAACTTCCTAAGTTTATCAACGTAGTGGGATAACAATTGCGTCCAAACAAGGATCTAACATTCATATCTTATATAGGCGATAGGAACGTTAGCTTTCACACAAGTGGGTTTCAACTAAGCAATGGTAAAGTGACAAGGAGTACTGCATATAAGAAGTAGGCTCTAAGCTGGACGCATTTTCAAAATAATAGGAGGAATCATGATCAAGGAATAGATAGAGCTTGCCTCCTAATGCGTCCTTGAAGTCTTCCTCGTAGTCCGGGTCCTCGGGCTCCTGCTCCTGGTTCTCTTTGTCTGCAATCATGAACTACACGTAAGCTAAGCTATCGTGACATAAAATAACACAAAAATCAAGAGAAAACCAGATAGAGAGGGGCTAGGTGAAGGGTTCCATGGGCTAGGGTTCGAGACAACGATTCCAACAGCGCAAGAATCGGCTAATTCAGAGCTATAGTTTGAAAACTAGGGCTTTCGGAAGGTCTAGGGGCTTATTTGCAAGTTTTGGAAAGTTTTAGGGTCCTATATGTAATTATGGAAAATATCAGGTGCTTGGGTGTAAAATGATAGGGACTAAAATATAATTATAAAAAAGTTGAGGTACTTTTGTGTTAAAATATTGGACTAAAATATAATTATTTAAAAGGTCAGGGGGCTGTGTGCAAAACAACAGGTTCTAGAATTTTCTAGGATTTTCAGAATTATTTTTCTACTAAAAATTCTATGGAATAGGTTCACGGGCTTTGTGGGCTGGGTGCACGGGAATGGTCTATAGACCAGTGGGCTGTGGGTCATGGATCTGGGGATCTACGGTTGGGATTTAAAATCTTGAAGGGGTATCCTATAATCTAATCGCAGCCGTCAATTGGGCGATGGACGACGATGGGGCGTCGGGGGTCGGCACGCTGCGGCCGGAGCTAGGGTAGGCGGTGGCGTCATTGCCGAGCTCGCCAGAGCTCGGCGCTGGGGTGGCTAGGCGGTCTAAGTTTGAAACGGCTGGCCCTAGGCGGGAGAGGGGAATGAGGAAAGCAATCTGGCACTTACCCTAATCGGTTCTGGACAGCGGTGGGGGTTAGCGGGGAAACGGGGCAACTACTTATAGCTGAAGGCGGGAGGCGATAAGGGGGTGTGCATCACGTTTTCACGACGGCTAGTGCCACTACTCCGGCCGGGCTCTACCTGACACGACATTTCGGGCAGTGGCGGAGTAAAGAGGGAGGCGACGAGGTGGCTTGCTGTGCGCATGCGGCTAAATGCTAGACAACGACACGCAAGGAGAGGTCAAGTCGCGGGGTTCAGAGAGGGGTCGCGTCACCGACGCTGTGTCGGTGTCGTGGTACGAGTTAGGGGAGGGGGAGGGGGGTGGACGTGACTCGACTCTGTCCGTGTGGCGACAACGCGGAGTGAAGTCGCGGTGCTGTTTTCGTCTCCGCGTAGGCGGGAGTGAAGGCAGGGTGTCGATGCTACGGGGGCCGGTGGCGACGGGCCGCGTATAGCGGCTCGGTTCTGATGGCGACGGCGTCGCGTGGAAGGAGAAGAGGGAGAGCACGGGAAGGCGATTGGGCCAAGCGGGAAGGAGTGGGTCGTGTAGGCATGCGCGCGACGGGGAGTGGGCAGCCGGCCCGAGCGGGAGGCGGGAAAAGGAGAGGTGGGCCGAGCGGTTTGGACTGAGTGGGTAGAAGGAAGGGGAGTGACCCAGGGAGAGAAGAAAAGGGGTTTAAATTTTCTTTTTTTTTGTCCTGGTCCCTCCTTCCAAAACAATTTCAAACAAACAAACTTTTAAGAGAAGATTCAAATAAAATCCAAGGAAGGAAGAGAAACCAATCGCTTTATCATGTTCCAAATTTTAGAGTTTTGAAAATTATTTTAGTATATGTCTAATTTAAACTTTAGATTTTCCTCTCTTCTTTGGAAATAGTTTCCTGAAATAGATAAAACGATTTTTGTATGTATATTTTGTGTTTGGCCAAAATTTTAGGGTCTCACACCTGCGCTCGCGTGTATGCTATGTAACCAGAGCTCGTCCGAGCACCGTAGCTGTCGAGGTTTGATCTTGTCCGTGCAGCCTGTTAGGTCTTGTGTTCGCTCATGTTGGCAATGGCGGCTGCGACGGAACTTGGCTCTGCCCACATACCTGTGATGGTGTGGCCAAGGCGATGCTCGCCCTTGGGCAGCATGGCGGCCCGGTTGGAGCTCGAGCTCGCTGCATGCCACGTCATCGTGGTGTGGTTCAGCTTGCTAGCATACTATCCGGGATGGAGCCAACAGAAATTTCAAATATGAATTTTAAATGTTCCAACAGAACATATCACATGTTATAGTAATGAATATATCAACTGTTTCAGTGGTGAAAATAAATTAATCCATATTTTTTATTACTTATTTATTTTTTAAAATTTTTACTTATTCTAGAAGCAAAAATCAATTGTTCTAGTTTTAAATTTCAATTTTTATAGTAGTGAATTTTCTTTCAAAATTTTCAGTTAGTGAAATTCTATTATACCGGTAGTGAAAATCAGTTGTTCTAACATTGAGATTCAATTGGTCAAATAGAGAAAAATATTTATTCCGATAGGCAAAATCGGTTGTTCCATAATTAATGAATATATCTTTTTGATTTTGTTTCTAAAAAGCTTTCAACTGATTCCTTTTCAGCATGTTGAACCGTTAAAAAAATGTTGAATGAACCAGCATTGTGTATTTTTTTTACTCACTACGTGTATAGGAGTGGTAGAATTAGAGAAGAAAAGAAAACGAAAAAAAAAGACACACGGCAACCAACCTACGGCTTGGGCTTGGGGCTTCTGTGATTCACAAGCAGTCGCTTGCTGTCATTCTAAGTGGGGGCAGTGGGCTGTGTTTTATTTCTTAGGCCGTGGTACGGGGCTGGCGCACCCCACACGCGATTTAATCCCAGTATGAAGCCTGGACATGTGTCCGGCACGAGCCTTCCCGGATGGACTCCCGCCACGAACCACACGCTTGAGCCCCTCGACGTATTTTGTGGAGCATTGCATTGACCATCTTTTTTTTTACTTTTTCTTAGCTGCACGGCTTATTTCGTTTAGCATGGTTGCCGTTTTTTTTGTTTTGGATATGGTCAGTTGACTGTTTAGGTAAAATATAAAAATAAATTTAATTAGTGTGAAATAATATAATAGCAATTATATATACCCTACACTGCCGCAAAGCTAAGGGCAAGTACAAAAGTGTTCTATTATAGGGCAAGTATAAAAATATTGTCTTATAGGTTATCTCATATATGACACATAATCTTAAGACATGTTATCAGACGACTTATATAATGAGTGGTCTATTCGGTTGTCTCCTATTAATTATATGACTCCTTAATTTATGGATATAAAAAAAGAATATTTATGACTTAAAAGACCACTGTAATGCACATAATGGTATGAGAGCCGTCTCATACTCCTAAATTTTAGCGCATGAAGTGGTTGCCTCGCGAAACAACCACCTCTTACTCTCATCACCCTCTCTCTCTTCCACATCAGGTACAATGCTACACGTAGGTAGTCTCATATGTCGTCTCATGCATTGTCATATAGGATTTTTTATGATGTGGAAGAGAGAGAGAGGGTGGTGAGAGAAAGAGGTGGTTGTTTCGCATAGCAACCACCTCATGCGCTTAAATTTAGGAGTATGAGACGGCTCTCATACCATTGTATGAGTTTTAGTAGTCTTTTAACATATAAATATTCTTTTTTATATCATAAATTAAGGAGTCATATAATTAATAGAAGACAACTAATAAGATCATCCATTGTATAAGTCGTCTCATAACCTATCTTAAGATTACGTCCATATATGAGACGACCTATGAGACAACACCATTGTACTTGTCCTCATAAAAAATCCTACATGACAATGCATATGACGACCTATGAGACCGCTTACGTGTAGCATTGTACCGGCCCTAAGGGCATCTATAAAGGTTTAGACAATTGTTGTCTGTGAGTATTTTAATTATTATATACAGACAGCAGAACGGACAGCTTGTACAATGACTCATTTATTAATCTCTCTATATATTCTTTAATTGATGTACAAGACCATCCATCAAGATGATTCAATACAAATTTGATCTTTGTAGACAATTTTATTGCTGGATATGAAACAATACATTGATGAATAAAATAAGAATCACAAATACACGATAACAATAGCAAAGAATTTCTATAATAACAAAAGTTGAGCTTTTGTTTCGTTGTTGGTAGGGTCTCCATTGTTCTTTGAGAAAACCAGAAACACAACAATCATGGTACAGATGAGGGTATCGTAAGGAACAACTCAGCATAATAGAGGATGCCGTTTGAATCGAGTTGAGTAATCGTACTGTGGCTTCTTGAAGCACGACATGGTTTCTTCCTTTTCAGCCCAAGGACCGCGCTATGCAGTGGGGATGAAGGGAGACCTGGGCAGAGTGGAAAGCGAAGTAGCTCGGCAAGAGAGAGCTCGATTGGGCTATCGCTGTACTCGATTCGAAGACGACTAACTCGTTTCTGGCTTCGATTTGGTCATCAGTCATCACAACGCTCCACGATGCTGGGTGAATTGGGAATCGACAGGCTTGATTTGAGCAGCATGGCGTGCAATCATTTGCTTAGGAGATGGCACCAGGGCGGGTCACCCGACATGTTGCGGTTGCAGAGCAGAAAGATGACGGCGGGGACGTAGCGGCAGAGCAAGATGAGCGTCGGAGGCAGGAAGAGGATGGTTCCCGTCCCGACGGATTTCACCCCGCCAAAACCAGCTGCGTGCAGCGGATCCACTTGCCCATCTTCCACCATACAGAGGAGGTCGAGCCGGCGTCTTGGCCTCATACCACGAGCGCCTGCCGTTGTCTCACGAAGAGACGACAATATTCTCTCCCTTCATTTAATCTCGTACACGTAGGATTCAGTTGCTGATGTGGCAACATACAGACGGCTCAATTAATATCGTTGTACATGCCCTAAGCACTCATCAATAAAGTAATCAAACCAATTCAAGTAGTGGGTTTATCCTAGCAGAATATCTAGTTTGAATGGTGAAACAAGATAATTCTTTAGTAGCTGATATTTGAATCGTTTCATTTGGGACCCAAATTTTCTTTCAAGTTATAACATTTGACAGCATACCAAATAAATGTATTGTAGACTGCAAAAGAAAATACTTAACTAAAATTAGCAAAGAGTTCAGCAACGTACATTAGCACCACAAAATAGAAGATCCCAAACCATGTAAAGAAAATCTCGGAAGCTTCGAGAATCTCTTCGAGGTATTTATTTCTCATACACCTCCTTAGCTTCAGTGTTCAACAAAGATCACAACGGGGAAGTGCCCCCAAAACCCCCATCTCTCACAAATCCTGAAAATCATGCAGTAGGTCGTCCGATGAGAGATAGAAATGGGAAGCCAAGAAAAACTCATTTCGAATCTGGAATTTTATTCCATGAATAATCAGATAGATATGGGTCCTGATCGCCCCACTACACATCTTGTATTATTAAATCTGAAACAATATGGAACGTTCTCATGTGGCGGCATTAGAGCATCTCCAGTAGAAGCCCTCATCTAGGTCTCAATCACAAATTTTGCATGTCAAACAAAAAAAAAACTTGTTTCAGAGCCCTTATTTGGACATGTAAAATACATGGGCTTCCAAACTGCCTCCTTTCAGCCCTAAGTTTTGAAGTCCTCTATCCACCTTTCAAACTAGACACCACCTATTTTTTTCTTTATTTTCTTTCTCTTTTTCCCCTCCCCCTTGCCTCTTCTCCCTGCACGGTTGCGCCTCCCCTCCCCCTTGCCTCTTCTCCCCGCGCGGTTGCGCCTCCCCTCCCTGTCGCCTCTTCTCCCCCACGCGCTGGCACCCCACTTCCCCCGCACCACGCCGCTGCCGCCTCCTCGACCCGACCCGCCACTCGCCACCAACAGTGGGCAAGATCCACCTCGGGGCGCCGTCCTCCTCGGGGCATCGTAAGATCCTGTCCTCCTCGGCGATGGCATGGGAGGGGCAGGGTGTGGCCGTAGGCGAGCGGCGGATCAGAGGATGCTATCGGGGGCGGGCACCGGCATGGGTGATGGGGTCGGCGTGGATCCGGAGGAGCCCGTGCGGGGCGGAGCTCGAGGGCGTCGGGGCGAAGGAGGAAGAAGCTGAAAATTCCTGAGTCAATGATAGGTTGAGTCCACTCGTCAGAGGAAAAATAGGGGTCTGGGTTGGAATTGTCACTGGAGTTAAAAGCGTTTTTTGGAGGCTCGTATTTTACAGACCGGCCTGCAAATGAGATTTCCAGATTGATTTTTGTAGGCCGGGCTGGAGATGCTCTTACACGCAGGACCAATCCGTTATCAGAAAATGATTACTTTCCCTTTTTTTTGCCGGGAATTCATAAAAGATCGAGATTCTGCCGTGCAGACACAGCAAGTTAAATATAGTTGGAAGCAGGTTGATACACGCTGCGCTGCGAGGGCAGGTGGTGGCAAAATGCTTTCCGGACGCGGATATTTTTGTCACCGTTTTAAGTGAAACTCGTAGACGACGAATCCAATGGAGGTACAAGTGTGTTTTCTCTTTTGCTTCACATATTTTTTTCGTATAACAATAGACGTACGGCTTCGAATTTGTTCAGGCGCAGTTATCATTCATGAAATACTACTACCACGCGATCGATGTAAGTATAGTTCTTGTCGACACATGTTTTGCGTATACAAATACGTAGCAATGTTACAGGGTTATTCATTGTAGCTTGCCTTGCCGTGCGTACGCAGTACCTACCTTGGCGGACAGCGCGCTGTAAAACAGCCGGAGCAAGCGGTGAAATTTAACTGCAGAGCCGAGACATGGCAGAGAGATAAACGGGATGCAATGCAAGGCTGCTGTTGGGTTCCGTGCTGGACCGTCGGCCGGACCGGACCCAACAAGGGATCGCAGTATTTACTGTGCAGTTCACCACCCTGCTACTACTGGACTGGAAAAGCCAAGCAGCTTTGCTCGTACTTTCGTCGTTTTCGAAGCTGCAGCTTTTCCTTTCTGATTCTCTACACCCACATTGGCAGGGCACTTTCCTTTTACCTATTCGCCAGTAGCTCCCACGGCAGGAGCCCGTGATACTATCAATATAAGCAACTATGAGATAAGCCAACCCACGTAATATTCAGCATTTTCAATATGTGCCGAAATATATAACGAGGCCTGGATTATGCGATGAATATATAGCATTCATCCCTTGCTATTTTATGTGACGTGATACATATGACATCCTGTCTGTTTGGGTGATTATGACTGACTGGGATAGACTTGTGTTCTAAGTACATGATTGTTCTCACATCAGGCTGTGGTGCGTTTTAAATCTCTGTGTTTTGATTGTTGAGTTCCTCTCCCTAGCTTTCACTTGGCCGGTGTGTAGCGCTTGTGTGAGAAGTACGCGTGCGTGGTGCATGAGGGAAAGTAAACACATGCATGCAAACAATCATTGCATGTGATTAAATATTAATGTGCGTGAAGTCTATTAATTACGTACCAGGTTTAACCTATCATGGATCTAGTTACGGCTCATCAATCCGTGCCACATTAACTATGGTTGACTGTCAGCAGTTATCGAAATATAGAGTTGACGGCAGGACCACAGGATATGGTACTTGCTCCCATTCGGGAAGTGACAGAATTCCACTTTCGATATGCCGGGGCCGTCCAGGAGATGGCAGTTGCATGCTGTTGTTGTTTGGTTTCTTGTGCAGGGTTTCCGGCTTCTCCGTGTCTGGTTGTCTGCTACGACTCTACCAGCAGCTTGGCCTCTTCCTGGCCCAACCACAAGCCTGCTCCGTTTGCTTTCCTGTGGCCTGGAGTACTAGTACGTAATAGCCTGCGCAAGGTGCACCCCCCTACTGAAGCATTCTACGTTGTGAGCAATCGAAGTAATAAGGCCTATCAATTGTGATTCCGTTTCAAGATAATGAAATAGTCGGTAAATGAACTTCACTTAGTTGCAAGTTGTACCGTAACTTCCCCTAGGCATCTCGTCGCTTCCCAAACAGGGACTCTACCAGCGAAGGTGCCTATGACAATAGTGTATATATTCTCGATATTTTCTATTTACATCTAGCTGTATATAAAAAAATTTATGGTTTCGAGAATGAGCAAGGAATGCCATTATTGCATTTCTATATCACTTGATATCTGAGTATTTTTTGGCCAAATGCAGACTGCAGTAAATCTCTCGGCGTTACAGTTCTTTTGAAGGTGTATAATTCTCTCTCCAACGTGGAAGCTATAATTGAATAATTCTTGTAGAGTGTTCATACAACAGGCATGCCAACTGTTGTTCCTGGCACACACGTCTGTGTCATGTTCGGACGCTAGCTTGGTAAACCATCTAGATTTTGTATACTATTTCTGTCCCTAATCTTCTCTTTCTGCATTTCAGTTTAAGGTTCTAAACAAAGACCATCATGGCTTTTCATTCTGGAGAATGGTGGTGCGAGTCTCCTGGGCTCCTTCAATGCAAAGTTAGTTCAACTTCTCTATTTTTTTTATCGAAGTCAGCAGGGAAGATCCCTACCTGTATTTTTTATATAAGCAAAAAGTTTATGTACATTATACAAGGCCTTAGGCCCAGATAAAACCCTATCATAAAAATTCAAGAGAGACTACTAAAAAAAAAAGATCCAACAAAGTATGAACACTTGATTTTGCTCTAAACCTACTTAAAAAAAGATCCAACAAAGTATGAACACTTGATTTTGCTCTAAACCGAACCAACTTTATTTCTTCCTTAAAGGAATGCCTCGAGCCTGTAAATGAAACTGGAGCATCATCAAATATGACTCTATTGCGGTGGCATCAAATTGTCCAACAAGCTATCATCAGAACTTCTCTAAAAATTTTTAAATGAAAACTTTCTCTCGCATGGAGTAACATTTCATCTGGCTATAAGTTTGGATTCCATTGTATACCGAAATATTGCCAGCATTGTTGGCTGAAGCTGCACACAAAGAACAGATGAAACAGAGACTCTTCCACATCCTGGGCACATAATGCACACCTATATGACTCCAGAATTCTGTTTTTCCTGCTTAGTAGATTCCTGGTATCAATCCTATCTCTTAGGAATAGCCAGAAGAAAATTTTAATGCTACTTCTACAACATGATTTCCACATCCATTTAAACCATGAGGAAGCATCACAATTGCCTATGCATTTGAGATAAGCCTGCTGCACCGAATAATCTGAATTTCCCCAAATGTAGCTCCAAATGTCATTAGCATCAAGGTCCAAGGCAAAAGCACTAAATTCTTCCTGCAGTGTTTCAAATTGAGAGAATGCATTGCCTGATAAAGGCAGCCACATAAAAGATTGAACCTCTGCTTGAATGAAGGCCTGAACATTGATAGTTTTGTTTAATGGAAAGTCATAAACATCTGGATACATTATTCTGAGTAGTCCCATGTCCCATGAGTCATTCTAGAAGCTGACAGTTGTTCCTTTACTAACCCTACAGGAAGAAATCATAAGAAAGTTGTCTGCTAATCTGATTACTACCTTCCACCAAAAGGACTCTTTGGGTTTGCAAGAATGAGGTGCTACGTGTCTTCTATATAGTTTTGAATAGGTGAGGTGTACCCAGGGTAGATCATGATGACCGTAAAACTTGTGCAGAAATTTGATAAGGCATTGTTATGTGCTCTGAGGTTGACAATGTCCAATCCTCCTTGATCCTTTGGGCGGCAAGCCCTTTTCCAAGCCACTAGGCAAGAGCCCTTTATGTTTATATCTCCTCCATCCCAGAGATAATGTTTCCTATACTCGTCAATTTGATCAATAATGGTGACTGGCAGTTTGAGTGTACACATGTAGAACGTGGGCAGAGCCGAGAGAACCGAGTTCACCATTAGCAACTTGGCAGAGTATGAAAGTAGTCTGTTTAGGCTCATCATTCTTTTCTCTATCCTAGAAAGAATGGGAACAAAGTCTTGTACTTGTGTCTTAGTGGGGGAGGCCTAAATAGGTGAATGGCATACTTCCAACCTGACAGCCCAACGTGGCTGCCAGATGCGTGGCCTTTTTGGTTTCCCTCTTTATGGACACTAGAAAAGATTTTGCATAATTGACATGTAAACCTGTTGAATCCGCAAAGGATCTTAAAAGTTGTAAGGTTCATGACCATTGAGGGTCCCCAAATATATGAATGTTTTGATGATGAATGACAAACATGAAATATGACTAATGTCTACATGAGTGTTGTGCGTGTAGGAAACCTTATCTACTTCATGATGATTGTTGACGGTTGCCTTGGTGATTGATGACAATGACCACAAGCATGTATGTTTGATGAGCTTGATGGAATCCAAGGGTTGATGGAGATGGATCAAGGCTAAGGACAAGCTAAGAGCAAGTGTTTGGAATACTTTTCTAGTTGTTAGAGCTAGAGTCCATAGAAAAAATCGGACTATCAAGGGGGTCTAGATCATATCTCTTAGGTCATGCTAGTTGGTGATGTGCATGGATGCTAATTTAAATCACATGCACTAGGTGACAGTGGAAAGGCCAAGGAGCTGTTGGATGAAGTTGGGAAACAAAGTCAACCGAAGACGAGGAGTTTGAGCTTCTGGAGATAGAGACCAGACAATGGGGTCAGAGAGACCGGACTGTACGGTCATCAGAGTTAGAGGACCGTTGGCTGCGAGGAATCTATTCACGTGAAGGCCCATAGAGATTCAGATGGTCAGGTGTATAGACCGAACGGTCCAGTCTATATGGATGGGATGAAAACAGAGAGGAAGCAGTTTTGGTGCTGTTCTGGAATGAACAAGACTTGAAGAGACCGGACGGTCCGGTCTATGTAAGAACAACAGTGGACAAGAGCTGGATGGTTTCGGAGGAGCCGTTTAGTAGAGACCAGAGGTTCCGGTCTGGCAAAGACCGGATTGTACGGTCTATACGTCTAGAGAGCTGTTTCGTGGAGCAACGACTAGTTTGAGGTTAGAAGCCTATATAAGCTCGTTGCTGGGGTCTTGGAGACCACCTTTGGCCATTGGGATTGCGGGCCATTGGAGACCCTACTAAGGTGAATTATTCAGGGATAGACCTCGGGGACAAATATGAACTCGTGCTCACTCTTTTCTTCCAGAAAAATAGGGACATCTTTACATGGTAACCCTCTGACATGCCAGGAGTCCCTAGGGAAAAGATTGAGATTGAGTTAAGGGTGTAGCCTAGAGCATCCTCAGTGAAGAAAAGCCTCAGAAGATTTGCGCAAGACCGAAAGGACGCTATGAAGAAGGAGATCGCTAGGCTCTTAGCTGCTAATTTTATAAAGAAAGGGTATCATCCTGATTGGTTGGTCAATCCGGTCCTTGTACCTAAGAAGAATAAAGAGTGGCGTATGTGTGTTGATTCTACTGATCTCAACAAGGTTTGTCCAATGGATCCTTTCGCTCTGCCACACATAGATTAGATCGTAGACTCTACAGTCATGTGCGAGCTCTTATGCTTTCTAGATGCCTACTCAGGCTATCACCAGATGCCGCTAAAGGTCGAAAATCAAATCAAGACTTCCTTCATAACATCTTTCGGCGCTTTCTACAACATCGCCATGTCGTTCGGTCTGAAAAACACTAGCGCGGCTTACCAACGTGGTATTTAATGCTGCCTCGAGACACAAATCGGTCGAAACGCCGAGGCATATGTTGTTGACAACATAGTAAAGACCCGAAACACTGAAGAACTCATTTCTAACTTGGTAGAGACCTTCGGTAATCTGAGGCAATATTCAATGAACCTGAATCCCAAAAAATGTATTTTCGAGGTTCCTTCAAAAAAGCTGCTCATTTTTCGTGAAATCTGCATTTTTCATAAAATCAAACATATCACTTAATTTTACAGGTTAAACTGACCGGTTAAGGTTTTCTAGAACCTTGGAGTACGCCATGTTGTACCTTTCTATTTTTATTCGGCTTAATTGCAAATCCCACCCTATAAGCCAAGTCTATTATGATATTCCACCCCATAACTGAATTTGTTGCAAAACACCACCCACCCCAGATATTGTAGGCCAAAACTCCACCCGCCATGCACGTGCTTAGCTGATTCAGCTTTTTTCTGCCACGGTGGAGCCACATTGCCGCCATGTTAGATGAGCTGGACCGAAACCGAAAATGGGCTGACTCAACCATACAAGATGAGCAGGGTCTACGCATCGGGCGGGGTGATGACTACAGCGCTCGAAGAACAGGGAGTTGCCGCCCGGATAGAAGAAGGCTAAATCCTCCGATCAAGTGTGCCCTCAAAACATGGTCGCCAATATTTTCCAATTGGAGTTCTGTTTTGTTCTATTGCAAGGATCGAGCCAAAGTACAAGGTGCCTTCCGGATTAATTATTCTCACTGATCAGATATCACATGAGCCGCGGGGTGGAAATTTGATCTCGGTGCATGGTGCTTTGTGTGCAGAACGTATGACAAGGTTAGCACATCTACATCCTCATCTCTTCCAACATTATCTAAAAAAAAATCACCTCTTCTGACATTGTACAGCCAAGGCCTAGTTGAAGAAGGAAAAAAATAAGGGAAGAAAATGACCAGATCATGTTCGGAACGTTGGAACCAACTGTGGCATAGGTGATGAGCAGACGAGGAATAGGATAATCACCTGTAGGGATGAAAAGCCGTTGGAAACAATCGGAACAAGGCTAAATTGTTTTTGCTTCATATTTTTTCCGGAAGCGAAATCGATAACGGTGCCGACGGAAACGAATACGGTGTCAGTATTTCAGTAAAGTCGGAAATAATATTATTACAACTAAAATGGACAGTATCGATCAGGAATCGATATTAACAATCATAAACATGAATCGTAAAGTATAGCACTGATAAAATAAGGAAATTGAAGGTGTCATGCTTGTATCTCGACGACAGCACACGAACTAACATAAACTAGCCGTAGCATATTAATTATTGAATAATTATGTGTACATGTATGAAAAATGACATCTACAAAAATCGAAAGCATATAATTATGTTGAGAAATTTATGATTTGATTTAGACTAGAAGGATTACTTGCCTTTTAGAGAGATTTGCCATAATCAAAATACTCACTATGGTAATTACCTACATTGCTATAATCAAAATCACCTACGGTCATCGTCGGCTTCCCTTCCCGTCCAACTGGGCATGGCTGCCGCATCTGCCTTCTCGTGCGACTCGACCTTGACCGCCTCTGGTGCGGGCGACCCAAAAAACAATGGTTTCTGAGGTGGCTAGCACAACTCCACAGTAGGTGAAATTCGACCTACACTACGGGAAACAACATCTTTGCCGTGTGCCCCAATCTTTGTCATGTACTATCTATCAGGCACAAGGCAAAGAGGCTATATGCCGTGTGCTAGGAATAAAGCACACAACAAACAAACAACACATGACAAAAGGCACCTTTGCCGTGTGCCACAAAGCAGGCACACGGCAAAGAGGCCATAGTTGACGTTCGTTATCTATTTGCCGTGTGCCCCAACATTGGCACACGACAAAACATAAAATTTGTCGTGTGCCCCACCCTTAGAACACAACAAAGATGGCATGTGGGCTCATTTGCCGTGTGCTACAATGTGACACACAACAAAGATTTTTTTTTCCTTCCCATTTTTCCCACCAAAATTTTTGACCTTCATATCGTTTATATGATACTTAGACAATGATATTTCATAAAATTTTTAGATGTGTTTACTATATTTAGTTAATTTATTTTATTATTTCAATTATTCTTTGAATATTCAAATTTGAATTACAAGTGGTTCGAAAAATACAATTTAGTGGATGCAAAATAGATATTTCATGCTAATGATCCTTATTTGAGTCTGTATGCATGAAATAACAAGAAAAATTATGCATATTGTACACAAAATATAACAACCACCCTATGATTGAATAGAAATCAAATTTTATGAAAAAAAACAAAGTTTTAAAATTTAAAAAATTGTCCTGGCATGGTTATATTATACGTAAAGGCTGTGATAAAAACTAGAAAATATTTTATGCAAGTTGTCTTATATGTTGCTCACAAGTCGGAGAATCTCCATGAAAGAATCTGAGTATTGAATGAAAACGACAGTCGAGTGAAGTTTTGACTTCAACCATATTTCTATAAGCAACACTGCATATAAATAGTATCTAGGTGAAATTTGGTTATTTTCTAACTTTTGTAAATAATTATAATTTTTTTAAAGGAAATGTAAAAACTATTTGCCATATGCCTGGATCTATGGCACATGGCAAACAGGATATTTGCCGTGTGGGGGAAGGGGGGCACATGGCAAAAAGGGCAAGTCAACGGCCTTTGCCGTGTGCCTGTCGGGAGGCACATGCCAAAGCCTGGACCCTTATCCCGGTCTGGATCGAGCCTTCATCCATTTTCGGCCTCCCTCCTTCTTCCGGACCGCTGCCCGCGCCCGTGTCGCCTCTAGCCCTGTCGCTCCTTGTCACGCACTTCCCCACCCTTTATGGCACCTCCGCAGTTCGCGGACCTCTGCCCGTCGTGCCTCCCTCCCCCCCCCCCCCCCCTTGAGCAACCTCTTACCCCCCCCCCCCCCTCTGAGGCCACCTTCTCCCTCCCCTGCCACGCCACCTCCGCCCCCTCTGATGCCACCTCCTCCCCCCTCCATTGCCACCTCCTCCCCCCCCCCCCCCTCCGACACCGGCGCCCATGCGCCACCTCCTCGCCCTCTGCCGTGCCACCTCCTGTCCCTTTGTCATGCCTCTGCTCGCCTGTA
The DNA here is from genome assembly GCA_030378355.1 of Eleusine indica. Taxonomy (NCBI): domain Eukaryota; kingdom Viridiplantae; phylum Streptophyta; class Magnoliopsida; order Poales; family Poaceae; genus Eleusine; species Eleusine indica. Next base: position 41,856,111 of record CM059501.1, on the reverse strand, counting down.
CCTGCCGCCTCCACCCGCCTCTCCCTGCTGCCGCCGCCTCCCACCGGTCCCCGGTCGGGCAGCGTTCCTGGCCTTCCGGATGCCTGACCCTACACTGCCCAAAGCACTGTCGTCCGTCGTTGAGCGCATAGGTGAGAAGAATTTGGTGAATGTGAAACTCGACCATCGAGCCATGAGGGTTGTTATCGGCGATCGTGCTGTGTGTGTGTGTGGTTCCCGGCCATCACACCATGTGTTTTGCAGGTTCTGGAAACCCCTTCGAGCAGGGGAGGTGCTGCCAAACATTTCAATTGACATTATTATGTTCATTCTTATGTAGGAGAGGCGGTTACCACGGCCCCGACATCCCGCCCTTCACCGCACCGTTGTTGCATCGTCGATCCCTAGGTGAGCACATCAGAAACACCCCTCTTTTATGTTTCTTGTTCATAGGTCACGTAACTTAGTTAGGCATCTCCCGTTCAAAAGAGATACAATTGGAGATATGCTGATCTTTGCATATCTTTGACTATATCTATTTTGATTTGTTCATGTTTTTTGAATAGCCGGAGGATCCATAGTTGAGGTTAGTTTTGACGGTCTTCTCCAATCCGAGATAGAGTTTCAGCATCATCTCTCCGTTATTCACCGGATACACAATCTCCTTTGCAGAACGTGTATTTGGAGAACAGCGCGGAGGTGCTGTCGAAAAAATTGTCTCGGAGAGGAGTAGACCATGAAAACTAACCTCAGATACGGATCCTCGGGTGGGATTAGGTCCTATCTTCACCTATTAGACTGTATAAGCATCGTGTAGATGAAAGTATTTTTAATTTTACTCGTTGATATGTTAGAGGACATCGAAAGGTGAGTGGATGTATATCCCCGTTGGGCAAAGAACAGAAAGTACACTAGTAAATGGATTCAGAAGACCAACAAGTTCTTGGAATGAACATTTTCCAAGGTTAAAGGAACGAGTGCCACTTGGTGTCTCTGCGACAATTGTAGAAACACGCGTTGACACAATAAAATGGTCATGGGCATGCACCTTTGCAGAATGGGTTTATGCCAGACTATACCCGGTGAACCCTTCATGGTGAAGGTGAGCGACCGAGGCACGAGGTAGTGAGACAACGTATGGAGGATTATGATGCAGATGTCGGTGTAGGAGACATGTTGAATGACTATCATGAAGCACATGGGGATGAAGTACCTAGGGAGGAGGAGCCAGAGCCAACTGCAAAGGCATATTACCAAATGATGGAGGCGGCACAACAACCCCTTCACGGGCATACCAAGGTGTGTCAACTGAATGCCATTATGCACCTAATGGCTATCAAGTCCTAGTTTAGCCTGAGTTGAGGTGCCTTCGATGCTATATTGACAGTCATTGGCAGTCTCCTTTTGGAAGGTCACATTCTGCCAAAGAGCATGTATGAGTGACAGAAACTACTTAGTGCACATAAGATGCCATATAAGCAGATACATGCTTGTCGTAACGGATGCATCTTATTTAGGAAACAACATGCACAAGCAACACACTGTCCAAAGTGTAAGTCCTCTTGGTACCTGGAGGTAGATACCCCTGATGGTGGTAAGAAGCAACTCACGGTTCCCGTGAAAATCCTATGGTACCTTCCGTTCATACCGAGGATTCAACGTCTTTACATGACCGAGGAGGCCACAAAACAGATGACATGGCACAACCATGGACATCGATACAATCCTGAGAAGCTTGTACATCCCGCTGATGGTGAATCCTGGATATATTTTGATGGGATTTATGAGCACGAAGCCGTAGAGGCTCGTAATGTCCGTGTCGCATTGGCAACAAATGGGTTCAATCGTTATGGCATGAGGGCTGCCCCATACACTTGTTGGCCTGTGTTCGTTATATCCCTCAATCTCTCTCCAGGCGTACTATTTCAACGACAATATATATTCTTGTCGTTGATAATTCCTAGACACCCCGGGAATAATATGAGTGTATACATGGAGCCTCTGATTGATGATTTGGAACGTGCTTGGGATGACGGGATATTGACATATGCTCGAGCTACCAGGTATAACTTCAAAATGCATGTTTGGTTCTAGTACTCTCTACATGACTTCTTGGCGTATGGTCCAATCTGTGGCGGGGGTGTTCACTCTAAGATCCCATGCCCAATATGTAAGGGAGCTGTGGAATTTAATTATTTGCCGAAGGGTCGCATGTTTTCTTCGTTCGACCAACATTAACAATTCCTCCCTCTTGACCATCCATTTAGAAAGGACAAGAAGAACTTACGAAAGGTCAGGAAGTTAATGACCCTCCACCGCCCTTCAAGATAGGTGCCATGGTTCTTGCCGAGCTAGAGGCCCTCAAATTCGATAAAGAAAAAAATTGTTTCAAGGGATATGGTGAGCAACATGCCTGGACTAAAAAACCGGGCTTGTATCAACTTGGATATATGGATGACATTATTCTTCCATATTGCATTGATGCAATGCACACTGAAAAGAGTATCGGTGAGGTGGGTTTTCACACAATCATAGACATTCCTGATAAGACAAGGGATAATGTTAAAGCCAGAATGGATCAAGAACTGTTATGTGATAGACCAAAGCTAAACATGGTGCCTCCTAGAGCCGGTACCAAGTCATGGGAGAAGCCTAAGGCCGACTTCGTCCTGACGACGGCCGAAAAGAAGGAAGTACTAGAATGGTTGCAAACGTTAATGTTCCCTAATGGCTTTGCAGCAAATTGGAAGAGGGAAGTGGATTTTGCTACTATGCAAGTCAGCGGGCTCAAGAGTCATGACTACCACCTGTGGCTTGAGATGCTTCTTCCGGTGATGGTTCGAGGCTATGTCGCCGACCATGTTTGGCAAGTGTTGGCAGAGTTGATGATGACTATTTCTAGATGAACATGTATGAATTTTGTTTGCTCATTGTTATTTCGAGATGAACATTTATAGTACTTTAATATTTCAAATTCTATTTTATGTACTCTTTTATCATATGCTGATTGTTTTTCTTTTTTTTATTGCAGGTGAGTGGACATAGATGGTGGGCGGAGGTCTGGTGAGGTCAGGTGCGTCGTTGTACAAGAAGGCCACGCCAGGGAAAAGAGGGAGGCCCAGTGTAGCTGAGGACTCTTGGAACGGTCGAGGGAAAGGGAAAGGTGGAGGCGGTCTAGGGAAAGGGAAGGGTGGAGGAGGAGGTAGAGGGAGAGCGAGAGCGAGGGAGCCGTCACTTGTAGCTAAGCAGTCCTCATCGGAGGAGGAGGAGGAGGAAGAGCAGGAGGAGGAGTAGGAGACAGGGGGTTCCACTTCCTCTACTTCATTAGAGGTGTGGTTGAGAGGTCCTTTGGAGCTCTCGAAGCGACCGATACTTTTTAACAGACGGCCACTGATTCGACCCGATCCGTCTAAGTAAGTATTTTACATGCTATGAGAACCTGTTCATTTGATTCATATAGAAGCATAATACAAATTACTAATTTTTCTTAAACACTTGTGCAAGAGTTGGGTGGTGCTCGCGCTACCGGAGATCACGATCGCCATATTAATGGCATCCTGGGTCTTTTGGTCAAGACACACTTTTTAGGCATAGTTCATTATGCCGGAGAGCACGTGCTGGCCTATATGTGGAAGCACTACTTTGTCACTGAGGATGATTAGGGTCGAGATGGCAGGAAGTTCGACAACAAGGCGGAACAGCCGAGCTATGGGTAAGTCTTCCTCGCACTGCATTGCTCAAACATCGCATTCATAGGAAATTTCTGAACTCATGATGTTATACATCAAATCTATTTGCAGGATTTCCTCAGATGTGACATGGGATACGAGGAGTGAGCAAAGATCATGGCTCATCGTGCATGTTCTAAGCTCGTGAGGGACATGTTTTACGAGGCACGTATCCAGACTGTGATTATGTGCCATGCCCAACAACTTAAAGTTAAGGTCACCAAATTTCAAGCAAGAAACATGAATCTTACCAAAGAAGAATACATGATGGTAAATATAGAACATTAATATTAATATTTTTCTAACATTAAGTACGCTTAATTTGCTCTTCTTAATTATATGTCATGTACCTGATGACTTGTAGGTGCCTGCGTGGTGGTGTGCTAGCAATGCGCCTGCCTGGGAAGCTGTTGTGGACAAGTGGTGCGTGGAGGGCTAGGAGGAGACACATAAAGCTTGTCGAGAGCGTCATTTGATGATGTTAGGTCCAGCACACCATCAAGGGAATATCTCCCTCAAGCAATACCTGCCGAGATTGGTATGCGAATTCATTTATTTATTCTAACTATCAATACTATGTAATTTCTAATCATCCTTCTGTGACACCCAAGGTGTCAAGATCACAACAAGGGGACCCTAGGCACAACAAATAAGCCAAAAACAACTCATTCACAAAAATTTGGAGTCATTCGAACACCATTTGCATGAAATTTGGCCAAATTTGAACCATATTGGAACTACAAGCCCAACTTTCTCAACATAACTTAGGTCCATCAAAAATATATATTGCAGATCATGATGAAATAGAATTTTAAGAAAATATCCCAGATTTTTACTCTAAATGCCCAAATAAATGCCATAAAAACAACCCCTCTTTGGGAAAATTACTATTTAAATCTAATTGTCAAGTGATCAATACTAGCATTTTTAAAATATAGATCATATTATTCGGAACACACCCATATTTTTACTTTCCTTATTTGAGCTTCAGAATTAAATCTATGGAAATAAACAGAAGCGAACATTTTGAAAAAATCAACAAAAATCAAACTGGGCGGGTCCATTCGTCAGCCACCCCAGCAACCTTCTTCCTCGTCCATTGGCCGTCGCTGGCGGCCACCGCACCGCCAGCCCAATGGCGTGCCGCCTCTTCCCCATCTGGTCGGGAGACCAGCAGTAAAATCGATACAGCCCCTGGTTTTCTTCCTCCCCACCGTCATTTCCCTCTGCTCTCTCCCAGCTCGTGCATAGCCCCTGCTCGCCATGGCCGCTGCTGCTTGGTCCTTGCCGCCCGGCCAGCTCTCCAGACCTCCGCCTAAATCCAGCCACAGAAAACCTGCGCTCGGAATCCCTCTCGCTGCGGGTGCCAATCATCTACTCTGTGCGAGCGTGAGCTGTTTTGGGATTTCCTCCGCAACATCCGACGCGCTCCGCCATTGCCTTCTGAGAGACCTCAAGCTCGTCGCCCCGGCGCTACACTCTGGCCATCCCGACCCACGAAACTCCACCACAACCAGCACCAAGAAGTCCTCTACCTCGTGCCACCACAGCAAGCGCATAGATCGACAACCCTTTTTTTCGGCACGGCCAGCTAAACTGCCGAAATCTCGCCGACGATTTCGTCCTCCTCGGTGAGACCTGGTTCCATTCCTCGCCACTGCAGCTACCTCACTGCCATGCGCACTTGTTTGAAGCCATTTCCGCGCCAATCCCCAACTGTAATCGCTGGATTTCGTTTTCCCCGGGTCCCCATCGCTAAGCTGGATCTTGCGACGAAGTTTGTCATTTCTGATGAGTTCCCAGTTATTAGCTCTGGTCCCTAGGCCCTTCTCACCCGTGCGGTGATGCCTGAGTGATTTCCAATTTGAATCCTCAGTTCGGTCTGCCTGATTTTGTGTTTCTGTGGCCCGTCATTACTGCATGTCATTGTTTGAGCTCAACGACCACTTAATATCTGAACCAACGGTGTGCTCTGTTTGATGGATAATGGTGTAGCAGTTCCTTGCTTTTTCTTGTGTGCGTCATCTTATTTCACTTCCCTTGCCCAGGTGCAGTTCGTGTAACATAACTGAAACTTGTCGTTCATTACTTGTGTTCCAGCCGCGAAGTTGCCCCCCCCCCCCCCCGGCGACCTGACGCCGTGCTTGTCGACGTAGTACTACGGCTGCTGCACGGTGGTAAGCTAGCTGTGGTCTAGCGATGGAGTAAAAGCTGAGATCCCTGCCTCATCAATTGCTGGCGCTTGCACCGAGGCTTTTCTCTGGTGAGCTTTGTTTCAAGTTGCATCTCCATGCGTGCAGTAGAAGGAAGACAGGGAAAAGCTAGTTAGCTAGTCTTGTTAAGTAGTACTAGTTTATCTCTAACCTTTAGAACTTCCCTCAAAAATAATTACAGCTCTAATCAAGATGAAACCAATTGCATTAGATCAATTCAATAATAAAGTATATAATAAAAACACTCTCTAACGAAAATCATCTCTGAAAATTAATTTTTCCTAATTATACTAAAGCTTTATTAATATTTAATTAACTATAATCTAATACCATAACCCACGAAACTTGGTGTGGGCCCTCTCACCACCCTGGTTACCATGTAAAATAACACATTGTAGCTCTCATTATTTTTGTCATAGTTAATTATTTAGCCCATACACTAATTTAATTATTTAAAATAATTGGTTGTGTGCATGTCGATGAAACTTGGCACATAAATCACTCATAGTATATTCTACTTATAGTAAATTGCTCATAGACTTATGACTTCCAGAACCATGCTAAATTATTTATTTATCTTATAGGTTTAATATTTTAATTAGTCATATAGCAGTACTATAGGCATTGTATCATATATGTTTATTTCCTATTTAGCAACCTCTTGAACACACTGAAAACATTGTTCCGTTCATTACCCATTGTCCTTGTGCCTCACCCATTTTTATTATTCGCTATCGTAACACCCCATATCTTTGTACTCTGTTACCGCGTTTATTTACTGGAGTTCATGAAGGAAATACACAAAACACCCTCACCCTATGCCCCACTCAACACGTTATATTACTGAACTAATCATCACACCCCGCTTACTTCCACGAGTAGCAGTGTACATTAACGTATTTATTAAGGAAGTGCCATGAATCTTCTCTCATAAGCAGCATCTTTGCATCATATAGATCACGCAGCGGACCACGTGGAGACGGGACCGGAGCCGGAACCCGAAGGAGCCGGAGGTGCCGTTGCTGAGCAAGAGCAGACCCAAGGCAAGCCTCGGTGCATCCCACCAAGTTTTACCGTTTTATTTTAACACTAGATAGTGTGATGTAGGTTTGCCTGTGCATTAAGTTTATAAGAGTTGTTTGAAAACCTAGTATTGCAGTAGGATCCCTGTACCCGGTATTAGCCTCAGGACAGTAGTCGCTCTGCCTAAATTAGGACGACTACTCATCGAGTGGTTTGGAGACCACTCGTAGATAGAGAATATTGTCACTGGGGAATGATATCGGATGAAGGAAAGGGTGGATGGAATCACAATGAAGACCGGACGGGCAACTAGGTGGAAAGGGAAGGACAATCTGTCTTTAAGGAGGTAGCCCCGTCCGAGTCACCTAAGGCTACGCCTCGTGTCCGGCCCATGGGATCAAGTTTGAACGTACTGTTTGCATGCTGGAGATATGGGCCCAGTAAACCGACGTAGCTACGACTATCGCTTGGTCTGAAGATAGCCTTCTCCCTTCTTTGGTGGAACTAGGACTGAGAGGAGGGAGAAATCCACCCACGGATGGCGGCACGAGGCGCATCGCGTTGGGGGACCCTTCTCGGGGGAGTCTGGACCCGGAAGACCCTGCGGTACCGTGAGCGAAAGGTTGCTCCATGCGGCTTCCCGGAAGCGCGTATGGGTCGTGCAAGCAGGTTTCTCCTGCAGGATGTAAATCGATTCGAGTCGCTGCCCCTCACAGTAATGAGTACCACTTGATCGCTGCTCTAGAACAGTGTCGAAAGCCATTAAGTTGATGAGTGGGTATAATGCTGCTGTTTGGAATTCTTAAGATTGTATCGCAACCATGATTGTTATAGCTTTAGTGCAAACTAAATTTACTATTCCACACGACAACTTAACTTGATGCTAAAACTTGAAAAACAAGGATCCACTCCTAGGCTGGTTTTCTGGCAACATAAACCCTATCCCCAGCCTTTGCATGTCTAGGTGTCTGTTGTAGTTGGACATTTTGACGGGTCAGTCTTGCTGAGTAAATTAGTTACTCAAGGCGTAGCTCTATGTGGTTTTCAGATGAACAGGGCGGAGACTGCCACTGCGGTGGGAGATTCCATTGGGAGGGTCAGCGCCCCGATTGCTGGAACATCGAATGGGAGCTGTGCACGAATAAAGATGAGGATTAAATCTTTGCTTGCCGGTACGGTACTTGGGCAAAGTACCTAGTATGGCCGGAGGGTCCCTGTGTGTCGCCGTGAGAGGGCAATTGTATCTTAGCTATTCCGTCGAATTGGTGAACCAATGTTGAACATTTCGCTTCCGCAATTTATTTCTGTCAAAACTCCGGTTGGTAATATAACTTTGGATTTATGTAAATTCTACTTCCCCACCTACGTTCTTGTTGCAATTATTTTTCTCTGTCATGTGTTGTACTATTGGGCGCCACAGCGCGTGTCCCCACCCGAGGGAGATCCTGGAACGGAGCCGTCTCCGTGGTAAGGCGGGTCCGTGACACCTTCTTTTTTTTTCGCAGTCAGCGTCACATGATGGCCCGCCAGGGCAACGCGGCGAAGCCCGACGTCCAGTACAACATGGAGGCCTTGCCCATGGCGTACAACAATTCCTCCGTCCATACCCGCCTCACTAAGTACACATTGATGAGAAGGGAGATCCATGGGCCTGAGTAGGATTCTACCACCCAGGATCTTATTGGGGAAGTCATAACGAGGGTGGGAGGAGGCAGGAAGCATGGGCGTTACTGGATTGGAGAAGTCACACTTGACACGGCGAGTACGCCCACTCTCTTCATGATACGAGCGAGGAGCACGAGCTCAAGCCTGGCTATACGCCCTCGACCGAACACTACACAGTCCCAGTGGACGCACTTCAGGTAATTTCAGTTATATTCGTTGTTGGTTTACTGGTTTTAGACATGACTTTTTTATATTGTAATAATGAGATCAAATGTTGCAGGCCCAGCTCGATGCAGAGAGGAAGGCAAGGGAGGACATGGAACAGGGGTTGGAGAGGAGGCTCGAGCACCATCAATAGCAATTGACTCAGTGGATGGCAACACTTGGCTAGAGTTTAGGTACAGCCCTGTCGCCGATGCTGTCCTTTGCTCTACCTCCTCGGACACCTACTCTGGCTAGTACTCCTGTGAGTATGAACATTTTAGTTTCTGTTTTGTCTATACTAGAGCATTCATTATAATAACCAAACTCAATACTAGAGACTTTCTTAAGATACTAGATAATTCACTTATCGAATGACTAATCAGTAATCAACATCTCTTATTTGTGCAGAATCAATCGAATCAAAATCAGGACTTGTCACCAGCTGGTGGGCAATGCTCTCGTCCCCGACGATGATTCTAGTGTTAGTAAACTTTCTATCGTAACATTTGACTTGCTTATGTATTTAAACTGTCTGGGATAAACTATGGATGATGGTTATGTTTGTGACCTACTAAGTGTGTTTCTGAACCTCCTATGATGATTATTGTGGAATATTTATTTTGTCCATGTCCGGTGATGACATTTGAATGCCTGTGATGATACTTAAATAATGCATGTGATGATATTTGTGATATATACAAAAAAATTGTGTTTTTTTTTATCCGAGGACAACTAATTTAAATGTTATTTGACAGATTTCATAGGGTTTGTTGTGTGTCTTAACCATGACACACAGTAAAATGAAGAATCTGGGAAGACGCTTTACCGTGTGTCATGTGCCCTACAGCAGGCACACGGCAAACCCCACGGTTTGCCATGTGACCCAACCCACAACACACGATGTAGAGGGCAAGGTTTGTCGTGTGCCGTACGTCGGGTACACGGCAAACATTGCCGTTAGCGTCTCTACTAGTTGACGGCAATTTTCTTTGCGTCGTTGCCCAATGAAAGGTGCACGGCAAAGCTGACTTTATCGACGATATTTTTGTGGTGTTCACTTTGCCGTGAGCTCCCCACGACAAAGCCTTTGCCGTGGGTATATTGAGCTTTCGCCGTGTGCTATGGGCACACGACAAATGACCCGGCTCCCGTAGTGCTACGATGTCTGGATGGGTGGGCTTTTGTAACAAATTAATTTATTGGGTGAAATCTCATATTAAAATTGGTTTATGGTGTGGGATTTATAATTAAGCCATTTTATTCTAACGTGGCAGTTTAGAGGAAAGCCCGAAACTGCCCCTGCGGCTGTTTCTTCGGCACGCACCACATCGCGTCAGCAACCGAAACTTCCCGACTAGGTTTTCCAGCAGCTGCAATCAAAAAAAGAAAAAAAAATTCCCGGTGGCGGCGAGCGGCAGCCAGGAGGCGATGCCGCCCGCGGAGCAGGATCCGGCCGCGGAGTCAACGGCGTCTGCTCATGCGAATCTGTTGACGGAGGATTTGGCCGCGGAGACGACGCAGATCGAGTGGAAGGAAACGGCGGCAGCGACCGACGGAACGCCGTCCAAGGAGCCGCTGATGGAGAAGACTCAAGAAGAGGAGAAGCCGCAGTCCGACGAAGGGGAGGAGGAGAAGCCGCAGTCCGCCGGGGATGAGAAGAAGATGCAGTCCAACTAGGATGAAAAGAAGCCGCCGTCTGAGGAGGAGAAGCTGTCGGCGAAGGTGAGGCAGATGCCGCCCGTGGAGCAGGATCCGGCCGCGAAGAAGCCGCCGTCTGAGGAGGAGAAGCCGCGGACCGACGAGGGGGAGGAGAAGAAGCTGCAGTCCGACGGGGATGAGAAGAAGATGCAATCCAACCAGGATGAAAAGAAGCCGTCGTCTGAGGAGGAGAAGCTGCCGGCAAAGGTGAGGCCACACAGCGGTGATCTCTACACTCTTGGCGTGCCTGACCCAGAGGCCACGTTATTCTGCAACCTTGCCCTGATGGTTCTGCTATCACTGCTTTACGCGGGTCTTACGCCGTGGCTATTGAGGCGTGTCTCTGGCCAGCCAACGGCCACCGTGTGGGCATGCTCGTTAATCGCCAGTTCCTACATGACACTCTGGTCTATGGTTCTGTTGATGGAATTTCTTAAGATATTTTTCCAGAGCTCCTACTTCTTGCTGCTGGCGCTTACTGCCACTCACTATATCGGCCCTGACAGTGGAGCAGCCATTGCGATTCTGGGAACCTTCGTTTCTGCGGGAATGCTTGGATATGCAATTGCTTATCATCGACAGCGTGCCGGATCTGAGAAGTCGGCTGGCCTAGTGATTACTCCGCACTTCCTAGGCACAGAAGAGGAGAAACGTCGTGAGGAATTCTCCTTCAGTACTAAATTCATGCAGGGCATTATCACAATAGTCGTCATTCAGCGGATATGTGGTTGATTTTGCGCCCAGCCAACAACCAAATGGATCGAATCTTCTTTGTGGTGTCTGCATTTTTTGGATATTGTCTAGCCGTGTACACCTGCTACAAGGCCACAACAAGGTGTGTATTAAATGCTGAAATTGAAGTACAGTATACTACATTTGTTTCTCGTCAAATATTGAATACAAACTTTTTTACTTTTGTTTTCAAATGAAAATAATGATTAAAAAAATTATAATATGCAATTTGTTCAGTGTGGTCAGCACAATGTAACACAAGAATCAACATTTTCCCAACCACTTTAATGGAATAGTCTACTTCTTGGAGACTTTCTCTAAAGCCTCCCCTCTCGATCCTCCCTTCCAGTGGCCTGTCGGCAGTGAGGAGGGCGACCTGCCCTGTAGCAATAGGATTAGTTGCTAGTTTTCTCTTAGGTTTCTTATAGTTGGGGCGCTGATCTTCTGGACTTCTGCTCAATCCCTATTGCTGTCGGTTATGGTGTGCGATTTGTCCCTACTGGTGGTGTTGCCGTGATGGCTTTTGGCCCCGTCAGATTTCTCCTCGGCGGGTGTACTCCACCCCCTTTCTTCTTCTCCAAGGCTCTGGAAATGGTTTGGTGGAGACATGGTTGTTGTCGCTGCATGTCCCCCATGGATATTGTGTTCTCTTGGGATTGGGTGTTGATCGCTGCTTGTTGATCCCCAAATTTATCCGGGATAGCACTCATGGACCAAGCTCGGTGAAGCTTCCTCTAGATCTACAACATGCTCTTCTGCTACCTCGTTTGATGGTGCTTGTTTTGAGGCAATGATCGGGTGGACCGCTGTTCTGTCAATAGACTAGCACCTAGAGGCCCTCTCTTCAACTGTGTCACGGTGGTTTGACGGCTCCTTGTTGTGCACACCGACAGGTCCCGCGTGGTTGGAGGTGTCCTTGGCCGTTGCTTGGTGTTGGGTTCTTGCTTCTTCTGCATCTCCAAGGATGAGAAATATTTATGGCGATGCTAGTTCTTGATGCCTCAGTCTCTGGTGTGAAATTTCTCATGAGGACCTGATTATAAATTTTTTGTATGTTTATGTTCTCCTTTACTTGCTTAAAGGCCTTAGTCTACTTCCAAAACCTTGTAAGATCCTTTTTCCATTTGTGCCGATTTCACCAAAGTAATGGAACGTTATAGCCCATGTGGGCTTATTTCTTAAAAAAAAACATAACCACTGAAAGTCTTCTTATATGGAATTATTCATCCTGGTCCATCTCAGCATAATATTTACAATGTTTTTGTACCATTCTTCCATTTTGAGCAAAAGTCTAATTTCCCCTCTTCTACCGTGTAGGTTTGGCACCAAAAGCTTGTTGTCCCCGCTTCGTCAGAAGATGGCTAAGTTTTACAGGACAAATTCAGCATAACCTGCGGACCTAACTTTCAGCATGTCTGATGAGGTCTGAGCTCACTAGAGCCTATGGATGTAATATGAGGCCATGGATGGTGCAGAGCCTTAACATATTGAAAAACACACAACAGTGTTTTTGCCTTACGATAACTCATATTTGCTTCCTGCAATTTGACATTAGATTATGGGTTACTGATGCGTGACCTTATGGTCCAAGTATTGTTACTAAAAGAGCCCTATTGTTGTCCATTTTGAAACATTTGAACTCATGTTTTTCCAGCTATTTGACTTAAGTCTTCTAGTAATGATTTCGGTGTTAGATATATAGTATTGTATATGGTCTTATATTGTATTTGTACCCTTGAGCTCCAAGCCTATACGCCCTATATAATGAAAGGTCACCCCCCAGATTTGGGTGTGTGGTGTTTGCCCAACTCTCTACATGCTATAGAGCCTAAACCTAGGCTTGCCCCCCCCTCTTTGCCCTAGTGCATGCCGCTTTCTTCCTAACCGCGCGCTCCATCCCCTTCCTCTACCATGCACGTCGCCATCTCTCTGGCCGTGCACTCCCTCCACCACACCGCGCCGCCCTATCTCTTGGGCGCCGCCTCCATCAACAACATCAATCTGTTGATGTCCACAATTACCCACGTGGATTCCTCTTTTGCCGGTGATAGCGATTCTGCCTGCTCCGTTGGCATCTCCTCTCTGCTCAGCGACGACGCTCCTGCACAGATTGATCTCCCCATGGCGCTTCCCTATGCCACAATCTCGGTGCAGTCCTATGTTCTGATAAAGCTCGACTTCCGTGTAGATAATTTCTCCAAGTGGAAGACTTGTTTTGAGGCTCTCTGCGGTACTTTTGGCTTGCTGTCTCATATCGATGGGACGGTGCCGCCTGCTCCCCTCACCCTGGCATGGCTCTAGGAGGATTGTTGTGTCCGATCTTGGATCTACGCCACCGTCTCCGACATTGTCCACGACCTCATCATGACATCCAACAAGCATTGGTCTGCCATCACTGCTCGCTTCGAGGCAAACAAGGCGCCGCGTGCCATCTTCCTGAGTCAGGCCTTCTCGACCTTGACTCAGGGAGACTTGTCCGTCGAAGCCTACGACCAGGAGATGAAGAAGGCGGCTGATCGCCTTCGTGACGTCGATAATCCCACTATGGTGCTCAACCTTCTTCGCGGTGCCAATCCTTGCTTCAGCAACAACTGTGACATCATCGCCGGTGATGCCACCATGGACTTTGCCGACGCACTTGATCTCCTAGCGCTCAAGGAGTTGAGGGTGGCCAAGGAGGCAAAGATGGCCGCCTCCACCACTCTCAATGCCTCCTCCGCGTCCACCACCACATCCATAGGCTGCGAATCCTCCTGCCGCTCCTCTACATCGTCTCCGCCTCATTAGTTCCTGGTGCAGCAGCAACAACAACAACAGCAGGGCGGCAATGGTGGTGGTGGCCAGCCAAAGCGGAAGAAATCCTACAACTGCAAGGGCAATGGCCACGGCTACTAGCAGCAGCAGCGTGCGCCAAGCCCTGCTGGCCCATGGATTTGCATCAATCCGTGGGGCCAACAGCAAGGTCAGCAAGGTGGCTTCGGGGGCTCTGGCGGCGGTGGCTAGACTTGGCATGGTGGCCAGCGTGGTCCGGGCCTTCTTGGGTCCAACCCACAGGCACATACCGCGGTTGGCGCTCCACATCTCGGCGCCCCGTAGTACTTAAACACGGTGGGACTCATGGCGGCGCTTCAGCAGATGTCACTGCAAGGTGACGCCTAGGTGATGGACACTGGGGCTTCTATGCATATGCACTTCCCTGAACGTATACTCCAATCTCGCCTTCCAGTTGCTGATTCTTCGATCATAGTAGGCAATGGTGCATGTATCCCTGTCATGACATGTGGTTCTTCCATCCTTGACACCAATTCCGCTAAATTCATCTGTTCGCCAGTTTACTCGCGATAATGGTGGCTCTATTGAATTTGACGCTTTTGGTTTCTCTGTCAAGGAACCCAGGACGGGATGCGTGATTCTTTGCTGCAATAGCTCGAGTGATTTCTACACTGTCTCACCAACCGCCCAGTCCACTGTCAATGCCCTCCTTGTAGCCTCTTCCTCTGTGTGGCATCGTCGCCTTGGTCATCCCGGTCCAGCCGTCTTAGCTAGTCTCAAGAAAAGAAATTTGATTACTTGTAATAAAGTAGACCGCACACTTTGTCATGCATGTCAGCTAGGCATGCTCGTCTCCAATTTAGTTCTTCTAGTTCCCAAACTATTTCCCCTTTTGAGATAATTTATAGTGATGTCTGGACATCCACGGTTACTAGTATTTCTAGCAGCTCTTATTACTTGGTTTTACTAGATGATTTCACTCATTTTTGTTGGAAGTTTCCCCTTAAGCACAAATCTAAGGTTCGTCAGCATATTGCTGATTTTATACCCTATGTTCACACACAGTTCGGGTTTCACATTAAGTGCTTCCAAACTGATAATGGGACATAATTTGTTAATCATGCCATGCATGATATTCTTGCTGTCCATGGCACCTTTTTTCATCTCTCATGTCCTCACACTTCTCCACAGAATGAGAAGGTTGAACGTGTTCTTCGTACCCTCAACAACTCTGTGCGCACTTTGCTTCTTCATGCGTCCATGCCACCCAAGTACTGGGCTGAGGCCCTTGCAGCCGCCACATATTTACTAAACCGCCATCCTTCCTCCTCCATCCACAACGATATTACGTACACTTGCCTGTACCGAACCCCACCCTCCTATGAGCACTTGCATGTTTTTAGTTGTCTTTGTTATCCTAACCTACAAGCCACGTCTTAAGCTTGCGCCGTGTTTTACGACCTATGTTTTCTTAGGGTACCCTTCTGCTCATAAGGGCTATCGTTGTTTGGACCTATCCACGCGTCCAATAATTATTTCTCATCATGTTGTCTTTGATGAGCTTAGTTTTTTATTTGCACATGATTCTCGTACTCCTACCAGCTCCTTTGATATTCTCCCCGGACGCGACTTGGATATTGCACCTTGTGTTACTGATCATGCAGCTTCTAGCTCTTCTCCCACGGATGCTCACAATGGTGAGCATCCATGGCCTTTGCTTGGTGGGCATGGTCTAGTGCCCCTGCCAGGCTCCGATGCTTTGGATACTCCTACTCCGGGCGGGTGTGGTTTTGTGCCCCTGTCAGGATCTTGTAATGACACGATGGTTGCTGCTTCGACTGGTTCTGGTGAACCTCCACGGCCTGGTGCAGTTGTGGCTCCTCTCCTGGCTCCTCAGGTACTACCAAGCTTTTCTGCGCGTCCTACTAACCCATCTGGTCGGCTCGAGGGTGTTGTCTACGGCCATCGCCTGACTGCTTTGCCCGACTCGTCACCTGCTGCACCCTCGTCGCCCAACGACTCGTCCGCTCAGCTCAGCAAGCAAATATTGTTTGGCAGTTGTTGGTGGTTTCTAGATGCCCATTTTATCTACCAATAAGGGATGTTTTGCGTCTTAATTTGGTGGTTTGGACTAACAATTAACCTCATATTTTCATATATTTGTAGTTGTTCTGTTTTATATGTAATCGCAGGAAACAGCTGTAAAACAGGGCAATTATGGATAAAGAGCTGAAGAGTAACGAAGATGGGCCAGATGCGGAGCTACGCCGATCAGCGCGAAGCTTGCGCCGATTGGTACAGTAGGGAAAGATGACGAAAACACGATCCGGTCCAGGAAAGACGAAGGCCCAGCCCAGTATGAGTGAGAGTCGGTGGAAGTTGACCTAATCCCGTCGAATATAAAAGGAAGATAATTATCAAGAGCCAGGGGACCCAAGGAGAGGCGGAATCATGAGAATCAGTTATCAGAACTAGGGTTCTAGGATATTGATGGCAGAGGTTGGTCAACACCGACGAGATCCACCAGAAGGGAGGTCACGCCGATCGGCGCGACGCTTGCGCCGATCGGCTCGTGCGTGTTCCAGCGCTATTTCTCACCCCTCTGCTATGTCTAGCGGAAGGATGAGTGAGTAGTCTCATATTCTCTTCTCTGGTGCGGGGATCTGGTCATGTACTCTCATACTTGTTGATACTCTCTCGATGAATTTAATCGATGTGATAAACTATATTACATATCTATCTATCCCTTTCATTAGTGTATCGGCCAATACACTTTTGCCTATTACATAGTGCAAGAAACCAGTGGGGAGCTAATAGCCTCTGTAGTGACAGCCGGGGAGAACGAAACCACCATGTCTTGTAGAATATTAGAGTCATCACTTGAGTTGACAAGAATAAGGTTGCATACTAGTGAACCAATCCTAAGGAGAGAATCCTTCATCATCCTGTTACCTCTTCAATAACATTCACCTTCCACTTTCTCACCGTCATCATTCACACCAACCAAACCATTGCAATTTGTTAGTAACCCTTTAATAGTATTAGTTCCGCTCGTTCCCTGTGGATTCGATAACCTTGGAATACTCTGAGGAAAAAAGAGCTACAACTGTACACCGTCCTCTTGCGGTATATAAGTGGGTGCGTAATTACGACCAACAAGCTACTTTTTCTGGCGCCGTTACCGGGGAACAAGCCAGTTCTTTTACTATTAATATGTTACTAACGTCTAATCCTCTCTTTTCTAGTTGTTTCCGTTTTTGTGTTTTGTATGAATTTTCAGGATGAGTACGACAGGACCTTCTCTGATGCTCAGGGAACTTTCTTTACCATCCCCAGACGTGCTGGTGCCTCAATCCTCAGATGATAAGGTCACGGCCTCCTCGTATGTGTTGAACCCCATTATCATTAGCATGGCAAAAGCAAACAAGTTCTTTAGAGCGAAAGAGGAGAACCCGTATACTCACTTACAAGATTTGGAGGCACTTTGCAAAACATTCCATCATGAAGGAGTGCCTCGGGATCTTTACAGGTGGCTGCTTTTCCCATTCTCTTTGGGAGGAAAAGCCAAAGAGTGGCATCAGGCAGCATCTCGAGAAGCAAAAGGTAAGTGGAGTGAGTTAGTTGGAAATTTTTGTCTCCACTATTTTCCTTTGCCAAAGGTGCAGAAGTTGAGAAGGGAAGTGGTGAACTTCTTACAAGAAGATGAAGAATCTCTCGTGGAAGCCTGGACGCGTTTTCAAACATTGTTGAAACAAGGACCTGACCTCGGCATTGATGAGAATATGTGCGCTCAAACCTTCTACATGGCAATAAACAAGGCATCGAGGATGCATTTGGATGGATCGGCCGGAGGAAGTTTTCTGAGATTAACAGCCAAGGCAGGGATCGAATTGTTAGGCAAAATTGCCGAGAATGAAGCTTTGCACAAGCATTGGGAAGAATATCTAGAACCAAATCGGCAATGCCCAGAAGTTATGCAGAAGGAAGAGTCGCCAGCTGAACATATCTTGATGTCCGAGAGTAGATCAATGATTACTTCGGAGTTCGAAGAAATAAAGTCCGTCGGACCCGCCACTGTGGATCTGACGTGTGCACCGATCGGCGCAGTCTCTGAGCCGATCGGCACAGTCGCGACGACAGGAGAACCGATCACCCTGACGACTACGTCAAGTAGCAAGGAATATACCAAGATAGAAGCTGCAATTCTGGACAAGCACCTAAAGGAATTTGAAGGGAACTTCGCTAAACCAAAGGGGTATAGAACATTGGCGAATGCTAAACCACTTGATGAATTTGAGCCGATGGACTGGATTCCCATTGATTTTTCGCACGAGTTGTTCAATATGAGAAGATCCTTCAGTCCGTAAGAAACCCTTGAGTGTTCCAGCCTGGAAATGGGAAGACATCAGTATGGATTTTATCGTTGGTCTACCGCTGACGTCACATAAATTTGACTCCATATGGGTCATTGTTGACCAATTAACAAAGGTCGCCCACTTTATCCCTGTGTCGATGCGGTTCAAGATGCAAAAGTATGTGCAACTATACATTGAGCGGATCCTGTGTTTGCACGGAGTGCCCAAGACTATCATATCCGATCGAGGGTCCCAATTTGTGGGGCGCTTTTGGGAGAAGCTACACGAGACACTGGGCACCAGGTTGATTAGAGGTTCCGCATACCACCCCCACACAGACAGTCAAACGGAAAGAGTTAACCAAATATTGGAAGACATGTTGAGGGCTTATGTACTGAATCACAACAAGAGGTGGGACGAGTGCCTACCCTTGGCAGAATTCGCTTACAACAATAGTTACCAGGAAAGCATCAAGATGGCACCATTCGAGGCTCTCTATGGGCGCCGCTATCGCACACCACTGAATTGGTCGGAATCAGGGGAGAGGATAATATTTGGTTCGGAGCTAGTGCAGCAAGCTGAACAGAAGGTGCTTGAAATCCAATCCAACTTACGTGTGGCAAAGTCCAGGCAGAAAAGTTATGCATATAAAAGGCGCCGCCCATTGGAATTCAGGGTCGGCGATATGGTCTACCTCCGAGTGTCACCCACCAAGGGTGTACAACGGTTTGGAATTTGCAGGAAGTTAGCACCCCGTTATATTGGTCCCTACCCTATCATTGCGAGATGCGGACCCGTGGCCTACCAACTCCAACTGCCAGTGGAACTCGCCGGAGTGCATGACACGTTCCACGTGTCCCAACTCAAGAGATGTTTAAAGACACCGGTGGACATACCACTGGAGAGCACCCAACAACTACAACCCGACCTGACTTATGTCGAGCATCCGGTGAAGGTACTAGACGAAAAGGAGCGAGCGACGCGTAAGAAGACACTGAAGTTCTATAAAGTTCAATGGAGCAACCATACCGCCAGAGAAGCTACTTGGAAAACTGAAGAGTTCCTGCAAAGCCACTACCCCGAGTTCCTACGCCACCACTTAGGTAAACCGTCAACACATCCTTTAATCTCGGGATGAGATTTCCTTAAGGGGTGAGGGCTGTGACACTCCTGGTGTCATAGTGGTCCCAAGAGCAACTCTTAGTCATCACAAGACCCTATCACTCAAAAATATGAATTTAGGTTGTCAATTCAAATCAAATTCAAATTTAATAACACTTGCACCACAAGTCCTAAACTTTCAGTGAAAATCACCCCTGCAAAATTATATGTTGATGGTCATGGTCAATTAGAATTTTGAGAATTTTCTCAGATTTTTAATCCATCAATAAAGGCCTCAAATAAATGCTAGAATGGTTAAAAACCAGCTCTGTTCATAAAATTCCTAATCAAATTTTACTGGGAACTGATGGTATTTAGTATTTTTATTAAATTCAGCACATCATGGGGAGCACACTTTATTTTTGGTCTGAATTTAGCAGCTCTGAATTAATTCCAACAAAAATAACAAATGCAGTCGGCTGATTGGATTGGAAATAGAAGTGAAAAAGAAAACTCCCCGCGGACCCCACCTGTCAGCGACCTAGAGAAAACACACTCGGCCGCAGCTGCTCCGCCCAACTCGGCGCGCACCGCGTGGTTGCCGGCGTACGGCCAACAGCCGTTGCCGTGGATCAACGGCCCCACGCGCGAGTTCGGACATCCCTTGTGTCGCATGTCGCCCTGTCCGAACACCCCCCCCATTCACTCCTTCGCTCTTGCTCTCTCTCTCTCTCCCGCTCGCCTCTGCCTCCGCCGTCGCCTCTGCCCCGCATTGCCTGGCCGCCACCGCCCACCGGAGCCCGAGCCAGGCCTCTGGGAGCAACGCCGGGACAAACCGACGACCCTGCACATGTTCCCTTTGCATCGCTCGGCCGGCAATGGGAGATCGGCCCGGTTCTTCCCCGGCGCCGATAATCGACCCCGAGCTGCTTCCCCGCACCGCATTCACCCCGAGGTGAGCCAACTTCCGATTCCTCGCACGGGGAGCTCTCCCTCTTAATCGTGCACACGTTTGAACTCCGATTGGACGAATTCTTCCACCGCTTCCCCTAGATTCATAGCTTGAGGCCGCCGCCAACTACCGCAACCACCACCCCGCCGGTGAGCCCGCATCCCCGGCCCCCCTCTCACAGGGGAAACACGGTGACATCCTTCTCCGTGCTCCGGTGAAGCTCTCAGGCTAAATCCCGAGCCTTTCCGCCCTCCCCTTTTCGTACTAGCCGGCGCCGAGCCCTGCCCTGCTTTCGCCACCGTCACGGGGCCATACCCGGCCATCGCCGGCGGTCCCCGACCGCCTAGAATGGTGCGCGACGAAGAGTAGGCCGTTTTTCCGTCCAAACCCAGCTCGAGCCAGGGCCCGCAACGGGCTGCGGCGAGCCCCCGGCCAGCGCCGTCGCGCTCCGGCGAGCGCGCGCGGGACTCGGGCGAGCTGGCCAGTAGGCCAGCCGGGCGCTGGGCCGTGCCCGCCTGGGCCGAATCTGGCCCAGGAGCACCTCCCCCGCAGGCGAGGCAGCCGTGGTCTGCCGGG
Source organism: Eleusine indica (assembly GCA_030378355.1). Taxonomy (NCBI): domain Eukaryota; kingdom Viridiplantae; phylum Streptophyta; class Magnoliopsida; order Poales; family Poaceae; genus Eleusine; species Eleusine indica. The sequence continues at coordinate 41,835,113 of CM059501.1, read as the reverse complement.
ATTGCGGCCCACGAAGTAAAAATCGAATTTTCTTATTTAAATCATTTCTAGAAAGGGGTTAAATTTGTAAAATGCATAGTAAAATAATTAATAGGGATTTTGTGGCAAAATAAATTTTGTTAGCCTTTTCTGGACTAGTACTAATAAGGGAAAATACTAAATCACAGTGCATGTTAATGTTACTGTTAGGATTTAATTATATGATGAAAACACTTATAAATTCAAAATTAATTACAGAGAGCTGATAAAATATTAAAAATTGGTCACCAAGTAGGATTGTCAGTTTTAGTCTCTCTGGAAAAATTTCATAAATAAATTCTCTGTATATTAGCTGAAATTAATTTAATGCCCTTTTTCCTTATAATAATTGATAGAAATTATTGGCTTAGTGCTTGTAAGTGAAACTTGGTAAATAAATCACTCCTGGTATACTCTAACTATAATAAATCACTCCTGCCCATTTGAAGATCAGAACCACGTCAACTTATTAAATTATGCCCCGAATGCAATTTTACCCGTTAATAAAAATGGTTCCACGTTAGGGCTAGTTCACGGCCACTTAGTACCTTGCGAGGGTTTTGCTCAACACACAAAAATACTAATTAATTAGCACTTACTGGTCATGGACATCACTTACATAGCTTCACCCCGGCACACACAGACACACCGTACTTTGGTGCGACGTCGTCGCGAGTAAGTACTGGAGTCCATGAAGGAAATACACGAAACGACCTCACCCTGTGCTTCAGCTAAATACGCTATATTGCTGCACTAATCTACACACCCCGCCCCCTTCCATGAATAACAGTGTACATTGATGTATTTATTGAGGAACTGCCATGAATCTTCTCTCATAGCATTCCCTTTTGCATCATATAGATCACGCCGTGAACCACGTGGAGACGGGACCGAGGCAGGACCCAGAAGGAGCCGGAGGTGCCGTTGCTGAGCAAGAGCAGACTCAAGGCAAGCCCCGGTGCATAACCCCATTTTAAATTTTTATTCTCTCACTAGCTAGGGATGTAAGCTTGCTTGTGCATTAAGTGATAGGAGTTGATTGAAACCCTAGCGTGCAGTAGGCCCCTCTTCCCGATTATTAGCCTCAGAACGGTAGTCGCTCTGCTTAAATTAGGACGACTGTTTATCGAGTGGTATGGAGACCACTCGTAGATAGGACATATTATCACTGGGGAACGTGATCGGATGAAGGAAAGGGTGGATGGAATCACAATGAAGACCGTACGGGCAACTAGGTGGAAAGGGAAGGACATATTGTCTTCAAGGAGGTAGCCCCGTCCGAGTCCCCTAAGGCTACGCCTCGTATCCGGCCCATGGGATCAAGTTTGAACGTACTGTTTGCATGCTGGAGATATGGGTCCAGTAAACCGACATAGCTACAACTATCGCTTGGTCCGAAGATAGCCTTCTCCCTTCTTTGGTGGAACTGGGGCTGAGAGGAGGGAGTAATCCACCCACGGATGGCGGCACGGGGCGTATCGCGTTGGGGGACCCTTCTCGGGGGAGTCTGGACCCGGAAGACCCTGCGGTACCGTGAGGAAAAGGTTGCTCCATGCGGCTTCCCGGAAGCGCGTATGGGTCGTGCAAGCAGGTTTCTCCTGCAGGATGTAAATCGATTCGAGTCGCTGCCCCTCACAGTAACGAGTACCACTTGATCGCTGCTCCGGAACAGTGTCGGAAGCCATTAAGATGATGAGTGGGTATAATACTGCTGTTTGGAATTCTTAAGATTGTGTTGCAACCATGATTGTTATAGCTTTAGTGCAAACTAAATTTATTATTCCGCATGACAACTTAACTTGATGGTAAAACTTGAAAAACAAGGATCCACCCCTAGGCTGGTTTTCTGGCAATTTAAACCCTATCCCCAGCCTTTGCATGTCTAGACGTCGGCTGTAGTTGGCCATTTTGACGGGTCAGTCTTGCTGAGTAAATTAGTTACTCAGGGCGTAGCTCTATGTTGTTCTCAGATGACCAGGACGGAGACTGCCACTGCGGTGGGAGATTCCATTGGGAGGGCCAGCGCCCCGATTGCTGGAACATCGAATGGGAGCTGTGCACGAATGAAGATGAGGATTAGATCTTTGCTTGCCGGTACGGTACTTGGGCAAAGTACCTAGTATGGCCGGATGGTCCCTGTGTGTCGCCGTGAGAGGGCGATTGTATCTTAGCTATTTCGTCGAATTGGTGAACCCATTTTGAACATCTCGCTTCTGCAACTTATTTCTGTCAAAACTCCGGTTTGTAATATAACTTCGGATTTATGTAAATTCTGCTTCCCCACCTACGCTCTTGTTGTAATTATTTTTCTTTGTCATGTGTTACACTATTGGACGCCACAGCGCGTGTCGCCACACGAGGGAGATCCTGGAACGGAGCCGTCTCCGTGGTAAGGCGGGTCCATGACAATCTGACTAAATTAAAAAATGAAATGGCAGATGCGGTGCACCAAAATTGGAGGGGGATCAGCGCACCTTTGGCAACAGTACTGGGGTCCTCGTAGAAACCAGCGATGATGGAGACATGACCAGGCCTGGACTCGGTCCCCCAACCACCTCTTCTCCTAGATCACGCAAGATGACGCCGTACAGGAAGGGCGCCATATACCTCCCCCGCTTGTCCGGCTCATAGAATTTGCCTGCCCTTAGACCGTTCGATGCACCCACCAAAATGCCAAGCATCGAATGCGGAGGTCGAGGAGAGAAGGGGTCCGAGGAAGAAGTAAACTCACTGATGAGGACGAGGCGCGTGGCAGGCAGCGCTGAGAGGCGGGGCGGCATGGCGCCATATGCCGTGTACGATGGGGGGCTTGAAGTAGATGTCAAATATGTTGAGCATGTACACGACGTGGAGAGCGAGGCCGAGCGCATGACCAGCCATCGCTCGTGCCACCGCGTGGAGGCTGACGGTGAGTGCTGCTTCTGATGCGGGCGCGGACGGCCAGCCATGGCGGGGAAGGGGGTGCCCAGCAGAAGAGAACGGACAAACCGCTGTTACAGTCGTCGCCGGGACCAACATCTCGGAGTTGGGCGCGGAGGAGTTCACATAGGGCACCGACGAGAGGCCACTCGATGGAGCTGCGCGCTAGCCAACGCCGCACGCGTACTCTGGCGAGGGGGATGTCACTGGCTCCGTCTTCCTCCGTCGAGAGAGGCACTCTGCCACCACCGCACCGCTTGCATCACTTGGCTGCCGCTGGAGAAGACATGAATGGAGATGGGGAAGTCGGATACTCGGATCTATGGAGGAGGGGGCGAATGGACGGCGGCAGAACCGGAGGCACGCGTGGCGGTGGCCTGTACAGCAGGCGGCGGCCGGTCCGGGAGGCACACACGGCGGCGAGCAGCGTCGCCGGGGACGACGGATTATGCAGCAGCGAACGGTACATGGGGCGTGGAGGTTTGGGGGATCTGCGGTACAAGTCTAGAGGGGGAACAACGATGGAATTAACCTTGATTTTGTGCGATCCTGGCGGCGTGATTCGTGGCATTCGGTATGTGACGTTAATCACGGGACGCAAATCCTTGCCCAGAATCAGCGCCTGGCTCATGATTTTTGGAAACAAACATGTTTCCTTCTGCCATGACTTTAATCACGGACACAAATATAGTAAAGCAGTTAACATGGTCTGCGGGCGGGTAGAAGAATTCTTTGGTGGGAAAAGAATTAAGAAAGCAGACGACACACAGTACCGAAGACCGTAAGATGCGTAACATTTCCGGCGCCGGGCCCATACGTCATACCACGACGATGCGTTTGAGCCGGAAACAGATAGAAAATAGGCCCGCAAGTCAGATTTGTTCAACGACTAATATTTAGGGGCTGGGTAATTCCTCAGGTATTGAGTATTAGACATAATGTTTAGCCTTTATAGTAGAGACTTAAATGTTTTCTTGAGTAAAACTTAGCCAAAATACCTAAAAAATATGCTCACCACCTGCAAAATGTGTCTAAATACCATATATATAAAATATTCAACATTATGCATGATTCAGAAAAAATTGACCATAAGTTGCCTGTCAGAAGCGGATACTCCAATTAAGCAAAATGAACCTAAAGTTTTTTCCAAGTGTCAATTTTGATCGTCAACACATGCCCTCCCCCCTGTTTGTTGGCTTGTGTGTCAAAAAATATTTCTATAGACCAAAATTATCTAGGGATAATAATAAACAAAACATCGGCTATTTTGGCAAAATAGTATTCATACAAATATAGCAGTACCATAGTATACACTAACTATTTTGGCATTTATTGAGTTAATGTTTAATTAATAACAAAAATCTTGATATGGCCCTAATAGCCGATCTTGCATATTTTTGTTTGGCATAGCCCAACAAGGATTTTGATAGTAATAGTTGGGCAACCAAGGATTAAACACAAACCATAAATTATGATTTACTAAATGTGTATTCCATGGTATGTGCATTGATTGGATTATATGACGAAGACCAATTAAATGATTGTGAACTTTGGTCTCGTTGGTGAAGAACTCATCCTTTGACCTTTTGTCTCTCTGAGTTTATTGCTTCTTTGTCTTTCCTCGACTTCTTTTGTGTATTTAGGTAGAGGCTCACTAAAGGTCTGCTTTGTCTTCATCGTCTTCTTCTTCTTGCTAGTGTCATCCCCCCCCCCCCCCCCCCCCAAACTTAACATGGATTTTGTTCAGTTTTATCCTCTAGAACATGTGTTGGGGAAGCTTGTCTAGAATACTAGCCGGAATTTGAAAATCTGGCTTTTTCTCATCGAGTGTCAAGTCTAATTTGTTTTCCAAATTCCAATCCTTCTTAACACATCAAATTTGTTTGATCACTCGTAGTTTAACTTTATCCTTAGACCAATTATTTGGAACAAAATGGTCATTATGTACAATTAATGACCTATTAGGTGATATTCCTAAAACTCCTTGAGTTATGCCTTTTGGATCTAATGCTTGTCATGGTTTTTGGTTTTGTTAACCTTCCAGACACCAACTTCGGGATTTTTGGGGTTGACCATCTTTTGCTTTTTCTGACCAAAACCGGAACATCCGTTTTGGCAAACAAGAGTATCCAGTTTTTCCTGGATAGTAGGTTGAACTAGACTTTCGGACTTGCTAGCTCCCCCCCTCCCCCTCCTCCCCCCCCCCCCCCCACCCTCCGAGTGTAGAGGTACTAGATATACTTTCTATGCTCTTTCTAGGAGACTTTGAACCAGATACTTTGGGCAGAGACGGTCAAACTAGATCTTCACCAACAATATTGTTAGTTGGGAGATTTTTACAAGGATTAGGAATAATACTAGTCGGCTTTTCAACTGATTCTTGATTAATAGGAATCAGAACTATAATATTTTTTCTATTAAGTAAGTCATCCACCAATGTTAGCAAACTACTTATAAGATTACTCGTGGACTTACAATGCTTTGGTAGAATGTACATCCTCAACTCGTTGATGACAGATATCTTCATCATGATTACCGCTTGTTCCACTACTTGATAGTAGTATGGAAGTATTACTTTCTCGATGCCTTTGCGTAGATCTTCAGGTAACCCTTCAAGTGCCATCATATTTCTAGGGTTTGATGAATCAACCATGACAGCCAGATTCTTCATCCCAAGCGGAGTCACCAAAAAGTGTATTGACACTAAAAAACGTCGCTACATGATCACACCCTTGTACGGATGGCAGAAACAAAACTCGTTGCTAAATCTTCCAAACCGGAACCTCCGGTTAGGCAAACCAGAACCTCTAGTTTCATTAGAATTTGGATGAAAACCGATGAACGCTTGCCCGGGAGGGACCCTATCGAGGCAAGCGCACCTAGGGTTGTGCTAGAGTCGGCGGACCATCTAGGATGCCTTCAATCGCCGTCGAGATGAAGGAAGAACAACAAATTAGGATTGAGATGGAATTTGGGGTAGAAAGAGATAAAATATAAAAGTAAATTGATTTTGACGATTAGGTTGATGATTGGATCCCTCAATCGGTAGCTTTTGGTGAGAAAGAACAACAACTTTGAAGCCAACTAGGGAAATGCATTGGGCACAACCTCTACTGGGCGTCGTAGCAGTTGCGCGTCCACAACACTTGTTAAAAACAATGAAAACCGCTATCCCATTGATGACATTAAAGAGAGCACTCAATGCAGGTTGTCACGCCTGTATTAGGTCATTTAAGAATAGTTGCTTATGGGTTGGCCGAGCCATTGGTTGAAGGAACTATCTTCCATTATCATCCGAGGGATATGCAATGATACATCTGGACAATGTAAAACATGACCACCCTAGAAGAAAGTTGGACTACCCTGGAGAGAAATGTGTATATAAGCTCGAGAAAAATATTGGTCATTACGTCCTATGGCGTAGGCGTGACATTGAGTTTGGTGGATCGGACTCAGAATGCAGATTGGAGTCGAAGTCATCGGATTTTCCTAGAATACAAATACATGATCCATCGCCACATCAGGCTTGAGTGTCTTCACCTTTGCCAGAAATAGTTGAGTCGCCACCTAAGAAGTCAATGTCATCACAACATGATGCGCCACAAAAAAAAGACGACTTCATCACAACAATAAGCACAACCCAAGAAGCAATATTCAACACAACTTCACGCGTCACGACCTAAGAACCACAATCTCCTTTAGCTTATGAGAAGACTAATGAGGAACTTGAAAAATCAGTGAGTGCTGGTGTGACGAAGTTCTTTCAAAAGAAACCACCACCTCAGTCGAAGTCTACCTCCACTTACGAGGCAGAATGTAAGATGCTACTATGATTGAAAGAATGTAGGCCACAACTGTAATCAGACTATAGTCGCATCATGTCTCAAGAGTCATGTATGAACAAGTTAGATGAGATTTTGGCTGAGGAAACTACTGGAAGGCAGTTTCTTGAGAGTACCAGAATAACAAAGGAACAACTCCTTAATGAGTCAAAGCTTGCTACTCCAAAGCCTACATCCAATAGATTTGAGGTTGGTGAACCAATGATCGACGAATTTATGTTCGTAGAATCTACACAAACACGAAGATTTCACAAGTGGTACATGGAACAAGCCAGGACTGGTAGACAGATGTTTGGATTTCAATATAAGCACAATGATTTCCTCCATGGTGATGGTGAGGAGTGCATTTGTTGGGATGAAATGCATCAACTATTGATGGCTGATGCACTTGGAGCACAACTCATATGTTTGTGGTCTCTGTAAGTCTCATGTTTATATGGTTCATAATATATCATTGTGTTATCATGTTTATATGGTTCATAATATATCTTCGTGTTATCATATTAAATGACTAAACTTGTTTCATATGCATTTGTAGAATGCAGATAAAAATATGTGAGGACATCAACATTTTTGGGAAGGCTTACCTTGACCTGATGTTTGTAAATGCTTCACTGGTGGACTCGAGACCTCAACACACAGAGGATTACATACTTAACTTTATTCTTATGTTCCAAGGAAAGAATTACATATTTTTACCTTACAACTTTAGGTATATATGTAACTACGAAAATGCTCTTACCATGTTCCAATAACTTTTTCTTATAACTTTATTTATTGATTGTATTGAGATTTATGTAAGTTTCACTGGGTCTATTTGTCATTAAATTAGACAATAGCGAAGTCTTTGTGATGGGCTCAATAGACAAGCCAAGAAAAGACTCGAAAAAACTTGAAGACATGCTACAATGGTAAATTAATTATTCATATTTATGTGTTATACATTCTAGTTATTACTTGCAACTAAACATGCGTAAATATGTGTAGGGAGTTCAAAACGTCTTGTACAGAATGATGTTCGTATATTTCCATATAGAAAACAGTTCAAGTTCACAACATATTCTTTATTAAGCAACAAAAGGGAACTAATTTGTGTGGGTTTTGTCTATGTGATTGGATGCTTTACTTCACCAATCAAAATACCAATGATCATAAAAGAGAATTGAGGTAAGCTAATGCATATGTTGAAAAATTTTAGAATGATTCTTTGTTTATGTTGCATTATAGTTCACATATACATGATGCTAACTTAACTTCTTTCATTTCTTTCTTATAGAAAATAGAGACAATGCCCCTCGCTCCACAAAAAATTCGAGCACTTCAGGAACAACTTATAGGTTTCATAAATGAGCATGTTATTTGAGAGTCTGGTAAGTACCACGTTTTTAAATGAGACATAGAAGAGGTTCGTCCTTCATTAACACCCCCATCGAGCTCTATCCCTACCTCACATCCAAGAAAGAAACGTATTTCAGATTCCTCGATTAATAAGTGAGTTCAAATTTGTGTTAATGTAAGACTTATATGTTGGACTAGTATTATGAACTTGTATGAAGTGAGACATGTTGGACTAGTATTGCGAACTTGTATGATCTGATACTTATGTTGGACTTGTATGAATTTTATATATATATGGACTTGTTTGTTGAGATTCTATGTGGATTATTCACACTATTTTTCCTATTTAGACCTAAAACAGCTGGGTCAATTTTTTTTTTCCCTTGAAACAAAGTATTAGCAGCAGTTCAGAATAAATTGCTGCTGACATGTAGAGTATCATAAGCGATTCAGAATAGTTGAACTGCTGCTGAAATTCCAAATATTAGCAGCAGTTCGACCTTCTGAACCGCTGCTGATACTCCACCTATCAAAGCGGTTCAGTGTTTTGAACCGCTGCCGATACTCCGCCTATGGGCAGCGGTTCAAAACAACGAACTGCTGCTGATAACGCATAGTATCACCAATGCTTAATTAGCAGTGGTTCTATAACAGCTACTGATGAGGGGTTTTGAACCGCTGCTGATGAGGGTTTCTATAGTAGTGCAACACACAACCTTAGCTTTAGCCACAAAAATCGATTACAGGCAAACATGTTGCTAATTGGTATCTTCCAAAGAATGCAATCATTAGGGATTAACAAGTTACAATGTTGGAATATGTTGACACTACCAGTTTCAGAATTAGAATTTGATATATATTATAACAAACCAAGGCCACACCATGTTAACTAGAAAAGATTGTACGGCATAAGATTAGTCTATGCTAGGTTAAGTTACTACAAGTAGAGAAAACACATAAGCAATAATAACAATAAGGTGTCACAAGAAAATGCATATAACTGGTTTTGGTTGTTTTGTTATGTGTGCGCCTTTCTAGGTGGCATAGGCAAAGTCCATATTTCGTTTGTCGAAACCTGAATCAAGACGGCAAACAATATGTACCATGTAAACCTGATAGCTGGCGCTGCTCCTGATGAATGTCTATGTATGATGAAGAACTTAATCAAATAAGAAGTCGATTGAGCCAGCGTCTATGTCACTACTACAAAAGTAACTTTCAGTAACAGGACGTTAGCAGCCTTTGTGGTAGACACAGAGTCCGCCACAAAGAATCGTTACTGATTTGTACATAATTTTAGATGGGCTACAAGCCCATCACTAAGGTCATGATTGACAAAAATAAAAAAAGGGTTGTAGTGATGGGCACCGGCCGTCATTACTGCACAATCGACCGACCAAAAAAAAGGTACCCACACCAAGAAGTGCGGGGCCCCGCTTCCAAACTCTAACCCTAGGCCGTCACGGCATATGCCTCCACCATCGTCCCTGCCATTGCCGCCATCCTCATCGTCGCCTCCACGGCCGTCGTGGATGCCATGTATAGCTTAGTGCCAGCATGCATGGTGAGGCCGAGTGCGCCCTCCACTTTCTCGATGTCGTCCGGGAGGTTGATGAGCGTCTACGCTGTGATGTGGATGGCGTTGCTCTCCACCGTTGATGTTCTTACCACAGCCCCCTAATGTCGGTGGTGGCCTTGGCGACCATGGCCATCAAGGCCGCCAGGGCAGCCACCATCTTCTCCCATAGATCCGCCACAGAGGGGGGTAGGGGGGCGGGGAGGATGAAGCAGAAGCATCAATTATGACATCAGCGCCTCCGCAGCCAACATCATGGCGGTCACCTTGACACATGGAAGCCAGGCACCTGCCAGAGGACGAAGGCTCGGCCTTCCACTTCTTCGCACATGCCTCCTTTATCGGCGGCGTGTGTCAGCCACGGCTCGCCAGAAGCTACGGCGGTGCTGCGTCCAAATGTGCACATCCGACCGAGGAGGTTGACAAGGTGGTGTACGTGGGCCATGGGAGCGTAAGAAGGGGGGAAGAGGATCAGATAGGGTTGTGCTCATCCCACACTCTTCCTTTTATAGGTGGTGGGAGAACTTAGTGGTGGGCCATTTTTTTGGCCCGCCTCTAATCTATACTGCCCCACATAGTGGCGGGCGGAGACGTGCCCACCACTAAGTTACAGCACTTGGCGACAGGCACCCCACCCCACCCCATCCCAGGCCCAATTTAATGACGGGCCCGCCACTAATGACAATAGTCCTTTTGTTGCTGAAAATGGTTTTTTAAGTAGTGTGTAAAACTATATGTGAAGCACACACACCGGCCTTAAGTAAACAAACATACCGTAACATCCAATTTGATCATGATCCATAGCACATGTAGCAGGGAATATGCATGACCTATCTGAAGAAAATGAAAAAAATAAGGGACTCATCTCTCTCTTGATCTGTCTCAAGCTTGAACGCCTAACCTAGTTGTAGGTGATGATGACTGGCTGCAAGCCCTTCATTCAGGTGCTAACGAGTTTGACCAAGCCGTACTGTACATTACCAAGTTATATGTTAAATATGACAAAGTCATTTAATTGGGGTCAATAACTTGGGCAAGAGCGAAACGACTAAGACATGAGGTGATTCTAATCCTTATTGATTGTAAGCATACCATTACAAAGAAATATTTTCTACCTAATGGAAATTCAATTCTTATCATCAGTGTCCAAGGCAAGGTCATGGAAGGTTGTCCAAGTGTTTATCAAAGTTGTTGTCAACATGATGATCCTTATGTTTTGTACCTGACATTAAAGACAAGAAATGTACCAATCTATAAACTTTCAATATGAGTATCCTATATGGATAAAAGAATCATCAAGCCTACATTCCATTACAACAAGGATCACATCCATTAAAGCTGCATGGAATGTTTTATTCACCTTTTCCCGAGCTATTTCTGAAGACGATCAAATTATGTGCCCAATGTTCAATCCAAGAACTGTATGAGTACAACAACTTTGGACATGCGTATTATACATGATTGGAAAAGTCTAGAAGTCTACTTTCATATCAAGAAACGACGCATTGATTGGATCTCTACAGAGAGAGTTATGCCCCTTTTTATTTTACAATGTGTTCTTTTTTGTCACATCAGAGTGGTCTGATTCTAATCGCATGTTCCTTTTCTTTCCTGTTTTGCTTCAAGTCCATGTAACTTCGGTTTACCCTAGTTAGGAGGGGTGTTCCGAGTATAAATAACCCTTGTACACCTGGTGGAAACCCTAACCATGAATTGAACTCAGAAAAATTGAGAAGCCAAGTGCTCTTATCCTTAGAGTTGTGCCATTGTTGCCCCCCCTTTCCCCGTACCAATGACCCTTCAGGGCTTCTATATACATCTGATCTACACGCCTGCTACAACCATTTGTCCATGTCGTTCCTTGTGATTTGTAAGAGCATTGCCTCTCCTTTGTGTGGTTTAGGTTAGGCATCATCCAAAGCATGTGGTTGGGCGAAATCATTTGTCATAGGTAGTTGCTCTAGCAGTTGTTGATGCCATTGATTCGTCAGGTTGCACGGGTCAAGTTATCCCTAGATCCTATGATGAGAAGATCAGGCAAGCCCTGCATTAATAAGCGTCAATCGACAAAATAATTCAAACATGGGATATCACAAGCAACATATGCTTAGATGGGAGTGGTGATTGCCTTTGTTATATGCAGTCTTGATTAGCTCAAGATTTTGATCCCCGGTCAACTCAAACATCTTGTTCAGTTGGGCCCTGCGGAGAGTAGAGTTCGAGGGGTCGGGGACTTCCTTGGTTTCATCATCACATGTGTGTTCCCAACCAGCGTGGGATTGCTTCTTCAATGGTTGCACTCGGCGGACAATGAAGCTAGTCGCAAAAGTCACACCGGTGATCCCTTCTTTCTTTAGCTCGACAATCTTGGATAGAAGAGCCTTTATTTGGTTGTCATTGGGATTGGGCTTTTCTAACCAAGAGGGTCTAGGAGATGCCTTCACTCTACTCAAGTCAGAAAGCATGGGTGATGGGTTGTTGCAGTAGAACCACTCATTTTACCGGTGTTTGTTAACGATGGTCAGTGGTACATCAATGTACGCATCCTTGTCACGCAATTGGAACCTAGCTCCACCGATAGCTTCTTGAGTGGCCAAGGAAGGAAGAGGTCGCAGAACAAATAGATGGCGAAAGAGATTAAAATGGGGACTAAAGCCCAGAAATGCTTCGCACAGGCGCACGAAGATGGCAATGTGAAGGATTGAATTAAGATTGAGATTGATAAGCCTAATCCCATAAAAGAAAATGATCCCACGCAAAAAGCTATAACATAGCACACTAAAACTGTGACGCCCCAAAATTTCAAGTTTTGGTTTGTGACTCAAATTTCACTAATTTTTAAAAATTTTCTAATAGATTAAAATTTATCCCAAATTAATTAGTGTTTCATTTTGGGCAAAAGAACTATTTTCAAAAGAAATCAAATTAATTTAGGATATTATTATTATTATTATTATTATTAATTATTAACTATTATTGGTTGTTGCATTCATTCTAGTTAAGTGCATTAGGTTTTTGTTGTATGAAAAAGAATTTAAAATCCATTTTAAATTCGAGTTTGTTTTGCTTTAGAAAATAGAAATAGAATAGGAAGAAAAGAGAAGAAAATCCCCTCTCTAAGCCACTTTTCCTCCCCGCGCCCCATTCCTTTCCCCTCCTTCCCTCTCTCCTGGCCTGTTCCACCCTGGGCCAATTTTCCCCAACAAGGCCCACTCCCTCCCCCCCCCCCCCCCCCCGTGCCCGGCCCAAACCGCCCTCACCCGAACCCTAGGGCGCCACCACCGCCGCCTTGGCGTGCGCGCGCGTAGCCGCCTAGCCTAGGGACCCGCGCCCCTATCAAAGGGCAGCCTCGTGTCCCGCGCATCCACGCACCTCCCCTGCCGCGACCCCGCCGCCTCGCTCCCGCGCTTCGCCATTGCCGCCGCAAGCCACGCCGCCGCCGCCATGGCTGCCGAGCTCGACGAGCTCGGTACCCGTGCAAGCCCGCCATCTGAGGCCTCCTCACCTCGCGTGCACCTCCCTGGTGAGCTCGCCTCTCGCCGCCGCCTCGCCTACACCCATCCCCAACGCCGCGCGCGCACCGGAGTGCCTCCCTGGTGTAGCTCCGTGCGGCACCAATGGCGCCGCCACCTTCCTGGCCGCCGGCGGCCACCATCGCGCCGAGCCCCTCCCTGGTCACTAGATGTTGATCCGACGGACCAGATTAGATCCCCCGAAGGGGTATGTTCTGGTTCACAATGGACCAGTGGACCACCCCTTCGGCCCTGGTCCATAGATCCTATAGACCCGGTCCACGGCTATTTCCAGGATTTTTAGTTTAAAACTAATTCGTTTCATACATGGATAATGTCATAGTTTTACTCGTACGCCCCTCTTCTTTGTTAAAATTATATTTTTTTTAACCTTGTTTTCATCAGAAATTTTATTTAATTGTAATTTGGCCCCCGAGCTTGTTCTTAATTATTTTTGGCACTGTATTTTTGCAAAAAAAGCCCCTAGACTTCTCTTAAATAATATTTCAGTCCTATACTTTGACAAAAACAACCCTATACTTATTTTTAATTATATTTTTTTAGAATTTTACAAAAACACCCCTAGACTTTTTATTAATTACATTTTAGTCCTACATTCTTACAATTTAGTCCCTGTACTTTTTATAAATTACATTTTCATCCCTAAAATTTTCATATATTATATTTTATAGTTTAGCGCTCATACTTTTCTGAAATTACTTTTAGATCTCTAAACTTGTCTATTTTTACATTTTAGCCCCCAAAACTTTAAATCGTCATAACTTTTCAATCGTAGCTTGGAATCGAGAAATTCTTGCACATATGCGATCGTAGGAATAAATATTATCTATTCGTAATGTTTATAGTAGTTTTTCGATTTTACTATTTTAACCCTACACCTTTAAACCTTTGTAACTTTTTACTCGTAACTCGGATTGAGGCGATTTTTGCGTTCACACGATCATTGCAATAGGTACTTTTTTGTAGTTTTGTTTTCATTACTGTTTGGTACTATGTGATGTGTGTTTATTAGTTTGTTTGTATGCTTGTCTTTATGGTGTGATGTTGTGTAGATGAACCGCTGTTAGAGAACTTCCGGGATCTCCATCTTGAAGACTTGAGCAGCAGCAAAGGGAACCAGGCAAGTGTCCTTGATGTATTTTGAACCTATGTTTTACATTCCTCTCTATCTATGTGCATGCATATTAATATTGTAAGGACCGAAGGCGTACCGAGAGGGGGGGGGGATGAATCGGTAAGCTACTCACGAATCCAAATATTTCAATTCACACTACTACAACCTAACAAGCGTTGCAACCTAAACAATTCTAGTAGGCCAAGACCCTACACATGCTAGCGTTCATGATGATAGTAAGTGCGGAGGCCAAACAAACTAGCCTATGCAAGTCACAATCCAACCTAGTTAGTAGAGCACACAATTACGAAATAGTAAAGAGGGGGTCAAGAAATGCTCATAATTTTTCTCGAGGGGTCGGAAGGATGGCGCCTTCCCCTACTCCTCATTGGACCACTCCCGCCGAAGTCCCGGTCCCTCCCGCCACCGATGTGGTGTTCTCGCCCACGAGCCCGCAATCACTCTCGGAGTGAAGACACGGTGCGCATCACCGCTGCCATCATGGCACAAGCGCGCCTCCCTTGAGAACTTGCCGGACTCCCCGAGCCGACACGGGTGCTCACTATTGATGCCCCTTTCACCGGCTGGCTCAAACCGTGTACAAACGTGTTACTGCCTTCACAACCAATCACGATAGGATCGATTACCGACACCTAACTGGTCTAGATCTCACCATAGACCAAGAGTAACAACCTAGATCACACCCTCAAGGACACCCTAGCCTTAGATGTGTATCAATGCTCAAGTTACTCTCACTAGCACTCTTAAGATATGCAATATCTCCTCCTAGTGCTCTCCTCTTTTCCTCTTGGCTCTCACCAAATGTTCCAAGCAATTCTACTCGCCAAGAGTGGTCTCCAAGACCGCAGCAACGAAGTTATATAGGCTACCAACCTCCAACTAGCCGTTGCTCCACGAAGTTGCCTTTCTGGACCCAATGACCAGACTGTCCGGTCACTGCCAGACCGGACCATCCGGTCTCTCTGGAACGGCTCCTAGAGCGATTGGCTGCTCTGTCCAGACAACTCCTCTGTACTAACCAGACCGTCCGGTCAGGTTTCTCTCTCCAGTCCAGAAACTTCCCTACGCGGCTTCCTCTCTTCTTTGTTCCTCAGCTGCCCTAACCGTATGGTCTGGTCCCCTGACCATACCATCTGGTCTCTATAGCTCCTGCACAGACAGATTCCTCGCTGCTTTGCTGGAAGTCCCAAACAACTTCACCTAGTAACCGTACAGTTCGGTCAACACTGACCCCTCTGTCTGGTCACTATGTTCAAAAGCTGAAACTTGTCGTCTTCGCTTGACTTTGTTTTGTGGCGTCTTCGAGCAGCTCCTTGGCTTCTCCACTATCACCTAGTACCTGTGATTTCACTGAGCATCCATGCACATCACCGACTAGACACAACCTAAGAGAAATGACCTAGAGCCCCTTGATAGTCCGATTTTTCCTATGGACTCAAAGCCCTAACAACTAGACAAGTGTTCCCAACACTTGCTCCATAGCTTGTCCTTAGCTTTGATCCATCTCCATCAACCCTTGGACTCCATCAAGCTCACAAGCCTCCACGCATGTGGTCATTGTCATCAACCGCCAAGACAACCATTATCCATATGATTTGTAGTAGAGTTTAGAGATGATTCCTACATAGACAACACCCGTGTAGATATTAGCCCACAATTTCATAGTTGTCATCTATCACCAAAACATTCATACCTTGGGGATCTCATTAATGGTCATGAAGGTCATAATTAGGGCATAATTTGATGAAATTGAGGAAGTAGCACAATACCCTAGGGGAGGAGAGCTCAAATACCACTAGAATGTCAAGACCGATTGCCAGAGAACACCGATGATCTATAGCCGGCAATGGGGAAGGGGAAAAGGCAAGATTTTGCCTAGGCTTGTGGTGGAGTTCAGCGAGGTGATTTTTGGGCACGCGTGCGGGAGTTGTGACAATGAGCGGTAGCGCGAGCACGACGGCGAGCGGCAGAGCTAGCTGGTGACGGTGGCGCAGCTCAGCGACGGCAGCTCTGGAGCTTGCGCACGAGCGCAGTGCAAGCGAGAGGCGGCGCTAGGGCGAGCACATGGGTGTGGGGGGAGAGACAGAGGCACGACGTGCGAGGCAGCTGACAGCAACATGCTCAGAGGAGCGGGCACGGCCGGTGGCTTGGTCGGTGATGGCGACGAGGGGAGAGAACATGACGGAGGCGACGGGTTCGTGCTCTCGGCTTCAGTCGAGTGGAACAGAGAAGGATCCAAGGGGATTTGACCTAGGTCAATATATCAACGAACAGTCGAGATTGAAAACAAGGAGTGATCTACGGTCACTGATTGAAGAAGTCATTCGTGTTTCAATCATAGTGACCGGACGGTACGGTCTCTAGATCGGACTGTCTGGTCAGTTTTAGGTCTGCTAACCTTTGTGCATGCCGGACTATATGGTCCAGTGATCAGACTGTACAGTCACTACTGGAAATTTTGTTGAATCAAGGAATTTCTCCATTTTCCAAGTGCTCTTGCTAAACACACAAATAAATACTGCACTTGGAATATGAAGGGAACTCTCAAACACTCCATTTCAAGTAGTGGCTCTTTATGGCCTTATAGATTTCACAAATGCCAAATAAAGAATCAAGAAAATAAGAACCAAAGTGAATAAGAGCCAAATGGGTATGTATGAGCTTCAGTCAATGAACCGCGCGAGTGGGTTTAACCTCAAAGTTCATGAGAGCTTGCTCAATGGGCACGAAGCACAATCTTTTCCTTTGGTCACACTTATGGAGGTGTAATCTCATATAGATCATGAAGCACAAATATCTCCAAATGTGCAAGCCTCCTTTGTGTTTCCTATATGATGCATGCAACAAGCATTTTACATATGCAATGAAAGTAAACATGTCCTGTGAATGCAAGCAATATTAAACAAGACACAAAGGATACCTAACAATGTCAAGTTTGAACCCCTCCCAAGCTTACTCACTATAAGCCATATCCTTGCCATGAGAAGACAAACCACCATCTCAAGCACTCCTCCTTCCTTATAGCTATCTTAGATGGGTTAGACATTGACTAATTTTTATGTATTTTTCTTTTAGTTATTTACACATGCATGGATGCAAAACATACTAGTCATAAAGGAGTCCTAGTTACCATGCAATGCAAGAGAAGGAAAAACACACTACAACTACCAAAAACAAACACGGTTACCTCCCTCATGAGTAGATATTACGTTGAGGTCCATGTCACTTGTGGTGGACTTCACTTGATCTTCAAGTAAGCTCACGGTCCACCACCACCACCATCTTCTAGGTCTTGTTCTTGGGCACCCACTTGTACTTCGTTGACCTCTCAAGATGAACAATGCACTTAGGCATCCATACGCTCTTGACCTTTCTTTTCTTGTTTGGTGGTCCCAAAGCTTTAGCATTCACCTTGCCATCCTTGTTCCTTAAAAGCTTAAAATGTGTGTTCTTATGGAACAAGTTAGCGTTAGGCAAAACAATGGAACTTCTCACCATAGGACAATCCTTGATGGTGTGGCCATCCTTGCAACACCTCTCGCAATAGTAGTCATCGGCGAGCAGGGATTTGATCCATGCGAGAATGGAATCACTCGCCCAGATGATATCGATGGCGGCAGGATATGAGCCAAGTCCCCGGTGGGAGACATTGTTCACAAGGTTTCTCCCAAGAATCTCCTTGTGGATGGCTCTACCACGTGTGAGCCTCTCGAAACCATCCATCACCATCTTCCTCTCTTCCTTGAGCTTGTGATATTCCTCCAAAACAAATGGCTCAAGAGAAGAAACCTCGACAGAGGTGGTTAGTCCATCACACATAGCAGAAGCGTCACTCTTAGATGAACTAGAGGAGGGAGAGACAAGGTTATCAACATTGATGGCCTCAAAAGCAAGTTCAAGGACCTCGTATTTCTCACGTTGTTCTACATGATTGCCCTTGAGTTTGTCATAACTCTTGTTTAGGACCTCATGAGATGTGACAAGGTCCTTGAGCTCACTCTCAAGCTTACCAACATGGTCCTTAGCCAACTTATACTCTTTTCTTACCACATCCAACATTTTGGATTTCTTGACTGCGATGTCATGGGCTTGCTCAAGCATACTCCAAAGCTCGGCACATGAGAGCTCCTCGTCATCGCTACTCTCATCCTCACTCTCCCCAAGTTGGCTCGCGGCCATGAGGCACGTGGGAGGTGGAGGAAGAGCTCGGGGAAGTGTGGTCTTGATCATGGCTAGGCCAGCCACTTCTTTATCATCGCTTGAGGAAGAGCATGTGTCACTTGAGTTGTCACTTGTCCACTCTCCAACAAGGGCCTTGCGTGAGAACTTCTTCTTGTGGTCTTGAACTTTGCCTTTGCCTTTGCCTTTGTCCTTGTTGAAGTACTTCTTCTTCTTTTGCTTGGCTTTGGTGTCTTCTTCTTCTTCATCATCACGTGAGTCTTGGGACTTGAAAGCTTCTTTCTTTGGCTTGGGGCAATCTCGAACAAAGTGGTTCTTGGACCCACAGTTGAAGCACTTGCCCCTGGACTTGGAGGCAAACTTGTTCTTGAAGGTCTTCATCTTCTTCATGAGAAGAGCCAAGTCCTCGGTCAAATCACTTTCATCATAATCATCATCTTCATGTTCTTCAATGACTGCCTTCTTCTTGTTTTTCTTGCTCTTGCTTGATTCTTGCTTGTCAGCCTGAAGAGCAAGGGTGGATGGTTGTGGATCATCTATCTCCAGCTGGTAGCTCTCGAAGGCAGTGATCTTGCCAAGTACATCCTTCATGGTCTTGGTCTTGAGGTCACTTTGCAAGGTAAGGTGATGATGGACTCATACTTGGGATCTTTGAATAGCCTGAAGAATCATCTTATCACAGGCTTTAGCTTAAAGTCATCCCCAAGAGCATTGATCTCCTCCACTAGTACATGAAAGCGAGAATAAACAATGTTAACTCTCTCATGTGGCAATCTAGTGAAGTTATCACACTTGTTCTTCAGCACATAGTATCTTTCCTCTTTGACATCACTGATGCCCTCATGGAGACCCTGAATCTCTGACCAGATACCATGTGCTATGGAACTAGCATCCAACCTAGCAAAGACATTCTTAGATATGCATGCAAACAGAGCATTCTTGGCCTTAGCGTTGTTCTTAATGAAATCTAATCCAACCTAGTTACTAGAGCACACAATTGCGGAATAGTAAAGAGGAGGTCAAGGAATGATCATGATTTTTTTCTGAGGTCTCGGAAGGATGGCGCCTTCTCCTACTCCTCGTTGGACCACTCCCACCGGAGTCCTGGTCCCTCCCGCCACCGATGTGGAGTTCTCGCCCACGAGCCCGCAATCACTCTCGGAGTGAAGACACGGTGCGTGTCATCGCTGCCATCATGGCACAAGCTCACCTCCCTCGAGAACTTGCTGGACTTCCCGAGCCGACACGGGCGCTCACTATTGATGCCCCTTTCACCGGGTCACTTAAATCATGTACAAACGTGTGACGGCCTTCACAACCAATCATGATAGGCTCAATCACTGACACCTAACCGGTCTAGGTCTCACCATAGACCAAGAGTAACAACCTAGATCACACCCTCAAGGACACCCTAGCCTTAGATGTGCATCAATGCTCAAGTAACTCTCACTAGACCTCTCAAGATATGCAATATCTCCTCCTAGTGATCTCCTCTTTTCCTCTTGGCTCTCACCAAATGCTCCAAGCAATTCCACTGGTCAAGAGTGGTCTCCAAGACCCCAGCAACGAAGTTATATAGGCTACCAACCTCCAACTAGCTGTTGCTCCACGAAGCTGCATAATATGGCGCCATGTGTGAGAAAGAATGTGCGAGCCGAGGAGTTGTTAAACTCACGACCATTATCACACTGAACACTCTTAATAGTGGCGCCGAACTGAGTGGAGGCATAGGTGAAAAAGTGCGTGAGAGTAGTGAACGTGTCTGACTTAAGACGGAGGGGAAAAAGTGCGTGAGAGTAGTGAAAAAGTGTGTGAGGTCACTTTGCAAGGTAAGGTGATGATGGACTCATTGTCTTGCTACAGGGAAAACCAAGGGTGAGTTCCATTTGCCGATATTATAAATAAATCGATTGTGGGATGAAAACATATTCACGATTCCATGTTTTACTCTGTTATTACATGAATAGACTTACTGACCGTCAATAAAAAGACAATATTGACCGCGTGAATAGTTTATATAGAAAAATGTTGGTTAATGTTCTAAGGGAGTTGGAGATCACATGCCTTTTGTTGATCCTACAGTATATTTTAAAAACTTGTGCAATGAAATGTGAGAGATTTTCTCCAGGACTTGTAGAACCTAATGATTTTTAACATTTTTGTTTGTTTTGTTCAGGAATTGAGCAGTGGTTCAGGTATGATTGTGGATGATGCTTCCTTTGCTTGAAGGAAGCTAAAAGTGGTAACATTTTTTTAAGGGACCGCAGATGGTAGCTTGAGTAGATAGCTTATGCACTGACTACCTTTTGTTAGAGAAAGTCCTATACAGATTTTTTTAGAAAGACTCTCCATATTGTAAATTTGCTAACCTATTGTGTATGGGTTTTTGAAGACTGGTTTCTGTTGAACCGTATTGAACTACATCATGTAACATGTTGTCTTTGGATAAGATGTTATTCTACAATTTTTGCATTGCAATACTTTTTAAACGAGATCAAACAGTTCATGAGTGTACTAAGATATATTATTAGGAGAAAGGGTATAGACATTCTTTGTTGCGTATAGCCGCTAAGCACATACCATAAACTATTTATTCTAGGTCATTATAATCAATCATTATAATCAATGGTGAGTGTGTTGTATTTGCTTAATACTTGTTTCGAGTAATATAAAATAATCATTTGTGTTACGAGTAACTTATATGTTATTTTGAATTTTAAATTAATCATTTTTTCATGTTATCTAAAGTTATTTAAATTAATCAATTCTTCATTGGTTTAATTAATAACACATGCTTTTTAGAAACTATTTGTAGTAGAATAATAGCACGTGTGTGTCGCACGTGCAAAAAACTAGTGACCTGCAAGCCTCGAGTGCATAGCTCATAACCAGTTGAAATGAAATTTATTGCTAAGATGTTTGGTCCCGATATTCTATTTAATAAGGGTAGCAATGGAAAATCATCCTCTAACTAATGACTCACTGGTATGCTAAATGCTGTCTAAACGAGTTGAATTTCAGAACTGGAGGGAGAGTATATGTTAAGCCATGGCGCTTTGGAAACACGGTTAGGTTGGTTCGCTACTTGTTCCATGTGATTCCTTCCAAATTTGATTGCCAGAAGGGTCTTGGTACTATTCGGTTCTTGTTCCATGTGATTCCTTCTACTTACACCCAAATTTGATTACTAGGCGGGTCTTCACTGTAAATAAAAGGCGAAGTGTTCAGCCATCGACTCACAAATGATACATTGAATTGGCAATCAACAAACTGCAAGCAACGTGAGTTACGGTGACACGGGCCTTTTGTCCACCTTATACTTCACAAAGACACAGTGGATCACCAGTTCATACATTGGGCGTTTCAATCAATCTTGAATTATTGATTGTGATATCGTTTCGTGTCTCAACTCCTAACACAGTGCACCCTAATTAGGCGAATAACACAATAAATCTAGTGTAAGTTTAAGATGCTATCACCCTTTCGAGAGAATGGTAAGTGATAAAGATTAAAGAGCATCAGAGACAAATATTGCAGAAAATGAGATTTTGTGGTGCAATAAGCCAACAAATCTTTAACGATAAGCCATGGTAGATTCTAAAATATGGATCGACATAACAATGTATCCTTTCCTCGTTAAGGACCAAAAGGTGTGGAGCACGAGAACAATGATGCAAAACAGAAGCTGCCTGACAAGATCGAAATATCCATCCACCCAGTGCTCAGTTCGAGCAAAAATTGTAGAATTTATTACAAGTTCACGAAATCAAGGCACAGTCACAAGTCAGTTTACAAGCCCAGCCTCCAAAGGGACAAGTCATGTCGAAAAGCTCATAACACCATCATTTTAGTTGCTTAAGGAGCTTTGGTGCTACCTGCAGATGCACGTCAAAGAAAAGATGTTATTATGCCATGGCAACACTTGTCTACAACTAATTTATTAAATAATTAATCTGTATAAACAGAACGAAAGTACTTACACATTTGTCGATGCAAGACCAGTAATCAAAATATTGTCCAGTGCAGTGTTTCTGCCCAGTGTCATCCTTCTCAACTCTCTTCACGCATTTCTGAAAAGATCGATGAACAGGCACCATGAACATGTTGAAAATAGGTCCACATAGGAATTCCATTATCGTTCATCCTTACAATGGTTGAACAGCTAATAAAAAAGTTGATATTATAGCAACGCAGCAATTTTGAGCTGATCAGAAATAGCTTGCTTGTATCATGCAACTACAATCGAACGATTTAGCACCCAACTCTCAGAATAGCACAATGAAGTTGCAAGAGGACAAAGGGAAACATATTTACAAGGATATACAATAATATTAGGCCATATGTCAATTAAAGGACTTTATTAGCTCTGGTATTTACCACCAACAATAAATACAACAAATTTCAAGGCTTGCAGCTGGCAAAAATTCTGGTAAGGGGAACCTTCAAATTGTCTAGAACAACCACATTGATGTATAGTGAAAACAAACAAATGAACTTAGGGCTAATACCTGGCCCTGTCTAACAGGCCAGGTATCCACAATCTGTACGTTTTTGTTGAGAAAAAAATTATGAGAACTTACTTCACTCAAACTTTCATAACACAATAGAATTAGTATCGTATGGGAACCTGTACCGACTAAATTATATGTCAAACAATATATTAAAGATGTGCTAAGTTTGAGCTACCATTGAGAAAAAGAGAGTGCTGACCTCATACTCATAAAGTGGCTTCACACACTGGGGCTTGCACCGTTCCTCAAGATACTTCTTTTGGTCAACAAGTTCCTCATCCTCCCTGAGATAGAGCCACATACAAAACAATATATTTTGAGACAAAAATGGGAGTGGCTTGTAATATTATACTAAGAACCCAATAAATGATCACTCATGGTAATAATAGCACTTCTGTCTTTATAATGTGGGAATATAATGGATTAGCTGACTAATGTTGTGAAACCCAGGATATTAACATAGTATTGTCAAAAAACAGGACCCCTGTGGCATTAGACTTAGTTAGCTGACTAAAATTTGGTAAACCTAGGATATCAGTAATAATGTCCAGAAACAGGACCCCTGTGACATCTTAATTAACTGACTGACACTGTGCAAACCAGGATAACTATAGAGTAACATTGTCCAGAAAGAACCCTGTGACAACATCTTAAGTTAGCCGCCTGACACTGCAAACCAGAATAACCATAGAGTAACATTGTCCAAAAACGGGGACCCTGTGACAACATCCTAAGTTAACTGACTGACACTGCAAACCAGGATAACTATACAGTAACATTGTCGAAAATGGGAACACTAGCAATCTCAAGCTACAAGACAAACAGATCGCAATTCTAAACTTAATGGCAAGGTTATGTTCATAATAAGCAGAACATATGGCATAGTGACATATTGGGTTCAGGTGGATAGGGAAACACTAATGATTACCGGTAAACCTGTCCTAAGAAAATCATATATCCCTTAGGTGGCATCGTACAATATGAAGAAAACTTCAAAGAGTAAATACCCAACAAGAATTTAGTGTGCTTTTGCTTAGAAGAAAAGGAGCCAAGGCCCTGCAAGCACAATGCAGGGTGCCATAGTCCTCAAACAAGACTGCTTGAACAAAATGGCTTTAGGGTGCACACCGCAATGCAATTTATAAACATCGTAATTCTAGTCAAAGCACCCTAACCCCGAACATAAATTGGCAGAACAATCATTTTACAGGCCCTACTTCACACTCAAAGCCAAAGCGAATAAGGATTATCCAAGCTGCCACAGCCTACCAGTAATCCAACACTTAAAACTGAGAATCTAGCTGAACTACTATCCATCAATCAACTGTATCTCACCAGGCCAGCTTGCTCTTGCCCTCAAGCAACTCACGCACGCAACCAATTAGACCTCCACACAGCTCTAGCTCTCTGGATCCGTTAAACACAGAATCTAGAGCTGCAACTGCACCCGCAGCAAGTTCAAATCGAGAAAACGGCCGTGTATGCACCGAACACGAGTGCAGGGGCAGCGAGATTGCGGAGCTACCGGAGAACAGATTGCTACATATGAAGAAGGCGCAGAAGAAATGAGTACTTACATGGCGGCGGATCGCGGGATCCGGACGAACAGATCTTGCTCCGACAGCAGAAGCGGGGGGATCTGATCCGAGCAGGGCTCTAGGGTTGGGATGCTGCCGAATTTCGGGGGAGCCGAATTTTGGTTGGAATTGCAGAGTAGAAATGGGGAGTAGAAATTGCGGAGCCGAATTTTGGTTGGAATCGAACTGGCCCCATATGGACTTTGTTACTGCTAGTGCTAAGCCCTCTGTTTGCTAGATTGGGCTTTCGGCCCGGTCCGGTCATTTTAGGCCCTTTGAAAATGAAGCCAACGAAAAACGCGTCGCTTTCTGCCACTCAGTTCGTTCTCCAGACTCCAGAGTCCAGCCTTTCGGCCTAGTTTAATCATTTTCCAAGTCCTCGTGTTCTGGCTGCAAGCTCCATTCCAAGAACAGTTCCGGCGATCGGCTCCGGCCTACCCCGTCGCACCCATCGTCGTGTCGCGCGTCAACGCCCGCGCTGGACCGCTCAACACCGGCCGCACCTGCTCTTTTCAGCGGGCGCAGCGACAAGCGGAGGCGCGCCACAAGGAGCGGCCGGCCAGGAGCGAGGCGGTGGCGCCTCCGCGGAGCCGTTGGCAAAGAAGAGATCCGAAGGAGGGGTAAATGCTTATTTCTCGTTGCATTTGTCAATGATTTTACACTGGATTTGAGAGAACTGATCTTGTGGAGGAACCCTAACACAGTTTCCTTTTTCCTTTGTCGTAAAAAACCGAGTAGGCAGGATATGCAACGTGCGAGTAGAGTAGATGAGGACTCAGGGTTGTGTCGGATTGAGAATCTTACTCTTCGGATGTCACAAATACCGCCACTTCAGCTAGCCAGAATAGGAAAATGGAAAGTAATTGCGTGTAAAAGAGACAAAAGGTCAAGAACAATTCGAAGTACCATCATTTAGAGCATCTCCAAGAGAGCTCCATAAACTCTCCCTAAATCAAATTAATGGTGTTTAATCCAAAAAGCAATCTCCAACAACTCCCCAAAACAAATCACAGATTTATTTTTCCCCTAAATTCACCTCATTTGTAGCTAGAAACGAGGGAAAACTTGGGATGCTCAATCCTTGTATTTCTAAAAGAATTAATGTTTTTGTGGCCCCAGATGCTGACATGGGCTAATCAAAAGTTTTCATGGTCTATTTTTAGGGAGAACTGTTGGAGGAGACAAAAAAATTTCTCCCTAATAAGTTTTGGGCAGCTACTAAAAACACTTTTTAGGGGTCAATTTTTTGGAGAGCTTTTGAAGATGCTCTTGGTGTCCTATTTCAGTGATTCTGAATGTTTGGGTATTTAGTTTCGATGCCATGTTTTTGGAATCCTACAGGAGCAGAAATCTTAGGATGACCAAGTTTCCTTGCATATTATCCTTTGGATGACTACCTACTTAAGATTCGGTTTCCAGTTTTCTTCCAATAAAAAAGCACTGCCGAAGCATGACAAGGATGCTGCATTTGGTAGCTAGAGCTTCTAATTAATTGCCGCAACACTAATATATAGAAATTTTGTAACTACTTGTCCTGATAAAACGGCTCTCTGCATGTCTGGTTGCAGCTTTGATTAATTAACTCCATGCAGTTCACGACAATTTTCCTTTCTGTGCCCCCAACAACTCATTTGCGTAACTTTGCAACAAGTACCGACCAATTAATTCACTTCTTAGTTCTCGTGTCATCATTATCATCAAGATTGTTGGCATGCTGAATGGAAGTATAAAACACTGTAAAATATCTAAATGGCAGTTTTGTGTCCTGAAGTGCCACATTTTCCTTTGATTCAGCTATGTTTGTTGTTCCACACGGAAATCTATAGGAATACAAAATTCAACTATATGAACATGACATTTACATGCATGAATCTAATATTTCATCCCAAATTGCTCTCCAGGTGATATCATGATATCGACATAAAGTTGTGTGGCAACATCTGCATCCTTCTTATGGTACTAACAGGAAGTCCAAGCTTCCAGGTAAACCTTTTGAGAAAATGGAAGGAAGGAACTTACCCCCTGGAAGCGTGGTGCCAGGAGCTCATTTTGGCAGTTTAGACTTACACAGTAACTCCATGCAAATGCATGCTCCAGATTCAGGAAAACAGTTCTTCAGCAACTCTACGAACAGGGTTACAGAGCGTGATGACTTTCCTGGGTTTCATTTCAAAGAACATGGACAAACTGGTAACAACCAACACCACAGTCTTCACTTAAAGAACTGCACGAGTGATGATGAGGAACATGAATTGACGGAGGACGCCAATGATACCCTGAGTGGCAAAGGCAAGAAGGGCTCTGCATGGCACCGGATGAAGTGGACAGATTCAATGGTAAAGCTTTTGATTACTGCAGTGTCTTACACATGGGAGGATCCTGGATCTGATTTAGGTGGGGGCAGGAGGAACTTCACAATAATGCAGAAGAAGGGCAAATGGAAGGCAATATCAAAGGTCATGGGTGAGAGAGGCTGCCATGTGTCACCACAGCAGTGTGAGGATAAGTTCAATGATCTCAATAAGAGATATAAAAGGCTCACTGATATACTTGGTCGGGGTACTGCTTGCAAAGTTGTGGCAAACCCAGCACTTCTTGATAGCATGAATCATCTTTCTGATAAGATGAAAGATGATGCGAAGAAGATAACGAGTTCAAAGCACTTGTTTTATGAGGAAATGTGTTCCTACCATAACAACAACCGTGCGAATTTGCCTGAAGATCCTGCACTCCAACATTCACTACAGCTCGCTCTTAGATGTAAAGAAGACCATGATTCTAGAAAGGATGTCAGTGGAGATGCTGATGATGATCATAGTGCTGATTCTGATTACTACGAGGACGATGAAGAGCATCATGAAGTGTATATGAACATGAGGGAGCCCTCCATGCTCAAAAGGATGCGACAAAATGATACTGCTTTAGTCAACTTACACCCTCATGAAGGTAGTGTGAGGTCTGATCCCCATGGCAACACAGTGGACATCAACACAGTTTTTCCAGATGGAACCAACATGGCTTTGTTGCAACAGGAGCTGGCTTCACAATCGCTAGAGATTCAGAAACGTCGCCTGCAGATTGATGAAAAAGAACTGGAACTCACAAAGCAACGTCTCAAGTGGGAGCGATTCAGGAAGAAGAAGGACAGAGAGTTGGAAAGAATGACACTGGAGAATGAACATATGATGATTGAGAATCGACGTTTGGAACTTGAGCTGAGACAAAAGGAGATGGAGCTTGGGCTAAAGCTAAAAGGCCAGGGGATTCATTTGTGACTTATGTCTGATACTCTGATCAAATCTTCAATTCCATGGAATCGGTAAGTGAGCTTTAAAAATACTTTTACTTTACAAATGCTTCGTATCGTCATCTTGAACAACTTCGCATGTAAATTTTCCTTTTTATGTTTTTTTTTTCCTCAAACACACATGAGAACTGTGTATCATTGTGTTAAGGAGTAAGAGAGTGGGGAAAAGAACCCTGATGCAATACACCACAGATTACTCATTACATTCATGGCTATTACAAATTAGACGCAAACCTGACCAAGCAAAATAATTATTGCACAGGACCTAGAATATGTAGGAATATAACTTCTTTTGGCTGTAGTGTTGCCTCATTCTTGGCTGAGAGCAAGGCTGCTACCTGGCTGCCATTGAAGATGCATGGATTATGATGTTCCATTACATCCACGCACTGACAATAACCATCGAGTTGAAACTCTGTTTCCATAACTTTACGGCCCCTCGAATAATGCTTCATAGGCCGGTATATTTGTGTACTGTTCTGATGCGAATAGTTTCCACACATATGTATCCATAATCCCTTGTTGGAGAACTACTTTATCTAGCAAATCGCATAACAATATGTGATCAGCAAGGGCTGTTATGAACAGTGCTCCATGGATATCCTTTATCCATTGTCCATTGTTGGTGTGTCAAGGTCCTTTTTTTAAGTCGTTACTGTTTCTAGGTAGGAACTTGTGTACTGCCTGTGTTTCCTATTTGATACATCAAATTAACTGCTTCACCTAGTGGGAACCAAAAAGCATCATTTACAAGTAAATCTGGGTGATCCATATGATATATTTTCATCTAGGATTTGTGTATAAGAAAACTTTGTTTGGATAATCAACTTGCTCTGTTCGAGGGATGCATAATCCAGGAATTAATCAGTGTTTACATATAAAAGTGAAAAATTGTGCCACCTATCACGATGCTATTACGATTCTATGAAGTTTGGGCACTTTTTATCTGCTAACTCTATTGAGATTGATTGGCCATCCTTGCCACTTTTGGTAACCTTCCAGTGTGATATCAACCAATCTTTTATAGTGTTTTGTGGTGCTGAAGAACTTGAGCTTGTGAGATATAGTTGGTTGTCTTCTGTGATATCGGTTCTGACTTGCTTAGCTAAGTTTTGTGACCTATTTTTTATATCTGTTCATTTTCCTTTATGTACACAGTGGTGTCCAACTTGTATGTGGAATGGATTAATGGGTGAGTTGTGACTTAAACTTTCTTTGTTCCTAGCAACAATATCTTCTTTAACTTGGCAGTGCTGTAATGCCCTATGTTGCCTAGACTTGTCCAAGTACTGAAAGTTGAATCTTTGATCTATCAGGTTTGTGACCTTCATAATTGGAGATAGTTATTCCAAGTTATTAGTGAAGGAAGTTCTGCCGATTCATAAATGATTTTCTGCTTGTTTAGTTTATAGCCTGTGGTAGGCTGGTTTTCCTGTTCTTTGCTGATGAATTGGTTATCTTGATATGAAACAGAGGACAATGTGCTCGTAGCCAAAATTTTTTCATCCCGAATGTTATTGTCATTGCTGCACCACAGTGATTGGATCATACTGAACTTTCAATATTAGGGTACATTGTAGAATAGTGGTATCAACGCTAAGTTTGATCCTGTGGAGAACATATGTGGAACTCCGTGGGAAGACCAGTGGACAGGTCACCAATGAAAACTTGAATGTTGGTCTTTACAAGAGAGGGAGGGAGGGAGGCCCTGCTGGTCCTTTTCTGATGCAATGCCTTCAGGGATCTCTTCCCTTGGATTAAGTTTTTACATTTGGTGACATTGCTTCACCTCTGGGTAATTGAATAATCCATTCCAAGCTACAGCATTTCAGGGCTACTCTTTTTTTTTAGATCACCTTTCCATCAGACAACAAATATTGCTTGCCTGGAGTTTTTGCTATCTGATGATTGTATTCAACTGCTAGGCTAAAATTCCTGTCATATTTTTATGTCCTTTCACTGGCTGGGGAATTTTGACGCATGAAACTATGTTGTTTGATAGTGGGCTCATTCTCTCTTTTCTGGTTCTGTTTTCAGATGGTTTCGGATTCAGGATACAATTCTGCATCAGGAAAAGATTAAAGGTGGCAGATTAGATTCTGGCATGTTTTTCTGTGCATAGAACTTGGTCCTTTGATATCCTTGTTTCACCAATTTCTTGTAAAATTTCTTGCTATTGGTCTTGATCTGCTATGTAATGAGGAAGTATTTGACATTAGTTTATTTCTCTCAACTTGAGTCAAGGGGTAGTCTTGCTAACTATGACGTAGTAGAGCCAAGTCAAAAGACTTGTCATTCAGTGATAAGTACTGCTGTGAGCTGATTATTGCATATTCTATTTTATTTTATTTTTGGTGTGATGAATGTTTAGCTGAGCTGATTATTGCCATTTTCTGAATCATCTGTTGAGAACAAATTGGTAACGTGCATAGGCTGTGACGTAACCTATTTTCTTAGGTAATTGGTGACGACACGTACAGAGCAAAGCGCGACACCGGCTGCATTAAAATACTGTCATCAGTGACGGATTTCTTTGGTTATGTGCAAACTGCATAGTGCATGTAACCAATTAGCCTTGACGCGCTATTTAGATTGTTTTACATGGTATCTTACATGGTGGGTCTACTTATGTAACTTTCTATTTTTTACACAAAGTATTTTCATTAAGAAAAGTAAATGTGTATATTATTAACATATTTCTTAGTACATTGAACAACCGGCTTTTAGAGTACCAAATGATGCTTGAGAAGAAGGATATGTTCACTGCAGCTGCCACAATTAATTGAGAGAATTTCTTTCTTGGTCCTAAAAAAGTCACCTCTTCCTTTCTTAGCCTCTTTTGAAATGAACTTCCCTATATGGACAAGAAGCTAGTTATTTTTTGTTTCTTTCTTGACCTTTCCGTTAGATTTAGCTACTATGCAATGTGAAATGACCATTTTGTCCCTGGTATAAAATAAATATTACTGTTTTAGTCTCTATTTGTCACAATCTCAGAGGTATTTTTTGTATTTTACAGTTGTACAAAATATTTGTATTATATTTTTCAACATGAAAGAAAATATAATATAGATCTTTTGGGCAACTATGATATAAAAATTAATGTTTGTGATACTATCACAAAAACAAACTAAAAAATTAATATTTGATTTTTTTGTTAGTAGTAAAATGGTCATTTGACCCCTAATCTTAACACTGTTATAGTAGTTAAATCTAACGGAATGGCCAAGAAAGGAACGAAAATTAACTTGTTGTCCATATAAGGAAGTTCATTTTAAAAAAGGCCAAGAAAGAAAGATGTAACTATTTTATGGCCATGTAAGAAATTGTTTCCAATTAATTCTACACAGAACCATTGCTTGTATAGTATCTGCAACAATTAGTGACTCACAAAATCATTTGTTATGTGCAACGCCGCTACAACAATGATTCTTAAAAAGTAGCATTTTATATAACACAGACTAGAACAATAAATACTGTGAATAATTGATATGTGCAATATGGATGTGCTTGATATCTGAAAATAGCTGAGATCCCACGTGTTACCGTGGGCGCAAATCATGATAGTTGTTCAATCATATAATTCACAATAGTGAATGAAAACAAATATACTTAAAGACACTGAGCTAAGTCAGCAATGAAATAGATTGGACAATAAAATGTCAACAATATAACTTGGTTTTGGGAACTCTATAAGAGCCATAAACCTTAGGATTTTTTTTGCTAAAAAAAAAATCAAATGTAACCCTGATTTTTTTTCATTATTGTTGCATCTAGGTGGACACTATCCTCCATATTCTCAAATCCGACCTGGACTTCCGTCCAGTTTCTCTGCCATGAAAAAATTGAAAAATGCATTGTTAGCAGAGAATACAGCTGATGAAAAAAATTTGAATTGAATCCTTCTGCATTTAGGTTGCTAAATTTCAACATAAAAACAGACATGTATAGGATTGCCATGTGTCTTGATCAACCTTAGCTAGGCACACGAAACACGACAACATGATTGTAATCATCCCCATAAAAGGTTCAAGTAAGTAAAAATTATGTACTTGCCCAATGAAAAAGGCATGATTATATGTTTTTTTGGCGTGAAGGATATATCATGACTTTGCCCATGGACAGCAGCACAAATAGACATCCCATTTCCTGTTGTAACGCAATGCATGCAAGGTATGAACACGTAGCTTAGCCTTAGCCTCATAATAGAAATATTACTAAATAACAAACATAAATATATCTGTTGTTCTTGGCTAATTTTGATACCTGTAACGCCATGATCCATTCAAGACAAAGTGAAAAGGTACGGTTTTATTTTTGGCAGTTTTCTCCCACAAAAAAAAATGATATCAACCTAACAGTATAAAATCTTTTCTTTTTATTTGCAGTTATTTCTAGAAAGATATCAAAAAACTTTTCATTGAAAATGTCTTAGAACGTGAGAGGAATGGTTTAGGCCTGCAACTTAAACCATCACAACTAATCTATGCAATGACGAATAACCCTGCTCAGTGTTAAAAAAAAGTTGGTGTAACCGGAAACAGTGGGCCAACGAAGTCATCCTTGGCATTCATGGAAAAGGATGTATAATGCATGGAAGAATTGAGGACTCCATAGCAGAATTTTCTCCTTATTTTTTTCAGGCCAATAATCAATGTGGAATATTAGTGCAACAAATGGTAAAAATTCAATTGGTAGGTTAAAATAAAACATTTCATATTGAATCCTAAGTATATATCAAGTGTTGGGAACATTACCTTGTAGAGACGTTTTTTCTAGAATTTTACAGTCCAGACATCCAATGGATCACTGAATATTGCAGTTGATACTACTAGAATAAAGCTCTACAGTGGCGGGCCAGGCCTCAGTGGCGGAACACTAAAACGCCACTGAGGCTCTGTCACTACTTAATTATATAGTTAGTAGCGGGATAATGCATGCTACTGACACACATGACACTACCCTAAAAAAGGCGTCAATGGCGGTCTAGGGACTGTCACCGACGCCATAACCTGAATGCTACTACCAAAATGGGCTAGGGCCCCACTAGTCCTGTACATCCGACCGGTGCTAGGTCCCGCCCTAGCTGCGTCGCCGCTTCACTTCACCCGCCACCTGCTTCACGTCCGCGTCGACTGCCACGTCCGCGTCCACGCCCGCCTAGCGCTAGGTCTCCATCAGAGCCGGCGGTGGGGGAGGGGCCGCCGCGAGCTCAGCCGGAGCCGACGGCGGAGGAGGGGCCACCGCGAGCTCAGCCGGAGCCAGCAGCGGAGGAGGGGCCACCACGAGCTCCACCGGAGCCGGCTGTGGAGGAGGGGCCACCATGCCCTCCACCGGAGCCGAGCCCCCCGCGGCCACCGCCGCTGATGCGTCGTTGTCCGACAGTGGAGGGCTGAGGACGACGGGGCCTGGAGGAGGACATGGGAGGCGGAGGCCAGTGTTGGCGTGGACAACGGTGACCCGACCCCATGAGCGCCACCCATGATGCGCACGACCCTAACGGCGCTTGCCCCCTATTGCCGGAGGAGGAGGAGGCGGAGGAGCTAGAGCGACCGAAGAGGGAGGAGGAGGTGGTGCGGCGGAGAGCGGTGGTGGTGCAGCAGCGCAACCCTAACCCTAACCCTAGGAAGCGGTGCGGCGCGCGCGGAATGCGACCTGAGGCCGCATCGCCTCCCAATTTATGTATACTTAGCGGGCCTCCGTAGCGGGCCACTACTGTCAGGCCCACAGCTATGAGGACTTTAGGTTTTAGCTGCTGGGTTCTCAACCATAGTAGAGGGCATTGAGGCCCGCTACTCTTCTTCAACGACTTAGTGGCGGGCATTATGCTGTCAATAGCGGGCATACAGTGCCCGCTACTAAGGTTTGGCTCACAGTAGCGGACCCAGGTCCCTCCCCACTCTCAGTTGCGGGCACTTATAAGGCCCGCTGCTGAACTTTTTACCCCATTCGTCACTGCAGAGCTTTTTTGTAGTAGTGTGAAATCCACTGATCCTACCATGTCAATAGTATAGTGTTTCTCTATATGTGATAAGAAAATTTTCTCAGAACACAGCTGCAAAGCCTTACATTTACCTGTGATAGAACTTCTAGTATTTTCATTGGACACTGCAAATAACCTACAAATCCATTCCTAAAGTATTATAAATGTAAATAATCATACGTAAAACAACAGTAGTAGTCAATAAAGCCATAAGGAATGGCAGAACCCATCCAAGGTTGCAGCATAGAAGTTTCATGAGGTTAATTGATGGATGATATAGATGCTACATTTACAAAGTGTATGATATTTTCTTATCCACAATGTTTCATTGTATATTTGTATTACATTGTTGATCTGTGATAGCTTGGGGTCACAGCTATCTACGTCATTCCTGAAGAGTAGGATGCAGTTGAGCACTAATAAAAAACAATAAGAGGTAAATAGCAGCAGGCAGATGCATTATTTTGACAAAATCAGAAAAATAGAATGCTTGCATTAAACATCAAACCAATATTTTAGGTCTATAAATGGGGAAGAAACGAAATATCTCTAATGTTGCCTTTCTCGTCCTTTGTATCTGTAAATAGACAGTAACAATTAGCACACTACAAGAAATATGACATTCTCTGACGTTTAGTGAGTGACATTTGGTTAACACGTCGTAAAACAATCCATTTGTAAGGTTCATTTTATGACAGTCCACTTTGATGATGATGTCGAGACACAGTTCAATAACATGGGCAGGAACGGAGAGTATGTTCCGTCTACACCATAAGGTGATCTGCCTGTTCTCCATCATGACTTTCGTTTTCTTGGAGTCGCCGAGATTATTAAGGAAGCACGGCCTAATTATGCCAAAATGATCTGGTATGTGCTAAACAACTGCGACGAGCTCCAATGATATATAACATACGTAACCCTTTTTTGTCTGTTCATTATTGTTTTATAAAAACTATTAGTTAGCTCTAATTGTGACTTAAATTCATGATTGCAAGCAATACAGATAAGTCTAAAGGGAAGGAGTTCAAAATGTTGAGAAAAAGATTTGGAAGACATTTGCCTTATGGTTTAAAAGTTGTGAGTTTTTTTAGCACTAGCTTTTGTGAAATGACGATCTACTCTGTATATGTAACATCCCTGCCAATTAAGATTAGGCCCATGGTAGCCATGAGCACCTGTGTGCATGAGTAAGGTGGAATTTAGTACCACCTTGCTAGTCTAGTAGGAGGAAGATCAACTTATAAGCCTTTGTTGTCCACCATCATCAACCTTGATTTAGTCCTTTCATGCGAAGCGAGAACGAAAACCTAAACAGGTTAGTGGGTGTGTATGGGGTCAACTCAAAATACGAGTCGGCCCAACCGGATGTGGACTCTAGAGCATTATAAGTGGTATCAGAGTCGACCCTTACGGACATGGTGTGTGTGATGGCCAGGACCAAGAGGTCCGGATGAACATGGGCCAATCCAAGAGCAGAACATTCCTCGTAGCTTGCCCAGTGTGAGTATGTTGTGTCGGTTTTTCTACGAGGACATCGATACTTTGAGGGGGAGTGGGTGTCTGTAACATCCCAATCATAAAGATTAGGCCCATAGTAGCCCATGAGCACTTAAGTGTATGAAGAGGTGAGAATTTAGTACCACTTTGCTAGTCTAGTAGGAGGAAAACCAACATATAAGCCTAGGTTGTCCACCACTACTAACCTTAGGTTAACCCTTTTACACGAAGCGAGGACAAAAGTGCTAATAGGTTGGTGGAGTAATGGGGTCTATAGAAATGCGAGTCGGGCCCAGCTAGGTGTGGGGTCCACCAAGCTTACATATATTCTTTCTTTTTGCACAGATTGCTGATGAAAAGTTTTGTTAGGGACAACTTGTCCCTGATGGCCTATATGCATTGTTGTGCTACACAAACGAACACGCTAATGTATATTCATGATGTATTGTATTGTTGATGGTGTGTGGTACGACACATTGGACCATCGACAAATCAGAATGATACAGAACAATGAACTAATGGTTGCAAGTTCACATAGTGAGAAGAATATAGAATTCTATGGTTTACTTAGAGAAATTATTGAGTTGAAGTATAACTTTTCTTTGGACGCACGTAGAACAATTGTTCTATTTTGGTGTGACTGGTACAATCTAGTGGGAAAGAGTGCAATGAAATAGGACTACTATAAAAGCATATACACTAGATCACTATGATAGAAAAAAGATCCTTTTATTTTGGCACAACAAGCAACGAAGGTGTTTTATTTGCCAGACAGACAGAATCCTGGAGACTGAGAAGTCGAAGAAATTTGAGCATAGGAACCTATGGAGTGTTGTAGAAAATGACATTGAGATGGGGGTCTAGTAAAAGGTCATTGGTATACCAAGATGAGACGCCACTGATGGGGGTCCAGTGGGACTTCAAGTATCTAATGTGAAGCCACATAATTTGGATTGCGAGGAGCGTATTACCATTCTTGCAAGTGTTATTGACGAGCTTTGCAAAGAAAAAGGTGAGTACACCCAATGAACGAGACTCTGATGTCGAGGATAGCACTCACCTGCAGTACCAAAGTGACAATGATGATGGCCGTGCTGCTCATGACGATGATATTCTCGTTTCTGTTGCTTCCCGGTTCGGTGTTGTCGTTTGTGGTCAACTGATATGTTTCTTGAGTCATTTATGTTGCATGTAAATGTTTTTGTAAAAGTTAGAGTAACTCATCATGTGTCCTACGTAGGACTACCGGAGAGCATGTGTATCGAATCACAACAGCTTAATCCATTGTAGTCTTGGCAATAACATCATACCTTCCTTTGTGTTATTTGTAGTCAGCCTTGGTGGCTGAAGATATGTGTACTAGTCTAGATATGGGTTTTAAAATACAAATCTACATGCTTGTAGACAATGAAAATACAATAGGGAAGTTTATACCCAAGCAGTAGGCCTAAAGGCAATTAAATCACTTGCGGATAATAACGAGACCCTGGGTGGGCCATTATCCTCTAGAAAACTAATAATCCCATTTATTAAATTTTAACTCATCTAGCATCTAGTGAGCGCACAAAGAAATTAGCGTGGACGGTCACCCCTAGATACGCTTGTCCAACTTCTTCTCCCTTGCGGCCTTCCTCTTCAACGTCTTGTTTTCTTTCAAATTGTGCTCCACACATTCCACCAATTCCGTTGGTCGTCCCTCCTTGTAGTTCCACATCACCTTTTCAGAGGTTGTAGTTGTCTTTTCGTAGAACTTGTGTGAAGCCTCTTCCCCTTGTGCTTTCCTTCCTTGATGATGTTGGACAACTTCTCTTTCTTCATGTAGTTTCGTCCATAGTTATAAGGGTGTAGTTTCCACCCTTGGCCTCCTTATGGATGCCTCCTATTGGTATTGTACGACATGTCATCATGTATTTCGGGGTGCTCATCCCCCGAGTGTACCATGTTACCATTGACTTCACACTTCATGTGTAAGTCTATGGCTTGAGTAGTCATGCATGTCCATCTTCTTCTTGGAGTCTTCATCCATACGCTTCATGAGGAGGTCCAGCTTAGCATTGAGCATCTCCATCTCCTTGTTGGTGTGCTCATCCTTCTGGTAGAGTTGGAGATGATCCTCATTCCACCCTTGGTTGGAGACCATATTCTCAAATAATTCTTTTGCTCAAGTAGTGGTAAGTGAGAAGAAAGCTGCTTTGGCAGCAGCATCGAGATGATCACGAGTTGTTGACGCCATCCCATGGTAGAAGGTGCTCAATATCAGCCAATCATCCATTTCATGATGTGGGCATGCTAACATGTACTCTTGAAGCCTCTCCCAAGCTCTGGGAATGGATTCCTCTTCTGCTTGCCAGAAGTTTGAAATTTTTCCACGAAGGGCATGGGTTTTGCCTATCAGGAAGAATTTCTTGAGGAACGCTATGGAGCAATCGTTCCAGGTGGCCACAATTGAGTTGGTGTAGAACCATTGTATCACTTTTCCAAAGAGGGAAAAGGGAAACAAGAGGAGTCAGATTGCATGTTGAGTGACTCCTTCAATGGACAAAGTGGTGCAAATTTCCAGAAATTGTTGAAGGTGAGCATTTGCGCCCTCATTGGCTGTCCCACTGAATAGGTTGGCTTGCACCATGTTGATTAGGCCAGCTCTGGGTCTAAAGTTTCCATCTCCAATGTTGACTATTGGCTGAATAGCCACGTTGTCAACGGAGGAAGAGTACTCATGAAGCATCTTTTCGGCTATTGTTATTGAGCTTGATGGTGTGGATGTAGCACGGACATACCGTTGTAGCATTTCACCATTGAATTACTAAAATAACTATCATTTCTAGTTCTCCCAAGGGAAGGTGGTGGTTTAAGAGATAAAATTCATAACTATATAACTAATAATATACCATAGTCTAAACAAGGGTAAGGATAATATAGGTAGTGATAGGGCGACACACATAACAAACCAATTCTCATGTTAGTACAAAGCCTAGGTTTAGTGGGTTAGGAAGAGTTAGGCTGGGCCCCTATGTACTTCTATATTCTGTCTATAGGTTAGTTTCATATAAAACATAAGTCCTATGCTAAAACAAAATAGGGAGGATTAATAAGCTCACCAAGGCTGCCACCACCTACCGGTAATCCTTAAATAGGACACATAACAATAAGGAAATCAAATTCTTACTGCCACACCTATTCCAGTTCATGGGGCAACCAAGCACTCAGCGTTATTTATCAACCTAAGCATCACACTTACATTGCTATACAATACTCTTAATTCCCATGGGACTTTGACCCTTCAGATCAACAAGTCAGGAATAAGAATACACCTAACTCTGACCCAGCGGATCAACAAGTCAAGTACTAGAACATGCATAACTCTAACCATACGGATCAACAAGTCAAGGGATAAGACATGTATAACTGTAACCCTACAGATTAACAAGTTAAGGATTATAGCACACATAACTCTAACACTACGGATTATTAATTTATGGACTAAAGCATGTCTAACCTCATACTAGTCCTCATACAAGGCATAAAGCAACCAAGCATGACTAGACAATAATCATATAGAAGGCACGACTATCACACTGGTATAACTAAAAAGCATAAAGAATAAAGAAGATAATTCTATTGATAAAAACAATAAGTCTTACAAGAGAGAGGTAGAGTAGAACAGTATCGAAGACTCTCCAAGACTAGGTTGAGGACCTCTTCAGCTTTCTTCTCTCCTAAACTCCACTAGGGTCTAGAGACTAAGTACAATGCTGGAGAATGGATCGTTCTTGGTGTGTGTTTTGGAGTGAAGCCTTCACCTTCTATTTATAGGCTCCATAAATCGGTAATAAGGAGTAACCTCCACGGAACTCACATGCACCAATGCTACAAATCCCTAGAGGAATCTCCATGTGCAAGCACACCCAAAACGGACTCCAGACCAGGTCGAGCGACCAGGGAGGGCTTGGTCGCCCGACCAGGAAGTGGACCCAATGGGCTTGTGATTCCTCACGGTGGGAGACAGGTGGGACCTCTTTAGTTTTGAGGCGGTTTTCTACTGAGGAATCCCCCGTAGCCACGTATTTGAACCATGTAATGTCCAATTGTCATCACCCTATTGTCTAGAAGGGTTTTTCTATGGATCTTGCTCCATTTCTCCACTCCTTTTGTACCTAATCCATGCATGCGCTTATTTCTTCAAGGACAAGTGGAATCTTATTATTCCTAGCTAATATGCGTGTATGAAATGCTAAGTATTCCCTTATTTGTGGCTATATTGACAGCCGGAATTGGTACTTAACGACCGTCAACAAGACCCCCCAAGCTAAACCTTTGCTCGTCTTGAGTAAAGACAAAACTTAGGTTGATAATGAGTTGCTTCAAGGTCCTACTCTTAACAAATACCCAAGTGGACAACTAAGACACTCTACATAGAATTGAAATAAGTTGGCATGTGTACTTCACCTTTTTACCTGCGGAGCATTGTAGCTTCTCCAAATCTTGAGTTGTTGGAAGACAGAACAGTTTGTAGGACTCCTATTTCACCTACTCTTTTTGCTTGACTTTATGCCCGAAGATTAATTCTTAGCGACAAATCTAAGTACCTCAAATGATTCACTCAGATCGCTCAATGTGTATATGTATTCCTCACCAACGCTTATGATACCTTGAAAATCCTACCTCTAATGGTCAATCTGTGGAGCTCAGGGTAAGGATAAATGTGGCATACCTATATTTCATATGTCGCCAAGTCAAAAGAGTGGATCCATGGAGAAAACACTTTCCTACAAGCATGATCAAGATGTGCATATATGGTGGATATGGTGGAGTGGAGTGGAGACTCTTCTATTTATTTTATCTCTCCCTTCTTTGGAATTTGGAGGCCATATTTTCTTTTCTCGTCTTTTTTTTGTCAAGCTCTTCGTGGAGCAAGAATCTTATCATTTTTTTCTTTTTTCGATGGCCACATACTTTGATTCCTTGGGGAGAGACTTATCATGAAGATGGAGTCTTTATTTTGTGGATGGATGTGTGACAAAGTGGCTTGCTAATTTCCAGTGTGGAAATTTAGCGTGATTGTGCGCAGACTTGATCATGAATGCAGAAAAATATTTCTCACTAGGGTCACAAAATTTTGACAAGGCTCAATGAAAATACAAGTAGCATATGTATAAGGTTTTGCAATAAAGATCAACATATGGATGTGGTAAGAATTTATATCATTGAGGAACTTGTCATGTTTGTCAAATTAATTTTCCAAACATCAAGTTTCACAAATTAAGCAAGATCATAGAAGTCCTAGCTAACTATATCATATCTCCTAACAACCTAGACAGGATAATGCTTATGTTGCCCACTAGAGTTTTTTGAGGTGAAATTCTATTCAAGCCAACAAACCCAAAACTAGATAGAGTACTAGGTTGTAAACTAGGCAAATGAAAAAAATCAACAACAGAGCAAGTATTCATCATCTCAACATAGGAAAACCTTATACATTCATACCACGCATGAATTTATTTAATTTTAGTTTTTTTCTTTTTATCATGCATGTGAAAGGGAAACAAATCTTTTTATTGTTTTTAGTTTTATCAAGCATGTGATGATGGAAAGGGAAATGATACAAGTTACCTTCTCATTAGGGGGGGGGTTCCCCAAGCTGGCTCTTGCTTACGGTTTGCCACAACCTGTTGATGTAGCATTTGAAGTCTTGGCTGCAACAAGAGAGCACAAGAACAACTACTATTATTTCTCATGGGACTTTGACCCTACAGATCAACAAGTCGAGAATAAGAGTACATTTAACTCTGACCTGACGGATCAACAAGTCAAGTACTCGATTGTTATCAAGCCCTTATGCAGTTTATTCTTATGAAGATTTGAAGGCAACATTAAGATATAAAAGAAACTAAAAGCAACTGTTTTTGGCAGAATTTTAGAGTGTTTAGGTGTTTGTATTGTTGCTTTGGAATATTTCAATTCCTAATCAGTGCTCACCAAAATTCTATCCAATTTCTCAAAAGTTGGTGATGGTAAATTATTAGCCCAAGTGAATTGTCTACCAGATAGCTATATTTCTTTTAAGTCCAAGCTATTGATAACAGCATTGAATAGGAAAGACCATCGATCATTATATCTATTGTTATTTTTTTCACTTGGGCTTCTAATGATATTAAAATCACCTCCTATTATAAGTGGGAGTGATTCTATCATGCATGTATGTACCATCCCCTGTAAAAAGTTTTCTTTATGTTTCTCCTGTGCAGCACCGTACACTGCAATTAATATCCACTTAAAATTATCAATTTTGTTTCTAAGCTTAAACTCCACATAGAAGTCGCCATGAGATATGTTTGCTACATCAAAGGTGTCTAAGTTAACTCCTGCTAAAATCCCTCCGAAACATCCT
Source organism: Eleusine indica (assembly GCA_030378355.1). Classification (NCBI taxonomy): domain Eukaryota; kingdom Viridiplantae; phylum Streptophyta; class Magnoliopsida; order Poales; family Poaceae; genus Eleusine; species Eleusine indica. The sequence goes on along the minus strand of CM059501.1, from coordinate 41,793,310 downwards.
TTTAGAAGAGTCCAGCTCCACAAAAAGTTTTTTCCACCACAAAACTATGCTAATTCTTGTATTGTGAAATCATTTCTTCCTGTTTCTAGAATAGAGATAAAATCTAGCCTCCCATCTTTTAATGTATCAAACCAGTTTTAGCCAAGTCACGTAGACCTCTGCTATTCCAAAATATTCCCCTTATTTTGAAAGACTTTTGTGTTTTTTTTTCTCTATTCTTTTTGTTTGAACCAGATTTTTTTCTCCTGGGAACGGCCTTAAAGTCATTCCAATGACTGTCATCCTCATTTGAAATATCTTCAGACACATCACCAAGTATGTGATTTAGTGTCTGATGATCCAAACCCAAGTCACTATCGTCATCACTAGCATCTATGAAATCCTCATCTATGTCTAGACTTCCTACTTTATCTTTTTGGGGGGCAAGTACTAATCTATCAATCTCCATATTTCTACTTTTGTTACCCCTTTATAATTCTCTTTCCCTAATGTAATTCCTAAATTACTAATGTTTGTGTTTATTTTCGAATCAGAAAAGCTAAGAAAAGAGGCAGCATTTGAAGTACCTTGTTCCAGATTATTTTTTGCCTTCACACGTTCTGCACGAACCTGAGAATGCTCATCCACTGAGTTCTCTCTACTCTTGCTCCTCCTGCAAGGTGTCGGTGAGACCTGTAGTAGTTCCATGATACGATCATCACCATTGGCAGGTACCCCTCCCAACGCCTGCGGCAAACAAGGATCTTGTACCATGTCCACTATTGGTGTGATCACATTATCATTAAATTTTACATTATTTACACTACTCCAATCTGAAAGGACCGAGTGACCGAGAGGGGGCGGCGGGGAGGGGGGGGGGGTTGAATCGGGAACTCGTACTATGTACCAAATTTATCAATTTCTAAAACCGATCACTCAAAACAACTCCTACACAGTTCTAGTGGTGATCACACTAGCAAGTTAATAGCCCTATGAACGGAACAACAACCTAAGCATACTAGTGGATCACACAAGACAATACAGCTCCTATGCAAGCTAGCAATAGAGACATGCGGAAGCACACAACAAGCTAGCAAAGGAACCTACTCATGCAAAGCTACTAGATAGTCAAGAACAAGATAAGCACACAAGCATGAGTAGCACAATACATACTAGGGTGAACAATCAAGCCAAAGCAACTCCTATACCTGCTAGTGATCAAGTGAAAGCTAAGTACAACTAGCAAGTAGAGAAGCCTATTCATGCAAGTCTACAAGGTAATCAACTAGAACAAAGTAAACACACAAGCATGAATAGCACGGCATGTAAATGCGGAAAGTAATGCATCAAAGTAAGGAGTAGAGTAAGAAATGGCTCATGATTTTTTCCCGAGGTCTCGGAAGGATGGCGCCTTCCCCTACTCCTCGTTGGACCACTCCCGCTGGAGTCCTGGTCCCTCCTGCCACCAATGTGGAGTTCTGGCCCACGAGCCCGCAATCACTCCCGGAGTGAAGACACAGTGCGCGTCACCGCTGCCACCAAGGCACAAGCTCGCCTCCCTCGAGAACTTGCCGGACTCCTCGAGCCGACACGGGCGCTCACTAGCGATGCCCCTTTCACTGGCGGGCTCAAACCATGTACAAACATATGATGGCCTTCACAACCGATCACGATAGGCTCAATCACCGACACCTAACCGGTCTAGGTCCCACCATCAAGAGTAACAACCTAGATCACACCCTCAAGGACACCCTAGCCTTAGATGTGCATCAATGCTTAAGTTACTCTCACTAGCACTCTCAAGATATGCAATATCTCCTCCTAGTGCTCTCCTCTTTTCCTCTTGGCTCTCACCAAATGCTCCAAGCAATTCCACTGGCCAAGAGAGGTCTCCAAGACCCTAGCAATGAAGTTATATAGGCTTCCAATCTCTAACTAGTTGTTGCTCCACGAAATCAGCTTTCCGGGCCTACTGACCAGACTATCTGGTCACTGGCTGACTGGACCGTCCGGTCACTGCAATATTCAGCTCCAACGGCTTTGCCCCTGCTGATCTTCGTACTAACCAGACCGTTCGGTCCATTTCTCTCTCCAGTCAAGAAACATTTCGGCGCTACTTCACCTCTGCCCTGTCTAAAGCCATACAGATCGGACCGTCCGGTCACTATGGCTTCCAGCACAGGCAGAATCCTTGCTGCCCTCCAAAAGTTCCAGACCACTTCTCCTAGTGACCGTACAGTCAGGTCTCCACTGACACCTCTGTCCAGTCGCTACGTCCAGAAGCTGAAACTCCTCGTCCTCGCTTGACTTCGTTTCCCGGTTTCTCCAAACAGCTCCTTGGCTTCTCCCCTGTCACCTAGTGCCTATGATTTCCCTAAGCATCCATGCACATCACTGACTAGACATGACCTATGAGAAATGACCTAGACCCCCTTGATAGTTCGGTTTTTCCTACGGACTCAAAGCCCTAACAACTAGACAAGTGGTTCCAAACACTTGCTCCATATCTTGTCCTTAGCTTTGATCTATCTCTATCAACCCTTGGACTCCATCAAGCTCATCAAGCCTCCATGCTTGCGGTCATTATCATCAATTGCCAAGGCCGCCGTCAACATCATCATAAGGTTTCCTACACGAACAACACTCGTGTAGACATTAGTCAAATTTCATGGTTGTCATTCATCACTAAAACATCATACCTTGGGGTGACCTCAATGGCCATGATCCTTACAATCTCCCCCTTTTTGGTGATGGATGACAACCACTACTTATGATGATCCAAAATGGACGAGCAATAAGGAACCAAAGGAAAAGAGTGGATTGAAAAGATTACCTTGGTCCTTACCTTGGAAATAGTCTCCCCCTTGAAATGTGCTAAGTGTTGAGGGAGATCTACCCAAATATGTAGCGCACTAGGTGTTGAGTTTGAGTTGAATTTTGTGCCCATCATGTTGTCGTGGTAGTTGATCTTGTTGACGTAGACACGCACCATAGACGTAGATGTTCTTCTCTGTGTAGAAATTTATTGTTGTTCTTCTCCATGTCGGTGTAGATGTTCATCTTGATATGATCTTCTTATGTGCTCCAAGTGAACATGCACCATTTCCTTGATCATCTCCATTTTGTCTTCTTGTCCTCCTCTTTGTCACCCCATATCTTCCTTCTTCATGTTCTTCTCTTTCTTCTTCTCCCATACTATACTTGGCTTTTGGATCTTCACATTCTTCTCCCCCTTTGTCACCTATCACCAAAAACTACAAACCAAATGCACACAAGACAACCAACAAGCAAATAATAAATGGCAAGAGTTAGGAAAACTCCCCCTTTCATGGTGCTCCTTCTTGGTCATGATGGTGTTTTACCAAAGCTCAAATATGTATGGGTTAGTCATTTGTGTGATGAGAATGTATGAGCCACTTGTCTTTGAACCGCACAAGTAGATTTAACCTTGGAGCTCGTTTGAACATGACTCAACGGGCATGAAGCATAAAGATCACTATGTGACCATCTAGAGGGTCATATACTTACATTGTAAATAAGCAACTCCCCCTAACATGCTCGGGAGCATGTAAGGTATCACGATGCAAGAGTGCATGAATGCAAAGAATGCAAATGCAACAAGTATACAATGTGATGCTAAAGAAAAGAGAGAGAACCTTTACAAACCAAAGTGTCAACGACGAGTTGTTCCCTTCTCTAGCTTGCTCACAATGGACCATTCTTCAAAGCCTTGGGCACACCATGAACTATCTTCCTATGCTTAACCCATGTCCATTGCTATCTCAAGGAGGTCCAAAGTCAACCTACAAAAGAAGAGAAACAAGCACAAAAACCAAGACACAAACAACAAAACAAAACAAACAAACACTATACATATTTACAAAGGACAAGCTCAAGGGTTAATCATGTGAAGTTTGAGAGGTCGAGAACATTGAGTTCTCCCCTTAGCTTGTTGAAGGTTTTCTCGTCGAGTGGCTTGGTGAAGATATCCGCCAATTGTTCATGAGTCCACACACTCACCAATTCAATGTCCTTCTTCTCAACATGGTCCCTTATGAAGTGATGCCTCACTTGTATATGCTTTGCATGGCCATGATCTCCAGTTTTGAAAGCCATCTTGATTGCTGCCTCACTATCACAATATAGTGATATTTGAGTATAGTTGAAGCCATAATCCGAGAGCGTTTGCCTCATATAGAGAAGTTGGGCACAACATGCTCCCGCCGCCATGCACTCCGCTTCGGCTGTAGATAGAGCCACCAAGTTTTGCTTCTTGGAGCTCCAAGATACTAGAGATCTCCCAAAATTTTGGCAACCTCTCGATGTACTCTTCCAATTCACTTTGCAACCCGCGATGTCCGAATCCGAATACCCAAGTAACTCAAGGCTTGTTCCTCTAGGATACCATAAACCCATGGTAGGTGTGTACTTAAGGTATCTCAATATTCTCTTCATGGCCTTCAAGTGGGACTCCTTTGGATTTGCTTGATAGCGTGCACACAAGCACAAACTAAACATGATGTCCGGTCTTAAGGCGGCGAGATAGAGCAAAGAAACAATCATAGATCTATAGAGCTTGGGGTTCACCGGTTCCCTTTTCACATCATCATCCAAGGGTTTCCTTGTAGCCATAAGTGTGTGCAAGGGCTTGCAATTTTCCATGTTAAATCTCTTGAGAAGGTCCTTGGTATACTTCTCTTGATAGATGAAGTTTCCCTCTCTCAATTGCTTGACTTGAAAACCAAGAAACACATGTAATTCTTCAATCATTGACATTTGGAATTCTCTAGCCATCATTTCCCGGAACTCCTCATTGAATTTTTCATTGGTTGACCCATAGATGATATCATCCACATAGATTTGGCACACAAAGAGATCTTTCCCAACATGTCTTGTGAACAAGGTGCTATCAATGCTTCCACTCATGAAGCCATTTTTGAGAAGGAAGTTCCTCAAGTGTTCATACCATGCCCTTGGTGTTTGCTTGAGGCCATAGAGAGCTTTCTTCAATTTGTACACCTATCGTGGATGTTTAGGGTCCTCGAACCCCGGAGGTTGTTCCACATATACTTTCTCATTGATCTCTCCATTCATGACGGCACTTTTCACATCCATTTGATAGAGCTTGAAGCCATTGTGTGATGCATAGACAAGTAAGATCTGAATTGCTTCAAGATGGGCCACGGGTGCAAATGTTTCTTCAAAGTCAATTTTCGCCACTTGAGAATATCCCTTGGCCACTAGGCGAGCCTTGTTCTTGACAATTGCTCCTTTCTCATCTTGCTTGTTCTTGAAGACCCACTTGGTGCCAACCACATTGTGATTCCTGGGCCTCTCAACCAATTTCTATACTTTCCATCTCTTGAAGTTGTTTAATTCTTCTTGCATAGCCATAACCCACTTGGATCATCCATAGCTTCATCAATAGTTGTAGGCTCAATCATGGAAATGAAGGAGAAGTTCTCAACTGCAACATTTCCCTCCTCATCATTTCCTTCACTCACATAGTTGGGCTTGTATTGATTTCTCCTTTTCCTAACACCTTGAGATGGACTCCCAATGATCAAGTCACGAGAGTGATCTTTGTTGATGGCCTTGTGTCTACGATGATGTTCTTCTTGGGTGGGAGGAGCTCTAGATGAAGTATCTTGTGCATCAAGAATTGCTCGCTCTCTTGAGATATAAGTGTCTTGAATTCTTAGTGAGGTGGGAGAATCACTCATATGCTTTGTTGTTTTGGAGCTAGAGCTTGGTGAGGATGTGGGGCTGTTGTGTGAAGAGCTTGGAGATGTGGCTCGATGTGAAGTATGTGGAGAGACTTGAGGCTCACTACTATCTTGGGTTCCCTCAAGGGTAGGTGGATGCACTCTCAATGAATCTTGGGAGGAGCTTGTGGGAGAGACAATGGCATCTTGGTTTGGTTCTTGTATCTCGAAGAAAGAGGTTGGTTAGGGTGGTGGAGTTGAGGACTCATCAATATCACCATCATTGGCCTCGTGGGGTAGAACCTTGCCCACAGCATGTTTCTCAACGCTTCCCTCATAGGCTCGTCTCCAATGTTCACTTCATAAAATTCATCTCCTTTCTGAGAATCATTTGTCTCATCAAATTGCACATCATAGGATTCTTCCACACAAACTGTGGCTGAGTTATAGACCCGATATGCCTTAGAAGTCCCTGAATACCCAACAAGAATGCCTTCATCAGTTCTGCTCTCAAATTTCTCGGGCTTCCTCCTCTTCTTGAGAATGTAGCAAGTGCAGCCAAAGACCCGAAAATAGGAAACAATTGGTTTCCGTCCAACCAATAGCTCATAGGGTGTCTTCTTCAACAGCCAATGGAGGTAGACACGGTTGGAAGTGTAGCATGTTGTGTTGATTGCTTTAGCCTAAAACCTATCATGAGTTCGATACTCATCCAACATGGCACGAGCAAGGGTGACGAGTGTCTTGTTCTTCCTTTCCACTACTCCATTCTGCTCGGGAGTGTATGTAGCGGAGAATTCATGCTTAATCCCCTTCTTGTCACAATATTTCTTCACTGTTGTATTCTTGAACTCTGTCCCATTGTCACTCCTTATCTTCACAATGCTAACCTTGAATTCATTCTTTGCTCTCCTTGCAAATTTTCTGAAGATGTCACTTGCTTGAGATTTGTCCACAAGGAAGAAGGTCCAAGTGTATCTTGTGAAGTCATCTACAATTACCAATCAATATAGATTCCCTCCCAGACTCTTGTAATGTGTTGGCCCAAACAAGTCCATGTGCAAGAGCTCTAGAGGACAAGACTTGGTGGGATGAGATGATACAACTTGATTTCCAGCCTGACAAGCACCACACAGTCTGTCCTTCTCAAAGGTGACATCCTTGATTCCTTCAACTAGATTCCTCTTGATAATCTTCTTGAGATGATTCATTCCCACATGTGCCAATCTTCTATGCCACAACCATCCTTTGGATGCCTTAGTGAATAGGCAAGTGCTTGGTGGCATAGTTCTTTTTTTTGGAACTTTTTTCTCTTGAAAGGTGAGACTTTGTTGTGGTAAGACTGGAACTTTTTTATTGGATAAAATGAAACAAATCGTATGGATGCATGGATTTTGCTTTCTCTACCGAAACATTTTCTTATTTTAACTGAAATCTTTTGCATCAGGACGTTGTGAGATGCCTAAGGTGCAAACGCGGTTGTTACAAGAGGAACAATGATTGTGATGCTGATGGTGGTGTGAAGAATACAACAAAGGGAAGAAAGAAGAAAAGAAGTTCTATCATCGATGACAGTGATGATAGTAAGGTTCCTGCCTTAGTCATGTGGTATATACCCGTGGTCGATCGCATCAGACGCTTGTTCGCTAACCCCAGGGATGCGGCAATGATGACATGGCATGCACGCAAGAGGGACAGTAAGCTCAAGCATCCCGCCAATGGAATGCAGTGGAAAAAGTTCGATGAGAATCATCGAGACTTCTCTGATAAGGAAAGGAACCTACGCTTTGCATTAAGTACAGACGGGATGGACCCTTTCGGTCAAATGAGGAATCCGCATAGCACTTGGCCAGTGATACTAGCAATGTACAATATTCCACCATGGTTATGCCATAAGCGTAAGTACCTACTGCTGACCACTCTTATATCTAGGCCTAAAGAACCTGGTAATGACAAAGACGTGTTCTTAGTACCATTGTTCGAAGACCTACAGAAAGTGTGGTTGGAGGAGGTCCGTATGTGGGATGAGTATCTAAGAGAGTACTTCACGCTCAGAGAAATTATTTTCTGCACGATAAGTGATTCCTCCGCACTATGGGCGCTATTGGGGCAGGTCAAAGGAAAGGCGGCATGTTTTCGTATGCGTTGATGATACATCTCATATGTACCTTCCAGCATCCCAGAAGCTAGTGTACACGTGAAACCGCTGATTCTTACCAGCAAAACGCAGGTATCGCGCGATGGCTAGACACTTTGATGGCAAAGTTGAGAACGACACAGAACCTCGACGTTGGACTGGCAGGGTCGTGTTTGACCTTGTTAAAACATCAGTGTTGTTTTTGGATAGCCGGTGAAGGGTGTCAAAAAGGCAAAAGGTCTCATGCTATTTAAGAATAGATCTATTTTCTTCGTATTTTTCAATTATTAGAAAGAATTGAAAGTGAATCATGCCTTCGACTGGATGCATATTGTGAAGGGTGTATTTGACAGTAGTAGCGGACTTATACTCGACCAACCTGGTAAGACAAAGGATGGACTCAGCGCATGTAGAAATATTGTAGCGATGGGAATAAGATCAGAGCTCCATCCGCAAGAAAGAGCAAATGGAAAGTACTTTCTCCCCCCTGCAGCCTACACACTTACGACTGAGGAGAAAACAACATTCTGTAAGTGCCTCAGTGGGATTAAAGTACCGACGGGTTTCTCATCGAATATCAAGAATCTTGTAAACATGAAAGAGTTAAAGATAAGTGGGTACAACACTCATGATTGCCACATAATGCTTTTGGTGTTTCTCCCTATTGCTATTAGAGTTGTTAAATCGCTATAGCTAAAGTTGGCTGTAACTCGCCTTTGCTACTTCTTTAACGCGATATCGAAGAAGGTGATAACTGAAGAGGAGTTAAATGACCTATGGACCCACATGAAGGAAACAATGTGCACACTTGAGATGGTCTTTCCTCCATCCTTTTTTGATACAATGGAACACTTTATGATTCATATTATTGACCAGATCTCTCTATTAGGCCCCGTCTACCTGTATTAGATGTTTCCGTTTAATAGGTTCATGTATGTATTGAAATGCTATGTACGTACTCGTTCACATCCAGAGGGTTTTATGATCGAGGGCTACACAACTGAGGAGATCATCGAATGTTGCTCAGATTGCATTAATGATGGTAACAGATCAATTGGTCTCCCCGTATCTCATCATGAGGGTAGATTATCTGGAAGAGGTACCAAAGGACATAGATCGTTCATCGACCGTGACTTCAAACGAGTGGACCAAGCATATTTCAGTGTATTGCAATAGTCGCAGATTGTGGGACCGTACTTTGAGAAACATCTGTTAGAGACTCGCCAGAACAACAAGGATGCAACGGATGAATAGATCATAGACGAGCACAAGCGCTCTTCCATATCATTGTTTAGCTCCCTACACCTTCCAAGTGGCGAGTCCGTGGAAGAGAAACTGTTGAGAAAGTTAGCTAACCGCCCGAGAAGAACCATGGTTACCTTTCGGGCATACGACATCAATGGTTTTACCTTCTACACCCAACAGAAGGATAAGAAGAGCAAGTGTCAAAATAGCGGTGTTCGAGTAGAAGCCATTGACGAAGAGGACCAGACGACCTCGTATTACGGGTACATTGACGAAATATGGGAACTAGACTACGGTGCAAATTTACAGGTTCCCATATTTAAATGCAAATGGGTGAAGCGAATATGATTTCACAATTGTTGATCTTAACAATGTTGGTCACAAAGATGAGCCTTGGATACTTGTCAAGACCATGGAACAAGTGTTTTATGTACTTGATCCAAAGGACGAAAAGAAATACATTGTTGTTCCAGGTATACAAAGAATCGTTGGAGTGAACAATATGGAGGATCGAGATGCATACAATCAATATGACAAGGTGCCACATTTCATAGATCCAAAAAAAATTAAAGTCTTAGAAGCAAGACTCTCCTTTGCCGGCGGAATGCCCTACATGCGCACCGATCACAGCCAAGAAAAAGTCGTTCAAGGCTAACTCAAGCATCATGTCATTTTATTTTTGAACCTTGTATTATTGTTTATCACGCGAACCTTGTATTCTGTTTTATGTAATTTATGCTTATTTGAATAGAAAGACTGAAAATATAATTTTTAAAAAGAGTAGGGGTGTTTTTGCAAAAATTTAGGACCAAAACAAAATTTTGTTTACTTCTAGGGTTTTTTCTGCAAATTTTTAGAACCTTAACATAATTTTTATTAAGTACAGGGGCCTAAGTGTAAAAATATAGGACTAAAATATAATTAATAATGAACTCAGGGGTTCTTTTGTAAAATTTCAGGGCTAATATTTTATTTACAAAAAAATCAGGGGCTAAAATATAAATTAATAAAGGTTATTATCCTGGAATTTTCTTGAATTAAAATAAATAAATAAATGGTGGACCTCTTTCGCGGCGACTTACAAAGCCAACCACCTCAACTCCTTTTTAGCGGCGGTTGGTGTCTTGAGCCGCCGCTAAAGATGAGACCCCTATTTAACAAGAGGCGCGGCGGGTTCCAAATCCTAACTGCCCGGTGCTATTTCGTACGCCGTCAGGCTACCCAACTCCGTCCCCGAGCGCTGCCGCCTCCTCCGTCCCTGAGCGCTGCCGCGTGGGTACTCCTCCGAGGGCCTCCTCACCCTCCTCGAGCTCGCCGCCTCTGACCGTGCAGATCTCCCTGTCATCGACGACGCGCTCGCGAGCCTCCTCTCCCTCCTCGAGGTTGCCGTGTGGGCTCCCCGCTCGCCGACTGTCGGGTGGACCTGCCTCCTCCTCCCTCTCGTTCGAAGAGCTCCGGCTAGGTGCACCGGCCTCCCCCTCATTGACGATGCGCTTGCGGGCCCCCTCCCCCTCCTCGAGCTCGCCATGTGGGCTCCCCGCTCATCGACCGCCACGTGGGCCCCCCTCCTCGACCGCTGTCGTCGCCGTCCCGGCCTCCCCTCCCCTAGCGCGGGCTTCCTCCTCTTCTCGTCGAGGGCCGCCGCGTAGGCCCCCTACTCTCCCTCTCCGAGCGTCACCGGCGTGCCCTCCTCGTCCTCGGTGTTGTCAACTGCTGCCCCTCTCTTCAGTCTTCGGTGTTGCTCTGTTTGTTGTTATGTCTGTGACCAAATGCAAAAAATGCCATTAACGTATCTCTCTTCAGTCTTCAATGTTGCTCTGGTTATTGTTATGCTCTGGAATGTTGCAATCCTGATGTATCAAAGTGTTAGCTTTTGATGCAAACTGAACATTGGTAGACTGAAGCGTAGCGTCTGTCTCTGATCCGCATTCACTCGTTGTTCTTGATTGCCCTGCATTGCCAGACTGTACAAGGATCATGTACCATGCATGAACAAAAATATAGATCACTGAAAATAGTAGGGGTAATCGGTCTATGGAGAATGGCGCCATGGTTAAAAATGTAACAGTTCTGAACAGTATGTTAGATGCTGCAATAGTAGGAGTAATCGGTCTATGGAGAATGGAGCACAATATGGAACAAAAATCATGTTATTGTGCATTCTGTTTTTGCTGCTCCTATGTATCCCACCCTTCGTCCTGAAGGGAAGTTTTTGCTGCCAAATGTTAGATGCTGCCATTTCTGATAAGATAGATATATATGCCCTCAAATTATACTAGTAGCCCACAATAGGCTATTATCTGTGACAGCTTGCTCACTATGGTTACTTGCTGCCATTTTTTGCGGTAACTTTTTTATGGCCAAACTTATAGTTTACTTGGTAGTTTACTTGGTGCCATACTTCTACTCATACTATTTTGGCTAGTGCATGAGAATTGCTATTGTTATACTATTATCTCACTTTCTTTTGCTTAGCCAAATTTTAACTTATCTGTTAATTCCTAGTGATGTTTTTTTTGTGGTCATGAAGTCAACTGCTCTTATGATGACAACAGGGTTGCTGCCATATATTTATTTTTCTGCCATCTAATTATTTTGTTGTCATATGCTTGCTTCCTGTATATATTTACTTGTGACCATATATATGTCATATTACTTGCGGCCCATAATATATTGGCTTATGATACCTATGCGATGTTCCTATGAATGAATGGTACATATAGTTGATTGACTCATGCTCAATGATGAAAGCGGGCTAAGTGAGGCTAGTGTGGCGACATGGACCATATCCTAGGATATTGGATACATGCTGCTATATAGGTCAAGGATCTTTGAGCGTTGGATAGCCGTTGATTTGGCAATCCGCACTGAGAGCAAATTTTAACTTTTCTATTCTTCTCCTTGTCTCTCTGTACTACTAATCTATTCTACGTAGGCGATCGATGCTCAATGATGAAAGCAGGCTAAGTGAGGCTAGTGTGGCAACGTGTACCATATCCTAGGAGGTCGGATATATGTTGTTATACAAGTTAAGGATCTTAGAGCGATGGATGGCCGTTGATTCGGCAACCCGCACTGAGAGCAAATTTTGAATTTTCTATTCTTTCCTTTTCTTTTCTTTGTCTCTATGCTCAATGTTGATTGGGGAACCCGGACCCTGATTACATGCCTGAAGAGAAGGTATCTTGTCAAAGATAGTTTTCTTATTTGGTACATAGATTATATCAACTAAAATCTACTACTTATATCCTAGGGCCCTTGACGAAGTGCCCGTCAGGAATTTGCAGCAGAGGCTGCTGCAGATGAGGCCCTCGAGCTGCAAACGGAAGAGGTGTCTGCCCAAGTGTCCACACACAAACGCAAGTGTGACCAGCGCTCCGTGAACAAGGCAGAGGGCATCTATGAGGTTACTGTACTAGACCCCAAAGATGGAGAACCGATTGAGCCCGTTGGTGTCAACGCCAAATGGCGGAACCGATGTGGCAAAGTGGTGAGGGACCATTGGAAAATCACATGGCAAGATTGGCACCAAGTCCCGGATGCCAGAAAAGACAATATGTGGGCTGACATCACGGCAACCATCTAGTTCCAGCCAACAGATCTCGAGAGAGCCAAGAAGGCCACGATGTCCACTCACAATCACATCTTTCAAAATTACAAGTCCAAGCTCAATTGCCAATACGTCAAGAAAAATCGAACCTCATTCGACAAGCATGGAAATATCAGTTAGCGGGAATGGGATGAGTTTGTTAAGCAGAAGACGAGCAATGCATCGAAGGAGCTCAGTGAAAAGATGGTTGAGCTGAACAAGTACAAGCCACAATTAGGTCCGGGCAGATACAAAAAGAAGATTCTGATTTGGAGAGAGAGGGAAGCCAAGCTCCACGCAGAAGGAAAACCTGATCCTTTGCCCAACACCAATGAGCGTACCATGAATTGGGTATATGGTCGCTCTGAGTTAACCGATGAAGGAGAGATTATTGTGAAGGATCCCACGATAGTTGAAGTCGTGCAAGCCTTGAAAGGTCCCATCATGACGCAGACGGAGGTTAGTCTTTTTACACCTAAGTATCACAAGATGAGCTAGTGAAGGCTATTGGGACCAAGGAACATGGTGGTCAGGTACGAGGAGTGTCATCATCGGTAACATGGAAAGAAGGTTTCTCTGGAACATCCTCACACCTGTACAAGTAATATACATTGCACAAGAAAGAGCAAGAAGAGAAAGCCAAGGAGGATTGGAGGCGACAACTTCTTATTTTCGCTATTAATAAAGAAAGCGGTCGTTTGGACCCCATCCTGCAGGCTACAATGGATGCCTTCTTACGTGGTTCGTTCGCATCCACGCAGCCATCAATCTCCACGCAACCATTAGTCTCCGGTCAACTATCAGTCTCCATGCAATCTGAAATGGAGGACATCACTGAGGATACTCCTTCTGAGTTTCATGTGCCATTTTGTTACAGGAGGAAGACGATGAAGGTTGCGTCCGGCATGGCATTTCCAAGACAGACGCTCCATAACAGGGATATCCCCCCTGGTTACGTGCGTGTCACCACGTCAGAAATAGTACCTGGCTATGAGGACAACGAGATCGAATGCCTGGTACCTGAGGCGGGTATAGAAACTCTCTAAGATGCGCTCAGCTCTTTCATCATTTGGAAACGTCGTGATGTTGTCCTCTCACCACGAGCTTCTCCACCCCTGTTGTCTGGTCACGGGTCCTTCCATGTGAGCCAGTCAATCATGACAACTAGACAGTCGTCTCCTATATCTACGGCAGCCTCGGGAAACAAGCTCCAATCTCCTTATGCGGAAGCTGACTCGACTCACAGTCCTATAATCTATAGTGAAAACGAGCCTCTTCCGGTCATCGCTGAAGGAATAGTACAGGCTACCCCTATTGTCGTCGAGCCTCCGTCAACAGCGGCTGCGATGATTCAAGTTCAGGCTCCAGTAATTCAAGTCTAGCCTGCACCAGTTGTCGTCAAGGCTCCGGTAATCTCAAAGACGATTACCGGTTTTGACAAAGAGCCAAAGAACCTAAAAAAATGATGTTGATAAGTACTTGGCTGGATTGAAAAAATGTCTAGCATTCACTGGTAAGCTCATCCTGCAAGAACAAGATCCTCGGGATATATTGTTGTATGATAATTAAATTTTGGACAATCCTACGGACGATGTGGACTACCCAAAATTCATATTTGGTAAACTCCTTATATCAAAGAACATGGTAAACCCCTTATATCAAAGAACATGTACAAGAACCTCCCGTGAGAGATGCGGAAGTTGCACGACTGGTACATGATAGCATCGAAGGAAGGGGTCACCGCAATCACTTGTAGGATTCCAAAAGAGGTGTTCAATGAAGGAGGCGATGAACAAAGCTTACCCCTATTTTGGGAGGATGTCCATGAAATGTCTCGCCTAGGCAAGATGGATGTCACCTTCATTACCTTGTGGTGCATGTAAGTTTCACGTTTGATCTACCTCGTATTTTAAGCATAATTCGATATATTATCTTATGTCTTTTTTCTTTGTAGCCTGAACTCCTTTTTCCAAAGAAAGAGGGCCGACAGAAAAGATTGAAAGGTGGCCTACGTCAACCCGAACCGCATCAACCAAAGCATGATAAACCCAACAGTAAATCCGAAAAACCACCCGAATAAGACACCGGCAGAGCTAACTACAATGAAGGCGGTTCTCACAAATGAAGCAAGGACTGAAGTTATTCATTATTTATGCGACTGCTACTTGAAGTCGTAGGATAGAGAATGCATTATGGCCCCATACAACTTCAAGTAAGTGGGACAACTACTGCTTTTATCATCTATTATATGTTAAAGTTAAATCCAATTATAATTAACTTGTTGACAATTGTTATAGCGATCATTGGATCTGTCTGATGATATTTCCCAAACAAGGGTACCTTCTAGTGCTTAATAGTCTGGACTATGAGAAGAAGTTGTACAGCGGTATTGTAGAACTCATAGATAGGTAATAAATTAGTCTACGTATGTATGGTTTGATGATGTTAATATCATCTAATGATACGCTTTTGTCGATCGCTCAATGCTTACGAGAAATATGTCCAAGCGAGAGGGAAATGTCATCTAAGACGGAAAAAGAAGACATACTTCTGTCATAACTTTTTGGTAAGACTTATATGCATCTCATATATGTTCTTATCATACTATCCATTCATATAATTATCATAAGTATAACAAACTTATGTTCTCTAATTTATAGTGTCATAAGCAAGTACAAGGAAGTGTGCATTGTGGTTACTACACTTGTGTGTTCTCGTCTGGCAGTTCAACTTACGTAGACCATATCATTGAGGAGTCTAAACATGAGGTAAGTTGATTTAGTTTATGTCTATTTTACTTTATTTTTTATTTTTAATATCTTATATATTAACAGACTTTGCTCATGTGACACAGAAAGCCGCAAGGACAAAGAAAGAATGGGCTGCAACATTGAAAAGGAACAACGAGTTCGGAAAGGGTATGATTCCTGAATCCCGTGTTCACTTAAGTACAAATTCCATGTATCTAGTTATAGCTTTTCTCTGTCGCTTTATGTTGAGAGGGGTTATTAGTCCAGAAGGGAAGTGTTTTGATTCGAAGGGTTTACTAGCAACCAAAACATAGGTCCCTTTGTGAGTGGGCTGGTTCGAGAGCACCATATGAGCCCAATGTTCCAGAGAAAGATGATGACTATGCATTAGGTTTCATATAAGAAATTTTGTAATATCCATTAAACATTTTGATGAAATGTTGTATATATTATGTGATGACATGTTGTAAATTTCTGTGATGAGATGTTGTAAATATCTATAATGAGATGTTATAAATTTCTGTGTATGCAGAATCTGTGATTTCTATATATATACTAAATTTTATTTTATTTTTCGAAAATAACAAATAACGGTGGTTGAAGATGTCAACCGCCGCTACTACTAGAGCAAAGTAGTGGCGGTTGATGATGTGAACCGCCGCTAATAGTGGAACACAATAGTGGCGGTTGACATCACCAACTGCCGCTACAAAGTTATCTGTAGCGGCGGTTTGTTTTAGTGACAGACCACCCGCCGCTACAAACGCTTATTTATACCTGCATTTGCGTAGCGGCGGGGTGGCCTGCCCGCCGCTACAGGCCTTTACGAGCCGCTGCTACAGGCCTTTTTTGCTGTTGTGCGTAGTGGGTCCATATAAAATGTGTAGCACTGGCAACGCCACGTTATGCTACCCTGGAGCACAAGCACCAGGGTAAGCAAACCAATTAGCACTAAGATACCTATTATGACCAGCTAAATATTAGAATTTTGAGCACGGATTCCATAGAGGGCACCACCCAAACTTGTACTCTAGCTTTGCCATTGACGTGTGGTTAAATGGAGGTAACCCATGTTAAACAGAGACCCCAAATCATTGGGTAGGTGACTGTCTATGGTGAGAAAATTGATCGCAGGATTTCTCCTTTAATAGATTATATATAGATAGATATAGATAAATAATGTGTAAATAGATATCATCCCAAGTCAGCAACAAGCTTTCTTGCATGCATCCCTGAGTTCACCGAGTAGGACTGCGCAACATCTGCATGCATCACTTATAGTCTTCTATTGGTATATACCAGATACTGTATTTGAGTGAAATACTAAACGATGTCCAAATGGATGCCATCCCAACAAGCTTTCTTGCATGCACACGTACATGCATTCCTCGCTGCACCGTACGTGAGAGCATTGGGACTGCTACGTCTACATGCATCCTTTGCTTTGATAGAGGATATAATTGTAGTCTCTATCAGTATATTTTGCAGCTACATTGCATATATGTTTCTCAAGCATTGATAGTTGTAGCACTAGTGCATATATACTACCTCCATCCTAATATATAAGATTTGTTGATTTTAGAAAACATGTTTGACTCTTTGTCTTATTCAAATTTCTTATAAAAAATACAAAAACAAATAAATCATATTTAAAATATATCTAATAATGAAATATACTATTACAAAATAAATATTTTTGACAAAAAAGTTTGAATAAAACAAAAGGTCAAAGATGATTTTTTAAAGTCAACAAATGCTTACATTTTGGGATGGAGGGAGTATTAATTTCTTTGGAAGGGTTGATTTTGTGTATTCATATGTTGAATATAGCACTGATTGTTGCTGCCATAATGCATGTTGCAATGTTTCAAAGCATTAATTGTTTCTCTCGATGGTTCTGTTTGGATCCAAGGGTTAGAGTTAGTTTGAGTTAGACCCTGTTTGGATCCACCTCCTAAACTTTAGTTGGCTAAACTTTAGTCACTTTTGCTCCAAACATGACCTCTTAAAATCTTCTAAACTTTAGTCAGCCCACCTCCTAAACTTTAGACCACTAGTCACTCTAAACCTCCTAAAAGCTCCAAAACTTTAGAAAAAGGCACTAAAGTCAAAACTACCCCTCCCCACATGTGATATTTTCCTTTAACCCACACATATATTTAGTTTTTAGTTAATTAATAAAGGGTAGACGTATCTACTTTTTATTTAGTTAAAGACTTTAGTCACGGATCCAAACATGCATCTCCTAAACTTTAGTTGGCTAAACTTTAGTTGGTTAAAATTTAGCCAACTAGAGGATCCAAATAGGGTCTTAGTTTAGGCATAACGAGCCCTAAAATCTCCAAACAGGGAGGGTTAGTTTGGGTTAGTTGCATCTAACTCACCCAAAAAAAATCCCAACCAAAAGGTACTAATTAGAGCTAGTTAGAGTGGGGCTCACTGAAAAGTTATTTTTTCCTCTATCTCAGTCGCATCCGATCAATCCCGATCCCCTCCCCCCCCCCCCCCCCCCTTCCAAACATACCTCACTGCTCCAGTCCTCCGCCGCCGCTCCGGCCGGCGGCCACTCCGTCCTCCGCCCGAAGCCCGGCCGCAGCCCCGCCCGACGCGTGACACCTAACCTCGCTCCTCCTGACGCCTGTCCTCACTCCGCTCGACACCCGGGATCCCGTTGAGCATGACCGTGACGACGCCGAACTGGAAGAAGATCTGCTCGTGTGGTCGCTCGACCTCGGAGATGCCAGTGAGCAAGCGGTCGGCCTAGTCGGTAGCACATAGAAGTATCTTTCAACTATTTACTGTTACAGGAGTTACCCACTCGACACCCGGGATCCCGTTGAGCAGAGGAATTACTTCTTGCATAGCACATAGAAGTATCTTTCAACTATTTACTGTTACAATCATAACAATGGAGGCAATTATGGCACGCGCAAGCTCCCAGATATGCACATCGATTTGGTCATCTAGAATTGCTTAATTCATCATAAAAACTCCCGTAAAGGAAAAACAAAATTGAGGTGCATAAATCATACTATAGCAAAAGGTGCATTTATGAGGGCAAAGGCCGCTTTGCCAAGGACACTTGACGCTGAGAAGCCATGATGAGAAGGAGCCTGCTTCTCACCGCGACCCTTATGGCGGCAACTGTCGTGCTCTTCTGTCATGGCAGTGGCGGCATGGCAGATCCTATTGACACGGTACGTGGATTTTGACTTTGGTCTGTCCCGGTTGCGTACAGTGCCAGGATCCGAGTCAGTTGATCAACACGGTCACCTCCTCATGACCATAGATCGATCTAGCAGTTGATAGTGGAGCCATGGCGGGATGCTGCGATCAGGATGGCTCGTATAGAGAGCGATCTGGCCGCGCGAAATGTGTTGGAGGCATGTGGTTACCTGTATTGGGCAGCATCGATGCCCGCACTACGGATGTACCGTGGGTATATCGTGGTAGATAACTGGGACACTGCAAACTCACTATGGTGGCTTGTGGCACAGGCCGGCACTAGGTGTGATGTAGCACTCAAAGGCAGGAACGTAGCAGCCAACAAGATGCGGGATTGAATCACGAGTTCAGTCAATTATCTAAAATGGTTGACATACACTACCAAAAAAAAAGATCTATAGGGATGGATCAAAATTTACTAAGCGGCAGGCCGACCAACCCGTCGCAATGCGAACGTAGCTAAAAATAAAGATAGGTTGTGACGGATACTCCATGGGACCAACACCCCGCTGCTGAAAATTTCATTGTAGGCCACCCGCCACTACAAAGTTAACAAAAAAAATAAAAAAAAGCACCCGTGCCCCCATCCGCCAGGACCGCCCACGGCCCAGTCGGATCGGCGCTGGGAAGGGCGTCGACGCCGACACCCTCATCGACCCGCCTCCAACAATAAAAGAATGAGAGAGGAGGAGAATGCCATGGCCGACGCCCTCATTGGCCCGCCTCTGTGCTCCGCCTGTCGCATGCGAGGCCGGCGCGCTCAACCGCGTGGCCGGCTGGCTACCCGCTGCCCACCTCTACGCTCGGCCCATCACCTGCCAACCTCCATCCCGCGCTTGCATCCAACACCGGCAAGCACACGCATGTCGGTGGGCCTCTGCCTGCCGCCGGCCACCGCTTGTAGAGAGAGAGGGGGGGAGATGGAGAGAGCGAGGGAGAGGGAGAGACCGGGGGAGGGAGAGAGAGAGAGAGAGAGAGGAGTGGGAGAGGGAGTCAAACGTGCCGAGGTGAGAGAGGTTAAAGAGAGAAAACACACAATCCTAGTGCAACATTCTGATTGTCATGTTATTTTTAGCGACGACTCAAGTTGTCAGCCGTCGCTAAAAACTGATTTTTAGTGACGGCTCATATTTCTGTCCGCCGCTAAAATTTGAATCTGCTTTTAGCTTTAATTTTTAATGGCCTTTGACTTCTTTGACCACCACAAAAATATATTTTCATTTGTAGCGACTATTCGTAATAAAATTGCTGCTATGGTGTATTTTATCACGCCGCTATCGACCCATTTTATGGTAGTGATAATGGCCGTAAATGAGCCATAAAAACAGCATAAGGGGTGTCGAAGTAGTAAAAAAATGGTATTAAGGGGGCCATTATATTGTGAAATTTGGTGTAAACCAACATCCCTGCATGTTGTAATGGATCAATGATAAAATTATTTCTTACTTTTGGGAATTGTTATGCTCTTGTTGCTCGTACAATGTACTTCTAATTCAAGATGAGATCACAAGTGAAGAATGAGGTTGTTGTAGCCTAGTGGTTCCAAGAATCTCAGTAGCAACTTAGGTCCTGGGTTTGACTCCCCATGGAAGCGAATTTTCTAGAATTTAACGACTTTATGCTTTAAGGTTAATTTGATACATACCATTATAAATTTTATAGATTAGAAATATGTCACTAAACTTTCACTTATCGGATGAATATCATTATAAAGTTAACTGGATTGGAAATATGCCACTATTTTACGCTGGAAAGTGCATCCAAACCAGATCGAGCTCCTTTCCCTTTCCTCATCGTTGACGTGAAGCAAAAAGAGGAAAGGACAACGAAGGAGAATTGGATCCTCCCACGTCCGCATCGAGGTCTCCAACTCCTCCCCCTCCAACGCGCTGCCTCTTCTCGTTCACTACCATTGCTAAGGGTGGATTTTCATCCTCATCAATATTTTCATCCTCGATTTTCCTGGGTTTTTTTCTCTATATTTCTACTAGATAAATGGATCCAGCAAGCCTTTCTGATTTTTTAGAACGTAGGCCCTAGGCCCTGCTTTTATAGAAAGCAAAGATTGTTTTGCTCGGGTTCCCAGCTTACATGAGAGCATAGAGTATCAGCACTCGGCTGTTGCCACACGAATACATCATAGCATCTACTAACTCTAGGAACAAAAGCAAAAGATCACTCTGCCAGAAGATGGAGGCAGAGGCAACTAGATTATCCTACTCCGGTACTGGGGATGGCATTGTTGGTCTCTATCAGCTTCTTCCTTATGCTTGAGATTACTTCAGCTATCTTGTCCTGTTCTTCTCCCTTGCTAAGCACACTCCATCTCTGCAACATAGAAATTGTCTTGTAAGCAATCTTGGCAGGGTTTGCTGGTATTTGGTTGCGAAAGATCATATTGTTTCTTAAGGTCCAGAGGGACCAAGTGATTGCTGCAAGACAAATGGTTAGAATGTTTTTTTGTTTCTTATTGCCATTTCGGTAAGTTAAGAATTGGTTGAGATTGAGCGGGGATTTCTCCAAGTTTAAAGCATCTCTACACAGAGACCAGATGAAAGAAGCCATTGGGCAATTGAACATAATATGATTTGTTGTTTCTATTGCGCCATACATTTTGCAGTATATGTCTCCGTTCCAATTTTTTGCAGCAAGTTGGTCACAAGACTGAATTCTATCTCTAAACAATTGCCAGAGGAAGATCTTTATCTTTGTGGGGATTTTCGCTTTCTAAATCTCTATCATCGTGATGTCAGTTTCTCCTGGGTGAAGTATTGCTTTGTAAAGCGAGGAGGTTGTGAATTTTCCTGATTTATCCAGCGCCCATGTTACCGTGTCTGGCTCAGATGTTAGTTTGAGGTTAGCCAATGAGCTTGTAAGTTGTAGCCATTCCTGGAGCTCGCCCTCTGTTAAGCTTCTTCTGAACTCTATGTTTGGGGAGCCATTCATCAAAACTTGACTCACAAGCTGGTTGGGGTATCTACATTTTTTCTAGAGATTATGATAGATAATTTTTAGGGGTCATTCTCCTAACCAGCAATCAGACCAGAAATGTGTTTTGAAGCCATTTCCAAGTCTATACTTTAAGGCCTCGATGTAGGTAGCTTTT
Organism: Eleusine indica; assembly: GCA_030378355.1. NCBI lineage: Eukaryota > Viridiplantae > Streptophyta > Magnoliopsida > Poales > Poaceae > Eleusine > Eleusine indica. The sequence continues at coordinate 41,771,574 of CM059501.1, read as the reverse complement.
GACTGCATGTAATCCTCTCCAGAATTGTGAGGAATTCGTTATTTTGCTATTAAAAAAACTCTTATCTTCTAGGTATTTGCTTCTCAGTAGGTCACAGCACATATCTCTCTTGCCGCTTTCCAGCTTGAAAATCCACTTGTTAAGTAAGCAGATGTTCATTGTTCTGGTTTCCGTGAAACCCAGACCTCCGTATTCCTTGGGTGTGGCCATAGCCTCCCATTTGACCATGTGATATTTCTTTTTGTTATGTGGGCCATGCCAGAAAAAATCAGCTCTATCAGTGTCCATTTTGTGCTGAATTCCCTCAAACAGGTGATAGACTCCCATCGAATAGTTTGGGACCGAGCTTAGACATGATTCAATTAGTATGGCCTTACCGCCTTGAGACATCATTTGACCTTGCCAGGCAGGGAGTGAATTTTGTCATTGACATATCTGAAATCAGAGACTCGGAGCTGATTATCACTGACCGACAACCCCAAATATTTCATGGGGAAAATCCCCATGTTACAGTTAAATTTCTTAGCTATTTTCTCAGCTTCACCGTCCTCAGCTCCAATCATAAAAATTTCGCTCTTCTGATAATTTATCTTAAGTCCTGACATGTTTTCAAAGCAAGAAAGTAGAAATTTTGTGTGGGCTAAAGTATCTTCATCACTGTTCATGAAAATTATTGTATCGTCTGCATACTGTAGATGGGAAAGGCCTCCTGGAATTAGATGGGGAATTACTCCCTTGATGAATCCTGCTTCTCTTGCTTTACTTAATATAGCATCCAACGCATCTCCAACTAGGTTGAAAAGGAGAGGGGATAGTGGGTCCCCCTGTCTCACTCCTTTATAAGTCTTGAAATAAGAACTCACAGCTCCATTAATGTTGATGCCAACTCTACCATCTTTCACTACTTGTTCTATCCATTGGATCCATTTTTGGGGGAAAGATTTCATTTGAAGTACATCCATAAGGAATCTCCAACAGACTTTATCGTAAGCTTTTTCAAAATCTAATTTTAGGATCACCCCTTTTTGTTTCTTTGCTCGTAGCTCATGTAGGGTTTTGTGTAGGATGACAACTCCATCCAAGATGTAACAGCCTGGCATGAAAGCTGTTTGATTTGGGCTGATGACAGACTCAGCCACTTTAGTTGCTCTCAAGGTCAGAATCTTTGTGAAGATCTTGTAGTCTACATTTAGCATACAAAGTGGTCTGAACTGTTTGATAGTATTGGCATCTATTGACTTTGGGATGAGGGTAATGACGCCATAGTTTAATCTGCTAATATTAAAAACTCCATCATAAAACTTGTTTAGTATCTCCAAGATCGGTTCCTTTATTTGTTCACAGAATCCTTTATAAAATTCTATAGTTAGTCCATCTGGGCCTGGAGCAGTGTTAGTCTTCATGACATCAATGGCATGTTTTAGTTCTTCCATTGAGAATGGTTTGATTAATTCTTTAGCTTGGATATCTGATATAAATCTGTTGTCTCTCCAAACTCCTTGTATGGTGATCTTTGGATTGATCTCTTGTCCAAAGAGATGTTTGTAGAAATTCTCTATATGTTCTCTTAGCTCTATATCCTCACTAATTATTTTGTCACCATTTTCTAAAGAGAAAATGGTGCATTTCCTCTTTCTACCATTTGCTATACCTTGGAAGTATTTGATATTCAGATCCCCTTGTAGAATCCATTTTTTGCCACTTCTTTTCTGCCAAATTAACTCCTCATAATTGTAAATTTGTTCAAGCTTTTCCTCTAGGTCATATCTCATTTTCCATTCTTCTGGAGTTAACTCTATAGTTTCTAACTTTGTTTCCAGGTTTTGGATGTGTTGTCTTAGCTCTATTTTCTTCTTCCTCACGTCTTCGTTAATGTTTGCTCCCCACCCTTGGCATCTCTTTCTTATAGTTGTCTTCATGTATTTCCAGTAATCTTGGATTCCCTCGGATCCTCTTTCAGGCCAAGTTGCTTTGATTGCAGTTTTGAATTCTAGAATGGTCAGCCAAACATTCTCAAATCTAAAGATTGGTGTTCTCTCATCAGGGTGCTCTCCTGTGTTAACGAGAATTAGAGTATGATTAGATCCTATTCTCAGAAGACTTCTGGCAGTTACTCGTGGGTAATGTTTTTCCCAGCTGTTAGTCACAAAAACTATATCCAAGACTGAGCAAACCAGGTTTTCTTGTTTATTTGTCTAGGTGAACTGGCTTCCACTTCTTCTGATCTCTTGTATAGCACAATCTCTAATGAAGGCATTAAAAGTTTCCATCCATTTGAAATCTAGGTTTTGTGAGGACTTCTCATAATCATATCTTATGAGATTAAAGTCACCTCCTATGATCATAGGAAGATTTGTGTTCTGAAGCTTGCCATATAGTTCTTGCAAGAAAGCAAGTTTTCTTTCATCTTGGACTGGACCGTACATGTTTATCACTTCCCATTCAAACTAGTCATTTCGATTGACAATTGTGATGCCCGAGTAAAATTCGTTGATGCCCATCTCTATTGCATCCAAATCTCTTTGTTTAACTCCAATCAGGGTTCCTCCTGAATGTCCTTTAGCTTATGTCTAGTTCTAGGTGAAAGGTTTACCTTTCACCAGTGATGCAAGATCTTTAATATTGTATTTTTTCTTGATTGTTTCTTGAATGCATATTATCTCTATGTTATGATGCATGATCATTTCTTTGAGTTGGCCTCTCCTTCCTTTGCCCCCCAAGCCTTTGATATTCCAAAATAGGATATTCATTTAATCTTTTTGGTTTGGGGAGGTCTTCTAATTTTCTTGACAACTCTCCTGGGTCTGTTCTTTACAACTCTCTCATCAGACTCAAGAGAGGAACATATCTCTATTTCCATCAAACCAATGTTGTTTGACATATTGAACTCCATAATGTCTTCCATGACATCATCACAGTTGTCCACATGCTCTTTGTCATGATTACATCTCGTAATTTCTACTTCATTAGTAGTGTTGGGAGCGTTAATGTTTGGTTTGTTGTGAAGCAAATTTATTTTAGCAGCAGCTAAAGTAGCTTGTGCAATTTCTTGTGCTTTCAAGGTTGAAATTGAGGCTAAAGCTTCCTCATCATTTGAGCCTAAATTTATACCACTGCCTCTACCTACTCTAAGAAGATGGAAAGGATCAAGATCACTAAAGAGTGTGAAGGGGGTGGTACCTTGATAAGTGTCTCTGGATTCTTTAAATGAGGTTGCTTTACTCTCTATCTTCTTATCTTTGTCCTTAACTCTAGTGCTGGTTCTTGTTGCCACAGCTGGGGCATTCACCTTGGCCACCTGGAGTTGATAATCTTCATCAATCACCTGAGCTTGTATGTCTGCCTCTGAATTCTGAGTGGTCTCCCAAGGTTTGTTTGTTCCTGAGGGCAGGTTTATCACTTTGGATAGCTTTGCAGTTCTCACATCAAATTCTACATCTATTCTCTTCATCTCTTCCTTTTCTTTAGTTGTTGGATCTTCTTCATAATTCATCATTTCCTCTTCCTGTCTGTCTTCAATAGCCACTCTTTCATTTCTAGGGATATGTTCAAAGAATTCCTCAGCTGGTCCATTTTGATGGCCTGACATTGCTATTATAGTTAAGGTTTTTGAGAGCTCAACCTCACTACAGTTTGTTTTACTCGAGTTTCCAGGAGCAGAAGCATTGTGAACATGTTTAGTGCTTTAAGGAGTGTTGCTTCCTGAAAGGTCAATGTTGTATTCCTTAGCCAGTTTAATAAACCCAACAGTGTGTTGAGTTTTGTCATTTCTAGCCTCATCCTCATCGTCATTTTCCGGACTTGGGTCTTGGTGTCTGTCACTTATCCCCTGATGATCTATATCAGCTCGTGGTTTACTTTTGATTGGTATTTCTGGCACCCATGCAATTTTCCTGCCAACTCCATTAAAGAAGACTTCAATTTCTTCCTTAATTCCTTCTGCAATTCTCACAACCACTTTAACCCTTACCGGGCCATTTTTAGACAGACTTGAGATGTCCACTTCTTCTAGGTCTCCCACAATTTGTGCCACAGCTCTAACCACTTCCTTAGTTTTTTCTTTTGGATGTTAGTTATATGCTTTCACCCATATTGTGTCTAGTACTGCAGTAGTGTCTAGGTCTTTCTTTGTAGCTTCCACTGATTCAACCATTTGCTTTGTTACAAAGCCAAAGTTCCTGAACCTGGTCATTTGGTTTCTCATGTCTTCATCATGGAAAGTTATCAGATACTCTGAGTTTGATATCATTTTGATTTTCCACTGCTTCTTGTCTGGAAATAGATATTGGAGCTCTGTATCAATGTCATCTGTTGTTCCTTCCCCTTGAAGAACATGAATTATTCCTAACACCTCTTTCTTTGCATCATCTTTTTGCTCAGGGAAATGAATGTTGTAGAAACCCATACTGGGCATGCCATATCCACATAGTCTGAGACCCTTTTTGGTAGGGCAGAACATAGCCTTATGTCCTTTTGTCTTGCAGTTGAAACACATAGGTGGGTAAGTACATTGTCCTTGGTGATGTCCCTCCCTGTTGCAGTTGTAGCAGATAAGATACTTGGATCCTTCACCTTGCCCCATCTCATGTTTGCTTCTTTGTTCTTCGATAACTTCTATCTAAGGTCTAACTCTAGGGTACCACCACTATTTTCCTCTCTATCTTCAGAATTTCATTTCATCCCTTGCTTGTGTTGTGTTTCCTGGTCGTGATTTACTCCTCTACCTCCACCGTTCTTATTAGGCAATTTTTCAATTGTTCGGGTTCATCCCCACCATCGCCTTCTCTTGGGAGAACTATAAATGACAGCCATTGGAGTAATCCGGTGGTGAAATGCTACAATGAGATGTTCGTGCACTTGCGGATTTAACTTGCCCACACTAACCATTTGTTGAGTTCTACCAACAAATAGTTCTGGCGCCTTGCCCAGGTCTTGCCCAGGTCTACTTATTTGGTGTGACTTAGCAGATGTCAACAAGCATTTCTGGCACCGTTGCCGAGGAACGGTTGTTGTTTGATCTTTGAACCTAGTTCACCCTCGTATCTTTATATTTCACTTTATTTATTTATCATCTCTTCCCCACCATGAATCAATTCAAGATCTGTCTGCTCCCAAGGGCGAGTTCTTCGAGCCGCTGCTTACTGTGAAGCCTATCCATTCATCTAGCTTTGAACTCTGCCCTGGCTTTATAGCCATGGTTCGGGAACAATCCTCCTTGGGTTTAAATAGTGAAAACCCGTTTCATCATTTGCGAGAGTTTGAATATTTGTGTTCATGCCTATCGATCAAAGGCATGACTCAAGATACTCTCAAGTGGAAATTGTTTTCATTTTCCTTCATGGAAATGCGAAATTGTGGTATACTCATTTTGTTGGCAGTATGAATGGTGATTGGAAAGTACTCCAAGATAAATTTTGTCTCATGTTCTATCCTACATCATGTATCGTCTTTCTATGAAGGGAGATTCTTGACTTTCGTCAAAGCGAGAAGGAATTCATAGGTGCAGCCTGGGCCAGGTTTTCCTTGTTAACCACTTCTGGCCATGACTTGTCTTTGCCCAACCACGTGTTGTTGCAACACTTTTGTCTAGGTTTAAGCAAGGAGTCTGCCCTATATCTCGACGTCACCGCTGGAGGTTCATTTGTCCACAAGACGCCTGCAGAAGGAAGAGCTATCCTAGACCTTATTCAAGAAAACTCTTCTTTCCTAGTTGACTGTAGAGAGCCCCCTCAGGAGGATGCTTCATCGAGCATTGAGGCGACCCCACTAGTTGAACCTAAGAAAAATCCTTGCCTATCCATTGATTCATCTAGTGAGACCTCAACCGAACCACGAGCGATGAAGGAAGAAGAAATTCAACCTTCAAAGCTCCCTTTCCAATTCGAGGAAAATCTTGTAAAAGATCGTGGGAAATCCTTGAGTTGTCGCTATCAGCAGAAATCACCAACTCCTGTATCTTCTCCCAATCCTCTTAAGGAGCCTTTGCTCCAAGAGACTGTGAAGGAGTTAACTTCAAGCGTGAGCAATGAGTGGTTGAGAGAGGATGAGTCCTCTCCGAACCTAATTCGGAATAGCTCCCCTTTCTCTTCCATTCAATGCCTCATAAGAGGAGAAAAGGTGAATCTTCTTTATAATCCCACTATCGGTGCCAACATCATTTCTGATGCTTGCGCTTTTACCATTATGGGTGAAGAACCCTTGACACTGACTTGCAAATTTCTTCAATGTCCCTCCGGACCCATTTCAGAGGGATATGGGATTTTGCAAAATATGCCTTTAAGGCACAAAGATGTTTAAGCTCTCCTTGATTTTCATGTGTTTGAAGTCCATGACTTTGACATTTTAATTGGGCATCCCATGGAGAGACTTTTCTCTGATGCACCGACCAAGGAGACGTTACACATTGAACTCAGGGGAAGACATTTTTCTGTCCCAATGTATCAATCAGAAAATTCCCCTGAGTTCTCTTTCAAATTCGAGGAAGGTCTTTCAAAATACCATGGGGACACCTTGAATTATTTTTGCAAGAAGGGTCCACCAATTCTTGTCTCTCCTCCCGATCCTCCAGAGAACAATTTCCTCCAAGAGAATGAGAGGGAGTGCTCTGTCATGCCGAGCGATGATTGGTTAGGTGAGGATGCAAACTCTCCTGATATAATTTGGGTAAGACCTCCCTATTCAACCATTCAATGTCACATAAGAGAGATGAAGGTGAATGTTCTTTTCTGTCCCATAATCTGTGCAAATTTAATATCCAAATCCATTGCAACCGCCTTCATAAGCGGTGAGCACCTTGCACCGATTAGCAAATCCTTCTTGAGCCCCTTAGGCAAGCATTTAGAAGGATTTGGGACCTTGCAAAATGTGCCTGTAAAGCACGAAATTGTTGAGACTATCCTTGACTTCCATATAGTGGAGGTCTATGATGTCCAAATCTTGATTGGGCATCCGTTGTATGAGCTATACCCAGATGAACTGAAGCTAGGAAGTCTCGACATAAGACTTGGGATAGGCATATCTTCTGTCTCAATCTGTCAATCAGAAAATCTTTTGATAGAATCTCTCCCAAGGGGTGAGCCATTTAATGAAGTGATGGCAACATTCCCGTTTGAGCCCTCTGGATCTATCCTCAAGGAACAAAGCCAACAATTTATCCAGGGTGAAGGAAAGTCAAACCACAAGGGTCTCGCAATAACTGAATTGAGCCCATTGTTATCTCACCCTTCAATTCTACTATTGAGACCGCTCGGAAGGGAGGAGAAATTCTACCTTCAGGGTTGCCAGTCAAGTTCGAGGAAGGGCTATCTTATAAACATGAAAACACCGTGAATCACTTCTGGCAGAAAAAGCCTATGGCATCCCTTTCACCTCCTAAGCCCTTCCAAGAAGAAATCCTACAGGAGGCCGTTTATAAGGGATGGTTGAAGGAAGAAAGATGTTATTGAAGAGAAATCCAAATCTATTCTCCTTCTTCTACCATTCCCTGTTATATAAAGGGAAATGTTGTAGAAGCCCTTCTTGATCCCACCGTAGGAGCCAATATCATCCCCGAGTATATAGCTTGGCAACTTTTAGATGATATACCTCTTGAGTCGAATGACACACTCCTCAAGTTTGACTTGGGAGTAACCTTTCCATGTCGGGGGATCGCAAGGGCTATAACAGTTGAGATGGACAAAGTCGAGGTTCACCTAGAGCTCCACGTATTTCCAATCATCGACTTTGAACTTCTCATAGGCTTCCCACTAGAAAGCCTTCACCATAAGGGTGCATCTCTAGAGAGCCTAAATGAAAAGCTTAGGAAAACCGCTTTTGCCACCAAGGCCTATTGCTTAGAAAATCCTGTGCTGAGGCCTCATCTCAAGCGCTCCCCGCTTGAGGAGGTGATGTATGTTTCCCAACGCGCATCATCGAGATTTGTTCTTTATGAAGATACGAATAATTGCATCCAAAGAGGAGACAATTTGGGAGAAACTCTTAATCCTTTTACCAAACCATCATCCTTCTTGCCTAAGCCTTTTTTTTTTTGGTCCTCAATACTCCATTCTTGATGCTGATCAAGAATCACCGATAAGCTTTCTCGATGAAATTTTTGAGGAGGAGAACCTTTGGGCCATTGGATTGCTTGAGGAGTTGACTCTAGAAGAAAATGATTCAAGTAATGAGCATGGAAGTTTCTTCCTTGAACAACCACAAGATACATGCTCATCCAACAAATCTCTAGAGTCAATAAAGATTACCTGCTAAAAGCACCTACGAGGATTACAACCACCTAAGGGTCCTCATTAGTAAAATGTTTAGAAGGATAGTTGTAGATGCTTTTGTTTATCATAAATATTACAAATCTCTTAGTTTGCACTTTTGGCACTAAACTTGCAGCTAAGACTCCAATGATACATCAACAATTAGCGGTGTGATGGGAACTACATCGCTAATGATGGCTGCAACATGAAGTCCTCGTAGTCGAGCTTTTGACAATAAACAAAGCATTGCTGAGAGATGGCCCGGATTATCATTTTCCTTTTTCCTTTATTGAATAATTGCAAGCATATGTTTTTAGGATATATTTATCTTTAGGTATTTTTTGTCACTAACCCTTTCAGGTGAGGATTGAAAAGAATAATGGACACACTACGCATGAGAACATGAGAGCTGCATCAACTTGACATCTTGGTACTTTTGGTGATGGAACATACTATGAGAAGGCTGTAACGCTGCACACTGATTTATTGTGTTTGAGTGATACAAAAATCAAAGTGTGGGGGACTTCTGTATGTATCACGTATTAAGTTCCATTCATGCCACCTTACCTCTTGGTTTAGAGTTGTTAGTTCGTGCATTCATGCCTTGCTAAAAAAAGAAAAAAAAATGACACTTTAGTTCATTTCCTTTGAATTCAATTATGTAGTACGCCCTAAAAAAAGATAAATAAAATAAATAACTTAATAATTTAGTTGTGACTCTACGGGGCTCATAAAGCCAATAGAGTCCATTTTTCTTTTAATCCTTTTGTTTGTTTTTTTTTTTGTGTCAAATAAAAGTACAGACAAGCGAACAAGTGTGGGGGAGATTCTTAGAATTCTCGACGTGCAACTTCTGTTCATACCTAGTTTTCCACCACCATTAAAACGTTGCAATGTGATAACAATTGTGAGTTCGACAACTCCACCGCACGTTCTTTTTTTCTCACCCATGGTGTCGCACTCCACATATTGTGTCCATATAAATCCCCTCAAAACAGAAAAGACGAACGCATCATTCGCACAACCAACAATATAGTACGCACCCTCCTTTTCCAAGCTAGTTTCCTGCCATCCTATTGGGTAGAAGCACTACACATAGCCACATACTTGTTAAACCGTCATCCTACAAAGACACTTAACCTTCCCACACCACACCACGCCCTCTATGGTGCTCCTCCATCCTACTCTCATTTACGTGTCTTTGGTTGCCGGTGTTACCCCAATACATCAGCCACGGCAGTGCACTAGCTCTCTCCCTGATCTGTCATGTGCGTTTTTCTGGGCTATCCTTCGGATCATAAAGGTTACCGATGCTTGTACATGGATACTAATAAGATTATTATCTCATGACATTTTATTTTTGATGAATCATCGTTTCCATTTGCTAAGCAGGTGGCACTACCATGGCCTGTTGATTTTGATTTCCTGCTTGATATGGATGTCTCCACAACACCCATTGGACGTCGTCAACCTGCAGGTGTCACGCCTCCAACTCCACTAGACGGGTGTGCTACCCCTAGTGGCTCCACGCCTCACGTTGTTGCCAACGAACCAGTCCAGACTTCATCACCTGGTCCCGTGCCTGATGTGGCACATGGTGCTGCATTGCCCCCCCCCCTAGTCAGGTTCGTTGTCCTCGGTGGCTCCACGCCTTGGGTTGTTGCAAACAAACCTAGCCAGCTACCTTCACTCGATCCTGTGCCCACAACGGCACATGGCTCCGACCCCATATTACCCGGGCCGGCTAGTGCATCCACTGCACCACCTCTGGCGTGCTCGCCAACTGCATTGGACCCGACCATCCCTGCTCGGGTCGTTACTGGTCAGGCTGGTCCTCTTCAGGCGGTTCGTGTTGCTCCTATGCAGAACGATCATTGCATGACCACCCGGGCAAAACCCGGTTTTCATCTTCCAGTTCATAAGCTCAATCTTCATGCGGTCGCATTGTCTCCTCCCAAAGACTTTTCACAGTGCACTAGCTGATTAGAATTGGCGAGCTGCCATGATCGAGGAATTTGATGCTCTACAGCTGAATAATACTTGGGATCTAGTTCTCGTCCCCCTGGCGTGAATATCGTGACTAGAAAATGGATTTTTTGTCACAAGCTACATCTTGATGGCTCTCTCGATCGCTATAAAGTTCGATGGGTTCTTCATGGTTTTACTCAACGCCCAGGCATTGATTATGAGGAGACTTTCAGTCATGTGGTAAAGCCTGCCACAGTTTGTACTGTCCTCACTTTAGCTCTCTCTCGGGATTGGTTGTTCATCAGCTCGATATGGAGAATGTGTTTCTTCATGGCACACTGTCAAAAACTGTCTACTGCATGCAACCCTCTGGTTTTGCTGATCCATTGCGACCTGACTTTGTGTGTCGCCTCAACAAATCTCTCTATGGTCTGAAGCAGGCTCCTCACACTTGGTACAGTCGTTTTGCCTCCTACTTATTCTCACTTGGTTTTGTTGAGGTTAAGTCAGACACATCACTATTTATATTTCGTCGAGGCTCGGATATGGTTTATCTCCTTCTTTATGTGGATGATATTGTTATGACTGCATCATCAACTAGCATTCTTCAACGTGTGGTTTCCTCTCTTTAGAGTGAGTATGCAATGAAGGATCTTGGGCCCCTACATCATTTTCTAGGAAACACAGTTCAACGCCACTCGTATGCAGAGAAGACGCCAGACTCTAGGCTTGTTGACTCCCCCTCCGTGATTGTTCGATAGTAGACTCTTGGTGCTCATCACTCCAATGCAACTGATACACTATGCTCTCCCCTGCTGATTATTGTTGTAACCTGGCGCATGGCGCTATCCAACTGCTTATGGCTTAGCCATGAACTTTGGCAAATGAATACAAGGTGGGGATTCTCTCCCCCCTGTTCTTCTCAAAAAAAAAATCACAACGTCACTATGCTTTGGAGATTTTGAAGCGTGCTGAGATGTCCAATTGCAAATCTTGTAGCACACCTGTGGACACAAACTCTAAAATCTCTAGTGATGGCAGCCCCATTGAGGATCCCACCCACTATCATAGTTTAGCTGGTGCCCTACAATATCTAACCTTCACTCGACTGGACATTGCTTATGTAGTGTAGCAGGTTTGTCTATTTATGCATGATCCACGTAAGCCTCATCTTGTGTTGGTAAAGCGGATTCTTCGATATGTTCGTGGCACCCTTGATTATGGTCTTATCCTTCACCGCACAGTCCCCGATGCTTTGACGGTGTATACTAATGTTGATTGGGCAGGTTGCCTCGATACATGTAAATCTACTTCTGTCTTCGTTGTGTTCTTGGGTGACAATAGTCTCCTAGTCGTCAAAGCGTCAAAATACTGTATCACGATCGAGCGCTGAAGCCGAGTACCGCTCTGTGGCAAACGGTGTTGTTGAGGCCACTTGGCTGCACAACCTTCTTCAGAAGCTCTGTGTCCCTCTCGGTCGTGCTACAGTGGTTTATTGTGATAACATCTCAGCTGTCTATCTCTCCAGTAATCTTGTTCAGCACCAGCGTACCAAACACTTGGAGATTGATTTACATTTTGTCCGAGAACGTGTCGTCGTTGGTGATGTTCGAGTTCTTCTTGTACCAACATCATCACAGTAGGCCGACATTTTCAACAAAGGTCTGTCATCGTCCATCTTCACTGAGTTTCGGTCCAGTCTGAACGTTCGCACTTCTACCGCTCCGACTGCAGGGGGGTGTTAGATTGTATACATGTATTATACCGTTTACACTACAGTGTCATGCACGTTGGGCCTATGGCTGTGTACTTGGGCCTGCCGATACGGCTTACCTAAGCCTATCCGCTCCCCTATATGTACTTCTCGATTGTCAATGAGAATCGCATTGTGCCTAACTCTGCTTTCAGTCACCACGGGCAAGCGAGGAGGTTTGCCAGTGGCAGGGCGAGGTATTGCAGAAGGGGGAAGCTTTGTTGTTGGCATCCATGGAGAAAGATATGATAGTGAGTGAGAAATACCCTCGAATTTATTATGGCTGTCATGTTCGGCGGTGAGGAAAAGTTTTCGAAGTCATCAGACTGCCTCTATGGCAAGTGAAAGAGGATGAGATAGGGTAAACCGATACATATGAAAATACAGAAGCCTATAGGTAGGCCTAAAACACTTTTAGACATACATAGTGGCATATTTCTAATCTAGGCAAATTTAGAATGGCACTCATCCGATAAGTAAAAGTTCAATGGTGATTTTCCAATCTGTGAAATTTATAATGGTATGAATCAAATTAACCCCTTTTTTTTATGGTGCAATATGAACTTGTAGCCCTGTTATGAAAGCCACTTTTGCTGCAGCATCTTCCTCCAATATTGACAGTGTTTTAGAGATCAATCCCCTCCTTCATCAAGCCACACGCCTTGATAAGGCACCAACTAATACCTGGCATCCTATAGCAAGTATAGATTGCAAAGAAACACATGCTTAGCTCTGCTGCTTGTTCTGAATTGAACAGTATCGACCGAAAACAGATCAAAATTTGACCCATCAAAAGATCAAGTTCCACAAACAATTCAAGCTTGTTCTTGTTAACGGCGCCGTTACAACAGGCAACCCACATCTCTGTTACACGCACACGAGCCATGTCCAACGCAGGACTCACAAGTCACAACTTCCAAGTCCTCTGCTACACGCACACGGAGCCGTGTACCCGTACTCGGTACACTTCAGCAGGAGCAAGCTGTGTTCTTCCCTTCCCTCTTTCCAAGTCTCTCTCCCTACCTCCACCATTCCGTCCTCTTCCCTCCCCGTTCCAAATGGCGCCCCCCGAATCCCGCCTCGGCGGCCGCGCGTAGCCCGGGCCCGGCCTCGGCCCGAGTCTGTCACCGCGTCCCGAAGTTCGCTCGAGGTGCCGCGCGCCGCGCGGATCCGCACTCTTCTCCTCTCCCGTTCATACTCCCTGTGTATCCGGCGTCGTTGCGGATTCGGCTTAATAAGCTCGGAGAAGTAGTGTTTTTATCTGCTCTTCCTTCTGGTTCAGCCAGTTGTGGTTGGGTCGACGGAAATCAACTCATTGTTTAGGCAGATTCGGTGAACAAAAAAGGGCGCTTTTCGTATAGCTGTTTTCTAAGTTTCGTAGTGCCTCCGTTGAACCGAGGGTTCTTGGTTGATTGTTCTACTCTTATCGAGCAATTCTGGTTATTTTTATGTGCCTAGAACTGGTTTGCTTTCCCCCTTAAAATAGTGCAGCCCCGCTTAGCTTATCATATCTGGGTTAATTGTTATGTACTTTTTTGCTTATGTTTAGATGGGATTTTCTCAGTGGTATGTCCACTAATGGAATTTGACATGTTGTAAGTGGGATCCTTGCCAAACCAGTTGTCCTACCTACCCAACTAACTGTAATAGCATCGCATTGTTTTTTTTTAGGATGGTACAGTGATTAAATTGAGGTTGGTAAGGTATTGTGGTCATAAATTGTTTTTTTAGGATGACTCATAATAGTGACATGGTACATGTTTGTTATGTGGTGATGGTGACTTGATTTGAACCTAATGATTTTGCCCTGGCCTGAGTAAAATTTGGATGCAAATAGTAGAAACTAGAGTGTGTTGTTAAGTGTGTGGTCAAGATCTTTTGGGGGTATGTTATTGTGATGTGTTGGGGCGATTTTATGCCTGCTTTGTATACCAAATTGTTTATCGATATGCTAACAGTATGCGTTCAAGTACCTGTTTCATGTACCAATTGTTGATTTACTATTTCAATGTGGCCACTTCTTTTCATGTAGGGTACTAGAAGTAGGAATAGCTGTCTAGTATAGTATACTTATTTGATTGTGTCAAACTGACTAGATTTTTCTTTGTAAAAAAAGCGTTATCGCAAACCACATATTTCGCTTTCAAGGGAGAATGGTCAAAAACTGCTATTAACAAACTCATATTAAATTGCAGGTTGAGGAACTATGAGTTGACCACTGGGAGTGCTTGTCCATCTATGCAAGGTCGTTTTGGGTATTCCAGCAGTGGTACTGATTTTGGAGTAGATGTCATTTCGTAGCATAGTGCGTGATGTCAGAGATGGCTTCGGGAGTTTGTCTCGGAGGGGATTTGAGGTCAGACTTCTGGGTCATCGCAGAGGGAAATCTCATGGTGCTGTACATGAGTTGCATGATCCAGTTCCTGTGGTCCAGAACAGCCTATGGGCTAATTTGCCTCCTGAATTACTTCAAGATGTGATTGAGAGGTTGGAGGCCAGTGAGGATACATGGCCTTCGAGAAAGCATGTAGTTGCTTGTGCAGCTGTGTGTAGGACATGGAGAGAGATGTGTAAAGAGATTGTCAGGAACCCAGAGTTTTCTGGAAAGATAACTTTTCCTGTCTCCCTGAAGCAGGTAATGATTCAGCGCTATTAATAACTGTTATCATTTTATAGATATCGACATTCTTTTAACATTGTCATAATGCTTATTTTTTATAGACTAATAATATGTTGCTCCACTTCTATGTACAGCCGGGTCCACGTGATGGACTTATCCAGTGCTTTATTAAGAGGGATAAATCTACTCAAACCTACTATCTATACCTTTGTCTTAGCTCAGGTATGTTTCTGGCTAATGGACTCTGGAAATTATAAGAAAGGTTTTCTATTGGTAATTCAGTATTTCTTAAAAAACTCGACCCACGGAGGGTAAGACCACCCCCGAGGCATTGCATTAAGAAGAAGACCTTCTCACGCAGGCCGAGAAAACCCCCAAACCCCTCTCTGTCCCTTACACGAGGGCCACGTGATCCCTGTGAGAACCGGGCCGGCGCTTAGCACCGTTACCCGTGACCGGACCGGGCCTTAACCTATGCTTTGAGATTGCGGAGAGGCGAGGGGATTTTTTTAACCCAGGCGAGGGGCTTTTTAACCCCAACCACTACGCTGAAGGCCCTTTCGCTAATTCTTTGTGCTTAAAAACTTGTACTTCACTACTTCTATAGGAAGGCTGCAGAATAAGTCTTCCATATGCAGTTCCTTGTGCTTAAACATATTATTCTATTGAAAGTATTCATCATATTCTGCCATAGTTATGCTTCGAAATTATCATGTCGTTCTGCAGTCTTGTGTAACCATTGAAGGCATAACAATGAACATGAAACATGATAGTTCTTGAGCTTATTAGATTAGAAAAAAAAACTTTTCTTTTGCCTATATTTGCATGCACACAGAGACGTCCTTCATTTAAAAACTATATTTTCATTCAGATACCTTGATATTGTGTTACTAGTTTCTTGTTATAATCATTGTCCAGCACTTCACTTTGCCTGTGTTTAGGTTATTTGAGAGCCATACGTTATAGTCCTGTAGTACTCAAAAGTAGTAGGATGCAGACATTAGCCATTCTTGTTGGACAGAGCATTCAAGGTAGCTAATTATTTCTGTTTCTTTCAACTCATCCACACCATCTGTTTCCTGCTGTGGTCTTTCCAGGATGAAATGAAGTACTTGATTCATAGGCTGCATCCATGGTGTGTGTTGTATGTGTTTGCTTGGGATTGTAGGAACGAAAGAAAAATAATTGATATTAGACGTTTCACGTTTATCTTGCTGGTCCACCATGTTTACTTTGTGTTGTTGGCATTGCCATTTTAACATGTTGTAAATATTTATCTCTGCAGCTGTGCTTGTTGAAGATGGCAAATTCCTTCTATCAGCCAAAAGAAACTGCCGCACAACATGTACAGAATATATAATGTCTATGGACACTGATAATATATCTCGATCTACCAACAGATACATTGGAAAATTGAGGTAATAATCGAGAAATTTGTACCTTATATCAGAATTCAAAACTTACAGCATTTGTTTCCCTTACTTATGTTGCTACTTGCTATTATGAATCGTTAGGTCAAATTTTCTAGGCACGAAGTTTATAATATATGATACTCAGCCTCCATACGGTGCAACTAATGTTACAAAGTCTGGGATGGCAAGCCAAAGATTCTACTCCAAGAAGGGCTCAACAAAGGCTAGTTCCAGCAGGTACAGCATAGCACAAGTCTCATATGAGCTTAATGTATTGGGAACTCGAGGTCCAAGGCGGATGAACTGTATAATGCACTCTATACCTGCCTCATGCCTAGAGGCTGGTGGCAGTGTGCCTTGCCAGCCAGATAGCATATGTGCCCGCTCCCTCAATGAATCCTTCAGCAGTGCCTCCTTCTCAAAGTCATCCATTATGGACCATTCCATGCATTTTGGTAGTACCCGATTCTCTGATGTCTCAACAGTTGGTGGACCAGGGATTGGAGACCAGGCATTATGTGACAACGAAGAGTGCAGAGATAGCCCATTGATCCTCCGCAACAAGGTTCCAAGATGGCATGAGCAGCTACAATGCTGGTGCCTCAACTTCCGGGGCCGTGTGACTGTTGCCTCGGTCAAGAATTTCCAGCTAGTTGCTGCAACACAGCCGGCTGCTGGAGCCCCGACTCCATCTGAGCCAGCCGCTCCAACTCCTCCAGAGCAAGAGAAGGTCATACTGCAATTTGGTAAAGTCGCGAAGGACATGTTCACCATGGACTACTGCTACCCACTGTCAGCCTTCCAGGCCTTTGCCATTTGCCTGAGCAGTTTTGACACCAAGTTGGCCTGTGAATAAATCCACTGGGGATTGAGCGTCACTGGTGCTTATTTGACACACTGATGGTGGACCTGCTCATCCAAGATGCTGAGTTGTGCTGAGTGTCCCCAGATTTAGATGGGGATTTCATTGGGTGGCAGCATGCCGCTGATGACTTGTTAACTCAGAAACAGACCCCCAAAATGGAGTTATGTCAGCAGCTTCCTGCTGATAATTTGTAGCTTCTGCTGCTTTGATTTTAACTGCATGCACATTTGTTTCATCTGTACCTTTTCCCTGTAATAACAGTTCTGTATGGAATGCTTGTAGCATACTTCATTGGATCGTTCATCGGTGATGCATGTATTAACTGAGCTATAGCTATAAGTTTTAATGGAAACCTGTCTGGACGCTTTCGGTAATACGGTGAGAAAGCATTGCTTTTTTCTTGCCCATTCCAGTCCTGTCGCCATCGGAGATCAGGTTTTTGTTTGCTTCTAAGTGAGCCCCATTAGTTAGGGCTTTTCTTTCACAAAGCGTAAAGTATGCAGATAATTACGCCGGGCACTAACCATGCATGTAAGCAAAGCCTGCATCAACATCCGGGGAAAGATTCGAAAGTGACCTCGTATTCTAGTGGCAGAGCCGTCTCTTTCTAGGCGTTTGGTGAGCTGAGAGGGACACGGTGCACACACCTGTTATGCCTCGTGTTGCATGTAGGAAAGCGCCGGTGAGTTTTTTTTCGTTGTTTGGCAGCGACAGCGATGATTCCGGTTCAAGGACTATACAAAGGCTTCATGAAACACAAGTTTTTTTTCTGAAACAAAAGAAAAACATTAGCATAATTTAGTAGTAACTTTTTTGGGGGTTAAAGTAAATCCGCTTTCCTCCGAGCAGACATCATATCACCCGTAACAGATTCGTTTCCCGATCGGGGAACATGACTGAACCATCATCATCAATCCTAATCTTACTCCGATGCTATCCATCTCGTATCCGTCATGGATTAATTTCGCAAGGATCGATAGAACTTTCCTGCTGCGCAAGAAATGAGGAAAGAGAGTGCAGAGCATGATGCCTGGGTGGTAGCGCCTGCCAGTTGCTCTCATCTCATCTTCATCCCCGGGCGTCGCTCGCTCGAGAGTGCGCGAGGCCGTCCACTTGAAAGCTTTGCCTCGAATTCTTGATTCCCAAGCAAAAAAAATCACCCGTCGTTCCATTCATGCCGTGGTGGCCGTCAGTGTCAGGTAGAATCTAGCTGTGGCCGGCGGATTCCACTGCTGTGGTGTCAATATGCAGAGCCAGAACTCTGCTTTGCTGTTTGCTGCTTCTGAACTCTTGCGAAGTCTGAATTCTGAAGCTCTGAACTCGACTAATAACAGCAGCCGTATCTTACCGGTTCGTCGTCCGTTGAAAAATCCGACTGGATGGCCTGCCCGGTCAGCTCTTACCGGTTCGTCGTCGTATCTCACTCTGTATTCTGGACAGAGACAGCGATGAGCAGAACCGGTCCCGTTAAATTCATTTTAGGAAAACGATACCTCGTGGATTATTATTAGCATGTTGGCATCCTAGCTGCATTAGCTATAGTTTATAACACTGATATATAACTCCAGTCCAAAACCGGAGCTGATGTCGTATTGGCTTCTCGCACGACTGCCTCGTCAGCTCGTTTGGCTGATCGGAGCGATCATCATCGGGCACAGTAGTAGACGACGGGGACATGCAGCAAGAAGAAGGCGGAGTCGCCGCTCTCGACGGCGACGGCGTGCCTTCCCAAACAAGCCACACAAAAAATCGCCAGCGCTACACCGATGGAGCCGCTGGCAGCCAGTAGTTGCCGCTCGTACACGTGGCCCCTGGGATTCAGGGTCGCCTCCTCCTCCGTCCGTTTGCCTCTGCTGACGTGGCCGGTCCCTTCTCGTCCTCTAGCACGCACGCACGCACGTCGTCGTAGGGGGAGTAGAGTTGATTTTGAGCTGGCCCGATGACAGCTGCTGCACTTGCGCTAGTTGGCCTTTTTTTTTTTCTGGATGACGTGGTTTCTATCTAGATTGTACAGTTTGGTTTGGTGCCGGGGAGGGATTGTTGTGACGGGAACGGAACCCGCTCCAGCAACGGCGTGAAGAGAGCGCATCACCTTACTACCGAATGTTAGGCGTAGCGCGGGTATTATGTGTGCCACCAATGGAGGATCTCTCGGTGGGTCGTCACCACTTGGGCTCGTGCAGCTAGTGTGACGGTGTTGCAGCTACGGGAGTAGCTCGAGCTGCTCTTTTTTTTTTTCTTCTCTCTTTTGGAAGCACTAGCCGGTGTGTCCGTACGGCGACCCCACGTGCCAGCCGCTCGGCCTCTCCTTATCTAGGTTCAGCAGCATCATCCCGTCGTATCCTTGTCAAGTCTGACTGACTGACCCTCTGCCCCACGCGCGTGGACCCACCGGGTCAACTCAAACCGTTCGGCTACTGGTAGCTGCAGCATCCGCGTCGGCCGCGTGGCCCGCGTTTGCTCGGTTCACGAAACTGCCCCGGGTCAGCGGCCGACGTGCACCAGCCCGGGCGGGGGTAGGATCGTAAAATCGCTGCCCCCCAACCTCCCTCGACCCGGGCGCTGCCGGTGGAAACAAACAAGCGCACGCGCCGTGTGGCCGTGTGCGCCCGAGCCGTGTCTCGCGTCCCGCGTCGGCCGCGGTCGCCCGCGCGCGGAGCTTTTTAACAAACAACTCGGTTTGGTTTACTAATCCCCCCTCCGCTTGTGCGTGCAACCTCACCTCCTTAATGACCAGTGACCGGGCACTGACCACGCAGAGGATTCGCGACCCTGGATTGGACTGCACGACGACCATTAGTTTAAGCAACCTCTAGTAAGGCTTAATGGTCCGCTTTTTTTTTTTTGCGGATCCGCCCCCGTCCATTGTTAGATTTGCTCGCGCTTTGCTTCGGTCCTCCTGAGCTTGTGAGTGAGGTGACTGGGGGTACAGAAGCACACTGACACAGGAGGCATGGCCAATTATTGCGCGCGTCACATCGTCGGCGTGCGTCGACGCTTGTGGTCAGATTAGATTGCATGTCACATGAGCCAGAAGCAGAAGATCAGCCGACGATACTCTCTTTGATCTTCGTTTAGTACCTCACATTATCTTGGGCTTTACCTTTAGGCCTCACTAAGCAGAGCAGCCGAATGGAACACTAGTGTACTGCTGGTCGCACCAATGTTTTTCTCTGCAAGTCCTCAAAGGACTTGGAAAGTTGAAAAATTAAAGGACTCAGAAGCAATTACAGGGTCACTCCAGGGACCTCAAGCATAGATCAAGCGAAAAATGGTAAAGAAAAACCGGAAACATTCCGAAACCAGAAGAATAAAGCAACACATCCATGTTCCTCACGAACGAGTAAACTAAGCTAAACCCAACAGCCGTGCATGATTACCCCCAAGACCGCTTCCCCTAAAGAAATCGTCAATCTAACGTAATCACGCGATCCCAAAAGATGTGCATATATACACGCACACGCATCGCCACCATCCACCACCCCTTCCATATCACAAACCAAACCAAACAGCGAGCTCGCTTCTCTTCCTCGACGAACGCTGGCCCCGCTAACCCGCTAAGCAGACAGAGAGAGAGAAGAAGAAGAGCTTCCGAGATCCGCGCGCGCTTCCTTTCCTCCTACTCCGGCGCCGGCGACAGAATACCATGCCGGCGACGGACTACCAGGGCACGCCCTCCCACTCCCACTCCAACCCCTTCTCCTCCTTCGGCCGCTCCCTCCTCTCCCTCCGCCGCGACGTCCCGGCCTCCTCCTCCTCCTCCTCCTCCGCGGGCGCCGCCGCCATGCCGTCGGGGGAGGACTCCGCCGACCTCGACGCGTTCCAGCGCCACCTCGCCGCGCTCCTCATCGACCTCCGCAACGGCGACGGCGAAGGCGACCACCCGGAGTTCCTGTCGGCCGCGTGGATCCGGCGGCTGCTGGAGACCTTCCTCGCGTGCCAGGACGAGTTCCGCGCCGCGCTGTCCCGCTCACGGCGGCGCGGCGGCATCGCCGCCCCTCAGTCGGAGAAGCTCGCCGCCGAGTTCGGCGAGCGCGCGGTGAAGGTGCTCGACGTGCTCAACGCGGCGCGCGACGGCGTGGACCAGGCGCGCCGGTGGGAGCGCCTCGCGGGGATCGCGGCCTCCGTGCTCGACTCCGCCCCCGGCGGCGAGATCCACGAGGGCCAGCTCCGCCGCGCGCGCAAGGCGCTCGCCGACCTCTCCGCCCTCCTCGCCGACGACGCCGCGGCTGCCGGGGGCTCCGGCCCCTGCGGCGGCGGCGGCGTCGCATCCTTCCTCGCCTCCCACCGCAACCGCTCCTTCGGCCGCGCCGCCGCGCGCGCATCCCCCTCCCGCGCCACGTCATCCTCCTCCTCTTCCCACTTCCGCTCCCTCTCGTGGAGCGTGTCCCGCACGTGGTCGGCGGCGCGGCAGCTGCAGGCAATCAGCGCGGGCATGTCTGCGCCGCGGGCCCACGAGTCAGGCCTCCTCCCGTCCGCCCACGCCATGGGCTGCCTGCTCCACCTCGCTGCGTGGGCCCTGGTCGCCGTGGTCCCCTGCCCGGACCGCGCCGCCGCGCTGCAGGCGCACCACCTCCCCTCCGCGCCGCCGCGCGCCGCGTTCCCGTGGGCCCCGCCGCTCCTCGCCATCCAAGAGCGGCTCGCCGAGGAAGGGAAGCGCAAGGACCGGCGCAACTCCCCCGGCCTGCTCAGGGAAATCCAGGCGCTGGAGAAGGCCGCGCAGCGGCTCGCGGAGGCGATCGACGCCGCGCCCGTGCCCCTCGCCGGCGATCGGGAGGCCGAGGTGCGTGAGGCGGCGGCCGAGCTGGCCGACGTGTGCGCCGCCATGAGGGGCGGGCTCGAGCCGCTCGAGAGGCAGGTCAGGGAGGTGTTCCACCGCATCGTGCGGAGCCGCATGGAGGGACTCGACTCGCCGATGATCAACGGCGATTGAGCCATCGTCAATATCGCCTTGGATTGCGCAATGTGGTGGTGGTGATAGGAGGTAGATTTCCTGTTCTTGGTTTTTTGCCCACTTGTGATCAGATCAGGTAGTAGCGAGTATAAAATGTGTATCGCTCTGTAAAGGATTACACAAAGGGGAAAGGAGAAGCGCCATCTTTGCCTAAAGATGATGCCTTATTCCCATGTTTTGATGCTGCATTTGGTGTATATTACTGAGGTTTCTGTCAGTCATGTTGGGTTGTGCGCCTAAATTCTTGAGTTGAGTAGCAGCTTGTGTTCTGAACATCTTCATGGTCACTCTGGAAATGTGACACTCATCAAGAATGCTAACACAAAGAAGAAGTATAATGCACCAAAATTACAATGTAGTTCGACTTTGTTCTTGCTCTAGTATATTCAAAAAAAGAAAGAGAGAGAATGAGTCCTTACTTGTTGCAGAAATGTGCTGAATTGTTCAAGCCAGTTTTTGAGTGTTGTACATGGGTTCATGGAATGCATGATTTGCTCGTATGTCTCGATCTGGCAACATGTCTGAGACTGGTAGATAGTGGATTTTTTTGTTTATACACATAATGAACGATTTGACTTGTATCCTGTTGCTGTTGCTATATTTATGACGAGCAAAAAGAATATCTGACCAAGATCGGTCATCAACAGCTATCGAAGTACTAGCTTTCCACACTGAATAAATTTGTCTGAACGGAGTATCATACTGTATAATTTCAGAACAGAAACTACAACTTTCTCATAAAACAAAGGGAAAAAAGAATTCAAGAATAGGTGCTGTGAGATATTTTGAAGGCAGAACAACGAAACGGTCCTGATCACAAACTGATAAGACATGATTTTCGGTAATAAATTAAACGACACTATCCATCGTCAGTTCATGTGCCTTTCTATTCTCCTCTACAGAGTGATTTTGCTTCTCACTGTCAGCAGATTCTACCAAGAACCTGCCACAAGCATGTGTCCCTACCGAGTTAGTGTTTAATTAATCAGTAGGTTTGCCTGCTGCTGCCTTTTCTGTTAAAAAAGTATTGAGACTACAGTGCATGGTGCATTCAGATTGTCTTAGAACTTTGGTTAGCTGCGAGCCTGTACATCATGTGGACTTTGGTAAGTGTACTTGCTCCTAATACTAAACTCTTAAACCTTTTTTGAAAGATCTACATCTTGTCAGTGACTAAACCACAGCCCCGGTACTTTGTTGAATGTCACAAGTAGCATTTCTTATTATCGCCAGAATCGACCAAGATCAAGGCAAGGTACAGTGCGGCGCAGAGTGTTATTACTTAATTTAAGTTTGCTTATTACTGCCTTTCTGTTAGAGACACTAGTACTTTCTGCATTTGTGTAGTCTGAGGTTCTGTTAGCTGTGCGCCAGTACCTGATGTCGACTTTGGTAACTGTACTTATTCCTTATACTGTATAGTATTCTTCATGTTTTGTCACTGGCACTAAAATGCGCTTTGGCTTCGCTGATTCCCAGTTTGGTTTTGGAAGAGGCTACAAAATTCAGCAAGTTTTATGAATCTAACGCACTAATTTCCAGAGTTACAATGTAACCTAACCAAGTCCTGGTTTGCAGAGGAAACGAAAACTGATAAAGATCTCCCCTCATGATCTAGTATCTCATTGTTGTGCTGTGTGCTGGCCTTTTCTCATCGTCGTCATAATCATCATGGCCAGATGCAGCAATGTCATGTGCATCTGTGTAACCTCCTTTCCCTTTACTAGTAAGCGTGATCATTGTTCACCTGCCACGTGCCCCCGGACAGCCGAATCCTCCTGCCGTGCCGGCCCACCCCGTTCACAAGCGCCCAGCGGTGACGAGAATCGCCATTCCTCGTTCGGCACGCAGCACATCTGCGGCTGGGGGGAGGCAAAGGAAGTTATGATATGCGGCTGGTCTCTGTGAGCTGTACCATTCGTGGGAGGACGTGGCCCCGTTCCATTCGATGGCAGGAGCAAGAGCTGTTCGTCTTCGTGCTGCTTCTGCTGCGGTGTGGTCTCCGCCGTTCCATTGCCGCGATCGAGCTTTTCCATGTGGTCCATGCCGCGCGGGCGAAGAGGACAAGGCTCGTGGTCCGTGCGGTGCGGTGCAGGTGAGGTGAGGTCGGCGGCGGTCTGGTGATGCTGCGGCCGTGTGCATGCGCGCGGTCCCCGTTCCCACATCGCTGGGCGGCGTCGTCACCGGTGCGTCATGCTGGCGTCACTTCTCGGACGAAGCCGAGTGTCTAAGGAAGCCCAAGAACCACTGGACCACGGACAGAACAGAACAGACGTTTGGGCCATGGCTGCTGTGAAAGCCTGTACGTCCAAGTTGGACTCGTCAAAATTGATTGGGCTAGAAACTAGACCGGGCCACGAGAGTGTGTCTCGACGTGCAAGAGTGAAGAAGGCCCATCTTTCGGGGAACGAAAGCAATAGCCCGCTTGTTCCGCGTTTTCATTTTGCTTTTTATTTTTTTTCAGATCAGATTACATTTTACTCCCTCCATTCCAAAATTGTTGTCGTCATTGACTTTTTTCGTCATCGTTAATCGTTCATCTTATTCAAAATATTTGTTCAAATATAAAAAATTATAAATTATATTTAAATTTTGTCTAATAATAAAAAAATCATGAAAAAATACATGATACTTTTAAAAAAAATTAAATAAGACGAATGGTCAAAAATAGCGAAAAAAGTCAATGACGATGATAATTTTGGAACGGAGACAGTATATAATAGGGCAATTGCATTACATGATCTGTTTTCAACTTCAATGTTAAAAATAGACATGCTTTCTCAATCTTTACAAGAATAGACTTGTTTTCCTAATCTTTGCAAGAATAGACATATTTTCGCAAAATAGCCCTACTTGCAACCTCACTGACAGATCGTTTATTAGAAAAAAAAAAGATCCATTCTTACAAAAATTAGAAAAGTAGGTCCATTCTTAATATTGGAGTTGAAAACAGGTCATGTAATACAATTCTCCTTTGTACAGTCCGATTGTAACTTTGGCTCCCCATTCATACGTTTAGGGTGCATCCAACAAAGCAGCACCCATTACAGTTTGGTCACTAGGGTTTTGCCAACGCGCAGAGAGAGAGAGAGAGAGAGAGAGAGGGATCTTCCCTACAATAAAAGTATAACGAGCTAAAAACCATTGTAGTCGTGGTTTGACCGTTCTGCCACTACACTACCGTAACTAAAATAAGTGGTTGTAGTGGCGGATGGCACAAACCGTCGCTACAGAAGGATTAATAGCGGTGGGTGTTATCTTTACCTGCCGCTACTCTCAACCCGAAAAAAAAAAAGAGAACAGGAGCCACCGGCCTATGGTGCAGGATCGCCCCAACCTCCCCGCCGCATCTTGCTCGTGTCGCTTCGGCTGGATCTACGATGAGGGAGGCGACACCACGATTGAGGGGAGAGAAGTTGGCGGCAAAGAGACGAGGTAGGAGAGGAGCTCACCGACGCCACATGAGAGCCGAAACAAGACGCCGCCTACGTCGCCCTCCGCCCGGATCCAGACGTTGCCTCGTCGTCTATGCTGCCCTGCCCCACAGTCGGCCCAGGGCCGGATCTGGCTGTCGCCTCGCCGTTGACGCTGCCCCGAGGACAGTTCTGGTCGCTACCGAAGCCCCATCTCGGGCCGCATTCCTACGCGCATAGAGCGGAGGGAGGGTAGGACCTCACCGACGCCACCCGGGCCAGATCAGGCGCCGCGTCGCCGTCCATGCTGCCCATGTCGCCCTCCGATCGGATCTAGATTTGGACGTTGTCTCATTGTCGACGCTGTCCTGTGCCGTCCACACCACCCCAGGCTCGTGTCAGCCGATCGCTGGTGAAATGTAGAGGAGGAGGCCTGCCTCGGTTGCGACGCTACTGGAGGGCGAGGGGGCTCGAGGAAGGAGAAGAGTGGCGGTGGTGGCTGGAAAAGGTTAATGGCATTCCTCGTGCTGTATAGGTTCCATGTTACACGCATCGCCGTGTTCGCCTTCGCCTGCGTTGACTCGACGTGGAGCGACACAGACCTCGTCATTGATGGCGTTGTCGCATTGAGGCTTTGTTACCTCGCCACGTGCCTCCTCGGACGTGCTGGTGGATCGTGGTTTTTCTACCTCAGAGGCGGTGGGATTAAGGCGCTGAAAATAATCATCCTCGATGAATGCACATGTGAGTTCTCATCCTCCGTGCTGCCATCACCATCACCGTCAGACGAGGATTGGGATTATAACGTGTGCCGTAATCGCATATTCGTAATGGATGGCTGGGATGGCGAGCCTCGCATCGTGACTGTCAGGGACATAGACAGGGGGTGACGAGCAGGGGCCTAGGCCCGCCCTATGCTAGATGCACTACACTCTTCAACACCAGAGTTTACCATATATTGTGGTACAAATCTTCAATTTGGTCCCCCTCCCTGGTGACCATGCTCAAAAACAACATGAAGGTGCTAACTAGGGTTGAAAATAATGGCGAGTGGGAGGTACAGAAGAGCCCAGTGCTGTCAGATGTGGCATGAGGGCTTCCCGGGTACCGGACGTTGGTCTTCAACAGGAGCGTGGTGGTCGTGACCAGGGACATCCATGTTGATATAGTCAATGACAGTAGGAAAAATTTTGGTAAAAAAATATTGGGGTCACCGATAAATGATATTTCAAAAATATCTGTAATATTGGGGTGCAAACTGTGTTATTACCTATCAGTATAACAATCAACTTATTATTACCCATGCATATGGCAAGTTGCGAGTAGTAGGTATGATGGGTGGCGGTGCAAAGTGTGTTTTGATGTCATCAGAAGTCCAAAGACCAGGAGACCTGTACTTTGATACCGTCATACTCCCCGAGTCGCTCCTCCGTCTCCGCGCATCGCATAGGATCGAGGGAGAAGCTATAATCGATGGGTGTCAAATCCGCGCCTGCTTGGTCCGAAGCCTGTAGTTTGGCGTGCGTCACGAGCGGGCAGTCAAGTGGCACGGCGACGACGGAGCGTGACAGTGGAACGCGGTAGTCCGGCCCGGTGACCACTACTTTCTGGTCTGAGCTACGGTCGAAGAGCACGCTCTCAACGTTGAAATCTTGGCTGCTCGCGGTGATGGTACCGTGCACAAGGATGTCTGCCGGGTTCGTGGCGCCGTACCAGGCGGGCAGCAGCTTCACCTCCACGGAGGCTTCCACCGCGTTGCTCAGCACCGCATAGGTCACGTCTATGTCGCCACGGCTTGTGTTGATGGCCTGGGTAGTTGGCCAGTCGTAAAACATGCCATGGTTCCCTACGTCGTAGCAGCCCCATAGCAGCTTGCCGGCGGTGCCGTCTTCAGTTCCGGGGGAGAAATCCACTTCAATTGAGACGCACCCGGACGCTGAGATGGCTCTGTATAACAACAGGTTGCCCTGCGTCACAACGAGATCGACGTCGATCGGGATATTATTGTAACATGCCAAACCCTTATGACATGTTACCCAACCTAATCAAGCATCTTGAGTATCAAAACCATCATTTGCATTGGCATTGCATTCAGTTTCTAAGTCTGAAAATTCAGTTCAGTTTGGCTTAACAACCAGCCAACTTTGACGATTTTTAATAAAATAATTACAAGTCCTTTTGATCTGATTCCTCTTAAAAAATTGATGCAGCAATGTTTGTTTTATCACCAGAAAAATCTGCATAAAATTTAGAGGTCTGGAACCAATTTAAATTAGTGCTCAAATTAGGCTAATTATTAAGACTGAGTCCTTACGAGTCTGTTTTTTTGTCAGTTCGCGGTCTGACCGCCCGGCTCACGGTCTGACCGCCAGCTGCCGTTTTCAACCTCCGACAAGTTTCACAACTTCGTCGACGCGTGTCCATGGGTGTGGCAATGCCTCCGGCACTCCGTTCCTTCACCGTGAAGCTCCGTTGGGGACCTAAACCGCTGTTTTTGGCCCCCACTACTCACATCGTCGCCTTTCCCGTCCATTGGGACATCAAAACTGTCATCTCCTCTGATTTTTCTCTCTCTTCACTCTCTCTCACTCTCAAGCTCTCATCCCTCACGAGCTCCAGGTGACTCCAAGGACTCTTGTCGTCGTCGTCGCCGGTTGTCAAAGGAGAAGGCTTCCTCGAGCTCAACCAACCCCTCCCTGAGTTGCAAGGATAGCCGGAGGGTGAAGCTTCACGTTCTTCCTCTCCAACTCCAGCGAACTCTCTTCCTCTCCAATCTCATCGATGTCGACGTGCTGCTCCAAGTCCTCCCCAACCTGGTTTGCCTCGTCTTGGACTTCATTGCAGTGAGGTATTGACTCTCACAATGTTCCTATTTCATTCCCCTTCGAATTCATCGCCGGCAACACTATTTTCTTCCCACCGGCGAGCTTGTAGCGGTCTGACCGTGACCTTGGGGCGGTCTGACCGTGTGCATCCAGAGACCTTAAAGTTTTTCGACCTCCCGGCGGTCTGACCGCGACCCCTTGGCGGTGTGACCGTGCCCCGGGTGGTCTAACCATCCAAAAACCCCGGTCTAACCGTCCACATCCAAAGAAGATCAAAACTTTTGATCCCCAGGCGGTCTGACCGCGTTCTCCCATGGTCTAATCACAGTAATGGGCGGTCTGACCGTCACGGTACAGTACCGGCGGTCTGACCGCGTTCTCCCATGGTACATTACCGGCGGTCTGACCTCGTTCTCCCATGGTCTAACCGCAGTACTGGGCGGTCTGACCGTCACGGTACAGTACCGAAACCCAGTTCTCCTGATTCAACTCTAATCGATAGCAAACTTGTAAAATTCATAACTAAATCATCATAACTCTATTTTTAGTGAAACTTTTTGCATTGGATTCATAAGAAAGTAAAATATTAGGGGAAAATATTAATAATAATATTTATCTTTCTGTAATTTAATTATCTAATTAATTGCTAACAGTGTCTATAATCGGATATGTTTAACTTAATTAATCATAACTCAAGCAAAGCAAATGTTATAGCAGTGATTCTTCTTGCATTGAAATCACAACTCATTGCACTTCATGTCTATCATGATTCATAACATGTTCATCTCATTTCATAATATTGCTTCAATGCATCATGTTCATCTAGAGATCGAGGGATCGGAGGGCAACGTGGGCAGTACCGAGGGTGACACTGAACCAGAGACAGTGAGTGGTGATCCTGCAGCTCAAGGCAAGCATCTATGCATATCTCAAACTATTTTGGATGAGTTTAATGAATGTTCTTGAGTCAATTGATCTATTGCATTAGTTGGGCACTAAGTAAATTATCAAATCCTACTTGTTGCATTATTTTTCTTGCTTATTGTATTATTTCTTATCCTTGTAACCAAGTTGGATAGGTCCAGATGTTAGGATAGTCGGTAATTGCTTAGTGATGCTTTATTATAATGCGGTAGAAGTTGAACGGTGGAAGGTCACCAACGTTCACATGACATAGGTGGTTACTTGAGATCATTGACCATATCATGCTAAAAATGTTAAGGATGGTTATAAACTAGATAGATGGGAAATCCTTGATAGTTTGTACATAAATCTTGGCACGTAATTGTACATACCATATGCTGACATATGGGTATGCAAGCCCCACTCCTTATCTACCTGCGACCATTTGGCTTGCGAGTTCGGGGCTGAAGAAGGTGCTAGGGATGACCCCCGAGGGCCTAGTGTGACCAACTCGCCTTAACCGGATGGCTGGCAAATGGTCAGAGCGTATTTAGAAGGGTTGTCATAATGAATTACTCTTTATGACTGACGGGTCGTATGGGCGGTGGTCTTTGTGGCATGTGGGTAAAGTTGTACAACTCCTGCAGGTTGTAAAATCAATTCGAATTGGCGCGGTCTCGGTTATGACCATGCCTTGGGGCGTCTCCATTCATCATGATTATTTTCCCATAGAATGTGATTTGGGAGATGGAAAGAAATGTGAATTACTAGTATTTACTTATGCAATGGGATGGTTTTCTATAGGTGTCGCCCTTTAGCTTCACTTATGTTAAATAGGATTGCAAATATTCACTTGAAAAATATGAATAACTTTTATGCACTTGTCATCCTACTTATTTTATTCTTGTCCAAAGCCAAATACATCTTCCATTGGTTGAGAGCTATATGACTCTCCGTTTAACTCTTGCTGAGTACCTTCGTACTCACGATGTTATTTGTTGAGTTTTGCAGGTGAGGATAAGTATGTTTATGGCTACTTCTATCTTGCTGCCGGTGGGGGTGAGGGACAGGAGTAGTTGATGGTCGGGATTGTGATGCGGATGTTGTTCATAGTGGAACATTATCGTCTTTTGTTTTCTAATTCCGCTGTGTAAAACTCTTAAACAAGGATCAAACCCTTACAACCATGTCCTTGTTCATGCTAAGGTTGTTGTGCATTTAGCATATGAGCTCTAAACTGTCTTTTGATGTAAATATGACTAATAAAGAAGACCTCTAATGTAATATTTTACTTTCGCTCTCTCGTTAATTCTTGTGATGAAGATGGTTATAAATATGGCTTAGCGGTATGCACATTGATCTTGGACGTTATTGTGCATGCCGGGGAATACCGGAGTTACACCTATTATGATCAAATATTATTGTGTTG
Source organism: Eleusine indica (assembly GCA_030378355.1). Lineage (NCBI taxonomy): Eukaryota > Viridiplantae > Streptophyta > Magnoliopsida > Poales > Poaceae > Eleusine > Eleusine indica. The sequence goes on along the minus strand of CM059501.1, from coordinate 41,741,189 downwards.
GTTGCTTAGAATAGGCTGCGGCACGTGGTGTATCGAGTGGTCGACGCGTGTTAATGTTCATCCTATAGTTAAGTAATATATTTGGTCATAATATGTGTAATTTGAGAGGCTCCTTCATACGTACTAGAGATGTTAAGGTTAGGACATGAATGAATATATGAAGATCGATCGATATCAAACCTGGGAGTCACGGACGGGAGGAGCCATTGACGTGGCTCCGTCGTCGTCATCCGGTCTGTTATCGTAGATGATCTGCCCACGCACTCCGTCGAAGACGGCGATGTCACCGACGACATCAAAAGTGGCGCTCGCATCGAACACCTCCACCATCGGTTTGCCACGGCGGTGGCGATGCTCTACAGGCGAGGTGGTTTGCCAGTGGCGGTTCGACGTTCCTCCAACATGTAGTACACTGAGGCCGCGAGAAGCTTGCCGCTGCCACGGCATGGTTCCCCGCACTCCGCGTCGGCCGCGACGATGTTGGCGTCCACCACCAGCAGTCCAGCAGCAGCTCCCGTTGGAAACCCCTGCTGGGTCGTCTGTTGCGGCCACCAGGGCGGCCTGTTAAGGACCAGCTTGACTATAGGTGGTGTTTGGTTCAAGAACTGTAACGGAAACGCAATCGTAATTAGAAAACACTGGTATCATAAACAATGTAATAAAATACTGACTTTGTTTGGTTCACCTCGGTAATGGAATTCGACTCCAGCAGAGAAGAAACAGAGGACAGAAAACGAGACTCAGCACCAGCGATTGATCCATCATTCATCTAAGTTGGGATCGAGGGAGAAGCAAAACGATGAAGGGAGCAGTTGTTGAGCATGCCGGCCATTGCAGTGGGCGCGACGGACCAGCCGCAACCAGCAACGGTGGTCCAGCTTCACCGCGGCGATGTACGAAACAGATGCGATAAGCAGAACCTGCCGCAATGCGATTTCGATGAGATCGATGAGAACCTCTTCTGCGACGAAGTCGTGTGCCTGGAGGTTCAGGTGGATCTTGACCCCACTGACGCCAAGCTCTGCATATATAGATCTCGGCTTCCTGCCGTCGATCTTCGCCAAATCGACTGGTGCGGAGCTTCACCGTTCTGTGGGGACAACTCCTATGACCGGTGATCAGATCCCATGGAACAGCGAGACGATCGAGGACGAGGGCGAGCTGCATCGACGGCTCGACGCAACGATGAGGAGACGGACGCAGGCGAGGAGGCGAGCTGTATCGACGCGATACGGACAGAGGAGGTGGGAGTCAAATTTACACTGGTTGTAATCCGATTACAAGGTATCGAATTACAGACTATCTTCAAACAAACGCGTGTAACGGTTTGGCTTACCAGCAGTAATCCGATTAGATACAAAATGTTGAACCAAACATCTCCGGACCTGCGTTTCGTTACAGATTAGAGCTTCTTTAACTAGTTTGTTGGGCCATGTGTACACCATCGGCGAATGATGCCTTGCCGTCCCCAGCAAGGCCTTTGACATAAGCCCCCACAGTCCCTATCAAGATTCAAGATTTAGCACACACGTCCAGTGCTTGGGCTGACGTCGACCCATGATAGCTAAAGCCCGTAAGCCGGGAGGCCAGGCCTGACCTAGAAAGAGAGTGGACTCGCGCCACAGAGTGAAATGCCGCAGAGTCCACGACCCGTACGTGCCGTGTGATTCTCATCACTGCGATTTGGTTTTCTGTTTTCCTTCTAAATTCAGATCCGATTTTGCGCAATCCTATGTTAACATTTGTGATCCGCAGAGAACAAACTACAACTCGTGCTCGCTAGGGTATTGTTTTGTTTCGCCTGCGGACGGACGACCTGGTGGACGACACCCTCGGTCTCGTCTTTGAGCGGCTCGATTCGCCCGTCAGCCTCATCCACATGCAAGGGTTGGCGCCGTATCATCTCCGACACCGTCTTCCTCCGCCGCTTCCGTTCCCTGATTATGAACGCCCCCACAGTCGCCGACCACTACTTCAACGCTCCTTTGTGCAACGACGCATGGGCCAGGTTCGAACGAAGAACAGGTGATACATGGTTTACTCCCTCCTCCTCGTCATCATCGATTGTTGATGCCCAACACTTCTCACTCAGCTTCCTTCCAAGTTGCATCATCGAGCCATGGTGGCCTCGGACCACGCACTACCGGAATCCCACGGAATGTCGAGTGCCAGCGGCACTCGGCAAAACGCTGTTTCCCCTCGGCATCCCCAACTCGGTACCTGTGCAGCCGGCATCTACCTAGTTACCGAGTATTACAAATCGAGCACTCGGTAACTAGGTCTCCAAGGGTCAGCTCGGACACTCGGCACAAAAAAGTAACATGACGGGGAGGTGACGGAGAGAGCCTAGATGTCGAGTGCCCAAGTACGCGGCACTCGACATATCTCTTTTATATGCCGAGTGCTCATATCCGTGACACTCGGCATATCTCTCCTATATGCCGAGTGCCCGTGGAAGCGTCACTCGGTATCTATCCACTATATGCCGAGTGCCACGCTGTAACACTCAGCAACTTCCTAACCGCGTTGCTAGTAAATGGTCCCTTTGCCGAGTGTTAATGCCAAGCACTCGGCAAAGGTGCTGAATTACAGCAGGTTTATTTTCATTTTATCTAGCCACGGACCACTAAAAATCACAATAATTATATATATCATCACAGACACATCATCTACACCTCAAATGCATATCCATAAAACATCACAAGCATCGTGATCGTTAATCCACAAATTATAACATAACAAGCATCCACAATTTGGTCCTCAAGTCCACAAACACACCACATCATAAGTGATAGTCACAAACGATAATAATTCGGTCCTCAAGTCCATAAACAAACACACCACGTCGCAAATGCTAAAGTATCAGAAACGGTCACCACTGTCGCCATTACGATGGGGATAAGTCCTGATCCTGTGGATTGGGGCAAGGATTGGGATCGTTCGATGTCCACGATTGACCCTGCACAAAAAAGGAGATTGCATGTGTGACTATAGTTGGTGACAAGTATAGGAAGTTTTGCTTAAAGTATAATTTGGTGACAAGTATAGTAAATATTGCTAGATGCATATAGTTGGGTTATAAGTATATGAAATGTTGATAAAAGTATGGTTCAATCTAAACAAGAATAGTTTGCTCTAAAGTAAAGTTTGATCACTAGGTAGAAAATGATAGTGTAAAGTGACAAGATAAGTAAATTCACTCACAGGAGTACTCGCAGGGGGAGGTGGAGCAGAGATTGGAGGCGGGCCTACAATATTTGTCCCGAATGTTACAATGGAGAATCAACGTTGTCAAAATAAATGAACGACAAATAAAACTGAAATATACCCGAAGCGCCTCCATCTGAGCGCGTGTGGTGGTCGGCCGGGAGCGTATAGCAGGGCTCGAGCTCATGCTCCTTGCTCGGATCTGGGAGAGAGACGGTGTACTGGCCGTGTCGATGGTGCTGTCGCAAATCCAGTAACGCCCGTGCTTCTTGCCTCCTCCCACCCTCATGACGATCTCTGCATCAAGGTTCTCCATGCTTGGATCGTACTCAGGCCCATGGACCTCCCGTGCCATGGACGTGTAATCACTGAGACGGTTGTGGATACTCGCATTGCTGTAGGCCTCTGGCGGGTCCTCCGGGTTGTAGTTGACTTCAGACGTCGCCTTGCCCTTGTGGGCCATATCCCATGCCTTGAACTGGCCACAAGCCTGACCACCATGTGAGTCGGACTGTCAAACAAAAGAGTAAAATGATTAGACGTTATGTAGTATTGAGGGTTGAGCAAGATGGTTGAATGAAGAAATGAATTAACATACCCATCTAGACGCATACTCGCTGAGGGTGAGGCTGCCTTGATGGTGGGGTGCACCTTGCATCATTAGCCTACGCTCCCAGCAAGCATTGTGCTGCTCCTCCTACTGGGGGTCAACCCACTTAGCCACGATACGCTCCCAGCACTGAAGATTTTGAGCAAGCCACCACGCAGGCACCTATGTCTCATGAAGTGTGAGCCACATAACAGAAGTACAAAATCTCAAATGCATAAGTATGAACCTTTTATAGTTACCTGTAGGTATTGTTCCCGAGTGAGGTTCATAGTCATTGCCTGCTCTTTCTTGATCATCACTCTAAGATATTGGGCGTTGTAGTCCACAATCGCCTGGATGCGCGCGCCTGGATGCGCGCCTTGTAATGCATGTCCTTCACTAGTTTCCGACATCCTCTGCGAATCTGAGCATCCGCCTGGTCCTCATATCCAGGCTCGCATCTGAAGAAATCCTGCATACAAATGAGATGTATCATGTCATTATTTCAACAATATTCAAATAATGCAAAGTATTAAACAATGTAGTACAAGAAATTCTTACCCACAACTCATTCACCACCCGCTCTGCCTTGTTGTTGAAGATCCTGCCCTCCAAATCTCATGCATCAGAGCAGGCGATGTAGTCATCCCACGTGTTGGCCGGCTCCATCATTGGGCCGTGCACAACCAAGACAGGGTAGTGCCTCCTGCAAAGAATCCCTATGATGCCAGACACTTTGCGATTGTGGTCGCCTCCAATGGTCGTCTTCCAACCCCTGTCCAAGTGATGAAGAAAATTATTAGTTTACATATACGAAATGAAAACATAATGACAAATTTTAAGATTATTTTGTTACCTAGCTCCGTCGTCAGTGAGGGGCCAAATCATCGGTCGTCTCTCGAGAGGAATCGGTCGCTGCGGGAGTTGCGATGGACCTCGCAACCATATCCCTCCTGACGACGACTGTGAACCCCCTGCCTCCTCCTCGTCCCCGTCCCTGTCCTCGACCTAGTGCTGCCCCTGCTGCACCTCTGTCTCCTCGATGTCCTCCTCCTCCTCCGTCTCCTGCCTCTCCTCCTCCTCCTCCTCCTCCTCCTCTTCCTCTTCCGACGATGACGATGCAGGTACCGGGGACGGCGACCTCGCTCCAACTCTACCTCCACCCCTGGCTCCACCTTTCCCTCCACCTGCACGTCCACTTCTCACTGGTGCCTTGCCTCCAGCTTTCCGTTTACCCCTTCTGGACCCCTCAGCTTCCTCGGACCTGCCTCGTGGGTAAAACGATGACAAGGACCTCAACGTCGTCCTGAAACCACCCACCATCTTTGTTCAGTCACCTGCAATTAAAAATAGTAAGACAATCAGCATACATATATGATGAATAAAAAATAAAATAGTACTATAAATAAGAACTAACATTATATGATAAATAGAAAATGACATAGTACGGAGCATACATGTATTAGAAATAATCATCAAGATCAGGATCGAGATTGGAATCAGGATCATCATCGCTATCACGTATATTGATATAATCATCATGATCAGGAGGAATTTCGTCATCACTGCCATTCCCTAGACACAATTGCTCAAGCAATTGTAAGTCCTTCACATTATGAACCTCATCTGCAGCAGTCTCGTCCATATCCGTTTCATTGTCTACTTCCATCCCGATCACTTCATTTAAGTCTATATGAAAATGCCCTTATAAGTCGTCTTCTTGAAAGAAATCTCCGTCATATGTGTTTGGGTCTATGTTATAATCTTCATTGTTTGGGACAGGTAGTTTGCCGTGCGGTGATACCTTGTACACAACATCCCAACCTATGAGACGGTCGTCAGTTTGGCATGGGTATGATACATAATACACTTGTGTGGCCTGTTGAGCCACGATATAGACATTATCACTTGGTAAGACAGATGATTGGCGAATTTTGACTAGCCCAACATTCGGTGACCGTCTCACTACTTGAGGATCAAACCAATGGCATTTGAAAATGACAGGATTAAGGGGTCTACAACCATGAAAGTTGAGTTGGTAGATTGCTTCAATTCTTCCATAATATTCAACCCCATCACTTCCGAGCGTAAAAACACTGGAATTTGTTGTTCTTCTATTGGAACGACTCTGCTGGTAGCTTGTTGTGTGAAAGCAATATCCGTTCATGTCATAACCGGTATATGACTTTACCCTAAGGGCACAACCATCGGAAACCTGCCTCAACTTGGCACTCATGGAAGCATCGGATTGACCCTGAAAGTGCAAGCATGATAGTTCATTAATTACTTACTGAATGTGATGTCAGACAGTTTTTAATTAAGTGGTCAATTGGATACCTTTCGTTGGAACCAAGCAATAAAATCGGGTTGTCCATTTCCCGCACCATTTCTAAGAAGGTCCTCCACTTCCCTACTAGTAGGTTCCCTTGATTTACACCAGAATTGACTAGTAAACTCCCTATACACACACGAGGAACAAGGGGGTTGGATGCATAAGAACGTTAGTACTCAAGAAAAAGGTTAGTTGAGAACTTACTGAATGTATGGCTGAACCTCAGATAAGTTTGTCAATACATATAGCATGATGATGCGCCACTCATCATGTCTCAAGGTCTTGCGTGCCGCACCACTTGCACTTCCGAGCTGCCCTTGGAAAAGGCTGAGGCTCGATTCATTTACGTCGGCATTGTAGCGAGGAGGTGGATTGTGCACGCTAGGAAGGTTGCAAACATAGTACTTTGTTGTGAAGTTTGAAATCTCCTCAAGAATGTATGCCTCTGCAATGGAAGCTTCAATTTTACATTTAGTTCTAAGAACCTTTAGACACCTCTCAATTGGATAGCACCAACAAAACTGCACAGGCCCACCCATTCGCAGCTCATACAGGAGGTGCAAAATCATATGTTGCATTGAAGTGAAGAATCCAGGTGGGAAGATCTTCGCTAGATTACAGAGCAACACAAGCGCCATTTTTTCCATATCTGCAATCACGGTCCGAGATACCTCATTAGCACAAAGCTGGCGGAAGAAATAGCTCAACTCTACCAACACTTGCCACACATGATTAGGGACATAGCCTCGAACCATCACCAGAAGAATCCGCTCAATCCATATGTGATAGTCATGACTCTTAAGTCCATTGATTCGCATAGTCTCCAGATTCACTCCCCTTCTCAGATTCGCTGCATACCCATCGGGAAACATTAATGTTTTGAACCATTCTAACACTTCCTTCCTTTGAGCCCTCGTCAGGACATAATCGGCCTTAGGCTTTTTCCATGTCTTAGTGCCCTCTCTAGGAGGCACCATGTTTAGCTTCGATCTATCACATAAGTTTTCTTGATCCACTCTTGCCTTAACGTTATCCCTTGACTTATGAGGAAAGTCCATAATTGTTGCTAATGTCACCATGCCCATATTTTGTTCGGTGTGCATTGCGTCAATGTTATGTGGAAGAATGAGGTCTTCCATGTAAGGAAGCTTCCACAACACCGGCCTTTGAGTCCATGCATGTACCTCACCATATCCGACAAAACAACCTTTTTCTTCATCGACCTTGAGGCTCGAAATCTGGGCACGAACCGCGGCACCGGTCATCATCTCCGGTGCAGGGTGGATAACTTCGACGCCCTTCATAAAATTCTTTTTGTCTCTTCTGAATGGATGGTCAAGAGGAAGGAATTGTTGGTGTTTGTCAAACGAAGAATACTTGCCACCCTTTTTCAACCAGTCGAACATCAGATTTCCCTTGCATACTGGGCATGGACACTTCCCGTGAACAGACCAGCCGCAGAATGTGCCATACGCCAAGAGATCATACAGAGAGTAGTGGTACCAAACCTTCACAATGAAGTTTGTCTTTGTAGCCCGATCGTATGTATTCACCCCTTCATCCCAAGCACGGGCCAATTCATCAAACAGAGGCTCCATATACACACTCATATTATTCTCCGGGTTTCTAGGAATTATCAATGACAAGAATATGTTTTGTTGTTAAAAGATGATGCCGGGAGGGAGATTGAGTGGTATAAGGAACACAGGCCAGCAAGTGTATGGGGCAACCGCCATTCCATAAGGTTGAAACCCATCAGTTGCCAGTGCCATGTGTACATTACGAGCTTCTACGACTTCATTAGGATGAATGTCATCAAAATGTTTTCACGATTCAGCATCAGATGGATGTACAAGATTTTCAGGGTGGTATCGTAAATAAGATGCATGAAATATTGTTTTATTTTCATGCATAGGGACTTAAATTGGACTTAGTAACCTAAATATCATTTTTTTCTTTTACTATATTTCATTATTTTAAGTAGATGCAGTTCAAATTTGATTTTTAACAAGAAATTGGACTTGAAATTTTTTTTGACATAATATAGCAAACAGGTCAATAAAAATACCATACTTTGTCATTGATTGTCATGTATTATACTAGTGCAAGAGAAAATAGACAAAGGATATTTGTTATATATTTTTTTTCATAGTTTGCCATGTGCAAGCTTTCGACCCTCGGCATCTAGGGGTAGGTGCTGAGTGGGAGGATGTGACACTCGGCATATATCGATAGTTGCCGAATGCTAGGTTCTGACACTCGACATAAAGAGGTAGTTGCCGAGTGCAAGTGTTTGCCACTCGACATCTGTGTTAATTGTCGAGTACAAGACGCGCACTCTCGGCATCTCTTAACGGCGGCACCTTCACCGTTATCGGACCCCACACGGATTGCCGGGTGTGTTTAGTTATCGAGGGCGGAGGGCATTTTGCCGAGTGTCGTGTCGCATGACACTCGGCAAATAGCCTTAATGCCGTGTGTGGCCTATATGCCGAGAGCCTACTCCTGTGGCACTGGGCAATGAGCTAGATGACGAGTACCCATGACAATGCTCTCGGCAAAACGTCGGTTTCCGGTAGTGACGTGGGCGATCATGGACAGCCGTGGAAGCCTCCTACTGCTGAAAAGATCTTTGTGCAAGCCTTCAGGCTCATGCCAAGACTTTCCTTACATAGCCGTCTGCGAGCCTCTGACGCAGCGTTACAGTAGCATCCCTCTGCCGCCGGACTTGGAGAACGCCGATCTCTTCTTCCGGGGTCCCTACCTCATCAATGGGGATGAGAATGAGACCGGTGCACGCGTCATTGGCATGTCAAACTTTAGGCCTTGTTTGGATACTAGAGAATACACTCCAATCCATATGGATTGAGAGGGATTGAAGGGGAAATTAGTTCATTTTCCACCTTAATCCACTCCAATCCATATGGATTGAGTGTAGGTGGTATGCGTGCTCCACTACAACAGAGTTGCACAACCTGTGGTGTATACTACGGCCGGCGGTGACTGGAGTGTGAAGGCAATCGACCGTGACATGGCTTGCAGGCTTGGTCGTGCAATGGCGTCTCCGTTGAGCCGTGCTGGTGGCTCATGGTACTTCTATGTTTCAGACGGTACGTTGATAGTCCTAGACGGTAGCACGGACGATTTCTCATCCTCCATGTTGCCGCCAACCATCGAAAACTGGCATATGTCGGAGAGCAGACTCTTTTTCGTCGACGGCCCGGACAGGGAGCCTCGCATCCTCGTCATGGAGAACGACAGGATGAAGATGTTCGTGGAGGATGATGGCCAGTGGTCGTTGAAGAAACAGGTCCAGCTATCGGTGGTGTCACGTGGCTTGCCGGGGTACCAGCCACATTTCTTCAGCTGGCCCCTGGACATGGTAACGATCGGCACCGGGTTTGTCGTCCTGTCACCAAAGTGTGCTGTAGAAGAGAGGTGGTTCTTCTCCATTGATGTTGAGACCATGAAGGTGGCACCTGCAGCGTCAGGCATGGGGCAGATGGCGTGCCGCTACGAGCTCCTGTGGCCACCGGTTTTTCAGGCCTGCTTATATTAGATAGATGATAACACATGGAGGAGCCAGGAGCAGACCTGTGTATAGATTGAAGCTTTGGTGATTTCACAGTTTTAATAAGCAAAAAGAGATGTGTTTCGTTCTCTGTTTATTTATGTTCAACACATTGTAAATTTAATAACGAGTGACACGCGCGTTACATATCAGTTGTCATTCACGACAGGTTTTACAGCTCCATTCATCAGCTCTTGAGGGCTGAGAGATCGAGTTCAGGACTCCAGTGCGCACATCGTCACCGGAAGAACTCAGGGAAAGACCACATGATAAACCTGATATAGATGTCATCCTCCAGGAACTCTATGTGTGCAGCTCTACCGACCATGGTGTTCAGGTTCCGCCCTTGTGCAGACAGGTCGAAGTGCACATCGCAACGCATGAACACCCGCGTCTCGGAAGTGGGAGCACGGATCTGGTCAAGGCAGTTATTGAGCATTTCGGTGAACACCTGCCCCTTCTTCGAGGTATCAGATGACGCACCGTGGCAGAGGTCGATTCTTGCTGAATGATAAGGGACATAACCATCCTATCATAGGCAGAATATCCTTATTCAAATCCATACAGAGCAGGCATGTAAAAGCTAAAAAATTTCACTGGTAAAATAGTGTTGAAGCTTGAGAGGTAAACAGAATGATGCACCTGTGGTGATGAAACCAGAATTATGTGTTTGAAGTTCTCCAGTGTCTTCAGCTGTGATAAAGAAAACATATTCAGGCGCAATAAATTTGAGTTTCATCACCTGTTCAACTTTGATACAAGTTTGTGCCAAAATTATTAATTTACCTTGCAGAGCTTGTAAAAGAATGTGTTTTGTGGGTCTTCCTCATCACTGAAGGTGAGCTGATGCATACTCTGCATTCCCTTGAGCCTCTTCATAAGCCAGAGACCGGAATTGAACAAAGAATTCGAACTGTACCAGTAACCTAAGTGAGGTCCCGATATTGACATGTATGTATGAAGGTTCTTCAGAAACGGCTGAACTTTGGGTTCTGTCGAAATGAAAAGATTTGATTAGCCAAGGTACTGACCAACTATGAAATCCTCAAGTACCAACTTGAAGATTACCTGTGAGAGCACTTCTTATGATGACGTTCCCAATAGAATGACCGACAAAACTAAGTTTCATCTCTTCGCAGCCCCCGTTCTTACAATGCTTGTCCAGTTTCCGTTTGAGGAATGCAACTACTTCATTAGCAAGCCTTCTGCCCATTTCTTTAAAATCTCCAGTTGTTCTTTCTTCATTTGTCTGAGACAATAGGCACTCGGCTCCAGGGTCAAGTAAAAGCCATTGGTTTCTAACTAGACGCAAATCCAAATGATTTCCCTGTTTTGCCAAAGACCGGCAAATTAAAATCCTCAACTAGATATATTACATATGTAATATGGTAAAAAAAAACAGTTTCTATAGCCCAAAAAGTTACCTGAAATCCATGAACGAAAATTACAGCTCGCAACATACATCCACTCTTTGTGCGACCACCATGTTTTCTCGCTGTACATTCTTCTCTCAGTTGAGGTGGTACAATATTATCCAATGGCTCAGAACTATCGGTTGCAAAATCCTTGCTAGAACCATGTTGTGGAACATCCATGACATGTTGCTCTATACGGAGAACAGGAATACATGATGGATAAGCGTAAATATGCATGTCTTGAATAGACCTTGTGTTGATCTGCAGTATGCTGCCTATTAGTATCATCCATTTTTTGTACTTGCACATTATTCCAGAGACAAGAAATATATACCTTCATTTTTGCTATACTTCTCCTGTGCAATTCGGCCCTTGATATCGAATTTTGTATAGGCTACAATAGAACAATAAAATAGCAAGCAAATACTAGTTAACAAATCTCTTGATGAAACTTGAAAAATTAAAGATAGTCCATTGTAAACATTAAGTATGATATAAAATTACGTCTTGATGCAACTTTCGTGAGCTGGAAATCCGAAGCAGATGCCGAGGAGATGAGTCATTAGTCATACTTCGCAGATAACGATGTGGAATCTCAATTTTGGAATGAATAATCCATATTGACCATTCTGTTTTCCGATTATCATCCCAAATAGCATGTAAGTAATCCAATATCTTGATTCTATTTATCCTACATCGCACAAACAAACCTCTAGTTGAACATAACATATTATGAAGAATCCTAACAGTTACCAATCATTAATACTAGCATATCATCGAATCCTATAGTGAAAAAAGAAACATAAATTAACTTACCTATGAAATTTCAAGAATGCATTCCATATAAGTGAAAGTTGGCAGCTCACAGTTTCAAATAAATCTAATAGCTCTTCCGTGGACAGAGTGTACAGCATAATATCATTAGTGCTTCCACCCACACCATCTGAACTCTGAAACAAGTTGCGGTGATCAGTAGAAGTATCCACTAAATTATCATATAACAGAAAGATCAGTTTCACCAATAAAAATGAAGCATACCTCCAGAAATTCACGTAAGGTGCCAGTCATCTGGCGAGTGAACTTTGTGGGTGCACGATGCTCTCCCCTGTAATTTGAAAAGCCTGACTTTGATGACTGAACTGTCTCATATTTACCAAGAGTTAAGTCAGCATCATCCAAATCCTCAAGTGTACTACCAATAACACTACTGGTCTTCTTAAGTTCCTCAAGCAGCATTTCTCTAGAACTTAATAAGCCCTTCACGATATCATATGACTTTGAGCCTACACCATGCTCCAGTGGCTGCATATAGTAGACACCATATTTTTCTCATAAATTTGATGAACGAATAATAAATGAACAACACAATTCTTTCATCACTGCTAATATATATTTATGCCTGCTGGTAAGGCATAGAAATGGGTAACGCAGCCACTTCTTGTCTTGATTAAAAGTTCTAATTACTACAAATGTTTGTGACACACTCATTCAAAGAATAAATATGTTTTTTTTGTTATAAACATGGTTCAAACTTTTTTGTGGAAATACTCATTCCAACCCAAAATGTAAGTATTTGTTGACTTTCAGAATTCATGTTTAACCCTCTGTATTATTCAAAATTTATAAAAATATTATTTGTGTTTTGATTTATATTTTTATTAGATATACTTTAAATATGATGTATTTATTTTTATATCCAAAAAGATTTGAATAAGATGAATGGTCAAATGTGATTTTTGAAAGTCAACAAATGCTTACATTTTGGGATGAAGGTGGTAGTATATAAAAGAAAATTTATATCTATAGCATCACAAACCTGTGTACCTTCAGTGATGATTTAGTGACTCCGGCTTTCAGATACACAATGTGTATTGTCAGGTCCACAAGAGCAGAGTGAAAAGCGTCAAAATGGACAGGACAATAGGAGTGCAATCCCAGAAGTGCTCTATGTGGTATCCTAAATTCATGGACAGGTACCAAATATGTGTCACTTGAATCTTGACCTTGAGTCCTAAGATGCAAAAGGTAAGCAGATTCAGAGTTGACGAATGCAGGCTGTAAGATGTTGGGTGCATGTGTATACCGGCATAAGAAATAGGTTTAGTGAAGGAAACATAAAGTACGTACCATCCATTTCCCAGTGTTGAGATATATAAAAGTTCAAACTTCAATATAATAGAAGAAGTTGCTGGACCCTGGAATGTAGGGGAACATATATCAGGCTAAAGTAAGCACCTATTCATAAATCAAAGCAAGTTAAAACTCAACCTCAACTTCACTGTTGGGTATATAGAATGACACCATAACTGACGGATAAATATCTTGTCTAGCATATTTAACAAGAAATGGCTGTGTATTGAAGCTGTTGTCAACATCATCTATTTTCCAAAAGCCAAATGAGCCCTTTGCACCAATATCAATAGCTGCAGAATCCACCTAGCATGTCATAATCTATTAGCCAGAGATTTGTAAACTCAAAAATAAACTACTAATCACAAAATTAAAACAAATATAAAAGCGAAAACATATTTATGACTATGGTCTGTTTCTGGACCGTTCAAGTTTAAGACTAGCTAGATCAGACCATGGTGAATCAATGCAAAAAGTCAAGAATTATTGCATTTAAATTGGATCATCGAGCAAACATGGAGCAATCCAAATAATGCCAAAAAAACACAATTTGCCACAACGACACCTAAGTTTGTTTTTTCACTTCTCACCAACACCCGAAAAGAACTCTGTATCTGAAGTCTCCAAGGATGGTCTACATCACCGATAAATCTTTCAGCCTCCACATGCTTCATAAGGCTGAGAGAATAGGGCATGACCAAGTCGGGATCCTAAAGAGTATAAGGCCACAATCAAAGAGTTTTTGATTCCCTAACGCCCTGTCCCTAGTAGAGTGTGTGCCGGGCCCTCTGAAGCTTGAACGCGGCCCCATTGTCACGTTCCTCGGGGTGGTAGGAGGCTAATCCACCCTCTTGCCTCCAGTTTATAGATTCATAAAATATGTTGTCAATAATTGCAATGGATCATATAATCTAGCTACTGAATGTATAGAAGTTGCAGGAATTTGATTTGCATTAAAGGTGTTGCAAAATCAAGCAATTTAACGGTACAATTAATTCCACTCATTTTTTGCATCTGTGAATCAAGCAGGAGAATTTGGCCAGAGAAACTACTCGATTCCTCCAGTTTTATCTTGAAGTCGTCAGGACACAAACTTAGTGCAAAATTGCCCTAACTGCTATGTCCTAATAATGGCATCAAAACAAAACTGGTAGCAATATGTTACAAGAAGCACAAATAAAGTCGGAACTTTTCTTATCTCTGCATCATCAAGAACGATGCAACAACCTTCGTATTGCGTGACCCTTGCCGGTGTTATGGGTGCCCTGTACTCATCCTCCTCCCACGTTGCACTGATCTTCATGCAGTACCATCTGCAGGCAAATGTCAAAATGCCATAATATGCATTCCATTTCACCTTCGTAATGGACAATTGAAACGAACAGAAACATGCAGTGGGAATATTTCCTGAGAAAAATCAGAGGAGGAGCCCAATCTTTCTCCAAAATTGAAATCCACCAAAAAGTACACACCTCTCTCACGTCAGAAAGATCTAAGGAATAGCGAAAATTTGCAAGAATGCACGCCTCTTCTTCAAAACTAAAGACGAAATGGAGAGACGAGAATCTCGTTACCCTTGCTGGAACAGGTCCAGGTTGTGGAAACGATCGATGTAAACGGCCACCTCGTGCGCCGTCTCCATCGCGTCGGCCGGCCGGAAAGATGGATCGCCTGCTCCGTCGCCACCGCGGCGGCGCTAGATTGCGCCCTCTCCGCTCCAGGCGTCCCCCGTACACCACGGCGGTGGTGGTGTTGTGGTCGATTATTCGGGCCACCGCCCGATTCACGCGATGGCTGTAACGAGCGCTGCTCAAACCAGGAGTCCAGGACCCAATGGCCAGGTTCATGGGCCATATCACTGGCCCATGTCACGAACTTAAGCCCACATATCTTCCCATGCCCAAAGCCTGTCTTCCTAAAAACCACGGTGTTTCTGTTTCAAAATTGTTGTCATAATTAATTATTTTTGTTACCTTTGATTATATATGTTAATCAAAATATTACTCCCTCTGATCTCTTTTTATTGTCGCTGGCCAGTTCATTTTGAACTGACCGACGACAACAATATACGACAGGAGGGAGTACATAGGTACACACTAACACTGTACCCTGCCGCACAAGATCCGTGCATCCCAATCACCAGCCCACCACCAGTTCAGGTAGGAACCCACTATGGCTCCCAGTTTGCCGGATTCTGCCGACGGCCGGTTAGCTAGAGGGCCAAAAAGATATAAAAAATCACAAAAAACATACTAGAGTGTAGAAGAGCTCGATGCACATCTGTTTTTATGGACTAGTAAAATATTCATGTGTTGCTACGGGCTATAAAAATAACAAATTATGATCATCTTTTATCTCTAAAATACATGATACTGTAACTTGCCTCTCTCATTCTAGGCTCGGACTTGAATGGGGCGGTGTACCATCAGAACAGGAGCGATGAAACCGAATCGCATACACAATTTGATCAAACTAAACCGCGTGCATAATCTAAGGAGCACACGAACCCAACATAAGCCAATACCAACTAAACCAACATCAATGACCCCAATTGTTTTTATTAAGGGGTAAAGATATATCTGAATTATTCTGTCAGAATTGAGCTACATTTTAAATTTTAATTTGAACAAATCTAGAAAAAAACATATGCTTTAACTTAACTTTTTGGTCCAAGCCCAATATCCTTTCAATCCAACTCAGCCCATCCTTATCAAATCTGAAAAAATAACAAGAGGTTATATCCCTATCGTTTTTCCTGGCCCAGTTGCCTACAGAAACACAATGTCGTCTTCCTCGTGAGAGGAGCCATCATAGCAGCCATGACGCCGGCTCTGCTCCTCATGCCGCTCCTTTCTATCTTTTCTTTTGTGATGTCTGCTGCGCCGGCCGTTCCCATGATCCTTGCTAACCACTACGCCTGTTCCAGCTAGCCGCAACACAAAGCTAGTTTTGCCGTCCCGCACGTTTCAGCAGGCAGCCGCAAACGCTCTCCTATGCCACTTCCGGCGTCTGGCACCATGGCCACCCACGGAGCCGCCAAACGGTCTCCTACGCCGCTTCTGATGTCCGGCGCCATGGCCACCCACGGACAAAACTCGTTTACTAAAAGATAGGGAACCGAAGATAGGGAACCGTTTTTTGTTTCCGTTTAACCGATAGGGAACTGTTTTTAGTTTCCGTTTAACCGATAGCCGATTCGGACAGGTTAATCGTTCAGGGCAGAATAGCCTCTCCAAATCTGGGCGGACGACGCCACTACAATTAATAAGTTGTAGAGATTAGAGTCGATGGAGTCAACTGGAAACTGGCCGTCGGCCAAGTATTGCGGGCAAACCGAGGTAAGAGGTATGAGGGGAAAAAGGCCCCAGAGACAGCAATGACTAATTAGCAGTCAACCACTAGAACTAATTCTAGCGGTCGATCTATTTTTGGACTACTTTCTATTTTATGAACATGTCTATTTTCGGAAATATTGAGTCAACATGTTCGGACAACGCATTTGTTGACTCAATATTTTCATTTAATCTGATTTTTTCTAACATCTTTTATTTTTTACCAATGTTTCCTCTAAATGTTGACCCAATATTTTGACCCGTTACTCAACATTTCATCCAAATGTTGATCACCATTTCAGTTTGTTGTCCAGATTTTTCCTACATTTTTTTCTTTTGAACCAACACCTGTTGAGCCAACTTTTCTATTTGTTGTCCAAAATTTTTCAATATTTTTTTTCTTTTTACCCAACATCTGTACATATTGCACCGCCGGTGAGCTCTAACGGCGGCACGGGTTCCGGCATCGGCGGGGAGCTTCAGAGCGAGGACCGATGGAATGATTTCCGACGGCAGCATGGGGCCTGGGCAGGAGCTTGAGCTCGGAGCTCGAGCTCGAAGCCAGGACGACATACGACAGCTGGCGGTGGGGTGAGACGGGACTTGGAGCCACGGCAACACATCGGGCCAGAAGCGCGGGATCGGCGAGGAGGCGCACGGGGGCGGGAGCATGATGGCGGGTGTTAGCGTGCGGCACACTGGAGGTTGGATGGGGGTTGGAAGGAGGAGGAAGGAGCAAACGAGAGAAGCTCTACGAGGGAGGAAGATGACCACTAACGTTTGTTATAGTGATCAACTACCAAGCAGTCTTCCCCTCCAGAGACAGTGTGCGGAAGGAATTAGATGTGGATTCCTAGAAGTTGACCACATTGCACCCATTAGTTTGCAATCTCTGAGTTTTTGTTTTACGTATGGGACTATTTGGAGAGTTTTTTATCTTCTGGACAAGATAGACACGAGCGCAAACATCAACAGAAACAGAGATTACGATTAGGAGAGTGCAACACGATCAGGATGTGGTATGGACGTTTTCATCGTTAACTAGCAAGGTGCTCGTGCGTTGCTATGGGTATATAACAAACTATCTGCACCCTTACTTATATTCGATATAGCTAGCTAGTTTTCTACATTTTACTCAGATTGTTTAACATAGTGGGACATCGTGGTCCTTTGTTCCAACAATAAAATAAGCCGCCGCGCCGCCGATCAGGATCGAAAAATACACAAGATTAGACATGTAACTAAATACACCACCAATATTTGCGGTACTGATATATTCCCAAGCTATGATACTCAGACTTCACAAAAGTACCGCAATCTACAATATTGCTTTCTCTCTATAGTCTGTTAAATGGAAATTAAAAAAAAGAATTTCACTTATTCTACATTGATCTCAAAGTAAGTTTTGTCTGACATGGAAAACGACAGGTTACACAAGAATGTTTCTGGGACTTATATGAAAAAAAACTTGGGTTATTAAAGTCATGAAATCAACTCAATAATGCAAATCAAGCACGAAATTTAGAAAGGGTGCTAAGCTAATTAATATGCTCAGCTTTGACAATTAAATTTAACGTGGGTCCAACTGAACACAAGTAAAAAGGCATGCTCACCTGATTTCATTAGCACATAGCACTGTGCGAAGCAGCTCCAAACAGGATGGCAGCGTCCAGTAAATCTTTGATGATGGGAATGGCGTGTGCAGGAACTACCCAAGCTTCATTTTATGTCATGATCACACTGAGGCCCTTGGGCAGGAAAATAAAAATGGTAGTCATGGCACCACCAGATTACATGCCCCTCCTGGTGGGAAACTTGAAGTTCCATTTGATCTCATGATCACACTGAGACCACTCACAAGCTATTGAGCAAATAATTGAGCTAAGCTGGAATCCAGAATAGGAAACTTGCATTCTTCGTTTTCCATATAGCACTGAGTCAATCGATAAATCTTTCAGTAAAAAAACAACCTTCTAATGCTTTACTGATAGACTCTTATTAATAGATATTCTTATAATATAAAAAACTATATATTATCTATTACATCTTATTAAAGGAGGTGAGTCTGCCTGCCCATTATATTTTGGTGTTGGTTTTGGTGTTGCAAAATAGAAACCACGTATACAGTCTCGGACAGGTTGCGAAGTCCTTATTGATGTCCACTTCGAAGGCGACAATAATGAACCCGTATGATGTACGTGATTTTGTGGTATGGTGTACCTCGCCCCTTGAATCCAGCCGCACGAAGCACGATCCAAATCTCCTCCCGTGTACGAGGTGGAGTAAATTATTTCTATGAATACCGGCATCCGCTCACGACGAAGCTATATATCTCACCGAGCCCATAGCGAGCTTGAAGATGGTGATAATGGGGATGGCACATGACAATAACGATGAAGAGGAGATGGAGCAACAAGCAGTCATATATCAGGACAACACAAACGCCACGAAGTAATACGGTCGAAGACTCGACGCAGGGCGCGACGACCTCGCTTGAGATGGTGAGAGGCCTATCGCTGTTGGATGCCGCCATGCAACATTGCCTGCATGACTGTAGACGAGAAGTGGTGGTTCTCGATGGTGATATTACATCGACGTTGCTCGACATCCGCACGGCCAGTTGCTTCTCAACTTGGCCCCGCTGCGTGCTTCCTCCTTCTGTCGCCTGCTCGCGCAAGTGCCCCAGCACGACGGCGTGCTGACCCTCCTCACCGTCGTCTCCGAGACCGCTTCTTCACCCGTCGTCATTGTCCGATGGTGGTCGAGCTGCGGCTGTCTCATGTGGCCCACACGCACGTGCACCCGTCGCTGCTGTCTGGCAGGGAGCGGGGCTGTTGTCTTAGTCCTGCACGGCTGCACCGATCCCGCCACGGCTATCGCCAAATGCACCGAGCTAGCCTCGAGAATGAGACCAATGACAATCCACGACTCTTACTATAACTTTGTAATTATTCATCACATCTTATTGGTAAATGTTATTGACGTTTATTACAATCCAAATAACCTAATAGGTAGAGCAATATCAGGATTTCCTGTATAGGGACAATATATTCATGGAGTCATGGAGGAGGGAACAAAGATGAATAAATAAGCTGAAATTTTTATGGATGAGTGAGGCAAAAATCGAAAAACTTACACACATATATATTATTGTAAACCCGTAGCAACGCACGGGCATTTTGTTAATTTTTAATATTATAGTATTACATAGTCTGACGCCAATTCTCTCATCGAATATCTCTGTCCACCTTCACTCTTTAAAGATGTTTAATTTAAACTTTTAGGCATATATAGTTATATACTAACATTAATAATCTTTGATCCTGCAGTACTTGTGGTTGATAATCTGATAAATTCATTCACAACATTTGAAATAAGCTTTGTTATCAATTTTAGCAGCGGCAGCTCCGTATTAGTAGACTTTATACCTTTTCTCATATCATAACATAATAGAAAGCAGCTCCGTATCAATAGACTTTATACCTTTTTGATATCATTACTTAATACTGATCGATGCCATGATTTTCGAATCTTTTTTCGGCCTCAATATTCCATAAGATATGATTTCAAATTAAATAGCAGAAGGCCTGAATGGGGCGAGGTGCTGCATCCGCCTTGCCCTCTCGAAATTTTGCGCTCCTGAGCGCTGCTCGGCTCCCACTCGCGGCAACTCCTCCTTGCATCCTCCAGCTCACATCCTCCTTAACCCAAAACTCGTATTTCAAGGAAAATACAATGAGGAAACACGCCCCCACTTTGTCTGGTTCTATCGATCACCATGACCACCTTAACACGTTATTGTTCCTCGAACTGACAGCAATAGCACCATGTCAACATGGGGGTGAAAGATGCGTTCCTTGCCGTGGCCAGCCGGCCCTGGGAGGCAGGCATCCGTAAGCTCCAAACAATCGTCCGTAAGCTTCACGTGATCCCTGTCCCTGCGCACGACGACAGCGTTGGCATCGTTGCTGCTGCTTCCACCGACCTCGCCACACCCAACTTCCAGTTCGTCAGCTTCTCGGCATCCAGCACCACCATCTACCAATACACAACAATGACGAGTAGAGCGGCGGCGGAGCAGACAGAGACAGCACCGCTGAGACCGAGGGGAGTTTTTGTTTCTCCGATCCCGAATTGGTTTTGAATGCGGATGTGCTATGAAGCACGGTTTCAACACGGTACTAACTGGATTGTATACGGATCAACACCAAAAACCAACACCAAAATACAGGGCAGACGGACTAAGAAGTAGAGATTATTAGACAGTCACATTATTCGGTCGGTTTTGTAATCGAAGTACAAAAACCGAGTCTCCTAGAGATGGAATAGACCCACCCGTCGTCTTCTTCCGTTTCTTTCGTCGCCCCACAAACAGATATTGGATTGAACTCGATTAGAATTCCCTTTCCCGTTCCCCTCCCAAACCCTAACCCTCCGTCGCCGGCGGCAATGAGCTACGTCGAGATCTGCGGCGTCCGCCGCGTGATCCGTCCACAGCGTCGGTACATGTCCTCGAGGAAGGAGCAAGACGAGACATGGTGTCATGGACCCGCCTTACCACGGAGACGGTTCCGTTCCAGGATCTCCCTCGGGTGGCGACACGCGCTGTGGCGCCCAATAGTACAATACATGACAGAGAAAATAATGGCAACAGGAACATAGGTGTAGAAGCAGAGTTTACATAAATTTGAAGTTATATTTACAACCCCGGGGTTTTGACATAATAAATTTGCGGAAGCGAAAAGTTCAACACTAGTTCACCGGTTTGACGACATAGCTAAGATACAAGTCGCTCTCTCACGGCGACACACAGAGACCATCCGGCCATGATAGGTGCCTTGCCCAAGCACCGTACCGGCAAGCAAGGACCTAATCCTCATCTTCATTTGTGCACAGCTCCCACTCGATGTTCCAACAGTCGGGACGCTGGCTCTCCCAATGGAATCTCCCTCCACAGTGGCATTCTCCGACCTGGTCATCTGAAAACCACAGAGAGCTTCGCCCTGAGTAACTAATTTACTCAGCAAGACTAACCCGTCAAAATGGCCATCTACAGCCGACACCTAGACATGCAAAGCTAGGGGTAGGGTTTTAAATTGCCAGAAAACCCGCCTAAGAGTGGATCCTTATTTTTCAAGTTTTAGCATCAAGTTGAGTTGGCATGCAGAATAATAAATTTAGTTTGCACTAGAGCTATAACAATCATAGTTGCAATACAATCTTAATAATTTCAAACAGCAGTATTAAACCCACACAGCATCTTAATGGCTTCCGGCACTGTTCCGTAGCAGCGATCAAGTGGTACTCGTTACTGTGAGGGGCAGCGACTCGAATCGATTTACATCCTGCAGGAGAAACCTGCTTGCACGACCCATACGCGCTTCCGGGAAGCCGCATGGAGCAACCTTTCGCTCACGGTACCGCAGGGTCTTCCGGGTCCAGACTCCCCCGAGAAGGGTCCCCCATCGCGATGCGCCTCCTGCCGCCATCCGTGGGTGGATTGTTCCGTCCTCTCAGCCCCAGTTTCCGCCAAAGAAGGGAGAAGGCTATCTTCAGACCAAGCGGTAGTCGCAGCTACGTCGGTTTACTGGGCCCATATCTCCAGCATGCAAACAGTACGTTCAAACTTGATCCCATGGGCCGGACACGAGGCGTAGCCTTAGGGGGGGGACTCGGACGGGGCTACCTCCTTGAAGACAAACTGTCCTTCCCTTTCCACCTAGTTGCCCGTCCGGTCTTCATTGTGATTGCATCCACCTTTTCCTTTATCCGATATCGTTCCCCAGTGATAATAATTCCTACCTACGAGTGGTCTCCATACCACTCGATAAACAGTCGTCTTACTTTAAGCAGAGCGACTATCGTCCTGAGGCTAGTAATCGGGAAGAGGGACCTACTGCACGCTAGGGTTTCAATCAACTCCTATCACTTAATGCACAGACAAGCTTACATTCCTAGCTAGTGATAGAATAAAAATTCAAACTGGGTTATGCACCGGGGCTTGCCTTGGTTCTGCTCTTGGTCAGCTACGGCACCTCCGGCTCCTTCTGGATCCTGCTCCGGTCCTGCCTCCACGTGGTTCACGGCGTGATCTATATGATGCAAGAGGGAATGCTATGAGGGAAGATTCATGGCACTTCCTCAATAAATACGTTAATACACACTGTTATCGGTGGAAATAAACGGTGTGCGGTGACACGTTCGAAAGGAGCAGGGGTGGTTAATTATAATTAGGTTACACTAGGAGTGAATTAATTGTTAAGTTTCCCTATCAAATACTAAGCCAAAGATTAATTATTAATTATTATAAGGAAAAAGGTATTTAATTAATTTCAGCTAATTAAACAGAGAATTTCTTTATGAAATTTCTCCAGGGAGACTAAAACTGAAAACCCTAATTGGTGACCAATTTTTAATATTTTATCAGTCCTCTGTAATTAATAAAAATTCTATTAGTGTTCTTCCTATTTATTTTAACCCTGGTAATAAAATTACTATGCATGTGGCATTAGCATTTTTCTACAACAGTACAAGTTCACACAAGTCTAACAAAATTTACCTTGCTATAAAATTCCTATTATTCAATTTACTATGCAATTTACTAGTTTAACCTATTTCTGGAAATGTTTTAAATAAGAAAAACCCATTTAACATCGCGGGCCGCAAACAGGCAGCCCACTGGGCTGGAATCGCGCGCGCGGCCCAGCGGCGAGCGCGAGCGCGGGGGCGCTCGGCCGAGCGCGGCCCAGAGCGACGCCAGGCCCACTGGCCTTCGCGGCCCAGCGGCCAACAGAGCCGAGTGCGCGCGCGCGCGCGTGCGCTCGCCGGAGCACGGTGGCGCCGGCAGGGGGGTCGCCGCAGCTCGCTGCGGTCACTGGCTCGGGCCGGTCCTTAAAGGAGAAATGATCTACCCAACCCCGCGCACTCATCTAGGCTATCGGACACCGCCGGCGATGGCCGGACGCAGCCCAGCGACGGTGGCGGAAACAGGGCAGGGTGCGGCGGCGGCGGGCGCGACAAGGGAAGGGTGGTAGGGCTCGGGATCTAGTCGGAGAGCTCCACTGGAGCACGGAGAAGGAAGTCACCGAGCTTCTCCCGCAAGAGGGAGGCCGGGGGTGTGGTCTCACCGGCGAGGTGGGGGTTGCGGTGGCCGGCGGCGGCCTCGAGCCATGAACTAGGGGAAAACGTGGTCGGATTTGCCCATCCCGAGCTCAAACGCGTGCGCGAACAAGATGGGAAGCTCCTCGAGCAAGGAATCGGTCAGGGGGCTCACCGTGGGTGCCGGGCGATGCGGTGAAGCGGCGGTCGGAGACAGGGAGGAAGAGGTCGATCCGCGGCGGCTCGAAGCGGGAAGGGACAAGCGACTCCGCTTGAAGACCGAGGATGTCGGGGAGGTGGTCCGGGGTGTTCGACGGGGCAGCTCGGGCGGCGAGGCGTCGGCGCGACGGCTCCAGCACCGCGCGGCAATGGCGGGGGCGAGCGAGTGGAAGGGAGAGAGAGAGCGAGAGTGGAGGGAATAAATGGGGTGTTCGGACCGTGGGGGTGGGGGGAGGGGGACAGGGGGGAAGATGTCGGAACGGTGGGGGCGTCGATCCGCGGCTTCGGCCGTTGGCCGTACGCTGGCGACCACGCGGCGCGCGTCGGCCCGGGCACTAATTGAATTTGAATTTTTGAATTTAAACCAGTGCTTGGTGTCAAGGTTTTATGCTGCCTCAGTGACACCCTTGGGACCCTAATGACACTAGGGGTGTCACAGCCCTCCCCCCTTAAGAAAATCTCATCCCGAGATTAAAAGAGGTGTCGAAGGTTTACCTAAATGGTGGTGTAGGAACTCGGGGTAGCGGCTTCGGAGGAACTCTTCAGTTTCCCAAGTTGCTTCTCTGGCGGTATGGTTGCTCCATTGGACTTTGTAGAACTTCAGTGTCTTTTTATGCGTCGCTCGCTCCTTCTCGTCTAGCACTTTCACCGGATGCTCAACATAAGTCAGGTCGGGTTGTAGTTGCTGGGTGCTCTCCAATGGTATGTCCACCGGTGTCTTCAAACACTTCTTGAGTTGGGACACGTGGAACGTGTCGTGCACTCCAGCGAGTTCCACTGGCAGTTGGAGTTGGTAGGCCACGGGTCCGCATCTTGCAATGATAGGGTAGGGACCAATATAACGAGGTGCTAACTTTCCCCGAATTCCAAACCGTTGTACACCCTTGGTGGGTGACACTCGGAGGTAGACCATATCGCCAATCCTGAATTCCAACGGGCGGCGCCTTTTATCTGCATAACTCTTCTGCCTGGACTTTGCCGCACGTAAGTTGGATTGGATTTCAAGCACCTTCTGTTCAGCTTGCTGCACTAGCTCTGGACCAAAGATTATCCTCCCCCATGATTCCGACCAATTTAATGGTGTGCGACAGCGGCGCCCATAGAGGGCCTCGAATGGTGCCATCTTGATGCTTTCCTGGTAACTATTGTTGTAAGCGAATTCTGCCAAAGGTAGGCATTCATCCCACTTCTTGTTGTGATTCAACACATATGCTCTTAACATGTCTTCCAATATTTGGTTAACTCTTTCCATTTGACCGTCTGTTTGGGGGTGGTATGCGGAACCTCTAATCAGCCGGGTACCCAGTGTCTCGTGTAGCTTCTTCCAAAAGCGTCCCACAAATTGGGAGCCTCGATCGGACACGATAGTCTTGGGCACTCCGTGCAAACACAGGATTCGCTCAATGTAGAGTTGCGCATACTTTTGCATCTTAAACCGCGTCGACACAGGGATAAAGTGGGCGACCTTTGTTAATCGGTCCACAATGACCCATATGGAGTCGAATTTATGTGCCGTCAACGGGAGACCAACGATAAAATCCATGCTGATATCTTCCTATTTCCAAGCTGGAACACTCAAGGGTTGGAATAGGCCCGCCTTCCTTAGATGATCGGCCTTGACTCTGCGGCAGGTATCACATTCCGCGACATATCGTGCTATTTCCCTTTTCATACGAGTCCACCAATATTTGGATCTCAATTCATGGTACATTTTGTTGCTGCCCGGATGCATGGAGTACTTTGACATGTGAGCCTCATCCAAAATTTTCTTGCGGAGTTCCAGATCCTTAGGGACCACCAGTCGATCTTGAACCGTAACACACCCTCGGTGTCTTCTTGAAAGCATTGTACTTTAGCATCACCATCCTTTAGCCTTCTTTTTAGATGTGCTATGCCTTCATCCTTTTTCTGAGCTGACACTATTTCTTCCCGTAAGGTAGGGATTAATGCTAAGTTGTATAGGGCTCCGTGGGGTGTTACTTGGACGTAATGGCCATCTTGGGTTGGTGGACTGACTAAGATATGGTGGCAGTGAGCCTTGCGGCTTAGGGCGTCAGCCACTACATTCGCCTTTCCCGGGTGGTAATGGACTTCCAGCTCGTAATCCTTGATCAATTCCAACCAACGACGTTGTCTCATGTTCAGGTGGTCTTGAGTGAAAATATACTTCAAGCTTTTGTGGTCAGTGTATATGCGAACTAAATTCCCAAGGAGGTAATGCCTCCACATTTTTAAGGCCAAAACCACTGCTGCTAATTCCAGGTCATGCACGGGGTAATTCTGCTCGTGCTCCTTCAATTGTCTCGATCCATAAGCAATAACTCTTCCGTCTTGCATAAGCACACATCCCAATCCAATACCTGAAGCGTCACAATAGACATCGAACGGCTTCCCCAGGTCCGGTTGAGCTAATACTGGGGCCGTGGTTAGGTGCTTCTTCAAGGTTTGAAAAGCGTTTTCGCAGCTCTCATCCCATATGAATTTCTTATCCTTCTTAAGCAGCTCTGTAATGGGCCTCGCGATTTTGGAGAAATTGGGAATAAAACGGCGGTAGTAGCCAGCTAATCCCAGAAAACTGCGTATATGGAATACGGTCTTCGGTGTCTTCCAGTTCAGCACATCTCTCACCTTGCTGGGATCTACCGCGATGCCTTCTTCCGAAACAATATGACCTAAAAATGGTACTTGCTTCAACCAGAACTCGCACTTGCTAAACTTAGCATACAGCTGGTGTTCCCTTAACCTCTGCAAGACAACACGGAGATGCTCTACATGTTCTTCCTCCGACTTCGAGTAGACTAGAATGTCGTCAATGAAAACCACCACAAACCTGTCCAACTCGGGCATGAACACCGAGTTCATGAGATACATGAAGTGTGCTGGTGCATTTGTCAATCCGAACGACATCACTAAATACTCGTATAGACCGTACCGGGTAAAAAAGGCGGTCTTGGGGACGTCCTCGGCACGAATTTTAATCTGATGATAACCCGACCGGAGATCAATCTTGGAGAACACCTTAGCTCCTATTAACTGGTCGAAGAGGATGTCAATACGGGGCAGTGGATATTTGTTCTTGACAGTCACCACATTGAGGGGTCGGTAGTCTACACACAGCCTCAGGGTCTCATCTTTCTTCTTCACGAATAATGCCGGACAACCCCACGGCGAGGAGCTTGGTCGAATGAATCCCTTATCCAGTAGTTCCTTGAGTTGCTCCTTCAACTCCGCTAGTTCTTTAGGCGCCATTTTATAGGGCCTTTTGGATATAGGTGCCGTTCCTGGCTGAAGCTCAATCTTGAACTCAACATCCCGATCCGGGGGAAGTCCTGGAAGATCGTCAGGGAATACCTCCAGAAATTCCCTAACCACTAGAATATCCTTTATTTGTCCGACGGTGGTGTGGTGAACACTTGATGCGACCAGTTGGGGTGGTCGTACTCGGAAGCTTACGCTACCATGGGTGGGAGAGTTTAAGTGCACCGTGTAGGTGTCTATGTCCAGCGTAGCTTTATGTTGCCTCATCCAAGGCATGCCCAAGATAATGTCAATGCTGCACCCATCTAAGACTATGCACTTAGTAGGGTAGACTTTCGATCCTAGGGTTATTGGAAGTTTGTCTACTTCATATAGAACAGGAGTTTGTCCACCAGCTGATTTGATGGTGTACCGTGCTCTCATAAGGGTACGGGGCAGCCGGTACTTATCAACGAAGAACCCACTAACAAAGCTATGAGATGCTCCTGAGTCAAACAGTACTAGTGCAGGGTGGTCTCGAACAGAGAACATACCAGCAAGGATGGGACTGTTTTCCGGAATCTCCGAACATACCAGCAAGGATGGGACTGTTTTCCGGAATCTCCTCCAGGATAGTGTTGTTCACTCGCCCTGCACGAACTGGTCCTCGGTTGTTGCAGTTGTTGTTGGTGTTGTTACTCCTTGGCGGGTTCTGACCAGTGCTCTTCTTGGGGTGCGGGCACTCCCTCGAGAAATGCCCCGGATGGCCGCAGTTGTAGCAGGGGAAAGATCCGGGTTGAGGGTTTGGCCGCTGGGGTGGGCGAAATCCACCTTGACTCTGCTGCGGACGCGGTACTGGGGGTCGCTGCTGTGCTGGCTGAGGCGGGCACACAACAGGTGCCGGAACGGGGGCGGAGCGGTACCTCTGTCCCGACGGGATGGTGTACACCATGCGGAACTTCTGCGGGGGTCCATTGGATGGCCCCATAGCACTTGCGGAGCGCTTCCGTTCTGCCATCACCCTGCGATATCCGTTCTCCGCGACGATCGCGTTATTGACAAACTCAGTGAATGTGCCTCCCATGTTAAGGTTGAGGCGGTCCTGTAGCTCAGCACTTAGCCCCTCCAAGAAACGGTCCTTACGCTTGGCGGGGGTGTCCACTTGCTCCGGGGCATACAACGCCAACCGGTTGAACTCTTCGCAGTATTCCTCGACACTGCGACTACCCTGCTTCAGCACGGCGAATTCACGCGCCTTCCTGCGGATGAGCCCCGCAGGGATGTAGTGGGCGAGGAACGCATCCTTGAACTCGCCCCACGTGATCTGTCGGTCGGTTCCCATAGAAGTGACATGGTTGGCCCACCATGCCCCAGCCGCACCATGCAGTTGCTGCGCGGCGAACAGTGTCTTCTGCATCGGCGTGCAGTTAAGGAGTCCAAATTTAGACTCGAGCATGCGAAGGAAGTTCTCTGCCTCCATGGGCTCGGTGGTTGAGCTGAACGTGGGCGGCCTGGTGGCGAGGAAGTCGGAGTAGGAGCTGTTCTGGGGCGCTCCATCATGGTGGCCCCTAGCATTACGAGTTGCTAGGTTTTGCTGTGCCACTTCCCGCATGAACTCCGCCTGCTGTTGCTGGCTCTCCATCATCGACGCGAAAAACTACGCCATCATCTGCATGGGGTTAGATGGCGGCGGCGGTGGTGGAGTTCCTAGCGGAGAGTCAGTCTCTCTAGCCCTGGAACCTTCGGGCTGCTCACCATGCAGCTCATTGGTGTTTCGGGTGCGCACCATTCTGAAATACAAGAATAAGGGTCCAGTTAGTCTCTTATCCAATCATGAGCATTATAGGTTACCAAAGCTAATGACACAGCACGCGGGACAGCAATGTGGTACACAACATAATCTCGATGAAGCTGAAATTTCCAAGTTAACATAATCCTAGTACAAGTCCACAGTTCCACTCTACATGAACTCGGAATATGTGACCGTCGAGTTTGCAAAAGCCAATCACGCGGGTGATCCCCAAAATACAACAACCACGCGTGGAGTGTCCCAAAAGCTATCCATCTACCAAGCCCTACCAGCACGACCTAGCCGCATCTACTACTACTGCCAAGCCTGGACACCAGCGGTGCCAGAGGGCCCTGGTCGGTCCGCGCCGGTCGGAGCGAGTGGCTCGTAGTCCACGTCGGACTCTTCGCCCGCATCCTCCTCGGGCTCCTCCTCTGCGGGTGCAGCCTGCGGTGCAGCAACCGCGTCCAACTGAGCCTGGAGGTCCTGGTTCTCATGAATCAGCGTCTCCAGATCCTCTCCCATAAGGTCCATCTCCTGCTGGGCACTCGCCAGCTGCTGCTGCAAGTGCTCGTTATGGTTCGCCCGCTGCTGCATAATTATACCTCGTCTGTCCACCTCCTGTGCGAGAGTGTCCCGCTGCTCAGTGATCTCTGTCATGCGAGTCTCACTCGCCTCAAGAGCAGCGGTCAACCGCTGAATCTCTCTCTGCTGCGCATCGACCTGTGTCTGCAGGTCGTTCCTCTGCAGCCACACCTGCTCAGCCTCCGCCAGCAAGACTCTGCTGCGGCGGCTAGACTCCTCATCCAAGTTGAGGAGATACTCGGAGTAGTGGGCTATGCGGTGGTACCCCGCGTGGTACTCTGGGTAGTCATCACGAGAGACGCGTCTCACGTGCCTCTGCCACACCGGGTCAGCCTGGTGCCAGATGGGGATCATCTCGAACGGCGTCCCCGAGAGCGCTGCTACGTTGCGCCCACAGAAGTGAGTGAGAGCCTGGTGAGCGACCCTCTCCAGGCCCTCCCGGAGGCTCCCAGCCGTGACGGTGCTCTCCATACCCGCCAAGTCGGGGATGCGCGGGTGCGGGGAGACACTGAGATGCACCTCTGCAAAAGGCACACTGTGGTGGCGGGTCTCACGCCCGCGGTACGAGGGCTGCTCCTCGTAGCCCAGGGCGCGTAGCATCTCCCACAGAAGGGTGGGAAAGCCACGGTGGTGTAGACCGGTGGTATAACGCCACCCGTCGTGCTGGAACAGCTCAAACCCATGCTCGTCCATCTGGAACACAAACCTCAAAAAGTGAGTACTCGTTCCCGACGCAGGGGTGTAGGTTAAAATAAACAATTTGAAGCAGTGAGTGAAATACAGGCTCTAATCCAATACTAACGTGGTAGGATGCTTAACCACTTCCCCGAAACACAGCTACAGCCCTAGGGTGAGCGGAACAAGGATTCACGGATTTAGCGCAATAGGCATACTACCTGAAATTTGTGGTAACCCGATTTCGACGTGCGGACTCGGACGACCAAGTTGGCGGTGTCCGGTGATTCTTAACCCAACGTTCCGGCTAGAGTCAGAAAGTTCGTTTAGGAGTCCAAAAGTCACAAGCAAGGAGATATCGATTAGTGTGCGGAAGACATACCACTAGAAATTCGGTTCCTTGTTAACGTTGCGGCGCTTTTAACATTTTCAAATATGCAAATGATTTCGGCCTACCCGTCCTCACCAAATAAAAGTTGATCACGAATAGGACCATTCGTATAGTCGGTGGCAGACGATCTCTCAAGTCGTGGTTAGCGTACCTGCAGAAGATTCATTCCAGAAACATTACATCAAATCAAAAGAAATGAGCCGAAAATAATCCCTTATTATTGTCCTAGGGCAGGACACTGATGTTTTACGCAATCAGCCCGCGTTCACACCATTGTGCTAGCTTCCCATGTTACAGTCCACTGGGCGGGACACATACCTGCGTTGACGATGCCGTAGGTACAGTATTTAAACAAACAACCTCCTATAGTTAGCTTTGCCACCTGAATCATAACTTTTAATAACCTATTGGGCACGTCCTCACACGTTCGTTACGGGGTTTTCGAAAATATGTCTTTGAATATTGTACTATTCCCGAGATGGCTCTGATACCACGCTGTCACGGACCCGCCTTACCACGGAGACGGTTCCGTTCCAGGATCTCCCTCGGGTGGCGACACGCGCTGTGGCGCCCAATAATACAATACATGACAGAGAAAATAATGGCAACAGGAACATAGGTGTAGAAGCAGAGTTTACATAAATTTGAAGTTATATTTACAACCCCGGGGTTTTGACATAATAAATTTGCGGAAGCGAAAAGTTCAACACTAGTTCACCGGTTTGACGACATAGCTAAGATACAAGTCGCTCTCTCACGGCGACACACAGAGACCATCCGGCCATGATAGGTGCCTTGCCCAAGCACCGTACCGGCAAGCAAGGACCTAATCCTCATCTTCATTTGTGCACAGCTCCCACTCGATGTTCCAACAGTCGGGACGCTGGCTCTCCCAATGAAATCTCCCTCCACAGTGGCATTCTCCGACCTGGTCATCTGAAAACCACAGAGAGCTTCGCCCTGAGTAACTAATTTACTCAGCAAGACTGACCCGTCAAAATGGCCATCTACAGCCGACACCTAGACATGCAAGGCTAGGGGTAGGGTTTTAAATTGCCAGAAAACCCGCCTAAGAGTAGATCCTTATTTTTCAAGTTTTAGCATCAAGTTGAGTTGGCATGCAGAATAATAAATTTAGTTTGCACTAGAGCTATAACAATCATAGTTGCAATACAATCTTAATAATTTCAAACAGCAGTATTAAACCCACACAGCATCTTAATGGCTTCCGGCACTGTTCCGTAGCAGCGATCAAGTGGTACTCGTTACTGTGAGGGGCAGCGACTCGAATCGATTTACATCCTGCAGGAGAAACCTGCTTGCACGACCCATACGCGCTTCCGAGAAGCCGCATGGAGCAACCTTTCGCTCACGGTACCGCAGGGTCTTCCGGGTCCAGACTCCCCGAGAAGGGTCCCCCATCGCGA
This sequence comes from Eleusine indica, assembly GCA_030378355.1. Classification (NCBI taxonomy): domain Eukaryota; kingdom Viridiplantae; phylum Streptophyta; class Magnoliopsida; order Poales; family Poaceae; genus Eleusine; species Eleusine indica. The sequence continues at coordinate 41,709,192 of CM059501.1, read as the reverse complement.
TGCGCCTCCTGCCGCCATCCGTGGGTGGATTGTTCCGTCCTCTCAGCCCCAGTTTCCGCCAAAGAAGGGAGAAGGCTATCTTCAGACCAAGCGGTAGTCGCAGCTACGTCGGTTTACTGGGCCCATATCTCCAGCATGCAAACAGTACGTTCAAACTTGATCCCATGGGCCGGACACGAGGCGTAGCCTTAGGGGGGGGACTCGGACGGGGCTACCTCCTTGAAGACAAACTGTCCTTCCCTTTCCACCTAGTTGCCCGTCCGGTCTTCATTGTGATTGCATCCACCTTTTCCTTTATCCGATATCGTTCCCTAGTGATAATAATTCCTACCTACGAGTGGTCTCCATACCACTCGATAAACAGTCGTCTTACTTTAAGCAGAGCGACTATCGTCCTGAGGCTAGTAATCGGGAAGAGGGACCTACTGCACGCTAGGGTTTCAATCAACTCCTATCACTTAATGCACAGACAAGCTTACATTCCTAGCTAGTGATAGAATAAAAATTCAAACTGGGTTATGCACCGGGGCTTGCCTTGGTTCTGCTCTTGGTCAGCTACGGCACCTCCGGCTCCTTCTGGATCCTGCTCCGGTCCTGCCTCCACGTGGTTCACGGCGTGATCTATATGATGCAAGAGGGAATGCTATGAGGGAAGATTCATGGCACTTCCTCAATAAATACGTTAATACACACTGTTATCGGTGGAAATAAACGGTGTGCGGTGACACGTTCGAAAGGAGCAGGGGTGGTTAATTATAATTAGGTTACACTAGGAGTGAATTAATTGTTAAGTTTCCCTATCAAATACTAAGCCAAAGATTAATTATTAATTATTATAAGGAAAAAGGTATTTAATTAATTTCAGCTAATTAAACAGAGAATTTCTTTATGAAATTTCTCCAGGGAGACTAAAACTGAAAACCCTAATTGGTGACCAATTTTTAATATTTTATCAGTCCTCTGTAATTAATAAAAATTCTATTAGTGTTCTTCCTATTTATTTTAACCCTGGTAATAAAATTACTATGCATGTGGCATTAGCATTTTTCTACAACAGTACAAGTTCACACAAGTCTAACAAAATTTACCTTGCTACAAAATTCCTATTATTCAATTTACTATGCAATTTACTAGTTTAACCTATTTCTGGAAATGTTTTAAATAAGAAAAACCCATTTAACATCGCGGGCCGCAAACAGGCAGCCCACTGGGCTGGAATCGCGCGCGCGGCCCAGCGGCGAGCGCGAGCGCGGGGGCGCTCGGCCGAGCGCGGCCCAGAGTGACGCCAGGCCCACTGGCCTTCGCGGCCCAGCGGCCAGCAGAGCCGAGTGCGCGTGCGCGCGCGCGTGCGCTCGTCGGAGCACGGCGGCGCCGGCAGGGGGGTCGCCGCAGCTCGCTGCGGTCACTGGCTCGGGCCGGTCCTTAAAGGAGAAATGATCTACCCAACCCCGCGCACTCATCTAGGCTATCGGACACCGCCGGCGATGGCCGGACGCAGCCCAGCGACGGTGGCGGAAACAGGGCAGGGTGCGGCGGCGGCGGGCGCGACAAGGGAAGGGTGGTAGGGCTCGGGATCTAGTCGGAGAGCTCCACTGGAGCACGGAGAAGGAAGTCACCGAGCTTCTCCCGCAAGAGGGAGGCCGGGGGTGTGGTCTCACCGACGAGGTGGGGGTTGCGGTGGCCGGCGGCGGCCTCGAGCCACGAGCTAGGGGAAAACGTGGTCAGATTTGCCCATCCCGAGCTCAAACGCGTGCGCGAACAAGATGGGAAGCTCCTCGAGCAAGGAATCGGTCAGGGGGCTCACCGTGGGTGCCGGGCGACGCGGTGAAGCGGCGGTCGGAGACGGGGAGGAAGAGGTCGATTCGCGGCGGCTCAAAGCGGGAAGGGACAAGCGACTCCGCTTGAAGACCGAGGATGTCGGGGAGGTGGTCCAGGGTGTTCGACGGGGCAGCTCGGGCGGCGAGGCGTCGGCGCGACGGCTCCAGCACCGCGCGGCAATGGCGGGGGCGAGCGAGCGGAAGGGAGAGAGCGAGAGTGGAGGGAGTAAATGGGGTGTTCGGACCGTGGGGGGGGGGGGGGACAGGGGGGAAGATGTCGGAACGGTGGGGGCGTCGATCCGCGGCTTCGGCCGTTGGCCGTACGCCGGCGACCACGCGGCGCGCGTCGGCCCGGGCAGCGTGGCTGCGGTCGGTGTGTTTTCTCTAAGTCGCTGACAGGTGGGTCCCGCTCGCCTCCGCGTAGAAAGCGTCCATCTTGGAGAGGAGGCGCGACCATGTGTGACACCCCTAGTGTCATTAGGGTCCCAAGGGTGTCACTGAGGCAGCATAAAACCTTGACACCAAGCACTGGTTTAAATTCAAAAATTCAAATTCAATTGAATTCAAAACCCATTGGAATGACCTTTGAACTGCAAGTCCCAGATTTTCAATAAGACTCACTTTTGCAAAAATTATATGTTGATGGTCTTAGTCAATTAGAATTTTGGAAATTTTCTCAGAATTTTAGTCCATCAATAGAGGCCTCAAATAATTGTTAGAGTGGTTAAAAACCAGCTCTGTTCATAAAATTCCTGAGGAAATTTCTGAAGGGACGGTTGGTAGTTAGTATTTTTATAAAAACCAGCACATTATGGGGAGCCTACCATAATTTTGGTCTGATTTTATCGGTTATGGATTAATTCCAACAATTTTTGCAAAGGCAGTCGGCTGAAAGGAGTGGAAAAAGAAAAGAAAAAAAAAACTGCCCACGGGACCCACCTGTCAGCGACTCAGAGAAAACACACCGACCGCAGCCACGCTGCCCGGGCCGACGCTCGCCGTGAGGTCTCGTCCTCTAACGCTCGCGCGGTTCCTCGACGCCGGCATCTGTGTCGGCCTCCTCGACCCCGTCTCCAACATCATGGCCAACGCCATCTGCTCCTCCGATGACCTCCAGCCTGACCACACGGACGACCAGGTCATCTTGCCCGGCGCCGTCGTCGATGAGAAGCGGGACGAGCTGGGGAGGCGTTCGCTCGACGGCCTCGTCGCCTTCCTCCTCTACTTCTTCCCATACCTGCCCAAGTGGGAGGCCGTGCGTTACCTGCTCCTCGCCGATGCCGACCTCCTCGCTGCCGCTGGTCTCATTGTCGCGGACCGTGGCATGGCACGGTTCTCTCTCGACTCCAACGTGGCAACACCAGCTTTCGAGGAGGCACTCACTCTCGGCGCGCAGATCGCCGAGCACTCCCAACCAAAGCTGCTCGTCCACGTCTGGATGATGCTATCCTCCCGTTTACACCAGGTGCAAGCTTTGTTACTCGAGATGCAGCCACACTCACCGCGTCAGAACCTCGATGACTTGAAAGTGTTGATCGAGGAGCCTGCAGCCCCTTATTCCCTTTCTCTATCTTGGGATCTTGCTGGTTCCCGGCTCCTTTCCAATTCCAGCAGCAACAGCATCATCGTTGCTGGTATGCCGTATCAACACACCCGATCATTGCGGATGGTGCTTCTCGACACGATCCATGGCTTCTACTTGAAGGCGCTGGCCATGCTGCCGCGCAGTGAGCTGCGCTCTCGCCTCCACCGCAGCCTGCTCAGAGCCGGTCACTGCTACGGCCCAATGGACCCTGTCTCCAACATCATCTTCAACACCATATGGTACGACGTTAGCTTCCCGGCAGCCGTAACTCCTGTGCTTGACGTTATCGGCCCAAACAGCCTCACTCGACTGGAGAGCCGCTCCTTTTATGGACTCATCTCCTTCCTCCAGACTCGCTACCATGATCTATCCGAGCACCAGATTGTGCGATGCCTTGTTGCTGCCTCCGGTCAGCTGTCCGTTGCTGACCCCAACCTCCTGTCTGATGCAGAGGAATTGGAGGTAGAACAGAATCAACAGCAACACTGCTCGGACGATCGTCGTAGGGATCACTGGTTGTCCAGTCTCTATGATGATGCCCTCGGGAAGATGAAGCAGCAGAGCCCATGTGCAGATGTCCAAGAAGCGTATGCGGCTGCGGCCACCGCGGCATGGCACCCCAATCCTGAGGAGCAGGCAAAGTTCCTCGCCTCATGGAAGGAGAAGCGCTCTCTTACGTTCCCGATCACCTCAGAAGATGTGCAGAGATGGTCGTGCTTTCTGTCTCCACAACAGCAGCCAATTCCCGAACGAATACGCAATCCCTGTTATCGCGCAAGAGCTGGAGAGATGCGCTCCATGAACCAGCAGAGAAGGATATCAAGAAAGGTGAAAGCTGCATTGGACAGGCACCTGCTGCAAGATGGGGTTAATTTCTACATTTGATGATTTCCCTTGTGCAGTTATGTAATGTTTTTACATACAATCGCTTTCACAGAAATTGATCCTGTTTTTTTTTTTTTTTTGTAGGAACCCACGTTTGATCTGCATATCATCTGCTGTGTGAATGAGGATGTATGTGGTGCGGAGTTTTGCGGAGACTATGATCCCCTGTCTTTTGCCCCCTTCAAGTATTTTTACTCACATGTTAATTTCTTGGCCACTAAGAGGGATTCTGGGTCCGGTGACATCTCCTATCCAGCTGTACTCTTCTTCGCTGAGTTTGATAATGAAAAGGAGGATGACGCTGCACCGCTGCTTTTGTGCCAGGTGCATGAGCCGACACCATTTGCCGGTATGTTTACTACTCTTTCGTCACAACTTCTCCATTTTTTTGAGGTAGCTAAGCAACAACGAAGCCTTATTTAAGCACATATATTTATTTATAATATAATAACTGTCTAAGTATGGTACGTACAGGCTGCATGGAAATGCTAGTTGAATTATTATGAATTTGGCGGTGAGTTTAAATATTGAGAAAAATACAAGGTATAATAGCAACATAGACAACTGGAACATTTATGGGGAACGAATGGGGATCTTACAGTGGTTTCAGTTCATTTCTGAATCATTTATCTATTCAGCACATTTAGCAACTCCTGTGTGACCTAAAAACGAGACGGAAAACCTCCCTGCGTCATCTTCTGAAAATTCAGTTAATGATGATGAGGGTGAGTGCATCCAAGTGGTTGGACTGTTAACTCAATGAAAATTGTTGTTCTTAGATGTTAAGAGAGCAGATAATTTTAACACGACTGTTGTCGAAACATAGTAATCCAGTCACCATATTTTTGGTCAGGTCTGCTTTTGATATTTAATATGATCATTTTTGTACAACACAGAGCACGTCCGCTGTCTGTACTGTGAGGCTGCAGGAGCAAGGATTGTGCATCCACCTTCGCTGAAATTCCACGGGGGAGGCAACGAGCTGGAGGAGGTTATCCGTGGAGTACATTCTCTCTCCAATGATCAGCTTATCTGCAAGAACGAGCACGCTGTCCAGCACCTGTACGGGGTTGAAGAGGATTTTATGTGCATTGATGTTAACTAGACAGATAGAATCATCCCACTTAATTTCATGTAGTAATTGATTCCCTATCTTTTGCCCCCCTTCAAGTATTTTTACTCACATGTTAATATCTTGGCCACTACGAGGGGTTCTGGGTCCGGTGACATCTCCTATCCGGTACTCTTCTTCTCTGAGTTTGATAATGGAAAGGAGGATGACACTGCACCCCTGCTTTTGTGCCAGGTGCACGAGCCGACACCATTTGCCGGTATGTGTAGTCTTGTTTCTTGACAACTTCAACATTTTGTTTTTTTTTCTTTCAGGTAGCTAGCAACAACAAGGCCTTATTTAAGCAACCAAATTTATTTATATGTACTGTCTAAGTATGGTACAACCTTAACCAAATTCTAGAGGTATCTAAACAGAGCTCAGGGGCTACATGGACATGCTAGTTGAATATGTGGCAGTGGGTTTAAATATTGCAAAAGACACCAGGTGTTGCAGCAGCAATAACTATTAGAACATTTATGTGGTATGGGGTCTTACAATTGTTTCAGTTCAGCTCTGAGTCATTTATCTATTCGGCACATTTAGCAACTCCCGTGTGACTAAAAGAGACGAGATGGAAAACCTCCCTGTCTCATCTTTTGAAAATTCAGTTAAGGAAGCTTTGTGGCTATCTGCGTCCTAAGAGGGTGAATACATCCAAGTGCTTGGACTGATACTCCATGAAAACTATCGTTCTTAGATATTAAGATTAGAGGACCTTTACAACACATTATATATTTCAACCGTTTCCTGATAGTACTTGTCAGAGTAGTAATGTAATTAATCATATATTTATGCTGATGAATACCACTGGGGGTACACCGTAATTTCTAGGCAATCATAAATAATATTTCAGCCATTTGGCAACTATAGATAGTTTCATCAAATTATTTAACAAAGCTTATTTACAAATAAAAATCACGAGTTTCACAGAGGTATTATGACACAGTTATCCGAAACTATCTGTAGGGATGAGTAAATCTCCAAAATTGAATGACCACTTCACATAGCTCTTTTTTCTTCATTCAACTTTGAGTTGACCAATATGATTGCTTGCTTCTTCCGGAAACTGTTAAATGCATCCCGCATGGGTGTCCACAAGACGGTGTTAGAAAAAGTTAATTGAAACTTGTGATATATCATTCGAATTGGAAGCAACTTTCTACTTGCTGAAGTAGTTTTGTGACACAATGCACATACTAGTACTCCATAAATTTGAGCATGAAAATACCACATGGCACTCTGCAATTTAAGTAGGAAATGAGAGCCGAGGAACGTAAATTAGCTAACAAACAAAAAGTATTGATATTTACCTCTCCTGTTGTGGTATACCCCACATGGCTTTCACACTCCACTTGGTCACATCTAAGTCGTGTCATGCAATCATTTTCACTTTTTCGAGAAATGGCATATCTGCAGCCTTTATGTGCTTTATACTTTTATACTCCTTTCACCTGGACATTTAAATCAAAGGTGAACATTGCTTTCCTGTGGAATATATTAATTAAGACCTTAAGGGAAAAAAGAAACACTGACCACATTGCCCTATCTAGGAAATTATTTAGTGACAAAAGTGTGTTACTAAATCATTACTCAGTGATATGAACTTGAAAAAACAAACTTATCATGTTGCATTGTCTTGTAGAAATATAAATCCAATAGCATGATCAAGAACAACGTTTTCCTCTATTTGTGCACCTATCTACGTGTGTTACGAATGACCATGTGTTTTCTAGGCGAATATTGTGCATTCACATATTATGATAGTTTTCCAGTATTCATGTCTACAATCCACATGTCAACAGTTTATATTATTACAAGCAGAATAGGTAATATTAAAAATTATAATGATGTGGAGCTAGGGCATCTAGAAATGGTAGTTATAAATTACCTTGTCATCCAAATATTTGTCTAAGTCTTATATTCTCACTAGCAATGTCAACCTCTCTAGATTATTCTCCATACATATAGGTGTTGATTTGGCCTACAAGTTTTGACTCTTCCTCCATGCACCCAAATTCTATTTGTGCATGTAATGAGTTACTGGTTTTAACAACGTGAAGTGCTAATACAAGAATCCAGTACCTTCTTTTAGGTATGAAATGTGCTTTAATTGTGCCAATGCGTAGATTCCTAGAGTTCTTCTGTTCTACCCAACTGACATATGTTGGCTTAGATTGACATCCCATAAGAGATCCGACACTATTCCCTATGAAGTTGCTTTTGTCAAGCTTTTTCCCTATAGTAAACAAGACAAAGATTTAGTAAAATGTATGTATATATGTGCATAAAGGACGTAGAAGTCACCTAGATTCAATATGTGGATGATAAGTGAGACAAAATCCTTTGTTCGTTAGCATATTTTATCAAACAATATGCAATGAATAGTCGGTTAAAACCATAGAGGAATGACTATTGATATATGTGGTATAAAAAGTCTAAAGGAGTCACCTTTGCCAGTGAATTCATGGTTACTTTTAGATCCTTTATGCACATATTCTGCGTACATTTCACTTAATCTTTATCTTGTTTACTATAGAAAAAGAAATTTGTGAAACTAAAGCTTGACGAAAGTAGCTTCATAGGGAATCATTTTAGATTCTTGATGAAACGTCCACCTAAGCCAACGTAAGGTAGTTGGGGAGAATACGGGTACTCGTAGGCTCTACGCACAGGCAGATGTAAAGCATCTTCATGCCTAGAAGAAGGAGCGTGAAAGAAGAGTCAAAACTTGTAGACAAAATCAACACTTGCTCCACTAGTATATCACTAGTTAATATTGAAGAGAAAGCATTAACGAAGAAGGTTTTTAGAGAAACTGACATTGCCAATGAAAAAAGAAGACTTCTACTTAGACAACTATTTGGATGGCAAGGTAATTTAAAACTACCATATCTGGATATGCTAGCTTCACATCATAATAAGTTTTAGTATTAACTATTGTGATCAAAAAACATATTGTTGACGCATGGATTGCAGACTTGAATCATGTAGAAATAAATATCACAATGCGGATGCACAATGTTTGCCTAGGAAACACATGGTCATTCTAACCCTTTGACACATAGGTGCACAGATGAAGGAAAACATGGTTATGGGTCATGCTATTGGACTTACATTTCAACAAAACAACATGGTTTATTTCTTCAAGTTCATATCACTTAAGCAATGATTTAGTAACACACTTTTTTCTCAATAAATTTTCTAGATATTCATAGCGATGTGTGTTCGGCAACATTGGTTTCTAGTTGTTATAAATGCAGAAGCTACAGAGGTACAGGTTCTAAATTCCTCACCACCCACTCATAAGGGTGAAAAAACTACAGTGGACGATGTGGTTAGTGTTCTTTTTCCTTGAGGTCTTAATGTATTTCATAGGTAAGAAAAAAATGCACCCTTTGATTTAAATGCCCACGTGGAAGGAGCAGAAAAGCACGTAAAGGCTGCACGTACGACATTTCTTGAAAAAAGTTAAAACGACTGCATGGCACAACTTAGATTTTACCAAATCGAGTGTCAAAGTCATGTGGGGTATACCACTGCAGGAGGACAAGTCAATATCAATATTTTTGGTTTGTTATAGTTAGATAATTTTTTCTCTGCTCTTATTTCCTACTTAAATTGAAAAGCATCATGTGGTCTATTTATGTTCAAGTTTATGGAGTAATGGAAGGAAGAGGGCAAAACCATTTGAGAGGGTAGAAAGTTGCTTCCAATTCAAATGATATATATCATACTATTCAATTACTTTTACTAACATATTGTAGATACCCATGCAAGGTGCAATTGACAATTTCCGAAAGAAAAGCTAGCAGCCATATTGGTCAACTCAAGGTTGAATGAACAAAAATAAGCACTGTGAAGTAGTCATTCAGTTTTGGAGATTCACTCATCCCTACCGATAGCAAGTAGCATTTTACATCTTAGTTCCTTATAAGTGTGTCATGTTAACAAATTATCTTTGCCAAATGGCTTAAATACTATTTATGATTGCCTGGAAATTTTCTACATCTCGACCAAGGGTTGCACTCGACATCCAGATCATTAGTACACCACGATCCTTAAACAATAGCCATATGCAAAAACTTTTTGGGCCTGGACACAAGTCGTTGGAACATGAGTCCCATCCACATAGGTTGACTTTTCCAGATCCTGTCCAATCATCCGCAACATCGGTGCAGGCTGGAGCCGCATGATCAAATGTAAGGAGAATGAGAGACGTGTATGAAAGTTCTAAGAAATATTAATTATGTGATTCGAAAACCTACAAGGATTTCTATGACGTTCCAGATAGGTAATATTAATTAGGGATTTTTGTTTGTGGGACACCCACAAACCGCGGTTTTGTCTCGCAGACACGAAAATAGTCTAGAGACACCGCAAAATGTCGGTTTTGTTTTAGAGACACCGCACGTGATCAAAATTATATTTCCGACTGGAAGGGAGGAAGGATTTTTTTTGTAATGCCAATGTTGCCCCTGCCTTATGTGTGTGGTCAAACAGAAGAACCCTATCTCCTACCTCCTCCCCCCCCCCCCCCCCCCCCCCCCCCCGTGTGCCACTATGAATCTCCACTCTGCTGCAACTTGCCGCCGCATCATCCCAAGTAACTCTTCATTGTCGGCTCAGAGCACAGCGGATCTCGGACATGGTGCTATGAGCTGGAGACCCGGATGGCATCAATGGGGACGCCACGTCGAGGGGCGGTGCGGCTCGGGAGCATCGATACCCCAAAGTCACCATTGAACCTATCATGGGTTCCCGAAGGGTGAGTCCAGTTTGAAGCTTGCTTGATGCCTCCTTTTTTTGTGGTTTCCCAATTTTGCTCAAGTGATTTCGTCGAGTTTGTTAGGCTCCGTGGACTAGGTTGTACTCCTCCTCATGTTCAATCTTTAGATCCAATAAAATTTTTATGCTTTTTTTACATTTGCTCGTTAAGATGGAGCGTGACTGGGCTTGCCGAATAGCCATTTGCATCGCACGTTATGAGCAACTTGTTTTTTTTTTTGACTGGAAAACAGCAAGGGAGGCCCCTGCTATGAAGATTTTATTAAAAGCAAAAGAACTGTACAAAATAACCTATACAGACCCTTAAACAGGGGAAATAATTACAGGAAATTAACCCAATCTACAAAGGATGTTCCAAGACTGTCCTTGAGTCTATGAGCTTGCAAAAGACCTTCATCCTTGAAAGTTTTTATCCAGGAGTCCAAGCTTGGTGGGCGATTATCAAAGATAAGCCCATTTCTCTGCTTCCAAATTGTTCAGGCCACAATGATGAAAGCTTCCATGAAGAACGGGCGAGGGAACTGGTTTCTTCCTGTTGCTAACATCTGATAGAACTGTAGAGAGATATTCCAATGCACACCAACCTTTTCCCAGCACCGAATACTGAACGGGCATGAGAAAAATAGGTGGAAAGTTGTTTCCTCTATGTTGTGTCTACAAAGAACACAGTTGTAGTTGTTGCCTTGAATCTTATAGTTCTTCCTTTTGAGAATATTTCTGGTATTTAGTATGTCCATTAGGAGGAACCAGGTGAAGACTCTTAGCTTATTGCTACATCGTGAGTCCCAAATCCACGGGAATGGGGAGGGAGGATGGAAGTTCTTGTATGGGTAGTTATAGAAACTTTTTGCAGTGTATTGTGTTGCCCCCCATATGTATGTCCATTTGTCATGTTCGGTACTATTGAGTTGCAGGTTTTGAATGATGATCTCCAATTCTTGATACTCCTGAAAGGCTTGCTCGGTTAGAGGTAGATGGAATTGATCTTGTATATTATTGTTGAGCAGGAATTGTGCGATCGAACTCTTCTGATTTTTTGCAAAGGAGAAGAGCCTAGGAAACTTTTGCTGTAGGTAGTGTCCATTCCAAACATCCAACCAAAATAACATTATAGTTCCATCTCCAACTGTGCACTGAGCTGTAGCTCTGAACTGATCACAAAGTTTTAAACTATCCCTCCTCCAAAAAGATCCTTTGTATGTGCTTGCATGGAGGACCTGACCATCTGAGTAGTGAGAATGCCATATCATATTAACCCATAGAATGTCTCGCTTGTTATAAAACTTATCCAAATGCTTGACAAGAAGGGCCTTGTTCTGTGCATGGAGATCGATTACTCCTAGACCACCTTTATCTTTTGGTCGTGTGACTTTCTTCCAAGCCACCAATCCTTTACCTTTTGCTGTTATATCAGACCCTCGCCAGAAACAAGTTTGACAGCCGTTATCCCGTTGCTCCAGGATGGTGATAGGTATATCATATGGGCACATTGTATAGGTGGCTAAAGATGACAGTAGTGAGTTAACTAATTGGAGATGGTCAGCGTGGGTAAGCATGGTAGATGGTAGAGATGGAGGTGAGGCATCTGTGTGATTTCTGAACTAAAGGCATGAGGTCTTCTACCTTGGGTTTGGTTGTGCCCATAGGTAATCCCAGGTATGTAACAGCGAGGGAGGCCAGCTGGCAGCCAAATGTCTGTGCCAGGACCTCAGCTTCTTCTGACCCATGTTTAGAGGTATCATGCTTGACTTGCTGTAGTTAACCTTGAGGCCAGTGGAGGTGGCAAAAGTTTGCAGGATTCCTTTTAGACAAAATAATTCTCTCTGAGAAGCTTTCATTACTAAGATTGTGTCATCAACATATTGAATGATAGGGAAGTTGCCACTTGGATCTGCCTCAATGGGCATGCTAAATAACCCCTGTTGATGGGCTTTGTTGACAATGCACTGTAAGAGATCTGCTACCAGTACAAATAGCAGGGGAGATAAAGGATCCCCTTGTCTAACTCCCCTCCTGCAATTGAAGTATTTACCTGGCACCCCATTGAGCAATATTGCTGATGACCCAGACCTAAAAATATTTGTAGTCCAGCTAATCCATTTGTCAGGAAAGCCCAATTGCTGCAGCATATTCAATATGGTATTGTGTTCTATGGTGTCAAAGGCCTTCTCGAAGTCAAATTTTAAGATGATTTGCCTTCTCTTTGACTGTTGACATTGGTAAATGTATTCGAAAGCCCAAGCAAGACAGTCTTGAATTGTTCTGGTTTTGATAAAACCATATTGATTCCTATGGATGAGAGGAATGATGGCTTTCTGCAATCTATTAGCTAGTAGTTTGCTGATCAACTTGAGGATGGAGTTTAGCAAGAAATTGGCCTAAAGTCATTAACTATCATGGGATTGCTATTTTTGGGAACCAGGGTGATGAAAGAAGAGTTGATAGCTTGCAAGATGATATTCCCTGAGAAGAAATCATTGCAAAGGGCATAAATATCTTCCTTGATAATGTGCCAGCACCTCTTGATGAACATACCATTGAAACCATCAGGTCCAGGAGCTTTGTCATTTGGCATTTTCTTCACTGTTTCTTCAATTTCTGCCTTGGAGAAAGGTAGAGCCAAGTGTTCAAGTTGGTCAGTGGTTTGTACTAGATTATCCAGTTGAAAGTGCATATGTGGGTTGATTGTTTATCCCATTCTCTTCTTGTATGTATCCCATAAGATGGAGGCTTTCTCTAGATGATCAGTTATTATCCTTCCATCTTCAGTGTCTAAGCTCGTTATTGTGTTGTGTCTGTCTCTCTCTATTGCAGCAGCATGGAAGAAATTTGTGCTTTCATCCCCAAACTTGGTCCAGCAGACGGTGTACCTTTTATTCCATTACTCCTTCCATTGTAGAAATTTGAGAATGTGAGCCCTTAGAAGTTTTGTGAAGTTTCTCTCTTGTAAATATAATGGCCTTTGCTCTTCTAACTTGTCCATGAGGCACAATATTACATTCTTATATGAGATTGTTCAGCTTTGAGCTGCTTTTGCTCCATCTTTCGAGCTCTTTTGTTAGAAGCTTGAAGTTTTTTTCTTAGAAGCTTGAATTTTGTAGTAATTTTTGTCATACTGTTATGTCCTTGTACATTCGATGCCCAAACTCTATCAACTAGTTCAAAGAAGCCCGACTGTTCAACCCAAAAGTTTTCAAGTCTGAAACAATTTGTCTTGGGGATGGAGGTGTCGATTTGAATCATACATGGGATGTGATCATAGATAGGCTTTGCTAGTAGGAGCATAAAAGTGTTCAGATAATCACTAATCCAATTGGTATATGTGAAACAGCAGTCTAGTTTCTCCATGAGAGGATCATCCTGCATGTTAGGCCAGGTGAACCTCCTCCCTTTGAGGGGAATTTCCAATAGTCCAAGTTTGTCAATTATGTCATTGAAAATCAATATGTGATTTATGTTTCCACCTTCCCTACTTCTGTTTTTAGTAGACCTGTAGAAGTTAAAATCACCTACAAACATCCAGTTAAAACTATCCTCGATTTGTAAGCTGTTGAGCCAATTAACAAAGGTGTCTCTTTCTAACCCTTGACAAGGCCCATAAATCGTAGTAAGAAGCCATGACTCATTGTTGTGCCTGGATGTGAACTTGACTGTGATTGCGAACTTTAGGTTGTATATTACTTCACCAGTTAGTACTGAGCTATTCCCACCCATGAGAATCCCTCCTGCTTGTCCCTCTAAGGGCACAAAAATGAATTTATCAAATCTTTTTGGTTCTATCTTTCTAATAAAAGAGTGATAAAAAAGTTCTCTTTTAGTTTCTTGAATGCACTATACTGTACATTTGCTTTCCTCAATCTTTGCTCGAATAGAATTATGTTTGTTCTCGTCATTGATTTCCCTGACATTCCAGTTAAGAATAGTCCATGCTCTCTTGTTGTTGTTTCTATTTGGCGTGCTATCCATTGATCACCGTGCAAACAAGACCAAGAGAGCAACCGTAAGAAGCCCCAAATAACTGTCACATAAATAACTAATATTCTGATCTAGAAGCATAATAGGTGAGTCATCATAGCATTGACATTGGTGTTTCAGAAACGTAAGGCTTGGTTGGGAAACAACATAAATCACAATATCATTGCCGACCTGAACTCCAACAAAGAAGAAAAGGACCCAGTGAAGGATTCAACAGCCAGAACCAGACAGTAAACCCAAACAAAGTGGATAAAACCATGATCCATAGTAGCAACAAAGTCACTCCCATTATCAAGAGTACTTAAAGTAGGAACAAAATTAATACAAAAACTGATAGGACATTCCCTGTCTAAGGAGCTACTACTAAGGAAGCTATTTTCCATTGATCACAGTTGAAGGGATCAACGAGCTGCTTCCTTTTCTGCCTTCTGGAGCTTGATCTTCAGTTGTCGCAAGGAGCAGCTCTGCGGTGATCTCCGAAGAAGCCAGGCCGCACCTGGTTGTACCCACTTCTAGGAGCTGAGTGACAGGAATTTCAGGGTGAACTTCCTTGTTGTTGGATAGATCAGATAAGCCAAGAAAATCTATTTTCACATTAGCAGGTGGGAGGATTATTTTACCAACAAGTTGAGATTGAGCAATGACCTTTTTCTTCTTGGCATCTCTGGTGTTGCTGCTAACTGGTTCAGGAAGAACTTGGGTTTTGTGACCATTATTAAGCTTACTAATTTTGGGGCTTCTACGCAGGCTGCTGACAGTGATTGGTGTTGCTGGTGGAATCTTCCTCTTCTTGATGCTAGGCTCTCCCACCTCCCTCCTGTATGTATGCTTAATAGGGGGCTTTGTGTAGTTAATGTTCTTTCCCAGCTGAGTCATGAATTGGGGGAGCAACAGAGAGATAGGAGCAGCTATATTACTTGTGTTGTCCTATTATTCTTGAACAATACTGAGTGACTGACCCATTTTAGGTGGAGCCAAGATAAACTGCATAGACTCAATGTTAGATCATGCCATGTTAACCCTGAGACTTGGGGACTACATGATCATAGAGTGGTTGAGGTTGTCTTGTGGCAGTCCTTGGAATTGCTGGCTTATAAGCCGCCTAAGGGCCCTTTCAAGGGCTAGACCAAGTTGAGGATTATGTGGCCCATGGTTTACAAGTGGTGCTTGTGGGGTTAGGGGGGGGGGCAATCTGAACTAATGAGGTATTCTGCACCCCTTGCATTGGCTGTGGCTGAGTTGTTGTTGCTGCAAGAGCTAAGACAATCTGTGAAGGTGAACCCTGTCCTGCAAAAGCAGAAGGACCTTCAGGTTGGTCATTCTGAGCTTCATCATGGGTGGGTAGATCTTCAGTCTGTTCAGGTTGCACATTATTCAGGTGCTGATCCTGGGTTGCTTGCAACCTAAGCTCATCTTCAAGTGCGTTGACTAATAGTTCTCTACCATGTCCTTGAAAAAAGGAAGCCTGGTTAACAAAGCTTGAATTGGTCATCTGGTCCTGGTGAACTTCCTGCTGCTGCTACTGCTGCTCATTGTTCTACTGAACTACTAGCATACCCGTGAATTGATGAGCAACTTGTTGACAATAGTAGGGCAGTGTCGCATGATAGTAGGGATGTTAGTTGGGTTGTTGACAGGGATACAATATCATGGATGGATTTGTATTCTGACCTATGAGTTGAGGTGAAGCATGTTGTAATGCATAAACTGTTAGTGATCTTTTGGGACAAGATTTCTAGGCAGTATAGGGAGATTAATTCCGATTCAACATTATTTGTTGCATTTGACATGTATTGGAAGATAAGGAGGCTCACATTATTTGTTGCAGTGGTTAACCATCCTTTTAGTCAGGCACATAGTAGCACGTTGTCTAGTGTTCTTGATAATGTGATGAACATACTTCACAAAGATCCTGAAGTTGTAGATGATTCTCCACAACAAAGCATATGTATTGCTTTGTGTACGCAATAGAGCATATGTACTGCTACTGTCTATCCCTTTGAACCACTTCAAGTCAATTCTGATCCACCTCATACATATGCTATTCCAATCATTGAAGCAACTACTAAGAGCACACCAAAATGTGCTAATGTAGTTGCTAATCCATGTGCTAATCCAAATGGTAATATCAATCTAGACTCAACCATTCCTGACGATCCAGCTGACAATAGCAGCCGAGATCCTCGGGGTTAGAATGCAGAAATAGAGTATGTTGGTGTAGATGATGAGAAAGCCTTCCATGGTGATTTGGTTTCTAAGGATGACAACGACGCGTCTGACTACATTCCCGACTCTGATGTAGAAGATCAGGATGACTGAGAGGTGGATGATCATGCTGGTTGCTATGTGACTGATCATGTCACTGACTTAGAAAACCCCACGATTGTAGTAGGTGTGACCTTTGAGGATGGTGAAACATTCAAGAAGGTAATTAGGCAATATGGCATACTAAATGAGATTGAAATTGCAGCTGATTATAATGAATCAAGGAGGTACAGAGGGCATTGCAAGGCTAAGAAGTGCAGGTGGAGGATTCATGCATCAGAACTACAGGATGGAAAGACTTGGATGGTAAAGTCATAATAGATCTTCACTTTGTATTGTATTCCCTATAGTTTATGTTTGCTTATAGTATTGTGTATGTTTTTTTTGCAGATTAAGAAGATTCCTTTCTGCAACAGCACTAGAAACATGGTGGATAATTGTATGGCAAATCAATTCTGGGTTAGAGATAGGGTGGTGCAGTTTCTTAGGGATGATCCAAACCTTGAGGCATCAGCTTTGATGGAGAAGCTTCTTCCCCACATCCTGGGCCGGGGCCAAGATTAAATATGACACAAAAACAACACAAGCAGGCCATGGTCTAGATATATAGTATGTTGCATATGATCTACCAGTACGTATATAATTCAACTCCACTTTCGATAGTCATACTATTCAAGCACCAACTATACGGAGGAACGAATATGTTGATGGCTGCTTGTTGTCCACGGCCGCTTGAAGCGAGTGGCAATGTCACGCCGCCTACTGACAACAACCACCTTCGACGCCGTCACGGCTGTAGGACGCTTTTGCTTAACAGTTTATACTACATAACCGGACGATGTTGTTTGCCTGACTCCGAGCATCGCGTCGCTGGTTGCAACAGATCTATGAATTAACGCCTGAGTGCTTGAGGAACAAGTTTTTTTTTCTTTTCAAGCCTGTAGCAACCCATGAGCATTTTGCTAGTCTGCTAGAATTCACATCCTACGAATCTGTAGTGAGAGAAATACCAAGATATCACACCTTGTTGTTACAGAAAGACAAAAAAAAAGGAAAAGTCTAGATGCCCCCCTAAAGTATGGCATGTGGTATACTTCACCCCTCCCCCACCTTTAAAACCAGATTCTTAACCCCCGTAATCTTTTCAAAACCATTTAAAAGGCACCCTGAGCTATTCTCCTGGGTTGTTTTGTCAATGTGGAGAACTATGTGGCACTATTTACTGCAGGACCCACATTTAAGCCTTTGACGAGGACAACAGGGGCCTCGTATAAAAGCAGGGGAAGCGTCACCTGGAAGCCTCCGCTGGTTTCTTCCCCTCTGCCTCCTCTGTACCTTTGTTGATGTCGTGATCAGGTGACGGGGTGATGATCGTGGCATGTGTCTTCTGTTAATCTTGTAGGTGCCAAAACCTTCTCAAGCCCAATAGGCCAACACTATCAGGCAAGTGCCTATGACGACTACAGAAAGAAGGAACACGTCAAGGGCAGCACCAAGTCAAAACCAGCATGCCAACACAACCAGGCAAGTGCCAAGGTCAACAACAGCAAAGAATAACCATGAGGCAAGTTCTAGTCATCAGGTTCCAAGATCAACTCGAGTTCAGAACCAGCTACCTAGAACAAGGGCTCCACGATGCAATACTTCTCGGATTGCTCACCTCTTGTTTGGTGACAACCAGCCCTGAAGATATGCGGAACTAAGAGTCATATAGTTTTTGTCGAACACCATGTTTTGTTCCTTCTAAATAGACTTAAGACTTAAATAGTTTGGAATAGGATGGTCTGATGACTTCTGATGAAATCTGTCTTGCAAAACTAGCACTTTTGTTACAGACGAATTGGTCAAACTCAATGTATTTTGTCAAACTCTGGAATCGGTATAAGTACTGTTATTTGTTTCCAATATGCTTTTATATATTTGTATCAAAAAGTGCATTTAGCATAAAAAAAAAGGAAGCATGCATATCGAATTTCTGCTGCAATTAGCCTACTCACGCACCTGTTGTCCACCTTGGCAACCCAAGCCACGTCAGCTATCCATGTTGGCAAAACAGCATAGGAAAACAGCTCAGATTGTCTTTTAAACGGTTTTAGAAAGGTTAGGGGATTAAGAATCTGGTTTTAAAGGTGAGGAGGTGAAGTATACCACATGCCATACTTTGGGGGGTTATCCAAAAAAACGGGGATGAGAATCCTGGCTACCTTGTTTTTTAGCGAATAGAATCCTTGTTACCTGCTGGACACGATTTAAACGGCTCCCTTGCGCGTCGACGCCTGGGCCACCTAATCTTGGACAGATTAGTGGACCCATTTTGGAGGCCCATTACGGCTTAAACGGAAATTTCAGCCCACTCTTGTTTTGCCATTTGAGCTTTGCATGCGTCGAGTCCAGCGCACAAGGGTTTTGCTTTCTCCCTAAAGCCCGGCCAGCCGCCGCCGCCGCTTCGTCCTCGCCACTAGTCCTGGCCAAACGGGCTGCCCGGCACGGCACGGCCCAGGTCCGAAAAAGCCCAGCACGACACATTTCGAGCTGGCACGACACGTGATGTATGATGGGCCGTGCCGGACCGGCCTTCGTGCCTGGCCTTCAGCCCATGGCACGACACGTCAATTTTTAGCCGTGCCGGGCCGGCACGATTAGCACAATGGCTCGTTGACACGTTTTGGCCCGATGGACTCAAAAAGCCCAAAAATTTAAAAACCCCTCAAATAGTCAGTTTTAAGCAGAAGTTCAAAAATTAAGCAAAGGAAAACAGAACACAACACAACATCAAAAGAAAACAGAACATAACATCAAAAAATTGGCCAAAGGATAATCAGATTATATAATAACCTGTTACAAATAGATGTTCTTGCTGGCTGCCTCATTAAAAACCCTTTGGCCTAAGGGAAAAGAGTACAGCCAGCGCAAATAGTCATCAATTCTCAATATATTACATTATTCATACTAAGTTACTAACTACTACCTAGTAACTAATCAGCAATAATTTGAGGACCATCCAATCCAGCACCATCAGCAGCTGCAGCAGAAACATCACCATCCAGAAATAGATCAACATACTGTTGTTCAAGATCCTTATGGTGCTTCTCAACAGTGTGTTGCTTTTGATCCTCTCCAAGCTGCCAATCCTTCAAGCAAGTCAAGATCTCCACCATGTCACTTGTCAAACTTCGCCTTCTTTCCTCAAGCATCCTGCCACAAAGTGAGAAAACAGACTTCGAACTAATAGTTAAAACAGGAACAGACAATACATCTTTAGCCAAGAGAGACAAAACAAGATATGTGTGTTTATGCTCTAGCCACCAATTAAGGACATCAAAATCATCAGAAAAGACAGAAATTGGATCACTATCAAAATATATGATCAACTCAGAAACTTGAGCAAAAGAGGAAGGGGTCTGCAATGGAGTAGAAGCATTACCAGAGTCATCATCAGTAGCATATATCTTACCCCAAGTGGTTTTCTTCTTGCCAGAACTTACCGAGGGAGCTGGCCTTTGTAGTCTAACAGCACCAAACTTAGACTCATAAGTAGTAAAGATGTTAGACAATTCAGATCTAGCAGAATAATCATGATGCAGATGGTCAGAAAGAAGCTTTAAAGCATTACCGAGGCCCTTCATCTTACCTCTAAGATCTAATACAAAAGCTAATGCATATAGGATAGGAATGTCTTGCCAATACTTGAGATATTAAGATTTCATAGGAACAATAACATGTCTCAAATACCTATCATTCTCAAACTGGCAAAGGTGATCAGCTATGTCAATGAGCTGATGTATAATCAGATTAGAGGTTGGATAATAAACACTAGATAATACATTAGTAGATTCATAAAACTGTTCAAGAAAATTACAAACTTTCTCAGCAACATACCAATCATCAGGTGTTAGCAATGACCTGCCATGCACCTGTTGATATTGACTGTTGATAAAAGAAGAGAATGTGCCATGATGGGGAAGGAGATGCTTAAGCATTAGAAAAGTGGAATTCCATCTCACATCCATGTTCAAACAAAACTTTCGAGGACGATTACCCAATGCAATGCAATATGATTTGTATGATGCAATGCGTTGGTTAGAGGAGTTCAAAAAAGAGATTGCAGTTCTAAAATTTTTAACAATGTGCTTCAAGCGTTTCAAACCAGATTTAACAATAAGATTGATGATATGACAAGCACATCTCTGATGCATAAAAAGAGTGCAAACATAACCAGAGAACTTAGGTGTCAAGATAGTCATAGCATTGGCATTAGCAGAAGCATTGTCAAGTGTAACAGAAAAAACTTTGTCAGTCAAAGCATACTCATCAATCACTAACTCAATACGTTCTGCAGTGTTTGGACCAGAATGAGATACATCTATCAGCCTCATATCAAGCACTCTTTTCTCAAGCACCCATTCAACATTAACAAAGTGAGCAACAACACATATGTAATCCTCCTTAGCTTTACCAGACCATATATCAGAAGTCAAAGCAACAGAAGATATACTAGTATGCAAGCAATCAAGCAAATTAGCACGATACTCATTGAAATACTTAACAAAGTCCCTAGAAGTAGCTTGCCTAGAAACATGAGTAAATTTAGAATTATGTGCACGCTGAATGTAACGCGAATTCACCAAAACCTAGAGGCAGGTCTAAAGCAACAATCAAACGACACAGTTCAAAACGAGCAAGTTTAGAATCATAATCCCATGCACGAACAGATCCATGAGGATTGAAAGCAAGCAATGTTTGGGTTCTAGCATTACGTTCACACTTAGCTAAACAAGTAGCTTGATGACGAAGCAAGTGACCAGCACCTTTACTAGACATGGCACTCAATTGAGACTTGCAATGGCGACAAATAGCAGCGTAGGTGACAGAGACACCATTTACCTCTTTCATGACTGGATCGAAGTCATCCCAAGCCTTGGATGTCCTCCTCCGGCCACGCTTCACACCTCGGGTGCTCGTGCTCGCGGAACTGGTAGCAGCAGGGGTGGATGGATCCGTTGTAGAAGCA
Source organism: Eleusine indica (assembly GCA_030378355.1). Lineage (NCBI taxonomy): Eukaryota > Viridiplantae > Streptophyta > Magnoliopsida > Poales > Poaceae > Eleusine > Eleusine indica. The sequence continues at coordinate 41,687,755 of CM059501.1, read as the reverse complement.
GGGGTGGATGGATCCGTTGTAGAAGAAGGCGTAGAAGATGGAGACGCCGTCGTAGAAGCAGTGGCCGGAGTCGTCCAACTTGGAGGAGGCATGTCGAGTCGGGTCGTCGTTGAGCTCGGCCTTGGAGGGATCGCCGTACCTTGCGATGGGGTTCTGGGCGTCGGAGTAGATAACCTCGGGCAGGTCCACTCACCAGCACCCGACGGAGAAAGCCCAGTTCTTGGCGGTGCACCCCTCGGCAACGCCGACTCCCTCTCAGACGAGTCCGCCCCGAACAGGAGGGTCCTCGCCTTGAGCAAGGACTCCTCCGTTGGGTCGAGGCCGGACATCAAGCCGGCGACCAGCTGCTGCACAACGGCGTTGATTCAGAGAACCCAAGGTCGAGCCCGCGGCAGATCCGACCGAGAGGGAGCACGACTGCACGAGTGTGACCGTGAGAGAGACAAAGGAGGATGAGAAGAAGGTCTATGACGCGGGGATGTGGTGGATCTGGCTAGTTGTTGCCGGCAACGAGCAAATCTGAGGCGGGAGAGGAGAGGAGAGGGTTGCGGCGGGAGAGGAGAGGAGAGGGTTGCGACGAGAGAACCGAATGGGGATTAGGGTTCCGGAGACTCCTTTTATATGCAGCGAGGACGGGTCGAGCCGTTGAGCTGTAATGGGGCTGCGTGCCGTGTCGGGCCTTCGCCGTGCCTGATCGGGCTGCTTCTAAACGGGCCGTGCCCGTGCCGCTCGGCGGGCCGAGGCTTCGGCCTTAGCACGGCATGAAGGCTCGTGCCGGGCCGGCCCAGACACGAATTATTTCGGGCCGTGCAAAAAATTGCGGGCCCCGGGCCAGCACGAAAAGCCCGGCCCGTTTGGCCAGGACTACTCGCCGCCACGGCGAGCAAGCGACATCGTGGCCGCAGCCATGTTGTCCCAGGCGCTCCCCTCCCGCGCCCGCCTCCTCCTCCTACCCTACGCTCGGTCCGCCCATCAGCTCCCCGTCCTCGGCCTCCGCGGCCTGAGCTCGCACGCCGCCGTCCCCGCCCCCTACGGCGAACACCACCACCAGCGGAACGAGGAGGGCAAGGCGGTGAAGATCACGGTGTGGTGGGACTTCCAGATGTGCTGTCTCCCACCCGGCGTCAGCCCCTTCCGCGTCGGCTCCCGCGTCACGGCGGCGCTGCGTGGTGTGGGCATCCGGGGGCCTGTCGAGATCAACGCCTTCGGCGACGTCTCCCTCCTTTCCCGCAACGAGCAGGAGGCTCTCGACGCTACCGGAGTGACCTTCTCGCACGCCCCTTCAGCGTTTGGTAAGCTTTCTACATTAGTCATCCATAGAAACGATCTCATTGGAGTAAAAATGATCACTTGTTTGGGTTATATATAGTTTGGATTGCGGCAGGATTGGTGGATTACAGTATCCAAACGAGTCATGTGGAAGGATGCAGATGGATTAGATTATTTTGGTCTATGTATGATATGGGATATGTTCCTGGATTTGTGCTAAATATACCTTGATTGTCAAGTTGTCATTCCATTAGGATATCAAATATTCTGTTGATAGTACATGGTACATGCTTGCAAAAATTATCTGGATATATGGCTGATTCTTGGAATTCTGAATTGGGGAATCAGTTCAGATCAATGTTGAAGCTGCTCTTACATGTGGCACTGGAAATATTTGACCTCCCATCCTCTATGGATTAGTGTGCATTTTTTTTTCTGGTTCTGTGTAAGGCTTACTCATTCGGAGCCAGTGTCTATAACCATAATTCAGTTGTCTGCCTACTTCCAAGGCGCCCTGTTCCAGAGGCATAGAGTTTGAGGATATTAACTATAACTATGAAATGTTACGACGCGAATAGCATTTAGAGTCATAGGGTTAAGCTGAATTGTATTGGGTTCTGTGTACCTTGGCATTTAAAAAAAAAAAACAGCAGTACCATTAGTTAGATGAGTTGAGTTTCGGAGACAGGGACACTGTTGTTCAAAATTTGTTGATATTGCAGGATAGCAGTAGTGGAACAATACTGGGAATCCGTATAATTTTTTCCCATTTACATACAATGTTCATATTCCATCTGTCCGTACTAATAATACATATCCATTATCTAGGTGTAAAGAATAGCTGTGATCGATCATTCATGGCGGATCTTATCTATTGGATTGCTCATAATCCTCCACCAGCCCATTTCTTCCTTATATCTGGGGATACAGAGTTTGCAAACATTCTGCATCGTCTTCGGATGAGCAATTACAATGTACTGCTTGCTTGCCCTGAGGTTGGTTCAAAGACGTTACATAGTGCAGCGACAATTATGTGGTCATGGGAGGCTTTAGTTAAAGGGGTGGATCTCACTCCAAAGCATGTGATTCAACCACCAGATAGTTTATCTAGTTCTTGGTATGGTCACTACAGTGGTCCTGTTGATATGCAGCTTCTGAAATCAGAGGACTCCACAGTTTTACCATGGAATACCTGGGTACCTCGAGTCCCCAAATCTGTTATCAATGGGATTATGAAGGTAATACGAGTTTATCCTGAAGGGATCAGTCTTCCAAATCTTCTAGCAGAGCTTGAAAGGGCCAATGTTCCCATGGATAGTAGAGGATTTTTTGGCTATAGAAAGTTCGCTGCTCTTCTCCAAGCTATGCCTCATGTTGTGAAATTCATTGGTCCGCTGCCAGGTGATACTCAGCCAGCTGTTGTTGGGGTTTTCAAAAGATCTGTGGAGCCTTCTGAACAAGAATTGGACGAAAGGGCTTCTACTCGAAGAAGCAATCAGGAAAAGCACCTCAGTAATAAGACTGAAAGTGAGGAGCTGTCATCGTCAGTTTCCCAATCTTCCTCGTCAGAATTATCATCATGTAGACAAAAGAAGACTCTTGAAGCTGCTACCCCATCTCCCTCGAATCAGTTATCTAGCAGCCAGAGGAAAACTCTGGATCTTACTACAAGAGCAGAGCCACATTCCAACTGTGTGGAAGCTGTTGTTTCTCTGGCCACGGATGCCCCATCATCTGATGCATTATCCAGAGACTGTAGGAATGCTCAGGGCGTTAATCTTGCTACACAAACAGAACCATATATCAGTCATACAGCTGATATGGTGGCTGCTGCCGGCGCTCCTACATCAGGGGCGCAAGGTAATATTGGCAAGAAGGGGTTACTTGGACGCATTTTGTCTCTATGGAGTGGCCCAGCTCATTAAGGCCCTGGCAAGTAGAATTCTAGTTGATTTAGAGGTGTATGGGAACCAGATGAATGCTTATTAAATAGCATATGTAAAGGCGATTATGTTCAGAGTATTTGCCAATTACTTTTCACAGTCGTGGCACATTCATGTCGAAATGTTAGGACTCAGGACTACTATGGAGATGTTCTTGCTGTTTATGCCTGAAAATAGTAAGTCCATTGAAGCTTAAGATACAGTTTGTGAAATTTGGCCTTTGGTCATATGGATATTCAGAATGAGATACAACTTCAGCAATTGTTGCTGTGTATCAGTCTCCAATTTGCGTGTGAACTGGAAGTGTCTTGTAGAGTTGAGTCCTCTCTAGGCCGAATTGATGTTTGGTCCCCATCAGGCCTAATTATTTTCATTACCCACGGAAGTGCCTCTATGAGAAAGGCAAATTCGGACATATGACCGATTTAAATCACTGCTTTAAATACTTGAAAAAAAAAGTCCCAATGCTGAAAATAAGCTGGTCTTGGCTTGGACATATTCTATAACGATTTGGTGTGATAAATATATATATGAAAGTACACCACCTTAAGGTCTTGGGACAATAGCGTTTTAGCCATGAATTTTAACTCTAATTGTGAAACAACCATGAAAATTCAAATTTTGTGATTTAGCCATAACTCTTTTCATCCGAAGCTACCATTTATCATCATTGTGTCCGCTGTCAGTTCAAATGAAATTAGTGAAATAAAAAAAGAAAAACAGAAATTTTACTGGGACAAGTGCCCTTCTCTCTTGTTCTCTACCTCTGGACCTCTCTCCCCCAAAGCATCGTAACCCTAAGACTAAAAAAAAAGCATCGTGACTCTAGGCTTGGCGACCAGGCGGCGGCACGGGTCTGGATCCGAGGCCCCAACGCTAGTGGCGGCGCGCGTAGACCAGGCAGCTGGAGCGACAACGCGCAGGGCTAGGCGACTGGAGCAGCGGAGCGCGGGGCTGGAGCCGGAGCACGATGCAGGCGGCAGGCAGTTGACAGCAAGCAAACGGTGGCTGTTGTCGAGATATATTCTCGGACAGTAGTTGTAAGTATGTGTATAAGCTCTAAAAGTTGATGGACATAAGACACAAAGCTTATACAGGTTCAGGCCTCCGTACGGACAATAATCCTACGTCATATTTGATGTATTGTATTGCTAGTGTTTTACACTATGGTTAGGGTTTCCTAATGCGAGTTCTGATAATCTTTCTGAAGACCCCTGTCCTTCTTATATATTCGAAAGTTAGGGTTTACATGGTAAGTCTCTACTCAGTTATAACAGATTCTATCTTTAATATTAACCTGTCATCCACTCCAAGTAATGATTCAAGTATTTATCTTTATGGGTCTTATCTTCATTACTCCGTCTTTGGACTCTGGCCCACTCACCAATAGATCTGAGTGAATAAATATCCGAGATAGATATGTTCTACAACTACTTTGAAATGGTGGAAGCCACGATAGCTGCTCTAGGTGCAACAGGTGCACTTGCACTTAGGTATTGTCTCATTGTACCCCTAAGCACATACCACGAAGTAAGTTATTGTTGGTTTCGGTAAATTACTCATTAATTGCTTACTATTTTGCTTTCTTATTAACTATTCGTCTATAAAATGCAAGTTCACGATAGCTGCTCTAGGTGCAACAGGTGCACTTGCACTTAGGTATTGTCTCATTGTACCCCTAAGCACATACCACGAAGTAAGTTATTGTTGGTTTCGGTAAATTACTCATTAATTGCTTACTATTTTGCTTTCTTATTAACTATTCGTCTATAAAATGCAAGTTCAAGTGATATAATGGGTGACTTTAACACAGGAGGGGGAAGGGCAATGATAGGAAAGGGAAGGGAGAGAGGAAGAAGAAGAGGACAGCAAGGAGGAGGACATGGAAGAGGACGACATAGAGGGAGGCTTGCTGATTTGCTTGGACTCTAAATGTGTTATTTGGACAGCATGGGTCATAGTGTTTTTTTTGGACATGTATGATTTATTTTTATTTGACTTGTATGGGTTATTTTACTGGATATATATGGTCTAAAACGTTAAGATGTCTACCTAGTATTCGAGAATGTATAGTTTATTTTGTTGGACATGTATGGGTTCTTTTGTTCAATATTATTTCTATCTGAAAATAAGTGAAAATTACAAGTGAAATGCTATCAAAATTATGTTTAATTCTGTCTAGATTTGAAAATTTGGTCAAAATTATGTCCAAATTTCAAATTTTGGTCCAAATTCATAATTTTTAGTGAAAATTTATCTTTAGTTTGCTTGGTTTGTCTTGTTTCATTTGTCCAAAATCTGCTACAATGTTTTATTTCAAAACAATGGTAGAATCACAATTTCTGCTATCAAATTTGTGGTAAAATCATAAAGGGTAATTTTGTCTTTGCACAAAAAAGTTACCACTGTTATATGTAGTAAACGGACTTGTTGTAGAAGTTTGGTTCGGGTGAAAAAAGTTATGTTAAATTACAAAATCTGAATTTTCATGGCTAAAACGTCATTGTTCCTAAGATCTTTGTAAAACTGAAGTCCATCAAGTCTAATGGGAAAAAATATTGAACAATACATTGCATCTTTGGAATTTCATAGGACGCTTAGCAAAGCCCTATCAGTTGGAGAGTTCTTCTCCAACCTAATTCTCCAGTAAGTACAAATTACGATTACTCGATCAACATAGCAGGCTACAAGTTTTCTCTTTGGCAGGAAACATTCTCCTAGCAGACAGCAGAGCTGAGTTGCTGTTATGGTAGTATGACAGTTCAATCCAAGGTCGCCATTCCCCGTTCAGGTCATGAGTCATGACTCCTCCGTTGTTAGCACGAATGAACTTCAGCTAGGTTTTATTGCCTAATAATACATGAACACTAGCAATAAGATATTTTTTGTAATTTTATGATATTTTTCCACCAAAATAATGAAAAGTGATTTTGAAAGGCCATGCTCCAGGATCAAGAACACTTTTTTTTAGATGAGTTCATCAGCATGGAACAACCCCAGTAACAGATGCAGTTAGCGACAAGAATACACACGTTTCATCAGATTTGCATCAAACGCCCACTTCAGAAAACGAAGCATCTTATACACTGCTCGCTATCTAAAGCCCCGGCCAGCCGCCGCCACGGCGAGCCAGCGACGTCGCCGGCCGCAGCCATGTTGTCCCAGGCGCTCCCATCTCGCGCCCGCCTCCTCCTCCTACCCTACGCCCAGTCTGCCCACCACGGCCACATTCTCGGCCTCCGCGGCCTGAGCTCGCACGCCGCCGCCGCCGCCCCTACTGCCTACGGCGAGCACCAGCGCCACAGGAACGAGGAGGCCAAGGCAGTGAAGGTCACGGTGTGGTGGGATTTCCAGATATGCGAGATCCCGCCCGGCGTCAACCCCTTCCGCATCGGCCCCCGCGTCTCGGCGGCGCTGCGGGGCGCGGGCATCAGAGGGCCCGTCGAGTTCAACGCCTTCGGCGACGTCACCCTCCTCCCTCGCAACGATCAGGAGGCTCTCGCCGCCACTGGATTCACCTTCTCGCACGTCCCTTACAGTTGCGTTCCGGCCTCTCCCCCTTCCTCTGTGCCCAAATTTCGATCGCTATTTTCACCCTAGCCTTATAATTTTTGAAGCATTTTCATTACGTGTTACTGGAATTGGAAAGTGTGCTGGCATTTGGTAAGGCGTTGTACAAGCAATTCATCTGTGGGATCGATCTCATTGAAGAAATGATAACTCGCTTTGACGCTTCAGATAGTTTGGGTTGATGTAGGTTTACAACATCTGTGGTGCATAGATGGTTCATTTGGAAGTATGATCTATATTTGCTGTGTTACATATAGTTGGATTTGTCCTGAATGGGCCTGGATTATATTCTGTGCAGATACCAATTATTTTTTTGATTTTAGTTGCATCGTACATGATGGCAAAAATTATCCAGATAGATGGCTAATTCTTAGAACTATATGCACTGCAGAACCAGTTCAAATTAATGTTGAGGCTGCTCTTACATCTGGCGCTGGAAATAATGAACTTCCCATCCTCCATTGATTGGTGTTTGATTCTGAGCACTGAGCAGTTTGCCTACTTCTAAAGCATTAAGCCCTGTTCCATATAGATTGTTAGCATGTTAATTATAAAATGTTGGGATGCGAGTATCATCTAGTGGCTTATTAGGTCAAAAGTGTTTTAACATTTCAAGTTTAATAGGACTCCATAAACTTCAATATCTAATCATTAGTTATGTGAGTTTTCATGGAGACAGTGGACACAGTTGATGTTCAAATTTTGTTGCTATCGGCCTATCGCAGGATAGCAATATTAGAACATAACGTAATAGAGCACTCTGTATTTTCTTTCCTTTATATACAGTTTTCCTGTTTATCTGATCATTCTAATAATACAACTCCATTGTCTAGGTGGAAAAGGTAGCTGTGATCCATCATTCATGGCTGACCTCATCTATTGGATTGCTCAGAATCCTCCACCGGCCCATTTCTTCCTTATATCTGGAGATAAGGAGTTTGCAAACATTCTACATCGTCTTCGGATGAGCAATTACAACATTCTGCTTGCTTGCCCTGAAGTTGGTTCTAAGATGTTACGCAGTGCAGCGACAATTATGTGGCCATGGGAGGATTTAATTAAAGGGGTGGATCTTACTCCGAAACATATCAATCAACCACCGGATGGTCTATCTAATTCTTGGTATGGTCACTACAGTGGTCCTGTTGATATCCAGCTCCTGAAATCAAAGGATCTCAAGACTTTACCACGGAATACCAAGATACCTCAAGTACCGAAATCCATAATCAAGGGGATTCAGAAAGTACTGCGATTTTATCCTGAAGGTATCAGTCTTCCAAATCTTCGAGCAGAGCTTGTAAAGGCCAAAGTTTCTATGGATAGAGAATTATTTGTCTTCAAAAAGTTCTCTGCTCTTCTCCAAGCGATGCCTGATGTTGTGAAATTTATAGATCCGCTTCCAGGTGATTGTCAGCCTGCTGTAGTTGGGGTTTTCAAAACATCTATGGAGCCTTCTGAACAAGAATTCGATGAAAGGGCTTCTACTCAAAGCAGCAATCAGGAAAAGCACCTCAGTAATAAGACTGAACGTGAGGAGCTGTCGTCGTTGGTTTCCCAATCTTCCTCGTCAGAATTATCATCATGTACACAAAAGAAGACTCTTGAAGCTGATGTTCCTTCTCCCCCCTCAGATCAGTTATCTAGTGGCCGGAGGAAAACTCCTGATCTTACTACAAGAGCAGAGCCACACTCCGACTGTGTGGAAACTGATGTTTCTCTGGCCACGGATGTCCCATTATCTGATGCATTATCTAGAGACCAAAGGAATGCTCAATCTGTTGATCTTGTTACACAAACAGAATCACAGCCCAGCCATACAGAAGCTGATATGGTGGCTGCTGCTAGCACTCCTACATCAGGGGAGGAAGGTAATATTAGCAAAAAGGGGTTACTTGAACGCATTTTGTTGATATGGAATGGCCCAGACCGTTAAGGCCATGGTATAATTATTCTTGTGAGCGGAATTTCTAGTACATTCAAAATTGCGTAGGAACTAGCTAAATGCTTATCTGAATATGTTTATTAAATGGACCACCACATATGTAAAGGTAATTGTGTTCACGAGTATTTCCAATTACTTTCATGAAGTCAAAATGGTCGTACTCAGGGCTTTTGAGATGTTCTTGTCTGATCAGAATTCGTTAATGCCTGAACGAAGTAATTCTATCGAAGCTCAAGATGTGGTTTGTGATTTCGGTTCTGGGTCATAACCGGTTAAAATCACTGTTGGGCTTGGCTTTGCACATAATCTATAACCATTTGACGTGTGATGTTTTTTTAATGAAAGTGCAACATCATAGGATCTCTGCAAAACTGAAGCCCTTCAAGTCTGGAAGCAAAATGAAACGATATACATTTGTACTATCGGGATCACACTGGACACTCAACAAAGCCCTATCAGCCCTATCAGGTGTTCTCCAGTAGTTAAATTACGATCACTCTATCAGTATACACGGCTGCAAATTTTTCTTTGGCAGCTAATATTAGAACGCTTCAACACCAGCTCGTATTCCCAGTTCCTTACAAACCAGGAAACATGCTCCCTGCTGAGCTGGGTAGCTGTTCTTGTACCTAGTATGACAGTTCAAGGTCACCTTCCAGGTCAAGTCATGACTTATGTATTCACTGAAGTCCAGCTGTTGAATTCGGCCATTGTTAGTGCGAAAGAACTCGAGCCGGGTTTTCCACCTCCGCCGTATGCCTGACATTTTTTGATATAGCAATAAAGAAGAAACAAATTCAGCTTAAAGATCATGGAGATTTGAAGAAATAATAAGAAGGCTTACCTTTGCAATCTCTGATGTATTAGTTTTATAGTCAGTAGTCCTCAAGCAAATCTTTAGGATACCACGCTGCATGAAAACCACTGCTCCAATAGGCCTATGTGGAAAAAGAAAACTTTCGTGAATAGATTACCAACATAATACGAAGCCAAGTATGAATGATATATGCAATCATGTGCTACTAGAATTATATGATGCTTGTATACCTTAATCCAGCAGCAGCACTCCTCTGACTCAACTCCAGACCGATTTCGTGGCTTAATTCTGAGTGTCCATCTGCTCTAATCGCCTAATAATACATGTGCAGTAGAAAATGTGATATTTTTAATGCTGGCCTATAATATTTCCCCTAAGTTAGCTGCATGACTTTGAGAGGTCATGCCTGGAGCTGGATCGGGCTCCAGCATTAGACCTAGTTCAAGAATACTTCAGATATGCAACAACCTAGTACAGTTATCAACAAGAATACACACTCCAACAAATTTGCATCAAACATCTACTTAGAAAACAGATGGATGAAAAGCATGGAGTACTAAAAGGAAAAACATCTTATACAGTGATGTCTGAAGATTGGTTCAATCAATTAGAGAACAACAAAGGTTGAGCCGCAAGCATATGACTTTGGACTACAGTCTACAGAAGTACATATGCCTCTGTCCACTACTCTGTATTAACCATGCAACATCAAAGCTAGAGAAATCAGGGACACATATCTACTTGCTTTTGCTAAAGCGATACAGTTAGCAGGCTTCAAACAACAAAAAGAAACATTTTTTTCTTGAACGCAAAAAGAAACATTGCATCATGAAGCTATTGAAGGTAGGCTAACACTAGTGATGAAATCAGTATAACATTGATGAACATGTGATTCATATACCAGGCATGCACCATATGACCCTCTTCCAAGTTTAATCTTGAAAGGCTTGTGTATGAACTTCGTTGCAGCTTGTAGGAGATCATGAGCAAGTGACTTGCCCCTAGTAAGTAGATCGCAAACATCAAGTTGTAGTAGCTGTTTGGGTACCAATAATGCAGTCACTGACCATTTACAAGAAAGAAGCATGATGGAAACAGGAACAGGCAGATCTATACCTGATCAAAAACATGAGGATTTGTGATACAGTTCAGCTTTGCACGCTCATCCCTAAGTGCAGTCTGAAACTCCTTGGTGTTAGGCAGCTGCCACCGTCGCAGATCTGCATCCTCTATGTATTCGAGAACATTTGAAACTCTCTCCTGATCTTCCTGTTCCAACAGGTTATCACACATACCCTAGATGATAGGAGAACAACCTCACTTTCTTCTCAAATGACCCAAGACAAAGAACAGAACTTAAACATAATTGGGTTCTCTACTCACAAGATCAGGTGTTGTTGCCACAAGCTTCTTGGAGTAATAATCAAATACAGCTCGGGCACTGGTCTTTGTTATGTCTATGTGAAGCTCAACATTACTTGGGCATGGCCCCAACTGGGGGATTCTTGCTAGTGTACTCTGTCGGTGGTCAAATGCTATCACACTGCATCAGTTTGTCATGTCATGAGGATATATCATCTGCTATGTTGGTAGCTTAAACAAGGTCTGACAACATGATATTTTGTAGCATCATCAAGTCTTCTACCCAAAGGTGTTTAGCTACTAAGAGGTCCTGTACTGATTGATAAAAATGCCAAGATGCAGAACAATTTGGTTTTCGAAAGCATCAGTAACTCCAACTGCATATTGCACAGGCATAAATTCTAATGGTGAATTAAACTTGTACGGAGGCTCTTTAACACTGTAAACAACATTCTTCATAAACTGCAATCATCACTATGATAGGTTATAAGCTAATAGTGTATATATGTTCCTTCCTATGTTCAGTCTATAATACAAAAAATACTACTTTATTCATTTTATTATCGATAGCAAACATAATCCTAGAACATTTTCGGCAGCTCCAAAACTTTCAAACTTTGTAACCGTTCATTATTGTTTCCAATCAACTTCTTAAATCATTCATCCTTCAAAAGGGAGAACAATTCATCCAGAGATCCATTTTGACCGTCACTGGTTGGTTATCCTATGGAAACGCACCTGGGGACGAATCGAGCGAGCTCGAAGGCGAACTTCTTGGGTCCAATGAAATCCAATAGGTAGCACGTCTGAAAACCAGCTGCTTCGAAGTCTTCCACTCTGATCGATCAAGAGCGAAACAATTGCACGCACCGATTTAGAGATTAACACAACCAGCAGCCCAAACACAAGTACGGCAATGCGAAATGGCCAGCGACGAGTGACAGAGAAGGAACCTGAACGGCTCGACGGAGGAGAATGGAAGCACGAGGACGCGTCCCGGGACGCGGCGGTGGAAGAGGTGGGCGGCGAGCGCGGCGTACGCGCCGGCGAAGGTGGGGTAGTTGTAGAGCGCGAGGCTGGCGGGGCCCGCCTGGTCGTCCGTGCCAGACGACGAGGAAGAGGAGGAGTCTGTCGTGGACGGGTGGGCGTGCGAGCGGATGGCCTCGAGCGCGGCCGCCGAGCGGAAGGCGCGCCGGAGCGCGGGCGCCGCCGGCGAGGGGACCGCGGGGCGGCGGCGGAGCATCGGAGGCGGGTTCTGTTTGGCTCCGGTGAGTGAGTGACTGAGTCGTGTTTGGGCTTGGTGGATACAGTAAAATGTTTGGGCCTACCGGGTCCACAGGCCGAGGGAAAGAGTAGGAATGTAGGATCAGGCCACTGGGTGCAGAAACACTCCGGTTTGACGCCGCGAGGTGTTGAATCGTGTGGCCGGGAAATCGGAGGGTTTTGCACTATAATTTGGTGTTCTATCAAAAAAGAGGGTTAAATAGAGAGTCAGCTGAAGCTGTTTTTTTTTTGTCCAGAGTAACTGAAAGGGCAAACAAAAGGCCCATTGGGGCATGGCTGGTTTTCGTAGCAGCGGAGCATCACTCGCACGCTGGAGCAAGAGCTCAAGATCTCACTGGCCGAGCTCACCAGGTGCAAGACGGTTTTGTTTGGTTTTCGTATGAACCTAGTCAAGGAAGCACAACACTTGATTGGTTACCTGTTTAGCTGACGTGGATTCACTTTTACATCTCACATACATTCTTCAAGGTGCTCCCCTGTGCACAGCGTGAGCCTGGCTCGTTGAAAATGAGCAAAAAATAATAATAATAATAATAATAATAATAAAAAATCACATCCTGGAAGCCATACCATTTGCATCGCACAAGTCAGACCTGCTACTCACTGCAGACATCAAATCATGGCTGAGGTGCATCTGACGAGTTTGTTTTCTATTTGCATGGAATCAATCATGCCCTTCGGTGGGTTGGAGACGCTTGTCTCGTTCGGTCTTCACGACCGCGTAGACAGTCTCGGTGACGCGGCCGGCTGCCCTCAGAGCTTAGACTTGACCAGGGTTAACATAACCGACCGAACTGGAATAACTAGCTGGGCTCAGTTCGGCGGTTAACCGGTATAATCGGCCGGTTAGCCGGACAAAATTTATTTTCGGACGCGCGTGGTTGTCGTCCGGTTAATCGGCCGGTTATACCGGTTAATCAGACGGTTAGGCTGGTTAACCGGTAAAAGTAGTTACCATCTCGGTCGAGAGAAAAAATAGAAAATTGCTCTGAAAAATAGAGAAAAATTAGGCATGATATTTTTTAAATATAAAGCATAATATTAGACACCAATACATAATATATTAAGTTCATACAATATAGCATAACTACATTGTGCTATATAAAACATCAAAGCAATATAGTTATCCCATACATGGTTTTCTATAAATAATTATACAATAGTTTTCCATAAAAATAATTATTGAATACATAGCATCTAAATAATTGCACTCACACCCATGGGCGCGAGTATCATGCAGAGTGATACTCTTCGGTTGACATGAGCGCAATGTCACGAGTAGCCAACAATGCCGTCTTGTACTCATTCCAAGTTTGTCCAGTCCACGCCACAGTTGTTTGTCATTCATTGAGCAACAAGTTATAGAAATCAATATCCTGCCACTCATAAACCCATTGTGGAGGAGGTTGGGTGTCCGGCGGCGGAGCAATGTATTGGTCGTAACCATGGGCATAGGGAGAAGAGCTACCTGCGCTGATAGAGGACTCACTTGCATAAGGAGAAGAGTGGATTTCTAGATGATGTTGCCTATCCCTTGTAGTTACCCTCTCACGATGGTCGTCCTCTCAGAATGTGGAGCACCATGGTCCTGATCCTAGGTAGCATGAGTGAAATCTTCCTCGTCTGTAAAACAAGTTGATGAGTGAGTAAACAATCTATCAATTGATATGATAGAGCAATCATTGTTTTTTATTACCTGTGAAGTGGACAGTTGTTGAAGGTGAAACAAATTAGCACCAGGGTCGCCCGAGTTAGCAGAAGAAGGGGCAGAACTGCTATCATCTGACTTTTGATAGGTCGGACTGCCATTGTCACTGTTAGTAAAATCATCACTACACACTGATTTTCCTTTAGTTGTCTTCTTCTGTTTCTTGCCTTTTTCCTTCCTCCTCATGCTTAACATTTTGCGCTTTTCTATATGTGTGTCACCCACATGTTTATCCGCCCACTCAGCAAGAGAAATAGTCCCAGTAATTCTTTGTAACTCTGCAGGAGTATCATCTTCGATCACCATTCTTGACGGAATAGGGGTGTCACTCTCAGTGCTCTCCTTATCAAGTAATGGCACAACATTAGACCGACCGTTCTCCATCCAATCCTGTATCGGATTTGCTTGATCGTATTAAGAAAGTTCCATTAATCGGTCGAATGGATCATCTTCTGGTGGCTTGTATAATTCAGCTTGCCTCAAACGAATGCGTAGGTTGTAGTTCATATACACCAATTTGTGGAGTTTTTTATATGACAACTTATTGCGCACCTTTGTGTGGATCAAAGCAAATGTACTCCAATTACGCTCACAGCCGCTAGAGGAACAACATTGAGACACAGAACATAGTGCAAGCTTTTGAAGAGTTGGTGTGTCACTCCCAAACATAGCCCATCATTATGCTGCAACAAATAAAAGAACATAACATAAGTGAATGTTTCACATAAAATATAGATGACTCTGAAGCAAATGGACAATGACTTATAAGGTGAAGTATTATTATCATAGGCCATCTTACGAGCCAACTCTGAAGCAAAAGAGCCCTCTTTTCTTGTATAAGTCTCAGCTTCATGCAACGCTAAAACACATGTGTCGATGTCTGCCATAAACTGAAATGCCTCTCGAAGGTCATTTAGAACGTTATTTGATATGCCATACACATAGTGACATTTGGGATGTAAAGCAGCAGCTGCATTGACATAAGTGTTGCTTGCAATATCACCCATCCTAGGATTGATCATTGCCATATATCGTTCAAGTTCACGGGGATTGCCCTGAAATAATCTTTCATACTCATTCCTCACTATATGGAATTTTAGTAGGACTTCACTCAAGTTTGGCTTCTTGTCCTGATCTGCAAATCGAAGAAATACATACAAAGGTTCCACAGACTTGACCACCAAGCTCATGTTGTCCCACCATGACAAGCTAGAAAGGCATGAATGAGCAGATTTTTCTTTTTTTTCCTTTTTTCTTTTTCTTTTTTCTTTCATCATTTTTTTCCAATGTCAAATAAGCTCGGATTTTGATGTTTTCTTCGCTATAAATCATCATGTCGTCTCTAGTTTTTTAACAAATTTTTCATACAAAATTTTTCAAATTTAAAAAAAAAATCAAATTCGAACTGGGGGTTAATTGGCCGGCCGGGATAACCGGACCGGACTGGTTTGTCGGTTAACCAGGTTAACCGGCCGGTTAACTCTGGTTATGTTAACCTTGGACCTGACCAATCTGGGTTGTGGCCCGCCCCTGACCTATCAAAAATAGTAAATGGACTATATAAATGACAACAGACGACGAAACTTCGACCCACTAGCTAGCCTCCATTGCGGCCCATGAACTAGCCTTTCTGTGGCCCATCGCCCCTGCTAGAATGTAGCCCAAGCTCTGTCACTACCTGCCCTGTCCTCTCCACTGGCAAGAGGCTCCTAGTCCTATAGTTTGCTCTGCTCGTTTGTGGCCATGTTCTGGGGCAAGCAGCGCGCAGGCAGGAGGTTGTGTTTGTCCCTTCCTGTCTAAGTCGTGGCGATCGTCGTAGCATTTCATTCGTGAAAGCTCTCTTATCCCCATCTACAGTTGAGAGAAGTCAGGAGGGGCGGTGGTGTCCCAGTTGGATAAATTAGCACTTTTAGTTTTATATTAATCCAGAAATAAATCATAAGCATGATTAACAGATTATACGATAAACTAGACTAGTCTATGCAAGATCTAGACAGGTCTAGAAGGCCAGACAAAAGCATAGCATCTACCACACTAGCAACATCCATCATAGATAAATAGATCACGAAAGCTAGTATGGAAAACATGGTTTGAGATGAGAGTACGTACGTTTCCTTCTGAGCTGGGTAGAGGAGACGGCGACGACGTGCAACACCGTCATGTTGTTGGCGACGGCGGGTGAGACCAACTCGTCGACAAGGAAGACAAGCCGTGGCGATGAGCTTGATGAAGACGAGGAAGCGATCGAGCAGTCACGCAGAGTGCTTCCCAAAAACCTTATTCGCCCTCTCCCGGTGTAGGATCATAGAGGACGACGGTTCCGGAGACCTGCTCTCCTGTTCGCCGGTGCACACCGATGATCGGGATGGAGAAGTCTTGGCGGCGCAACAGTAGCGAGAGGCAAAACCCTAGGCGATTGTATGGTGTGATTTGCGGCAATATCCATACATATTTATAGGGAAGAACCACTAGGGTTGGACATCCCGCAACCGAGTCAGTTACCATATTAATACGTAGGTTTTCATAACCAAATATATGAAAATATATGGAACACGCAGCAAAAAGAAAGTGCAAAAGGAAGCCGCGCCCCCGCAAGGCAAGAGATCAAATTTCGGCGGACCATTCATGCAGGTGATGCGCGGCCGCGCCCATCGCCGACACCCCGCCCCGCCCGGCGAGGCGAGCGAGCGTGCGCGTGTGTTCTTCCTTCTTCTCATCCACACACTTGCAAGAGATGCTAGAGCAACCAACCTTATAAGTTGGACTCCCTCCACCTTCACTAGCAATGTGGGACTAAACCTTTGCACTTCCACCACTCATGAATGGGTCTTTGAGATTTTTTAGGAATTATTGTAAATATTAATAGGGCAATCCCATATAACTCCAGCAATCCCCCACCAGATCTCAAAGTCCCAGCTAGACTTTGCCTCACCTCACTGTTGTTTAATATACCAGTGTTTTCAGTGGAGACTGTTAAGTTGAACTTTTACCTAGAACAATAAGCTACACTCATTCACAACTTGAACAATGGACTATGTCTTGAATTGTAAGTTTTGTGCAAACAAGTTTCACTTACTGTCATAACTGATACTAGACCTCTAGTAGGCTTCTCCGCTGGTGGAGCATATAGGTCATACTCCCTTGGTCTTTCATGAGCTTAATAGAGATCACCCAAATCTTATAGATTGCGACCTTACAACAATTAGGCTCATATAGGTGTATTCATTCAAGAATGTTCTGTAGGACAACATCTTCGCTATTTAAAGCCAACTGAATACATTAAGGCAACAACCAACCTGCCATACAGATATCGAGAGTAATGCATCGCTTCTCGAGTGGGTTATAAAAGGTTACTCTCATGCTAACCAATAGTTTGTTCTTCCTAGGTCCTACTTCACGGGATCTCCGGTCACATAGGTTGGGTTACTAATATGGAATAGCACATATGTGACATCCCCTCCGGGATAACCAGGATCGTGTATAGGAGAACACTCGACGAAGTGAGTTACAACAGCACAAACATCCTTACAAGCCCAAATATATTACATCATGGTATAATACAACCAGGTTTTCAAAAGAACGATCAAGAGTTTGCAGCAGAGAAACATTTATTACAACAAAGTTTTGTAAAATTAACAGAAGTTTGACCGACATTAAAAACCAAGTTTTGAAACCACGTTCATTCCAACTCATTCTCGGAGAGACACCTAGTTTTCTATTCTTGCAGAGACGGAATGTGTTCCCACTGAAGAGAACCTCCCTCCGGCAGTTGTCCTCCTTCTGGCATGCCTTCTGACCATCCATAGGAGCTTGGCTCCCCACCTAGCAAAAATAATAAATCAAACAAACCCTGAGTATCTAATATACTCCGCAAGACTGGCCCGTCAACGTGGCTCGCTAAGGCCGACACCTAAAATGCTTAGGCCTTGGGCCGGTGGGTTGACTCAGATTTGCGAAAAACAGCACCTATTAGTGGATATCTATTCCATATTTTAGCTCAAGATTATGTTGATTAATTAATAAGTTTTTGCATCCTACAACTATTGCAATTAAAATTTAACAAGCCAACTAAATAATTTTAAAGGAATCCCTCTCCTTCTTCATACTCTCAATTATCTCCGTTCGCGCCAAGCGAACAAGCGGTACTCATTGCTGCGAGGGACAGCGATTCGAATCAATTTCTACCAGCTGGGTAAAAACCTGACTACACGACATATACGCACCGCATTGGTCGTATATGACAACTTTTCCCACTAACCCCAACCAGAGGTCGATCCGTTTCCAACTTCCCCGGGAATATGGAGACCCCACTAGATACCCGTCCCAGACGTTATCCATGGACGACCACCATTTCCCTCCCGTGAGACTTCAATCTCACTAACAGCCAGAAAAAAAAGTTGGCTACGTCCTACCACTAAGGTAGTTAGGGTACATCGGCTTACTGGGTCCCATATACCAGCATGTAGACGGTACTGTTCAATACTTGTTCACGGAGCCGCCAACGGTTTGGTCCTAATTTGACACGGACGGGGCTACCACCTTGCAAGACCCAGTCTTTGCCCTTTCCTCTACTTGGCCCGTCCGGTCTCATCATCATCAACAACTTTCATTTAATTTCTCAAAGATCTCAATCAACTTAAAGCCTCCATGCTTTAAGATCATCCTATACAGTGCTACCGATAATCCTACGACATAAGCATAGCGCCTATCGTGCTACATGTACCTGTATAGGATAAAAACATCATAGGATATGGTAGTGATGCAGGTGGGTGTCAATCAATTCCTGGAACCTAATGCACAAGCACGACTCAGGTGGGATGCACCGGGGTTTGCCTTGGGTTTCGTCCGGGTGTGACGAATCAGGTGCGGGAGCGGTCTCGACGATTACCACCTCGGGCCCACAGTCAGCAGACGGCTCGACGATCTCGGGTCCTATACGATTCGTCGACATAACGCAAGTTAGCATTAACGATGCATGAAACATGACATGTACGGTAGTGAGCATGATGATGCGATAGAATATTTAGACTAAGAATTCTAATTACTCTCGTCTGAAGTATTTCCTTCAAAATAAGAGTAATTAAATCCATTAATGACAAGAGTTTAACATGTTTTAATTTAAATTAATAACCCTTAATTACCCCATTTAAATATAACATAAATCCATTAATAAAATAAATACTAACTTAGAAAAATAAATTAACTAACAATTAAAAGATGATTTATAACTTACTTAAATACTTAAAATCATATAAAATAAATATTAAATTTTTTCCATAAGTTGGTAGAGGAATTTATTTGGAACTTAACAAAATTAATTTCAATATTTTAGAAAGCCTAATTTATTTACTGGATTTTATTCAAACTTTGGAATTATTTTTAAATTGAAAACCTGGGAAAAGAAAAGAATAAAAGAAAACCCGATTTCAGCCTTATGGGCTTTGGGCAGCCCAGCTGTTGCTGGACCGAGCCCAGCCACGCAGCTGCGCAGCGCGGGCATGGCCCAGCCACGCGGCGGCCCAGCCGGGGCGGAACGCGGCCCAGCGACGCGAGCGCAGGGGCTTGCGCGCGCGCGTCGGCAGCTTGGCCTGCCGGCCCAGTTGCATAAGCGCGGCCCAGCCGGGGCGGGACGCTCTGCTCGCCCATGCTTGCGCGCGCATGGCGGCACGGCTGCGGGACTGCGGCGGCTCGTCCGATCCCGAGGGCGCGACTCGGCAATTGGAGAGCAAGACTCGAGACAGCAAGGCAAAAGAATGGTAGGGGAGGAGATCATAGCGGTGATTGCTCACCGGAGCAAGTGCGGCGGCGAGCGGCGGCGGATTCGGAGCTCGGTGACGGCGGCAGCAATTAGCAACCCTCGATGAGAACGAAGTCTTGGGCGGTAATGGAGGAGTCATCGGAGTATTTGTTGCGATGATCTTGGGCTACGGGAGAGATTGGGAGGTGATCGACGGCGATGAGCGTGCACGGTGGACGGTGGCGGGAGAGAAACAGAGGAGGCGGGGAAAAGAACGAGCGCGAGAGAGAAAGTGAGTGAGAGAGAGAAGAAAGAGAAGAGAGGAGGCGGTAAAAACTCCTCCCATATCGACAGCGGCGCCGGCGGGTCCCGCGTGCAGGGTGTCATGGCACCTCCGCCGCTCGCGCTCGCGCCAACGCTGCCCCGGCGCGGGCGGTACGCGGCGCTGAGTGTCGGTAACTGACAGGTGGGTCCAGCAGGGCCCACCAACAGTAAAGGTAACTAATCTAATTTTTTTAACGGGAATGTCACAACATATGGGTCTCATACCCATCTCCTTCGATGCACTATCTATCATATTATGTGATAGCCCCTTGGGGAATTGATCTGCCAGGTTCTCACCAGTTGAAATATATTCTACTGATACGACTTCAGAGTTTCTCATTTTCCTGACAGAATTCAAACGTCTCTTAATATGTCTTGATGACTTTATATTGTCCTTAGAATTGTTCACTTTGACTATCACAGTTTGATTGTCACAATTCATGAGGATTGCCGGCATAGGTTTCTCGACAATAGGCAAGTTCATCAAGAGCTCATATAGCCAATTGGCCTCAACTGTAGCTGTACTTAGTCGGTAAGCTTTGCTTCCAGGTAGACCTCATCAAAATGGTCTATTTGTATGATCTCCATGAAACAGCAGCACCACTAAGAGTAAATACATATCCACTCGTGGCATACAGCTCATCAGCATCGATATGCAATTGGAATCACTCTAGCCCTCTAGTACTGCTGGATATCCAGAATAATGAATTCCATAATCCATAGTACAAACTAAATAGTACATTACCCGCTCAAGCGCACGCCAATGATCATCTCCCGGGCAGGAAGTAAACCAGCTCAGTTTGCTCACAGCAAACGAGATGTTAGGCCTAGTAGCACTAGCTAAATACATAAGTGATCCAATAATTTGAAGAATCAAACTGGGATCATAAGGTGTTGGAGAAGGCTTGCTATCCTTATAACCAAAACGGTTCAAGAGCTTCTCAACATAATGAGATTGCGTAAGAGTAATCCCATTATCTTCTTTGATTAGCTTGATGTTCAAGATAACATCAGCCTCACCCAGATCCTTCGTATTAAAGCTTTGGCACAGAAAAGTCTTGACCTTATTGATCACGTCAAGATTTGTTCTAAAAATGAGTATGTCATCAATATACAAGCACAATATAACTCCCTGACCCCCACCATGGCGGTAGTACACACATTTATCAGCCTCATTGACTGAAAAGCCTGCTGCTAGAAGTGTTGAATCAAATTTCTCATGTCACTGCTTAGGAGCTTGTTTCAGATCATACAAAAACTTCAACAACTTACACACCTTATCTTCTTGACCCTTTATAACAAATCCATCTGGCTGATCCATATAGATTTCCTCATCCAACTCTCCATTAAGGAAAGTTGTCTTAACGTCCATATGATGAATGATAAGACTATGTGAGGCAGCCAGAGTAAGTAATACACGAATAGTGGTCAATCTAGCAACAGGTGAATAAGTGTCAAAGAAGTCTTCGCCTTCTTTCTGAGTATAACCCTTAGCCACATGACGAGCTTATACTTGTCAATAGTACCATCAGGCTTAAGCTTTTTTTTGAACACCCATTTACAACCCACAGGTTTGCAACCATATGGTCTATCGATAACTTCCCAAGTTCTATTAGAAAGAATAGAGTCCATCTCACTATGGACAGCTTCTTTCCAGTCATATGCATCAGAAGATGCATATGCCTCTGAAATGGTTCTAGGAGTTTCATCCATAAGATAAACAGTGAAATCATCACCAAAAGACTTTGCAGTTTTATCTCTTGCTCCTCTTAGGAGCTTCACTATCAATCTCCTTATGGATTGGTTTAAGTGTTTGTTCAGCATGATCAGAAAATGCACTATGTTCAGGAGTTATTTCAGCAATCACATCAGAAGATAATCTAGACATGCTATGTAAATCTTTCATAGGAAATATGTTCTCAAAGAAAGTAACATCATGAGATTCCATTAATGAATTAACATGAACATCAGGCACCTCTGATTTAACCACTAAAAATCTATAGGCAATGCTATGATGAGCATATCCAAGAAAGATACAATCCACAGTTTTAGGTCCTAACTTATGCTTCTTGTTGATTGGTACGTTAACTTTGGCCAAACAACCCCATATACGTAAGTAAGAGAGCGATGGCTTTCTACCAATCCATTCCTCATATGGCGTCTTCTCCTTATTCTTCATGAAAACTCTATTTAGGATATGATATGATGTCAATAAAGCCGTCCCCCACCATGCCTTACATAATCCAGCCGTGTCTAACATGGAATTAACTAAGTCAGTCAAGGTGCGATTTTTTCTTTCAGCAACCCCATTAGATTGAGGCGAATAGGGAGGCGTCCTCTCATGTATCATACCATATTCCGCACAGAATAAGTCAAACTCATTTGAGAAATACTCGCCACCACGATCGGACCTAATTCTTTTGATCTTTTTCTCTAGTTGAGTTTGAACTTCAACCTTATAAATTTTAAAGTAGTTTAAAGCTTCATCTTTAGTTTTTAACAAATAAACATAGCAATATCTAGTCGCATCATCAATCAAAGTCATAAAATATCTTTTTCTATCCTCAGTCAATATACCATTCATTTCACCAAGATCTAAATGTATAAGTTCTAGTGGTGCCAAGTGTCTCTCCTCAGCAGTCTTGTGAGGCTTTTGAGGTTGCTTAGATTGCACATAACTTGAGCACTATATCTCATGAGCCTGTGCGACGACAGATTTGCCATCTACCATCTTAAAATCATGGTACTGCTCAATGACATACAGTTTAGCGCCAGCATCTGAACCACCATAGTTAGCAATCAGAGCGTCCCACATATCCTTTGCAACTATATGATGGATGTAGACGTCCTGAAAACGATCTACCAAAACTCTAATAACAGCGCCCAAGAATATTGTGTTGCCTTCGCTGTAGGCCTTTTCCTGATCTGCAGTGAGATCGCCTTCAGGTTTGCTAGTGGACACCCAGAACACATTCATGGCAGTAAGTCATAGAGTAACTTTCACTTGCCATCTCTTAAAGTGCATGCCAGTGAATTTCTCTGGCCTCAGTGCATCGACAAATCCAGCCATAAAACTAAAGTGCCTACAATAAGGTTTTTAGATTGTTAGATAAATTAGCACTTTTAGTTTTATATTAATCCAGAAATAAATCATAAGCATGATTAACAGATTGCATGATGAACTAGACAAGTCTACGCAAGATCTAGACATGTCTATAAGGCCAGACGAAAGCATAGCATCTACCATACTAGCAACATCCATCATAGATAAATAGTTCATGAAATCTAGTATGGAAGACATGGTTTGAGATGAGAGCACGTACGTTTCCTTCTGAGCTGGGTAGAGGAGGCGGTAATGACGTGTAGCATCGTCACGTTGTTGGCGACGGCGGGTGAGACGGACTCGTCGATGAGAAAGACGAGCCGTGGCGATGAGCTTGACGAACACAGGAAGCGATCGAGCAGTCATGTAGAGCGCTTCCCAAAAACCTTATTCGTCCTCTCCCGGTGCATGTCGACGATCGTGATGGAGAAGTCTTGGAGCGCAATAGTAGCGAGAGGTAAAACCCTAGGCGATTACGTGGTGTAATTTGCGGTGATACCCGTACGTATTTATAGGGACGAACCGCTAGGGTTGGGCGTCCGCAACCGAGTCGGTTACCATATTAATATGCTGGTTTTCATAACCAAATATATGGAAATATATGGAACACGCAGCAAAAAGAAAATGCAAAAGGAAGCCGCGCCCCCGCAAGGCAAGGGACCAAATTTCGGCGGACCATTCATGCAGGTGATGCGCGGCCGCGCCGACGCCATGCCACGCCACGCCCCGCCCCGCCCGGCGAGGCGAGGCGAGCGAGCGCGCGCCTCTATTCTTCCTTCTTCTTATCCACACACTTGCAAGAGATGGTAGAGCAACCAACCTTATAAGTTAGACTCCCTCCACCTCCACTAGCAATGTAGGACTAAACCTTTGCACTTTCACCACTCATGAATGGGTCTTTGAGATTTTTTAGGAATTATTATGAATATTAATGGGCCAAGCCCATATAATTCCAGCAATCCCTGCCGGCGGAGGCGACTGGCTTCCTCGCCTCCGATGTCCTTCAGGATGTTGGGAGATGCCGGAAAGGGTCGCTCTCTCACCGGCAGGTGGTGTTTGTCATAGTAGTTATAGGTTTAAGTTTTCGGCAATGTCATCGAGGCGGCAGCGGCGGCGTTGCCATGGAATAAGATCCTCCCGTGATCTTCTCCATCTTGGCAGTGCTTGTCTCCGATGCTGTCGGCGACCATGTGGAGGTGGAGTTCGGTTCAGCCAACTCTTCTACAGGAGTTCGCGCACCTCGGTAACCCGTCGTCCTCAGATGGAGGCATTGCCGTCGGTGTTCTTCTACAAAGATGCAGGGCATGTTGTGGGGCTTGTGTATGGTTGGGGAGTGGACCGAGCTTGAGTTCCCCTCGATGTTCGTCGATGGTGAGTTTCGGTCCATATCTGGTGGAGCTCGGGGTGCGTCCCCGGTCGATGGGATTGCAGCGATGGCTGCATCTATTGCGGCTCAGTTCAAAGCCATTGTGCGAAGGGGCTTCTCCAAACATGGGTAATGCGCAACACTTTTATCGACGGCGGCGTCCGACGTGTCAGTGGCGGCAGCGGTCGGCGATGGAGTTTTCTGGTGTGTTCAGTTAGGATAAGATCCAAGGGCCTCGTTGTAACTTTTATTTTCTTTTGTGGGCCTAGTGATTTTTGGTCAACAACAACTGTTCCTATATCCTTCTCGTAAGTACCTGTATTTGTATGCGGTTTTGTATGTTTTTCTTATCTAGAAATACAGATACATATTATCAACGGCGGAACAACAGTTCAGTTCACCATGGTTGATGGCACTGGGCTCTAAACAACGTTTCAAGCCTTGTTGATCCTACTTAAAATCTGATTAATCTCATGATAAAACTATGGAATAAGGTCCTCTCGTGATCTTCTCTATCCTGGCAGTGCCTGTCTCCAGTGCTGTCGGCGACCGCGTGGAGGTAGAGTTCGGTTCAGCCAACTCATCTATAGGAGTTTGCACGCCTCAGCAACCCGTCGTCCTCAGATGGTGGCGTTGTCGTCGGTGTTCTTCTATGAAGATGCAGGTAGGTTGTGGGGCTTGTGGATGGTTAGGGAGTGGACCGAGCTGGAGTTCTCCTTGATGTTCGTCGACGACGAGTTTTGGTCCATATCTGGACAAGCTCAGGGTGCGTCCCCGGTCGATGGGATTGCAGTGATGACTACATCGATTGCGGCTCAGTTCAAAGCCGTTGTGCGAAGGGGCTTCTCTAGACATGGCGGCAGCGGTCGGCGATGGAGTTTTCTGGTGTCTTCGGTTAGGATAAGATCCAGGGGCCTGGTTGTAACTTTTATTTTCTTTTGTGGGTCTAGTGATTTTTGGTCAAGGACAACTTTTCCTGTGTCCTTCTCATACGTACGTATAATTGTATGCGATTTTGTATGTTTTTCTTATCTAGAAATACAGATACATATTATCAACAAACAGCTGAACAATAGTTCAGTTTGTTCAGTTCGCCATGGTTGATGGCACTGGGCTCTAACAACGTTTCAAGCCTTGTTGATCCTACTTAAAATCTGATTAATCTCATGATAAAACCGTGGACGCTGAAACACGTCGTTAAACATGAGCACGCCCACGTGCAATTCGCAGACACGCTCCTCGCCGCGGAGTCTACGAAAACCGGACCCTCCGGTTTCGTTGGGGTTCCGATGAAAACCGACGAGCACTCGTCCGGGAGGGACCCCGTCAGGGCAAGCACACTTAGGGTTTTCCTAGAGTCGGCAGACCATCTAGGACGCCTTCAATCACCGTCGAGACGAAGGAAGGAAACCAAATTAGGGTTGAGATGGAATTTGGGGTAGAAAGAGATAAAACATAAAGGTAAATTAATTTTGACGATTGGGTTGGTAGTTGGATTCCTCAATCGCCCTTTATATATAAAGGGTGGGAGGTCTTGCCCCGCAAGGAACCGAGATTTACAAGATTTACGTGAAGAAAACTAACTCAAACTCGGTCTGGATCGTGAAAACCGGACCCTCCGGTTTGTAAAACCGGACCAGATGTGAGTATTTTTCAAATGTCATAACTTCTTCGTCCGGACTCTAAAATAGGTTTTCCATATGTCCGTTTCGATCGTCTTGATGGGGGCTTCATCATGGAGACTTCAAATAACTATTTTAGCTTGATATTCATACCTTTACATGTACTTCTTTTTTTTATTAAGTGAAACTTAGCCAAAATACTTAGGAAATAGGCTCACAACCTGCAAAACATGTCTAAATACCAAATATATGACATAATCAACATTACTCTTAATTTAGACAATTTTTACCGTTATGTGTCTGCCAAAACCGGATGGTCCGGTTTTGTAAACCGGATACTCCGGTTTTCCCAGAGTGTATGTTTTGATTGTCAACACATGTCCCCCTATTTTTTTTTGGCAAAGCTTGCGTGCCAAAAAAAATATTCCATTGACCAAAATTATCTAAGAATAATAATAAACAAAGCATCGGCTATGTATGACTGATGCAACCCTCATGAACCTAAAAATATAGCCGAAATAGTACTTTTATAAATATAGCAACACAATAGTAGACACTAACTAACTATTTCGGCTTTTACTAAATTAGTGTTTGATTAATAACAAAAATCTTGCTGCGGCCCTAATGGCCGATCATGCATATTTCTATTTGACATAGCCCAACAAGAATATTGATAGTGATAATAGGGCAACCAAGGATTAAACACAAATCATGGATTATGATTAACTAAATATGCATTCTATGATATGTGCATTGATGGATTATATGACGAAGACCAGTTAGATGAATGCAAATTATATTGATGTACCTTTGGTCTCGTCGGTGGAGAACTCCTCCTTTAACTATTTCTAGCCTCATCGAGTTTATTACCATTTTGTTTTTCCTCAACTTCTTTCGTGTATTTAGCCAGCAACTCGTCAAAAGTTGGCCTGGCCCTCACCATCTTCTTTTTCTTATTTCCACCATCTTGCCCCCTAGTTGAACATGGTTTTTGTACAATCTTTTCTTCTACAACTTGCTTGGGACAAGCTTGATCAACAACACTAGCCGATACATTAGTTTTCGGCCTTTTCTGATCTACTGTCAAGTCTGAATTGTTCTCTAAATTCCAATCCTTCTTGACACGCTAGACTTGTTTGATCACCTGTCGTTTAATTTTACCTATAGGCCGATTCTTTTGCTCAAAACGGTCATTAGTGATAGATGATGACCTATTATCTGATAGACCTTCGTAAGGGACTAAATCTGGATAAAAACACATTGGAGGAGGCATTATGCATGACAACCATGGTGAATACAAATAAGACATAGATGGATAAGGTGTCCAAGGTCTACTTATAGATGACTCAAATGATCAAAACGACATTGATGAAGTATGAGAACTATCTGGTCGCCGATTCGAACTATAAGGCGATTGATATTTTTTAGGCCAGCTAGCATATTTCTTACTATTTGGATTTTGGAACTTGGCTGAAACTTTTGAGGTTTCAGCTTTCTAATCTTATGCTTGTCAAGGCCTTTAGGTTTGTTGACCTTCCAGACACCAACCTCTGGATTTTAAGGCTTAACCATCTTTTTCTTTTTCTGAACAAAACCAGAGCATCCGGTTTGGCAAACTGGAGCATCCGGTTTCCCCTGAACAGCAGGTTGAACCGAATTTTTGGACTTGTTTGCTTGCCCCCTGAGTACAGAGGTGGTTGGTGTGGTTTCTATGCTTTTCCTAGATTAGGCTTGAGATAGTTGAACTTGATTTTTTTGTACTTGACCAACAACATTAGAAGTTGGCTCATCTTTGCGAGGAATACAAACTAAATTTGCATCAACATGAGTATTAGTCAGCTTTTCAACAACCGACTCTTGACTAATAGGAATCAGATCTATCGTATTATTTCTATTAAGTAAGTCATCCACAAATGTAAGCAAACCACTTATAAAATTAGTCATGGACTTACTATGCTTTGGTAGATCGTACATCCTCAACTCATCGATGATAGATACCTCCATCATGATAACGCCTTGTTCCGTTACTTGATAGTAGTCAGGAAACATTACTTTGCTAATGCCTTTGCGTAAATCTTCAGGTAATCCTTCAAGTGCCATCATATTACCAGGGTTTGATAAATCAGCCATGATAGCCAGATTCTTCTTCCCCAGCGGAGTCACCAAAAAGTGTGTTGACGCCGAAGCGCGCCGTTAAACACGAGCACGTCCACATGCAACTCGCAGACAAGCTCCTCACCACGGAGTCTGCAAAAACCGGATCCTTCGGTTTCATCGGGGTTCCAATGAAAACCAACGAGCGCTCGTCCGGGAGGGACCCCGTCAGGGCAAGCACACGTAGGGT
This sequence comes from Eleusine indica, assembly GCA_030378355.1. Lineage (NCBI taxonomy): Eukaryota > Viridiplantae > Streptophyta > Magnoliopsida > Poales > Poaceae > Eleusine > Eleusine indica. Next base: position 41,659,364 of record CM059501.1, on the reverse strand, counting down.
TCTCCTAGAGTCGACAGGCCATCTAGGACGCCTTCAATCGCCATCGAGACGAAGGAAGAACAGCAAATTAGGGTTGAGATGGAATTTGGGGTAGAAAGAGATAAAACATAAAGGTAAATTAATTTTGACGTTTGGGTTGGTAGTTGGATTCCTTAATCGCCCTTTATATATCAAGGGTGGGAGGTCTTGTCCTGCAAGAAACCGATATTTATAAGATTTACATAAAGAAAACTAACTCTAACTCGGTCTGAATCGTGAAAACCGGATCCTCCGGTTTGTAAAACCGGACCGTTGTGAGTATTTTCTAAATGTCATAACTTCTTCGTCCGGACTCCAAAATAGTTGTTCCATATGTCCGTTTTGATCGTCTTGATGAGGGCTTCATTATGGAGACTTCAAATAAGTATTTTGGCTTGATATTCATACCTTTACATGCACTTCTTTTTTTCTTAAGTGAAACTTAGCCAAAATACTTAGGAAATATGCTCACAACCTGCAGAACATATCTAAATACCAAATATATGACATAATCAACATTACCCTTAATTTAGACAATTTTTACCATTATATGTCTGCCAAAACCGGATGGTCCGGTTTTGTAAACCGAATACTCCGGTTTTCCCACAGTGTATATTTTGGTTGTCAACAAAAACTATGTTCTGCCTTTTGCCGTGCACACATATCAGTATTGAGGAGCAAAAAAAAAATTTTTGGTGTATTGCGTAACACGCATGTGTAACGCGCGTGCATGATTGAGATCCTGGAAGAAGAAATTAAACTCAATCTCAAGGGGATGATTTGCGAGGTGGTGGCCGGGGGGTTATCTGTTAATTTAAAGATAGGGCTGCTGCATGTGCTCACCGCACATTGCCACCAGCACACGAGTTTCCTCGTGCTCGTTGTACACCGTCACTTTTGTGTCGTGAGGGCACGCCGTCCTTGCACTCGGACGCCTGTTTGAGCGTCGCCACGCCTGCCTTAATCTCCAGTACGGGGCAAAATAAATAGAAACGGGCATACATACGTGAGCGTGGCCGTCCGACTCGTATCTATGCAAGTCCAGAGCCCAAAAAATTGCAGTTATATCTGGACTACACGAATATGCATTTAATGGGCTGTTCTGACCTCGGGCTTGAAATCGAAAAGTCAGCACATTTTTGGCATGTCAATAGCTAGGACTACACTCACTCTAGTTTAACCTTTGCGGAGCCCAGCTACGATGAACGGATTAACCATGGAGATGGAAAAGCAGGTACTATAGCGGCGGGTGTAGCAGACCGCAGCTACACAAACGCAGCTAAAAACATAAGACAATAGCGGTGGGTAGACGTTTCCCGCCGTAAAAGAGAAACTCAGTAGCGGTGCGGCGCCGCCGGGTCATCTCGCCTGGACCCTCGCGTAGATCTGCCGGAGGAGGGGCCTGGAATGTCGCGCCGCCGGGCCGTCTCGCCTGGACCCTCACGCAGATCCGCCGAAGGAGGCACCTGGATCCTCGCGTAGATCCGCCAGAGGGGGCAGAGTCGGAGGGGTCGTCGGAAGAGGGGCGCCACGCACGTCCTCGCCCGCCACACGTAGATCCGCTGAAGGAGGGGCCTGGAACCTCGCGCAGCTGGGCCGCCACACTTGGATCCTCGCGCAGATCCACTAGCCCGCCGCGCCTGGATCCTTGCATAGATCTACCAGAGGAGGCCTTGGATCCTCGCATAGATCTGTCGGAGGGGGGCGGTGCTGGAGGGTGGAGTCAGAGGGGGGCGGCGCTGGAGGGGGGTGGTGCTGGAGGGCGATGTCGGAGGAGGGTGCCCGTGCCTGGATGCGGTCGGTGGAGTCCTCGTGGAGAGAGAGAGAGAGAGAGGCAACAGTGGTGGGTTGAGGGACACCCATCGACTAGGGTTTGGAGTTTATATTGCGCTGGCGGGTGATAGTGGGTTAAATGGGCCTTGCGAAATATATAGCGGCGAGAGGTTTACTGGGCCGCCGCTAGAAAATATAATAGTGACGGGTAGCAAATTGGATCGCCGCTAAAAATGGTTCTAATTTATAGGAGCAATTCATTTTAGGATGCGCCGCTGGACCATTTTGGCTAGCGCCGCTATTGGCCCATTTTGTGATAGTGTCCATTGCCTTCCCTGGTGGGCTGCCGCCCACATGATTGCTGGACAAGGAAGGAGAGACATTGTTCCTCTAGAAAGCTATGGTCGTCCGAGAGAGGGTGGAGTAGGCGAAGTGTCACGTAGTATTCGCTGGAGGCTGTTTCTATACAATGATTCATATTGTCGTCTTAGACCTTCTATGTTTCTACAACAACAAAAAAGGCCTGTAGTGGCGGTTCGAAAAACCCTACAGCAGGCAGGTCACCCCGCCGCTACGCAAACGCAGCTACAAATAAGTATTTATAGCGGCAGGTGGTCTAACGCCGAAACAAACTGTCGCTACAGACCACTTTATAGCGGCGGTCGAAGATGTCAACCGCCGCTACTGCACGAGCACAGTATCGGCGGTTGACATCTTCAAACGCCGCTATTTTGCTCTAGAAGTAGCGGCGGTTGACATTTTCAACCGCTGCTACTTGTTATTTTCAAAAAATAAAATAAAATTCAGTATATATATATATATAGAAATCATAGAATATGCATCTCATGACAGTAAATTTATAACATGTCATCACAGAAATTTACAATATATCATCACGGAATATATACAACATCTTAAAATATTCATGAGTTATAAAATATCTTATATAAACCCTAATACATAATCATCATCTTTTTTCGACACATTAAGCTCATGTGGTGCTCTCGAACCAGCCTATTCACAAAGGAACCTATATTTTGTCGTTACAGTAAAAGTGTGCTAATTTTTTTTAATTTATTTTTCATGTAATGGGCCATCCAAGAGACCTATGAGCATCATGTGCTGGGAGCAGACGTGAGGGGCCGTAAAGGGTCAGACCTGCTCCCGAAGGTGCACGCTCACAGGTCGAATCCGGACGGACAAAGCTCACAGCCGAAGCCTTACCAACCGAGCACTGCTTGGTTCGCGAGAAGGTGTGCTGATGCAAGATGTATCGAATAAATGAGGCATTCATTCAGTGCTCCTGCATGAGCTGTGCTAAGGAGGCCAACATGTCTTTTTTTTTTTTTTTTTTTTTTTAAGAATGAACTGGTACGCTCAGACCAGAATGCTATCTTTACAGAATTTCAGGTTTTTGTTTGAAGTGACGACATGTAACACAATTTCAGGTTACCGACATGTAATATAGTTTCAGCTCCTACAAAAGCATGTTAATCTTTTCTTTGCCCGATTCGTCAAAAGAACTGAAGAATTGTTTTAAAAAAATCACTGGTGTGACATTGTTTGCTTTTGTTTTAGGTAAACAAAATACTGAAGAAAACTAAGTGCTCATCCACACAGATCCACTTGTTGTCTTTTTTCACTGTTATGCAATTTTTTTAAAAATAATATTATTTTGAAAGTGAATTGTAGGTCTGGGATAGGAATTGCTAAAATTGCGAAAATAGGTATCAGCCGGTTGTGTAGTAACCGACTAGAAGGAAATCGGTTGTTCAGCTACCGATGTCCTACATGGCGCTGACATGGCACCCTTCCCGGTCGTGCAGTGGGGCTTGTCAGGGACAAAAAGACCTATCGGTCACTGGTCGACTGACTAGTCCCTGGCGCAGTTTGTTACCCAAGTCGGCATGCAAGTGGTCAAATAAGGTTGTCGGTTATTGACTAATCGATTACCTTCCACTCGGTAGGCAAACAATGCAATAGCCCTGTTGGTCACTCACTGACCGACTAGTTGTCACTTTTAACCCTACCTCGCAATGTCTTTTTATCACATTGTCGACACATAGGCATTGTGCCCTGGAGTATCGAATAGGCTATTTACTTTAGGTATTCAATGGCCTTCTATACTGTACACATCTAATGCATCCAATGGCATTCTTTTGTCTATAAAAAGACACGGTGCTCATGCTTTTATTCTGAACTACCACTCTTCTTTTCCAACCACTTTTTTTCTACCAAGGAAGAACCACATCCATGACGAGCGCGGCGTATGCACCAGCGAAGGTGGGGTAGTTGTAGAACGCGAGGCTGGCAGAGCCCGCTTGGTAGTCCATGCTAGACAACGAGGAAGAGTAGGAGTCTATCATGGGTGGGTGGGCTTGTGAGCGGATGGCCTCGAGTGCGGCCGCCGAGCGGAAGGTATACCTGAGCATCCAAGCTGGGCTAAATGGGTTGACATGCAGCCCGGCCCAGAAACGGCCTGGTCCGCTGACGACAAGGCTCAAGTTCGTGGGACGGTGCGGGCCATGCCTCGGGCTGACGCCTAACCCCGTGACACAACCTGAATGGTATAAGGCCCGAAAGGCCCGGTAAGATCTCCTGGTCCGACCTCTCCCCCACACGGCCTAGTTGACAAAACCGTAGGTGGCCAACCCCCTGCCTTGCCCTCGCCACGCCGGTGAAGATGCATCTAGAATCCCGTAGTGGGTTTTGGTATGCGATGACATAGGATTAAAAATATGCTAACATGTATATGGAGTAAAAAAGCAGATTATCAAAAGAATATTCTAACCCATATTTATGAGATAGTTCATTCCTCTACAAAAAGAAGAAAAGATAAGAGACTCAAGTGCTTCAATGTTTAAACCAATCTTGCTAGCACGGAATTAATATGCTCAAGTTAACCAAAAAGCTTCCGAAAGAAATTAGCCACCAAAAGCCAAAAAGAACCAACCACTTTTGAGCCAAACAGAGAGTGACGGAAGTTCTGTCAGTCAACTCACAGAAGTTTCATCACTGTCAAAACCTAGGTTGTTGCAACCGGAGAGCTACAGAAGTTCCATGGTTGCCATCACGGAAGTTTTGTCAAACCTTGACTCAGTTGAAATCATCCTGCGCAACGGCTCTTTTTGAACTCACGGAAGTTCCGTGGGAAACCACAGAAGTTCCGCTAGACCCAGAATACACTGCAATGGCTAGTTTTTGGAGTTGCTCTATAAATACCTTACCCCTTCCCCGTGGGAAGGGTTGGACACTTTGGCATTTCACTCCTCATTCAGGTAGAGCTCTCTCCTCTCACTCATACAATTGTTCTTGAGATTCCAAGAATTTGTGAGAGAGATCCAACCATCAAAAGCTTCATTCCATCCATTCAAAAGCTTGAACTCACTTTTCCCTCCCCAACAAGATTTGATTTGTTTGTTACTCTTGGAGAGTTGGTTTTCTAGACGGCTAGGCATCGCCCTTGAGCTCCCAAGTTATTGTGGTGAGACAGGAACGTTTGTGAAGGTGTGATTTGCCTCAGGTGGAAAAGAATCAAGAGGAGAAATGAATCCAAGCTCTATGTTAGTGATTGCTTGGTGAGGAAAAGGGTTGAGAGAGACCCGGCTACTTCGTGTGGCTCGTCAATGAGGAAGTAGGAACAACTTAGTGTGGTTGCCGAACCTCGGTATAAATCTTTGTGCCTCTCTTTACTTTTCCGCACTTCTTATTGAGCTTGTTGTTTTCCTTTATATATTGTGCTTGATTCACTTGTGCATTGTGTTGCTAAGCTATCTATTATATGATTTGAGTGATACATTATGCTAGCTTCACTTCTTATCAAGTATTATATCACTTCTCCTTTCTTTATCCGTATTTCTTTTTGGCTTCATTTGGATTTGTGGGAAAGTTCTATCAAGGGACAGAACTTCCGTCGTGACGGAAGTTTCGTCAGGAACTGACAAATGTTCTGTCACTGCCTGTTTGACAGTTCTTAAGTGTTTGACTTCAGGATAATTTTTATATTGCCTATTGACCCTCCCCCCTCTAGGCAACTTTCGATTGGTATCAGAGCTTGGATCGGCATGTGGGAAAGGCAATGATTTACACACCGCCATGTCTTTTAGTTATAGTGATGTTGCAAACATCCATAGAAGTGGAAGTGAGAGATTTCCCTACTTTGAGGGCAAAGATTTCAGTTGGTACAAGCATCGCATGAAGATGTATCTTTTGTCAATTGGTCCACCAATTTGGGAAATTATTAAGAACAAGGATAATCCTACAACTGTGGATCAAATCAACATATATCGCAATGCTCAAGTGGTGTCGGCCATTCTCTCTTCCTTGAATCCCAAGGAGTATTCAAGAGTCTCCAGAATAGAGAATGCCCGCCGGCTGATGGTTCTATGATCACAGACAGGGCGGAAATTGAAACTTGCGCTACTCAGTTCTTCTAAGAGCTGTTTAGGGCATAGGCCAACTTAGAACCTGAGACTATACTATAGTATGTACCGTAGAAGGTCATACCGGAGACGAACGCTGTTCTTAAAGAACCTTATACAGCGGAGGAAGTTAAAAGAGCTCTATTCATGATGGGTCCAAACAAGGCTCCGGGCCCAGACGGATTCACGGAGGGGTTCTACCAAACACACTGGGAGTTGGTCGGCCCAAGTATCACAAGAGCTGTTTTACGGTTTCTTAACGAGGGCGTGCGTGCAGATGAGATTAACCAAACTGTTCTGGTTCTTATCCTGAAAATTAAGAGCCTGCAGCAGATGAAGCACTTTTGCCCTATTTCACTTTGCAATGTCATATACAAGATTTGCTCAAAAGTCCTAGCTAATCGGATGAAGGTGTTCCTTGATGATATTATATCGGAAGAGCAAAGTGCTTTCATCCCCAAATGGTTGATCACAGACAATGTCCTGGTGGCTTATGAATGTACACATTACTTGAAGAGAAAGAAGGGGAAGAATAGGATGTGTGCTGTTAAATTGGATATGGCTAAAGCATATGATTGGGTGGAATGGCCATACCTAGAGGGGATTATGCTCAAATTAGGCTTCCATGATCGATTTGTACAAAGGGTAATAAGGCGCGTTAACTCAATTGCCTTCTCAATTAAGATTAATGGTAGCTTATCTTCTTGTTTTAGACCAAGCAGGGGCATACGGCAGGGAGATCCTATATCTCTGTATTTGTTCCTAATATGTGCAGAAGGCTTATCCTCATGCCTCAAGTCGATCAGCCCAGTGCATCTCTCCAGGGGCGCATGTTAGCGTGCACTCATCATGGATTGCGGACGATTGCATCATCTTCTCAGAAGCATCGCAAAGAGGGGCTGATAGATTAAAGGACATTTTGGAAATATATCATAAGGGGTCGGGTCAGCTGGTAAACAAAGACAAGTCGGCTGTTTTCTTTAGCAAAAAAAAAAAAACACGGAGGTGATGAAGCAAGATGTCCTCGACTCCCTAGAGATTCCTAATTAAGCTTTGGCTGAGAAATATTTGGGTCTCCCTACAGCTCTGGGGAGATTGAAAAGAAGTGTTTGAATATATGCCGACAAAGGTGAAAGGACTCATTGGAGCATGGTCTGGTAGAGAGGTGAGTTGTGCAGGTCGGGAAGTTCTCATCAATTCCAAAGTGCAAGCCATGCCCACCTATCCAATGAGCTATTTTCTTGTGTTGGCAAGTACATTTAAAAAGATGAGGAGTACACACTCAAATTACTGGTGGGGGAGTTCAGCTGATAGCCATCGCATGCACTGGATGTGGTGGGAGTTGCTGACTGAACCGAACAAAGATGGAGGAATGGGTTTCCGCGACCTACCTACCATCAACAAGGCTTTACTGGGAAAGCAAGGATGGCGGTTACTATCTCAACTGGAGTCCCTGTGCTCAAGGGTACTCAAAGGCTGGTACTACCATTATGGTGAACTACTTGCAGCAACCAGGAAGAAACACTCTAGCCACACCTGGCGTGCGATCATGGTGGGCAGGGAAGTGCTCCGGGAATGACTAGTGAGGAGAGTTGGTAATGGAGAGCAAACCAATATCTTCACACCGAGAAATGACCAACAGATCCATCTAGTGTCTAAGCTGATGAACTCGAGTGGACAGTGGAATGAAAACTTGATCAGGGAGGTTTTCTGTGAGTTTGACGCAGAAGCCATCTTATCTACTCCTATCCACAACCAGGGTTAGGATTTTTGGTCCTGGGAAGGGGAAAGACATGGCATGTATTCTGTGAGATCGTCCTATAAATTGCTTGATTAGAAGAGAAGAACTGATATCACAACATCGATTTCCTCAGCGGAGTCAGTCTAGCGCTCTATTTGGAAATTGGAAGTGCCACAGAAGGTTAGAGTGTTCTGGTGGCGAGTCACGAATTCCTACCTGCCAAAGCTATTCTACACAGGAGGCATGTGGAAGAAGTCGCGAACTGCAATGTATGTGGGGCAGAAAATGAGAGCATAAAACATATGCTCATGGAATGTACTGTGGCCCGACGATTTTGGGAAGAAGCAAGGCTGATTACTGGAGTGAAGCTCCCACGCCTTCATGATCTTACGTGGGTGATAGATCTACTACAGGAAGCTGTTGTGCCTCGATGGATGTGGTCTCTATGGATGTCCAAGAATAAACATCGGCACAGAGAACCACTGATATCTATCCGAGCGACTGTCGAATGGACTTGAGATACGACCTTTGACCTATGGCATATACTGCACCTAGGGAAAGAGGAAAGAGTACCACCGCCTCAACAATGGATATCGCCGCAGGAAGTCTGGTGCAAATGTAATGCTGATAGATCCTTTTGGAGTACAGGTAATATGGGTACTACTGGTGTGGTTCTGAGAGACCATGATGGTTGTTTTCTGGCGGGAAGAGCAACCTGGAAAGAGAATGTATATGATGCTATGTTCATGGAAGCTTTGGCCTGTAGGGATGGCGCCATATTAGCGCAGCAAAGGGGCTTAACCAAGGTAGCACTGGAAACTGACTGCCTTGAATTAGTTTGGCTTTGGGAGAATATTGATAACCAGAGATCACAAGTGACCCATATACTCCAGGATATCAGGAGCTTTAAGGGTTTCTCTTTCTCATATACAAGTAGATTTTGTAATAGAGTAGCCCACACTTGTGCTAAGCAAGTCTCCAGGGAACAACCTAGGGCGGAGTGGCACCTTGATCCCCCTATACCCCTACGAAGCTTGCTTGAAGCTGATTGTAATTGTGTAATCTTGAGTTAATGAAAGCTCCTACTTACCCTAAAAAAAGAATAGAGAATGCCCGCAAGATATGGAAGAAACTCATATGTGCTCATGAAGGAGTAGATGTGGTGAAGAAGTCAAGACTTTAAGTACTCAAGAATCAATTCAACTTCATCGTGATGAACAAGGGAGAAGAGCCTCAACAAACACATGATAGGCTCATGGATATTTTTAATGAGAGAAGATCTTATGGAGACAACATCAAAGATGAAGAAGTCAACAACAAGCTTCTCATCGCTCTTAGGATATGGAACCCAACTCTATGCACCATCATTGAAGAGAAGGATGGGTTTGAAAGCTTCACAACGGATGAAGTCATTGGAAGGATTAATGCCCACAAGAGTCGTGATGATGAGGGTAAGAGAAGTAATGTGCTCATTGGTGAAGAAACCTCAAGCAAGAAAGACTTAGCACTCATGGCCAAGAGAGCACAAGAAGACAAGGATGATGAGAATGAAGATGAAGATGAAGAAAATGAAGAGTTTGCCTTATTTGTGAAGAAATTTGGCAAATACATGATCAAGAATGGCTTTACAAAGAAAAGCTTTGATAAAGCAAAAGCTAGAAGAACAAATAGAAGATGCTATGAGTGCCATAAACAAGGTCACATGATAGCTGATTGTTCAAGGCTAAATGGCGAGGACAATAAGAATAAAAAATACATAAAGAAGAACAAACCCTACAAGAAGCCATACATAGGGCAAGATCACATTGGCCAAGAGTACATATTGGATGATGATGAAGAAAATGATGTAGGCAGCATTGCCAATCTTGCCTTTGGTCTACCACCGACCAAGAAGTCACTCTTCAACAACCTCACCGATGATGAGGATGATGCTTCCGAGTGCTTCATGGCCAAGGAAACCAAGGTATCCCCTAAGTACAATTTCAATACTTCCTATTGTAGTGATGAAGAGGAGGATTTGGTCCCCTCTATGCATGAAATGGTTAAAATGCTAGATAAGCTACAAGGGGAGTTAGATAATCAAGAAAGAATAATTGTGAGACAAGAAGAATTGCTTGATGAAGAAAGGGACAAGAATCTTGGGCTCACATGGCAACTTGAGCAAGAAAAGAAGAAGAACAATAACTTGTCCAAGGATCTTACTAAGGTCAATGATTCAAGTGAATCATGCACCTCAACAAACAAGAAACTTTAAGAGAGGTGCAACTCATTGATAGAGGAGAACAAAGCTCTTGTGAAGTCAATTGAGGATCTCAAGATGAGTTCTCGCTCATTGTCAAAGAGGTTGGAATCTTCCCAAGCTTCAACAAGCAAAGGTTGTGGAAGGTGCCACAACATTGATGTTGAGAAGATTGCTAAGCAAGATGCAATAATTGAAGATCTCAACAACCAAGTCAAAGGTCTTGTGAAGAAAGCTCAAGTGGAAGCCACAAGGAAGATTGTTGGTGAGCTAAGATCCTCCCATGACAAGAGAGGCCTAGGGTAAAACAAGAGTGTACCCAAGAAGAGCTACAACAAGAGAACCAACTTTGTACCCGAGAACAAGGGAAAGCAAGTAGCTCAAGAAAAGACCATAAAGCCAAAGATTGCTCCTCAAGTCAACAAGAGCAACAAAAGCTCTATGATATCCTTTGATGATTTTGATGCAACTTAATGCTTATTGTAGAATAGTTTCAAAGTTTGTTAGGCCACATGATGCAAGGTGGAAGCTTTGTGTGTGGGTGCCCAAAATTCTTATTACTAGTGTTAAAGGACCAAAACCAACTTGGGTGCCTAAAACACATGCTTGATTTCCTTTGTATGAATACTCCTCCGGTGGTGGAACATGGGTGCTTGATAGTGGGTGCTCAAATCATATGACGGGAGAGAGATCAATGTTCTCCACACTTGATCATGACAATCTACCAAGTGGAGGCATATCATTTGGAAATGACAACAAAGGAAAGACAATCGGTCGTGGTCGGATTGCCGTCACCCATGACCTTTCAATTAGTAATGCTTATCTTGTAAAAGGTTTAGGGTATAACTTGATGTCTATATCACAACTTTGTGAAATGGGTTATAGTTGTCTCTTTACCGATGTTGACGTGACTGTTTTTCGAAAGGATGATTTCTCAATAGCTTTCAAGGGATACTTGGAACACAAAATCTATCTTGTTGATTTTACCAACAATGAAGGATTTAATCCAAAAGCTTGCTTGGTCGCTAAAACCACATTGGGTTGGTTGTGGCATCGCCGACTAGCTCATGTTGGGATGAGGAATCTTCACAAACTTCTAAAGAATGGTCACGTTGTCGGACTAAAGGGTGTTACTTTTGAGAAGGACCAGATTTGCAGCACATGCCAAGCCGGAAAGCAAGTTGGCGCTGCACATCCATCCAAGACTATGATGACAACGACAAGACCATTAGAGATGCTACACATGGACTTATTTGGACCGATCACCTACATAAGCATTGGCAGTAACAAATATGGCCTTGTAATTGTTGATGATTGTTCTCGTTTCACTTTGGTATTCTTAATAAAGGACAAAAGTGAAACACGAGGAGTCCTAAAGAGGTTCTTGAGGAGAGCACAAAATGAGTATGAAGTGAAGATCAAGAAGATAAGGAGTGATAATGGAACCGAGTTCAACAATATACAAGTTGAAGAATATCTTGATGCAGAAGGAATCAAGCATGAATTTTCAGCTCCATACACTCCACAACAAAATGGAGTAGCCGAAAGGAAAAACCACACACTCATAGAAATGGCAAGAACAATGCTTCATGAGTACAAGACATCAGACACATATTGGGCCGAAACTATCAACACAGCATGCCATGCAACAAATAGGTTGTATCTTCACAAGATCTTGAACAAGACACCATATGAGCTTCTCACCGGTAACCTTCCAAATGTCTCATATTTCCGTGTCTTTGGGAGCAAGTGCTTTATTCTTAACAAGAAACCCAAATCTTCTAAATTTGCTCCTAAGACACAAGAAGGTTTCCTACTTGGCTATGGGACTAATGTCAATGCATATCATGTCTTTAACAAAGATACCAGACTTGTTGAAATAGCACGTGATGTGCAATTAGATGAATCTAATGGCTCTCAAATAGAGCAAGTTAGTTGGGACAACATCTGAGCCATCCAGGAAGAGTCGGTCAGGAATGGACCTAATCCAACGCCCGGCCAGCCTATCCCGCCGCCCGGCATACTCGGCCGCCCGGCCTATCCCGCCACCCGGTGCACCGACTTTGGCCCACCGACTTCAATTCACCTATAAATACCTCCCGGCGCATCACCACCTATAAATAGTGGAGAATTCAGGAGGAAATGAGGAGGCAACACCCACCACTTTCCCACTACTTGTGCCACAATGTAGAATAGGTTAGTTAGTCGGGAGTTAGAGTCTAGTCGAGAGCATTGTTCGAGATTCCGGAATTATCTTGGAGTCTTGGTATGAGATCTCTTGTATCTTTTCTCTTTATGTAAGACTTATCTCTTATTAATATAAAATATCTTTCCCTTTTATATCTTGTCAAGTACTTATTTTAACTTAGTCATTTCTTCAAGTTACAATCATCGGGAAGAAACTTTGATGCATAGTTCGCCGGTTTCCTGGCTAGGATTTAATTAAGTTTTAGTTCTTTTAGAACTTAGACTTGGTTATTTCCTAGCTGTTCTTCTACTTGATCAATGGAAGAATATCTAGCGAAGACGTAGGCATGGTGCCTAAGTTAACGCTAGCTGGATTTGTATTTGTCCCCACGGGCCGTGTGGTAGGCGGCAGGTGGTGATAGTCTTGTTTGTCCATTTAGTATTCCACCACATTCGGGAAGTCTCAAGCAGGATTGTCTAGCGATAGCATACCCATTAGTACAGAGGTTAGTTACCGACCCATATTAGTGGATTGTTTTCATGCCCTGAATTGAACTTATAGGTGAAAGACTCGAGGATGTACTAGGGAGAATGGTGTAAGCCCTCACCCCGAGTAACTGGATTTGACACTTGATTTAGATATATTAGGAAGATTTACTTAGGAATCTTAGACTTAGACTCGTTGTCCTCCCGGCTAGCTCAATTGTTCACTTTATTTATCTTAGTGTGGATTTCTCCTGTGTTACTATCGCACTCTATTGTTGATTATCTTTACTCCCGTCCTTGGTTAGTTGGAATTATTCTTTAGTCATATCTTTGTTAAGTCGAGATAATCTTACGCTTAGCTTCCATGTGGAAATAAATACGATAACTTAGAATACTCCCGGGTGAAATGCTACAATGGTGTTCCGTGCGCTTGCGGAATTAATTCATTCTATCTTTAGAGCGTAGCAAACGCCAACATCCTTGCTATGCTTTATGATTATGTGTGATGCTTGCTTATTTCCTATGTTGATGATTATGTTAAGTGTGCCATTGATCTTCTTGTTTTATCACTTATTGCACACTTGTACACTTTTAGGCACCCCACTTACTGCAAGATATAGGGGGAGCTCCTTCACATGATTTTGTGATTCATGTATATCTTTAGGGGGAGCTCCGCTATATTTTGTTCTTTGTATCTTTTGATTACCTCTTTATATCCTTTTAATCTATTGTCATCAATCACCAAAAAGAGGGAGATTGAAGATGCATCTAGCATCCCCTAGTGGGTTTTGGTATGCGATGACATAGGATTAAAAATGTGCTAACATGTATATGGAGAAAATGTGTAGATTATCAAAAGAATATTCTAACCCACATTTGTGAGATAGTTCATCCCTCTACAAAAAGAAGAAAAGAGAAGAGACTCAAGTGCTTCAAAGTTTAGATTTTATTAATTTATTTGAGTCATAGGTATATTGAACTATTAAGAGGGGTAAACCAATCTTGCTAGCAGGGAATTAATGTGCTCAAGTCAACCAAAAAGATTTGTTAAGAAATTAGCCACCAAAAGCCAAAAAGAACCAACCACTTCTGAGCTAAACAGAGAGTGATGTAAGTTCCGTCAGTCAACTCACGGAAGTTCCATCACTGTCAAAACCCAGGTTGTTGTAACCCGAGAGCTACGGAAGTTCCGTGATTGCCATTACAAAAGTTTTGTCAAACCTTTACTCTGTTTAAATCATCCTGCGCAACGGCTCTTTTTGAGCTCACAGAAGTTCCGTGGGAAACCACAGAAGTTCCGTTAGACCCAGAATACACTGCAATGGCTAGTTTTTGAAGTTGCTCCCTGAATACCTTACCCCTTCCCCCATGGGAAGAGTTGGACACTTTGGCATTTCACTCCTTATTCAGTTAGAGCTCTCCCCTCTCCCTCATACACTTGTTATTAAGATTCCAAGCATTTGTGAGAGAGATCCAACCATCAAAAGCTTCATTCCATCCATTCAAAAGCTTGAACACACTTTTCCCTCCCAACAAGATTTGATTTTCTTGTTACTCTTGGAGACTTGGTCTCCTAGATGGCTAGGCATCATCCTTGAGCTCCCAATTTATTATGGTGAGACAGGGATATTTGTGAAGGTGTGATTCGCCTCCGGTGGAAAAGAATCAAAACGACAAAGGAATCCAAGCTCGATCTTAGTGATTGCTTCACGGGGAAAAGGGTTGAGAGGGATCTGGCTACTTCGTGTGGCTCCTCAACATAAAAGCAGGAACTACTTAGTGTGGTTGTCGAACCTCGGGATAAATCTTTGTGTCTCTCTTTACTTTCCTGCACTTTTTATTGAGCTTGTTGTTTTCCTTTATATATTGTGCTTGATTCACTTGTGCATTGTATTGCTAAGCTATCTACTATAGGATTTGAGTCATACATTGTGCTAGCTTCACTTCTCATCAAGTATTGTATCACTTATCCTTTCTTAATCTGCATTTGTTTTAGGCTTCATTTAGATTTGTGAGAAAGTTCTATCAAGGGACAGAACTTCTGTTGTGACGGAAGTTCCGTCACTGTCTGTTTGATAGTTCTTAAGTGTTTGATTTTAGGATAATTTTTAGATTGCCTATTTACCCCCCTAGGCAACTTTTAGCCGGTCCGCCCTCTCCTCCCGTGCCGCGTGCCGCCGCCAGCATGTCCTCCCCACGCCGCGCGCTGCCAGTCCGCCCTCTCCTCTACTCGCCGCACGCCGCCGCCGGCCTCTCCTCCTCACGCCGCCGGTCAGCCCTCCCCTCCCCACGTCGCGGTGCGATCGGTCTGTCCTCTCCTCCCCCTCCGTGAGCCACCGGTCTGCCCTCTCCTCCCGCGCCACGAGCCGCCACCGGCCTCTCCTCCCCACACTGCGCGTCCACCTCTGGTCCTCCCTATGCTCGCTGGGCCACCGTGCTCTCTAGGCCCCCAGGCCAATCGGTCCGACACGACACAGTTGAAGCCTCTACGGGTCGTGCCACAGGTCGGCCACTAGGCCTAGGGTATGCTAAGGCACGGCCCGGTCAACCCGGTGTGCCTGTCCAGGCCGTGCTGAACCAGGCCGTGCCATGGAGCGGGCCATGCCGGGCCGGTCCGAGCGGCCCGGATGCTCAGGTATAGCGGAAGGCGCGTCGAAGCACGGGCGCCGCCTGCAAGGGGACCGTGGGGCAGCGGCGGAGCATCAGAGGCGGGTTTTGTTTGGCTCCGGGGAGTGAGTTACTGAGTCAAGTTTGGGCTTTGTGTATATAGTAAAATGTTTGGGCCTGGTGGGTTCACAGGCCGATAGAAAGGGTATGATCAGGCCATTGGGCCACTACTGGGTCTAGAAATATTCCCGTTTGACGCCGTGAGATGTTGAATCGTGGCCGCTAGAGTTCAATCCAAATCTAGAAGGTTTAGATCAGAATTGGATATCCTATAAAAATAGAGAGTCAGATAGTCAACTGAAACTGTGCTTTTTTTTGTCCAGAGTAACTGAAAGGACAAACAGAGGCCTATTAGGGCGTTATTGGTTTCTGTAGCAGCAGAGCCTCGGTCGCACGCTTGATGCAGGCCCTCGCTGGCCAGGCTCACCAGGTGTTGGATGTTTTTGATTTGTTGTCGTAGAACCTAGCCAGGCACAACACTTGATTGGTTCCCTGTTTAGCTGACGTGAATTCACTTTTATACCTCACATATATTTTTTAAGATGCTCCCTGTGCAGAGCGCGAGCAAGACTCGCTGAAAATGAACAAAAATCACATCTCGGAAGCCACCTCAGAAGTAGCATTTGCAGGCCAGGAACGAGCTCTGCCGCCAGGAAAAGGCATTGCGCCCATTGATCTACCAATCAACGGCTACCGACCATCCATTCGTCTTTTCCTAACATCTACCGGCCCAACGGGAGAACTTCCGTGGCTCAGTTTGGCCCACTAGCCAGTAGCACGTGACGCGGTTTCTTATGGAGGGAAAAAGCGGAGGGAACGGGATTTGGGTGGAGGGAAAAAATCATTTCAGCTGAAAGCTAGAATCGGAGGGAGACAAGCATAAGGGTTAAAAAAAAAAGGCAAAGAAAAAGTCTAGTATAAAAACAAGTACCAAGGATATGTCAAAATTTGGAACTAGTGAATTACCATTTGTCAATCAGTTTCATATCTCTGAATTTTTTAACTTTGTTTTCTTACAAGGCACAAGAGGTATGGAAGGAAGCAAGCAATGGTAAGAGACAATAGGCTGAAGAATATAAGACCATCAGTTCCTTCACTCTGACTATTGACTGGAGCAAGCAATGAATTATTTTGTTGTTAATAATTGTATTTCATTCTTACCAATTGCATGTTTTAAACTACATTGCAACTACGGTAGTGGGTTCTTTTGTTTGAAATGGACATACAAATGCAAGATGTAATGTTCAGAATTCAAAGTCCAAAAAAAAAATGTTTCTTTGACTTAAGAGTTCATAAGCCTAACACTAGCAGGGAACATCTTAGTTTTGTTGCAACCATTGGGCGTGCGCTGCCGAGCACGCCTAGCAAATTGCAGAAGCAACTTCCCCTCATCGGCAGCAGAGGGAGTTGAGGGCGCATGGCGCAGGCGGATGTGATAGCAGTGCCGACCGTGTTGACGGAGCTGACGAGCAAAGCTGGTGAATTGATATGGGCCGGGAGTTCTTGCATTGGGCCGATAGGGGTGAGGTAAAGACGGACAGATGGCGGGTGGCCGTTGATTGGCACATCGACGGGCGCACTGCTCTCTGCTGAGCACCATAGGATCCTGTTCCCATTAGTATCGCATGAGTCAGACTTGCTACCCACTGCAGCCATCCAATCATTGTTGACGGGCATGGTTCCTATTTGCATGGAAACAATCATGCTCTTAGTCGGTGCGCTGGAGATGCTTGTCTCCTTCCGTCTCCGCGGCCGTGAAGACAGTCTCGGTAACACCACCATTGCCTGCCCTGTCCTCTGGCAAAAGGCTCCTAGTCCTAGTTCGTTCTGCTCGTTTGTGGCCATGTTCTCGGACGAGCAGGGCGCAGGCAGGAGGTTATTTTGTCCCTTCCGGTCTAAATTCTGGTCGGCGACGGGATGAGGACCGGCGGAACAACAGTTCAGTTCGTCATGGTTGATGGCACTCGGCTGCCACACCTGATAGCGATTACAGGAGTGTTCACGTATAGTGCCGTGTGCCGAACGATCTGCATGGAATCTCTAACAAAATTTTTCAGGAGCAAAAAAAAATTGTGGTATTGCGTAACGCATGTGTAACACGCGTGCGTGATTGAGATCCTCGAAGAAGAAATTAAACTCAATCTCAGGGGGGGGGGATTTCTGAGGTCGTGGCCGGGGGGTTATCTGTTAATTTAGAGATAGGGTTGCTGCATGTACGGGGGGGATTTCTGAGGTCGTGGCCGGGGGGTTATCTGTTAATTTAGAGATAGGGTTGCTGCATGTGCTCACCGCACGTTGCCACCAGCACACGAGTTTCCTCGTGCTCGTTGTGCACCGTCACTTTCGTGTCGTGCGGGCACGCCGTCCTTGCACTCGGACGCCTATTTGAGCGTGGCCACGCCTGCTTTAATCTCTAGTACGGGGCAAAATAAATCGGAACGGGCGTACATACGTAGCGTGGTCATACTCCTATTCCTATCTATGCCAGTCCAGAGCAGAGCCCAAAAAATTATAGTTCCCTCTGGACTACACGAATATGCATTTAATGGGCTGTTCTGACCTCGGGCTTGAAATCGAAAAGCCAGCCCACTTTTAGCATGTCAATTACTCTCTCCGGATTTAAATTATTGACGTAGTTGATTTTTTAGCTATATTAATCATTCGTCTTGTTTAAAATATTTATTCAAATATACAAAATTATAAGATAGGTTTCAACTTTATTTAATAATAAATAAATTATAATAAAATATCTGATAAATTTTTAAATTTTTTAATAAGACGAATGATCAAACGTAACTAAAAAAGTCAACTGTGCCAACAATTTAAATCTGGAGAGAGTAGATAGGACTACTCATTCTATTTGAACCTTTGAGGAGGCTAGCTACGATGAAGGGATGAAGCATGGGGATGGAAAGCAGATTGGGGGTCCTTGCTGCAAATACGAGGGTCGTTTTGTAAAATATTAGGATTATGGTTATTAATCGCGATCCAAAATAAAAGTATATGTATGTAAAATTATTAGTCACGATCCAACTCTGATCCCGCGGCTCCATTGCCTTCCCCGGTGGGCTGCCGGCCGCATCATTGCTGACAGGGAAGGAGAGACGTTGTTCCTCTGGGAAGCTATGGTCGTCCGAGAGAGGGTGGAGTAGGCGAAGCGCCACGGAGTATTCGCTGGAGGCTGTTTCTGTAGAATGATTCATGATGTCCTCTTAGGCCTTCTCTGTTTCTGTCGTTACAGAGAAAGTGTGTTGATTTTTTAATTTTTTTTATGCGGTGGGCCATTCAAGAGACCGATCAACGTCATGTGCTGGAACAAACGCTTATAGTTTCAGGTCCTATAAAAGTATGTTAGTCTTTTCTTTGCCTGATTCATCAAAAGAACTGAAGAATTGTTAAACAAAAATCACTGGTGTGACCTTGTTTGCATTTGTTTTAGGCAAACAACACACTGAAGAAAACTACTGCCAGTGTTTTGTGTTCATCCACACAGATCCGCTTGTTGTCTTTTCCACTGTCCTGCAAGCAGTGCCATTGACAGATCTTCCTGTCTTAGGGTTTATTTGAATCCACCTTCTAAACTTTAGTTGGCTAAATTTTAGTCACTTTTATTCTAAATATGACTTTTTAAAATCTCTTAAACTTTAGCTAACTCACCTCCTAAACTTTAGTTCCTTAATTACCTCAACCCTCCTAAAAACTTCTAAACTTAGGAAAAAGATAACTAAAGCTAAAACTACCTCTCCTCATATGTGATAGTTTCCTTCAACTCACACATATGTCCACCTTTTAGTCAGTTAATGAAGAGTAGACATGTCTATTTTTTATTTAATCAAAGACTTTAGTCATGGATCCAAACATGCATATTCTAAATTTTAGTTGGCTAAAATTTAGCTAAGTAAAAGATCCAAACAAGGCCTTAGTTCCACGTTAGCTAACTGCAATTATTATGTTTTGAGTTATGATCTCTGGTGTTATGTTACACGAAATTGTTGGCACTATATTATGCGCGCTTCGTGCCAGCACGGCGAGGGCCAATCTGCACAACAACTATACTATAGTTTCCAGTTTCCACGAACCACACAATTATTTCACGTAGGCCAATTTTGTATATGATATTACAAATTTCATCAATCCTAGATCCATAATTATAAAAATATTTTTTTCGTATATGTCATTGAGTTACAAAATGAATCTTATTTTTACCATCCACATCATTTTCAATGTCAGACTTTTTCTAAAATTACCATAATATCCTCAATTTCAACCTTAGGCTTGCCAACAACAGTAGTAGCAGCAAACAGCAGGGTACAACTCCTGTGTTTGTCGTAGTGCCAGAGCAGGAAGGACTCGCGAGGTCGCCTCGTGCCCGGCAGCCATGGCCATCAGCTCAATGGGACAAAGAAGAAAGGGTAGGGGCATTGCTATCTTTTCACGTGATTTACTATTCATACTGATGATATATATGAAACAAAATTTGTAAACTGATGGTATATATGGAATAAGCTAATTCACATTGCATATTTGGTATTAGGACATTTTGTAATAGCACTGAAGAAATTATCTCTTTCACATAATTCTTTAACTACACAAGCTTTTCAGCTTATAATTCACTAGATAATTAATCTAGATTAACTAATCCAATAAATAAACAAACAGGATAGATTATGAGTACAGATTAATTAATCCAAAAGTAAGATTATGATAATCCAATAATCTCCTCAGAATGTGCTTATTTTGGATAGCCCCTATTCTTTCTCGTACTATAAATTATAATCTGCAACATCAATAAAGGACTACTAATTATTTACTTGTCACTGTTCACATTTAGTTCCTCCATACTAAAAAAGAAGTCATTATAGACATAATTTAGAATACAAGAAGTATTAAGGAGAAAGTCCACTTTACTCTCTATACTATCCCCTAAGTCCACATTACCCCATGAAACCATTTGTTTTACTCCCTCTAAATTTGCAATATGGTTCATTTTGCCCCTATGGCGGTTTTGAGCGTGGTGTTGGCACTCGGACGCACTTGTCAAGGACAAATGAATGTGTGGTGGCACGAGTGAGCGACTGGCGGCGGATTCCGACAAGCTTGTGGTGGCGTGACGAGTGCTACGGGCCAACCGTTGGCGCCGAAGGAATTCAGGACAGCTAGCGGCAGCTAGGCGGTGGTGTCGAGGCAGCGGCATGCCGACGATGTGTGTACAGTGAAAATGCAATTTTGCCCTGACAAGTAGGTGAAATTATCAAAACCACCATCAAAACCGTCCTAGGAGGTAAAATTAATCATGTTGCAAACTTAGAAGGAAGTAAATCAAACGGTTCATAGTTCAGGGTGTTATATGGACCTAGGGGATAGCACAGTGGAATAAAGTGGACTTTCTACAAACATTAATTAGAGTGTATTATTTCTGTGTCTATATTTATTAAAAAGAAGGTCCTGGACTCATCCTATTCAATATTCTTTCCTGTCTTGGTGGTTACCGACATCCGAGGTGACCTCGCTGACTTTTCTGGGCGTTAATTTCTGCAGCACAGGGCCAGCTCTTGGGCCATGCAGCCGAGGCGGCCGCTAGGGACCCCTGGCCAGGGGGGCCGATCAGTCCATCACGAGGCAGGTATGCAAACGCCAGGCTGGAGGACCCCAGTCGTGAGCGTTAGGCCACCGTACATGTACGCCGTTTCATTGGCCGAGTCATGATCGAGGACGCTGACGCCGAGTCGGCCCCAAACGCTTGTCGCTCGAGGACCCCAATCGCGAGGCCGCCGTACGTCGTTTCGTTCGCTGAGTGCCCGAGTGGCGATCGAGCATCGAGGACGCCGAGTCGCCGTTTCGTTCGCCGCTGCACCGCCGTTCACCGATGACCCAGGTAATTTTGTTAAATCTAATTATCTATTATTTACTTTCCCAGGTAATTTAACGGCTCTTGAATCTTCAATCGTGATGTTACCAGATGTTGCCGAAGAAGCATCTATCATGTGCATAGAAAAGAAAAAAAAAAGAAAACAAGATGATCAATTTGTTTAACACAAAGGGGTGATTTGCATAAGTTTTTTGGAGCTTCAAATAATACTGATCATAGGCAGGAGGAACCTGATCACCGGAAAGAGGAACATGATCATGATGTAAATTCACAAATTGAGGTCGTTGAAGATGCTATTGTGGAAGATGTTACAGGGGATAGTACCAGAGAGGAAAATTTGCATCTTTCACCAGACCATGAAAATTCAAATGCTGATGAACAAGCAAATTCTGATTTCTCTATCTATGATCTTAGAACATGGGAGAATCTTAATAATAAGAAAAGGGATATCTTAGTTGAAAAAGGACCTATGAGAGAATTTGATTTGGAATTTCCTAAGGATGCCATTGGCAGACATTTTTCATATGCTTACTATTCCAGGAATTGAAGTAATGGTAAATCTATTGATAGAAAGTGGTTAGTTTATTCTTAACATGAGGACAAAGTTTATTGTTTTTGCTGCAAGAGTTATTCAAGTAAAATAAAAGCAAGTATTTGTTAGCATCTGATAGAGTGAGAGTATGGCCGCGTGAAAGTGCATCTAGGTCCCTAATTTTATTTTGGTGATTAGCGTCAATACAATTAAGAATGCACTTATATTTTATTAAGCATGTGTGTAGATAACAGTCTAAAATTTGGTGAATAAATTATATAGAGACAAAAAGGAGAAAAGAAGAAGGCAAAGTGCTTCAAAGTTGATATTAAAAAATTACTCAAGATCGAAGCTCATAAAATTTTTATTTTATCTTAAGTATAGGAATGCTGTACTATTAAGAGGGACACAAGAGTTTAAAGCATAAATGATCCAAGTGTCAAATTTCCTCTTTCCAGGCCTAAAAACCTTTTTCCAGCACCATTTCATCGCACTTGTTCGACATGTCGGACAGGTCCATCGGACTATAGTAGCGTTGCCACTCTGGACTGTCAGACATGTCCGACGGTCATCAGACTTATCCGAAAGTCCGACGTACTGGACTCTTTCATTAGACTCCAGTACCTTGGCAACCTTGTGCCGTCGGACTTGTCCGATGGTCAAGGAAAGTCCAAGGCATCGGGGAACTCTGTCGGACTCTAGTAAGCACGCCAACCCTAATTCATCGGACATGTCCGATGACTATCGGACTTGTCTGTCACAGATCTCAGAAGTTGCTCGACCAATGGCTCTTTTTCTCCATGGGCTATAAATAGAACCCCATCTCTCCCTTTGGCCGGTTGGTCACTTATTCCACTCAAAAACACTCTCAAGCTCACTTTGCTCTCCCCAACTCTCCTCCCTTGCTTCAACTCTTGATTTGTGAATCGACTCTTGTGTTTGTTACTCTGGGGATTCATCCCCTAGACGGTTAGAGGTGCCCGTTGAGCTCCCAACTCGTGTAGGTGACGCCTCAGGAAGTTTGTATTGACCCCTCATTTGTGGAGTTGCTAGTGAAAAACCAAGTTTGATCTTAGTGGTCACTTGAAAAGGTTAAGGGTTGAAAGAGACCCGATCCTTTGTGGATTCCTCAACAGAGAAGTAGGCTTATTTGTGGAGCTGAACTTCGATAAAAAATCTCATGTCCTCTTTGTGCTTTATTACTTGTCCTTTATTACTTGTTCTTGCTCATAAACTTGCTAGTTAGGGTTTACTTTGTATTTTTTAAATTAACTTGTGTAGGTTGCATGCTAGATTTTATCCTTGCTTCTACAACTTCCTCTAGCTTGTATTCACTAGTTCCTAACTTGCCTTGCACTAGATTTAAGTTTTAATCGGTCGATCTACTTTTCTATCTTATGCCATCGGAAAAATACGTGGACTTTTCTCACAATCATCGGACAAGTCCGACGCTGCGCATTTAACTTTTATTATTAAGTCATTTTCAGAGATTATCAACTGTTCACCCCCCCTCTAGGCACTTTCAATTGGTATCAGAGCCTAATGTTCTTGAAGGCTTAACCGCTTGAAGATAAATGCCAAAGCAAATGGAAAAACCAAAGAATGATACAACGGGAACATCATCCGGGGCCGAGACCGAGGGCAATAAGGATGACTCGGGAATCAAGTACAATACCATGTCATTTAACTATGGTGAGCTCAAGAATGAGTATGTTGGTAGTGGCTCCGGAAAGCTACCACACTTTGATGGAACATATTATGATCATTGGAGATGTACTTGGGGTCTATGGGAAGACCAATCTTGAAGATTGTAAAACAAGGTTTTAAGTTGAAAAATGAGGAAAATCCAACCGCTAATAATGAGATCAAGCTTACTCATAATGATCATGCCGCATTCGCCATTGTTTCTGCCCTATCACCAAAGGAGTATGAGAAGGTGATAGGAATCAAGAAAGCTCATGATATTTAGAAAAAAGTTGAGGTCATCTATAAAGGGACCGAGGGAGTTAGAGAAGGAAGAGAAGACATCCTAAGAGGCAAGTACAACTTGTTCATCAAGAAGATCGGTGAAGGGCCACAAGAGGTCCATAATAGACTCATGGAAATTGTGAACAAGATAAGAGCTTTGGGAATTAAACTTGGCACCATTGAGGTCAACAAGAGATTGCTTCTTGCATTGCAACCATAGAATCAAAGTGCTTGCAACTTTGTAAGAGAAAAGGAAAACTTTAAGAATTTTAGCATGAATGAAGTGTTTGGAAGATTACTCACTTACAAAGAGAGAGATGAAGAAGCTAAGAGAGTGAACACCTTGTTGGGACAAGATGAAGAAGAGAAGAAAGAAATTGCTCTCAAAGCCACTCATGAAACTAGTGACAAGAAAGACAAGAAGAAAAGGAAGAAAGTGGTTGATTCTAGTGATGAAGATAGTGATGATGAGATGGCTTTGCTTGTAAGAAGATTCAAGTCATTTCTCAAGAAAGATGGCTACAAGAAGAAGAGCTTTGACAAGGGTAAAGAAAGAAGGTCAGAAAGGACTTGCTATGAGTGCGGTGATGAAGGACATTTCATTGTGAAGTGTCCAAAGAAGAAGAACAAGGATGAGAGGAAGAAGGACAAGCATCACAAGAAGGACAAGAAATACAAGAAGCATAGAAGACGTGAAGCTCACATTGGCCAAGAACGGAATTCTGATGACTCGTCCTCTTCATCATCTTCCTCCTCTGAATCCGACTCAAATAAAGGAGGCATTGCTACCATTGCCATTGGTGTCACTCCCACCAACACGTCTCTATTTGGGAGCTTGAGTGATGATGATGATGATGACAACACTCACAAGTGCCTCATTGCAAGAGGATCGAAGGTATCAAAATCTAAACATAAGCGTTCCTCTTATGTTAGTTGTAGTGATGATGATGATGATAATGTTAATGCTTCACTTCCTAAAATGCTTGAATTTATGGAATTTCTTGAAAAATAAAAGGAAGAGAATGATAGGCAAGAGGAGCTTCTTGGAAAACAAGAGGACTTGCTTATTCTTGAAAAGAAAAGAAACCTTGAACTAGAGAAGCTCCTAGAAATAAGAGAAAGCAAAATGATAATTTGAGTAAGTCTCTCACTAAAGTTGAAAGCTCATGTGAAAGTTTTAAAAGCACAAAAAGATGCACTTCAAGAGAGGTATGAGGATTTGGAAAAGACTCATAAGTCTCTTGAAGCACAATATAAGATACTTTCAACCTTCACATCCTCCACCAATAATTCTTCTCGTGCTTCCACTAGCAATGGATGTGATGTTTGTGCTACTAATATCAAATTGATTGATGATTTGAACAAGCAAGTGAAATTTCTTAAAAGAAAAATACAACATGAGAAGAATGTTGTTGATGATGAGAAGGCAAAGTATGCAAGAGGTGCATACTCATATTCTAGGCACCCAAATGTCGTGGATGGCATTGGATATGTTGAGGGTGCTAAGCACAATGCTAGGGAGAACAAGAATGGGAAAGAATTCCTTAAGTTCATCAAGGAAGGATCTTATCCAAAATAAGCAAGCCAAGAACATGAATACTAACCAATCTTCTTTTGTTAATGATTCTTATTCTAATGTGTTTAATGCTACTTATGCTCTTTTTCATGACTTTGATGCTTCATATGTGCTCATGAGAAACATGCATGGTCATGTTTTTGCAAAATATGTTGTGGGTATTCTTTTTGCATGATAAAGGTGAAGTGAAAGATGTGCTCAAGACATTCATGAAAAGAGCACAAAATGAATATGAAGTCAAGATCAAGAAAATAAGAAGTGACAACGGCACCGAATTCAAGAACACTCAAGTTGAGTATCTTGATGAGGAAGGCATCAAACATGAATTTTCGGCACCCTACTCCCCTCAACAAAATAGGGTGGCCGAAAGAAAGAACCGCACACTCATTGAGATGGCAAGAACAATACTTGATGAATACAAGATGTCCGACCGTTTTTCGGCTGAAGCCATGAACACCACATGTAATGCCTCCAACCGGTTGTATCTCCATCGACTATTGAAGAAAACACCATATGAGCTATTAACCGGTAATAAACCCAATATTTCCTACTTTCATGTTTTTGGGAGCAAAGGTTTTATGCTTAACAAGAAACCCAAGACTTCAAAATTTGCTCCAAAAGTTGATGAAGATTTCTTGCTTCGCTATGGGTCAAATGTTCATGCTTATCGTGTGTTCAACAAAACCACCGGTTGTGTTGAAATTTCACGTGACGTGACATTTGATGAATCTAACGGATCTCAAGAGGAGCAAGTTGTTAATTATGATATAGATGATGTAGCTCAGGAATGAATCAAGAAAATGGCTATTGGTGATGTGAGACCACAAGAAACAACAAGTGTTGAAAATCAACCATCTCCCTCAAGACAAGTCCAACATTGTGATAATGAACAAGTTGACCATACAAATTATCAAGATCAATATGTTGGTGATCATGAGCAAGCATCAAGTGATGACACTCCAAGACA
Source organism: Eleusine indica (assembly GCA_030378355.1). Taxonomy (NCBI): domain Eukaryota; kingdom Viridiplantae; phylum Streptophyta; class Magnoliopsida; order Poales; family Poaceae; genus Eleusine; species Eleusine indica. The sequence goes on along the minus strand of CM059501.1, from coordinate 41,632,920 downwards.
TGATCAAGAGGTCGATAAAGAAGGTGGTCAAGGAAACTCACATCCACCACACCCAAGAGTGCATCAAAATGTACAACGTGATCACCCCATCGAGAAAATTCATGGAGACATCGAAAAGGGGGTAATCACTAGATCTCGAGTTAGTAATCTTTGTGAACATTACTCTTTTGTCTCTTCTATGGAGCCATTTAAGATAGAACAAGCACTTGAGGATCGCATTGGGTGATGCCCATGCAAGAGGAATTGAACAACTTCACAAGAAATGAAGGGTGGATATTGGAGAAAAGGCCGAAGAACAAGAATGTCGTGGGCACCAAATGGGTGTTCCGCAACAAAAAAAATGAAGATGGTGTTGTGACAAGAAACAAGGCAAGGCTCATGGCAAAGGGGTACTCACAAGTAGACAGTTTGGATTTTGATAAAACCTATGCCCCCGTAGTAAGACTTGAATCAATTAGAATATTACTTGCTTTTGCTACTCACCTTGATTTTAAGTTGTACCAAACATACATGAAAGGTGCATTCATCAATGGGCAAATCATGGAAGAGGTGTATGTGGAGCAACCACCAGGCTTTGAAGACCTTATGTATCCTAACCATGTTTATAAACTCCATAAGACGATCTATGGGCTTAAGTAAGCTCCAAGAGCATGATATGAATGCCTTAGGGATTTTCTTGTTAAGAAGGGTTTTGTCATTGGCAAGGCCGATGCAACTCTCTTCACAAAGCGTTTTGGTGATGATATATTTGTGTGTCAAATATATATCGATGACATTATATTTGGTTCTACTAACCAAGCCTTTTGTGATGAATTTAGCAAGATAATGACCAAGAGGTTTGAGATGTCCATGATGAGAGAATTGACATTCTTTCTAGGCTTCCAAGTGAAGCAACTCAAGGAGGGCACTTTCATATGTCAAGCCAAGTGCACACAAGATTTATTGAAGAAGTTTGATATGGACAAGGCCAAGCCCATCAAAACTTCCATGCCAACAAATGACCACCTCGACCTCAACAAAAAGGACAAGCCCGTTGATCAAAAGGTATACCGCTCCATGATAGGATCTTTGCTTTATCTTTGTGCATCTAGGCCCGATATCATGCTTAGTGTGCGTATGTGTGCATGTTTTCAAGCCGCATCTATAGAGTGTTACATGATGGACATTAAGAGAATATTGAGATATTTGGTTCACACACCCAACCTAGGGATTTGGTACCCAAGGGTTCAAAGTTCAACCTATTTGGCTGTTCCAATGCAGATTATGTCGGGGATAAGGTGGATAGAAGGAGCACCTCCAGGACATGCCAATTCTTAGTTAAGTCCGTAGTGTCATGGTCATCCATGAAACAAAATTTTGTTGCACTTTCCATAGTCGAAGCGGAGTATGTTGTAGCCGGTATTTGTTGTGCACAACTACTTTGGATGAGGCAAACTCTAAGGGACTATGGTTACACGTTGAACCGGGTTCCACTCCTATGTGACAATGAGAGTGCCATAAAGCTTGTTTATAACCCCGTTGATCATTCACGCACAAAGCATATAGATATCTGCTATCACATTTTGAGAGATCATTCTATCAAGGGGATATAGAAGTTAGTCATGTGAGAACCGAAGATCAACTAGCCGATATATTTACCAAGCCACTAGATGAGAAAAGATTTTGCTATCTTAGGAGTGAACTAAATATTCTGTATTCTAGCAATATGATGTAGAGAATGTGCACATCTTAGTGATGATTGTTCCAGACTTGCAAAAAATGATTGCTTTATGTCAAAAACCTATTATTTATGCTATTGATGTTGATTTTTGATGTCTAGATCGAATCTTGTCAAAGTATGGTCATTCTTCTGAAATGTTGATTGTTAGCTGGCTATGTGATGTCAAGACTTTCCCGTGTCCATCAAAAATTATCTTGAAAACCTCTACTCGCTTCGTAGATGGCCCTTATTCTATCTACTGTCGGACAAGTCCGACGGGTGTCGGACATGTCCGACACTCCAGGTTTTGACCCTTTAACCCAGCCCAACTTACCCCTTCGGTCAAACCCCTCTCATTCACCTCCAAGCCTTTCTCTTTCCTCAAGAACGCCCCCATTGGCGGCACCAAGGCGATCTCCATCTCCCTCCGGCCATTGGAGCAAGTTTAGAACGCAAGAGGTCCTCCTCCATCGAAAAAGTCCGAGGCCCTCTCGATTTGCAGGGTTTTAACCCTATTCTCCTCTCTCTCTCTATCTCTCTCTCTCTCTCTCTCTCTCTCTCCTCTAGGGTTAGGGTTATCTTGGCAATGCTTATATCAAATCAATTTCCCTTGCATATTTGGACCATGAAGATAGTTCCTTACTAGGTGTAGTTGATATAGATGAGTTTTTAGTTGGATTTGTTGGTGGATCTATGGATGAGAAGAGTTTTCGCAAAAAACTGTGTGTCATCGGACAAGTCCGATGCATCGGGCTTGCCTTATGACTATCAGACATGTCCGATGATATACAAATTTTTGAAAGTTCTTCTCATGCATATATCCACCATCCTCTTCCACACACTCATGACTATGCCTAATTAGTTGATTGCTCTCTTCTTCAGTATGGATGAATCCGACTCATCACCTTTTTGGGAGAAGAGGACCAAGAACAGTGAGGAACAAAGCCAAGCTCCCAAGCGAAGAAAGGCCACTGCTCATCACGTTCGCAAAACTACTTTGCGGATGGCTGAAAGAGAAGAGCCAGAAGAACCAACTGATCTCATATGGGTCATGCATCCTCCAGCTGAGGTGGAGAACTCCGAATGAGACATTGTGGACTACCTACATGCCTTCATTGAGATCTGCAGTGAAGCTCGCTTGGTCAACTACTACTCTTTTGAGAAGGAAGCTGCTGACTTTTGGTTTTGGGCTCATTTCCATGCCGACTGGTACCACTCGACCTATCTTCACATAAAGAATTCGGTTGTTGACATGAAGTGGCTAGACTGTAAATACATGAAGGATAGGAAGCACCCACTACTGAATCAAGTAATGGCAGCTTGTGAGCATCACGGGATCAAAACGGTCCTAACCTTCAACTATTCATGGAACAAGGAGATCATTGCACAGTTCTACTCCACTATGTACTTTGATACTAATGCAAAGTCCATGAAATGGATGACAAATGGATCACAATACTCTTGCACCTTACCTAGGTTTGCCTCCATGATTGAACTCAAGGATTCTCACAAGCAGACATGGAAGGTGCACAAGAGTAACCATATGGATGCTGAGGCCATGAGATGCATCTATACAGACCCGGAAAACTATGATCCCCCTATGTTCAATGGACTTCAGCCCATGTTCATTGTCCTTCATTGGATCATGAGGAGCACTTGGCACCACGTAGAGGTATCTCAGATCGCATTCCTGCCTATCAGAGGGACATCCTTCCCTGGGTTCACGGGGAGAGAAAATTTGATGTGTTTGATTATATCTATCAGGAGATGTGGGACATCTCTGTCTCCCTAAGACGTGCTTGTGCATATGCTCCTTACATCATGTGCATGATTGAGAAGATCTCAGGCCAGACCTTCAACAAGGATATGAAGCACCAGAGTCTCAAGCCTCTGATACCTTCCAATTGGACTCCCTCCACTACAGCTGGTTAGTATTTTGGTGCAGCTCAGCCCTCCTCCCCTCAGCCTCCAAGGGCTCATCCTAGAGCCACAGGACCATCATCTGTCCCTCAGCCATCCCATGGGACAAGAAGTGGTATTATGAAGATGTTCAAGTCTCGTCTAGGGATGTGCCGGAACATCAATCAGAGGATGGATGTTATTGAGAGGAACCAGAAAATCATAATGGACCATCTTAATTATGAGATTCTCCCTCTTCCACCACCTCTGGCGGAAGACTCATACCCGCCTGTTTATGCGGATCCAACTACCACCTTCACTCCGAAGGAGATAAACTACTTTGGTTACTATCCTCCACCACCTCAGTTTGACACCGGGGCAGCCTCTAGTGGTGGGCACATTTGGTTTGATGATGAAGACGAGGACCCCGCCGCATATGATCTTCGGGCACGCAAGGGCAGAGCACCCGTGGTTGAGGAAGAAGATGAAGACGAGGAAGAAGATGAAGATGATGAAGACTATGACGATGAGTAGAAGATCGTCTTTCCTAGTGTATTTGCTTTTCTCCTTTTTGGTGTCTTGATGTCAAAGGGGGAGAAGCTATCTATCTATCGCTTTAGTTTGTGAGTTGTGAGTGTTGATGGACCTCATTTGCTTTTGTAATGCCTTTGTTGATATGAAAAAAAATAGACTGTTGATCCTCCACGTGCAAACACGAGGTCTGGGAGATCTGCTTAGCTCTAGTGCGGGTCCGATGGCGCGCGGTAGATGGTGCGCGGCATGCCAGTCAGTTTGACCATTCAACTGACAAGGTGTGTGCCTGCAAGTCGATCTACAATGGCTTCCGGGCATAGAGTCGATGCATACACAGAGTCGATGAAAGTACAAAGTCGATGCAGACTAAGTACATCATTAAGCATCAACTTTATCTTAATAATACAAAGCATAGATCTAGAGCTGATGGATCAATAGTCGATGAACCAGAGCCGATAAAAGAATAAAACATATGAATATCTATTGGCTGCTGCTAGTAACCAGATAATCCGTCGGCTAAACACTCTGACGATACCCTAAATAGACCCTCGCGACAAGATCATTCTTGCTAGGTTGTACAACTAGAAGATCGGACTTAATCGAGACAGTTCTAGATATTCTAGAAGATCGGTCTAAGCCCAGACAGTTCTTGGAACGAACGAACGCCCAGGCAATACTAAATCTAATCGCTAAGATCTATTCAGAGATGACTCGAATATATAGATTTGACTAGAATTGCATCACTAGAATTTACTATGATAGATCGATTTTCCCGAGACAGTATGTAGCTAATCCTAGTAAAACAACCTAGAAAGATCTAGTATACCGGATAACTAGCAACCATGATGAACTGACCAGAATATCGGTCTGCGCCGAGGAAGTCCTGGGCAAGTTGTCGTGATCACCGGGGTGGCGAGTCCTCCGCCATGTCGCCGAGGTCGAACTAGTCGATGCAGCCTGCTTCATGACGAAAAACCCACCAGGGTGACGAGTCCTGCATCTATCATGGAGAGCCTACTCTAGACGAAGAACTCGTAAGGGTATACCGTTTTCCAGGGTTGGCGATGCGCCGAAGTTGTATATTGATCAAGAGATAATTTTACAATTGCCACTATCCTTTATATTTATAGGGACGAATGGACTTGTCGTACAAGGAAAGACTCTAAAAACAAACCCTAAATATCCTATCTTTTGGTCCTCTGGAATATTTTGGTCCGTGTCGAAGGAAAACAGAGGCTAGGACTTGTACAAACACGTGGGCCATCAAATAAGCTTTCCAATGCATACTCATGCATCTGACTCCATATGAGGGAGATATGCCCTTTTTACTGTCGGTCTGTCAAGATGTCAGGAAATCAATCCAAATTCAATTATAAGTTTCCTTCTATCCAAGCATCATGGTCCGAATGCCTTAAATCACTGAATAACATGAAAAGGAAGGCTTCTGGTGGTTTGGAAACCCATAGATATGCCTCAATCATGTTAGGTAAGTGTGGTGTTTCCCATCTTCAACTAGACTCGTGCATCATCTTGACAACCTGAAAGTTGCCTAGAGGGGGGTGAATAGGCAATCTAAAAATAATCCTGAAAAAAACACTTAAGTTTTGGTCAAATACCAGCAACGACGAAACTTCTGTCAGAAAATGACGGAACTTCCGTCACCACCGAAGTTCTATCAAATGATGGGGAGGCAAAGATGTGCTCAAGCTTTTGAGTGGATGGATTCAATCTTTTTATGGTTGGATCTCTCCCACTTGCTTGGAATCTCAAGAACAAGTCTAGGAGTGAGAGGGGAGAGCTCTAGCTGAAATGTGAGTAAATTTTCAAGGAGTCCAACCCCTCCCACGGGGGAGAGGGGAGTCTATTTATAGAGCTCTCTTAAAAACTAGCCGTTGGAGAGTTTTGTGAGCCTGACGGAACATCCATGAGAACCCACGGGACTTCCATCATTTCAAACTTAGCCGTTCCGCGGTTGGTTTTTAATTAAGTTAGAGACGATGGAACTTTTGTGATGGACATCACAAAACTTCCGTCACTCTCGGATTGCAACACAGAGAAATCAGAGAATGACGGAACTTTCATGGGGGAGCCCACGGAACTTCCGTAACCCTCGGGTTGGCTGAGGTTGGAAACTTGGCAATGACGGAACTTCCATGAAAAGAACCACGAAACTTTCATGACTCTCTGTTTGTCTCAAAAAGATTGGTTCTTTTGGCATTGGTTTGCTAAACTCTCACAAAACTTTTTGGTAGGCTTGAGCACATAATTTCCCTTCATAGCAAGATTGGTTTACCCCCCCCCCCCCCTTGATAGTACGGCAAACCTATGACTCAATTAAAAACAAAAAGCTACACTTGAAGCACTTGAGTCAATTTCTTTTTTCTTCTTTTTGGGAGTAAAATAACCATCTTGCAAGTGTGGGATTGAAAAATAACCCGTCGACCCTTGTCCCCGAACTACAACAGCCTTTCTTCTCTTGGAGGCGGGCACAAGTTCCTCACTTGGAGAGGAGGAGGAGGAAGAGTCTTCATCTCTTGGCTCGCTTGGAGCATTGAATGCAGACTTAATTCTCACCATCTTGAGCTGCCAGTAGAATTAAGATTGATCAAGGAATGAGTCAAAATGTTACAACAAGAATCCAGGAGATGGTCAAGAGCAATGCACTGAACTACAGATGACAGAAGTTCCGTGATAGATCACGGAAGTTTCGTCATGACGGAAGTTCCGTCAGAACTTCCGTCACTTGCAGTTTGCACCAAAATTGATATTACTCATAGATCCTACCACAACATCGCAAATGCTTGTAACAGATGATAGACTAGCTCTAGAGAAGTTAATCTATCCAAAGTAAATGAAGACATTTGAACTTTTGACCTAAAAACGAAATTTTGGTCAAGGACTCATACCTAGGTCAAAAACCTAAGAAAAACAATGGGGATTTCGGAACTTCCGTGGGAGAGGAGCCGAATCTCCACCTATTTGATCAACTTCATCGATGAAATCCTCAAATCACCACAAATCGTCACTTAGGGTTTGAGAAGAGGAGAGAGAGAGGAAGAAAAAGAATAATGGACGGTTGGATAGGGAAGAAGGAGGGCGTCGGGCCCCTTAACCTGAGAGTGACGAAAGTTTCGTCATTGGGCGACGGAAGTTCCATCGCTCTCGGGTTCGGGCAGACAGCCAGATTGAGAAGTCATGGAAGATCCCATAGAACTTCCGTGGACGACGGAAGTTCCGTCAATGAGTGGTGGAAGTTCCGTCGTTCTCTGTTTGACAAAGAGAAGCCCTTTTACTAGTTTGAACTTTTGGACAAGATAGGTAGGGAATGTAGGACTTGTTTCAACTTGTGAATAGCGACAATCAACCAAGTAAAACTATATTCACAGGTTTCAACAATATGATCTATTGATCAACACATTTTGTTTAGGAAAACAAAGACATTATGAAATTTTTGAAGAATTTTTATTTTCAAGAGATTTTGCATGGGCACTACATCAAACAAAGTACAAGATTCTACTCCAAGTTGGATGAGTCAAGAATATTTAGTTCACTCCTAAGCTCACAAAACCGCTTGTTATCTAGGGGTTTGGTAAATATGTCCGCTAGTTGTTTATCGGTTCTAACATAGCTAATCTCAATATCCCCGTTGATTGAATGATCTCTCAAGAAGTGGTGTCGAATATCTATATGCTTAGTCCTATTATGATCAATGGGGTTATATGCAATCATGATGGCACTCTCATTATCACATAGGAGGGGAACTTTGGTCATAGTGTATCCAAAGTCCTTAAGAGTTTGTCGCATCCAAAGTAGTTGAGCACAACAACTTCCGGCTGTAACATACTCTGCTTCGGCTGTGGATAGGGCAATGGAATTTTGTTTCTTGGATGACCATGACACAAGGGACGTACCTAAGAATTGGCACGTCCTAGAGGTACTCTTCCTATCCACCTTACATCCGGCATAGTCGGCATCGGAATAACTGACTAACTTGAACTTAGAACCCTTTGGATACCACAATCCTAGGTTTGGTGTGTGAACTAAATATCTCAAGATTCTTTTTACCGCCACTAAGTGACTTTCCTTAGGAGCACTTTGAAACCTTGCACACATGCACACACTAAGCATGATATCAGGCCTAGATGCACAAAGGTAAAGCAAAGAGCCAATCATGGATCGATATACCTTTTGATCCACTGGCTTACCGTTTACATCTAGTCCAAGATGTCCATTTGTTTTCATGGGAGTCTTGTTGGGCTTTGCATTCTCCATGTCAAACTTCTTGAGTATATCTTGAGTGTACTTGGTTTGACTTATGAATGTTCCTTCAAGTTGCTTGACTAGAAAACCTAGAAAGAACTTCAACTCCCCCATCATGGACATTTCAAACTTCCTTGTCATAATCTTGGCAAACTCATCATAAAAAGATTGATTAGTAGAACCAAATATAATGTCATCGATATATATTTGGCACACAAAAATATCATTATCAACTTTTTTTGTGGAGAGTAGGATCGGTCTTACCAATTGTGAAACCCTTGTTGATCAAGTATCCCTTGAGATGTTCATACCAAGTTCTAGGAGCTTGCTTGAGGTCGTACAAAGCTTTGTGAAGCTTATAGACATGGTTTGGCTTCTTTGGGTCTCTAAATCCTAGAGGTTGTTGTACATACACCTCCTCTTGAATAGGGCCATTTAGAAATGCACTTTTCACATCCATTTGAAAAAGCTTAAAACCATGGTGAGTAGCATAGGCAAGTAAAATACGAATTGACTCAAGACTAGCTACGGGTGCATAAGTTTCACCAAAGTCCAAACCTTCGACTTGTGAGTAGCCTTTTGCAACAAGTCTTGCTTTGTTTCTCACCATCACACCATACTCATCTTGTTTATTGCGGAAGACCCATTTTGTACCAACAACATTTTGCTTGGGTCTTTCCACCAATGACCACACCTTGTTTCTTTCAAAGTTGTTCAACTCTTCTTGCATGGCCATCACCCAATATGAGTGTTGAAGTGCTTGTTCCACCCTAAGAGGTTCCATAGAGGAAACAAACGAGTAATGATGACAAAATGTAGCCATTCGAGATCTAGTAGTTACCCCCTTTTGGATGTCACCAAGAATTTTGTCAACGGGGTGATCCTTTTGAATGCTTTGTAGAACTCGTGGATGAATTGGCCTAGATGCATCTTCTTCATCTTGATTGTTGTCATCTTGATTGTCTCTTTCTCCACCATCTTGAGCTTGATCTTGGTTGTTGCCTTAACCATGATCGTCACCATGATCTTGGTTACTTCCTTGATCTTGTTCATCATGTGGCTCTTGTGGAGATGAGTCATCTTGTCTCGAAGAGGATGGTTCATCTTGACTTGAGTTTGGGTCTTGTGGTCTTATATCACCTAATTCCATGTTCCTTATTGCATCACAAGGAGCTTCATCACCTATATCACTTGGATTAACTTGCTCTACTTGAGAGCCATTAGATTCATCAAATTGCACATCCCGGGTGATTTCAACAACCCCGGTGTCTTTATTAAAGACTCGATATGCATAGACGTTAGTTCCATATCCAAGAAGAAAACCTTCATGTGTCTTAGGAGCAAACTTTGAGGATTTAGGTTTCTTGTTAAGAATAAAATATTTGCTCCCAAAAACACAAAAATGTGAAACATTTGGAAGGTTACCGGTGAGGAGCTCATAAGGTGTCTTCTTCAAAATCTTGTGAAGATATAATCTATTTGTTGCATGACATGCGGTGTTGATGGCTTCGGCCCAAAAGGTGTCTGGCGTTTTGTACTCATCAAGCATTGTTCTTGCCATCTCTATGAGTGTGCGGTTCTTTCTTTTGGCTACACCATTTTGTTGTGGAGTGTATGGAGCGGAGAATTCATGCTTGATGCCTTCTTCATCAAGATATTCTTCAACTTGAGTATTCTTGAATTCCGCTCCATTGTCACTCCTTATCTTCTTGATCTTCACCTCATACCCATTTTGTGCTCTTCTCAAAAACCTCTTTAGGATACTTTGTGTTTCACTTTTGTCCTTCAAAAAGAATACCCAAGAGAAACGAGAATAATCATCAATAATTACAAGGCCATATTTGTTACCGCCAATGCTTATGTAGGTGACCGGTCCAAAGAGATCCATGTGAAGCATTTCCAATGGTCTTGTCATTGTCATCATTGTCTTGGATGGATACACCACTCCGACTTGCTTTCCAGCTGGACATGCGCTATATATTTTGCCCTTCTCAAAAGCAACATCCTTTAGTCCGACAACGTGACAACCTTTTAGGAGTTTGGAAGGGTTCCTCATCCCAACATGAGCTAGTCGGCGATGCCATAGCCAACCCAAGGTGGTTTTAGCGACCAAGCAAGCATTTAGGTTAGATCCCTCTTTGTTGGTAAAATCAACAAGATAAATCTTGTCCTCTAAATACCCTTTGAAAGCTATTGAGGAATCTTTCTTCTTAAAAGCGGTCACGCCATCATCGTCAAAGAGACAACTATATCCCATCTCACAAAGTTGTGAGATGGACATCAAGTCGTATCCTAGACCATTTACAAGATAAGCATTACCAATTGAAAGGTCATGGGTGATGGCAATCCGACCATGACCAATTACCTTTCCCTTGTTATCATTTCCAAATGATATGCCTCCACTTGGTAGATTGTCATTATCAAGTGTGGAGAACATTGATCTCTCTGGTCATATGATTTGAGCACCCACTATCAAGTACTCATGTCGCGCCACCGGAGGAGTATTCCTACAAGGGACATCAAGCATGTGTTTTAGGCACCCAAGTTGGTTTGGGTCCCTTAACACTAGATACAAGTACTTTGGGCACCCACACAAAGGCTTCCACCTTGCATCGTGTGGCCCAACAAACTTAGCAACCACTCTACCATAAGCATTACGGGTTAGCACATAAGAGGCATCAAAGTCATAAAAGGATATAGTAGAGATCTTGTTGTTCTTGTTGACTTGGAAGGCATTCTTTGGCTTAATTGTCTTCTCTTGTGCTATTTGCTTTCCCTTTCCTTCAGGTACAAAGTTTGATCTCTTGTTGTAGCCCTTTTTAGGTGCATTCTTGTTGTACCCTAATCCTCTCTTATCATAAGAGGCTCTTGGCTCACCAATTATTTTTGTGGTTTCTATTTGAGCCTTCTTCTCAAGTTCCTTGACTTGATTGGATAGCTTTTCAATGATTGCATCTTGCTTGGCAATCATTTCAACATTGATGTTATGGCACCTTCCACAACCCTTGCTTGTTGAAGCTTGAGAAGATTCAAGCTTCTTCATCAATAAGCAGGAGCTTGTCTTGAGATCTTCAATGGCTTTTGCTAAGGCCTTGTTCTCCCTTAGCAAGGAGTTGCACCTTTCTTGATACTTCTTGGTCGCTGAGGTGCATGATTCACTTGACTCATTGACCTTTGCAACGTCCTTAGTCAAGGTCTTATTCTTCTCCTTCTCTTGCTCAAGTTGCTTGGTGAGCTCAAGGTTCTTGCTTCTTTCTTCATCAAGCAACTCTTCTTGTCTATCAATAATTCTTTCTTGATTGTCCAACTCCCTTTGTAGCTTATCTATCATTTTAACCATTTCATGCATAGAGGAGACCAAGTCCTCCTCTTCATCACTACAATAAGAGGGATTGAAATCAATGTGAGGAGCTATCTTGCTTTCCTTGACCATGAAGCATCGGGGAGCATCATCCTCATCATCGGTGAGGTTGTTGAAGAGTGACTTCTTGGCCGGAGGTAGACCAATGGCAATGTTGGCAATGCCACCCTCATCATCTTCATCATGATCATCATCGGAGATGTATTCTTGGCCAATGTGAGCTTGCCCCTTGTTGTATGGCTTGGTCTTGTTGTTGTACTTTTCATTTTTCTTGCCCTTGCGATTTAGCCTAGGACATTCGGCAATCATGTGTCCTTGTTCATGACACTCATAGTATCTTCCACTTGTTCTTCTAGCTTTGGCCTTGTCAAAGCTTCTCTTGGTGAAGTCATTCTTGATCATGTATATGTCAAATTTCTTGACAAATAAGGCAAACTCTTCATTGTCTTCTTCTTCATCATCATCATTGTCATCCTCTTCATCATCATTTGCCTTGAGAGCTATGTCCTTCTTGCTTAAGCCCTCATCACCAATGAGCACATTCACTCTTTTGCTCTCATCATCACGACTCTTGTGGGCATTGATTCTTCCAATCACTTCATCGGTTGTGAAATTGTCAAATCCATCCTTTTCTTCAATGATAGTGCATAGAGTCGGGTTCCATATTCTAAGAGCCATGAGAAGCTTGTAGTTGACTTCTTCATCTTTGATGTTGTCCCCATATGCTCTTCTTTCATTCACAATGTCCATGAGCCTATCATGATTTTGTTGAGGCTCTTCTCCCTTGTTCATCACAAATAAATTGAATTGATTCTGAAGGACTTGGAGCCTTGACTTCTTCACAACATCTACTCCCTCATGGGCACATACTAGCTTCTTCCATATTCTCCGGGCATTCTCAATTCCGGCTACTCTTGAGTATTCCTTGGGGTTCAAGGAAGAGAGAATGGCCGACACCGCTTGAGCATTGCGATGTATGTTGAGTTGGTCGATGATTGTAGGATTCTCCTTGTCCTCCAAGGTGAATCCCCTTTCCATAATTTCCTAAATTGATGGACCAATAGACATGAGGTACATCTTCATCCGGTGCTTGTACCAACTAAAATCTTTGCCTTCGAAGTAAGGCAAGCTTCCACTTCCACTGCCATGAATATTTGCCACATCGGCATAGTTGAATGGCATAGTCGTGTGCAAATTACTTCCTTTGCTTGCCGAAGCAAGATCTTGAGGCTTGTCGCCTTCCCTCGACTTTGACATTCTTTAATATTCAAGATTTTAAGCCTTGTAGAAGATTATTGCTCTGATATCAATTAAAAGTTGCCTAGAGGGGGGGGGGGTGAATAGGCAATCTAAAAATAATCCTAAAAAACACTTAAGTTTTGGTCAAATTCCAGCAACGACGGAACTTCCGTCACCACAGAAGTTCTATCAAATGACAAAACTTCACCAATCCTTTCTCTAAAACTTATTTAAATGTGGATAACTAAACAAGTAGAGATACAATACTTGATAAAGCTGAAGCTATAACAATGCACACTTAAGATTTTTTGAAGAATAGCTAGCAACACAATCAACAAGTGAATCGAGCATGATAATATGAAAGAAATGCGGAAATATAAAGAGAGACACAAGGAATTAACCCGAGGTTCGGCAACTACACTAAGTAGTTTCTACGTCCTCATTGAGGAGCCACACAAAGTAGTCGGGTCTCTCTCAACCCTTTTCCCCGCCAAGCAATCACAAAGATTGTGCTCGGATTTCTTTCTCCACTTGATTCTTTTCCTCCGGAGGCAAATCACACCTTCATAAACGTCCCCGTCTCACCACAACAAGTTGGGAGCTCAAGGGCGACACGTAGCCGTCTAGGAGACCAAGTCTCCAAGAGTAACAAGCAAATTAAATCTTGATGGGGAGGCAAGGATGTGCTCAAGCTTTTGAGTGAATGGATTCAATTTTTTTATGGTTGGATCTCTCTCACTTGCTTGGAATCTCAAGAACAAGTCTAGCGGTGAGAGGGGAGAGCTCTAGCTTAGATGTGAGTGAATTTTCTAGGAGTCCAACCCCTCCCACGGGGGAGATGGGAGTCTATTTATAGATCTCTCTCAAAAACTAGCCATTGGAGAGTTTTCTGACCCTGATGGAACTTCCGTGAGAACCCACGGAACTTCCATCATTTCAAACTTAGCTGTTGCGCGGTTGGTTTTCAACTAAGTCAGAGACGACGGAACTTTCGTGATGGACATCATGCAACTTCTATCGCTCTCGGGTTGCAACATAGAGAAACCAGAGAATGATGGAACTTACATGGGGGAGCCCACGAAACTTTCGTAACTCTCGGGTTGGCTGAGGTTGGAAACTTGGCAATGACGGAACTTCCGTGACTCTCTGTTTGGCTCAAAAAGGATTGGTTATTTTTGGCATTGGTTTGCTAAACTCTCACAAAACTTTTTGGTAGGCTTGAGCACACAATTTTCCTTCATAGCAAGATTGGTTTACCCCCCTTGATAGTGCGGCAAACCTATGACTCAATTAAAAACAAAAAGCTACACTTGAAGCACTTGAATCAATTTGTCTTTTCTTCTTTTTGGGAGTAAAATAACCATCTTGCAAGTGTGGGATTCAATAATAACCTGATTATCTGCACATTTACCTCATGAAGATGTTAGCATAGTTTTAATCTTTAGTCATCATACACCAAAACCTACTAGGGGATCCTAGATGCATCTTCACAACCTGCACAACATGTACCGAAACTGCCATAACTCCTTGTGAAAGTATCCAAATAATGTGTCGTTTGTTTTACTAGAAAACAGACTTGATAACCTATGAAAATATCAATGTTTCAAGCCTCAAACACCTCTGTATCCATGTGCCCACCATCATATATTTGATGAACATAACTGCAAAATTCTAGTGTCAACAGATGCCCCCTAGTTTCGGAATATAATATATTATGTTCCGAAATTCTTCTCCTCTTGCACATTCAAGCAACTCCTTTCAAATATCCATCCGCTCATTGTTTCTATTCTGAGTGTTGATGCCCCTGAGTTGGACTTAAAACTTTATTCTGGATGAAAGGACACCAGCTTCTTCCTCCTCATCAACCACTAATTGCTCCCTGTGTCAAGATGATCTTTCATATGAGCTCTGTCAACATGCCATCCATTGCTAATATCCTCAATATTAGATTACTTCAATAGGCTATAAGTTCTGACAAGTCAACCAGTCCAACCGATTAGGAATAACGAACTTGCAATCACCAATATAGATGCTATGCAGTTTCAGACTAATATCGATAGGTACATGCATGAACTGATACCCAGAGCCAATGGCCAGAGTTTGGTGTAATAGTTCGATGCTGAGCTCACCAAAGGAAAAAATGAAACCAAGGTCCATATAACTCCACCTACATGAGACACCAGCTCCAGATTTGTAGACCAGGTAACTCCATGATAGGGCCACGTAACTCCAGCTTCCGAGTGAAATATCAAGTAGCAGCAACTAGAGATCAAAGCACTATGATTGTATTTGAGAGCCGATGCCCCCTGAGTGTATGATGAGGCCTGGAGAAATAATCGTGGCATCGGCTTCTCCCACTTCATCAACCACTTATCAATAACACTTTCAATATCTACCTGTATCATCCCATCCTCCATCACTTCCATCGACTACCAGTCTATCGACCTCTACTCCAGCACGGTTGGCATTCTTTGCCCTATTCTTGAATAATGAACTCAGCCCATGGTAAAGTGAAACATACTAGCCGATGGCATGTTGCAATGTGAATTTCGGCCGATGTAATTCAAAACAAACACATATCGGCTGACGTCGCAATCATCGGCTCATGTACCAATATGCTAGTCTCAATAGAACCGAGGCTAATTCACCTTCTCTGTCATAACAATAAGGCCTGAACTGTGAATCACTTTGTGCTTCCGGCTTTAAATGCTTCATGGTAGTTCTCTGTCCCCTTTGCATGAAGTCCATGCTTCATACCGACTTCTTGCGCACCATCTGTACAATCAATCAGGCACCTCTTTCTCCTTGCTAGCCATGAGAATATATTATCATGATAAAGTGAGAAAATTGAGTTCCTCCCAAACCATGCATGTAATCTTATCAGATTAGTTCTGTAATCTGGATGGTCCTTTGACTCATACACCTCGTGTTCCATCTCATCACAGAAATCCTTGAATACCTAATCTTTTCTCGTACAACTTCTAGTCGGGATGTTCAGCCGATGGCGAGATGAACAACATACAGCCGATGGTGGAGTAGTAAATAATAATAATAATAACACCCGCTATCTTTATATGTCGTAACCTCCCATCAGCTTGTTTTTTCTCATTCATCATTTCACCAGCTTGTAACACACCGTACCAACTAATGTGGAGAGAGAATCAAAATGTTGCGAACACCACCAGATATCATGGTTCTATTCTAAGTGCCAATGCCCCCCTACAAAGTTGATTGTGGAAGCAAATAATCCTAGGCATCGACTTCTTCTTCGTAAGTGACCAATAGTTATCTCCAAATCACCAGCTATCAAGCCAATAAGATTAAAACCATTGTCAAGGCAACAGTTCAAGACATTAGGGTTGATAACTCGGAAAATGAATTCATCTTGACTTTGAACTCAAATCCATCGGCCATTGACAAGAAGACCCATAATGTTTTCAACTTCATCCAACATTAGCAAACACTTGATTGATCTTAGTAACACAACCAATGTCAGTACCAAAAATAGTATTACCAGGACTCCAATCTTTCAATCTTGATTTAGTAATGATTGGCTTCATCTGATGATATGTAATCAACCACCACATCTGGAGTGTTACCATTAAGCTTCATCGGCTCCTATCGTTACCATCATCTCCGATATCAATATTCTTGTTCCAATAGAGCCTATAATAATTCACACCTTTTCTATCACAATGATGAGGACTAAACTGTGCAATCACGGATTCCAACTAACAAACCAATTTCTTGACACATCAGACCAACACTTCTCATGTGCATATATGTTGCTCGGCTAAAATCAAAAAAATTCACTCTATGCTTCCTTGCGGATGGGCATCAAAGATTGTCAAACGAACCTGACTTATAGGAGCCGCAACTGCTATTTGATCTATGCATTAGTACCTGGCGTCTCTTGTCGCAGAGTCTGAAGCTTGGACTTGACGTGCCTCACTTGTCCTCAGTGCTCATGGATCAGTGGGTCCTTTCCCTGCCAGAACTCAAACTGCAAGACCCAACTTTCTGAGTACTTCTTTGGCTTGGTTTTGTATCAATAAATATTGCCTAAAGATAGATTTAGATCCTCCAACTCTGTCTATTACTTCATAGCAATAGTCATCAGCCGATAGTGAAATAGTGATACCGGTTGTCCTCAAATACTGTATCACGCATCGGCTTCAATTTGAATCACTTGCCCCCCATGACTTCTTCCAAATTCTAGTCGATGGAAAGAGAAAGGCTATCACAATATGATTCCACCAGCCTGAAATAATGTAATTCTGACAATGATCAAGTAACTTCTTGGCCACCTCATAATTCATAAACCACATAACTTCATACGACCACATGTCTCCAGCTTTTCATGGCAAAACGTTAAATATCACACTGAGAAGGCCATGCAAATCCATGATAGTATGCTAGCAGCCAAGTAACCCATCACAAATCAGGTAACCACATCATACCTCCATCCAGTATTCATCAGAAGAGACTCCAAAATTTCTTTATTAGAAATAAGAATACCAACCAGCTTCCACTCATTGTTGATGTCGTCTGTCTTATGAACTGCAATAATTATGATCATCAGCTGAAATTTTCTTCATGCACAAAAGCACTGATCTCACACATATGGACCCAATCAATGATAAAACGAATATAATTGCATCTATGGAGTTGACTCGTTTATTGCACCTCAATCTCAAATCCAAAATTTGATTTTCACAGGAGTCCACCAGTGATGAACACCATCAGCTAAACGACACTTTAGTAAAATTGCCTAGCCGATAGAGAGCGACAGAGAGTCCAATCGATGCAACTAACAATGCTCACGTGTGGAATATTATAAATGATGCACATCTTCCTTTATGCATGACATCCAAATTATCCCATAAACATCATGGTTTAACTTGTACCCTTCTTGTTAAATATTACGCAAGTCGATGCTTGCCTCCCCATGTCGATAGAGAATTGATGTTGTACTAAGCTCGATGCTCACTGATGATACCCACATCGACCAACCCTTTGTTATGCCAAGCCTGTTGCATGCGTTGTGTCCAGATTTATTCCATAAACAAATATTATTCCCATGACCCATCGTATCCCTCATGCGGCAACCATACATGCATGCATGCAACTTCTTTGCTCGCCTTCTCCTAACCGATAGAGAATGTTCCCTATATTGTAGTTTGATACTCAGGGAAAGTTGATAGAGAAAGCTGGCATGCAGACATGACAAGGAAATAAGCTAGGCTTCAATGATTCACAGTGACAAGCAGATGAATATAATGTTGATGACAGTCTCTTTTCACATAATGCAATCATCCATCGGCTCTACCTCTGGAGTCGATACGGCATCTTGCTGATGACATCTTTGAAAGTTCCGCTAGAGATTTATTCTACATCACTTTGGCTATCTCATTCTAGTCATTTACTAAAATAGCTATCAGCACCGGCCCCTATCTTTCAGATGCTTGACAAAAAACCCACTGCCCATGTTTAGTTCCACGAAATTACGCACAATTGCCATCAGTTAAAAAAATCAGGCACCGTTCCAGTACACCCCATCCTTTGTTGCTCTTCTTCCTCTCGCTCTCTCCTCTCCAACCCTAGAAATCCACCAAATCAGAGCATGTTCCGGTGACGACCCGACCAACTATGGACCCAATCCTCCGCCTTGGCCTACCCAAGATTGCTACAGCCTTCGCTTTTTATGGAAAAGGAAAAAGATTGGCGGGGCACGGGATTCGTCAGCGGTAGCGGTGCAGCTATCCCCGGCGGGCATGGGCGTGGTGCACATGACCTTGGCGGTGGTCCTGGGCTTGGCCGCGCCCCTGGCTATGGTGGCGGCGGCCAACTCGGCCTCGACGGCGCCCCCGCCCTCGGTGCCCAAATCGGCTCTAGCGGCGCGCCTGGCCTCGACGGACAACTCGGCCATGGCAGTGGTCTTGGCGGCTCCCCCGACCTTGGCAACGGACTTGGTGAGCTGGACAGTAGCCAGGGCTTTGGCGCTAGCCTTGGGCTCAGGCGTGGCATCGGCCAGGGCGTGCGTCCTGTTGTCAGGCTCAACGTGAGCTTGTGCAGCGCGCTCGACA
Source organism: Eleusine indica (assembly GCA_030378355.1). NCBI lineage: Eukaryota > Viridiplantae > Streptophyta > Magnoliopsida > Poales > Poaceae > Eleusine > Eleusine indica. The sequence continues at coordinate 41,613,842 of CM059501.1, read as the reverse complement.
TCGGGCACAGTGGCAGCCCAGTTGGCCTGAGCGGGAGCCCCAACATGGGGCTTGGGGCAGGGGGCTAGTTGGTCACGACGCAGGCACAGGCGCAGGCACATTAGCATCGATGGGAGCCCAGGTGCCGGTCAGCGTGGCACACGAGCTCTACATAATTTTATTCGAGAAAATAACACAATCGATGAAGAGTTCGATCGGTGTGATCAAGATGAAGATTACATGCTATTTTCTCCAACACAAACAACCGCAAGCCAATTGGAAGATGAAGAAAGTGCCATGAATACCTTACGTTATGAAATTGCTAATGCATTATTTGCTAGAAGAATGTGATTTTATTTTCTTTAGAATATTTGTATATACTATTAGATTGTATGATATATTTGGACTAATTTTATTTGATTTGATATTGTACGAGTTTATTTGAAGTTCTCGAAGTATTCAAATTAATGTCTATAACAAAAGAAATAAAAGTCATCTCGAATAGTCAGGGGTATTATTGTCTTGTTACATCTACAATAACTTGATCTAGATTAAATATTCTAGAAAAACAAACATCTCATTTAGATTGATTAATTTAGCTTAAGTAATATAGATTAAAATAATTTAGTATTATAATTTAGAGTAATTAATCTGCCCAGCAAACAAACATGCTAGTTATAACGGGCTATCCTGATTGAAGGTTATTTGAACTGGAGGAGCCTGTTTATATCTCAGCATGCCATTCATCTAAAAAAAGTGTGATAGAAATATCTCCATGGAAGACTAGTCAAAACGGTACTAGTATGGTACAAAAAGAAATCATCGCGTTGAGCTTTTGAAACGGTAATTACTGAACGTTGAAAATGGTGTTCTTCTGTAACAGAAGAGTGTAACAAAACATGTCAAATGTACGACGATAATGTTGAACTCCAATGCTAAAATTTTGATTTCTAGCTTTGAAAACAACGCCTATGCTTAGACATTAGAAGAAAACGGCAAAAGTAGTGGTAGAGCAGTAACTTTTAAAGCCCCGGCCGGGTACAGCGACGAAACCAGTCGCACGTGCGGACGCAAACGTGCACTCATCGTCAGAACAGGCATCATACATTCATATGTGTGCAGATTTTGAGCCAACGTGGTGGTGAACCAGGAATGTCACGGTACGCCGCGCGCGTCATCACCCACCTCGCTCTCGCCGCCATTGCCGCCGCGGTACCGCCTCTTCCACGCCACGAGCGCGACGAGCGCGAGCAGCATGGCCGCCGCGGCGGGCCCGACGGCGGCCACGAACGCCGGCAGGCCGCCGCCGGTCCGCTCCCTCCTCCTTGGCCGACGGCGCCTCCTTCCCCTGTTCCGCCCTCGGCCGCCGGCGGCGCCTCCCTCCACCGCCTCGCCATCGCTCCCGTCGCAGCTGCTTCCCTCCGAACTGGAGCCGGCCACCTCGTGGACGGAGGCAGCTGCGGACTCCCCCTCCTCGACGTGGACCGGCTCCTCCACCGGTACCGGTAACTGGCGGCGGTGCTGCTTCGACGTCGACGACGCCGTCGACTCGGCCTCGGTGTTTTCACCCCCGTCCTCGACGTGTAAGTGGCGGAGGAACCACGGCGCCCGTGACCATGGCCACAGCAATTTGAAGAAGCTCATGATCGCTGACACGGCCTCCTTCCTCCACACCTCTCGCTGCCTCAAATTTATGAGCGCGAGCGGGCGCACAAATGCAGAGATGGGAACGGCACTGGAGACGACAAGACAGGCGGCCGGGCTTGTGCTTGGACGGATGTGTGCAAAAGCCCGGGCGGGTGCTTTGGGCGCACGAAAGCATTGCTTTGCTTTGTCGCAGAGGATGGAATGGAAGAGATGCTCGTCACGGCCTGCCGCCTACTGCCCGGATATAGAAAACCTGATGATGATGCCTCCATCTGGCACGAGGAGCGGAGAACACAAACACAGGAGAAAGGTCAATGCGTATGTGGAGAGACAATGACGCTCCTGAACTGTCTCTGCCTATGTAACAGGTAGCTAGTATGTAAAAGCAGGACGAATGGCACATGGGGTTATTCCATTCAAAGGCAGAGGAGGGTGCTTGTTGTTCGATCCTTAAGCTTGATCTAACCCTTAAAGGTGGTATATGTTCATCACCTCATCAAGAAAAAAGAGAGGAGCTAGTAATACTCCTTTAGGTAGACTCGTTTCGACAAAGCGGGAACAATAATTTAATAAGGGCGTTATGTTCATCACAAAAAGAAAAAAAAATTAAGGACATTATGTAGGGGAAAGATATTGCATTAGAATCTGGTATATGTTCATCACCTCATCAACAAAAAAGAGAGGCTTAACCACTAGCTAGTAATACTGTACTCCTTTAGGTAGACTCATTTCGACAAACCGTGAACAATAATTTAATACGGGCGTTATGTTCATCGCAAAAAGAAAAAAAATAAGGACGTTATGTAGGGGCAACATATATAGAATCTGGTCAGATTTGCAGACAAACTAATAGAAAGATAAGAGCTCCATTACGGTGGGCTATACTACATTGAAACTTCAATTTAGTATAATCCTCATCTGACCGTTCATTTAGAACGATAGAATAGTAATTGATTATCTAATGTAACTATTTACACAAATGCCACCGCAGCACATGAAGTAAAATGTCTTGCATCAAATCGTTATCGGCCAAGCCTATGAAGTCTGAACCTTGCACGTACGCCATCACAGGAACTCCGCCGCTGTCGCTTCCGGCATCCTCGCCCGGCTGTCAGCGGGCATGATTTCTTCTCGTAGGACGCAGGTTCTCCTCCGCCGCCTGCTTCTGGCATCCTTTCAGGGCCGACGGGCTCGATTTGTTCTCCTGAGAGATCCAAGTTGCCTACAGCCCATCCTTAGGCGCATCCTCGTAGCGCCAAGGCTTCATGCGTGCCAACACATCCACCGCACTGCAATATCGTCTCCTTCCTGTCCGTTGAAACCGTGGCTGCACTCGAGCTCTGATGCTGGCGCCTGGATCCACCCGGTCAAATCCAAATCACTGACGGCGCTAAGGCTTTCTTGGCTTAGGCGAGGCTCAGCGGTGGGCTTTGGCGGGACGAGGCTTGGGCGCGGCGCAGCGTCAAGCGACATCTTTCGACGATCGTCGAGGCTCGAGCGCAATCGACGGCGGACGTCTAGCGGTGAGGCTATGGCGCCCGACGGTGACACGTGTGCAGCAGACGAGTAACACGGGAACAAGGAGTAATGAAATGAAGGGCGCAACTTTTGAGAAGTAACAAAATAGTTTTTTAATTTATTTCGATACATAGTGGGTGATTCAATTTATGCAAAAAAAAAATCAATAAAATTATAGCATGGCATTACTTTTGTTTCTCATAATACCTCACACTAATTCATACTACTTCAAAATATTATTTGTTACCACTTAAAAGATCCATATAGTATAAGCGAATTTAAACCGTCGGATCAAATGAAATGGACGACCCATATTGATTCTAGTCTATTGTAAAGTGCTCAAAGATAAAGCTTCCATCCCTTATTTTGATGGCTCATGCAATGCAAAAGCAGTTCTAAACAATATGATTTTGGCTATATGCATTACCTTTTTTTTTGCATTATATACCTTTGACCTCGTTTAGTGAAAAAAATAGTATTCCAATTTGCATCTTGGTTTTGAAGGACTCGCAGATCTAGTTGACTTCATCTCGATCATATTGTATTTTCTATTCATTCATATGTCCACGTGCAACATATATACGAGGATGGAATAGTATGCTGGTGTTGTCTAATTACCACAAACATGGTTTGCAAGAAGCATGTTTCGCAAGCGATAACTGTTGCTATACACATAGAATGCAAAACATTCGGCTATCCTAAATTTTACGTTACTGAAATCTGATGGAATTTCAACCGACACCACGGATGGCGACACGATGGGTGGAATATCAACCGTGCAGTTATTTATTTATTTTTGCAGAGTTACCGTGCAGTTGATTAAACCCTGGCGAGGAACTATTCACACTAGAAGCGCTCAATCCACGGTCTTGTCCGGTCTCTATCCAACGCACGGTCTCGGAACACGTCCATGTATAATGATGATCTGATCCAATTCAATGGGCTGCAATTTGTGCAACTCGCTGTTCCCAAAATATCCTCCGTTTTTCTTCCCTATCAATCAAATCTGTCTCCAAAACAAAACAAGTGCAGCGCCGCAGGAACGGAAGAGACGCGCCCCGTCGGCTTCCGAGGCTATTTCCGCCAGTTCCCGGAAAGAGTTAAAAACACATGGGACCAGGCCCGAAAGAAGGCGAGCATCGAAGCGCAGCGCAGGGGGCAAGAACGAACGAACCAACCCGTCACCAAGCTGCTGAGCACAGCCAAATCCAGCCAGCCACACGAATATCGCAGAGAATTTCCCGTCTCTCTCTTCGCCTTCCCCCCCTCTCTCCTTTTCTCTCTCCTCCGGTTTCGGATCCACCGCCGCAGCCTTAACGGGTCCCCATCGCCTCGTCTCCCTCTTACCGGGCCCCGCCTGCCGCCGCCGTCGTCGGACTTGGGCGAGGTTGGCCGCCGCGGGGAATTGCCTTGACGAGGTTGAGGACTGAGTCGCGTCGGGTTATCGGATCTTGCGGCGCGGGGCCCAGGAACCGGTAGCGGCGGGCGGATGGACGGGGAGGACCAGCGCCTCCGCCGCGCGCTCGCCGCCTTCGGGGGCAACGTGTGGGCCCTGGCCGACGCCGCGCTGGCGGCGGCGGCGCGCGACCGTCCTGAAGAGCTCCGCGCGCGCCGCGACGGCATCGTCGAGCGGCTCTACGCCGCCGCCGGGTGCAGCAACTGCGACGGGCGTCCGCCGCGCGCCGCGTTGGCGGCGGCGGGGCTGGAGGAGGACGAGGAGGCGGCGGCGGCGGTGGCGGCTGCGCTGTCTCCGGAGCCCGAGGCTGACGCCTACGCCGATCGCGAGTACCACGAGGAGGAGGCCGACGAGCTCGGCGGCGGCGGCGGCGGCGACGACGACGACGCCGGGCTGGAGAGCAAGATCCTGGCCATCAGGGACTTCTTGGAGGACCCCGAACAGGTCCCCAAAGAATCCCTTTTTACCACCTCGCGACGCGAATTTGCTCCAAATGCGCAGCTTTTTCACACAATCCGCACGTTCGTGGTGTTTTGTCACAGCCCGAGGACGAGCTGGTGAGCTTGCTGCAGAACCTGGCAGATATGGACGTCACCTACAAGGCGCTCCAGGTGATTTTTTTTTTTGCCACTCTCTTCCTTCCTTCTCTTTTGTCTGGCTTACGAAAGCTGATGGCAGATTAGTCAAGTGACTGGTGTGAATTCTGAATTGGGCATCCTTCGAAAGGGTAAAAAGTTCATGCTTGTGTTTGCGCAGGAGACTGACATCGGCCGCCAAGTGAATGGCCTGCGTAAGCATCCCTCCGGCGAAGTCCGTCGACTGGTAAAACAGCTAATCAGGTGAAGAACAAGAACGCTGTTCGCTAAACAAGTTCTTCCCAGTTGGAGTATTCTTTTAATTATCCTTTCTTTTCTGGATCATGGTGTTGCTTGCAACTTGAAGGAAGTGGAAGGAGATAGTGGATGATTGGGTGCGCCTGCACAATACTGGTGGTGACGGCGGCAATTCGCTCATAAGTATGTCACTACTGTAAAATTTTACAGTCTCTTTGGCTCAGGATTTTTTGGGGATAAGTTTCTTTTGCTGTTCCTGATAATCCTGATGGGTGAAACCGGTGGTTTGAATGATGACAGCTGATGGTGACTCGCCCGATAAAATCCAAGGGAGGAACCACCAGAGCCCTCGGGTAACTGTTCTTGCATAGAAACGGCTCTAAATAACTACCCCATAGCTTTCTTTTCTGATTCCGTCGTCTATGGAAAGCTTCTTTCTGCTAAAAGAGTATAGAGCTTGGAATATTCCACCCTCTAATGTTCCTCAAGTTAGTTTACCAAACAACCCAGATCTGAAAAATTAATTCACCATGCTTTTCTCATGCTGAGTAAACTACTAACAGGTTGAGCCAGCTGCTATCAGCTATAGTGGCACCAATGCTTGTATTTTTAGTAGACCTTATATTACTTTTAACTTTTCTACATTGATCCCCTACTCTGAAAAGATGGCATCTTTCTTGATACAACCTTGCAGATTTCAGAGTTCAAGTATTCTCCCAGCCCGCAAAGGCATAGTGAGTTCCACAATTTATCATGCACTATATAGTACTTTGAATTTTGATATCTGTAAAATTTAGTTATGACTTTGTGTAAAATTTTAGATGCTCCAAGCTCAGAGAGGCCTAATAATGGATTTGGGCCAACAATGGATGTGAAGCGTAGAGCAAGCCCTGCGCCAACATATCAAAATTCCAGGCAGATAAGCAATACCCACAACCATTCAACTACATCATCTGTTCCATCTGTAAGGCTTTAACCAGACCATTCTTCTTATTCCTAGTCCCCATTGCTATCAGAATGGTTCTTGTTTAAAGTTGAACTAGCTCTATCAGTGTAGACCCCATATGTAGCATCTTTTGACCGATTATTGCCTCACCTGTCGATACACAGTAGTGTCTAGTCGTGAAACATGCAAAAAAGTTTAGTGTTCCACTTTCAATGGACAAAGCAATCACGGTTCTCGTTAGATCAGACATTTCATACTGCCTGTTAACTGTCATATTGCTTGTTATTTTCTTCTTAGAAGAAATGAGTTGAGTCTGTGATAATGTATTTGAGTTTTCTATGCAGAAAATGGCCAGGGATCATAAGGACAATCTTTTGGACCTTGATAAGCTGGATTCTGCAAGGAGGAGGCTCCAGGAGAATTATCAGGAAGCACAAAATGGTAAAGAACTAGGTTTCTGTACTTCAATGTCCATTATGGCCGTATTATGATAAATATTTGGAGCTATTGGCTGCTTTGTGTACTTTAAACGGTTTCTTTTCTTATTGTTCCACTTCAATTTGTGTCAAGTTGACCCTTCAGATTTTAGATTAAAGAAAGAGGTAGATTAAAGGCTTATTCCTTTTTTTTTTGTGCCTGCTTTTTTACAGCAAAAAAGCAGAGGACTATCCAAGTGATGGACATCAACGAGATACCAAAGCCGAAAAACAGGAACACTTTCATCCGCAAGAGCGGTAGCGGTGGGCTCCCGGCACGGCACCGATAACCCGACCCTTCTCAGCTGCACAGCGCCTCACTTGCAAACTTTTATCCCAAAAACCACGAATGAAAAAGGATTGAAACAAACGGTTTCGTCCTCCTTTTCGGCATGTTTAGCCTTTTGCCTCCAGCGTAATATTTGTCAGGTACATAAGAGTGGATGCTTATGTTTTCTTTCTGTGATAAAGAAGTATAGGGGAATTAGAGCTGCCTTCACTGCTGTTGGTTGTTCGATCGTCATGTTTGCTTGTTCATGTTGCAATTGGTCAGTGGTGGATAGGCATGTGATGTGTGCAATCTAGATGCCCCAGCAGGTCAGCATATCCAGCTTTAGCACATGGTGGGCAACTTTAGCATTGAATGTTCCTATTATGCCCTCGCTTTAGCAAATATACGGCAACACGAGGAACCAGTCTGCCACGGTGCGAATGACATGGGTTCATTCGGATCTTTCCCCCACGTGAGAATTCTATAGACTTTTTTTTATAGGTTCTTCAACTTTTGTAGCAAGTAGCTAGAGCATCACTCCATCATTTGTACTTGTCACCTGTCAAGAAAGATGGTCGTGACTGCCCCCATGCCTGGATGTCCGGGACATGGTCCGACCTTCTGCCTCGGTCAACATAAAACAGTTCATCGCAAAAAAAAAACATAAAACAGCAGCATTCTTTTATGGCACCTAAAAACAGCAGCGTTCAGGATGCAATGCAAGAGGAGTGCAAGTCTGCAAGGGAAAAACAATTACAAGAATGGGCTGGTAGAAGTACACACTTGCAATAAGGAATGGTACGAGTTTAGGCCTAGGCTCAGGGCCCACTGCATTTAATTTCTAAGCCCACCTGCAGCCCAGGGACCTCCGCTACACATCGCGCCGGTTTGCCCAACTGGCCCTTGGACGCGATCGCCAGGGCCGTTGCCGAAATAGCACTTGTCATGGAGCGGAGGGTTCAATCGGCACCTGCGGTCAACGGTGAACAGAAAGGATTTTTTTTATTGAAAATGAAAATCCTTTTAATTGACGGTAAACTGCATGCGAGAGTCCTTTTATTCAATTATTTTGTTATATTTTATTTATAGAATTATTTGTATTAATTAGTGTTATGTATAGACTATGAAAAAAATTTGTTTTTTATATATCCATTAGATCTAGATCCAAGAGCTAAAAATGTTGCTTGAAAAAAACTTCTATTTTCAATAGATTAAAAATTAGAAGCTCCCCCTTTTTTTTCACCTCGGTCCGCTTTGGCTCGCTGGTGCCACGACCAGACGAGGCCCAACGCCGTGGCGGCGGCGAATCGATCCCGCGCAACAAGGCGGATTCCGAGGCGACCGCGTCCTTGATCGAATCGCTACACGCTGCAGGTGAGTTTTTTTTTTTTTTTTTTTTTGATACCTGCAGGTGAGCCGTGTTGGACATGTTGCTTTGTCCTCGTGTTGGACATGTTGCTCACGAATTTGTTCGTGTTCTCTGTGCTCGGCGCCGGCGCAGGCGGCCGTGGCCCAGGTATCGAGGAAGTGCGTGGACGCTGCGCCGTCGCAGGCGGCGTGGTGCACGGTCACGCCCAGCGCGAGGAACCTGGGCGCGTTCAGGATCGTGGCCCTGCAGCGCGATCACGGCGCCGCCATCCGGGAGCGTCCGCGTCGTGGTCGTCGTCGTACTCGATCGATCGGCAACTATAAAGGTAATAACGGTGTCTCCCGGGCTGTAATAGAGCTCGTACCGGTTGGCCGCGCCGGGGGGTGAGCTGGAGGCGGCCCGCGGCCGGCGTGGACCGCGTTACGCGTGAGACAGTCCCTGAGGTTGGAAATCACGGCGTCGAATAAAGACGCGCACACGCTGCACCTGCGGGGCGCGGAGCCAGAATACGTGGTATAGAAGGTAAGCGGGAGGGACGTCTCCGGCGAAGGAGGAGAGGGGTGGCCTAACCTATACCACTCTTTTAATTTAATAAACTTTCATTCACTTTTAAGATATGAAGAAAACACTTCAAACAAAAATGAAATAAAACTCATAATCATCTCTAATCAGGATATATGTATGTCTCATTTGCATATACTTTCACCTTTGCACATACTCAATTGATGTTCAGTAATTAATCTATGTTGTCACTAGTTTTGACACAGTCGATGCATGTTTTTCAAGAAAAATCCGGGGCGACCCAAGGGAAGCCCTTCAAACTGTTTTCCTTTACTCACTAACATCATTTTTGTACTTATCAGATGTCAGGAAAGAAGGTCATGAATGTGGCCCATGCCTTATGGCCAGAAAACGGTCAAACCGTCGAAGCTTCTTCTTCGGTCAACATAAATTAGCATTCAGTATGCAAGTGAACGGCAAGGATAAAACAATTACAGAAACAAGAATAGTCTGGTAGTATAAAAAAGAGCACTATTATAGGTGTGACCCAGCTATCGAAATATTGAGAAAACTTTATAGGTACGCACACCCACTTTTTTTTTGTGTCTATTATTGAGAAAACCATATACTGTCTTTATTGTGCCATGTGTCATGTTATCATATCTAGGTTGTTTGCTTTCAAATCATGTATATGAAGTGTCGAACATGCATTCACAAAATAGTTTTATGTAACCATTTCGTATGTCATATCCTTGTTTTGAGAACATGCATTATTTATTTCTATTCATAATGTATTGTCTTAAATATAGGTTGTTGTCCTCTATTTATAGTGTAAATGATTCTTAACTCTGCCAATGGAAGGTATTCTAGTAGGTACAAGGATCCCCTATTACTTTGATATAGCTCCGCTTTCCCACCTAATGTAATACACGTAAAGGAAGCTCTATAGAAGAAATGAGCGACACAACAATAAGTTTTTAAATAATGCTATGCATCCGACTATTGTGTACGGTCGGCCAGGCCGACCAAATTACAATATGTCAACATTTGTGCCAAGATAGTTTTAGCATTCGACGGTGTGATAATAGACAACCTTGTTAGTGCTTCCTAGAAATTCTTTTAAATTATATATTGAAGTAATATAATGTTATATTAGTGCCCTTACCTAACTTTTATTCTAACATATACATTATGTGTGAATTTAATGTCAATATACTCATACCTGTTACTATGAGAAAGAATTAATTAACAAAACTAGTCCACCATCGACAAAGTTAGACGTGGTCACGACAAATAGAATTATGTAGCTAAAGTAGCCAGATGTGGTCAACAATGGAACCCAAAAGACAAGATTCATGTATTAGAACAAAAAATGCTCTTTTTTTAAAAGACAAAAGGCTTCTATGATTGTAAATATTAAGTAAAATCAAATAAAGATACTAATGAAATATAGTGCTCAATGGTTATCACATACATACAAATTGAATAAAACATGGTGATTAAGATTATCACATACATAGGAATTGCCCAGCCATATCTAATTCTTTGCTTATGATAATTGTGTTATTGTGAGTGTTTTTTTTTGCATCTTTTTCTATGCAGCAATAGGGACTAGATGAAAAATTCAATTAATTAAGTTAATTAATTAATAAATATTTTGATACATATAAGTTAGGGGAGGTGAGACGTTGGTCTTAAAAGAATGAATCAAAATATTTCCATCAATAATAATGCATTATGGATGATTAAAAAGCAATATCACAACTGATATAGAATTCAAAAAGTTTAAGCGAGTGCTACTTTGTGCGATCCAGAGACCACTAGGGACCTGACTCACTGTCCACCTCGATCCCCTTTTTTTCCGTTGCCAATACCCCGGCGGCCGGCGTGGTGCAGGTCAACTCTCCATCGGCGTCGAGCTCGGTGACGGCATCGTCGAAGCACTTCCGGAACGCGTCCATGTCATCCGGCGGCAAGCACACGCCATCTCTATCCCGCCGTCCCCAACCCGTCTCCTGGCCACCGCGACAGCGCTGGTCCTCGCGATGGACACGACGTCCACCTTGACCCGGCGCCCGAAACCCGAAGTCGAGCCCGTACACGAGGAACCACGGCGACCCGGCCACCGTGAGCACGTCCGTCGTCCCTGCTGCCTCCCTCACGCGCTGCTTGGCGAAGACCATGCGCTCCGTCCGGACGCCGCACACCGCCTCCTCTGACCGCGGCGGCCACCGCGGCGCATGCGGTCCACAGCCCGCCCGCGCCGGCCTCCATTAAGTTGTAATTGGACGTGGTCGCGAGGACCGGGCCCACGCAGTTGTCGAAGTACTTGTCCGGGAGCGGAGGGTTCGACCGTGAAGACAGCAAGCAGCAGGTTTTGGTTTGCACCTTTACAATGGGCTACAATTAATATAGACTATTCATTTCTTTTGATCGGATGGTTCAGATATATTTATACTATATTAATCCTTTAAGTAGTATGAAGTATAATTTTGATATAGTATGAACTATTAGGAGTATTATGGGTAAAAAAATAGTGACATATAGTAATTTCGTATTTAATAGGACATTGTAATAACAAATGATCCTATTTTTATTTTTCAATTGAAATCGTCCGTCGCTTATGCTGTAAAAAACTTCCTTCAACAACGTTTTCAATTCTTCCATCTGTCCTTGTTCATGGCGACGGCAACGACTAGGCTCGACGACGATAGAACAACAATTTAATCAGAGGCACGATGGCCACGATCTGCGTATGTATGGCGGCACAACACCTATTATATGACGGCGCGGCGTCATGGAGCCAACAATTTAGAGGAATCAGAATCATTGTGCCCGTAATAGCATTCATATAAACACGATACTCCTTTGTTTTTGCATTTAACATTCAAATTCAGACAAAAAGTTCGCTCTCTCATTTATCCTTGATGTTAATGACTATAAACAAACATAGACGAATTACTGGCTGTCTTCTCGGCTTCTATGGAGAGCGCACGATTTGGTAGCACACGCAAGCTATGACGATGCGGATGCGGCGGCTGTTGGGGATGGGGTTCCCGGCCGCCGGCCAACAAATCACGAACAAGATTGGCCAGTGGTCGGTGTGCGGGTTTGACGACGGTTGCTAGGACTAGAACAACAACTCGATCTCAAACCTCCTCATGGCTATTCGATGGATCAAATAACCAATTGGCCCTCGGTGGCGGAGTGCGTAATATTTTTAATGACACAGCGAATGACAAAACTACCCCAGGAAATCAAGGGTCAGATTTCATCTATACTACTTTGTCCTTTCAAATAGTATAGTCCACCGTAATCAAGGCCCTTGATTTTCTCAGGGGTGACACGTTTGCTGACTCGCTGGTGGCTCGACCAGACGAGGCCCAATGCGGCCACCAGCGACGAGCACCGTGGCGGGCCTGATGGCGGCGGCGAATCTGTTGAGTCTTCGATGATCGCAGGCACGTAGATCAAAGTAGAGAACGAAAACTAAAAGTAACAAGAATAGAGGAGACGAAATTTTTTATTGAATAATTTTGGCGAAATTATAAAGGAGTGTCTTTTCAACTATTTATAAGGAGAAACCCTACTTCGTGTTGGGCTAGGATTAGATAAAGAGCCCACATGGGCCAGGAGTCCTTCTTTTAGAAGGTGGGTCTGACCCATAAGCGTTTTGCAACACTCCCTCTTGGGCTCTTTATCATGATAAATATGCCTCATAAAAACTCCTTAAAAACTCAGTGGGAAAAATGAAGAAAAGAACACATATTACCGTCACTTGTATTGTATGCATTGCCTCATCAAAAACCTTAATGAGAAAACTTCATATGAAAAACTCATAAGAGAAAAAGAGTACAATGCTTTAATCTTCATGATTAATGCTTATTGATCTTCATGAATGACATGAATTATCTTCGAGATGATTCTTTAATTCGAGAACGTGATGTACTTAGGAAAGTTCTCCCCCTGTTCCAAGCACTTCTCTAAGTCTTCTCATGCTAATACCATGCCGACACTTTTCAAGAGTGCAAGCTGGTAGTGCCTTTGTGAACATATCTGCAAGATTATCACAAGATCGGACATGAGTTATCAAAATTTCTCCCTTCTCTTGCAATTCATGCGTATGAAAGAATTTAGGTAACATATGCTTTGTCTTGTTCGACTTTATGTATCTCGATTGTATTTGTGCAAAACAAGTGTTATTATCTTCATAGATAACTATAGGGGATGGAGTATACGATACTCCACAACTATCCATTATATGTCTTGATATTCTTCTGAATTAAGTACATTCCTTGGCGGCTTCAAATAATGCGATGATCTCTGAGTAATTTGTTGATGTAGCAACAATCGTCTGCTTTGTTGACTTCCATGAAATTGCCGTTCCATCAAATAAGAACACATATCCAGTCTACGAGATTGACTTGTGTGGATCGGATAAGTAGCCAGCATCAATATATCCAACCAAGGTTACTTCTGCATTCTTCTTGAAAAATAATCCGAAATCTTCAGTTCCTCTCAGATATCTTAATACTTGTTTAATGCCTTTCTAATGTCGCATAATTGGTGCCGAGCTGTATCTAGCAAGTAGATTAACAGCAAAAGCTATACCGGGCTTCGTACCATTTGCAAGGTATATCAATGCTCCAATAGCACTGAGACAGGGATATTGAGGTTCCAATAATTCCTCACCTTCCTCCTTTGGTCTAAATGGGTCTTTCTCTGCATTGAGTGATCTCACAACCATAGGGGATCTAAGTGGGTATGCATCTTTCATATTAAATCTCTCTAATACCTTCTTGGTATAGTTTGATTGATGCAATAATATCCTTTCGTGGGTATGCTCAAGCTGCAAGCCTAAACAATATGCAGTCTTACCTAAATCTTTCATTTCAAATTCAAATTTTAAGTAAGAACATGCATCTTCGACGTCCTGTGTAGTGCCAATAATATTCAAATCATCAACATAAACAGAGACTATGCAATAATCTTTCTCTGATTTTATAATGAATACACTAGGACAATCATCATTCATCAAGAATCCTTTCTCCAGTAAAAAGTTACTAAGTTTGTTATACCACATTCTTCCAGATTGCTTTAAACCATATAGTGACTTCTGAAATTTGACACTATACAATTTGTGTTCGTCTTTATTCGGGACTTTGATTCCTTCTGGAAATTTCATATAGATTTTTATATCTAATGTTCCATACAAATATGCAGTGACGACATCCATAAGTCGCATTTACAAATTCATATTCACTGCCAATGATATTAAATACCGGAAAGTAATTCTATCCATTACGGGAGAGTAGTTTTCTTCATAGTCAATTCCTGGTCTGTGCGTGAAACCTTGAGCTACAAGTCTCGCCTTGTATCTAGTCACTTCATTTTGAGCATTTCTCTTCCCGACAAACACCCATTTGTGACCCACTGGGAAGATACCTTTTGGTGTAAGGCTTACATTGCTGAACACTTCTCTTTTCTTTAGCGAGTTCAACTCTGCACAAATTGCTTCTTTCCACTTTGGCCAGTCAGGACGCTTCTTGCATTCCTTCATTGACTTTGGTTCAGATTCCAAGTCAATCTGTGTTGCAATTGTGTCAGCAAAATATGAGTCGACATTAATTGTCTTTCTATTGTATACTACTCCCGTCTCAACATAATTCGTTAAAACTTCTTCTATTATTTCATTTTCTTGACCCACATCACTCAAAGGTGTGTTTAGATCAGGAATTTCCGGTAACCCGTCGTGAGTTTCAAGTTTGCGAACATTCTCACTTGGGATTTCTTCTTCAAGGCTCACCACTTCGTGTGGTGCGCTTTCACCTTCTATATTCTTCTTTTGATTAGTTTGCTTAGGCTTCTTCTCCGCAGGACGTCTCCTAGGAGTTTTAGCTTGAGCTTGTACTCTAGGCTTCTTTGATGCCCGTGTAACCGGATCACTCCCCCTCTTCCTAGAATTCATCGCTTTTGAGGAAGGAGGCTGGAATTCCATATAGTCATCTTCTTCAAATAGATGTCTATTCTTTCAGGTGCATTTGTAGCCGGTATATGAGACTTCACAATGTCTCTTGTATTGGTGAAAGCTTCTGGCAGTTCATTAGCAACCCTCTGTAGATGGAGGATGTTCTAAACTTTGAGCTCAGTTTCTGTAGTGCGAGGATCCATTCCTTGAATTTCTTTAGTTTCCCATTCTATTTCACGGCATTCGTCCTGAGAGAGATACTTTCCTCCCCCTAATGCCGGGAAATGATCTTCATTAAAGATACAATCAGCGAAGCAAGCCGTGTGTAGGTCCCCAGTGGATGGCTCTAAATACTTGATTATGGATGCACTTTTATATCCAACGTAAACTCCGAGTTTCCGTTGTGCACCCATTGCAGTTCGCTGAGGCGGAGGGATAGGGACATACACAACACATTCAAATCTCCGCAAGTGAGAAACATTTGGTATTGTACCACACACCATTGCTACTGGTGATTCTTCATGTGTAGCAGATGGCCTCAATTGAATTAATGCTGCTGCGTGCAACACTGCATGCCCCCAACAAGAGGTAGGCAATAAGCAATTCTGCAATAGTGGCCGTGCTATCAACTTGATCCTCTTAATTAATGATTCTGCAAGTTCCTTTTGTGTATGCACGTGTGATACAGAGTGTTCCACTTTGATACCCAAACTCATACAATAGTCATTAAACACCTTCGAGGTAAATTCTCCGGCATTATCCAACCTGATGGATTGAATTCAGTGATCCGGAAAATTGGTTTTCAATTATATGATTTGAGTTGTTAATCGTGCAAATGTATGGTTTCTAGTAGACAATAAACATACATGACTCCACTTTGAGGAAGCATCAATCAACACCATGAAGTACCAAAAAGATCCTAACATGGGGTTAATTAGTCCACATATGTCTCCTTGAATTCGTTCAAGGAATGTCATCGATTCTGCTTGAATCTTTAGCTTTGAGGGTCGAGTGATGAGCTTCCCTTTTACATATGCAACGCACAAAAAATCTTCTTGATTTAGGAAATCTTTTGTCTTCAAGTTGTGACCATTCAAATTCTTCGTGATTCTTTACATCATGTTGAGGCCTGGATGACCAAGTCTATCGTGCCATGTTCGATAGACTTCTTGGTTGCTAAATACGGTCTTGAACGCAGCAAACTCATTGTGTGGTTTAACATAAGTGTAGTACATGCTTTCTTTAATGATTGGAAAACTTTCGACGATAGTCTTGTGCTCTCCATCTTTCTTGGTCATAATGAGACATTCTTCGCCTTTATTATCATTGGTTTCTACGTGAAATCTATTTGCACGGATGTCCTTGAAACTTAACAATGTCTGAGTAGACTCGGGATAAAGCAATGCTTCATGGATTACTAGCCGTGTACCATTCGGTAGGACATTTGTGGCCCTACCTGTGCCAACAATCCTAGTGTTGTTACCAATGACAGTAGTTATATCTCC
Organism: Eleusine indica; assembly: GCA_030378355.1. NCBI lineage: Eukaryota > Viridiplantae > Streptophyta > Magnoliopsida > Poales > Poaceae > Eleusine > Eleusine indica. Next base: position 41,597,373 of record CM059501.1, on the reverse strand, counting down.
ATCATACTTTCGAAGTGTTTGGAAATAACTAGTGTCCCTTAAAATGGTAGCGGTAGTGCCACTGTCTATGAGACAGAGCTCCTCTTGAATAGCCATGTACTCCATGATTTTATAATTAATACAATAATGTATAATCAATAGAAATAATAATACAAACAATTTTCACACCAATATGATATATTAATGAGAAAATGTCTTCTCTTCATGAGATTACATAAATAAACCACTACTAAAAACTTAATGCATCCCTATTACTATTGCTTAATTCTAATGGAGAACTCTTGATTCTAAGTAGTCTACGAGACTAGTGGGAATCTCCATGCAGGTCCTCCTCATCCTCTGCCATGAGGTCTTCATCAAATTCAATATCAGAGGCCTTGCTTGGTTCTCCATGACCTTGAGCTTTGTCTAATGTACCAGAATCCATATTCGTGAAGTCTTCTTTGGATTCTGGAGCTTCAACATAGTTGGCTTCATGCTCCGCAAGCTTCTTCCTAAGTTCTTGGTACATGTCAATAACGTGCTTAGGCGTGCAACAAATTTTGGACCAATGTCCATTCATGCCACATCTGTAACATTTCTGGTCCTGTTTCCCATATTCTCCCCCTGAAGGTGTCTTTTTTGACTTCCCTTTATAGTTCTTCTTGAATTTGTTAGGGTTGTTTTGCGCCTTCGGTGGTGCCTTCAGAGCTCCTTTACCCTTGTTGTTATTCTTTTGGAATGATGTGGCATTTGCTTCTTGCGGTGCCATGAAGCCAGTAGGACGAGACAAATGATTCTGCTTGATCAATTCGTCCTCCCCCTGATCTTGCTGCAATGCATTGCTCAGGGCGACATAAGAGTCATATTTGTCCTTCGTGTACTGGCAGCTCACATGGGCGAGCTTAGGGTGAAAAGTGAAGAGAGTCTTATGGATGAGGTCGGGATCTTTCAGATCTTTGCCACATAGCTTCATGCATGACACAATACCATAAAGCTTGGTATTATATTCCTCAACAGTCTTGTAGTCTTGGAAGCGTAGGTTTTGCCATTCACGCTCCACTTTAGGAAGTAAGACGGCTTTAATTTGCTTTAGGAAGTTATTTTTATTGGTATTTCTGCATAAAAATAACCAATAAACCGTGAAAACAGAATAATATAAGGACTATAGTCCTTCTTGATATAAATCTAGAAAAACCCAGGGTGTTATATGCAAAATAACATATTTTCATGAAATTTCTATTTATTCTGTGATTTTCTGGTAATATTCATAATTTCTAGGGGTCTTGCTGCAAAATATGGACTCCAGATTTATTTCTGAAAATATTAGGGGCGTTTCTGCGAAAATCTAGGCTTCATCAGAAATTCCAATAACTCCAAGGACTATTTTGCAAATTTTTAGATATTTTCGCTGGGCCGAAATCCGGCCCAAAAAAATGAGCCCGACCCGTTTTTCTTGTAAAGGGTATAAAAGGGATGAAACCCTAGGGTTTCTCCACTCTCTCCCACATTTTCTCTCTTGCCCGGCCGCCACTTCCTTTTCTTTCTCTCTTCCTCCTCCCAGCCGCCACTCTCTTCCTTTTCTTCTTCCTCCGCCGACATAATTGGATCTACAGCCAGGCGACGCCCCGCGCGCCCAAGCACTTCGTGCGCTGGCTTGCCCCGGGCGTCGGCGCATGTTGGTCGTATCTACGCACCCACTTATATACTGAAGAGGACGGTGTATGATTGTAGCACTTTTTCCCTTGAATTGAGTATTCCAAGGTTTATCGAATCCACTGGGATCTTAGGGATTTATTAAATAAAGTTAACAGTAAAAGATCTAGTCAAGGCTACTGTCAAAGTCAGGTAGCACGAGGGGGAGACTGGCCAGCGCAAAGGTGCGCCAGACAGTAAATCTGTCGTTGCGCCGATCGACACACTGGTGAAACTAAGTTAAAGTGCGCAAGATCTAGTAAATCTGTGGTTGCACCGATCGGCGCAGGAATTGAGCTGATCGGCACACTGATGAATCTAAGCCAAAGTTGTTGCGCCGATCGGCGAAGGAGTTGAGCCGATCGGCACACCAGTGAATCTAAGTCAAAGTGCGCCAGATCTTGTAAACCTATGCTGTTAAGTGAGTAGCCAGATATCTACTAGTGAGATCGTAACCAAAAAGTCTAATTGAATAGCATCATAATGGGTAATTATATAGATCAATGAAAACCTATAATGAGTAAGACCACCCTGCTTTTCGAGCAGCTCCCGATTTATCGCTGTCGAGAGGAAACCCTTAATCGTGTGAGTATCTTACCCTACTCAACTATCCAATAGTGCTGCGCAGGCTTAGTGCTGTCATCGCTAAACCACACTACTAGCATCATCAAGCAACCATAATCAATAAAATATCCGAATACTATCCTAATCACCACGATTAAGATAATATCTACTTAGCCTAGAACTAAGCAATTGGAATAAGCATATGCATGATTATAGAATCAAGATAGACAAATCACTAAAATCATCATCAACATATTCAATCATCCTTGAGATACATAGAGTAAGATTCATCCCCGTCGAGATGGCCTACCTTGATGGATCAACTCTTAACTCTAATGGTTCTTGAAACTCATCTAGAGATCTATTCTAACGGGGCAAATCCCGGTGGCTCTAACTCACGGATCTGGTATCCCTCTGTCGCCTCCTCCCTTTGCGGCGATGGTTTACAAATATTTATAGGGGTTCTACTCGTAAAGGACTCGGTTTCTAGCAAATAAGGCGGTTGCGCCGATCGGCGCAGGATTGCGCCGATCAGTGCAAGCCGTGTCTTCTCTGATTTCTTCCCCGAGTCGGTTCCTCTGTCTTCCACAGCTGCCATGTGGGCCTTTTCCTTCGAGATAAAGTCTTGTACTGCACGTTGAGATCTTGAAGTTCCATAAATCTTCTTGAAGTTCCATAAATCTTCTAGACAAATATCTTCAAGTGTCTTGCACAGATAAACTTCCATAAACATGTGGAATGGGCCTCAGTCACTTCTGTGGGCCAAAACACCTTTGCGCCGATCGGCTCATGGACTGCGCCGATCGGCGCACTTAGCTTCTTCAGTGCTTTTCGTCGGTTCTGGACTCCTGTCCTATCCATCATCGCATTAATCACCAATTTTACCTGTTTCTGCAATAAAGCTCCAAAACAACGCATATACAAATATATAGACAATATCACAGGTAAATGTCCTAAGTTAATATCAATTATGCTCTAATTGGGGTAATATTCACATTTAAAAGGGGCACTTGGAAAGTGCCAACAGCGCAGCGCCCCCGAGCGGGGCCTGGTGGGCCGTGGGGCGCGTCGTGGACTCCCTCCCTTCGGCGGCGGGACAGAGGTGGGGGGGGGAGGTGGTGGCGAATCGCTAGCGGCCAAGGCAGCGTGCGCGTCGGCTGCTGCCTGCGTGGCCAAGCAGCGCGCGGTGCGGGCGCGGGGGGCTGGACCTCGGCAGGAGCGGGCCCATGTTGGCCAACATTGGCGGGAGCGCGCCACGTGCGGGCGACTCTGTCCAGAGCTGGGCCTCAGCGAGCTGGCCTAGGTGGGGCCTGTGTGTCGCAGGCTGGTGGCGCCGTGCCCAACAAGTGCCGCTGGAGGCGCGCAGGGGCACGCGGGGTGAGGTCGAGGCGCCGGTGGGGCCAGATCTGGCGTCTTTTCACCCAGATCTGTGCTCCATGGTTTTTTTTCTTTCAACTTTCTGTGATGTATGGAACCGAATCCAAGGTTTGGTGGGGCCGGATCTGGGCTAACAAGACCCAGATCTGAGCCGTCTAGAAACGGATCTCGAGATTTTTTCTTCTTTTTTCTTGTGGATCCGGTCAACTTCACCACTAGGGTTAGGGTAGAACTGGTTTTCTTCTTGCCATCTTCGTGGCTCGCGTCGACGGAGGACACTCACGCGGCCTTTTTTTTGAACTTCTAGACGTACCCTGTTTTGGATCTAGATATTCTAGATCCTCCCCTTGCTGGTTCCAGATCCGGTTATGGTTGGGAGATCGCGGGCGCAAAAGTGCCTTTAATCTGATTTTGTTATTTCATAGTGCCGCCTCCTATGGCGGGCTTTTGTTGTTGTAGATCTTGACTGTAACGAGTCATGATTTTTTATGGCGATCTCCTGGACAGATCTTGGCTGCAACGAGTCAAGATAGAAATTCCATCGAAAATCATACCATTAATAGCCGAGTAGATGGCTGGCTCTGTAGAGCGTGCTGATAACGTGTTGAGTTATCGACGATCGTAGGCACGTTAATCAAAGTAGAGAACGAAAACTAAAAGTAACAAGATAGAGGAGACGAAATTCTCTATTTAATAATTCTAGCGAAATTACAAAGGGGTGTCTCCTCAACTATTTATAAGGAGGAAACCCTATTTCGTATTAGGCTAGGATTATATAAGGAGCCCACACGGGCTAGGAGTCCTTCTTCTAGAAGGTGGGTCTGGCCCATAAGCGTTTTACAACAGAATCAACCCCGCACAACAAGGCAGACTCCGAGGCAACCACGTCCTTGACGCGCTGGAGACGGTCCTTGGATAGGACGAACATGGTGAAGCAACTTGTTCTTGTCGTTGCACATGTTGGCGACGACTTTATTTGTGTCCCCTGTGCTCGGCGCCATGGCTCGGAGGAAGACGTCATAGAGGCCTATCGGGTCGGAGATGGGTGGCGGCACGGGCGGTTGGGCGCCGCCCATATATGGACGAAGTGCGTGGACGTGGCGCCATCGCAGGCGGCGTGGTGCACGCTCATGGTAGCGGCGGGAGGATATGACCGTGGCCTGCAACGCGAGCACGACACCGCACGCACTCCTGCAGTGGAGGCGGAGCGCGGCGAGCCTAGAAACTTCCCAGGGTCGGTTGGCGGCGAGGTTGTCGACATCATCGTCGGACTCCGTGGCGGTGAAGATGACCGCGTCTCCAGAGTGGTAGTGGAGCTCGTATACTGCCAGGGAGGCTCGTAAAAGGGTCGAAAAAATGAACTAGAGTTTTTGAGAGCCGGATCAAAAAGGGCTAGGCTGAAATCTAGTTTATTTTTAGAAGGATTAGTGTCCTTAAAGAGCACGTGAGCCGCGACCCATTACCAGGCCTAGTCGGGGGTGGGACAGAGCCTCCCGGCAAGCGGGACGAAGGTGTGGATCGCCTGGGTCAAGGAGCACTTGAGGTTGGAAACGACTTGGGCTCTGCGTTCCATGCGGTACAACAAGACGTGCTGCACGGGCGGGGCGCGGAGCCAAAACTAACACGTCGTGTAGAAGGTGAGCGGGAGGAACGTCTCCGGCAGCGAGGGAGACGAGCGGTGTACAAGGATGGTGTCGAGGACGCAGATGGCAGGAGGATGAGGTCGCCGCAGAGGCTGCCCCTACGCCGTGGCCTGGCGGCCATGGTCATTTATCCAGTACTCCCTCCATTCACTAATTCCTGTCGTTTCCAACAAGCTATTTGAACTAAAAAATAACTAGCTCTGGATGTCCGAACGACATCATTTAAAAATTAGAGGGAGTACGCACTTAGGAAAAACTGTCGCGTGCCACTGCCACAGATATACATGGAGGCGTCGCCGGCAAGCAACTTTAAACGTCAAACAGTTGAAGTCGGGTTGTGCCACACACAAAGGCTCACGAGACTGCCTGCTTTGTTATGAGCCTTTGACTAAGCTGCATGGCCCGAAGTATGAAAGTGGAGTCCAACAGGCCTTTGTTCACCGCAGCACCGAACACTGCGAGTGGTCGGCACGCGAGGGCTAAGGCCTAAGGGCCGTGACTGACCTGTCTGGATGTAAGTTGTAAGGGTAAATAAAAGGAAGAAGTGTTAGTAGATCTCCAGTTGGGACCAACGGCCTAACATCCAGATCCGTGGCCTGATCGGGGGCGCCCCAACCCCTCTCTGGTTGGTGGCCCCCCATCGCACTGTGCCACATAAATAGAAGGAGGACAGCCGGGGCACGCACCACGAAGTTGGACGCTGCCATCAAGTTCTCATATAGAACCCTAATCTGATCTAAGGAAAGGGCGCAGCCAGCGATGGGAAGACCCGCTGCCGCCACGTCGCTGTATGTCCCAGCCGTACTGGGTCAGAGCCGGTGGAGACCCGAAGGCCATAGACACCAGCGACCTCCATCCCCTCTGTCCTGACACCATGCCGACGGACTCGACGAGATCCTTGGCGTCGATGACATGGCTGGAACTGACGCCGCCGCCACCTCTGTATCGGCCCCGGCCCTCACTGCCACGACGGCATCCGCACCGCTCCCGTACAACCCAGGTACCTCTCCTCTCTCTCTCTCTCTCTCTAGATCTCGCACTCAGAGTCCTTCACATTACTAGACCCTTGCTAGACTCTTGCCTAGACAAGATCTACCCTAACAATGGTACCAGAGCCTACCTAGCACTAGTTTTAGACGAGGAAGAGGTTGGTCATGGACCGGCCAAAGAAAACCCGAGCACATATCCCACTCGGAACCCTAAACCCTAACCCTAGGTTTAGGGTTACAAAGGAAAAGAGGCGCAAGGAGGGGACTTACCTATCGCCCTCGCTGCCCCCGTGCTGCCGCCGGCTCGCCCGAGGTGGAAAAGAGCCTCGAGCGCCGCTCGCCACCGGGACGCCGTCGCGCGGGCTAGATCACGGACGCCACAACGAAGCTACTCGACGGTGGTGCGCCCACCGATGGGTGGACGCGCGCACCGGCAAAGAGCCAAGCCCCAGCGGCAACGTCACCTTCTCTGTCTTCTCCGGCCGACACCTCTCGCCTTGCTTCGCTCGTCGTCGCAAGTAGAGAACAGAGCATAGAGAGAGGAGGGAGCAGGAGAGAGAATAAAAGAAGATTAGGATTTCCGGGGGGGGGGGGGGGGGAGGAGGGGCTCGGTTGCACGCGGGGTTTTGATCCCGCCGAGTTGCACGGTGAGCCGTCGATCTGGATCAACGGTCAAGATCGAGGCAGGGGTGGAGTCAACTCAGCCGGGCTGGGCCGATACTTTCACCGGCTACCGTGGGCTGGGCCAAAAAGGCCAATGACGCGCTCGGGCGCACGCGCCCGATTGGGCTGGGCCGCTGCGGTTTTCTGCGTGCGCGAGTTTGGGCCAACTTTGCTGGGCCACAAAAGGTTTTACGCGCGCATAGTCGTGCGCGAAGAAAGTTGGGCTGAGAGTTGCACGGTAGCAGATTTTATCAGAATTGACTGTTTTAGGTCAATTATAATTTTTTTGGGAGAATTTTGATGGATTTTTACCTCTATTAAAATATGCACCAAGGAGATTATTTTTCAGAGTGTAAATTAAGATGTTTTGTTACTGTTCATCCATGTGTTATGTCATATTTCTGCTGCAAGTTTATAGAATTTGATGATTATTGTTAAAATTGACGTTTTCTAAAATTAAATTTCAAACCAACGGGTGAATTTAACTGTAGGAGCATTAATTTTTCAGATTATATGTCATTGTAATTTTCTGACCAACGTTGTTAATTGCAATGTCATATTATGATGGTTTATGTATTATGCCTATTTTCTACCCAACGGTGATGTAGGTTTTAATGCATATAATAGTAGAATTTATATATAATTCTTGTTCTCATTTTTTCATGATTAATTTTAGGAGCCACCATGATGAATTTTCTTTCCCAGATCCCGATCTTGAAAGAGGAAAACTATGGGGAATGGTAGAGGAAAGTCGACTTTGCGTTTGTTATGGGTGAGATGGACTAGGTAGTGACTACCCCATGTCCCATAGAGCCTCCTGAGCTTGTTAGGGGCACAGAGGAGACAGATGCTGATTGGGCAAAGAGACAGAGGGATGATGCTCCTGATAGAGCTCGAGTTCAACTTGAGCACAGAAAGTGGGTCCTTGACAACAAGAAGTGTTTGGCTCTTGTCAAGAACATGATTGAGCCCTCCATCATGGGTTCAATCCCAAATGAAGAGACTGTCAAGGGCTACCTCCAGAGGATTGAGAACCAATTTACTGGTTCCTTCAAGACTTATGCCACAGATGATCAGACAGCTTGTGTCTGAGAAATACACTGGAGGTGGTATAAGAGAGCATATCCTAAAGATGAATACTTTGGCTGCAAAGTTGAAGACTGTGAATCTGAAGATTGAGGATGACCTCCTGATTCATTTTATGTTGTTGTCCTTTCCAAAGGAATTTGACAACTTTGTCTCCAACTACAATATGAATCCAGAAAATGGACCTTTGAGCAGCTCATTGCCAATAATGTCCAAGAGGAGGACAGATTCGGAGACAAGAATGGTGGTTCTGTCCACTATGTTAAAAGTAACAAAGACAACAAGAACAAGGGCAAGCAGTCAAAGCAAACTGTCTTTTACTCTAAGCCCCAAGACAAGCAGCAACATAGGCCTCAACAGGGATAGATTGTAGTGGACAATGACACATGCCTCCATTACAAGGAGAAAAGACACTACAAGAAGAACTGTTCTGAGTGGCTGAAGCTGTTCATGGCAAGAAAAGGTGAGAACATGATCACATTTGTAAATGAATTCTTGTATGTTAATTATTCTAGATCCACATGGTGGATTGATTCAGGAGTGACTATTCATGTTGCAAATTTTTTACAAGGATTCAGTACGACGAGAACCACGAGAAGAGACGAAGGTTCGATAAGAGTAGCTAATGGAGTAGAAGCCAAAGTTGAAGCTATAGGGGATTTTCACCTAGAGCTTAGAGATGGCTTTATTCTTAGGCTTCATGATGTCTTTTATGTACCTTCATTACAAAGAAATTTAATAAGTGTATCGTATTTGGATTTTGATGCATATGATTGTTATTTTGGTTATGGCAAATGTGAACTCTTGTTCAATAATGAATGCATTAGTTTTACGTCTTTAAAAGATAAGCTTTATTTGTTATCACTTGGTGATAATATGAATGCGATACATGATGTGAATGATGATAACGTGCATGATTCAAATGACCATGTGGCCTCCTCGTCTAAAGTTAACAAGAAAAGAAAGAGAGATCCAAACGTCTCATCAAAATTATGGCACTGTCGTTTAGGACATATTTTGAGGGAGAGAATTGAGAGACTTATAAAGAATGACATTCTTCCTCCATTGGAGTTTCCAGACTTAGAACAATGCATTTAATGCATTAAAGGCAAATACGTAAAGAAGATTAAGAAAGACGCAAAAAGAAGCACGGAAATATTAGAGATCATCCATACGGATATTTGTGGTGCCTTTCCTGTCAAGAGTGTGGATGGTTATGACTCGTTTATAACATTCACACACGATTACTCTAGTTATGGTTATATTTATTCAATAAAAGAAAGATCAGAGACATTGGATAAATTTAAGATATTTAGAGAAGAAGTAGAAAATCAACATGATTTAAAGATGAAAGTTGTAAGATCCGACCGTGGGGGAAGTACTACGGGAGGCGTACGCCTTACGGACAAGTCCTTGGACCTTTTACTAGGTTTCTACAAGAAAATGGCATAGTCGCCTAGTATTTCACGCCAGGCGAGCCACAACAGAATGGAGTAGCAGAATGGCGTAACCGTACCTTGATGGATATGGTGCGCAGCATGATGAGCTACTCTACACTGCCAGTAAGTTTATGGATAGAGGCTTTAAAAATCACTATTCATATTCTTAACAGAGTTTCAAGTAAATCGGTGTCCAAAACATCGTATGAATTATGGACTGGATGAGTGCCTTCGCTGGCACACCTCCGTGTGTGGGGGAGTCCTGCAGAGGCCAAGATATTTAATACAAATCTTGAGAAATTGGATCCCAAGACAGTGAGTTGCCATTTTATTGGCTACCCAGAAAAGTCTAAAGGTTACCGTTTCTACTGCTCAAATAGATATACAAAGTTTGTAGAAACAAGACATGTCGTCTTTTTGGAGGACGATATGATCAAGGGGGGCATGGTAGCTCGAGAGATTGATCTTGAGGATAAGCGAGTATATGTAGCCGATTCTATGAGTCAACAACCTTTCTTCTCACTACTTGTTGATGTTGTGCCTGTGATGCCTGGCGTTGCAGTGCCAGCACCTGTTGTCACTCCATCTGTGGTACAAGAAGAACTTGCTCGTCAGGATCCAACAGACATTGATGCCACGGATGTGAGGGAGCAGCCTCAAACAGATAATGTGTCAAAAGAGCAGGCTTCACAAGAGCCTCAACCAGATATTATGCCAAATGAAAAGGCCCTTAGGAGGTCTCAAAGAGCTAGAAAGTCAGAAATACCGACTGACTATGAACTGTATAACACAGAAGAATATCATATGGAGGATGACCCCACCTCATATGAAGAAGCCATGAGAAGTATCCACTCATCTAAATGGTTGGAGGCCATGAAAGATGAAATGAAACCAATGAGTCTCAATGAAGTTTGGGACTTAGAAGAAATTCCTAAAGGAGTTAAAACAGTAGACTATAAATGGGTCTATAAGATTAAATATCACTCTAGAGGGAATATAGAAAAATTTAAGGCATGACTTGTGGCTAAAGGCTTTACGCAAAGAGAAGGAATTGATTACAATGAGACATTTTCTCCAGTCTCTTGTAAAGATTCTTTCAGGATTATAATGGCACTAGTGGCACATTACAATTTATAATTACATTAAATGGATGTAAAAACGGCATTCCTAAATGGGGATCTAGAAGAAAGAGTTTACATGGCACAACCGAAAGGTTTTGTTGTGGAAGGAAAAGAAAATATGGGATATCATTTAAAGAGATCCATTTATGAATTAAAGCAAACTTCAAGACAGTGGTACTTAAAGTTTGATGGAACAATAAAGAAATATGGATTTGAAGCAAATGTTGAGGACAATTACATCTATGCAAAATTCAAGAATGGAAAATTCATTTTTCTAGTTCTATATGTGGATGATATTCTACTAGCCAGTAGCGATATCAGTCTACTATAAGAAATAGAGAAATTCTTGTCCTCAAACTTTAACATGAAAGATCTTGGTGAAGCATCATATGTTTTGGGAATTGAAATTCACTGAGGCAGAAGAAAGTACGTATTAGGACTATCTCAAAGGACGTATATAGAGAAGGTGTTGAAGAAATTCAACATGCACAAATGCAGTGCCACACCTGCTCCTATAGTCAAGAGCAAAAGATTTGGGATTGGCAAAAACCCAAGAATAAGTATGAGCTCAATGAAATGAAAACGAAACCATATGCTTCGGCTGTGGGAAGCTGCAATATGCGCAAGTATGTACGTGCCCTCATTTAGCTTTTGTTATAGGGTTACTTGGCTAATTTCAGAGTAATCCAGGCCTAGAGCACTGAAAGTTGATAAAGAAGTCTTACGATACTTGTAAGGAACGAAAGGCCTCATGTTAGTATACAGAAGATCAGATTCACTCCAAGTGGTAGGGTATTCTGATGCAGATTTTGCTACAGATAACATAAAATTGACATCGGGATACGTGTTTACCCTGGCAGGAGGAGCTATTTCATGGAAAAGCTCAAAACAGACTATTACATTAGGGTCTACCATGTATGTCGAGTTTATAGCGTGTTATGAGGCCACGGGACAGGTCAACTGACTAAAGAAATTTATACCCGGATTAAGAGTGGTTAACAATATTGAGAAACCACTAAAGTTATAGTACGATAATGAACCAGCAGTAATGTATGCTCACAACAATCAGTTCAGTGGTGTTGCCAAGCACATTAATATAAAGTTCTATGTTGTGAAAGATAAAGTCCAGGATCACACTGTAACTCTCGAGCATTTAAGGACTGAAAGAATGCTTGCGGATCCACTCACAAAAAGCCTACCGCCCAGCGTGTTCAAGGAACACGTAGCCGGCATGGGGTTAAGGAAAGCCTTCTGATTCTGGACTTAGGACCTAAAGAAAAGTATCTGTTTCTAAACAAGGATGTGTATGGTAGCTGTTGAATCTATCGCCGATTAGCTGTGACGATGAAACATGCTCTATGTGTAACTCCATGATGAAATAGAAAATATACAGTAAGAATAAAAGAGATCTAGGGGGAGAATGTTAGTAGATCTCCAGTTGGACCCAACACCCAGATCCGCGTCCTGATCGGGAGCGCCCCAACCCCTCTCTAGTTAGTGGGCCCCCGTCACACTGCGCCACATAAATAGAGGGAGGACGGCTGGGGCACGCACCACGAAGTTGGACGCCACCACCAAGTTCTCCTACAGAACCCTAATCCAATCCAAGGAAAGGGCGCAGCCAGCGACGGGAAGACCTCCCGCCGCCACGCCGCCGTACGTCCCCGCTGTATCGGGTCAGAGCCGGTGGAGACCCGAAGGCCATCGACACCAGTGACCTCCATCCCCTCTACCCTGACACCTCACCGACGGACTCGACGAGATCCTCGCCGTCGACGACATGGCCAAAACCGATGATGCCACCACCTCTGCATCGGTCCCGGTCCTCACCGCCACGATGGCATCCGCACTGCTTCTGCACAACCCAAGTACCTCTCTCTCTCTCTCTCTCTCTCTCTCTTTCTCTCTCTCTCTCTCTCTCTCTAGGTCTCGCACTCAGAGTCCTTCACATTACTAGACCCTCCTAGACTCTAGCCTAGGCAAGATCTACCCTAACAAGAAGTTCTTTCAATCTCGCTCAACTATTTGTATGAGTCTGATTTTGCTTTTGTTTGCAACTGTTAGTGTTTCTTTGTGTAGTGCAGAGAGGAGTGTGTACTGAACTGATTGTGACCAGGCTATGACCTGATGAATGTGGATGGCTGGATCCAGTGTCCAACTGTGTTTGTTTTGTATTTTGAACCTTTTTTGGTGCTTTCAATAAAAAGCAGGGTAACCTTTTATCTAAAAGAAAAGAAGAGAGTCCGATTTTTCGGAAAAAAAATTTGGTGCGGACGGGTCGCATACTGCCGTTGTGCAGAGCTGGCCTAGATTGTTGCCGCGTGGATGTCGTCACTCATCCGACGCCTAGGTCTCGCACGGCTCCTCGCGACGCTCGGCTCGGCTCGGCTCTCATGCCGTCATGCGGCTCCCGAACAAGGAGGGTCAGCCGCGCCGCAACAGCTCCTGCCTCCATCGTCGTCTGGCGCCACCTCCGCCCGCCCAAGGTGTTGGCCTGGACATCGAGAGGGACATGTGGGAGAGGCTCCCGAGCTTCCACCGTACCGCCATGCCGCTCATCATCTTTCACGCTTGCTGCATTAGCTTGCCCCAGCCACACAACAGTTGTTCGATGAAATGCCCAGCAAGAGCATCATCTCAATGGCATCACTGATCATTCGGTATGACATGCATTGGAGACAAGATTTGCTAATTGACCTCTTCATTTGTATAGTATTATTAATTGAGTTACTTGATGAGTAAATGTTTGCGTTAGTACATTAATATTCCTGGCTCTTTATAAGTGAAAATATTTTACAATTGTTTGCAGGGACTAAAGCTCATCGTCAGCACATAAATCGCCAAGGCTTATCTAGCTGCTAGGATTCTCAAGTTCAGCTGGAGCAATCTTTACATATTATTTCGAAATTGTGCACTGAATATTGAAAGCTCTTTGTTTTTATGCGTACTAAACAACATCCATAGCCTTTTGCTTTTCAGGTCATAAAGCTCACTGAGGCATATGCCAACAAGCTCGTTACAGATAATCTAAGCAAAGAAGGGTGAAAATAATGCAGCGGTTATCGGAGGAGGTTATATTGGCCATGAACTTAGTGCAGCGCTGAACCTCAATGACTTTGATCATTCTGGATGTACACAAAATAAAAGATGTAGGAATTAGCAAACCGGCAATGTAGTGTAGTTTTCAGTTTTTAGATGTAAGATGTACAGTACGGCAGGGATATGTTCCTAGAATTGTACAATCTGCAATGATTCACGATTCAGCGGAATCCATGGTCAATGAATAAAGCGGGTTGTTTATGGTCCAAAGATTGATGTTATCGGTTACTTTAGTGTTAAATCCAATTTTGTAACCACCAGTTTCCATTTTAACTCACTGACAATCTGTTCCCTAGGTTCATTCCTATATATCCATGAAAGTTTTCTAGATCATTTTTCAACTAGTGTGCATGCTGGGTGGGGAGTCGGTCAGCAATTTACTTTGACATCTGAACAAGCAGCGGGCTAAGACAGTGGTCCTGTGAACCTGCATACCAAACAAAGCCTAAGTTAAAATTGCTTTGACATCTGAAATGATTGCTTCCTTGTTGAAAATAAAATCTGAAGTAGCATCATTGATGGATACAAAAAAGAAACATGTACAACAAAAATAAAATCATATGGTATCATTATTTGCTTCTCCATCAACTGTATTTTCCTAACAGCATGTGTGACCTGTTCGGTATTTTCCTAACAGCATGTATGGCCTGGGATGCACAATCCCGGTGACTGCGTATATTGTATGGCATCAATATCACAGAGATGATGACGGCTTTGCGGCATCCTCCGTCACCGTCGGGAACTAGGGCAGTAGGGCACAAAGATGCGTCCAGCGTCCTGGTTAAGTCCAACTCAGCTCGTTTTCTGTTTATCATCCGACTCGATTCGTACATGGCTAGGATGAACCGCAGGCATCGCCTAGGAGCCGAGTCGCGATGAGCCGTGCGGGAGCCATCGTGGCGCTGGGCGTCCGATGAGCAGCGACGTCCACGCGGCAAGAATCCAGGCCAGGTCCGCACAACTGCCGGATGCGCCCCGTCCGCACCGATTTTTTTTTCCGAATTTTCTTCCTCCTGCTCTCTAAACTGACAAAATCATTTGTTTTCCTCCCATGACTGTTTTGCAACTCTCTGGTTGAAATCAGTAATCTTAAGCCTCACCCCATTTATGAGAATGGTGATAAACTGGATTCCTTTACTGTAGGTCTGACAAAGTGAAACAATATGGTGCCATCTTACACCTAACTCCTACAATCAATAAGAATCGCTAAGAATCATGCGCTCTCTAAAGATCATGGCACAGTTCTGCAATTAGTTTTTAGTCAAATGTGTTTAGTTATGGTTCAATTATATAGCTATTCCTTTACAAACTTAACTTATCTTCAAACTTTATCCTTTATGTGTCAAGTATAACTTGAAATGTTGCTTCTGTTATGGCTAGCGAAGGACTGCATATATGGATGATACTGGTAGAGTCAAGGCAAGCGCCAGTGTGGTCAGACTTCACATCTCTGTCTCACTTGCACATGCAAAGCAGCACTTGTTGCTTTGCTTCTCGTGCATAACATCTTCACGATATCGTCACATCAAGGAAATTTTGCAGAGTGTGAGTTGGTCGATTTTAGATTCATACTACGTACTACATTATTGATGGTCCTCTGCATGGTTTTGTGCAGACACATGTATAGCAGGTTTGTCTCAGTGGGGCCTAAGTGTAAGATAAGATCCCATTATAAGCTAGCAACTCTCTTGTTGAAACAGTAATCTTAAACCTCACCCCATTTATCAGCACAAGCATCCACTATAGTAGCCCATATTAGTATGTTGTAGACAAAAAAATTCAGCTGCCGTGATATTTGGGTTTGCTTCTGAATAAAGAATAAACCCTCAAAAGCCAATTGAGATTCAAGTATTTTTCCTCTCTTCAAAAAATGTCCAGTAACATTGCTGGTCTTATTCAAAGAAAATAAATAGTTCAAACGCAGGCTTATAGAGGTACCACGTTCAAGCTTCTCGAACCGTACTCTTTGCTTCTTGACCGTTTGAAAACTCGTGGCTTTCCGTATCACTTGGCGCAAACAAAGAAAACAAAATAGGACGAGAGACTGAACCATCCGTTGGGTCTGATTGGATGGCTCCCCGCATGCAATGTTTGAATGATTGGTTGACTGCAGATGCTCGGGAGCGTGGCCTCGCTCATGCAAACAGTGCTATCTCAGCCCGGACAGAAACGCATAAGGAAACCGTTTCTGGTGAGACAGGCTCACCGGATGCAACATATTAGTGGCAAATCATGTTATTATGGAGTGATTAGCATGGATTAAGTGGTGTTGATTATTTCAAAGTTGATTAAAATCCAAATAGGTAAGATATGAGTTGTTACAATGTAGTTACTTAAAATTATAATTGCAATAATATATAGTATTTTTTAACGTTTATTTCATGCAAAGAGTATTCGTACAAGCAACCAAACTTCATCTCATTATAGCTAGGTTGTATAGATACAAGTAACCAAACAAAATCTCTAGCATGTAATTAGTAAATACAGTGGTGAGTATTCAAAAATACTATACCCCTCCGCATGTTAGGGTTTTTATCCAAATTAAATTAAATATGCGATACACTTAATAATTCATAAGTAATTCTTTGTAATTAGTAAATTACTAAAACTTGGTAGTTAGTCCTTGTATGTCATGCCTAATTATCCTGCACAGTGGTGAGTATTAGTTCTCTATATTTTAGTCCCAATTAATTATTTAAATTTTTAACTCGTCTAATTACTTAAAATTAATGGCTCAATGCATGTGAGTGAAACTTGGCAAATAAATCATCTCTGATAAATGCTATCTACAGTAAATCATCCATATGCAAGTGACCTCCAGAACCACGCTAAAATATTATTCCTTTCAAAACTCGATAATCTGTAAGTCCTATAAAGGCTGGTTAGCAACGTAACGAACGACACCCCCATACATTTCTGCATGCAATATCGTTGTATTAACGTATTTGTTGAGGAAGTGCCATGAAATTGAACCTTATACGCATGCATCGCATCATCTGTATCATGTAGGTCACGAGGTGAATCACGTAGAAGCGGGACAGGAGCTGGAGCCAGAAGGACCCGGTGGCGTTTCAGCTGACCAGGAGCAGAACCAAGGCAAGCCCCAGTGCATCCACCCAGTTTTAACCTTTTTACTTTATCACTAGTTAGGAATGTAGGCTTCTCTGTGCATTAGGTTTACAGGAGTTGTTTGAAAACCTAGAATTGTAGTAGGTCCCCCTTACCTGATGATAGTCGTAGGACGTTAGTCGCCTTGCTTAATTTAGAACGACTACTCATCGAGTGGTATGGAGACCACTCGTAGACAGGAAATATTATCACTGGGGAATGATGTCGGATGAAGGAAAGTGTGAATGGAATCACAATGAAGACTGGACGGACAACTAGGTGGAAAGGGAAGGACAGCTTATCTTCAAGGAGGTAGCCCTGTCCGAGTCCCCTAAGGCTACGCCTCATGTCCGGTCCTATGAGGTCAACTTTGAATGTACTGTTTGCATGCTGGAGATATGGGCCCAGTAAATCGACATAGCTACGACTACTGCCTGGTCGAAAGATAGCGTTCTCCCTTCTTTGGTAGAACGGGCGCTGAGAGGAGGGAGCAATCCACCCACGGATGGCGGCACGGGGCGCATCGCATTGGGGGACCCTTCTCGGGGGAGTCTGGACCCGGAAGACCCTGTGGTACCATAAGCGAAAGGTTGCTCCATGCGGCTTCCAGGAAACATGTATGGGTTGTGCAAGCAGGTTTCTCCTGCAGGATGTAAATTGATTCGAATCGCTGCCCCTCACAGTAACGAGCACCACTTGATCGCTGCTCCGAAACAGTGTCGGAAGCCATAAAGATGATCAGTGCGTTTAATGCTATTGTTTGGAATTATTAAGATTGTATTGTAATCATGATTGTTATAGCTTTAGCACAAACTAAATTTATTATTCCGCATGACAACTTAACTTAATGCTAAAACTTAAAAAATAAGGATCCACTCTTAGGCTGTCTTTCTGGCAATATAAACCCTATCTGTAGCCTTTGCATGTCTAAGTGTCGGCTGTAGTTGGCCATTTTGACGGGTCAGTCTTGCTGAGTAAATTAGTTACTCAGGGCGTAGCTCTATGTGGTTTTCAGATGACCAGGGTGGAGACTGCCATTGTGGTGGGAGGTTCCACTGGAAAGGACAACGTCCTGACTGCTGGAATATTAAATGGGAGCTTTGCACCAATAATGACGAGGAGTATGCTTGTGTGCGCTGGTACGGTGTCAAGGGCCTGACACCGATCAAGATCGGCTTCTACTTCTGTCTATCGCCGTGAGAGGGCATTGTATCTTACTTTTGACGAAACTCTTTAGTATTGTTGAATTATTTTGCTTTTTCTGTACTTTGAAAACTCTGGTTTATAATTTAAATTCGGATTTATGTAAAACTCTGCACTCCACCTATGTTCTTGTTGCAACTATATTCTTCTGTTATGTGTTGTACTGGGCGTCACAGCGCATGTTGCCATCCGAGAAAGATCCTGAAACGGAATCGTCTTCGTCCTAAGGCGGTTCTGTTACAGGAGGATGAGGGAACATCACCACGTGAGTCTCTGGGTCCTCGAGCAACTCTATATATTAACTTGACGGACTGATCGACGCCCAATGGTGGTTGTGAAAATGCAGTACTGTACCATGTGCGTATGTGAATCGATGATGGCCGCTGATGTGACCCGATCCCAGTACCGTGCAGTGTCACACGTCCTTCATCCTCCGTTCGGAAAATAAAAAGAGTTTCCACACGGAGGGAGGATGCTTGAAGGCGTAAGCGTAGACAAGCATCAGTAGACCATGGCCACGGTGCCGGAGCATAATCCTCCAGCTGAAGCCATCCGCGTCATCGACACCGCCCTCGTCTGCCCCGCTATTCCCTGGCCGCCGGAGCAATGGTGGACCCATGGATTGAGAGTTGGGTATTCCTGATCGGTGAAGGATTTTTTTGTTTCATGTTAAATAACTAAGAGAAAATTTTGGCATGGTCAGAATTTTTTTATTTTAATGTAAATTTGTAAATTTTTCATATATTTTGATAATGTTTAAGAGAAATTACAAAGAAAAAGAGACAAATCATAATTCATCACGGTCTGAAATTGCTTAATAATATTAATATCCATGTTGTAATGTTCGAGGTCCACCAGGTCCTGCTTACAACTACTGGCTGTGGTATTTCGCGACGAGCCAGCCAACCCAATGGTTTGGCAATCTGGGTCAGTTTTTGAGAGAATCAAAGGGAAGAATAACTGGGCGTGGAATGCTTGGCAGGGAAGTTTCATAGCGTCGAATTCGCTACCAGCAACACAGGCAACACATGACGTAGCAGAACCATATAGAGCATATGAGCCTGAATAATTAGTTGAGTTAACATGTAGGAAATTTGGTATAGTGAAACCGAACACTGGCCATTTTATTTAGAGACAAATTTGACCCAACTTAAAGTAAATCCAGCTCAACACATGAAGTATTAGCATATGTAAAAAACATTTACTCAGTTATTTAAAATAGTTGGATATTACTGAAAATACCCAGTCATCATGCTAGGTCCGCCAAGTGTGCCGCAGACATCACTCCTGCTGACCTTCTTCGACATCTTCTGGCTACACGCCCCGCCGGTCCAACGCGTCCTCTTCTACCGCCTCGACGCCGGCGCAGACGTCGACACCATCATCTCCATCCTCAGGGATTCCCTATCCCACTCGCTAGGTGCGTTTTACCCCCATGCTGGGAGGCTGCGGCTCTCCCCCAGCACTGCCAACCGCTACGAGCTCCACTACCGCCCGGGCGACGTCGTCGCCTTCACCATCGCCGAGTACAATGATGGCCACGATCGACATCAACAGCCTTGCCATCGACGAGCCCCGGGAGGTTTTGAGGCTCGCCCCGCTAGCGCCACCGCTCCCGGACGGCGGCGCCGTGCTCGCGTTGCAGGCCACGGTCGTCAAGTCCGGCGGCCTGGCGCTGGGCGTGAGCGTGCATCACGCCGCTTGCGACGGCGCGGCGTCCACGCACTTCCTCCACACCTGGGCCGCATGCTGCGCCGGCATTACAAGAACAGGAACCCAACCACCACCGGTCCCACCCGTCATCGACCGGACACTCATCTGCGACCCGACAGGCCTCTACGACGTCTTCTGCCCGACCGTCAATGATGCGAGTAAGTTCGTAGAGCCCTTTTCTGCCGCCGTCGACGACAAGCTCCTCTTCGCCGATGAAATTCTACAGGAGAAACCTGCTTGCACGACCCATACGCGCTTCCTGGAAGCTGCATGGAGCAACCTTTCGCTTACGGTACTGCAGGGTCTTCCGGGTTCAGACTTCCCCGAGGAAGGTCCCCCAACGTGATGCGCCCCGTGCCGCCATCTGTGGGTGGATTCTTCCCTCCTCTCAGCCCAGTTCCACCAAAGAAGGGAAAAGGCTATCTTCCGACCAGGCAGTAATCGTAGCTACGTCGGTTTACTGGACCCATATCTCCAGCATGCAAACAGTACGTTCAAACTTGATTGCATGGGCCGGACACGAGGCGTAGCCTTAGTGGACTCGGACGGGGCTACCTCCTTGAAGACAAGCTGTCCTTTCCTTTCCACCTAGTTGCCCGTCCGGTCTTCATTGTGATTTCATCCACACTTTCCTTCATCCGATATCATTCTCTAGTGATACTATTTCCTATCTATGAGTGGTCTCCATACCACTTGATGAGTAGTTGTCCTAAATTAAGCAGAGCGACTACCGACCTAAAGCTAAATATCAGGAAGGAGGGACCTACTACACGCTAAGGTTTCAACCAACTCCTATCACTTAATGCACAGTCAAGCCTACATCCCTAGCTAGTGATAGAGTAAAAATTTAAACGGGAATAATGCACTGGGGCTTGCCTGGATTCTTCTCTTGCTCAGCTACGGCACCTCTGGCTCCTTCTGGATCCTGCTCCAGTCCCGTCTCCACGTGGTTCACTGCGTGATCTATATGATGCAAAGGACGATGTATATGAGAGAAAATTCATGGCACTTCCTCAATAAATACGTTAATATATACTACTTCTCGTGGAAGTGAGCGGGGTGCGTTGATTAGTTCAGCAATGTAATGTATTTGGTGGAGGCACAGGGTGAGGGCGTTTCGTGTATTTCCTTCATGGACTCTAGTATTTAATCGCGACGATGTTATACCAAAGTACGATGTGTGTGTGTGTCGGCCGGGGTCAAGCTACATATATGAGGTCCACAATCAGTAGGTGCTAATTAGTTAATGTTTTAGTGTGTTGAACATTACCCTCGCAAAGAACTAAGTATCTATGAAGCAGCCCTAAGGTGGAGCCCTATCTCTATTAAGGGTAATATTACATTTGGGACACAGTTTATTAAGTTGACATGGTTCTAAATATCAAATAAGCAAGGGTAATTTAATATAGTTGGAGGATATCAGGATTGAATTACTGGCCAAGTTTCACTCACATGCACTGGGCCAATAATTTTAATTAATTAACATAAGGAAAAAGGTGTTAATTTAATTACAGCTAATATACAGAGACTCACCCTATGACATTTTCCAGGGAGACTAGAAACTGAAAAACCTATTTGGTGGCCAAGTTTTAAGATTTTATCAGCTTCCTATAATTAGTTATGAATTTATAAGGGTTTTTATCACATATTTTAATCCTAAAAATAAAACTAACATGCAATGTGATTTAGCATTTTTCCCTGCTAGTACTAATCCAAACAAAGCTAACAAATTTATCTTGCTTCAAAGTCTCTATTAATTACTTTACTATGCATTTTATAAGTTTTACCCTTTTCTGGAAATGAATAAAACGTGAAAAATCGGTTTTTATAATCGCGGGCCGCATCCAGACAGCCCAGCGGCTGAATCCTATGCGGCCCATCGGCCGCGTGCGTGCGGGGCGGGGGGGGGGGTGTCCTCGGGCCAGATTCGGCCCAAGAGCTAGGCCAGGCCTGAAGGCCATAGCGGCCCAGCGGCCATCCTGGCCGTTGGCCAGCTTGGCCGAGCCGAGCGCGCGGCTATGGCGCGCTCGGCCGCGCGGTGGCGCGGGCACGATGGCCGGCTGGGGTGGCAGCAGCGGCAGCATTACCGAGACAGCAACCGGTGGGTCTCAGCGGATATGCGGCGCGCGAAAGGAGAGGGAATGGCTCACCAGGCTAGTGCGGCGACGGCGAGGCGGAACTACGGCGGCCGGCGGCGGTGTTCAGCACGATTGGCTGCACGGATGAAAACCGAGTGAGGCTGGGGGTGTGCGCGGGGTGAACAGGGTCTTAGCTGCCCGCGGAATCGAAGTGTGACTCACCGTGGTGGAAGAGCGATGGTGGGGGAGGGTGATCGGGGTCGGGGAAGACAGTACCGATTCCCGGCAGCTCGAAGTCGGAGAAGGGAAGTGGCCTCGCGCGAAGCACCAGGGCCTCAGGGCGGGGCTCCGGGAGGCGCGGTGCAGCGGACGAGCGGGGAAGGTGACGGCGGAGCGAAGCTCTGCTCCGAGAGGCAATGGGGGCGCGACGAGTGAGAGAGAGTGACAGAGAGAGCGAGTGGGGGGGGGGGGGGGATGAGGCCGTTCGGACAGGGAAAGTGGGCGACAAGGCGGATGTCCGAACGGCGGGTGGGGTAGTCGATCCGTGGGCGCGGCGGATGCCGAGTCGACGGTGCCCACGTGGCATACGGGCAGGCGGGAGAGGGACGGCGCCGGGTTGTGTTTGTTTGAAGTCGCTGACAGGTGGGTTCCACAGGGAGTTTTCTTTTTCTTTTATTTTTCCAAGCCCGACAGCCGGCTACATTTAATCTTTTTGTGTGAATTAATCTAGAGTTGCCCAATATAATCCAAAATTATGGCGAGTTCCACATAATGTACTGGATTTTATAAAAATACTAACTACCATCAGTTATCGATAAGATTTAATTAGGAATTTTGTAAATAGAGCTGGTTTTTGAAAATTTTACCATTTATTTAGGGCATCTAATAATGGAATAGAAATCTGAGAAAATCCTCAAAATTATACTTGATCATGACCAACAACATATATTTTTGGCAGTGGTGACTTATGTTGAAAAGTTGGGACTTGTAGTATAAGTGTCATTCAAAATTTATTTGAATTTGGTTTGAATTTGATAAATTTCAGTTTAACCTTACCATGAGTTTATTTCCTGGTGATTCTAGCCCTAATTCGGTGGCAGGAGTATCACAGCAAGGCAAACCAGAGAAGCATGTGGAGGTGACGTTGATGGGTAAGGCGGGCCGGAGCGGCGGTCGGCGGGGCAGAGGAGGAGGAGTGGGACGGCGGCCAGCGGAATGGAGGAGGAGGGGCGGGGCAGCCGACAGGGCAGAGGAGGGGCAGGGCGGAGGAGTGCGATGTAGTTGTGGGAGGCGCGCGTGATGCGAGAGGCACGACTGAAAGGCTGAGAGCAAAATTGTGAATTCATGTTTTACTTAATCCGTCCAAAGACGTCGGAAATAAAATGAACCGGAGGAAGTATATTAAATTACTAGCAAAGTGCACGTGTGTTGCCATAGACGTTTGAAACATCAAATATAAATTTTCTTAGGACTTTATCAAATTACAATAAAGTTCCATCATTTTATTACATAGACTGACACCAGTGTTCTAAGATCTTTAATCTCTTTTACCCTTTCTAGATGCTCCTTTAGATCTTGTGTCATATTGTCTGAGAATGTTGATTGTCTTCACTTAGTCATTTTTTCTCTCTTAATTTTTGTGTAACAATAAATCAAATAAAAATATAAATAGGGAACAAATCTGTTCGTAATTGGAAAACTAAATTGATTTGTAAGATGTTTAAATTTTAGTAATTCAATCATCTTCATTTAGAAAATTAACGAAATTAAGTTGTTGGGCTGGCCCAAACAAATGTAAACAATATTCTTTCCTTCGTCAGCTCTTCTAGTCTTCTTCTTGCTTGCACGCCTGGTGTTCCCCCATAATTTTCTTCCTCACTCAGTCAAATTTTGTTAGAAGAAATAAAGGCAATTTTTTTTTGAAAAGCCTCAACGTCATCTGACAACTCACGAGCATAGTGAACAAAAACAAAAGCTATTAAGCCTCAACGTCAACAGGGAGGCTACAAAGCCCACAAGCCAGCTCAAGCACACAATGCAGCCCATGAAAATAAAATAAAACGATGCGGCACCAATCGTCTTCCTCGCAAACCATGGTACACTGTCGGCCGCCATTGTTAGAACATGAAGCTTGAGTTTACGGCTACAAGTTAATCAAGGATGCTTGCTAATTATCAAAACGAAACTTGACAGACATAGAGAACAAACCTAGGGCGTTCTGGAACTCCAACATTACTTGACGAATAAGATCGAAGTGGAATGCTAGAACAGGGTTGTCGGTTTCGCCTGGGAGAAACTACGATATAACCAAAATTTTCCCTTTTTTTTTACCAGATCAAATTCTTTTTTCTTTCATTTTCGTTTTTTTCTTTCTTTTTCTTTAACTTATATACGTTACCCCCCCCCCCCCCCTCTTTTATCGGATCGGACTCTTTTTATGTACATTGTTTTTTTTTCTTTTTTACCGGATCAGATTGTTTTTCTTTTTTCTTTTCCTTATGTACGTTGTTTTTTTCCTTCTTTTACCGGATAGTGGCAGAATAATAGGGTGAACGACACCTTGTTTTTTTCCTTCTTTTACCAGATAGTGGCAGAATAATAGGGTGAACGACACCACCTCTTTTCATATATTTGTAGAGATTAATACACTAATCATCTTGTTTAATCATGCCACCGAGCATGCCGTGAGCCTAGCTCGGCCCTCGGAGCCAGACTCGGTTGCTTCTATTGCATCTGGAGAGACAGGCTCAAGAGTCAAGACTAGGTGCAGGAAACTAATCACTGCCTGCATGCGAGATGCGACAGGGCTGCTCAAGCCTTGCACAGACAACCAATCGTGTCAGCCAACAACTTCTTGCTTGGACTAATGGAACGAAAAGATTCGATGCTTGGATGGGGAGGAAGAAGAAGCAAGGCGAGGACGAGGGAAGAGCAACACGTGAGTGTGTAGGTCCCTTCACTGCTGCTGCCCATCAATTGACATGGTCCCAGAAAACAAATGGAGCATGTACGGAAGCGTGGACAAGCACAGGCCGGAGAAATACCGGCAGCATACGCAATTACGCACACCCGTCCGTTTGTTGGCGCCCATGGCGAAACATAAAAAAAAAAACACGACCCGGTGAGGAACACCGTCCTCATGGTATTTCATTAAGAGCAAGCAACCGGCTTCTGGGCCACGGGAAACCCCGCCGCAAGGGTAAAGACGTCACGTCTTATCGCTAAGCTGAGCTCACGTTCTCAGCCCATCGTGAAACATCTACCAACAAGATCGACTTAAAGAAAAAGCAAGATCAACGAAGTGCATGTGTATGCGCCCGTCCGTTTGCGACGCTGCTCTCTTCATCTTGGCCTGCAAGGAGCCCCAGAGAAAGAGAGGAGACACTTGTTTCGCCTTGCCCGAGTATGCATTATCGCTTGCCTGCTCCCTCGTTTTTTTTAGCTCCATCCGTTTCTTGTGCCCGTTCCATATATGAATTAACTTGACCGACTGGCCAACGCCCAACGGTGCGTTTGAAAGCGTAGTGCCCGTGGTCCACCAAGCGTAGACACTAATCGATAATGGTCGATCATTGTAACCGTGGCGGCTCAGGCCTCCTTCACATCCTTCGTTGGGATAAAAATAGAGTTTACAAGCACGGAATGGCACGGTGGTCCATGGGCCACGGGCCCACGGCAGAAGCGAACGGCGACGCTTTGCCTACGATGAGTTTGGTACTATATCAGACCGGCTTGCCCACCCGTTTCCACACCACACGGGGTCTGGTAGTCGCTGCTTGAAGGCGCAAGCGTACAGTGAAGGTGACAACCATGGCCCCGGCGCCAGAGCAACAGCATCCTCCGGCAGAAACCATCCGCGTCGTCGACACCGCCCTCGTCCACCCAGCTGTTCCCTCGCCGCCGGAGACGTCGCTCCCGCTTACCTTTTTTGACATCTTCTGGTTGCACGCCCCGCCGGTCCAGCGCGTCTTCTTCTACCGCCTCGACGCCGGCGCCGAAGCCGACGCCGTCGTCTCGAACCTCAAGCGCTCCCTGTCCCAGGCTCTCCGCACGTTCTTCCCGCTCGCCGGGAGACTGCGGCTCGCCCCCGGCACGGCCAACCGGTACGAGCTCCACTACCGCCCCGGCGACTCCGTCGCCTTCACCGTCGCCGAGTACAATGACGACGAC
This sequence comes from Eleusine indica, assembly GCA_030378355.1. Lineage (NCBI taxonomy): Eukaryota > Viridiplantae > Streptophyta > Magnoliopsida > Poales > Poaceae > Eleusine > Eleusine indica. The sequence continues at coordinate 41,571,446 of CM059501.1, read as the reverse complement.
GGCAGCCTCGAAGCCGACGAGCCCCGGGAGGTTTCGAGGCTCGCCCCGCTAGCGCCGCCGCTCCCGGACGGCGGCGCCGTGCTCGCGTTGCAGGCCACGGTCCTGAAGTGCGGCGGCCTGGCGCTGGGCGTGACCGTGCACCACGCCGCCGGCGACGGCGCAGCCTCCACGCACTTCCTCCACACCTGGGCCGCCGCAAGCTGTGCCGGCACTACAGGAACCAGACCTCCGCCGGCCCCACCCGTCATCGACCGGACACTCATCTCCGACCCCACAGGCCTCTACGACGCCTTCTGCCCAACCACCGAGAACACGAATAAGTTCGCCAAGGTCTCTTCCGCCGCCGCCGAGGACCAGCTCCTCTTCGGCACGTTCGTCCTGTCCAGGGCCCACCTGCAACGCGTCAAGGACCTGGTCGCCGCGGAGGCCGCGACACATGGCGTCGCGCCGCCGCCGCGGTGCTCCACGCTGGTCGCGACGCTGGGCCTCATCTGGTCTTGCTACCGCCGAGCCAACACCAAACCCGGCAGCAACGTCAGCGGCGGCAAGAGCAAGACCTGCCTGGGGTTCCCCGTGGACTACCGGCCGCGGATGGATCCGCCCCTCCCGGCCACCTACTTCGGCAACTGCGTCGGCGCGGCCATCGCGATCGCGTCCAGGGCTGAACTGGCTTCCTCCGGCGCGACCGGGCTCTGGGCCGCGTGCGCGGCGGTGGCCGCGTCGATCCAGGAGGCGGGTCACGGGTTCGGGAAGGAGACCTCGCGCCTGTGGAAGGAGCGTGTCATGGAGGAGGCGGGGATGAGCGTGCTGTCGGTGGCCGGGTCGCCGCGGTTCCGCGTGTACGACCTCGACTTCGGGTTCGGGCGCCCGGCCAAGGTGGACATCGTGTCCGTCGCGAGGACCGGCGCCATCGCTTTGGCCGAGAGCCGGGTTGGGGATGGTGGCATGGAGGTGGGCCTGGCGTTGCCACCGGACGGCATGGCGGCGTTCCGGAAGTGCTTCGCCGATGCTGTCGCCGGGTTGGACCAGGACGCCGGCCGGAGCTAGCTGACTGCATGCTGCCTGGTGGATCGGCGGCCGTCAATGGAAGATGACGTGGTCAGATTTCACATCTTGGTCTCACTTGCAGAAAGACTTTACTTTTGTTTTGATCAAATCTAAGTTTGATCAACAATTTCTAAAATTTTGATTATTTTTAAAATATAAGATTTGTACTTTAAATTCATTATAAGAAATATATTCGTAATATGTAATTTGCATGTCATTAATGTTGGTGGAATATGTAAAGCATTGATCAAAGTTACGTTTTCTTAAACCCAAAAATATAAGTCTTCGTGGGATCCAGGGAATAGCTCTTTCCAAATGATTAGGCCCCATGCTAATTATATCTTGGCCAATATCAATGCCCATTGAGACTAGTCTTAGAGCATCTCCAAGAGACTAGTTATATTATTAGCTAAATTTACAGATTTTTTCTCTTTTGTAAAAGTAAAAATCCTCCAAAACTAAGGGGTATTCCAACATTCTCTTCAAAACCTTAACTCTCAATCTTTTAAACAGTCCACATCATCAGTTTTTTTTTCCAAAACCGAGATGCCTGCGCGTGGGAGAGAAAGAACGAGGGCGACGACATCGTCGGACCTGGCAGCGGCAAGCCAGCAACATGGAGCCATCGTCATCGTTGGTGGCCTGATCCAGGAGAACCAGTCTGGACGGAGGAATGCCTTCTTTGATTGATGTTTGGTCATCAATATGGAGTGGCACCGATTTTTTTGTATGAACTGCAGTATCAGCGATCGAGGAGGGAAATTGCAAGAGAACTTTGCACGAACGGAGAATCAATCAACATTGAAGATCGAAACCATCATCTATAAGAAGTGCGATATAAACCAGTCATCTACAGGTTGAGAATATAGTGGATACATGAACTACGAACAACGCCATATGCCTGATAACCAAACAAACATCCGTCAGAAACAGAACCTAGTACATCTGTCCCTCGCCGCGTTGCACATACACTCCAGGTACACGCCCACCGACGCTCGCCGCGTGGTTCCTCATACACTCCAGGTACACGCCCGTCGCCGCCTCGATCTCCCTGCCCCTCATGCTGCCGTCGTCGCCAAGTTCTTGAGCTCCTCCATGTCGCTTTCGTGAAGTCAGACGCATGCAGGAACCGGCCCGGAGCGCGGGAATAGGGAGGAGTGTGCGGGAGACGCGCCCGTGGGGGCGGGCAGGCCGCGATGGCGAGCCCCTCAGCCTAGCCAAAAATATCAAGGGGGAGCAAGGGATAGCGAGTTAGGCAAAAATACAGAGGGAGAAGGAGAGCCTGTTGGAAAGGATTTTTTTGACAAAATTGCTATATTTACATAATTAAATATATTTAGATGAGCTATTGGAGATGCTCTTAGTAGTCCATTTATTCTCGTGTCATGTGAAAGCTGAGTACACCAAAGTTTTAGGGAGCTGTTATTTTTCTGTCGATCGAAATCGGCCGATGCATTCAGTCAACAAATAGGAGCCATCCATTCGCGATTCAACAACTAGGGATTCATCTTCGACCTCTGCTCATTCTCTTTCTTCATGCACGCACGTGCTCGACGCCAAACAGTCAGCCTGCCTCTGTCCCTGGCGGTGTTCCTGTTGCTAGGTCCGCATCCGTATCCCCCTCCATGCTAACTGGTCACCGTCATGCTCACTGTCTTCCCCCTCCTTCGCCCGTCCCTAGAGCACGGGGGCGGACCTCCCTTGATTCAAGGACCTTCACTTGAATGCCCAAAAAATTGGCCAAAGCATGAACTATACTTAGATGTATTTGATACATGCACTTATACACAAGCTTCATGTTTCTATGAGGGTAGAAGCATAGAAAATAAGACCAAAATATCATATTTTAACTTCTTTTTTTCAAAAAATTTTCTTAACAATGTGCATTATCAAGAATTTTTTTCTGCTATATGGATATTTGAATGCCCGGCTATTGCATCCTGGGTCCGCCACTGCTAGAGCGTCCCTGTCGTGCTACTCGTTGGCGTCGAGCTCCCTGCCCCCTCCCCCCCCCCCCCCCCCCTCCTCCTCCTCTGGTCGTTCCCGATGGCGTCCTCGCTACCGGCTCCGTAACTTTTTCTCCCACCGCGCTAACTCTTCAGCGTCGAGCTCCCCCGCCCCAGCATGGCCCAACCGCCCATGAGGTGGTGCCCTGTCGTCTCCGCCTCCGTTGTCTCTTGCGCCACCACCGCTAGGCCGGTCTGTTATCCCCAAAACCTTCTTCTTAGGCCGGAGATGATGGAGCTAGCCGGAGAAGCCCCCGCCCTTAAACAGCAGCGACGAGATTGAACGTCGACTTCCAAAAGTTTTAACATGAGATTAACTAACTGACAGCATCTTGTGATTGGAGATGCACTGGGATTGGCATTGAGAGAGGGTGCTTCAACTTTAGAATGGACCCCACATCTTCCTTGATCACGTGATCACGTATAGTAGCAGTGCACAGGCTCCAGTTTCCTACTTTGTCGATCTGGTCCTCTGGTTGTTTTCATGTTCATGTACAACAGGTTGTCTCCTCTGGGCCTACTAAATACTAATTGTAATAAAATCCCATGCATGCACTATCGGAATCCGTTCGTTTGCCGTGTGACTGTGACACATGGCAAAGACCGTAAAACACATAGGAAGCACCTTCGCCGTGAGCGGTCCACGGCGAATCTCCAATGACAACTAGGACCGACGGCAAAGCACTGGGTATAGTCTGAGGTAGCAAAACTATGGTTGAAATCAGTAATCTTATAAGTAACCCCATTTCTCAACACAAGTATCCACTATTATAGTCCATGTTCTAGTGGATCAGGATCCTTGGTAGTCGCACCAGCAGTCGCTTCTCCTCCGTCGGATCTGACTGTTTGCATCCAATGGTTTGAAAATCTGCTCCTCGTCCATCGTGGGCAAGCATGGAGCGCTAAACCGCTCCTCATCTGAGCGTAGGATATAGAAGCTGCTTCCTCTTCCCTGTACTCAAAATGGATGATGGCAGTCATGGTTTCGAACAAGTTGTGAGCTACAGCATCTCATCCAATCATACAAGCTTTGCTGGATTTGGTCCTCACAAATTGATTCGTCATCAATTTCATTTTCTCTTCTCTAGTACCCTATCCGTAAAATCATAAATTTTGCAACATTATCTATGAACAAAATTAAACACACATTTATATTCTACATCCTCTGACGAATCCATTTTTATGATCATCAACACCCATGCAGCCGGAACTTATCGTTGGCGATCCATCTGTATTTGTTGACTTGTCGAGTATGCAATTAGTCGAATCCGATGGGAGACGAATAAGGCCCCCTTGGCAAGACTTCTTTTAAAAATGGATTCTATAGAAAATAAATTCTCTACAAAAATTATTTGGCAAAATGAATTCTATTGTATATGTTCCATACAAAATAGGTAGAGAAGTCATAAGAAGCTATGTTTTTTATGCTTTTAGATTCTAGCACAAACTTGAGAAGTGTTTCTATATGAGAGGGGCAGAATCCATTTTCCTTTGAACCCTTTAATTAGCTTCTGAACTTCACGAAAAAAAAATTTGTTCTAGAATCCATTTTAGAAGTCCTGTCAAACAAGGCCTAAACTGCTCGTGTGACTGCTAAGGAACGACTGCCGAGGATCCAAATCTAATTTTAGTACATTGCGAACAATTTAAGAAAGCCAGCTTCCGCTATATCTGTTGGAAATACAGAATAAACTCCCAATAGCTACTCCCTCCATCCCTCTAATGTAAGGATTCGTTGACTTTTTCATATTACGTTTGAATTTTTGTTTTATTTAATTTTTTTTCAAAAATATAAAAAATAAATAAATTATATTTAAAATATATCTAATGACAAAACACTTTATAATAAAATAAATAATATTTTTTTTAAAATTTTTTGAATAAAACGAATAGTCAAACATGATGTCTGAAAGTCAACAAATGCTTATATTTAAAGAACGGAGGAAGTAATTGATTCAAATATATTGTTTTTCTCTTTAAAAACGTACATCACGTTGCATTTTAAAACGTACATCACGTTGCATTTTGACTGTCTGGAAGCTCCTGGCCTCCACCATTATTAATATCAGTTCATGCAAACAGAACCTGAGGAGGATGAGGGAACATCACCACGTGAGTCTCTGGGTCCTCGGGCAACTCTATATATTAACTTGACGGACTGATCGACGCCCAACGGTGGTTTTGAAAATGCAGTACTGTACCATGTGCGCATGTGAATCGATGATGGCCGCTGATGTGACCCGATCCCAGTACCATGCAGTGTCACATGTCCTTCATCCTCCGTTCGGAAAATAAAGAGAGTTTCCACACAGAGAGAGGATGCTTGAAGGCGTAAGCGTAGGCGAGCATCAGCAGACCATGGCCACGGTGCCGGAGCATAATCCTCCGGCTGAGGCCATCCGCGTCGTCGACACCGCCCTCGTCTGCCCGCTGTTCCCTGGCCGCCGGAGCAGCAGTTGGTCGGTGAAGGATTTTTTTTGTTTAATGTTAAATAACTAAGAGAAAATTTTGTCATGGTCAGAATTTTTTTTATTTTAATGTAAAATTGCAAAATTTTCATATATTTTGATAATGTTTAAGAGAAATTACAAAGAAAAAGAGACAAATCACAATTCATCACGGTGTGAAATTGCTTAATAATATTAATATCCGTGTTGTAATGTTCGAAGTCGACCAGGTCCTGCTTACAACTACTGGCTGTGGTATTTCGCGACGAGCCGTCCAACCTAATGGTTTGGCAATCCGGGTCAGTTTTTGAGAGAATCAAAGGGAAAAATAACTGGACGTGGAATGCTTGGTAGGGAAGTTTGATAGCGTCGAATTTGCTACCAGCAACACAGGCAATACAGGACGCAACAAAACCATATAGAGCATATGGCCTGGAATAATTAGTTGAGTTAACATGTAGACAATTTGGTATAGTGAAACCGAATACTGACCATTTTATTTAGAGACAAATTTGATCCAACTTAAAGACATTTACTCAGTTATTTTATAAAATAGTTGGATATTCATGGGAATACCCAGCCATCATGCGAGGTCCGCCAGTGCGCCGGAGACGTCACTCCCGCTGACCTTCTTTGACATCTTCTGGCTCCACGCCCCGCCGGTCCAACGCGTCCTCTTCTACTGCCTCGACGCCGGCACAGACGTCGACGCCATCATCTCCATCCTCAGGGATTCCCTGTCCCATGCGCTACGCGTGTTCTACCCCCTTAGTGGGAGGCTGCGGCTCTCCCCCGGCACTGCCAACCGCTACGAGCTCCACTACCGCCCGGACGACGCCGTCGCCTTCACCATCGCCGAGTACAATGATAGCCACGATCGACGTCAACAGCCTCGCCGTCGACGAGCCACGGGAGGTTTCGAGGCTCGCCCCGCTAGCGCCGCCGCTCCCGGACGGCGGCGCCGTGCTCGCGTTGCAGGCCACGGTCGTCAAGTCCGGCGGCCTGGCGCTGGGCGTGAGCGTGCATCATGCCGCTTGCGATGGCGCGGCGTCCACGCACTTCCTCCACACCTAGGCCGCATGCTGCGCCGGCATTACAGGAACAGGAACCCAACCGCCGCCGGTCCCACCCGTCATCGAGGGGACACTCATCTGCGACCCGACAGGCCTCTACGACGTCTTCTGCCCGACCGTCAATGATGCGAGTAAGTTCGTCAAGCCCTCTTCCACCGCCGCCGACGACAAGCTCCTCTTCGCCACGTTCGTCCTGTCCAGGGCCCACCTGCAGCGCGTCAAGGACGTGGTCGCCGCGACACGTGGCGTCGCGCCGGCGCTGCGGTGCTCGTCGCTGGTGGCCACGTTAGGCCTCATCTGGTCGTGCTTCCAGCGAGCCACCAACAACAAACCGGACGGGAGGGCCTGCCTGCTGTTCTCCGTTGACCACCGGCCGCGCATGAACCCGCCTCTTCCAGAGAAATACTTGGGCAACTGCGTCGGCGCGGCGGTCGCATTCGCGTCAGGAAGCGAGCTGGCGGAGCCCGGCGCCACGGGGCTCAGTGCCACGTGCGCGGCGGCGATCACGGATGCCACGAGCGGGTCCGTCACGGAGGTGGCGCCTGGAATGAGCGTGCTGTCGGTGGCCGGGTCGCCGCGGTTCCGCGTGTACGAGCTCGACTTCCGGTTCGGGCGGCCGGTCAAGGTGGACGTCGTATCCGTGGCGAGGACCGGCGCCGTCGCGGTGGCCGAGAGCCGTGTTGGGGATGGTGGGATGGAGGTGGGCCTGGCGTTGCCGCCCGACGGCATGGACGCGTTCTGGAAGTGCTTCGCCGACGCTGTCGCGGGGCTGGACATGCGTGTGGCCGCTGACCGCGCGCGTGAGCTGGGTGCTGGCTGGTGTATCAGCAACCGTCATTATTCTGGCATCTAGCTCGGCCCCGCATAGAATAAATAAACTAGCGATACCGAAGTCTATGTCCACAACCATGCTTTGCACAACCAGTGCTTTAATTTTGCTTAGCTGCTCAGTCATGTATGATTCATCTGATTTTATTGACTAATTATATTAGCTTGCACATCTTATATATGTGAATGGAGTTTTACCATGGAATCGTGTTGATTTTTTTATCAGTTTAAAGACTGTTACTGTCCACGAGCATGTGGATGGTGGTGTATATGCATTAAGGATTCAAAAATAATACCAGTTTTGTTTTGGCAAACCTTATTCGGTCTTCATTGTGCCACGTCTCGTATAATCATACTTATTATTATGTTGATAACTACAAGTACATGTATATAGTAATAAGTATTCAACATGCATGTATTCACAAAATTTGTAGGCTGAAATTCATATAAGCATTATATGACATATAACTTTTTTTTTAGAACATGTTTTCTTTTAATCTGTTCATAATGTATTATCTTAGCATCTTATAGTTGACATCCTCCGTATGTAGTACAAATCATCCTTTCTTGGCGTTTAATATACATATAGAATATGCTCTTTATAAAAATATATGTCTCAATAAATAATTTTAGATTATACATATAATATATTGAAGTAATATAGTATGTAAAATTGTCTATTTATAGAGGTCAAAGGGATATTGCACTAGTAGTCGAAGATCATTACTAATATGTCAGTTTTAGAGAAAAACAGACCAAATTGTGTTACAGATTTTACTTTGTAAACAAATATTGGTCACAAATTTTAATAGTTCATTGTCAGTATATAAGATTTGTTATTGTTGTGTGGAAAGTTGTGACTTCACAGAACATGTTACTTAAGAACAAAGGTCGAGCCAGCCCAAGCCCAGCAAGACTGGCTAGCACCGCTGCTCTCAGACATCCCCTTGGACTCCGACGAGCCTTTCAGTTCGCCGTCCTTGTTGTTCGTGGCTCCGCGTGGCAAGGCTGGGAGTTTATTTTTTTTTCCTTTTGTTGGAGCCTTTTTGGTTGAATTTTTTGATCTACGACTTGGCTGGTTTTTGGCTTGTATTTCTTTGGGGGATTTGGCATTTCAACTTGGGGGAGTTCATTCTTGTCATCGAAAGTTTAATTTTAGTTTCCTCGAAATTCCCCATTTATTTAGGGTTCTCCGATCAGAAATTGGTGTTTAAATTGTACTCTTTCTCGAGGCTATCTTTTGAATTGGATCACGTTGGTTCCTGTGAGGCTATAACTAAGTCTGTGGGATATCTGATCTTGATTTGCTTGAGTTTCTTTTTAGATAGATGCTTACTGCTCTTGTTTGCCAAATCTGCGTAGCTCTGTTCCTGCCCGCTCTACCTGACTAATCAACATGCTGTGTTTTTGTTCTCAGATTAAGGTGTGTTAGTGCTTCAAATCCTTGTCAGTGTGCTGGCCGTTGTTGCTTGGTTAACACATTCATCTTTCGCCGAGGCTTCCTCCGGTCGCAAGATGGTTGGTGTAGGTACAAAAGATGGTAGCAATTTGGTCGTGGTGCTAGAGGTGGTCGTTCAGCTACCTACAGGTCGCTAGTCGTGGTAGCTCTTGACGGAGCTAGAGCTGCAAGTTGTCAATGATCGCTGCTCCATTGGTCATTGCCCTATACAGGTCGCTGATCGTGCATGGTAGCTCTTGTTGGAGCTGGAGTGGCAGGTTTCCATTGGTCGCTGTCTCGCATCGTTGGTCGTTGTCCCTTATAAAAGCAATAGGTCGCTGGTCGTGGTATCTCTCGTTGGAGATCACCAGTTGCTATCCATCGTCGCTTGTTGCCTTCCATGGAGAAAATGGGTCGCTGAGCTGCAGATTGTCACTTTTCTTTCCGCTAATCTTCATGTTTGAGTTGGTCCTTGTGTTGAGATGAAGTTGAAATTGGAGAGGATGAGTTGCGTCCATGGAGAGGATGGGTGCTGAGCTGCAATTGGAATTGGAGAGGTCGAGTTGACGTCTATGTGTCTCCAATTTTTTATTATGTTATTTTGGTCATGTTTGTATTCTTGATCGTGGTTGTGTTTATATTCTTGCTCGTGGTCATGTAACTTCAAACTTTGTATTCTCTTTTTTTCTTAATGCGAAACGTGCCCAAGCACGATAGAGAAAAATAAGAAAGGTCGAGCAATTTATTTTTAATAGAATTCATTAGTGTTATCTCTCATTGAAAGTAATATTTCCTCTTTTTTCAAAAGCGAAAAAGTACACAGTAGATTTTAGTGATAAAATGGTGCTAAAGAGTGCACTTGATTGTAGTTTTTAATCCCAATTTTTAGTTTCACTTATATGTATTTTTAGCATACACTAGATGGTTAAATCATAATAAAAAATACAACAGAAACTATAGAGTGGATAGAAGCAAGAGATCGGGAGTAGATTGAATAATGCAATGTAACAAGACACTTGAATAAACATTACTGATGAACAAAAGAAATTTTGCATTTCTAAGTGTTGCAAATGGAAGTGGAAACCACATAACACTTTAGTTCCAAAAAATAATATTTTATATGTTGCACACAACATTCCATTTCGATACATATTACAACTATTACAATACATATTGCGACTATTACAATGCCTAGTAGATGGGGAAAGACAAAAAATTTTTTGAATCATTGCAGATGCAAGTGGGATTCATGCAGTAACACGAGAAAAGTCATGTTGAGTAGGGTTCATGCTGGTCTTTACTAGGACATTCAAGTGCTCCAAGCATCTTAGTTGCTCCCATGCTCCTACACATAAAAACACTAGAAACAACTTATGAAAATTTTAAACAAAAAAAAAACGAGTGTACTATAGTTAATCATGCAAAATTTCATTTGCAATAAATACTAAAGAAGCTTAGATTAGGTGGTTAGGTTTATTATGGTAGAACCAACCCACATAGGTTCTAATCCTAGATTTGACGTGGGTGTTATATTTATGGCTAATTATTCTTTCAATGAGAGGCGACGTTCTCCTCGATAGCGAACCGTCTGTGGTGATTTTGTGAATCTCAAGTTTAAATCGGCTCAGTCTTTCGGAGACCCTTATAAAGGTAGATTTGTGTACGTGTATTCATAGGGGCAATGATTTGTGCGTGGATGCGAGTGTTTATGTATGTATTGTGTTTAATTTGCAAAAAAACTACAAGGAGAAAAAAAAAGAGAAAATCAGCTTTAACAAAGCGGGTTACAACTGTTCACCACTGACCTGCAACCTGTTACTATTTATGTTGATTTATATTTTTTAATGTATCTTGAATATTTTTGAGTTGTTGCTCAAACTTTAGGTGATTATAATGATAACATGGAGAATCTATTTATATTTTTATAAACTTTTTTAATAATATTTTTGTAATAGATTTTTTTGGTGGAAACACGGGAGCATGCTACCTGCTGGGAGCACTAGAGATGTTCTCGGGTCTCTACTGTCATGTCAAACTTTTGTAGATTTTTCTTTTAAGAAAAAAGTTAGGCAGCTAGTCTAGCGAGCATCACTCCATCATTTGTACCTGTCTATTGTCACGGACGATTCTCATGAATTTGTCCAATGTCTTATGCCCCGGATATGGCCTTAGTCAACAAAAAAAAAACAGCGTCGAGGAGGCTAGAGGACTGACTGCAAGGGAGAAACAATTTCGAAGGAATGAACGAGACCTCGTCGAAAAAACAGCATCGAGGAGGCTAGAGGACTGGCCAGAACAATATTCAATCTCCCTCCGTACTGATATTCCACAAATAAAGTAACACAGTGTTTGGGTTATTCATACGACACCTCGTGTAACAGACGCACACACATCTAATGATATAATCATGTCATCTTCCATTGATCAGAAACATGCAGCGCACGCGGTCATCAGCGAGCTCCGTCGGCTTCGAGCCCGGCGATCGCGTCGTGGAAGCATTTGCGGAGCGCGGCCATGCCGTCGGGTGGCAACGACACGCCCACCTCCATACCGCCGTCCCCGACACGGCTCTCGGCCGCGGCGATGGCGCCGGTCCTCGCGACAGAGACCACGTCCACCAGGCAGCGTGCATGCAGTCAGCTAGCTCCGGCCAGCGTCCAGGTCCAGCCCGGCGACAGCATCGGCAAAGCACTTCCGGAACGCCGCCATGCCGTCCGGCGGCAACGCCAGGCCCACCTCCATCCCGCCGTCCCCAACCCGGCTCTCGGCCACGGCGATGGCGCCGGTCCTCGCGACGGACACGATGTCCACCTTGACCGGCCGCCCGAACCCGAAGTCGAGGTCGTAGACTCGGAACCGCGGCGACCCGGCCACCGTGAGCAAGCCCGCCGTCGCCGCCGCCGCGTCCTCGAACCGCTGCTGCAACAAGCCCATGATCTCCGTGACGGGCCCGCGCGTCACCTCCTGGATCGCCGCCGCCACCGCCGCGCACGCGGCCCAGAGCCCGGTCGCGCCGGAGGAAACCAGCTCAGCCCTGGACGCGAACGCGAGCGCCGCGCCGACGCAGTTGCCGAGGTATTTCTCCGGGAGGGGAGGGTTCGTCCGCGACCGGTGGTCCACGGGGAACAGCAAGTAGGTTTTCCCGCAGGCGGTGCCGCTGTCCGGTTTGGCTCGCTGGTAGCACGACCAGATAAGCCCCAGCGTCGCGACCAGCGTGGAGCACCGCGGCGGCGGCGCGACGCCACGTGTCGCGGCGACCAGGTCCTTGACGCGCTGCAGGTGGGCCTTGGACAGGACGAACGTGCCGAAGAGGTGGTCGCTGGTGACGGACTTGTTCGTGTCCTCTGTAGTCGTCGGCGACGCCTTTGGGCAGAAGAGATCGTAGAGGCCTGTGGGGTCGGAGATGAGTGTCCGGTCGATGACGGGTGGGACCGGCGGCGGTTGGGTTCCTGTTCCTGTAATGCCGGCGCAGCATGCGGCCCAGGTGTGGAGGAAGTGCGTGGAGGCCGCGCCGTCGCAGGCGGCGTGGTGCACGGTCACGCCCAGCGCAACGCCGTGGCTGCGCGATGACTTCAGGACCGTGGCCTGCAACGCCAGCAGTGCGCCGCCATCAGGGAGCGGTGGCGCGAGCGGGGCGAGCTTCGAAACTTCCCGTGGCTCGTCGACAGCGAGTCTGTCGATGTCGTCATTGTACTCGGCGACGGTAAAAGCGACGGCGTCGCCGAGGCGGTAGTGGAGCTCGTACCGGTTGGCTGTGCCGGGGGAGAGCCGCAGCCTCCCAGCGAGGGGGTAGAACGCGTGGAGCGCGTGGGACAGGGAGTCCCTGAGGTTCGAGACGACGGCGTCGACGTCGGCGTCGGCGTCGAAGCGGTAGAAGAGGACGCGTTGGACGGGCGGGGCGTGGAGCCAGAAGATGTCGTAGAAGGTGAGCGGGTGCGACGTCTCCGGCGGCGAGGGAACAGCTGGGTGGACGAGGGCGGTTTCTGCCGGAGGATGCTGTTGCTCTGGCGCCGGGGCCATGGTTGTCACCTACGCTATGCTTATGTTACGCCTTCAGTTCAATCAAATCAGGCCGTGTATAAATACGAGACAGTATAATAAGATATTACTATATAAGCCGTCGGTCGTCCGCAGACGTCATCGCTGACCAATGTAGCCAGGCAACGAAACTTCCATACCTCTCACCTTTTTCTTTTCCCCACAAGAAAAAGTGAGACGTGAGCCGCGCCGCTACAACGTCGGCGCGCAGGTCCAATGATCGATCACCAACGTCCATCATCGTCGAGTAACATACGCACGCCACATTCGTACTAGCACTACGTCTTTGAAAGGCACCGTCGGGCGCTGGTGAGTTGGTTATACAGGCACGTCATTGAATTGGGCAAAAAGGTGCCTCCTCTGTTTCTCTGGGGGTTCCTGCTGGCCGGACCTGAGAGCAGCACGTCAGTCAAACATAGACAGATTGTTGGAATGCTCTTGTGATTGGCAGCATCAACGCGCATTTGCTTTTGCCTAGCTTATCTGTTCCAATCCGCACATGCGTGCCAGGGTCCGGGAACCGAGAGCTGGCTGCGTCTATAGCGGGGGATCAAAAGGAAAAGAAAGATATGACATTCACATGGTCACATGCGGATGCTGCGCGTGGTGCACTACACAAAGCGCTTGCTGGAAAGTAAAACTACCGCCTACATGTTCAAGAACAGAATGTGAAAAAAAAAAACACAGGTTGGAACAGCCAGCCGAGCACACGCACCGTGAAAAATCAGCCGACAGCTGTTACAAGCATGCGCCCCAACGAACAAAAGCCACGCACTCCATTCGATGACAGAACGCCACCGGCCGACCGGCGGCCACTCCTCTCCGATTGCGGGTGTCGTTCCCTCCCGCATACACGGTGCCGCCGGGTTACCCCACCGCTAACACTTTTTTTTTTTTTTTGGTGACAAGAGCAATCGAAGTTTTTCGCTTGAGCGGGTGAGCGACCGTTCGTCCCAGTTCATTAATCATTTGGAATACGAATCTGATCTATTTCACTATTTAATTGAGATCATCCAATACAACTATCAGAGAAAAAACATACAAAATTCATATATAATTAATTTTGATTGAAGTTTTAGTAGTTTAATGTGGAACATATCTATTTAAGAAATGGAGCCTTTCTTCTTTATAGATGGAACTTTGTGTATTGAGCATAGAACTTTATCCATATAGTAACAAAATAAGAGGTTTCATGTGCATATTTGGTTTGTGCCATAGTGAGGAAAAAATGTTTCAAATTCAATACAAGAAGTCCACAAAAACGAAATTGTTCCTACGTCAACAAAGATAAAGTTTCAATCTTCAAAAAACAAAATTGTTCCATCTTTATGTTTTATATTATTTAGGAAATGTTATATGGTTTTCGTTGTGCCATGTCTCATATTATCATATTTACATTGTTTACTTCAAGTACTTATGTATAGTACATGCATGCATGTTCACATATTTCGTCAAAATTTGTATAAAAACGTTATTATGTGTGCAACTTTATTTGTGTGCAACTGTGTCCGATTGCACACAAATAAAGTTGCACACATAAGAAATAACAGAAGATAGCAAATAATAATGTTTTGATTGTTTCATTTTTTTAACACGTGTGACAGTGCTTTATGTTTGCAGTAGTTACTTACTACAGCATTCCATCTTCCTTTTGCATTATTTCTACTCATATGATTTCTACATTAATTTATGCAGACAACCAAGCTTTCTAGCGATCAAGAAAAAATAGTGATCAACAAAGACCAAGGTATTGCCATTGTACTTTTAGCATGATTTGTCATAATTTATGAATTTTACATAATCAATAAAAATCCAGTAACGTCAATTTGGAAGGTTACTAAAACAATATCTAAGCTCAACTTTTCTGATCTGAAACCATTTATTACAAAAACCTTTTTTCTTATTTTTTTTGGACATGTCTGTTCTAACGCTTATTAATTTTCATCATTTTTAATAAAGTATATATGTTAACAATGTTGAGTACTACAAATAGAAAACGTAATAGGACATGTCTAGAATTAAGTAAAGACACCTACAGTCAAAAAGACGAAAATAAGAGACAAAACAAAATAAGACGACAAAGTCTAAATTTACAAAAAAAAAAAAAGTTTGCATATCTATGTAACTAGCAAAGTGTCCGTGAGTTGCCAAGACTTTATATATAATGTAAAAAAAGGTAATTAGAATAAGTGTGTGCAAAATATCGATAATTCAATATGGTGTGTGGTCTGTGGAATGCATGTACAAGAATATATGTGGCAGCAAACTCTCATAGACATATATATGGCGATGTCGCTATTGTGTTCTATCTTTGTTCAGCAGCTGAGATATCGATTGATTCCTATAGGGGAAGAAGAAGGCAGCTAAGAATTAGGATACAAAAAGAGGTATGTGCCTGTTATAATTGAGCCAAGGCAAGACGTTAGAGGTGAATTAGTAAATTATTTGATAGGAAATGACAATCTTCTCCTGGCGACCATGGAGGCATGAAGAATTGCCGTCCGGCAGAAGATGAAGACTTTGCTGTCATCTAACTTTCTCAAGAACAAAACCACCACCGTTGTCATGATTTATTTTTTTCAGAGATCCATGCTCAATGTAGAGTTTACCGTCGGCGGCAGCATTGAGTTCATGCCCTATTTGTAGTTCCAGCTATCAACATAACTAAGCACGAGGCTGCTTTGGATGCCATGCTATCTCTAAATATGTTGACTTAAATTGATGACTGGTTTGACCTGTTTGATCGCTCCTCCGAGGAGTTGATGTCTCGTTGGTATCTTTCTATTTTCCCAACCGAAGCAAATGGACGTAGCTCACCACCATCAGAACATTATGAACTAAAGCACCATCACACGTCCCAAGTATTTTTTATTATTGACACCCAAGAGGTCAAGACTGCATCATTGCAATTTTCATCTCGAGAGTTCGCCTTGCCATGAAGCTGAGTAGAATAGGCGTCCTGTGCATGCATAATAAGTTGTCAGGTTGCTAAAGGCGCCGACGGATCAATCGCAGTGGTCTACAACCTTAGGGATGGGGCGAGGGTGGAGGGGGAAGAAGGGATGGCTGGAGTTAGGGTGGCGCCCGGAGCATGCCATCAGAACTGTCGACATGGCCGGAAAGGAGGAGCAGAGGGATCGTCGGATCGCCTTGACCATCGGACAGCTCAATAGATCAGTGAAGTCAAGCTTTTTAGCTCGCGCTGGGTCGACAGGTTGGCTCACTCGACTGAAGCGATGGAGGCCTTACTTGTTTTCATACAGGACTCCTATATAAATTTTTTCCCTGTACATCTGAGACCGTGATCAATCTCAGAACCTTCTAATTACAGACGTGGACATGAAAATAGTGTGGTATCCAAACGGAATTAGGCTGCAAGCCATGGGAATGGATGGCGAGAGGGAGCAAGAGGGAGGATGTGGAGAGACGGGTACCAACGGCTGTGTGATACTCCTAGTGTCATAAGGGTCCCAAGAATAACACTTAGTCAGCATGAGACCTAACACTAGGAATTTGAATTTAAATTTTTCAATTCAAATCGAATTCAAACCAAATTGAATGACCCTTGCACTACAAGTCCCAAATTTTCAATATAAGTCACCACTGCAAAACCTATATGTTGTTGGTCATGGTCAAGAAGAATTTTAAGAATTTTCTCAGATTTTTATTTCATCAATAAACGCCCCAAATAAATGCTAGAATGGTCAAATACCAGCTCAATTCACAAATTTCCTAATCAAATTTTGATAGGAACTGTTGGTGGTTAGTATTTTTATAAACACCAGCACATCATGGGAAGTCTGCCTTATTTTTGGTCTGATTTTATCAGCTCTAGATTAATTCAAACAAAAATATCAAAAGCAGTCGGCTGTCAGGATTTGAAAAAAGAAAGGAAAAAGAAAACTCCCCGCGGGCCCCACCTGTCAGTGACCCAAAACAAACACAACCGGCTGCCGCTGCCCTGCCCGACTCGGCGCGAGCCGCGTGGTCGCCGGCGTACGGCCAACGGCCGTTGCCGCGGATCGATGGCCCCACTCGGCGTTCCGACATCCTCTTGGTCCCCTGCCCGGTCGGGAGTGCCTTCAATTCCTTCTCCCCCATTCTCTGTGCTCTCTTCACCCGAGCAGCCCCCGTCACCGCCCGGTGCTGCTCCGCGCCACCGGCGCCTTGCCGTCGTCATCAGGTGCCCATCGACATCCACGGCATCGCCTCGGCGCCCTCAAGCTTCGCGTGAGGCCACCTTCCCCCTCCCGCACCGAGCCGTCGTGAATCGATCTCTCCTTCCCCGCCTCCGAACGCCGCCCCTCCGAGTCGCCCGACCCCCACGGTGAGCTCCTGGGCGATTCCTTGCACAGGCACACGTGAGTGCCCCTCCTTTTCCTTCCCGACCTCACTCGGCTTCCACCCGTGCAGCCACTCGTCCGGAACACTGCCGCCGGCCGCCGGAGCTCCGCCTCGTTGTCGCCGAGCTAACCCCGGTGAGCCACCTCCTCTTTTCGCGTGCCGCGTGTCCCTCGGAGCCCTCTGTTTACTATCTCGGCAATGCTACCGCTGTCGCCACCCATGCCGGCCGCCGTGCCCGCGCGACCGCGCGTGGCCGCGCCGCCGCGCGCGCTCGGCTCAGGCCGAGCTGGCCAGCGGCCGGGATGGCCGCTGGGCCGCAATGGACTTTGGGCCTGGCCTCGCTCTCGGGCCGCGCCTGGCCCGAGAACGCTCTGCGCGTGCGCTCGGTTGTTGGGCCGCCCGAGTTTCAGCCCGACGGGCTGGCTGGATGCGGCCCACGTGATAAAAATCGAATTTCTCATTTAAATCCATTTTCAGAAAAGTGATAAACTTGTAAAATGCATAGTAAAATAATTAATAGGAATTTGGAGGCAAGATAAATTTTGTTAGCCTTGTCTGGACTAGTACTAATGAGAAAAAAATGCTAAATCACAGTGCATGTTAATTTTACTTTTAGGATTTAATTATATGACAAAAACCCTCATAAACTCATAATTAATTGCAGAGAGCTGATAAAATCTTGAAATTTGGTCATCAGGTGGGGTTTTCAGTTTTAGTCTCCCTGGAAAAATGTCATAGGGTAAATCTCTGTATATTAGCTGAAATTAATTTAATGCCCTTTTTCCTTATAATAATTAATTACAATTATTGGCTTGGTGCATGAAAGTGAAACTTGGCAAATAAATCACTCCTGGTATAATCTAATTATAGTAAATCACCCCTGCCCATTTGAAGATCAGAATCATGTCAACTTAATAAATTATGCCCCGAGTGCAATTTTACCCGTTAATAAAAATGGTTCCGCGTTAGGGCTGTTTCACGGGCACTTAGTACCTTGCGAGGGTTTTGCTCGACACACTAAAGTACTAACTAATTAGCACCTACTAGTCATGGACATCACTTACGTAGTTTCACCCCGGCACACACAAACCCACCGTACTTTGGTGCGACGTCGTCGTGAGTAAATACTGGAGTCCAAGAAGGAAATACACGAAACGCCCTCACCATGTGCCCCACTCAATAAGATATACTACTGAACGCATCATCACACCCCGCTTACTTCCACAAATAACAGTGTATATTAAGGTATTTATTGAGGAAGTGCCATGAATCTTCTCTTATAAGCAGCATCTTTTGCATCATATAGATCACGCCGTAAACCACGTGGAGACGGGACCGGAGCGGGAACCCAAAAGAGCCGAAGGTGCCGTTGCTGAGCAAGAGCAGACCCAAGGCAAGCCCTGGTGCATTATCCCCTTTTAAATTTTTATTTTCCCACTAGCTAGGGATGTAAGCTTGTCTGTGCATTAAGTGATAGGAGTTGATTGAAACCCTAGCGTGCAGTAGGTCCCTCTTCCCGATTATTAGCCTCAGGACGGTAGTCGCTTTGCTTAAATTAGGACGACTACTCATCGAGTGGCATGGAGACCACTCGTAGATAGAGAATATTATTACTGGGGAATGATATCGGATGAAGGAAAGGGTGGATGGAATCACAATGAAGACCGGACGGGCAACTAGGTGGAAAGGGAAGGACAGTTTGTCTTCAAGGTGGTAGCCCCGTCCGAGTCACCTAAGGCTACGCCTCGTGTCCGGCCCATGGGATTAAGTTTGAACGTACTGTTTGTATGCTGGAGATATGGGCCCAGTAAACCGACGTAGCTACGACTACCGCTTGATCTGAAGATAGCCTTGTCCCTTCTTTGCTGGAACTGGGGCTGAGAGGAGGGAGCAATCCAGCCACGGATGGCGGCACGGGGCGCATCGCGATGGGGGACCCTTCTCGGGGGAGTCTGGACCCAGAAGACCCTGCGGTACCGTGAGTGAAAGGTTGCTTCATGCGGCTTCCCGGAAGCGCGTATGGGTCATGCAAGCAGGTTTCTCCTGCAGGATGTAAATCGATTCGAGTCGCTGCCCCTCACAGTAACGAGTACCACTTGATCGCTGCTCCGGAACAGTGTTGGAAGCCATTAAGATGATGAGTGGGTTTAATACTGTTGTTTGGAATTAGTAAGATTGTATTGCAACCATGATTGTTATAGCTTTAGTGCAAACTAAATTTATTATTCCGCATGACAACTTAACTTGATGCTAAAACTTGAAAAATAAGGATCCACTCTTAGGCGGGCTTTCTGGCAATTTAAACCCTATCCCCAGCCTTTGCATGTCTTTGTGTCGGTTGTAGTTGGCCATTTTGACGGGTCAGTCTTGCTGAGTAAATTAGTTACTCAGGGCGTAGCTCTATGTGGTTTTTCAGATGACCAGGACGAAAACTGCCACTGCGGTGGGAGATTCCATTGGGAGGGCCAGCGCCCCGATTGCTGGAACATCGAATGGGAGCTGTGCACGAATGAAGATGAGGAGTAGTTCCTTGCTTGCCGGTACGGTGCTTGGGCAAGGCACCTAATATGGCCGGGCTGTTCCCTGTGTGTCGTCGTGAGAGGGCGATTGTATCTTAGCTATTTCGTCGGCTGGTGAGCCAATGTTGAACAATTCGCTACCGCAATTTACTTTTGTCAAAACTCTGATTTGTAATATAACTTCGGATTTATGTAAAACTCTGTTTCCCACCTATGTTCTAGTTGCAATTATATTTCTCTGTCATGTGTTGTACTATTGGGCGCCACAGCGCGTGTCGCCACCCGAGGGAGATCCTGGAACGGAGCCGTCTCCGTGGTAAGGCGGGTCCGTGACAGCGTGGTATCAGAGCTATCTCGGGAATAGTGTAATATTCAAATACCTATTTTTGAAAACCCCGTAGCGATCGTGTGAGGACGTGCCCAACAGGTTATTTATAGTTATGATTCCAGGTGGCAGAGCTAACTATAGGAGGTTGTTTGTTTAAACATTGCATCTACGGCATCGTCAACGCAGGTACGTGTCTCGCCCGGTGGACTGTAACATGGGAAGCTAGCACAATGGTGTGAACACGGGCTGATTGAGTAAAATATCAGTGTCCTGCCCTAGGACAATAATAAGGGATTATTTTCGGCCCGTTTCTTTTGATTTGATGTAATGTTTCTGGAATGAATCTTCTACAGGTACGCTAACCACGATTCTCGTAAGAAACGGGTAGTATACGACTAACTTGAGAGATCGTCTGCCACTGACTATGCGTATGGTCCTATTCGTGACCAAATTTTATTTTGTGAGGACGGGTAGGCCGAAATCATATGCATACATAAAAATTCAATATGAAAAATCATCAAGACAGTAACACGAAACTGAAATTTTAGCAGACAGGTTGTCCCTATGAAAAATCGATATCTTTCCACCTGAAAGTTAAAAGCATGCAAACGAATATTATTGAAGTCGAGAAGGAACTCTCTGTACATTCAGTAAGAAGAATTTGGTTTAAAAATTTCCGGACAATACCATTTTGGCCGTCCGAGTCAGCACGCCGAAATTGGGTTAATTCAAATTTCAAATTCTAACCTATCATGTAAAATCCATAACTCCTTGCTCCGATCACCCCTAGGGCTGTATTTGCACTTTCGAGAAGGGTTACGAAAAATACTACAACTTTGGTAGTTTAACATTTCGGGTTTGAGACCTCAGAGACAGCGCTAGGACCAAATTTTTAGAGTAACCCGGTTAATCCATAAGTAGGACTGCACAAAAGCTCAACGAACTAGCTGCTGTACCCTAGGATAGAACATACCATTTTGCGCAGTAACTGAATTTCCCTCTAGAATATGTGACCCCCCGTAGTGGCTAGATTCTGTGTATCACTCATTGCATCGAATTGTTTTATTTTGGCCTGCACCCTCTGTGTTGGGAACGAGTATTCACTATTTGGGTTTGTGTTCCAGATGGACGAGCACGGGTTTGAGCTGTTCCAGCACGACGGGTGGCGTTATACCACCGGTCTACACCACCGTGGCTTTCCCACCCTCCTGTGGGAGATGCTACGCGCCCTGGGCTACGAGGAGCAGCCTTCGTACCGTGGGCGTGAGACTCGCCGCCACGGTGTGCCTTTTGTAGAGGTGCATCTCAGTGTCTCCCCACACCCGCGCACCCCCGACTTGGCGGGTATGGAGAGCATAGTCACGGCTGGGAGCCTCAGGGAGGGCCTGGAGAGACTCGCCCACCAGGCTCTCACTCACTTCTGTGGGCGCAACGTAGCAGCGCTCTCGGGGACTCCGTTTGAAATGATCCCCATTTGGCACCAGGCTGACCCGGTGTGGCGGAGGCGCGTGAGACGCGTCTCTCGTGATGACTACCCGGAGTACCACGCGGGATACCACCGCGTAGCTCACTACTCCGAGTACCTCCTCAACTTGGATGAGGAGTCTAGCAGCCACAGCAGAGTCTTGCTGGCCGATGCTGAGCAAATGTGGCTGCAGAGGAACGACCTGCAGACACAGGTCGATGCACAGTAGAGAGAGATTCAGCGGTTGACCGCTGCTCTTGAGGCGAGTGAGACTCGCGTGTCGGAGGTCACTGGGCAGCGCGATACTCTCACGCAGGAGGTGGATAGACAAGGGTTGATTATGCAGCAGCAGGCAAACCACAACGAGCACCTGCAGTAGCAGCTGGCGAGTGCCCAGCAGGAGATGGACCTTATGGCGGAGGACCTGGAGACCGTGGCTCATGAGAACCAGGACCTCCAGGCTTAGTTGGATGCGGTTGCTGCACCGCCCGCAGCACCCGTGGAGGAGGAGCCCGAGGAGGACGTGGGCGAGGAGTCTGACATGGACTACGAGCCACCCGCGCCGATCGACGCGGACCGACCAGGGCCCTCTGGCACCGCCGGTGATAGGGCATGGCAGTAGTAGTAGACGTGACTAGGTCGTACTTGTAAGTCATGGTAGATAGATAGCTTTAGGATGCTCCACGCGTGGTTATTGTATTTTGGGGATCACCCGCATGAATAGCTTTTGCAAACTCGATGGCCACATATTCCGAGTTTATGTAGAGTGGAACTGTTGACTTGTACTAGAACCATGTTAACTTGGAAAACTCCCGCTTTATCGAAATTATGTTGTTTACCAAATTGCTGCCCCGTGTGCTGTGTTATTTGATTTGGTAACATATAATGATCATGTTGGATAAGAGACTAATTGGACCCCTTATTCTTACATTTCAGAATGGTGCGCGCCCACAACACCAATGAGCTGCATGGCAAGCAGCCCGAAGGTTCCAGGGCTAGGGGGACTGACTCTCCACGAGGGACTCCACCACTGCTGCCGCCATCCAACCCCATGCAAATGATGGCGCAGTTTTTCGCCACTATGATGGAGAGCCAGCAACAGCAGGCGGAGTTCATGCGGGAGCTGGCACAACAGAACCTAGTAGCCTGTAATGCTTAGGGCCACAACGACGGAGCATCACAGAACAGCTCCTACTCTGACTTCCTCGCCACCAGGCCGCCCACGTTCAGCTCAACCACTGAGCCCATGGAGGCGGAGAACTTCCTTCGCATGGTCGAGTCCAAATTTGGACTCCTTAACTGCGCGCCCGTGCAAAAGACGTTGTTCGTCGCGCAGCAACTGCATGGTGCGGCTGGGGCCTGGTGCGATGTCACCTCTGTGGGAACAGATCGGCAGATCACGTGGGGCGAATTCAAAGAGGCGTTTCGAGCCCACTACATCCCTGCGGGGCTCATCCGCAGGAAGGTGCGTGAATTCGCCGCACTAAAGTAGGGCAACCGCAGTGTCGAGGAATACTGCGAAGAGTTCAACCGGTTGGCGCTATACGCCCCGGAACAAGTGGACACCCCCGCCAAGCGCAAGGACCGTTTCTTGGAGGGGCTAAGCGCTGAGCTACAGGTCCGCC
Organism: Eleusine indica; assembly: GCA_030378355.1. Classification (NCBI taxonomy): domain Eukaryota; kingdom Viridiplantae; phylum Streptophyta; class Magnoliopsida; order Poales; family Poaceae; genus Eleusine; species Eleusine indica. The sequence goes on along the minus strand of CM059501.1, from coordinate 41,548,288 downwards.
TCAACCTTAACATGGGAGGCTCATTCGACGAGTTTGTCAACAATGCTATCGTCGCGGAAGACGGATATCGCAGGGTGATGGCAGAACGGAAGCGCTCCACAAGCACTATGGGGCCATCCGGTGGACCCTCGTAGAAGTTACGCATGGTGTATACCACCCCGTCGGGACAGAGGTACCGTTCCGCCCCCGTGCCAGCACCTGTTGTGCGCCCGCCTCAACCAGCACAGCAGCGACCCCCGGCACCACGTCAGCAGCAGAGGCAAGGTGGATTTCGCCTGCCGCAACAATCGAACGCACAGACCGGGTCTTTCCCCTGCTACAACTACGGTCGTCTTGGGCATTTCTCGAGGGAGTGCCCGCACCCCAAGAAGAGCACGGGTCAAACCCCGCCAAGGAATAACAACAACAACAACCGCAACAACCAAGGGCCAGTTCGTGCGGGGGGAGTGAACAACACTACCCTGGAGGAGATTCCGGAGAACAGCCCCATCCTTGCTGGTATGTTCTCTGTTCGAGACCACCCCGCACTATTTCTGTTTGACTCAGGAGCCTCACATAGCTTTGTTAGTGGGTTCTTTGTTGATAAGTACCGGCTGCCTCGCACCCTTATGAAAGCACGATACACCATTAGATCAGCCGGTGGACAAACCCCTGCTCTATATGAAATAGAGAAACTCCCATTAAATCTAGGATCAAAAGTCTACCCTACCAAGTGCATGGTCTTAGAGGGGTACAACATTGACATCATTCTGGGCATGCCTTGGATGAGACAACATAAAGCTATACTGGACATAGACGCCTACACTGTGCACTTAAACTCTCCCACCCATGGTAGCGTAAGCTTCCGGGTACGACCACCCCAACTGGCCGCACCAAGCGTTCACCACACCATCGCCGGGCAAATAAAGGATATTCCGGTGGTTAGGGAATTTCCGGACGTATTCCCTGACGATCTCCCAGGACTTCCACCGAATCGGGATGTTGAGTTCAACATTGAGCTTTAGCCAGGGACTACACCTATATCCAAAAGGCCGTATAAAATGACGCCCAAGGAACTAGCTGAGTTAACGGAGCAACTTAAGGAGCTGCTAAATAAGGGATTCATTCGACCGAGCTCCTCGCCTTGGGGTTGTCCGGCACTATTCGTGAAGAAGAAAGATGAGACCCTGAGGCTGTGTGTAGACTACCGACCCCTCAATGCGGTGACTGTAAAGAACAAATACCCACTGCCCCGTATTGACATTCTCTTCGACCAGTTGATAGGAGCTAAGGTGTTCTCCAAGATTGATCTCCGGTCGGGTTACCATCAAATTAAAATCCGTGTCGAAGACGTCCCCAAGATAGCCTTTTCTACCCAATACGGTCTTTATGAGTATTTAGTGATGTCGATCGGATTGACAAATGCACCGGCACACTTCATGTATCTCATGAACTCAGTGTTCATGCCCGAGTTGGACAAGTTTGTGGTGGTATTCATTGACGACATCCTAGTCTACTCGAAGTCAGAGGAAGAACATGCAGAGCATCTCCGTGTTGTCTTACAGAGGTTAAGGGAGCACCAGCTATATGCTAAGTTTAGCAAGTGCGAGTTTTGGTTGACGCAAGTACCATTTTTAGGCCATATTGTCTCGGAAGAAGGCATCGCGGTAGATCCCAGCAAGGTAAGAGATGTACTGAACTAGAAGACACCGAAGACCGTATTTCATATATGCAGTTTTCTAGGATTAGCTGGCTACTACCGCCGTTTAATTCCTAATTTCTCCAAAATTGCAAAGCCCATGACCGATTTGCTTAAGAAGGATAAGAAATTCATATGGGATGAAGGCTGCGAAGGTGCTTTTCAAACCTTGAAGAAGCACCTGACCACGGCCCCAGTATTAGCTCAACCGGACCTAGGGAAGCCGTTCGATGTTTATTGTGACGCTTCGGGTATTGGATTGGGATGCGTGCTTATGCAAGACGGTAGAGTTAATGCTTGTGGATCAAGGCAATTGAAGAAGCACGAGCAGAATTACCCCGTGCATGACCTGGAATTAGCAGTAGTGGTATTGGCCTTAAAGATGTGGAGACATTAGCTCCTTGAAAATTTAGTTCGCATATACACCGACCACAAAAGCTTGAAGTATATTTTCACTCAAGACCACCTGAACATGAGACAGCGCCGTTGGTTGGAATTGATTAAGGATTACGAGTTGGAAATCCATTACCACCCGGGAAAAGCGAATGTCGTGGCTGACGCCCTAAGCCGCAAGGCTCACTGCCACCACATCCTAGTCGGCCCACAAGTCCAAGATGGTCATTATGTTCAAGTAACACCCCACAGAGCCCTCTATAACCTAGCATTTATTCCCACCTTACGGGAAGAAATAGTGGCAGCCCAGAAAAATGATAGAGGCATAACACATCTCAAAAGGAGACTAAAAGAGGGTGATGCTAAGGTACAATGCTTTCGAGAAGATGCAGAAGGTGTTTTATGGTTCAAGGATCGACTGGTGGTTCCTAAGGATCTGGAACTCCGCAAGAAAATTCTGGACGAGGCTCACATTACAAAGTACTCCATGCATCCGGGCAGGAACAAAATGTATCATGAATTGAGATCCAAATATTGGTGGACTCGTATGAAAAGGGAAATAGCACGTTATGTCGCAGAGTGCGATACCTGCCGCCGAGTCAAGGCCAATCATCTGAAGAAGGCAGGCCTACTACAACCCTTGAGTGTTCCAGCCTGGAAATGGGAGGATATCAGCATAGATTTCATCGTTGGTCTACCGTTGACGTCACATAAATTCGACTCCATATGGGTCATTGTTGATAGATTGACAAAGGTCGCCCACTTTATCCCTGTGTCGACGCGGTTCAAGATGCAGAAATATGCGCAACTATACATTGAGCGAATCCTGTGTTTGCACAGAGCGCCCAAGACTATCGTATCCGATCGAGGCTCCCAATTTGTGGGGCGCTTTTGGGAGCAGCTACACGAGACACTGGGCACCAGGTTGATTAGAGGTTTCGCGTACCACCCCTAAACGGATGGTCAGACCGAAAGGGTTAATCAAGTATTGGAAGACATGTTAAGGGCGTACGTATTGAATCACAACAAAAAGTGGGATGAGTGCCTACCCTTGGCAGAATTCGCCTACAACAATAGCTACCAGAAAAGCATCAAGATGGCACCATTCGAGGCTCTCTATGGGCGCCGCCGTCGCACACCACTGAGCTGGTCGGAACCAGTGGAGAGGATAATATTTGGTCCGGAGCTAGTGCAGCAAGCTGAACAGAAGGTGCTTGAAATCCAGTCCAACTTACGTGCGGCAAAGTACAGGCAGAAAAGTTACGCGGATAAAAGGCGCCACCCATTGGAATTCAGGATCGGCGATATGGTCTTCCTCCGAGTGTCACCCACCAAGGGTGTACAACGGTTTGGAATTCGCGGGAAGTTAGCACCTCAATATATTGGTCCCTACCCTATCATTGCGAGATGCGGACCCGTATCCTACCAACTCCAACTGCTAGTGGAACTCGCTGGAGTGCATGACACGTTCCACATGTCCCAACTCAAGAGATGTTTAAAGACACCGGTGGACATACCACTGGAGAGCATCCAACAACTACAATCCGACCTGACTTATGCCGAGCATCCGGTGAAAGTGCTAGATGAGAAGGAGCGAGCGACACGTAAGAAGACACTAAAGTTCTATAAAGTGCAATGGAGCAACCATACCGCCAGGGAAGCTACTTGGAAAACTGAAGATTTCCTGCAAAGCCACTACCCCGAGTTCCTACGCCACCACTTAGGTAACCCGTCAACACATCCTTTAATCTCGGGACGAGATTTCCTTAAGGGGGGAGGGCTGTGACACTCCTAGTGTCATATGGGTCCCAAGAATAACACTTAGTCAGCATGAGACCTAACACTAGGAATTTGAATTTAAATTTTTCAATTCAAATCGAATTCAAACCAAATTGAATGACCCTTGCACTACAAGTATCAAATTTTCAATATAAGTCACCACTGCAAAACTTATATGTTGTTGGTCATGGTCAAGAAGAATTTTAAGGATTTTCTCAGATTTTTATTCCATCAATAAAGGCCCCAAATAAATGCTCACAAAATTCCTAATCAAATTTTGATAGGAACTGTTGGTGGTTAGTATTTTTATAAACACCAGCACATTATGGGGAGTCTGCCTTATTTTTGATCTGATTTTAGCAGCCCTAGATTAATTCAAACAAAAATATCAAAAGCAGTCGGCTGTGAGGATTTGAAAAAGAAAGGAAAAAGAAAACTCCCCACGGGCCCCACCTGTCAGTGATCCGACACAAACACAACCGGCTGCCGCTGCCCTGCCCGACTCGGCGCGCGCCGCGTGGTCGCTGGCGTACGGCCAACGGCCGTTGCCGCGGATCGATGGCCCCACTCGGCGTTCCGACATCCTCTTGGTCCCCTGCCCGGTTGGGAGCGCCTTCAATTCCTTCTCCCCCATTCTCTCTGCTCTCTTCACCCGAGCCGCCGTCATCATCAGGTGCCCGTCGACATCCACGGCATCGCCTCGGCGCCCTCAAGCTTCGCGTGAGGCCACCTTCCCCCTCCCGCACCGAGCCGTCGTGAATATGTCTCTGCTTCCCCGCCTCCGACCGCCGCCCCTCCGAGTCGCCCGACCCCCACGGTGAGCTCCTGGGCGATTCCTTGCACGGGCACGCATGAGTGCCCCTCCTTTTCCTTCCCGACCTCACTCGGCTTCCACCCGTGCAGCCACTCGTCCGAAACACCGCCGCCGGCCGCCGGTGCTCCGCCTCGTCGTCGCCGAGCTAACCCCGGTGAGCCATCCTTCCTCTTTTCGCGCGCCGCGTGTCCCTTGGAGCCCTCTGTTTACTATCTCGGCAATGCTGCCGCTGTCGCCACCCCTGCCGGCCGCCGTGCCCGCGCCACCGCGCGTGGCCGCGCCGTCGCGCGCGCGCTCGGCTCAGGCCGGGATGGCCAGCGGACGGGATGGCCGCTGGGCCGCAATGGCCTTGGGCCTGGCCTCGCTCTCGGGCCGCGCCTGGCCCGAGAATGCTCCGCGCGTGCGCTCGGCCGTTGGGCCGCGCGAGTTTCAGCCCGACGGGCTGGCTGGATGCGGCCCACGTGATAAAAATCGAATTTCTCATTTAAATCCATTTCCAGAAAAGTAATAAACTTGTAAAATGCATAGTAAAATAATTAATAGGAATTTGGAGGCAAGATAAATTTTGTTAGCCTTGTCTGGACTAGTACTAATGAGGAAAAATGCTAAATCATAGTGCATGTTAATTTTACTTTTAGGATTTAATTATATGACAAAAACCCTCATAAATTCATAATTATATTAGAGAGCTGATAAAATCTTGAAATTTGGTCACCAGGTGGGGTTTTCAGTTTTAGTCTCCCTGGAAAAATGTCATAGGGTAAATCTCTGTATATTAGCTGAAATTAATTTAATACCCTTTTTCCTTCTAATAATTAATTACAATTGTTGGCTTGGTGCATGAAAGTGAAACTTGGCAAATAAATCCCTCCTGGTATAATCTAATTATAATAAATCACCCCTGCCCATTGGAAGATCAGAATCATGTCAACTTAATAAATTATGCCCCGAGTGCAATTTTACCCGTTAATAAAAATGGTTCCGCGTTAGGGCTGTTTCACGGGTACTTAGTACCTTGCAAGGGTTTTGCTCGACACGCTAAAATACTAATTAATTAGCACCTACTAGTCATGGACATCACTTACGTAGTTTCACCCCGGCACACACAAACCCACCGTACTTTGGTGCGACGTCGTCGCGAGTAAATACTGGAGTCCATGAAGGAAATACACGAAACGCCCTCACCCTGTGCCCCACTCAATAAGATATACTACTGAACGTATCATCACACCCCGCTTACTTCCACGAATAACAGTGTACATTAACGTATTTAGTGAGGAAGTGCCATGAATCTTCTCTTATAAGCAGCATCTTTTGCATCATATAGATCACGCCGTGAACCACGTGGAGACGGGACCGGAGCGGGAACCCGAAGAAGCCGGAGGTGCCGTTGCTGAGCAAGAGCAGACCCAAGGCAAGCCCCGGTGCATTATCCCCTTTTACATTTTTATTTCCCCACTAGCTAGGGATGTAAGCTTGTCTGTGCATTAAGTGATAGGAGTTGATTGAAACCCTAGCGTGCAGTAGGTCCCTCTTCCCGATTATTAGCCTCAGGACGGTAGTCGCTCTGCTTAAATTAGGACGACTACTCATCGAGTGGCATGGAGACCACTCGTAGATAGAGAATATTATTACTGGGGAATGATATCGGATGAAGGAAAGGGTGGATGGAATCACAATGAAGACCGGACGGGCAACTAGGTGGAAAGGGAAGGACAGTTTGTCTTCAAGGTGGTAGCCCCGTCCGAGTCACCTAAGGCTACGCCTCGTGTCCGGCCCATGGGATTAAGTTTGAACGTACTGTTTGCATGCTGGAGATATGGGTCTAGTAAACCGACGTAGCTACGACTACCGCTTGGTCTGAAGATAGCCTTCTCCCTTCTTTGGTGGAACTGGGGCTGAGAGGAGGGAGCAATCCAGCCACGGATGGCGGCACGGGGCGCATCGCGATGGGGGACCCTTCTCGGGGGAGTCTGGATCCAGAAGACTCTGCGGTACCGTGAGCAAAAGGTTGCTCCATGCGACTTCCAAGAAGCGTGTATGGGTCGTGCAAGCAGGTTTCTCTTGCAGGATGTAAATCGATTCGAGTCGCTGCCCCTCATAGTAACGAGTACCACTTGATCGCTGCTCCGGAACAGTGTCGGAAGCCATTAAGATGATGAGTGGGTTTAATACTGTTGTTTGGAATTAGTAAGATTGTATTGCAACCATGATTGTTATAGCTTTAGTGCAAACTAAATTTATTATTCCGCATGACAACTTAACTTGATACTAAAACTTGAAAAATAAGGATCCACTCTTAGGCGGGCTTTCTGACAATTTAAACCCTATCCCCAGCCTTTGCATGTCTAGGTGTCGGCTGTAGTTGGCCATTTTGACGGGTCAGTCTTGCTGAGTAAATTAGTTACTCAGGGCGTAGCTCTATGTGGTTTTTCAGATGACCAGGACGGAAACTGCCACTGCGGTGGGAGATTCCATTGGGAGGGCCAGCGCCCCGATTGCTAGAACATCGAATGGGAGCTGTGCACGAATGAAGATGAGGAGTAGTTCCTTGCTTGCCGGTACGGTGCTTGGGCAAGGCACCTAATATGGCTGGGCTGTTCCCTGTGTGTCGCCGTGAGAGGGCGATTGTATCTTAGCTATTTCATCGGCTGGTGAGCCAATGTTGAATAATTCCCTTCCGCAATTTACTTTTGTCAAAACTCTGATTTGTAATATAATTTCGGATTTATGTAAAACTCTGTTTCCCACCTATGCTCTTGTTGCAATTATATTTCTCTGTCATGTGTTGTACTATTGGGCGCCACAGCGCGTGTCGCCACTCGAGGGAGATCCTATAACGGAGCCGTCTCCGTGGTAAGGCGGGTCCGTGACAGGCTACGGCCACCGATGATGATTGCGACCGTGAGTCTCATGAGTACAACTATTGGTTTGCATTGAGAACTAAACAGAATTTAAATTGGACTCACACTCACGTACAGAATAAACTTTAGAATGTGAAGCCTAACTCACAATGCAAACAGTACTTTCCACAAGACTATGACGACTACAAGACACCCTTGGACCTCCATAAAGCCTAACATGCAATTCACGCAGCCTATAAATAGCACTACATTACAACGTGATTTTGAACTTGAAGACGTGCTCTAATGGGAAAAGGTAAAACATGAAAGTTGTAGATCTCGTCGAGAAATTTTTGAAACATATGTGGATCATATTATTTGAACTTCGGAGGTAGAAGATATGTGCCCCATATAGAGACCTGCACAGAGGAGTCCGAATCAGAACAAATATTTTTGCATCGTATATTTGGAAACGAAAATAGCGTGATCTGTACTTCCATTGGATACCAAAGTTATAGAAGTTTTTGAGAGCTACGAGATAGAGTCTGAGTTTGACTCATTTGAGCTCCGTACGAGGGAGTTATGATTTTTATAATTCGGTACTTGATATGGAAGATACAAAACCGATTTGGATTTAATATCTAACTTTGTGGACACGAAGTGGACGACCGTACCTCAATTAATAGATTGTAGAGATAATAAAGGTATGATATATTTCTCATTTGAATATATTCAATATCTAAAAGAGTCTTATTCAAAGCGTTCATACTATGGTATAGCCAAATATACATGTAAATATTGCAGTGCTCTATTCTGGTATGAAGAACGAGTAAAACATGATTCTACAACAAGAAAATCTAATATTGTATACAATTCATGTTGTGAAGGAGGCAGAATATGTACAACAAGAAAATCCAATATTGTATAGAATTCATGTTGTAAAGGAGGCATAATATGAATTCCACCATTTAAAGATCATCCAGAGTTTCTTGCGGAATTGACAAATTTTGCTGATGGCCAATGATCAAAACATTTCTTACAAAAAAAACAGACAATATAATAGTTTATTTGCTTTTACAACTATGGGCCCTAATATAGACAAATCCATTAACCAAGGTACTGCACCATATGTATTTTGAATCAGTGGTCATATGTATCATCGTATTGGATCTTTACTTCCTATGGAAATTGAGCAAATCGGGTATGTAATAAAAGATGTTTATTTTCTATAAAACAATTACAGAAATGTCAATCAAGAAACCTTGACCAGGAGCAAGAGGTCGTACATGGACATACTATCACACCCACATGTATTACCTATATCTTTAACTCATGCACTATTACTTTTTTTTCTCTTTCAAGTAACCACACTAATTTCTACATTTCGGCTCACTAGCAGGGTACCGATAATGATGACCAAGATGATCCGGACAACAAGAATCTGATACTTCCATAAAGGAAAGACTGTAACGTACAAAAAAATATGATTGTAAGGATCATGACCATTGAGGTCACCCTAAGGTATGAATGTTTTGGTGATGAATGACAAACATGAAATGTGAAATAATGTCTATACGAGTGTTGTTCGTGTAGGAAACCTCTTCTAATCTATGATGATTGTTGACGGCGGCCTTGGCGATTGATGACAATGACCGCAAGCATGGAGACTTGTGAGCTTGATGGAGTCCAAGGGTTGATGGAGATAGATCAAAGCGGAGGACAAGATATGGAGCAAGTGTTGGGAACACTTGTCTAGTTGTTAGGGTTTTGAGTCCATAGGAAAAACCGGACTATCAAGGGGGTCTAGGTGATTTCTCTTAGGTCATGTCTAGTCGGTGATGTGCAAGGTTGCTCGGTGAAATCACAGGCACTAGGTGACAGTGGAGAAGCCAAGGAGCTGTTCGGAGAAGCCGGGAAACAAAGTCAAGCGAAGACAACAAGTTTCAGCTTCTGGACATAGTGACCGGATAAAGGGCTCAGTGGTGACCGGACTGTACGGTCACTAGGTGAAGTTGTTTGGGACTTACAGCGAAGAAGCGAGGAATCTGTCTGTGCAGGAGCTATAGAGACCGGACGGTACAATCAGGTGACCGGACCGTACGGTCAGTGCAGCTAAGGAACAGAACAGAGAGGAAGCAGTGATGAAATGTTTCTGGACTGGAAAGAAAAACGGACCGGACGGTCCGGTCAACTGACCGGACGGTCCGGTCAGTGGAAGTCAGCAGAGGGGTAGAGCTGTTGGTGCTCATATTTGCAGTGACCGGACGGTCCGGTCAGGCAGTGACCGAACAGTCCGGTCAGTAGGCCCAAAAAGCTGATTTCGTGGAGCAACGGCTAGTTGGAGGTTGGAAGCTTATATAACTTCGTTTCTAGGGTCTTAGAGACCTCACTTGGCCAGTGGAATACCTGAGAGCATTTGGTAAGGTCCAAGAAGAAAAGAGGAGAGCACTAGGAGGAGATATTGGATATCTTGAGAGTGCTAGTGAGAGTAACATGGAGTGATCTTGCACATCTAAGGCTAGGTGTGCTTGAGCGTGTGATCTAGGTTATTACTCTTGGTCTATGGTGAGACCTAGACCGGTTAGGTGTCGGTGATCGAGCCTATCATGATTGGTTATAAAGACCATCACACGTTTGTACACGGTTTGAGCCCGCCGGTGAAAGGGGCAACGTTAGTGAGCGCCCGTGTCGGCTCGGGAAGTCTGGCAAGTTCTCGAGGAAGGCGAGCTTGTTCCTTGGTGGCAGCGGTGACGCGCACCATGTATTCACTCCGGGAGTGATTGCGGGCTCATGGGCAAGAACTCCACATTAGTGGTGGGAGGGACCGGGACTCCGGCGGGAGTGGTCCAATGAGGAGTAGGGGAAGGCGCCATTCTTCCAAGACCTCGGGAAAAAAATCATGAGCCATCTCTTACTCTACTCCTTACTTTGATGCATTACTTTCTGTATTTTATATACCGTGCTATTCATGCTTATATGCTTACCATGCTCTAGTTGATTGCTTGTAGACTTACATGAATAGGCTTCTCTACTTGCTAGTTGTGCTTAGCTTTCACTTGATTACTAGCATGTATAGGAGTGGCTTTGGCTTGTTTGATCACCCTAGTATGTATTGTGCTACTCATGCTTATGTGTCTTCCATGTTCTTGATGATCTAGTAGCTTTACATGAGTAGGCTTCTTTGCTAGCTTGTTGTGTGCTTCCATGTGTTCTTTGATTACTAGCTTACATAGGAGTTGTATGCCTCGTGTGTGATCCACTAGTATGCTTAGGTTGTCTTTCCTTTTATAGGATTATCTTGTTAGTGTGATCATCACTAGAATTATATAGGAGTTGTTTTGAGTGGTCTGTTTTAGAAATTGGTGAATTTGGTACATAGTGTGAGTTCCCGATCCCCCCCCCCCCTTCTCGGTCATTCGGTCCTTTCAATGATTACATAAATTGAAGTATACATTGGTACCTAAAAAAGAAAAAGATAACTAATTAATATATTATATCGTATACTTTGTTTTCATGTCAGGTCAAACAAGAAAAGTCTCACTTTTGTGTTCTACATGTTCGCACATGACTTTTGGAAACCAAAAGGATCTACTTCGGAATGCTATGCCAGCAGTGTACACTACTTTTCTATTTTGTAATTAGATACAATGTAACATACTAAAAGGAGACTTTAGTTACTAGAGCTTTTGGTATCTGAATGCTGATTGTAGAATGCATATATCCACAGAAAAAACTCTTATTTTGCTGGCACAGATTTGAAGGAACTCCTCGTTTAAACTATAAAAGAGAAGTTCCAAAAAAATCTATCCCCAAATAGTCTGCGACTACAAGCAAAGGCTATGCTGGTGTGGCATTTGGTATATGTACATATATACATACATAGCCAGCAGAATGAACTGCTCTATAATTTGTATTTTGTGGTGTGCATACTGACCATTGTAGTAAATGGGTGACAAGCTCAAGGATGCGACACATACACTGTCACTGCAACTTTTGTTAAGCTCACTAAGACCATCATTTTATTCATCACAAATTGAAGTGTAACATTAATATGTTACAGAAGCAAATGCTAACATGGGGAGGACACACATATGAGGTACCACAAAATAAAGCATTTAGATTACATTCCTTTGTCCTCTCTGGATCGAGTCTGATGATGCACAACCTCTACTTCGAATTCATCTGCTTGTTATGATGTTGTTCTTATCATTTTAGCATAAACAATATAGTTTATTTTGAGTGTTTGAAAGGCGTCTTCAGCTGCAGCAGACCACTCAAATTGCTTCTGTTTGAGTAGAGCTATTAGAGGTTTAGCCAAAACGACTATAAATTATATTGTTCAAAGGTTACAGATTAGGGTCATAAGGCGTGGCAAGATGCCGCACTATCTTTCTAGTATTATCTAGAAAAAAATGAATAAATGGAAGTAATATAGTAATTGAAGCTGTCCATTTGTGGAGGGTCCAAGGGATATTGGAATATATCATAGTAGGAGTCCGTTGTTACTATGTGAAAAATAGACGAAGTTGTGATGCACTTTTTCTTTTCTGATCAAGTTGGTCAATCATTTAAGCGTTAATTGTCAGTATGTGATCTTTGAAATTGTTGTGTGAAAAACTCTTATTCCATTACAACTATCACTAAAAAAATAACAAAAGCAGAGTAATTTTTTAATATAATTTGTTGGTGTTGTCTATCGTTAAATGTAACATTTAATATTTTTTATAGGGAAAATGCACAATGAATTCAGTGATACAGAAAAAAAAGGTTCTAAAGAGTGTAGTCTTATTTTAGTTTTCAATCCCTATTTTTGTAGTTACATTTATATACAATTTATGCACATCCTACATAGTTGAATCATAATAAAATTTGAGGCAGGATCATTTTAATGTTGTACTCTTGTGCTCCCTTTGGCTTCCACACCCGACCATAGTCTGAATATCCATACTGCCATGTTCATGTAATATTGTTTTATTTGATATATAGTATACGAGTCAATATATACTCAAAAGTCAATTCAGTTAAAATAGTCGAGCAGTACGAAGTTCATTATCATCTTTTTGCATGTGTGGTCTCTTTTGATTTTTGTTTTACTGATTAATGTCCTCGTTTCAATAGCAAGTTCCCTCTACGGGAGTATGCTCAATCCAAGGCTGATGAGAAAAGAAATTCAGAGTTTGTTTCGGATGAAGAAACGAGTGAGTACGATGCTCCCGTCGAGAAGTTGTACTCGTACAATTGAATTACAATTGATATAGTTAACTAATTTTATAAATGTGAAAATAATTTGATTAGAGGCACGCTCAACACGAAAACTTTTTTTGAAAAAGTAAATAATTTAGTGTTGTAACGTATTTTCATCAAAAGAAACGAATTTTCTGCATGCATGTGTATCCACTGCTGAAATGTACAAGTTACTTCCTCCGGATTTAAATTATTGACACAGTTGATTTTTTAATTATGTTTAACCATTTATTTTATTCAAAAAAATTAAAAATTTACCAGATATTTTGTTACAAATTGTTTTATCACTAAAAAAATTGAAACCTACTATATAATTTTGTATATTTGAACAAATATTTTAAATAAGACAAATGATTAAACATAGCTAAAAAATCAATTGCGTTAATAATTAAAATCCGAAGAGAATACTTATTATTCAGCATCGGTGCCATTTGTATTGAATGCCCGGTCATGTATTTTCCTAATACATGTACAAGCTATGATGTGACAATGTTCACCTCCCGACAACGCGAAGAGCCAGGCAAAAGTAATGGCAAGAGTGGCTGAGCCCTGTAGTAACGCCTGGAAGCGGTGGCAAGCATGAACGGGCTGCGGAAGGTTGGGAGCCGCCGCAGAGTGGCTGGATTAAACTTAACGTTGATACAACTTTTGATGGTGTAGAGAAAGGAGGTCTAGGGGTGATCAATAAATGAAACGGGCACTGTGCTGCTAACCTTCTCGCGGATGGTGTTCGATGGCCAATCTGCAGAGGAGATAGAGGCCCGTGTGCTTGCAAAGAAGGACTGGCGCTGGCAGCGGAAGGGACAAACAAGAAGACTATTTTGGAGTCCGATTGTCTTTGAGTGATTACAGCTCTGAAGGATAAGGGCAGGGGGCGTTCGAACCTCTGCTTTGTTATTCGTGAGATTAAGGAAATTAGTGAGAGTCTGCCGGAGGGGATATATCTGGCTGTAAGGAGAGAGTGGAACCATATAGCTCATGAGCTCGCACAACTGCGAAACGCATAACAATATGCCTTTGTGGTGTACGTGGGCTCCAATGTATGTTGAGCAATTGATTGCTCATGGATGTAACACTATTACTCGGTAATCAATAAAGTTCTCTCTTTGCTCGCGAATAAAGTACCTAATTCGATATGTTTCAGCACAGCTTTTTGGCTACCGGTCCCTACATTACTCGGAATTTTCACACACCAACCTAAGAAGTACGTATTTTCTAGCATTCAATCAACCGAAAGTTTTCAGTTGATGGTCCTGTTACTTTGTGTTTTGATTTTTCTTTTATAGAATTATATATATAATAATTATAAACCATTGAATCTACATAGGATGACTCAAAGCGGTGATTATAAATTGCCTAAACTTTTAATCAACTGAAAAATTAGCAAGTCCCTAAAAAGTAAGTCTCATCGTACCTTTTCTTTTTTAGAGAACGTAAGACACACCCTCCCTACTAACTCAACCCACTACAGTTAAAAAAAAAACTCAACCCAATATCAGGTATGTTTCAAATAGACCAATGTTTTGACACCTCTCCCAGCTATGTTTAACAAAAAGATGAATAAAAAATAAAACCAACTCAGATCCAACCAAACTCTCATCTAATTCAAATAACCGACACTCGGCAAACAATTTTGTAATATAATAAAAGAAATACAAAAAAGTAGCAAAAAGTTTTTTTTAATAAGGAGAGGCTCCCACGGGTCACACCTTGCCGCGTCATTTTCCACGCGCTACGTGTTTGGTGGGAATCGAATCCGCAACCTCTCCTTCTCACCTAACCACTTCTAACACTACACCACACTCTTGTTTGAATCTACACTTCGTTATCATATTTCACATATTATACTAAACCGAGTGCAAATTATTTGTTTGAGATCTTAAATGAATTCAAATTAAAAAGTTATTAACTACAAAGTTTCATAACTTTTTGAGATGTATAACTTTCATTTTAGGAGTTTCTCCAACTGAGTTCATTTACAAAATTTGAATTTCGAATTTGAGAAATTCAAACTTAATGTTTCGTTGACAATATGATTTCAAATGAAAAGGTTGCCAACTATAAAGTTTCATAACTTTTTGATATTTGCAACTTTTATTTTGACCGTCTCTCTATCCGAGGTCATCTAAAAAATTCAAAAATTTCAAATTTGAGAAATTCAAATGTACTTTTCGTGGACAAATTGATTCAAATTAAAAAAAATGTTCAACTATAAAGTTGTATAACTTCTGAAGATCTACAACTTTTATGTTGATCATTTATTCATCCTATAAAGTGGTAGTAGCATTATTCATAAATCTTATATATCTCTTTTCTACTTTCATTTATATGAGAGATATAGATTTTATGAACAATATTACTATTGCTTTGTCGATTGGAGAAATGACCAAAATAAAAGTTGTATATCTTTAGAAGTTATACAACTTTGTTATTTAAATTTTTAAATTGAAATTAATTTACTGCTTCAAAATATGATTTGAAATTTTCTTTGCCATGTGTCCAGAAAAAACACTCGATAAACATCAAGTTTATCGAGTGTCAGAAAAAAAACACTCGATAAACATGTAATTTTACCGAGTGCTAAAAGAAAAACACTCGACAAACACTTTGCCGAGTGTTTTTGTCGTGGCATTTGACAAAGCATTGTTTACCGAGTGCTCGATAAAATATACTCGGTAAACTACCAAACACTCAGCAAATAGCCGATTTCCGACAGTGCAAGGCGTGCGTGGAAGACAAGGTGCGGATTAAGATTAACAATATGTGTCACTAGACTGTCATGCGACCATTGTGGTGGCCCTCTTAGATTATAAAAGAGAGGAACTGGTGGGGCTAGGTAGAGGAGGAGTTTCTTCTCCATTGTAATCTTTTTAAAAAAATTACACTTTCGGGTAGGCAGAATCTGGGTAAAAACCTCTTTGTATATATTTTTAGTTTTAGAAACTGTTTTAGGAGATATAGCACGTTATTGAGCTCCTAAAATTTGAAAAGGTGATTTATTCTAACCCTCATGTGCTAGTTTCTTACACCGACACTAATAAATAATAAGAAAATATTAAACATGCATATTGACTTTGACACTCTTATTTTCCTCTTTTTTTCTCTCATATCATGCCTTGTTAGATTCGAATAGGTAACCGAAGCAAAAGTAACGTCTTGGTGCTGCGGTGTTACTACTCAGAATATGTAATATTGGCTAACGTTAATTATCTGATCTATTCATTAATTTATTTATAGGAGCGTCTAATTTTTAATCGATTAAAAGTGGGGTTCCTTTCAATCAACGCTTTTAACCTTTGGATCTAAATCTAATTGATACAAAAATATAAAATTTTTCCATAGTCTATACATAATACTAATTAATACATATAATCCTACAAGTAAAAATAATAAAAGAAAATAATAATAATAAAATAATAAAAGAAATAACACTAAAAAGCTATTGAAAGGATGCTACTTTTCAATCAACTAAAAAGAAGCATTCCCATTCATTTAGTTATTGTTACTTTGTTAGGACGGCTATTGCTTTTCCTGTCTAATAATTTTTAAATTTCTCATATTAGATAAGTACATTTGTAACATAGTGTACTTTACCGACACATCTTTATATACCCATGCATACGTTGAAGCTGTATGATTATTCTAGCATTGAATACCACGTTCTTTGAAAGATCACGAGAATCCAACGGTATCATATGCTCGATGCGCACATCGCCCTCCTATTATGGCTCGTGAGTCGGCGTCTGAACAATGAACACAGTGGTGAAATTTGGAACCACCTAGTGATGGCTAAATTTGCGAAAATTTGATCCTTGGCGTGACGGCGAACAAATTTGATGCGATTTGAGCCAGCAGTGACCAAAATTTGATAACCTGCCGCCATTATCGCGCACAAAACAGAAAAAGAAAGCGGGATGGATTATTGATCCTGATGAGGCGGGATTCAAAATCACTGTAGCGTTGACAATGGGTCCAAAGTGGGGTGAAATCAAAACAGAGCCGGGGCTCAGGATCGTAATTGCATCGAAGCGTTTATTCACCTTGACATCGGGAGAAACAGAAATGAATTGAAATCGTTTATTCCTTGGTCTCTGTATGTACCCAAGAGAAATATGTCCTCTTTTTATATGGACGGCTACATTTGTAGCATAGTGTGCACACTCATTCTCACTTCACCGACACACGGCTACATATATCATTTGCGTTTAAACCTATAATATCTATTCTAGCATTGAAGACCGTGACCTCTGAGAAATCACGAAAATCCATCAACATCCTATGTGCGACATAGACATCGCCCTCGTATTATGGCATGGTCCATCCCAAGACCGACCTAGGTGGGCAGCCAGCCAGCCACTCGATGTAACTACCACCAAGCGACACATGTTCATTCCCATCCCTATCTAAATTTCGTGCCCACATAATAAATAACAAAGGCCTAATAACAACTCACCCACTGTAGCAACGGTGCCCACACAATAGAGAATATGGGAAAAATGGACCGTGCGTAACATGGCAAAAATGGACCAGTGCTTATAATACCGTCCTGGCGGGGGCTGCTCGAAGGCGTGCGTGCGTAACACTGAGCGTAGCACCTAGGTACACAGTGACAAGCCATGGCCGCGGCGCACGAGCACGAGCACTCGCGGCGACCTGCCGTCCGCGTCGTGGACACCGTCCTGGTCCACCCCTCTCCGCCCTCGTCGGAGACGTCCCTCCCGCTCACCTTCTACGACGTGTTCTGGCTCCGCACCCTGCCCGTCCAGCGCGTCTTCTTCTACCGCCTCGACGCCGGCGCCAACGTCGATGTCATTCTCTCCAACCTCAGGGACTCGCTGTCCCAGGCGGTCGGCGTGTTCTTCCCGCTCGCCGGGAGGCTGCGGCTCGCCCCCGGCACGACCAACCGCTACGAGCTCCACTACCGCCTCGGCGACGCCGTCGCATTCACTGTCGCCGACTCCAACGATGACCTCGACAACCTCGCCGCCAACGAGCCTCGGGAGGCTGCTAAGCTCGCAGCGCTCGCGCCGCCGCTCCCGGAGGGCGGCGCCGTCCTCGCGCTGCAGGCCACGACGCTGAACGCGCGCGGGTGCATCGCGCTGGGCGTGACCGCGCACCACGCCGCCTGCGACGGCGCGGGGTCCACGCACTTCCTCCGCACCTGGGCGGCCTTCTGCGCCGGCGTCCAACCGCCGCCGGAACCGGTCATGGACCGGACCCTCATCTCCGACCCGACTGGCCTCTACGACTTCATCTGCCCAAAGGACGAGGAGGTGAACAAGTCCCTCAAGATACTGCCCGTCGACGAGCAGCTCCTCTTCGGCACGTTCGTGCTGTCCCGGGCCCACCTGCAGCGCGTCAAGGACCTGGCCGCCGCCTCGCACCACGGCTCGCCGTGGTGCTCGTCGCTGGTGGCCACATTAGGCCTCGTCTGGTCGTGCCACCAGCGAGCCACCAACAAACCGGGTGGCAGTAGCGGCAAGACCAAGACGTGCCTGGCGTTCCCCGTGGACCACCGGTCGCGGCTCAGCCCGCCCGTTCCGGACACCTACCTGGGCAACTGCATCGGCGGCGCCATCGCGATCGCGTCTCGGGCCGAGCTGGCGGCGGCCGGCGCCGGCGGGCTGTTGACGGCGTGCGCGGCGGTGGCGGCGGCGGTCGAGGAGGCGACGCGCGACCTGCAAGTCCTGGGCGCCTGCGAGCTGTGGAGGGAGCGCGTGGTGGAGGCGGCCAGGATGAGCGTGCTGTCGGTCGCCGGGTCGCCGCGGTTCGGCATGTACGGGCTCGACTTCGGGTTCGGCCGCCCGGCGAAGGTGGACATCGTGTCCGTCGCGAGGATCGCCGGCGCCGTCGCGGTGGCGGAGAGCCGGGTTGGGGACGGCGGGATGGAGGTGGGACTGGCGTTGCCGCCGGACGGCATGGACGCGTTCCGGAGGTGCTTCGACGACGCGGTCGCCGGGCTGGACGTGGACGCCGGACCTCAGTGACAAATGCTCCAGATTCTGTGTGCTCTGTGGCGTATCGGAAGCTGCAACAACACTAAAGAGACTACAACAAGATGTGTGTGCGCGTGTATGTGTTCTCTTGCATGTACACCTTGTGTCCAGCCAAGTGCCATCGGCTCCCATTTTTAATTTTCATCAGTTATACAGAAGTAACTGGATTGTTGATAACCACCCTTTTTTGTGTCCAGCCAATTGCCACGCGCCACGGCAGTGTGTGCCACGGCAGCGAGCTTGCCGTAGATGCGCCGCCACCGCGGAGGGAACCACCTGCCAAATGCAGTCATGGTACGGTGGAGGCCGCCATCGTTGTGCAACCCATATGTTGTGCGTGATTGTGCACATAGGCTTCGTACCACTAGTTATTTTGGGCGTAAGATCAAACAAGCCATGCAGTGTTGTATGCTCGAATTGAAGTACAACTATATTTTTAAAAAAAGAACAGAATATTTTGCACGGATCTAAAAGCAACTGGATTAATAATTACCGATTAGTACCATAGGGGCCGACCTATCCAACTCCGATCCAAATCCAGTTGAGCCGATTACAGATATAGATTACATTCGTTCAACCAGAACATAGCCAAAGTTGTGGTGGCGGTGCCCACAAAGACGAGCGAGGTTTATACCAGAGCTCAAGAACGAAATAAATAAAGTTTTTAGTAGTAACAAATACTAAAAAAGTTTCCGTTTCCTTGTTCTGCTGATGATCATCAACACGTCAGAATCGGCTGTCGATTCCTTTAGCTATGGTCGTCCGTGACCTCCTCCTCGGTCTCGGTGTATCCCTTATTACCGACGACGTACTGCTGGCAGACGGCCTCATCCTCGTCGTCGTCGTAGGACTTATTCCTGAGGATGGCATAGGCCTCGTCAAGATGCGCACGGAGCTGCTTCTGGAACTCGGGATGGCTCGACAGCACGGCCATGCCAGGGTAGGCCGGCAGGAGGCGAGCAGAACGCCGGGCCAGAATGCTCTCCATTCGCCGCGCTTCCTCTGTCGTCCGACCCTTCTCTTCCTTTGCACGATGTCTTTCTTATGGCGATGATCCTATTCTTCCTGTGCACGATGGCTTCTGCGCGTTCTGCGATTGATGGCCCTGGCTGCTGGCTGGAGAAGGCCTCCGCAGCTCGCGGGAATTTATACTGGCGACGAGCAAAACCGTCTGTGTCCCTCTCGCTTTCGGTCTCGAGCTGGGTTCGGATGTCGGCTGCAGAGAGAAGGGATAGACATCGATGCACAGGCACACAGCTGGGTCCGAGTCGATATCTCTGCGGTTAGAGAGATTCCGAGTAGGCCTGTACTTTTTTTTTTTTTTTGAGACCAACGTACGAGCTTTAAATTATACTGAAACAGCAGCACGGCTATCCATTAGAAATCGTGTAAGCTACAAACATATGATGGGGCGGGGGAAAGCGCAAAAAGGGGATGGACAGAAGGGTTCATTTCTTCCTCGATCTTAGTCAGACGCATAGTTTCTTCCTCGATCTTAGTCCCATCTCGCCCGGCGGCGGAACTCGAAGGCGGCACTTCGGGAGGACCAGAGGACGACATTCTATCACCGTCTGATACTGCACGACCACTGCAAGGTTGATGTGCTCGTGAACACCGTCAACGAGTTCGTGTCCACGGGGCTGGCCATGGTGCGTGGAGGAGTAAGAGAAACAGAATGCCTGACTTACATCGATGAAGAAACGAATCGTTCTGTCGACCACTTTTCCCACCTCTCCAGTGGGGTTGAAGTGGGTTTGGATCCAATCTGGTTTGGGTCGGAGCCCGTGGTTAACAAAATTAATAATTAGTAATTAATATGGCTGCCTTAAGATTCGTGCTAGAATTAAAAAAAGCTCCACTGAAGTACTTTTCTATGTATTAATATTCATATTTGTGTATCGATAAAAGATATTGTATATTTAAATAAATAAATAAATATTTTTTTAATATTCTAACCGATATGGAACCTTACGATCTAGTTAGAGTAAGTATAATAAGTCCTATTCAGCTGGCTAAAAGATTGTCCATGTCATCAAAATCTAACGTTGAGGAGTGAGAAAAGAAGAGAGAGGAGAGCTGGACTTTCGTTCGACGTTGGCTTGAAGCGGGCTGAAGCGGCATGCACCAGGTACCGACGCCTAGTTGCAGCCTGCTAAGATGCTTCACGGAGCGGAATAGGCCACGCAACAAATAAACATGCAACATTTAATATTTTATTTTTAATGGAGGAGAAATCAGTAACCTGCTCATTATATGTCATATTTCAAAATTTTCCATTTTAAAATATGAACTGTTTTCCAACAACAATTTTAGTTTTCAAGAGTTTAAAGGAGCATTTAGTAATCTTTTACGAATTAATAAATGATTTGATTTGGTTTTACAAAAATTTTATATACCAATGAAACAAAGGATTTTATTTTGTACCAAAACCACTTTTATATAAATAAAATTATTGTATCTTATTTAATATTTATTATTTTTTTGTTATTTTTTGAGATTTTATGTTAATTTAAGAAAATTAAAATATTTTCAATAAAATTTTATGAATGCACATTCTATTTTAAAATGGGGCTTAACTATCCCTACCTCCTTGACTCACGCGAATGCATCGTCGAACGCCGTCTTTCAAACTTGTTTTATCGTATTGTATCTTCGTTCATCATATATTTCATCCTACACGACGTTGATGTATCTAGACTCATTTTCATCCTCATTCATTTTACCTGTCGTATGGACATACCTAGCTGTCATACCTTTCATGTTTGCCCCATCTTTCATAAACATTTCTATAAAAAGAAACCCCACCTTTTATAAACACTTTTAAGGAAGGAACAAGAAAATAAATTGTCTTTAATAATATATTTATTCTTCATAATTCTCCTTCCATATTCTTCCCCCACCTGCCCTCACCTCTCCTATAAATACTAGGGTCTCTCCCACGTCCTCCCCACCCCCTCAAACCTTCACCACGCTGCCGCCACGACTCCCTGTCCTCGCGTCCAGCAAAAGTGATGAAGATTGGTATTGGCGTTCCCGGTGATCTAACAACCCAAATGCCATGAGATTTCACCAAATGGTGTCCCTCATTGTTGCACACAATCCTATGGAGCAGATCCACCAGATCACAAGTAGATTGGGAGATCTCCTTGTCGCCATGCCTGCTGCCCTGCTCCTGGGGCCGTTTAGGTTGTGCACTAGGTTTGTTCTTCGTGTTCCCCATTGATCAGTTGCCTTTTCGTCCATGTCATCTATGTCATTTTGTGTTCCACCATGTATTAAACATGTACACAAGAGGATGCGCTCAGATCCTTTCCGAACAAGCCAGAACACTGTCATGAACCTCGCCCTTCCAAACAGTATCGCCAGATCAGCAGATGTTCACTCGCGTTGCCAGCGATCCACTCATCCAAATGCCACCAAATATTACATGAAGGTGCACTCAGATGTTCTCTACAATATATCCAAAAATCACCATCATTGGACTTAGGATGCCTCCATGATCTTCATCACAATGACAGCTTCTCCCTGTTCTGGACGAATCCAGTGCGCGCGATGGTAATTCCATCCTATTTTCTCCTAATCTAGAGGTGTTCTTGATACAATTGACACTCCTTATTGTGTTTCATGGTATATTTATCATCTCCACTAGAGCGTTCTCCTAGAACAGCCCTGGTGTCATCAGGAACGCCGTTGGCGCCTGAACTATCGCAACACAACCTTGTCTTGTTCAACCCCATGAATCTTCTGATCAGGTGAATTCCTGTCCAAATAATCAAGCCATTCACATGTTCCACAGAATGTTTTATGTGCTAGTTGAAGTCTAATATTTATTTATGTAATGGAATCATGGGAACATGCATTTCTTTTGCCATGTTGTCTATTCACACAGCAGTAGCGCTGCTCACCCATTCTCATGGTCCACCATCGATGCATTGACTAACACCTTACCATGATACATGAACTTATGAACCCAGTCCACCAAATTATCACCTTGCATGTTAGCACCTATTTTCTATTAATTGAAAATACAGAGCCTTTCCACCTCTGCTTCTTGCATTTTAGCCCTTATAACTTTAATCATGCACATCTTTTCATCTATTACTCCGATTTAGGGGTTCTTGTGCCTAAACTCTTGTATCATAATAAACTATCCAATTGCAACTTTTGTTCAACCAAATCCAACTGTTCTATACCTTGCATTGTGTATTTATTGTGTGTATGGTTTGTATGTCTTACTCGAATAGGATTTTTACGCACGAGAATTATATAAGGACAAAGTTCAAGATTTATTATCACTAAGCAGCAACATCTAATTTTAGGCAAGTGTCCTTGATGCATCTAGCTCCTATTTGTGCATGTTTTATTTCAAAATTACATGCTTGTGTTAAATGAATGGGTACCTATTGTTAGGGTTTACTAGTTATTGCTTTATCATTTCTTATCGCCTTGAACTAGATGTTTGGTTGGTTATGGGTAGACATGCTTAGTTTGCTTGTGGGTTATTGGGTTAATATTAATCTTGATTAATGAACTATGTCACTTTATGGATGGAATGGTAATCTTTGGTTAGCAACATGGATGATTAGGGCTGCTGTGGTTTGAGCAAGTGGATGGTTGAGATGTTGGTGCAGTATGGACGAGATTTGGGTTGTGAGATTGTCTTGCTTGAAATAGCTAAGGATCGGTTCTTGGAGCGATAACCCAGGACAACAGTGCCATCACAAGGCTGCTATGGAACAACTTGACTGATTGATTAGAAGTTCTCCCAGTGTTGTATTGATGGAGCGGGGAATGGAAGTTAGGAGAACTGTCCTTGTATCTGAATGGCTCAGGGGGGGGGGGGTTCCTGGGGTGATGAGCTGCCTGTTATGGCCTATCACTTATGGACAGGAGTGAAACCCTAGTGGGCGAGTACATATTAGGAGACCCTTTGTAAAAGTCTCGTAGTGATCTCCTAGCCGCACACCTAAGAAAGTATGCTAGTGCTTGGCCGGCATGGCAACATGGAGACTCTAGTCCACCTGGCAACAAGGGACGAAATCACGACTTATGGGTAAAGTGGTGTAACCTTTACAGAGTGTAAAACTATCATGATAGCCGTGCTCATGGTCACGAGCGGACTGGATCCCTCACTTGATTAGTTGGTGGTTTATGGATGGTTATGGTTGGGAATGGTTGGTTGGTGCTTTGGATTGGACTTGGCTTGGATAGCACCCTATGGATTGATGGTTGGGATGACCTTATCTAGTAATTAGGATGCTTAGAAAATTAAAAGCTCACATAATAAACCCAATAAGCCTTTCTTGTCTATATCCCCATATTATCTTTTCCCCCATTTGCTGAGTATGACATGTACTCACCCTTGCACTATACCACATTGCTGCTCAGCTACATGAGAAGGATGGTACAACTATGAAGACAATGGAGGAGACTAGCCATGCGGTCTTTCAGTCGACTTTCTGTGATAACTGAAGGACGTCAACACTTCGTTTAACCGCTGCAATGTAATCTTTTTCTTTTTTTTTTTGACCTACGAGTCACCATTGTAATAATATTATCGATTTAATTAAGATATTGTTCTTTTATTATAATAATTATCGTGTGTACGTGAAAACTTAATCCTGGACACACATAGAGATGCATACGATTTTGATCGTTGGAATCGGATGTGACATTATACTAGGTGATGTCTTCAAAATGACATAGGAAATGTGAGGAGCCAGCGGCCGACGACTCCATTATCCTAGCTCTTATTACTTAGTATTTATTATAATAGACTGGCATGTGATCCAAGACAAAAAGTCTTTGGATCCACTATAAGAGCATCTATGATGCTATTAATTAGGTCATCTAGGCTACTTCCAATAAGAGTTTTATTTTTAATAAATGAGGTGTCACATAAGCAATTTTGGTGACAAAGAAAAGAAGTTAGTCTAATCTCAGTGAAGGTTTTATTTGTATTAAATGATATGTCACATCAACAAAAGTGATGACATGGCAGAATAATTAATATAAAACTAGGCAAATGAGTTTCATCCACTATTTCATATGCATGAAACTCAATTAAAACTACCATTAAGAATATAAAGTTTCATCCTAACATGCATTGGCCAATACTAGTGTAACATATTTAATGCTATAGGTTGTCTATAAAATCGTAAAATGAAGTTGTCCATTGAGAGAGACCATTATCATCTATAAGATCAAAATTCTAAAGCTGATGTGGCACTATTAAAATATATGAGGAGAGAGAGGGAAGGAGTTTCATATAGATGAGACTAGGTATACATAGTTTTCTAGATTTAAAACACTATGATATTAGAATTGGAGGATAGGAGTTTCATTTTATCGTATGGACAACCATTAAAAGAATATTAAATTAAGTGCAATAAAACACCCAAATAAAACCATTCATTGAAGAAATTATTTTCTTTATAGTTTTAAATCATTTTTTATGACATGTCACTCTTGTAAACAACAAAATAAAATCCTCTATTGGGACTAGGCTAAGGCTACTTCAAATGAAAGTTTCATTTTCATTAGAGCATACGCAAATCTAGTGACATTGCAAGTAATTTATGAAGAGAGAGTTGGAGAAAAGTTTCATCTAGATAAAACTAAGTCTACATGATTTTTTTAAAATTGAAACACCCTGAAACAAGTGCTACAAAATACTATAGAAGTAAGTGTCATGAAACACTAAAATAAAACTAGTCATTTTAGGGATGGTTTTATTTATACTTTCAAACCATTAAGACCAGTCTCAATGCATAGTTTCGTTTCACAATTTTGAAGAGTGCCATGTTACTTTTTAAGTTTGGGTTCGATAGATGAAATGGCTTCTCCCAATGCATAATTTTATCTCGTGGTTTCATAGATAATTCATAACATTAATTTGTTGCATCAAGATTGGCTAATACATGCTGGAATAAAACATTATGCTCTCAATGTAGATTTCAATTGAGTTTCCTGCATATGAAACTGTGTCTCTGCCATGTTATTATTTTACTGATGTGACACCTGCAAATGAAATCTCTACTGAGACTGGCCTAAAAATGATATGACACTCTTGAAAATATCAAATGAAATTATCCACTTGGATTATCCCAAAATGTCATATAAACATTATTATCATACATGGAGACGATAAAATAAGAGGAAGGATCATCGTAAAAAAAATAAAGAGGAAGGAGTCGTCGCCTCGCAAGAGGACAGCAGAGGCTCTATCGGTTTGGTTGGTTTTATTGATGTATTTTTAAATATATATTTTTAAATTCAAAATTTATCTGTTTTGATGGTTACTGACCGGTTTCACTAGTTAACCGAACGGTTATACCGGTTTTATTGAATATGATTTTATTTAAATCTAAAAAAATCAAAATCAGCGGTTAACCTGCCAACCGGTGCAACCGATCCGGCCTGGTCCGATTTGCTGCTTAATCGGCTTAACCCCGATTATATCAAACCTGTCCAGAACGGCAAGATCTCCCTCTGCACAACGATGGCGGCCTCCACCGTACCATGACTGCATTTGGCAGGTGGTTCCCTCCGCGGTGGCGGCGCATCTACGGCAAGCTCGCTGCCGTGGCACACACTGCCGTGGCGCGTGGCAATTGGCTGGACACAAAAAAGGGTGGTTATCAACAATCCAGTTACTTCTGTATAACTGATGAAAATTAAAAATGGGAGCCGATGGCACTTGGCTGGACACAAGGTGTACATGCAAGAGAACACATACACGCGCACACACATCTTGTTGTAGTCTCTTTAG
The DNA here is from genome assembly GCA_030378355.1 of Eleusine indica. NCBI lineage: Eukaryota > Viridiplantae > Streptophyta > Magnoliopsida > Poales > Poaceae > Eleusine > Eleusine indica. Next base: position 41,521,770 of record CM059501.1, on the reverse strand, counting down.
TGTTGTTGCAGCTTCCGATACGCCACAGAGCACACAGAATCTGGAGCATTTGTCACTGAGGTCCGGCGTCCACGTCCAGCCCGGCGACCGCGTCGTCGAAGCACCTCCGGAACGCGTCCATGCCGTCCGGCGGCAACGCCAGTCCCACCTCCATCCCGCCGTCCCCAACCCGGCTCTCCGCCACCGCGACGGCGCCGGCGATCCTCGCGACGGACACGATGTCCACCTTCGCCGGGCGGCCGAACCCGAAGTCGAGCCCGTACATGCCGAACCGCGGCGACCCGGCGACCGACAGCACGCTCATCCTGGCCGCCTCCACCACGCGCTCCCTCCACAGCTCGCAGGCGCCCAGGACTTGCAGGTCGCGCGTCGCCTCCTCGACCGCCGCCGCCACCGCCGCGCACGCCGTCAACAGCCCGCCGGCGCCGGCCGCCGCCAGCTCGGCCCGAGACGCGATCGCGATGGCGCCGCCGATGCAGTTGCCCAGGTAGGTGTCCGGAACGGGCGGGCTGAGCCGCGACCGGTGGTCCACGGGGAACGCCAGGCACGTCTTGGTCTTGCCGCTACTGCCACCCGGTTTGTTGGTGGCTCGCTGGTGGCACGACCAGACGAGGCCTAATGTGGCCACCAGCGACGAGCACCACGGCGAGCCGTGGTGCGAGGCGGCGGCCAGGTCCTTGACGCGCTGCAGGTGGGCCCGGGACAGCACGAACGTGCCGAAGAGGAGCTGCTCGTCGACGGGCAGTATCTTGAGGGACTTGTTCACCTCCTCGTCCTTTGGGCAGATGAAGTCGTAGAGGCCAGTCGGGTCGGAGATGAGGGTCCGGTCCATGACCGGTTCCGGCGGCGGTTGGACGCCGGCGCAGAAGGCCGCCCAGGTGCGGAGGAAGTGCGTGGACCCCGCGCCGTCGCAGGCGGCGTGGTGCGCGGTCACGCCCAGCGCGATGCACCCGCGCGCGTTCAGCGTCGTGGCCTGCAGCGCGAGGACGGCGCCGCCCTCCGGGAGCGGCGGCGCGAGCGCTGCGAGCTTAGCAGCCTCCCGAGGCTCGTTGGCGGCGAGGTTGTCGAGGTCATCGTTGGAGTCGGCGACAGTGAATGCGACGGCGTCGCCGAGGCGGTAGTGGAGCTCGTAGCGGTTGGTCGTGCCGGGGGCGAGCCGCAGCCTCCCGGCGAGCGGGAAGAACACGCCGACCGCCTGGGACAGCGAGTCCCTGAGGTTGGAGAGAATGACATCGACGTTGGCGCCGGCGTCGAGGCGGTAGAAGAAGACGCGCTGGACGGGCAGGGTGCGGAGCCAGAACACGTCGTAGAAGGTGAGCGGGAGGGACGTCTCCGACGAGGGCGGAGAGGGGTGGACCAGGACGGTGTCCACGACGCGGACGGCAGGTCGCCGCGAGTGCTCGTGCTCGTGCGCCGCGGCCATGGCTTGTCACTGTGTACCTAGGTGCTACGCTCAGTGTTACGCACGCACGCCTTCGAGCAGCCCCCGCCAGGACGGTATTATAAGCACTGGTCCATTTTTGCCATGTTACGCACGGTCCATTTTTCCCATATTCTCTATTGTGTGGGCACCGTTGCTACAGTGGGTGAGTTGTTATTAGGCCTTTGTTATTTATTATGTGGGCACGAAATTTAGATAGGGATGGGAATGAACATGTGTCGCTTGGTGGTAGTTACATCGAGTGGCTGGCTGGCTGCCCACCTAGGTCGGTCTTGGGATGGACCATGCCATAATACGAGGGCGATGTCTATGTCGCACATAGGATGTTGATGGATTTTCGTGATTTCTCAGAGGTCACGGTCTTCAATGCTAGAATAGATATTATAGGTTTAAACGCAAATGATATATGTAGCCGTGTGTCGGTGAAGTGAGAATGAGTGTGCACACTATGCTACAAATGTAGCCGTCCATATAAAAAGAGGACATATTTCTCTTGGGTACATACAGAGACCAAGGAATAAACGATTTCAATTCATTTCTGTTTCTCCCGATGTCAAGGTGAATAAACGCTTCGATGCAATTACGATCCTGAGCCCCGGCTCTGTTTTGATTTCACCCCACTTTGGACCCATTGTCAACGCTACAGTGATTTTGAATCCCGCCTCATCAGGATCAATAATCCATCCCGCTTTCTTTTTCTGTTTTGTGCGCGATAATGGCGGCAGGTTATCAAATTTTGGTCACTGCTGGCTCAAATCGCATCAAATTTGTTCGCCGTCACGCCAAGGATCAAATTTTCGCAAATTTAGCCATCACTAGGTGGTTCCAAATTTCACCACTGTGTTCATTGTTCAGACGCCGACTCACGAGCCATAATAGGAGGGCGATGTGCGCATCGAGCATATGATACCGTTGGATTCTCGTGATCTTTCAAAGAACGTGGTATTCAATGCTAGAATAATCATACAGTTTCAACGTATGCATGGGTATATAAAGATGTGTCGGTAAAGTACACTATGTTACAAATGTACTTATCTAATATGACAAATTTAGAAATTATTAGACAGGAAAAGCAATAGCCGTCCAAACAAAGTAATAATAACTAAATGAACGAGAATGCTACTTTTTAGTTGATTGAAAAGTAGCATCCTTTCAATCGCTTTTCAGTGTTATTTCTTTTATTATTTTTTATTTGTCGGATTATATGTATTAATTAGTATTATATATAGACTATAAAAAATTTTTATATTTTTTATCATTTAGATTTAGATCCAAAGGTTAAAAGCATTGATTGAAAGAAATCCCACTTTTAATCGATTGAAAATTAGAGGCTCCCATAAATAAATTAATGAATAGATCAGATAATTAACGTTAGCCAATATTACATATTCTGAGTAGTAACACCGCAGCACCAAGACGTTACTTTTGCTTCGGTTACCTATTCGAATCTAACAAGGCATGATATGAGAGAAAAAAAAAGAGGAAAATAAGAGTGTCAAAGTCACTATGCATGTTTAATATTTTCTTATTATTTATTAGTGTCGGTGTAAGAAACTAGCACATGAGGGGTAGAATAAATCACCTTTTCAAATTTTAGGAGCTCTAATATGAGGGTGATGTCTATGTCGCACATAGGACGTTGATGGATTTTGGTGATCTCTCAGAGGTCACGGTCTTCAATGCTAGAATGGTTATCATAGATTTAAACGTGCATGGTATATAGGTGTGCGTCGGTGAAGTGAGAATGAGTGTGCACAATATGCTACAAATATAGTATTTACTATGAGAGGTTTAAAAAATATTCGACAAGAAAGCAGCAGTAATACGTGGCAGCACCAATGTGTTACTTTTGCTTCGATTACCGTTTCGAATCTAACAATGCAAGCAGTACGATACAGGAGGGGAAAAAAAAAAGAATAGAAGAGTATCGAAGTCAGGATGCATGTTTAACATTTTCTTATTATCTCTTAGTGTCATTGTAATAAGAAACTAGCATACGGGGTTAGCATAAATCACTTCTTACATTTTTAGGGACCGAAACATGCTATATTTCTAAAACGGTTTCTAAAATCAAAAAACACGAAGAGGTTTTTACTCATATTCAGCCCACCCGAAAGTGTTTTTTTTTTTGTTAAAGATTACAACGGAGAAGAGGCTCCTCCTGTACGTAGCGCCGTTGGTTCCTCTCCTTATTATCTAAGATGGCCACGACAGTGGTAGCAGGGCAGTCTCTGTAGTGACGCATATTGTTGATCTTGATCCTCACCTTGGTCCTAGCCACAGAGAGAGAGAGAGAGATTAAAATTATGTACATATTTGAAACAAAGCAATCACCATTATGTAAATGTTACACTACAGGATGATTAAAATTCTGAATATGTTAAAAAGTAAGAGAAAATACATAACAGTTTTGTCATTTCAATTTTCACTTGAAGTGCTAACATTTATTTGTCTGTTTATTACCGGACAAGGATTGTTACGACAAGAATTTATACTCCTAAGTTACATCTATTGATCAAATTGGTCTCATATATCCCAGCATGAAAATTTTTCATCTTCCTCCATAAAGAGTTTTACTCAAAATAATATTGGCACTAATTTTGTTTCGACACTAATATTGTTTCATACTTTGGTTTGGTTCTCTATTTATAGTTTGTTCAAATTGCTAGTGTAGATGTGTATGTAAACCTCAACATTGTACCAACATGTGACATTTTGGCAGTATGCATTTTGGTATGTTAAAAATACTTCCTAGAAATTTGAAGTAAATATTATTATGTAGAATTATAAAAATTAAAAAAAGTGATACTCTAAAACATTTCTTTTATAGGTTTGTATAAAAAGACCCTAGAATTTAACACTGGATGGTTCTCCTACTCAGCAAGATAAGTCAATCTCAGTATGCATTACTAGAGGGTGCTCATGGTTGAGAGCAGTGGCAAGAGTAATGCTATTCTGCAACATTTGGTTGCCTAATTACTTGATTGTCATATGCATTACAAAAATCAAGAAATTTATCTGTTGTTTAAGAAGAAGCAAACATGTCAGCTATGTTTCAATTCTAATGACATTTCAAGCTATTTTAAGATCATGATCTTATTGTAACAGAGGTACCAAACAAAAACAAGGAAGAGCGGGCAAATGTGGCCGCGCCTGTTTCTAGTCTAGCACCATTTACTAAAAGAACACTAAAATAAATATGCATGAATGTTTCTTATTCTACTTGATTGTTGAAGAGCACACAGTTATATATAGGAAGGTTACTAAAAGAACACTATATACAATTATATATAACAAGATAACTAAAAGAACACTAAAACAAATATGTATGAGTGTTTCACTTCTAGATTCTATTGCGAAAAGTATCTTGTGTTTAATCTGTTCAAAAAATATGATAAAGAGAAATATAAAATCTCACTCAACTAGATCTAACAAATATCTGATAACAGAAATACAAAGTAACAATGTATTTATGCGTCTGACTTAATGCTGGAAAAATAAAACTTACCTTGCTCAGATAGAAAAAGAAACGAATCCATCGAAATAACGAATTGGGCTGGTGCGGCAGCTGCGTATTGGGCCGTTTGTGGGCCGCGCTTCCACCGTACTCAGCTAAGCTGTCAGCGATCAACGGCGGCACCAGCCAGCACCGAGACACACGAGATATTCACTAAGAAAACAGGACGTTTGCCGTGTGCCGCAGGATTTGCCGTGAGCATCGCGTCGAACACACGGCCAAATCTAACTTATACCATGTGCTAACAATAAAACCCACGATAAAAACCTGATACACAACAAACCTCACCTTTACCGTGTGCTAATATTGGAGCACACGACAAATATCTCCTTTTACCGTGTGCCTATGTGAGTATACACGACAAAGGCAACCGTCTGCCACACACGCCGGCAGCAATTAACGGCCGTTAGTTGTTTGTCGAAGTCTCAAGTGTTGTTGCAGCTTCCGATTAACGCTAGAGAGCACATGCAGTGTCGAGAGCATTTGTCACTGAGGTCCGGCATCCACGTCCAGCCCGGCGATCGCGTCGGCAAAGCACTTGCGGAAGGCGGTCATGCCGTCCGACGGCAAGATCACGCCCACCTCACCCCCGCCGTCCCCAGCCCCTCGCTCCTCGCGACAGACACGACGTCCACCTTGTCCGGCCGCCCGAACCCGAACTCGAGCTCGTAGACGCAGAACCACGACGACCCGACCACCGTGAGCACTGATCACACTCATCCCGGCCGCCTCCAAAGATTGCCGACGCCCATGACGAACATGCCGCGCGCCACCTCCTCAACCGCCCCCGTGCGTGCCGTCAACAACCCGCCGGCGCCGGCCGCCGCCAGCTCGGCCCGGGACGCGATCGCGATCGCGCCGCCAACGCAGTTGCCGAAGTAGGTGTTGGGAGCATGGACGGACACAGCTGGTTGTTTGGGTATTCCTGGGAATATTCAACAACTTTGCAAGAAAATTTATTTGGTATAGTTGAGTATTTGTGTTATTTGAGAAAATGAGAAATATATTAGCAAATGTCCCTAACAAGCAAGGCCTACGAAGCAAAGACCAGTAGATAAAGAGCCTGTAGGTCCAGACCTCCATCCTCCTTTTCTTCTAAATCGCCAACACATCGTAGCATCACCGGCGCGGAATGAATTTCCAGTTGAGATCGACCACTGGATCAACGCCACAATGACTTTGAGAGCTTTCATTCGTCGCTAGGGCAATGAAGCCCGCAAGAAGGCATAAGTTCCATCTTCTTTCCTTTCCAACCCCGCCCCCCTCCTCCCTCTCGGCGGCGCGCGGCGAAGGACGGCGCGGCGCGGATCCGCTCCCTCCCGGTGGCGCGCGGTGAGATCCGGCCCCGCCCACTCCTCCCTCCTGGCGGCGCGCGGCGAAGGACGACGCGTGGTAGATCCGCTCCCTCCCGATAGCGCGCGGCAAGATCCGGCCCCGCCCTGCTCCGATTTCCCGGCGGCGCGCAGCGAGCGGCTGGATCTAGCGGCCCTCCTCCTTCGGCGAACTCTCTCCTCTGACGGCCGCCGCGGTGGATCTGGAGGCGGCTCGGGAGGTGGGGCCCCTTTTTTTTATTTTTTTTAGGGTTTAGGATAGCGGCGGGTAAAGATGTCACCTGCCGCTACTATTGATTTTTTAGCTGCGGTTGATTTAGATCTCAGATTATCCGTCGTTATTGCTCGTGATTTTTAGCTGCGATTCTTGAACGGTAGAACCGCCGACCCGTCGCTACAGTAGTGTTCCACCCTTCGCTAAAGACTGATTTTGTTGTAGTGCGCCGTCGACGTCATCGGACTCGGAGACTGTGAAGGCGACCGCGTCGCTGGGCTGGTAGTGGAGCTCCTACCGGTTGGCCGTGCCGGGGACGAGCGGCGAACGGGTTGAACGTGCGGAGAGGATCGCATCCACATCGGCGTCATCGTCGGGTTCCAGCAGGCGGTAGAACAAGACGTGTTGGAAGGGCGAGGCGCGGAGAAACAACACGTCGTACAAGGTGAGCGGGACGGACGTCTTCGGCGGCGCGGCGGACGGGTGGACGAGGACGGTATCCAGGACGCGGACAGACGGCCGCGGGTGCTCGTGCTCATGCGCAACGGTCATGGCTTTGGCTTGTCGCTGTGTGCTTACTACGCTCAGTTACGCACGCATTTAAGCAGAGGCCGTCCAGCCTGCACGATATTATTATAAGCACGTGTTTGCACCGTTGGCACAGTCGATGAGTTATTTTGTGGGCACAAATTTGGAGAGGGATGCCAACGAGAACCTGTCACCCGCTGTTTGTTCCACCGGGCCTCTGGCTTGCCGCCCACCTAGTTTCGACCCCTCGGATCGACTTTCAGATGCGGCCTCTGAATCACGTGGAGTCACAATAGGACGACGTCCCCCGTCACACATCAAACTATGTTGAGTGAGTGTACACGCAAATGAATACATGCTATTATCTAGTATATGGGAGGCTTAAACAAATTAGACAGGGATGGACCAAGAGCAATACCTGCCGTAAAAAGAAATGAAGAGAGCAACTAGTATAAGCCAATGTTACCAATTTTGAGTAATGTGTTGCAGCCACTAAGCTGTACTTCAACATATGTACTAGCTATTGGCGACCGATAAAAAGCGGTTAATATTTTGTAACATCATCGACCATACTCTCTTCTTAATAAAAAGATACATGGTAGCATCAAGACATTGCTTTTGCCTAGATGGCCCTTTCGAATGTAGTAGCAAGTAACATGATATGCATGGATATAAGAGTTTTCTAGCTTGTTCTCTCAACGTCAAAAACCAAGGGCACATTTGGTTGTAGTTTGGCGGGCCCTATCAATCCCATGCAACTTTTTTTTTTTTTGAGAAAGAGACTGGATTAAATTAAAACCCCTTTTACAACTAAGACCTCAACATAAATTAAATTTATAATTAAACACACCACTAGGTCCCTATATTTTATCTTTCACGCATTCGACGATCTCTGTCGCTTCAGAAAACTCTATCGCAACCATGAAAGTATGCCAAATCCGGATCCAAGAACTACAGTATTCGTGGAGTCTTCTGATGGTTGAGCTTATCAGAAGATTCCACGAATATGGAGACCACAAAAGAAACGCGATAAGCTTAACCATTATAGGGAGTAAAAGGTGTGGAAAGCACAGCGGCCATATCTTCTGATGGTTGAACCGAGCATAAGATCCATCGTCGCTAGCATCACCACCAGCGATCAGAAGTCAGACGCCGCCACCAGTAGTATCATTGGCATTCAAAAAGGCAATTTCACGAAAATGAAAAAATAAATCCAATCCCTCTTTGAGAAGGACTAGGCCAACATACCTCCAATCTCTTCGAGAAAAACAGACCATCACTGAAGGAGACGATGGATCCAACAGAAATCAGGTGTGAAACAGAAAGCCGGATCATTGATACGGCTATCTAAAACCTAGCCTAAATTATTATAGAGAGAAAAAAATTATTGAGAAAAACATCTAAGAAAACAATAGATCCACTAAAGGGACCACCGGCAAGGAGACCGGAGGCGAAAAGAATGGGGGCTGAAGACGGTGGCGGCGGCTGGTCGCCCGTGTGAGACGGAAGGACGGCGAGTGGGGCGCGAGTGTTTTTCTGAATAAACCCTGGCGGGGTGTGAGCTGTATCTATCCCGTGCAACTGATCAGAGCCCCGAGCGCTAAAACTAAAGCCTGAGAAGGTCATCCAAACGTGCCTCATGAAATATCATTCCATACTCCTCCGAAGAAAAAAAAAATTGTCATGCACAACTCGTTCTCTGCAAACATGAACCATCCATATAAATGGGGGAAGCCTCAGAGTGCATGTATGTTTCATCATTTTCTTGTTATTTGTTGTGTCATTTGGTTGGGTCATAATGGTTATGATCTTTAGACGAATGCATTCGACACATTTCTGCACTCTACAACAAATTGGCTAACAATTCTGCAACAAATGTTCAAACTGGCTAACGATTTAACACTCCCCCCTCCAAAAAAACTTGATCAACAAACGAAGAGCAGATCTTCATCTTCTTTATAAATAAATGATTGGCAGAAGACATCCTAAAACCTTATATTTCTCTTTAAATCTGTTTATTTTATGCAATCAAAGAAATAAAATATTATGTAATTAGTTAAACCAGTAACATGGGAATTTATCATAATTTTGGGAAAGAAGAATCTTCACATTGGATCGGCGTGCTCTTTTTCTAGTATATACCTATAATAATAAGTAAAGATGAGTGAGATTTTGTCTTAACAAATAGTTTACTAGTCTTGTTGAACTAGGTTTGTAGAATTGTTAAACTGATTTTGATAAAATATTGAATAGAGAATAGTGTGTATCTATCATTAATATCTACATAGGAAAAAATAAAGGAAGAAAAAGAAAACATAGAATATTGATCTCACACGATGGCCAACTCAACTAGTGGGTGCTAATGGGCTTCTTTTGATGTAAGATGATGTGTATGTGTTAACTGAAGAATTACCGTCATCTGAAATGGACTATATGCTCGCAAACACTAATTGGTTGTCAATGTCGAAGCACTTTTTAACGTTGTACATGTAGGAGACTAGGGGCTCCCCACATCTGTTCATATGCTTAAACTTCAGTAATATTTATCTGTCACCACTTCATAGTTTGTTATGTACTTATGTCATAGCTCTTCAATGAATCATACCGCATTTTTTCATATTAATTATGTTACGTGAGCTCCATCAAGATACCAGGCAGAAACGTTAGAGGCAGGATGCAAACACCTGCTTGGTGCAAACTGACATGCGGTGTTTTCTCGTTCGTGCAAAGAGCATCTTCGAGCTTAATTTCCCAAATGAAAGGTTGCTTCGGCAGCAAATTAATATTTTTGTTTCCCGCTCCTTCGTGCAGAGCAGAGATGAGAACATGTTTTGGCGAGGTGGTCACGTCGTGGCGAGTTAGGGAGCACCAATGCTTTCTTTAGCAAAAAAAACTTGCAGAGGCACGAGGAGGGAGACTCTGTCAAATCATGTCTCCCTCAACCTACGGCGCGCCCTCGTTCCTCTGTCTGTAACACAAGCTCATCCGTTCCCTTTCCTCTCTCTTTCTTTCTCTCTCTACCTTTGCATGCCCGTGTCACGGCATCCACGAACCATTCTGGTTGAGGTATCGTCGATCTGCATCGGCCGCTCACGCAGTCACAGTGGGAGAAAGGTAGGAAAGGAATAGAGCATGGATCGTATCCCCATCCCGCCGCTCAAGTCGAGCAGCTTCTCGGCGAGCACGGTCCGCGAGGACAAGCTCGCCCGCAACCTGTCGCTTGGCCCCATCAAGCTCAACGAGCAAATCAAGGAAGCCAACAAGGCGGCCGAGGTCGCCGACAGCAACAACAATAATGCGGCCGGTGGCGAGGCAGGTGAGCCGGTGGCGGAGCCCGCCGCCGTGGAGCCGGACCTCGCCGCGCTGTCCGCCGAGATCGACGCGTTCCTAGCCGCGCGGGACGCCGATCCGGAGGCTCCCGTCGTGTCGGAGGTGACGCTGGACAAGTTCGCGAGCGCGGTGGAGCAGGAGATCGCGGAGACGGAGGGCGCCGACGACAAGTGGGCCGGCGACGCGCCGCCGCTCCTCGCCGCGATCAAGCGCATCGCGGCCCTCGCCGCCGCACTCACCGCGAGGAACGATGGCAAGTACACCATCGGCGTGCACCGTGTCACGGGTGTGCTCCACCGCGCCATGACCTTCGTGGAGGACGAGTTCCACGCCATCCTCGAGGACCCGCGCTGCGTCGCGCCCAACAACAAGTCCAGCAACAACAACGCCAGCGGCGCCGACACTGGCAGCGCGACCAACAAGTCGATGATGATGATGCGTCGGCAGGCCTCGTTCGGCGGCGCGGCGGCGGCGCACGGGCACGACTGCGCCATCCCGCAGGAAAGCGAGCAGCCGTTCGCGGCGGAGACCGTGGAGCGTCTCCGCGCGATGGCGGAGGCGATGCTTGCGGCCGGGTACGAGACGGAGTGCGAGCAGGTGTTCCTGGTGGCGCGGCGCAACGCGCTGGACGCGGCGGCGCAGGCGCTCGGGTACGAGCGGGCCAGCATCGACGACGTGGTGCGCATGCCGTGGGAGGCGCTCGAGTCGGAGGTGGCCACGTGGATCAAGGCCTTCCGCCACGTGGTCACCGCCGCGCTCCCCGGAGAGCGCGACCTCGCCGCGCGCGTCTTCGCGTCGTCGGATGCTGACATGGGCCGCGCCATCTTCGCGGACCTGGCCCACTGCGCGCTGCTGCAGCTGCTCAACTTCACGGAGGCCGTGGCCATGACCAAGCGCGCCGCCGAGAAGCTCTTCAAGGTGCTCGACATGTACGAGGCCGTCCGCGACGCCGCCCCACTCGTCGACGCCTGGTTCAACGTTGACCCCTCCTCCGACTCCTCCGAATCCGACGACCTCAAATCCGAGCTGGCGTCGGTGCAGGCGCGGCTCGGCGAGTCGGCCGCGGCCATCTTCTGCGACCTGGAGAGCTCGATCCGGGCCGACGTGGGCAAGCAGCCCGTGCCGGGCGGCGCAGTGCACCCGCTAACCCGCTACCTGATGAACTACCTCAAGGTGGCGTGCGAGTACAAGCACACCTTGGAGCAGGTGTTCCGCGAGCACCACCGCCCCGCCGCCGACGACGAGCCCGACACCGCCGCCGGCGACCCGTTCGCGGCGCAGCTCATGGAGGTGATGGAGCTGCTGCACGGAAACCTCGAGGCGAAATCCCGCTTATACAAGGACCAGTCCCTCAGCAACATCTTTATGATGAACAACGGGCGGTACATGCTGCAGAAGATCCGCGGGTCCGCCGAGATCAACGCCGTGGTGGGCGAGGCCTGGTCGAGGAAGCGGTCCACCGACCTGCGGCAGTACCACAAGAACTACCAGCGCGAGACGTGGGGCCGCGTGCTCAACCTGCTCCGCGACGACGGCGTCATCACCGTCAAGGGACACGTGCAGAAGCAGGTCCTCAAGGAGCGGTTCAAGCAGTTCAACGCCGCCATGGACGAGATCCAGCGGACGCAGGGGGCCTGGGTCGTCAGCGACGAGCAGCTGCAGTCCGAGCTCAGGGTGTCCATCGCCGCCGTCATCGTGCCGGCCTACCGGTCTTTTCTCGGACGGTTCTCGCAGCAGTTCAGCGCGGGGAGGCAGACGGAGAAGTACATCAAGCTTAGCGGGGAGGACCTCGAGGCCATCATCGAGGAGCTCTTTGACGGCAACGCCGTGTCCATGCCAAGGAGAAGGACGTAATGCCATCCACCCCCCGTACGATGACTAAAAGATGACGATTTAAGCAATTGTTATTACTGTATTTATTAATTTGCTTCTTTTGCTCTTATTAATTAAAATCTTGATGTATGGTTTACAAATGACAGTTTTGGTACAACAGGTGAGGAGGGTGTAATCATCCCTGCTTAAACTTACTGCATTATTCAGGCAGATTATAGATGTATACTCATTGATTGATTGATACTTATCTGTTACCTGTTCATAGTACCGCTCTTCTTCTATGAAAAGTTGTTCTTATATTTTGATGATGAAAGGTGTGAGCAACCAAACACTGTTTATAATGTTTTGTATACATGCATTCACGTAAAGAAACATACTTTTTTTGTAACATTACATGCAAGCACGTAGAGGAATGTCTTGGTGACGGAAACAGATCATCGGACGTGAAGTCAGATCACTATGATCACTAAATGTGGGTCTGGTGGCTGGTGGGCCCACATGTCAACGACTCTGGCTTCACGTCACAGGATTTCAATCCCTTGGTGACAGCATGTGCAAGCAATGGTGAAGCTTCCCTGTGGCCCAAGGGGCCATTGCCCCCTGGACAGCACAAAGTTATATCAAATAGACAATAAATCACTACGATTTTATTTTCATGAATGATATTATAGTTTAAATTTTTTATAAATAGTCATGATGTTAAGCAATGAAAACAAATTTACCGAACTCACTTGAAGTCTAATAGTTTGAAGAAACACTTATTTCGACAACATGAAGAATGTCACCGCAAAGTTTCGCACGTTGTTTTGCCAAATCCCTTGAGTGAATCAGTGGTTGACAATTCCACACAGACATGGGTGAAGCTAGACACCAAGATCACCGGGGTTAAGACGCTTAATCGATGGGGTTATTAAGCTTGATCAGTTGTGGCTAGTCTTGGTTTTCTACTGTTTTCCTAGAAATCATCGGTGTCAGCTGACACCAACACTTCCATGTATCTTCGCCACTACACACAGATAAGAACACAACTGCTATCAGCATCGACAGAAGTAGTTTAATCATGTTTAATATCTTTTTGTTTTGTACAAAGAGCATGTTCCAAAGATTTTCAATCAGGACAATAATCTTTAAAACATAAAACTCTATATATATCATTAGAAGCTTTGGATCTCACAATCATCAAGCTTACCATACAATGATCCATGACTCTCACAAGCAATGACGAAGCATCCTTGTGGCCAAAAAGGGTTGGCCAGTGGCTAGGATAAAATTATAGTAAATGGATAGTAAACCACTACTATTTATTCAAAATGTATGCTCTTGATTCTTTTACTCAAGCTTCTGCTCGGGAGCTCGGTTGTTAGTTCTTAGACCTGTCTTCAAATTACATTATTGTCGAGCATAGTGACTCTGCTTGATTGATTACGCATGAAAGTTTTGGCTCAACAAGGGTGATGGTGTACTCCTACTTAAGTTACTGCATCGGAGGTAAACAGATGTAGACTCATTATTTGATTGATATAGCTTATCTTTCAAATAAAGTTTACTTTACTCCTTTCATGTATTAGGAGATTTGGTCTATGTTAACGAATAAGGATTAGAACACACACAAAAGGAGCCTTCACGTTCGCTATCAAATCATAGAAATTCTCATATTAATTGAAGAAAATAAGAAGAAAAAATTACCCATCACTATCATTATAAAATATTAGACTAAAATACTCATAAGGAAGTTATTAAATTACCCATCCGTGTTATTATAAAATATATTATAGTTATATATTTCTAAATATAATTATAAAAGCACCCCACGTTCATCTCCCTTTCTCTCAAAATTAGACTAAAATACCCATAAGAAAGTTATTAAATTACTAACCATTGCTATTATAAATAAATTAGAATTAAATAATTCAAATATAATTGTAAAGCACCCACGTTCAACTCTTTCTCTATCAATAAAACACCACATTCACAAGAGGATGACTACGAAAACAACAACTTTGTGTCCCCTTTGTAAATTGATAGAAATTGTCGTCATCCCTTAATCGTCACTTATTGTTATTATTGTGTGCTAAGTCGATCAAGATTATCGTTCGGATGGTCACAATCAGAGATCATGCTAGGTTGTAGCCACTACACATCACTATGGATTAAGGATTTCATTGCCATCATAGCGAGCAAAAGCAATTCTGTCATCCTCTCATGTCATCGTGAATTATATCTCACAAGTACATTGTGGCAGTCATTAGTTACCTTTTCAAAATTATAGATCACGTTCCTATCAACATGCAACGGCCATCCTCTATTTTTTGATGGTCATAGCTGATGATCATCCATATGCCACAGTGGTTGTGTGGACAAGGAATCGCTCCATTGCCCTTGCATCATTGTGGATTGTGGCTGCTACGTCGTCACCCCCCCCCCGCCCCCCCCACACACACCCCTACATACAATACACATCTTTTTCGTTATCATGGATCAGCCGCCTACCATGATTGTAATCACATACACCACTATGCGATCCACAAAACCAGCTAGGACCAAGACACAAATGACAGTTGGATCCTTATTAGATGACATGGAGCTTTACGACGATGCTCATGACTAACAAGGATAAAGAAACAATTTGTCTTTTGATCCCTAGAAAGATGATGACCAGACTCCCTATTATGATTATGAAAAAGTATTCAAAATACCCATATAAAATTTTAAATAAAATAAATAAATATAAAACTATATAGTTTTAAAATTAAATAAGAAAAAAGTAAATATTTCCCTTTATGATATTATGATTTAATAATTTGATTGACATAAGATGTAGTGTAAATAAGAGAGGTTAGTTGTATTAATTTTTATAACAAGATATAAAGACTAGCCGCGTAAATGCGCGTGTAGATTGACTAGTTTAGTGAGTAAGAGGTGTCATTAATACTAACAAAACAATACTTGGGGGATTATCTAGACTTTGTTCATATTTTTTTTTTGAAACTGACTTTGTTCGAGGAAGTAAAATGGATTTTATCTCATCCACGAGTCCATCCGCTCTTCTTTTCTTCTTCTATGTAAAATTGTTCACTAAAAGGTGTGATGAATCGCAATGTCAACGTTGCATGCAATGCCTCAAGATCTCGTTTCGTTCATCATTTTTTTAGAGGAACATACCGTTTTGTTCATCGTTACAGGCAAGCACGTTGTATCGAGATTTTTCCCCGAGATCTTGTTATTACAGGGAAACCACGCAGCATGGACACTGCTTCTACATGTTTTCTGACAAGAATCTGACAGATCAACACTTGGTGAAGACCTTGACGTCCCTCCACCACGACTCCATGCGGTTCGACATCCCGTTATTGGTCTGCCCGTACACGCCGAACTTGAAGTAGTGCTGCTCCCCGCCGTGTCCGGGGACGCTCAGCCTGCGCTCGCCCTCGACGAACACGGTGACGTTGGACGCCGCGACGCCGTGCACGACGTTGAGCCGCACCCAGCGGCCGTACACGTCGCCGGCGACCACGTTCCTCAGCTGGTGGTAGTAGGTGAGGTTGCCGTCGTAGACGTGCAGCATCAGCGTGGTGGCCTGCTCCCCCGCCGCGCCGAAGATCTGCATCACGGAGGCGCCTGATGTGCCGGAGGGGTCGTACATGTCGCCTTCGAACTGCCACACCCCGGTGCTGTAGATCTCCTACACGAGACAAATCACTATAGAATGAGTATATATATGTAGCAATTAATCTTAGCAAATAAATATGGAGAGAAGAGGGATAAGATGATTATGATTGCTGTTGTTATATGTACGTTGATTTTGATCTCGGTGCGCGCGCCGCCGGGGTGGTTGGGGCTTCCGGGCTTGTCGGTGTTGAAGACCCACATGCGGCGCACGCCGCCGGCGAACTCGTAGCGCTGGTCCAGCGGCACGTTCCATGGCTTCTGCACCACGAACTGCGACTCGCGCAGATTCACGCGGGTGAAGCCGGCGGTCAGGCCACCAGACCTGCCTGCGGCGGCGGTGCACGGCGGCAGCAACGACCACAGCGCAAATGTCAGAATCCCCAGTAGGAGGCAGCACAAGCTATACGAACCAGCCATCTCTGTAGTCTGTACTCACTTCTGAGATGCGAGCAGAGCAGCAGAGAGGCACTGTAATTTGCGTAAATGAGATGAAAGAGCAGAGCAGAGGCTGGTATTTAAGCGTTAATTCTGGTTATTACTGGCGGTAGTTACCACGAACATGTTTGGCAGTGGCACTGATACGGCTGGCAGATCAGCTTTGTGCTCGCAGTTAACAAATCTGTGTTAACTAAGTGAGTGAGTGGCTGTCAGCCGCCGACAGCGACGGTGGCGACACGGTCACGACGGCGCAGTAGTCATGTCACTGGAACGCATACAAACCATGCATGGAACGAACTTGGAAGGAGACTTCGAGACGAGACGCTTGTCGACTCGCTGTCACCGATACCGAAGAATGTGTAGTACTTCCTTCATACTTCAAAAAAAATTGTTTAGAACATGATTTAGCATACTAATGACTCATTAATTAGAAGATATTTTTCCTCTCTGTTTTTATTAAAAACGTCTTAAAATTAATTCAATCAATAATATGTACTCATCTTACTGGTTGTTGCTATAAAGTAAAAATGCTCAACCTATAAGGTTGTTGTTTCAATTCCCTATTGTCATAATATTTTTTTACTTTTCGAGAAAACGACTTGATTCTATGAAATCAGCTATGAGCCTAAAACTACTTTTTTTTTTAAATATGGAGTGAGTATGTCTCATTGCAGACGGCCACGGTGTCCAAGACGTTGACGCTGAAAATGCTGAGGTGAAAATCCTCATGCACGGTCTCAAACAGAAAAAGAAAGCAAACACACTTGCGGCCCAGCACGTCTCGAGCAGAAAATGCAGTATTTGCGGTCCACCACATTGTACAGACTGCGAACCTGGCACGTGAACAGTGAAAGTGTCATTCTTTTTTTTTTTTTTGCGAGGTAAGTGAAAGTGTCATTCTAAACTCGGTAAAGTTCGGAATATATACGCAGCCACTTTACGGCGGTATAGAACGGGAGATACTGATGTAGCCTTAAATCTCATGTTCTATCTGCACAAATATATGAAATTGGGAAAAGTCTATTTTACTCCCTCGAACAATTGACTTTGTTCAATTTAGACCCCAAATAAAATCATAACTCAATTTACTATCTCAAACAATTTAAATCAGTACAATTTATTCCCTGATGTAATTTGTCTTATTTGTTTTGTACAATATGAATTTAGTGCTGAAAGTTTACACTATGATAGTTTTATAAAACTTTATGTTAAAAAAATATAAAGTGTATTTTACACATATGTTATATAATTTAATAATATATAATACTACTTTAACTATAGAGCTCTACAATTATATACAAAATATTTATGAAAAAATAAAAAATATATTTTTATGTAGTGATTGTTATAATCTTTCATAGTGTAAAATTTGTGCATCAAATTCAAAGTGTGCAAAGAGAAATAAAAAAGGATAAATTACAATAGGAAGTAAATTGAATCAACTTAAATTGTTTGAGGGGGTAAATAAGTCAAGATTTTATTCGGAGAGTAAATTAGACAAAATGGATTGTTTGGGGGAGTATAATAGACTTTTCCCAATGAAATTTAAATATAGGAGTTTGGTTGTTAATCGTTGTCTTCCACTTCCACAGAAAACTTGTCAATTGTGCATTTCAAAATGTTGCACGTTGGTGTCCCGACAACAATCAATCCATACACAAACAGAGCCCAGGCCCTCACTTCCATATCATCCCGAGCCCTACATCAAAAGGGTTACAATTAATTTAAGATTGGTGTAGACTAAGGATGTGTTTGTCTCGGCTTATGCAACTGTTTATTGAAAGTACTTATGTTCAATAAACAATTTGAACTGTCAAATAGCAAAATAGTAAAAATATTTATAAGGTATAAATACATATAAGCACTTTACTATTTTGTACTACCATAAGCACTTTGAACAAAGCAAAAAAACATAGATTTTAGTATTTATGAACAAGCATAAGTAGTTTGAATAGATATGCATAATTAATTTTGCCAAACGAGTTGATTACTAATACTAGAATAAGAAGTATAAGGAGTTTTGAAAGAATAAGCACTATAAGAAGTTTGTGCATAAGTCGAGTGGAACGCATCCTAATTGTACAAGTAGTAGTCCTTCAGTGCGAGAAAATAATTAGCAACCAACACTGTTGCATCGTCTTCTCGTGCACTCACCATTGCCACCACACACGCAGAGTATTCACAGCTCTAACTGCTGCCCCCTCCCTTCCTCCCCTTGTTGATAGATGCCGCCAGCTCTGCAATAAGAGCTCACTACTGGTAAAGTTTAAAAAAAACAGTCCATGTATGTATAGGCTATACATACATGGACTGTATAGCATATAAGGCAATAAGGTTGTAGACTATTAATCAGCACTACTACAAAATACCGCATAAGCAACAGTTCAAAACCCCTCATCATCAGCGGTTTTAGAACCGCTATTGATTAATTGTTGCTGATAATAAGGGTTATCAGTAGCGGTTCTAGAACCGCTGCAGATACTTGAGCATCAGCAGCGGTTCAAAACTGAGTATCAACAACGGTTTTAGTTGTGAACCGCTGCCGATAATAGTTTTCAAAAACTAAAAAAAAAAGACCCTTATACCTCTAATTTGCTTTGCTCACACCCTTTGTATTTCTGTGTAGCAAAACTAAGGCATGGAGCAATACAACTAGAAGCATAGGAACAAATGACTATGTTTAGACAATATATTTTTTAAAAAAACTATTTGACACCATCAATTTAGATTACATCATGTTTAGACAATCTACTAGTGCAATTTATCCAGCTAATATTTTGTCTATAAAAGCATTAAACTCAATAATCAATAAACAACACTAGACCGGGAGAATTGCAGCACAATAAGAATTAAAAGCAGCAACTTATCATATATTAATTTTCCAAGTACAAGATCAAATTCTGGGCACAATATCAGTCAAGGAAAACATAACATGTGCATAGAGTTAAAATGCCTTGTATTGCAAGGAAAATGCACCTATGTCTAGGAGAATGCACCTCTTCATAGCTTGCAATCCAAGTAGCTAAGTCCTGACAGAAGATATCTTTCTTGCTAAAGCTAAAGAAAGCAAAATGCAGTAATCTCTGAATGCATATCACAGCATCTGGAAATACAATCTCTCCATCGCTCTTGACAGAGGGTGTCTACGGCCTGGTCCATGACATGGTTATAGAGTACATAGTCGCAAAGTCAAGTGATGATAATTTTATCACTGTGGTTGGTGGCCACTGGCACACGGCATTTCCAGGCTACAAAGTGCGTCGACTGTCCATCCACAAAAGTGATCGGATTTCCTTCGTCGCATTGGATCGGAGTTCCGTGTGCCAGTTGCTTCTTGTCCTTGCTGTTAAGAAACTAAGTTTAAAGAGTACGCTTATAAGAAACTAAACTAAAGAAAAACTGTTCTGTGTTGGATTGGTCAGTAACATAAATGATTTGTTACAGGGCATACATGTCATAGATAAGTATGTCTATATCTCCTGATCATAGTAATTGTATAATGCACTCCTCTCCCTACAATTAGCTATGTAAAAATGGAGCTATATATAGGCCGGCCAACCAGAAATTTAGAAGTAATGTGTTAGCAAACCGTCAGTTTGCAATTGATTCTATCCACCATAGCAAACTACAGTAGGTTCTTAAGCATCACAGTAGTGCATTGACTAACAGCCCACCAATACAAATACAGCACATGCTCTCATTGTCGTAGCTGTGCATGATAAATTGAGGATTGCAGCTCTTATGCCAACGAACATCAGGGGCATGTAGCCAAGTACCTGATTTAGTGTTTTTGAGCCTGTGGCCTGATGCGTCCTTGCTACTGAAGGTGAAGGTCTGGCCGAACTCCAACAGGCCGGCATGACGCCGACACAACAAAGCAGCTATAGATTAGCTAAATAAATCCATCAGGTTGACTTACACATTTGATGAAGGTATATACAAAGCAGCTATAGATCAACTATAGAACGACAACTGCAAGCGCGTGCACACACACACACACAAAGACTCAAGAACAACGACATGGCTAAGTCTAGTCAATACTTAGCAAAAGTAATAAAAAAACTGATATGTATAGAATTGCCCACGGCATGTACAAGCAGCAGGTATATAGAATCAATTTGACACACGCATTAAGATAAACATGTACTAGTTAACAGCCAGTATCATCGAGATATGCAATGTAAATCGGAATTCTAAGCCTAATTTTAATGTCTGATTATGGAGTATTCCTAAATAGAGAACACCTTAAATTTATTTAGAAACCTATCCAATATGTCCTAAATGCAAGAAAAAACAAAGACCTTAATCAACTCACCCCATAATCTAACTGTTGTTGATGTCGGCGTCGTTGCAAGCTGATGTTGGTGCTCCTGCCTGCCCGTTTCTGCCTGATGTCGCCATTCCTTGCAAGGGCGCTTGCCGCAGACACCCTGGCCGCCGGGAGGATGACACGCAACCGCTGATGCAGCCACCGGCGCCTCCGCCTACCCACCTGCTGCAGCACCACCAGGGACGCCCGCACGCCGCCCACTCGCCCGTCGTGGCCCGCCTTTAGCACCGTCATCAAGGTCCTAGGGTTAGGGTTGCTCGTTTCTTCTCTTTTTTTTTTATTCTCTCGTCTCGTCTCTGGTGTGCTTGTTCGAGTCTGGATGGAGAAGAACGAAGGGAAGCAATGCTTGTTTGATTGAGAAATTTAGTCAGGTTAATTATCAGCAGTGGTTTAGATGATGAACCGCTGCTGATAATACTTATCAACAACGGTTATGGTCAGAGCCGCTAGCTCCAGAGCTTGCTCCTGTTGACCCCGGTTCGAGCGGCGGCACCCGTGGCATTGTGCACCGTGATGAATAAAGTCGCTGCAGTAGCTCACAACGCACAGCTGAGTCCTGTGTAGGATCGGGGAAGGGGTTTGGAAGTTTTCTCGATCTATGTGAGAGGCTCTTCTCCTCCGAAAAATGTCGTCGGGATGGCTCTTCCCCGACAAGTTGAGTTTTTTTATTATCAACAGCGGTTCAGTGCTGCATTATTAATTGGGTCCCATAAGTCCTGAACCGTTGCTGATAATTTTGAAACTTATCAACAGCGGTTCTGAAGGGCTGCAATTATTGGTCGGCCCCGTAGTTTCTAAACCGTTGTTGATGATCTATTAGCAGCAGTTCTAGAGCAACCGTTGCTGATGGGGTGTTATTTATAACTTTTTTTAGTAGTGTAGAATAATAATAATTTATATCTACTCAATTTAAATTATACAGTTGAACTGAGAAAAAAAATATTATGCAAATGAATGACAATGTAAGCCTTCTCCTATCACATTGTGATTTTTCTTTTTTACTCTTAATTATGTACTTCCTCTTATTATAAATCAAAATTAGAAAGGTGGCCCGCGCAAATTGCGCGACTAGAATACGTATTAAATATGAGCATACAAAATATTTTGGCTTTTGACTAAGTGTTTTTTGTATTTTCAATTACCTTACAACTTATTAATAGAGCTATTTTTTAAGACTATTGGATCCCTCATTTATAAATAAAAAATTTAGAATTTGGTTGTTCGATAAGTATGCATTATACATCAATTTTTTTTATGATTCTAGATTTATTACAACTTAGCATATCATTTTTTTATTTTGATCGGACCAGACATATCTTATTTGGTTTTACTCTGACCATGTCATCTTTTAGATCGTTTGTGTTTGCACTATATCTATCCCTCTAACATAGTTTTCTAAGATCATCGTCATCTTAATTGACTTTTTAATCCTACAACATTTCTCTTTGTCTTGGGTGTCATAAACTCTAAGATATCGTGACGTAATAGAGAGTTGTGCTCTTAGCCACCGGGATTAAGTCCTCTATGGACGCTTACATATGGGTATCCTTGATCACAATCTCAACTACAGTCAGAGCCCACACTTTAAACAACAGACTTTAATTTACAGGGGTAGCTTCTGATATTTGTATTAGGTTGACTATATCAATATTATTTTCTATATAGTAATTTAATATTAAAACATATTTAAACCTTCACAATAATGTATTTTAAAGATGCATAGTCATAATTTAATTTAATACAATTTTAATTTCAAGCATGTCTAACTTCAAATATTATGGAACCTATATAAAATATACATTCGACTTGATTATTTTTTAGATAAATATTTTCCCATTAATAGATAGTATGACCCACCAAGGCCTGACAATGTGTACAACCCTTATATGTCATCAATCTTCATATGTTGTGTTTGTGTTGTCACCGGTGACAATAACCTCGATGCACTTGCACCACCGTTGGAAAACGTAATTAGTACTAAACACTATAATTTGATCAGCTAATATCAGTATTAGTTTTTAAAATTAGACATGCCTATGTTGTGGCCGCTTTCTCCGCCGCCCCGCCAATCTTACTAACTTAGTGACAGTCATGTAGTCTGTCTTTATTTTAAAATATAGTCAGCAACAATTATTTGTGGCAGATGAGTTGTCCGTCACGAAGGCCGCTTACGATCCTTTGCTGAAAATAACTTTTGTAATAGTTGTTGCGTATCATATTTGACTTTTGCCAAGCTTCGCCCCTGGTTGCCACTATATCCAACGACTATTAGACATGTCTATTTTATGCTAAGGACAAAAAGTAACACTGGTATATATGTACAATTCATGTGAGAAATATTCTTAGAGTTAAATATAATTGTCAATCATTTGGAGTTTTTCCACCGCATGCTATTATGGTAATCTTTTGTTATATAGAAATTGGACTCATTTTAAATAAAAGATATGGTTATGTTTGCTATGACTTTTTTTCTTAATTCGAATTGGCGTGGGGGGATTGGAGCATAAAAAGTATTTTGGCTTTTGACTAAGTGCTTTTTTTTATGTTTTTAATTTCCTTACAACTTAGTACTAGAACTATTTTTTAGACTTTTGGATCCCTTGTTTACCAAAACTCCTACCTTATATATAATTTCTTTTTGATTCTAGATTTATTCCTACGTTATATATAATTACTGCCATATTTTTTGTTTTGATCAGACCAGACACATCTTGTTTGATTTTACTCTGACCATGTCATATTTTAGATCATTTTTGTTTGCACTATACCTATTCCTCTAACACAGTTTTCATGGATTATTATAAACTTAATTGCTTTTTTAATCCTACAACAATATTCCTCCTTTGTCTTGGGTGCCATAAACTCCAAGATGTCGTGCCCCAAAATAGAGTTGCACTCTTGGCCACCGAAGTTAGTTCTCTTTATAGACACTTACATGTGGGCATCGTTGATCTCAATCTTAACTACAGTCAGAGCCCGCACTTTGAACAACATGATCCATTTTATAGGGATACCTTCTTATATTGATATTAAGTGTAACTATATCAATGTTTTATTTTCTATGTAGTAATTCAATATTGAAACATCTATAAACCTTCACAAAAATATATTTTAAAGATACATAGCCATATTTTGATTTAGTATAGTTTTAATTTTAAACATGTCTAACTTTAATTATGGATTGTAAACAAAATAACATTCCACATGATTATACCTGTGCAACCGGGCCGGGCAAAACGGGCCAACACGCAACCCGGCCCGGAAAAGGCAGCCCAAAAAAGGCCCAGGCCTGCTCGATACCGGGCTGTGTCAGCACGGGCACGGTGCGACCCGTGTCACGGGCTGACCCCCCTAGCCCGCGGCACGGCCCGAAAGACAGTCAGCCCGGTTGCGGCCCGTAAGGAAGGCAGTCCAGTAAATTTTCCCACCGCCGGACAACCCAACAAGACTTTTCAGCCCAACTAGCACTCATATTTCACATATAAAATGGGCAAATGGGCACACCCAAACCCTAGAGCCGTCGGCATCCTCTCCTGGCTCTTCCCGCGCCGCGCACCATCGTCTCTCTTCTCCTCGCCGCCGCTCGCCTCTCCCCTACGGCCGCTGGCGGCCTCTTCTCCCCGCTCCGCGCGCCGCCAGCAGCTCCTCCTCTCAGCGCCGCGCGCCGCCGGCAGCCTCTCCTCCCTACGCCGCAAGCTGCCAGCAACCTCTCCTCCCGCTGCACACCACCGACGACGGCCTCTGCTCCCACGCTGAGCGTCCTACGTCATTCCTCCTCGTGCTCGCCGGGCCGTCATGCTCACCGGGCCACCAAGCCGATTAGGCCGGCACGACACGGTCGAACACTTCATGGGTCGTGTCGCGGGCTCGCCACCTAGCCCGGGCACGCTTAGGCACGGCCCGGTCAACCCAACGTGCCTGTCTGTGCCGTGCCAAACCGGACCGTGCCGCAAAGCGGGCAAGGCCGGGCCGGTCTGGCCGGCCCGGATGCTCAGGTATACACATGATTGTTTTTTCGAATGAATATTTTCCCAGTAATAGGTAGTACAACCCACCAAAAGCACGATGCTTATATGCCATCAATCCTCATATGTTGTGTTGGACACCACTGTAGAAAAAACTAATTAATACTAAGTATCCTTGTTTAATCAGGTAACATCGATATTAATTTTTAAAATTAAACATGTCTATGTTCCACATCACATTTGACTTTTGTCAGTTTTGCCCCTAATTGCCACTACATCCAATGGCTCCTTTGCTGAAAAAGTTAGAAATGTCCAACTTCCATCCTTACTAATTTAAAAAAATTAGACACGTCTATTTTATGCTAAGGATAGAAAGTAACACTCATGCATCTGTACAATCCATATGAGAAATATTCTTAGAGCTAAATATAATTATCAATCTCTTAGAACTTTTCCACCTTGTGCTATTACGATGATGTTTCCTTATATGGAAATCAGGCTCACCTTCTTAAAATAAAAGATAGGAGTTTTACGATGGTCAAAACTAACTATAGACCGTTTATTTGAGAGATCTCGATGATCTCTTGTATTCTATGGTGTAGTACATATATGATTATTATTATTACTTGAAATTAAATTAAAATGTGGATATCCTAGTTACGTTATAGCTAGGTGGAAAAAAAGTAATTGTTGTAATTGCCGAATGTATTTGATATATACATAATATACGCATAATATTAGGTAAAACGTGCATATGCGATGTGCGTGATTGGAAACACCAGGTTCAAGAAAGAAACATACATATACATGGTTAAAATATGTTTGGTTATATCTTTGGAAACCTGGCCATATTATAAAATAAAAAATTGTAACCATGCAATAAAAAATTGATACATATGTCTGTTTCGACACTCAATATACCAACAACAATATGTAACATTTTATTCTGAATCTAACACGACACAAACATTCATTAGACCTAAAATTTTCCTTAGTTTCCTATAGACAATTGGATCTACCACAACTAATTCGTTCGACACGCAACACAACTGGCTTTTGAGGAGCAAAATAGGACCGGGTAAACCAGAATATCCAAAAAGAGACGTAAATTGGATAGGAAAAAAATACACCCGTGGTGGACCAGATTTTGAGGAGGAAAAGTAGGATAAGGAATAAATTGAATATATAATTTCATTTATTATTCAATTTTTTCTATAAAAAGCAATGGCTAAGATTTACTTATTATCATGCACCTGCCGTAAAATAGTCCTAAAAGATATGAGTTATGTTTGTTATGATTTTTTTTAATATTTGGATTCTCCACAAATAAAATTGTGTCTTAAACAAAAAAAATTAATTGATAATAAGAAAACCAACGTGGAGGAGGGTTGGTAAAAAAAAAACGTGGAAGGAGGGAGATCGGGGTGGATGAGGCGTGGGAGGATTGGATTCTTTTTTCTTTTTTTATTAATCTGAATTTGTCAATTTATTAATAAAATCTCTTTGTCAATTGGAGTTGGATATGATCTCTTTTTTGACTTCATCTGGACCATTAAATTTTCATAAAATCTAACGGTCTATCTCTTCTCTTTTCTAGATTAACGTGGTATTTTCGTGATTTTGAGAGCGAATATGGTGGCTTATTTTTCTCTTCAAATAAGAAGATAATAGGTTTTCCCTCGTGTTATGTCAACAAAAGGGAGATGACATGAAAGTATTGCATATATGTAGGAATGTTTGTGTCAATATAATGATGAAAACTGAAAGTTTAGAAAATAAAAATCCTACTACACAACAACATATTAGGTCGGTCACACAGATTTATTGCTACCACTAAAGTGGCAAGCAAAATCAAGTTCCCATGCTCTACAGAGAATGTCACCATAACTCATAAAACCAGTAAACCCAGTTGGTTTTCATAGTTTTTTAGCTTATCGGTTTGCTCCTGTTGTAGCAGACAACCGCTTTTCTTGATGAACAAAATACTTGCTCCTGTTGCTTTTGTTTGTTTTCTGGGTTTATTAATTATTTTTTTGTACACAAAAACTGATCAGCTAGAGGTTTTGTTAAGCTTGATTGTCACATACATATTGTCACAGTCGAAACCGGACCAGTAACGAAGCTAGGGAGGGGCTGAGAGGGGCATGCCCCCCCCCCCCATGCTTGGTCTACTTTTCATGTATGCATAGAAAATTAACATGTTTAAGAAAAAAATGCTATTGACCTCCCTTATAAGCTCAATTTTACATTTTGGCATTCCTCATTGTTAGATTTTGGCTTCGCCCCTAGCTGTGACTACAACTGCTGCAAAAGGGATTATAGTGGAGGTGCACCAACAACAACTTTACTAAAAAAGAAAAAGAGAAACCTTTGTAACTACGAAAAGAAAAAGAGAAACCTTTGTAACTACATGTAATCGGTGGGCAGCCCCAGCAGCAGGATAAATATGATATTTTATGCCAACAAACAGATGTCAAGCTCAGGAACATAACAAAAGACAATGCTATCTCACCTGATCAAGACTACCGGTGGCCATGGGGCGGGAAAACCGGTTGATCGTCTCAAGCCCGCTTCCATGCAAGGAAGCGGCTACAAAGATGCCGAGGAGACGTCGTAGCAATGACCGAGGAGCGTCGCCGCCATCGCCATCCTCTCTTTGTGGGTACTCGTGAGAGCAGAGGATTGTTATGCTGAGGTCGTTGTGTTCCAAAAGTAAATCAAAGCGCCCAAGTAAAGATGGCAACGTGCAAAATGCCTGCGGATAGTGGCTTCGTCTGCCCGTGCCGTGAGTAAAATCTCGTGCCCACGCTTGTGCCCTCACCCGCTACGAGCACCGAATGTCACCCGCGGGCATGCCTGTCTACCCACCAGCCTCCCGATGTTTGGCGGCAGAAGACGCGTTGGAAGGCCAGGGTTGGCACAATGGAGGGCAACCAAGCAACACGGATTTACCAAGTTGGCTGAGGGTCGTTGTCACTCGTGAAGGCGGCCAGGAGACGGCACGCCAGGGCGTGGAGTGGAGGGCAGCTGGCCGAGTGGACATCGCAGTTGCTTGGAGGTTGAGATTTGGAGGGACGACAACGAGATTTGGAGGAGGGAGGAGAGGTGTGACGAGATAAAGTTAGGGGGCACTGAGGATTTGGATCGGAGAAGGAGGAGGGAGGATTTGGATCGGAGAGGGAGGAGGGAGTCGAATCTTGAGAGAGAGAACAGAGGTGAGGCTGGCATTGGAGATGAGATGGATGGGAATAGGAAAAGATTGGTTCGGTGGAAGCAAATAGAATATACCTTGAGTATGACCCACATGTCAGAGAAGTATAGCGGAAAAACGGACACGGACAATAGTTTTTCCTGCCAGATTAGCTTTGCCCGTTGGGTTTAAAGTCTTGTCCGCGCCCATGTCCGCGGGCACAGATTGCCACCCCAATCGGCATCCATCCGGTATTTTACGTGCCGGCACGCGGGCAAACTATGCCCGCTGCCATCTTTACGCCCAAGCAATACAGGTGGGCCCACCTCGTAGAACTTAATTTCCAAGGAGACGCGGACGCATGTGACGGCCCGGGGCCAGTCACGTGACGATTGCTTTCAAAGGAGGAGGAGATTGGCTGGGACTGCCTAGCTCGTACGAAGAAGGAAATTGCATATATAATGCTGAACTTTTTCTTGAAAGAAAAAGAAGTCGTAAAGACAAGGTTCGTGATGATGAAGTTCCATGAGTGCGCAAAGAAAATTAGACATCTTCTCCATACAAAGCATAAGCATTCAACCACCAATTCATGACCCGGGAGCCACACGTACGTGTCCCACTTATTCGACGGAACGCACATGCAGAGAAAACTCAAGTGCTCGACACACACGACCAAACACACAAATCAGCAGCAGGGCCTCTCAACAACAGAGGTCGGAGAGGGACTTATTATCACTCGCTCGCTCGCTAGGCGGGCGTGCACAACAGCAGGAATAAGAACGGCACATCAGCTCCGGTCCATCGCCAGTCCAGACCGAGACTGCCACCGACCGATCGAGGACGGATCAGCTAGACAGCAAGCTAGCCGAAGAGGTGGTGCTTCTTCTCGCCGCTGGCCTCCTTGGCGTCCTTGTGGTCCTTCTTCTTCTCGTGGTGTTCGTGGAAGGCGTACCCGCCGGCGCCCACGGCCGCCGTGGCGGCGATCTCCTCCGTGATCTTGTGCCTGTGCGCGTTCTCCGGGTCCTTCTTCGCCTCATGCTTCTCGTACTGCAAAAACAAGAGTTTCGATCCAACAAATTAAAACTTACTAGCTTATTATTAACTGGCGTGCTTTACTACTTTTCTGCTACATAAGCTAATTAAAATTATAGTGCATATATATATATATATTCGTACGAGAGCAAAGGCGCCAGCAGCCAGAGCGCCCATCTCGCCGAGGTGCTCCTTGTGCTTGTGGTGCTTCTCCTCCTTCTTGTACTTCTCGAACTCGTTCTCGCCCGTGGTCACCACCTCCGTGGCCACGGTCTCTGAGTACCCGTACTCGCCGCCGGTGGAGGCCTGCTTGTCCTCCCCATCCTTCTTGTGGTGGAAGAAGTGGTGGTGCTTATCCTCCGACATGGCTACTAGTCTTTGTTGATCAGGGAGCGAGGACACTTGGCTTGCCCTTGTGCAATGTGACAAGTGTTGCTGCCTATGGTGAGTATAGTCTGTGGGGATGCCTGCTAGTGCTTGGATGTGGTTTTATTTATAGCCCGGCGAGGTCACGGTGTTGAATTATCGGACGGGGGATTAACTTGACTAATAACCGCTGGTATTTATGAAACCAGACAAGCCTCCGGTCCAGTGCTGCATGTGGCTAGCTTTTAAGCTTTTCCGTGGGGCGTCGGGTGACCCAGTTGATAGCGACGTGCCATCCGCGCCCGGGTCACCGCGTCGACCAACCAGCAAAGAACACATACGTACTGAATGACCGAGGGGAACGAACCCATAATTGATTATTAAGCTATCTACTTATATTCAGAAAAAGGAAAACATATTTCTAATTTCATTATTGTTTATATAAATATACTCAATATCATGAATATTAAGTGACTGAATACACGTTTTGAAAACTGTACATGTTGTGCACTATAGTACAGTTAACCGTGTATGAACTCAGACTCATAAAAAAAAAAAGAAGGCTACGAACTAGGACAGTCGGATTACAAGGTCAAGAGTTACTTCAATGAACATTTAGTACAAACTTTTGACGAAACAAATCGTTTGCCTAGAGTTCAAGTAATCGCCGTCCATTTGATATTGAGAAAAGGAAGCACGGGATTTGGTGTAAGAAAAACTCAAAAACTGATTGAGACTGTTCACTGCGTCATGTCGACCGAGATTTGAAGCCTCGTGGAGCTTTTTACTCCACAGAAGTTTTTCTTTGTGAGTGAACTACTCCACAGAGTTTGCTTTTGATTGAGTGAGATACTACGAAGTGTGTCCGACCGAATCAAAATGCACACTGTCTATGTGTAGGCTGTATACAATCAATATATGATATTTTTATCCCATAACAAGTCAACCTACCCGTGCATTTACGCGGCTAGCCTTCATATTTTGTTATAAAAGTTAATAAATATAATATCTCTTAATTACACTATATCTTATATCAATAAAATTATTAAATTATAATATCATAAAGGGTAAATATTTTATTTTATCTTAATAATATGAATAATATGGAATTTATAATTATCTTATATTATTTTATTTAAACCTATATACAGATATTTTAAATACTTTTTTATAATGATAATAGGGAGTATCTCTGTTAAAAAAATTTGACCCTAAGACTTCATTTTATCACTTACTTATAATCGATGTATCGTATCTACCTCATAAACCATCATAATGTCTCTTTATATTAAAGTAAAAAATAGTATATCAAACTCTACCAATTGAAATGTTCAACATGAGTCCTTATAGCTATGTAGCATGCATGCCTAAACCTACTTCAACATGAGTACCTATCATACACTATGTTTCACTTGAAACACTGACTTTTGATGTCCATGTCTTTTACGACTTTACTGATATTTTGGTTATCATCTCTAACACGAATGAAGTGTCATCATATTCCTAGTGATACTACTTCATTCCTCCGACGCCAATAAAAGACTATAAGTTTGGATATCTTTATTGAAAAACATGGTCCAGGTTTTCTTTTATTGTTTACTCAGAACCAATGTTTCAGCCGTTAAAAGCATCAGACTCTATCAACTGAAACATTCAATGTGAATCATGATATAGTTATATGGTACATATGACCACCTACTTCAGCATGAGTAATTGGCATACTAAGTTGCACTCGACACATTAACTTCTGATGCCCATGTCTCTTGTGACTTTTGGTTACCATCTTTAGCGTGATGAAGTTCTAAAGGCTGTTTGTTTCTTTATCCTAGCTAGTCGTGAGCATCTTGTAGTAGCATGTCTGCCAAGTAGGGATTTATCTATTATTTATTTCTTGATCATGGCTGACTATGTGGATTGCATAACAATGTGCAATAGCATAGAGGTCAGTCTACCGATCCAAAAAAATGAAAGAGATGTTTGTCTAAATGATACAATCACCATGATCCATAAAGATGCAAGGACAATGGAGCAGTCCCTTATCCGCTACAACTACAACAATATATGAATGACCCATCCGGCATGATCAACAAAAAACCAAAGATGGCGGTGCATGTTGATGGGAAAGTGACATATGATTTCGATAAAGATAACTAATGGTTATCATAGTCTACTTAGCAGATATAATTCATGATGACATGAGAATGATAGAGTTGTTTTTGCTCGCTATGATGACAATTAAATCCTTAATCCATAGTGCCTAAGTGTCGGGGTAAAAACCGGAGGTGCCACGTGGCATCACTCAAAGACCTACCGACGCCTATGGTAAACAGGTCCTGTAACGCCCCAGGTATCACCCTACCTAGAGATTACTAATAAAACAGTAAAATATTACTAAGTAAATAAATTATAAAAAATTTTGGCAGAGTTTTTCCTATAATTCCTATCATCCGCGGGCACATGAGTAAAGAATAAGAGCACAAATAATATATTGCATAACTAGCACTTCTCATCAACCTCAATAACCGAGATAAACTCTAGGCGACACCAAAGGAACCACATGACCGTTCTCAATGACATAATGATTATTCAACTCTCACGATCTAGAATAACGACTATCAAAAGAATGTGCGTTGATCAAAATAATGTGGCTACTCCCTTCCCATGCATGCCTGATCATCGGGTACCTAAAAGACCAAACGAACACAAGGGTGAGTAAAAACATTCAGCAAGTACAATTCAGAACCAAAAGAACACAATTTAAACAACTCAAATCCTGAACATAAGAACATCTTTCATGAAACAACCATGAACAGTAGTTTCCGTCTAAAACGGACGTCACCTGAAACTTCCTTTGCATTTACCGGTAAAGCCGAATAAGTGGGGCCAGCACTTATTCACAGTAAACCTGAACATAAGAACCAGATTGCACAACCGGTGTTTATGCAAAACGCCAACACTTGAACGGTATGAAAAGAAACACATGAAACTCAAAAATTTATATGAACACATGAAACAACGATCATACGAAATCAACATTATCAAATGAGCATAATCAAAAAGAGCAAAACAGAACCAAAGTCACATTCACATCACTAGGAGATTCGTCATTGCACTTGCCTTAACTAAGATTGAGGAAAACCCGAAGGTGCCCTCCCGACACCGGGACCGTCAGAACCTGAATAATGATCTACACACTTAAGAATATTTCTACTAAAATATAAAGCATATTGTTTCTCAATTATTTAAGAAAATGACTGAAAATACTATTTTTTCCCAACAATTCAGAGTTCGGTATAAACCGACGCTGCTCAGGTTTTAACTCATAACTTATTATTTGCTTAACCAATTGACACAAATAAATACATTAAGAACATCTACAGAAAATTTCCCACAACGTTTCTTATGTCTGATTTTGCCGATTCGTCCTAAAAACTAGTCAAAAACAAATAAACAGATTAAGTTGCAGAAACTGTAATCTGTATCAGCAGCACTAAAATCACGTTTTCTTCTTGACCGCTGGTCCAAATTGGGCGAAACCAGTGCCATTAGAAAGATAAAAACATTCTCTACAACTTTTGTTATTAGCAAAAAGTCGTATTCCCGACCAATAATTGTCAGTTCCGAAAATTATATCACTGAGCAGAAATTGACAGAAATTGAATCCCCCTAACTTTGACATTCGTGTTGAATCTGTCCATCACAAGATAATCTACAAATAATGGGGATAAGGTGATGTTTACCCTGCGACAGAGACTTCTAATCTTAGGAGAATTATGACGAATTCTCGAAATCACCTCTGTTTCCCCTTTAATTTCCCTTCCTTCTTTCTCTAGTGATCTTTTCCTTTCCCCTATGTTCCAGCGCCAGCAGCTTCTAGGATGCAATTGAAAACAAGGCAAGCTGCAAGCGAGCACCACCTATTAGCAAATCTCGCAGCAGGACCGAAGTGCCAAGACCATCAACAGGAAGGCACTAGGTGGGTGCTGCGTAGGACCAGGAGACCTACCTGCTCGTGTTCTCTGCACCCACGCCAGCACCACCAGCAGGAACGTCCGGAGCAAAGGACAAGGCAAGGACAAGGCAAGGCGATGGCCGGGACAAGGAACCAGCGATTTGGAACAAGGCAGGAAGAGGGACACTAGGGGTACGATGGCGGCGGCGTGGAGTCAAGGAACCGGCAGGACAGATCGTGACGGCCTCTATTTAGGTCAACTCGGTTATATTTAACGGCCCACGTTTCTCCAAATACTACGATCTAATCCAATGTCTAAATTAGACATATGAGTAGTCAAACGGTTGCGTTTCAACGAGATCTACGCATCCACAGTCTCTGATCACCCATCCGAGTGATAGTTTAAAAAGTCAAATTTTGATCAACTCTAGGGGTCTTTTAATTAACTATTTATTTTGTTTTGTGTTAATATTGGGATATTACAGGTTCGCCAAAGCACTGTCGAGGTGGCGTCAGCGTGGCCCCCGTGAAGGGGATCTTCGTACTGACCGGGTCTCAGGAGCAAAGACCGCATTCCCCCCGGCCCGCTAGACCCCCCGAGGGTCAAAACTCGGTTGTACCCCGCTCGACCCACCGAGAGTCGAGAGCCAGCTGCGTCTCGCTTGACCCCTCGAGGGGTCAACACGGCCCCTACCTGTCCATAGAGGCCTAGATGTGCCTCGCCTCACCCAGTTCAGGCCAACCCGTCGTTCGCCCTGCTCAAAACTCACCGGGGATAAGGATGGCCAGTTCGTGTCTGTTAGAACTGGGAAATGCAAGCAGGGACAGGACCGATGAACAGTCTCTGCCCCTGCCAACTCTCACTGAGCAGGACCCATCCTTACAGAGTAGAAGCTCTATTGCTCAGATGAGACAGAACGAATCCCCACTCCACGCTCACACATACTCGCTCACACGCTCATGAACAACCAGAGACATGGAGACTCCTCCTCTGTCGCCATTGTTGTACACCCCGGTGCAAGTAACATGAGCGAGCCTAAGAACTGGATGTAGAGGGCTTCCCCGAATCAGTATAATCCTCGTGTCCTCTTGCATAGCCATTACCGAACTTTAAACGCGCACCCCTAGAACAAATTCTACTAGCCGCTGACCTAAACACTGGTAGTTGGTGCGTCGGGAAGGGGGATTCATGCATTTCACTTCGCAACCACCTTCCAGTTCGGATGTCCACTTCCTCTGCTTTCTGGGCTCCCGGCACCTGCGTGTTCTTCGGGAGCCTAGAGTTCATCACCACGGGAGACCGGAAGCTGTTGTGTGTCAATGTCCCCGCGTCATCGCCGCCTCGAGCCCCAACGCCTGCTCCCATGACAGTGCGTTCGTGGTGGCTGGAGGACTTGAGCGAAACTCTTGACTTTGTTGTCCCGAAGGACGGGACGTTAGAACTCGTCGACGAGTCGCTCCCGGCCCATCGCGGCAGCCACAGCCATCGCCAACGAGGCAATGCACGCGATTCGCCTCGAGCCGGACAGGCCACGAGCCACCGACCATTCCGGGCCATTAACTAACTATAGTGACCAGCTATGGTGCCATCTGGAGTGTTACTTGGGCCTCGTGCCCGACCAAGATGACCTCAGGCACTTTACGTTTGCTCGGGCGAATGTCCATGGGTAGCTCCTCGTCAGAGAGCCTCTCCTCCCGGACCGGCTCATCGAAGCCACACCAAAGAGCTACCTGCGCGGCCTGCAGAACGCCGTGAGGGGTTTCCAGAACCTCACCATCCGCCACGGAGCTCCCGCTATCATGGGTGTCGGGTTCGTCGGCGTAATCAAGCGCCCAGACGAATCCCTCTTCGACATCTTCGACGTGGGATTTTTGGAAGATTCGGGCTCCAATTCCGGGAGCTGTGCGGGGAGCTGCGATCTTCCACGCGAATGCCACATGGTGCAATTTGCGCCCATTTCGGTCAAGGGTGCTGGAACCTCAGCCGCTGGTGCAATGGCAAACCTCAAGACCCACGCTCCTACATACCCGGCGATGGGTGTAGCAGCAGAGGAGACGCTCATCGACATCCCCATTGCACCGGCCGGTGAGCCGCAGCTCACCTGAAGGACCCCTAGCAATGGTTGAGGGCGTGACTGGCGGAGCTGGAGGAGACCCAATGCCCGCTAGAGCATGAAAATGAAGAAATTGACCGCGAGCTGGCCCATTCCGGCACGGGCGGACGCGCTCGCGCCATGGCTAGTGACGTCCACCGGCGCATCCTCGACGACGACCAGGGACCCCCGTAGTTCACTCGCACAGGACAAAACATAGTCGCAACCGTCACGCTGCTCAGAATTCTCCCCAAGCCCACGATGTCGAATGCCCAACAAGCTCAGCGGGAACTCGTAGCCCTTCTGGCCAAGGCCGCTAAGATCCAAGCTCCAAGCTCGCTGCAACGCGCTGCTTAATCCAGCAAGCAGATTTCCACGTCACAACGCGCTGGAGGGGGTAGCGCTGCCGGCTCGCAACAACACTCGGTTCGGCAACCGACCCTGGCGGAAGGCACACCTAAGAAAGCCTTGGTCCATGACCGAGTTGGGCCCCACCACGACGCGCGTCATACCCTTAGGGCACATCGACTCGAGAAGGATCGTCTGAACAAAGAAATGAGGCGTCAACCGCGTCGCGATAGCCGCTACGACAACACTGACGAGGAAGGAAGTCGGAGCCCGAGCCTGCCTGGGTCACGGGTCTTCAGCCCATGAATCTACTGCATGGAGTTCCCCCAGTGTTTTTGAGCGCCCGCGACCATCACCAAGTACGTGGGGGAGACGGACCCCGGACTTTGGCTCGAAGACTACCGCCTCGTATGCCAGGCGGGAGGGGCGATCGACGACCTCGCCATCATCCAAAATCTGCCTTTGTACCTCGTCGACTCGGCCTGTGCGTGGCTCGAACACCTCCCTGAGGGTCAAATCTACGATTGGAGCGACCTAAGGGATATTTTCGTTGGGAATTTCCAGGGGACCTATGTCCGATCGGGCAACCCCTAGTATCTAAAGAACTGCCGATAGAAGGTCAGCGAGTCCCACCGGGACAACATCCGGTGCTTCAGCAAGAAATGCAACGAGCTGCCCAACTGGGTGATGCTGACATTGTCGGGGCTTTCATCTCTGGCACGACCTCCGAGCAGCTCATCCACGAGCTGGGCCACAAGGGTCCACGCACGACCCATGAACTCCTGGGCATCGCCATGAGCTTCGCCTCCGGTGAAGAGTGCGTGGGAGCGGTCCTCCGTTGCGCTCCGGAGGCAAAGGGCAAGGGCAAGCGAGAAGAGGAGGCTAGCGAAGGCACCTCCGACTACCCGAAGAAGAGGAAGAACAAGTCAAGAGCAGGGCACGATCCCGTCATGGCCGCCACGACCTGCAGCCGGGGAGGCTCCGAACCACTTCGAGAAGAAGTGGAACGGACCATGCCCCAATCACGGTTTTCCTGTCAAGCACCGCCTCAAGGACTGCTCCATGATGAAGAAGTTCTTCCGAGAGGAGGCAAAGAAGGGAGAGCCGGAGAAAACAGCTAAACCTGAGGACCAGAGCTCTGCGGGCGATGATAACGAGCAAGGGGGGCCGGTGTTAAGCAAAATGCAGGAATATAAAAAAAAGACCAAAAATAGAAAAGAACAGAGCTTGCGCCGATCGGCGCACATCTGCGCCGATCGGCTCAGCATTGCCCAAATCAGGACAGAAGGCCGACGACGCCCAGAATTGAAGGAGTGCTAAACCAGCACAATAATTTTCGAAGACAGAGCTATTTTCAAGGAAGATAACATCTAGCGAAGAAGCGAGGGGGCAGAAGAAAAAACGGACGTCACGCCTATCGGTGCAAGACAGCGCCGATCGGCGTGGTCACCAGATGAGCCCCGACACGTATGCCAATACTACAGGAACATTGGAGAAGTAGAAATTAGGTGAAAGAGATGAACACGAGGCATCAGAATCAGTGCTGAACCTAAAGACGAGATGCAAGGGACTTGCGCCGTTCGGCGCCCTACTGCGCCGATCGGGGCGGGTACCCATGATGTTCCCAATGGGCGACAAAGGTGGCAGGCATTGATTTTGAGGAACAGGTATGATTATTATGCCGGTGTACATTAGAGAGGAGACACGGAATTGACCAAAAGCTGAAAAAGAGACGGCGCGCCGATCGGCGCCGCCAACAAGACATCAGGATTCCGTGATGTTCCTCTGCCAACCAACATGATGTGCCAGGAAGCGACATGAAGAAGGGGAATCAAGCATCAGAGTCATCAGAGCATTCAAAATTTGAATTGTGCCGATCGGCGCAGTTCCCGTGCCGATCGGCGCGCTCTCAAATTTTGAAATTTTATGGCAGTTCCTTCTTCTGGAAGTTTCCCACACTATAAAAGGGAGGCCAAACGGCCCCATTCGGCACACCATCCCGCTAATCTCTCCACCTTCCCCACTACCCAGGATCTCGCACACATTCCGCATTCTTCGCAGATGGATCGTCTCCGCTCCTCCATCGGCAAGTTGGGCAAGAGGCTGCGTCGGGGGAGCAGTTCCGGCGGCAGCAGTGAGTCGAGTGGTAACTCCTCGGCGTGGGGTGGCTCTGATGCTCGCGATGACATGACGGTGGGTGGTGCATCCACCGGCTCGGCGGCGGCGACATACGAGGTCCGCGCCCGCCACTCTGTCTCCGGCACGTCCCTTCCAACCGGGCGTGCTACGAGGAGCCAAACGGCGGCAAGCCGTGGGGTTCCCACATCACCACCGTCGCCGGCATTCATGCCGCGCACGGTGGAGGAGGGCTTCACCCTCCTGAGCATAGAGGAACAGTGGCACTACCTCGCGGTGAGGGGAAGGTTCGTCCCCAACTTCGACCTGGACAAGACCTTCCTCACCTCGATCGGCATGTGGGAGGACTTAAGGAGGATGCTAGCCAACCTCGGCTGGGTGGATTTCCACCTCCTCCCCATGGACTACAACCTCGATGTCGTCATCGAGGTTGCTTCTACGATGAGGCTTGGCACCGTCGAAGACGGTAGCGAGGCCGTCAACTTCCGCGTCCGCGACATCAGCCACACGGTGACCATGGAGGCGGCGGCTCAAGCCTTCGGCTTCGACGCCGACGCCGATGTCACCGGCATCTTGGGACGTGGGGAGTTGGACTCCTTTTGGAGGCGACTCTCATTCATAGAGGAGATGAAGCGCGGCAACATCCGCAACCCGACCATGCAAGTTTTCCATCGGTGGTTGGCGGCGCGCATAGGCGACAAGGTCGACTCCAGGAACGTCACCGATGCGGACTTGCGGTGGCTCTTCAACGCCATCGTGAGTCCGTCTTATTGCAATCCCATGTAGGTGATGGTGCGGGGTTGGCTCGACAAGAGGGGCAAGGCATGCCAGAAGTTGGCCTTCGAGGCCTACCTTCAACACCTAGCAGCCCTCGTCTGCGACAGCGACGGACCGAGAGGGCGCGATGACAAGTGGGAGTGCGTGACGGAGATCGGCGAGAATATGACTCGTGGCAATATTGTCACGGGAAGTGTTCGCGCCGGCTTCCATGTCGGCGGCACCAACGTAAAGATCTCGTGTGCGGAGCTAGGAGTTTTTCTCCCTCGCAAGCTGGAAGGAGGAAATTGACTTGAGGAAGGTCTCTTGGAGGGGGGGGGGGCGAGTTCTCAAGGATCGCTGTGGGCGGGTTCGACAGCCGGACACATCTACAGCAGCCAGTGGCGAGTGGGACTCCTGGGGGTCACGCCAGGAGTACCAGCAGTACCAGTCAGGGTGGAGCGACGAAGCGGGCGGTTCACAGCCCTCTGTGCTGATTGGCGCAGGCAACGCGCCGATCGGCGCACCCTACTACATCGCAGGCATTGACTATAGGTACCAAGGGCGTGTACCAGTGGTGCCTCCTGTGCCCGGTGCAGACTTTTTCGTGCCCATGCAGGGCTACCTCGACAACAACATGCACTACATCGAGCGCGTGGAGGAAGCCACGTCCCAATAGAGGTACAACCATGATGCGATGGTGGAGGAGTTCGAGCGACTCAAGGCGCGGTGCTATGGCTTTGATCAGCCATTGTTTTCTTTTATCTTTTGCAACCTTTTTCTTTATTTACTTATATGTGTGTGAGCGGGTTAGGAAACCATGTATCGGGTATGCTTATTTTCATGCAAGTGTGTTAGTAGTTGTTTTATTTTCGTGCAAGTGTGTGCAAAAATCATCATCATGTATTCAAGTTTCGATCTTAATATAATGGTGGCGGTTATGCTCTATTAGGAGAATTGAATTATTTATTCTTTCTTGAAAAGTGTTGATGAAGATCAAATAGTGTTGAGCATTGAATACAATTTCGAACTTACACTTAATGATTATTTGGCAAATATGTCTTATATGGAGCAATTTTGAGTACCCATGTGCTTCATTTGTGTTGTCCAGTTTGTAATGATAACTTAGTACCAATCTTTTCAAAAATAAATTTTCATGTTGTGAACTTTAGAATTTATTGTTTTCAAGATCCTTACCTACCAATGCCATATTTTGAGCAATTCTCATGAACCTTTGATATGTAGATAAACATTAAATTGATGGTTAAGTTTGGTTAGGATTTAATTCTTTTTGGTATGAACTTTATTAAGATGGCAATTCTTTGTGTATCTTTTTCTACCTTGAAACTACTCATACAAAAATTCAATTCAGCTGAGTATACTACCATAAACCCAAAACATCTTGTTGAGTATCATTCCTTGACCACATCCTATATTTCTGGCTATATTTAATTCTTGAATAAAAGTTGAAGGCAGACAAATCAAATACCAACAAGTGTTGGTAAATTTGGGATGAGAGCCGATCGGCGCACCCTGAGCCGATCGGCACAGCAGAGATGTTAAAAAAAAATAAAACTCTGCTGTTTGCTAAGGGACTAGCAAAATTTTAAGTGTGGGGGGATGGTATATGACATGCGTATTCTCGAAATTGAATATAGCCATGAATCATTCCAACCATGTGCAATCTTCCAAGATCAAAATTTTTGCTATGCACATGTCCACATATCCAAAGTCTGAGTCCTTTTGAAAATTTTTCTTTCTTAATTGCCATCTTGATAAGTTTCTATAATTCCAACGAAGAATAATCTCCTAGCTTTACAATATATTATTGATTTATGTTTGCAATCCTTGAATTGCCTCACCTAGCTACTCATATAAGCCTTACACTAATATTATTTGATCATTATGATGTAGAATATAGGTTGAGTGATTTGAAAGATGAGTTGTTGCCTTGGATTATTTAGAAGATACATTCTCTATGTTCACAACAATCTTTTAAGTGATTCTCATGTGTGGAAAAGTTATAATTTATGAATTGGACATGATCTTTTGCTTTGGGGAGAACTTTAAGCTTATGCCCATATTTGATCTATTTTGCTGAATACCAATATGAAATACACCACAATAGAATAATGCTCAATATTTGTTGATTTGAGATATCTTTTATGATAGAAAGAGTATGTTTTTCGATTTTTCTTTCTTTTACTTTACTCGGGATGAGCAAAGGTTTATGTGTGGGGGAACTGTTGGCACTTCCCAAGTGCCCCTTTTATATGTAAATATTACCCCAATTAGAGCATAATTGATACTAATTTAGGCTATTTGCCTGTGATATTGCCTATATATTTGTATATGCGTTGTTTTGGAGCTTTATTGCAGAAACAGGTAAAATTAGTGATTAATACGATGATGGAGAGGACAGGAGTCCAGAACCGACGAAAAGCACTGAAGAAGTCCAGTGCGCCGATCGGTGCAACCCGTGAGCCGAGCGGCGTAAGGGTATTTTGACCCACTGAACTGACCAAGGCCTATTCCACATGTTTATGGAAGTTTATCTGCGCAAGACACTTGAAGATATTTGTCTAAGAAGATTTATGGAACTCCAAGATTTTAACATGCAGTACAAGACTTTATCTCGAAGGAAAAGACCCACATGGCAGCTGTGGAAGACAGAGGAACCGACTCGGGGAAGAAATAAGAGAAGACACGGCTTGCGCCGATCGGCGCAATCCTTGATAGTAGCCTTGACTAGATCTTTTACTGTTAACTTTGTTTAATAAATCCCTAAGGTCCTAGTGCATTCGATAAATCTTGAAATACTCAATTTAAGGGAAAAAGTGCTACAACCGTACACCGTCCTCTTGCGGTATATAAGTGGGTGCGTAGATACGACCAATACCCACTCACCAAAATTAGATTCGAGGAAGCAGTCGAGTTCTTCCATGATATCATCCACTGATTTGGAGTCCCAAAGTCCATAATCACGGATAACGGAACGCAATTCACATGAAAGAAATTCTTGAAGTTCTACGACGACTACCACATTTGTGTCGACTGGGCCGCTGTCGCCCACCCCAAGACGAATGGCCA
The DNA here is from genome assembly GCA_030378355.1 of Eleusine indica. Taxonomy (NCBI): domain Eukaryota; kingdom Viridiplantae; phylum Streptophyta; class Magnoliopsida; order Poales; family Poaceae; genus Eleusine; species Eleusine indica. Next base: position 41,480,211 of record CM059501.1, on the reverse strand, counting down.
GGTCGAGCAAGCAAACGACATGATTCTCCAAGGGTTAAAGCCTCGAATCTTTGACTCGACCATCATCTTCAACCGCTTGAAACAGTTCAGTAGATGATGGGCGGTTAAACTCCATGTCGTACTATTGAGCCTTCGCACGACCTAGAGTCGAGCAACTGGCTTCACGCCTTTCTTAATGGTGTACGAGTCTTTGGCGATCCTTCCCACGGACCTATACTATGGTGCGTCGCGAGTATACGCGTACGATGAACAGGGCAACAAAGCAGCACTCAAGGAAGCGATGGACTACATAGTGATGAGGACATCACCCTTATGGATACACCCAACACTCCATCAACCAAAATGCATGTTCATGCGTGGCAACTGAATTTACGGTTGAGCTTGTTCCTAATGATTCTTTTATGTGATTTTGAGAACATATGGCTACCTAATGATTTAATTATTGTTAGGAACCATGGAGATGATTATGAGATAGCTAGGGTGGTGATTGGAGGCGTGATGTGCCAGCAAGGACATGCAAGCCATGGTGGAGGCCCAATCAAAATCGACTTTGAGTCTGTTTCAGGGTCCAGGACCAGTGTGCACTAAAACGGACGCTCAGTACGCATACTGACTCGGATTTGGACGTGCTACATATGCCTAGAAAGATAACGAAAAGACCTTTCCAACGCAACCAGTCTGATGTCAAAATTCGTCTTGAGCCATCAGAAATAGCCAAAAAAATTCGACTTCTAGAATCTATCCTTGTGCTGCGACACCATAATCGATCTTTGGGCCATGTATCGAGTGGAGCCCACTTAGGGCTGCATCCAGTAGGTCTTGCACGACCCTAGAGTCCTCATATACAGCTGCCACCTTTTCATTAGGGTTTGGGTTTTGCTTAGATTATTCTATTCATAACAGTTTTGCCGTCATATCGGTTTGTGAGATCCCAACTTATAACATTCATCGTATACTTGTAAATTTGGTTGTATTTTTCTTTGTTCTTGCTTGTGTTCTTGATTTGTAGGCAAGGATAAGCCTTCTCGGCGAGGTCAATCATTCTTGAACGGTTGATAACCAGAGGAGACGTTGTGCTGTGATTGCGGGGTTCAGAACGTCTCATTTGGAAGCCGGATCGATTTGTGTATCGCCTCCGCCTTAATCAAGATTATCAGAACTTATCGGAAGATCGAGAACCCTTGTCCCTATCAGATAGACGAAGCGCGAGATGTCACACTTCTTCACTCGGCCAAATATCAACAGGCTCTTCATAGCTACCACGACCGAAACATAAGAGATAGAGGCCTACTCGTCGATGACCTTGTTTTATGCAGTGTTCAGGACAACCGGGGACGGCATAAGCTTTCACCCCCCTGGGAGGGGCTGTATGTTGTTGCTCAGGTGATCAGGCCCGACACCTACAAACTCAAGACCTTGGAGGGTGAAGAATTCAAGAACACATGAAATATCTCACAGCTACATAAATATTTATCCCTAGATCTTCTTTGTATCTAATTTCAATGCATGATTCCTACTCTTAAGTGATCCTCGGCCCCTCCCAAGGGGTTGAGCATTACTCGAGGGCTAGGAAGGACACGATAGGCACAACCAGCGCCACTCCTTTTTCTTTTCTTTTCTTTCTCTCTTGACCCTGAGCCCTACAACGGCGGCAAACAAAGTAAGCCACGAGCAAAGAAGTTCACAGCCGAATCGGTCGAATGGCGCAACGTCGTGCTAGCCCCAGTGACCACAACATCGGCGATCACCAGTAAAGCTAAACTTCCAAAACACTCGGGGGCTCAAACTTTGCAAGTCAAAGTAGCAAGGGCAAGGGGTTGGGCGCACAAAGCGGTTTAATAACCGGAACTAAAATTGTTTAAGGCCACCACGGGCCAACAAGATTAAACAAGTACGAGTTCAACTTAAACTATTACATGACTTTGGGCATGATGACCCGCCAAATAAACAACTAGACCCTGACTAATTATTTCGCTCCCTCGACCTTAGGAAGAGCTTCCTCCTCGTGCGCGCTCGTAAGGACATCCACGTGAGGATCAGTGCGAGCGCGGATCGCATCCAGCTGCTTGGAAGTGTGCCCTTCGACGTGGCCTGCACTCATCGCTTCAAACTCGGCCTCTGTCAGGCTGAAGTGAGTGGCGAAAATGCTAAGGCGGTGCGCACGCCGAAGCGCACACCCCGCCTAACCCACTCACGGCCCGCTGCCACCAAGCTCCCGACCTGCTTGGCGAGAACGGCACCAGGAGGGAGATCAACTTGAAGCTCCCGAGCAGCCTGTCCCACTGCGGCGTGCACCACGTCCTTCTCTTCGACCTCCCGGCGAAGGGAGCCCTCCTCCGCCGCCAACTTTGACTCTAGATCTACACAGATCTGAACAAAGATAATGAACCAAGCGATGCAGCCAACGAACCCACATAAGTTAGGGAGAACATGCGAGGGGTTACCTGCCTCCCTCTGGTGGGAATTCTACAGCAGTGCCAGGTGACCAGCGGCTACCTTGGCGGAGGCCGCGGCCACTCCGTCTGCCTCCTCGAGTTGTGACCTCTCCTGCTGCAGCGCGGCGTCGAGCGTCTTGACCTCTATGATGCTAGACGCAGCCCGCGCCGTGGCCTCATCCCGCTCGCTCTGAGCGGAGGCAAAGTCACGCTCCGCCCCGTCCAGTAGAGGCCCGACCTGTACCAAAGAAGCCTCCAACTCCATCACCCTCGTGTCTAGCTCTTCACCGCGGCAGCGCTCCTCCTCCAACTCCTGACGAGCGGCGTCCAAGGCTCGCAGGCCTGTGACGAACGAGGCCTTGCACTCAAACTTCAAAGCCCGCCACGCGGCAAGGACCTAAAGCCCGACCAGGTCACACGAACTCTTCATCTTCATGTGCTCCTCCCCGACGAGCGCATCCTCGTCCTCAGTTAGAGGTACGACCTCTTGCCCACCCCTGGGGGCCGCAGCGTCGGTGGCCTCATCACCCACGCAGGGCTCGACGACCCCGGGTGCACCACCTCTCGGAGCACCACCGCCGACGTCTCCGCCTTCCGCGGCCGACATGCGCATGCTAGGTCGCGGCAGCGTCGCGCGCCCTTGCTTCGGCTGTTGCGCCCCTCTTGAGTGTCTTCGCCTGAGTCAGCCGCGGCCGATGGGGTCTCAGGCCGATGGCCTGTCGCTTCTCACTCGGCGCGTTGCTACTCTCCGCCGTGTCACGCGCCCGCTTCTTTGTGGCTGCCACGGAAGGTGTCGTCCCAGTCTCAACATCGTCCGGAGCAACCCCATCCTGCGATGCTGCGACGTCTCCCGTGGACTTCGGCGGCTCGACCACCTGCTATTTCACGTCGCTTGGCATCGCGACTCGGGGCCCCTCTGGTGCCCCGCTGCCACCACCTCCATGGCTGGTCCCGCCGACCGGTGACTCCGCCTGCTAGACTCATGCCTCAGCCGCGATCTCTACAGGGGTCAACGAACGGGGGCCCTCCGTCGAAGCCTGTGACGTCCCCATCCCTAGGGTCGGTTGCGCGAATGGCGCATAGCTGAGTCCGGCGGCCTACCCGGCATTGTCACCGAGGACGTCGTCGTCATCATGTTTGTCATCACCATTGTCACCATCATCACCAGAAGCACCGCCGAGGTCCTCATACCTGCTGACGGCCTCCCCGTCGTTAGACGTGTCGCTGTCCTTGTATTCATCTTCCTCCGTCGATGAGGTCGACTAGGTGTCCAGGTTCTCTCCCCTTCGCTCCTTCTGCTCTCGGAGCGCCTATCGGCGCCATGATCTCTCCTCCATCCCTCGCTTCGCCAGGATGTCGGCATCCTTCTTCTTCCTCGCCTCCCGCTTAGCATCCTGCCGCTCCACCTTCCTGAAGCGGTTCACATCCCACTGCGCCTCTCCCTCCGGTAGCCGAAAGGCAGGGGTCTGGATGAAGCACACCCACTGGGATTAGAGATAGGATACGGCGGTGAGACCGACCTCCGTCACAAAGAAAAGAGATAAAGAGCAAGAAACAAGCAACAGGGAGACAAGACTCCTCATCACGTCGACCATCTGAGGGTCCGGGCGCATCACTGGCCCGTTCGGGACAGGCCAGGCTTGGGCGCTGGTCCCCAATGCTGCCGTCACCTGCTTCGCGACCTCGTCATCAGGCAGCAGGTCCTCCACCATCACGTTGTCCGGTATGATGCGGTCACTATCCCCGACGAGGAACATAGGGAGCCAGCGAGCGGACAGCGGCGCGAACCGCCGCTTATGGTACCACCCAATGACCTCGGCGCCGTCGAGGCCCCGCCGCTTGAGATGGACGATCACATCGAGGGCATCCTTGATCCACCTCTTCTCGGACTTCCCCTTCCCCTAGTGCCAGCTATCCCTGGCCTCAGGGATGTCCCGACTGGTGTAGTCGGGGAGGGGGCGGGTGTCACACCCGGTTTTAAGAACAAAATCAAGTGTTATTCATATGTGTGCCTAGGAACAAGTTTCACATATATCGAAAGTAAAGTGAATAACAGTATAACCAATATAATTATTATTGTGTACCATTACTATATGCATAATTTTCTTTGAAGACTAAAGCGACACTCTTGAAGTATAACAGCGGAAGACACCATAACACCACAGGCAATCGACCGGGGGCACGCTCGCCTAATAGTAGTCTTCATCAATGTAGTCCATCTCTCCATCTTCTAAGCAGCAGTTTACAGTACAACAACAAAGGAAAATAGCAAGGGTGACCACATGCCGTACTCAGCACGTGGGGGAAAGTATGACATGCAAGCTGAATAGAATAAAGGCTAACATAATGGTTCATTTGCATAAATGAGCACTACACCTAAGACCATTTGAAAAGCACTCCTATTTACTAGGTGATAAGTAAACCAAAACCCGTTAATGTTAAGTAGTTATAGCCCACATAGGACTATGATTCACATAGAATCTAGAGCCACCAACTCACACAGAGTTGAACAGTTCATATAGAACACTATTCACTAAGAACACAACCAAACCCACCAAACCAAACTTGGCTACCGACCAAGTTCACCCAACCATTCCCGCTAATCATGTGACAGCTCCATGCCACTCATGACCGTGAGCACGACCGTTATAACAGTTTGACACTCTACAGAGGTTGGACAACTTTACCCACAGGTTGGTGATTTCATCACTATGCAGTGACTAGAGTCTCCATGTTGTCCAATCCACACTACCTTAGGTGTGAAACCAGGAGATCATCATAAGGTCTTTCAAAGAGCTTCCCAGCTTGCAAACAGCCCATGCTAAGGTTTCACTACTGTGGAATTAAAACCATTCCCCAGAAGTCCCCTCTGGCGTCATGGCTAGGAGTAAGACCGTCCATCGCTTGAGGCCAAAAGTGAAACTGTTTTGTCCTCATCCCTCGACTGCTAGCAAAATTAAGAAGACATCTCGATACTCAACCAAGCCTACCCATATCAGCCCTGTGCTTTGCGCTGTTTTGATGGTTACACGTTCCACAAACCTACCCATGTGATCCCAAGCAGGTACCACCACAATCCCACAATACTATACCGAGTACACGTGCATACCCACACCATCCTCACCATCCTCCTACTTTAGGTTCCATGTTGCTCAAAAAGGATTACCCATCCCTCATGATCATGTGTTCAAGTGAGCCATTAGTCAAGATTAACATTAGACACTTCCAAACCCGACATAGCAAACTAAGCATGACGTACCCATTCTAACATACTACACCATAATCCAGGCAACAAGGAACAATATGGAACAGAACGATGACACATAAGATTCAATATTAATATGCATGCATAAAGATAGAGAGGAATGTAAAACATAGGTTCAAAATATATCAAGGACACTTGCCTGGTTCCCTTTGCTGCTGCTCAAAGTCTTCAAGATGGAGATTCTGGAAGTTCTCTAACTGCGGTTCGTCTACTCAACGTCACACCAGAAACACAAGCATACAAACAAACTAAGAAACAACATATCACATAGTAACAAACAACAATGAAAACAAAACTATGAAATAGTACGCGTTGCTACGATCGTGTGAGCGCAAGAATCGCCTCAATCCGAGTTACGAGCGCAAGGTTTAAACTTTTAGGGTTAAAATAAAAAATTAGCAAAATACTGTAAGACAGTATGAATCAATAATATTCACCACTATGATCGTTTTGATGCAAGAATTTCTCAGTTCCGAGCTACGGTTGAAAAGTTATGATGATTTAAAGTTGCAGGGGCTAAAATATTAAAACAGACAAGTTTAGGAGCCTAAAAGTAATTTTAGACAAGTATAGGGACTAATTTGTAAAATATAAGGGTGGAAAAATATAATTTGTGTATAGTTTAGGGACTAAAATGTAATTTATTAAAAGTACAGGAACCTAAGTGTAAAAAGATAGGACTAAAACATAATTAATAATAAGTCAGGTATGTTTTTTGTAAAATTATAGGACTAAAAATAATTATATATAAACTTAGAGTTCTAAATATAATTTTGTAAATGTTTTGCAAAATTTTTAGGATTAAAAAGTAATTAAAATAAAGACCAGGGGCCTAAACATAAATCTAGCATTTTCTAGTAATAAAATAAAAATAAATAAAATTAATAAATAACATAAAAAAAATAATCCCGTGGACTAGGTCCACGGAGCTCGTGAACCACGGGGGCGCATCGGTCCACGGTCCACGGTGGACTGGGGCCATACCCATTCCGCTCGATCTAATATAGGCCGTTGGCCCAGATCGGACGGCCAGGGGGCTCTCCGGCGGGATGCTGGCCGCCGGTGGCCTTAGAGGCGGCAGCGCCATTGGAGGCTCGGCCAGAGCTCACGGGGGCGGCACTCCGGCGCGCGCGCGACGGCGGGGAGGGGTGCAGGCGAGGCGGGGGCGGGAGGCGAGCTCACCTAAGGCATCGCGCGGGCACGGGAAGGGCCGAGGAGGTGGGGCGATGGCGGGGAGTCGGCGGTGGGCTTCGGCGACGGCGGGCAAAGGCGCAACGCAGGAGAGAGGCGGCGACGGGGAAGTGGGGTGGGGGAAAGTTGGGGCGGGAGGCGGGTCCTGCCTATTTATTGGGGCGCGGGCCCCTAGGTTTTGGTGCGCATGCCGAGGTGGTGGCGGTGGCGGCGCTAGGGTTTTGGGTGGGGGCGCAGAGCAGGCTGGCGCGCGGTTGGGCCGAGGCGCGGGGTGGGTCGGCGCGCGACGAGGGCGGGCTGGCGGGGCACGCTGGGCCGAGCGAGGCCGGGAAGGCGGTGGGCCGAGCGGGGCGCGCTGGGCCAAGCCGGCTTGGGAGAGAGAAGGGAGGGGAGGGAAGAAAGGAGGTGGGTCGTGGGTGGCTTCGGCCCAAGCCAGAAGAGAGGGGGAGAAGGCGAGAGGGAAGCTGGGCTGAGGGGGAGGGTTTCGGCCAAAGGCCAGGTGATGGCTTTTCTTTTATTTTCTTCTTTCTATTCTATTTCTATTTTCTAAAACCAAAACAAATCAATTTCTAAGTGAATTTTCAAACATGAATGCAACTAATAATAATAATAATAATAATAATAATAATAATAATAATAATAATAATAATAATAATAAATTAACCTAAATTAATTTAATTACTTTTAGAAAATAGTTCTTTTGACTAAAATAAATGTTAATGCTCTAATTATTTTAAATTAAATTTTTAATCTATTTTGAAAAGTTTTAAAATTTAGTGAAATTTAAGTCATAAACCAAAACTTTTGTGCCACCCCGAGTGGTGTAGGTAGAACCACCTTTTGTGCCACCCCGAGTGGTTGGTCGGAGTGGGCATCGGGATGTACTCCGCCGTGCGCTCCCCGTAGAGTCGGATGCCAATGCATCCGATAGTGCAAGGGAAGGGCTCCCCCCCCCCACCCCCCGACTTTGCGGCGAATGCAGGCGGCAAGAAAGAAGTGACACCACAGATCAAAGTTGGGCGTGATCCCCAGGAATCCCTCACACAAGGCCACAAAGGCCGAGATATGATGGATCCCATTGGGATTCAGATGCTGCAGCTCCGCGCGATAATGGAAGAGCAGCGCGCGGAGGAAGTCGTGCGTCGGCCGCCCGAGCCCGCGCTCGTGGAAAGGCATGAACGACACCGCGTAGACCTAAGGAGGAGCCGACCGAGCTTTGTCTCCCGGCACCAACCGCTCCCTCGCTCCAGTGAGGGGGACCAGAAGCACGGCGCGGACGAGTCCATCTAGATCCCTCCTCATCACCATGGAACAAGTGAACATTGCCACGATGGCGGAAGAGCAGTCACGGCGGAGAAGAATGGTGACAACCACTAAGCTACACCGTGAGCAAGGGGACGTGGAGGCGAGAGAAGCGAAAGGAAGAAGCAAGCCTTGGTACCCGGGGTTAAATAGGTGAACCGTCCGAGGGAATGTGACCCGAACCGATTGTGGGGGACTTCCTGCGATTCGTCGGAGGTAAACCTCTTAACTCCATGTCCCGCGAAACGCACGGACATGGTTGCCACACGTCGTCCCATTACTCCACATCTCCCCCACGACTCTCCGGCTTCCGCTCCACTCAATGACTCGTTGACTTCGTGGCCTCGCGACCCTCATTATTCGGGCGAAGAAATCACGCCCACGATCACCACACCACGGAAGATGAGGCGACACGACAGTTACCTGGTACCACCACGACACACGCGCTTGGTAAACACACCACCTTCGTCTCTGGCAGTGGGAAGACGGTACAGAACCAGTCGAAACCACGCCCGCTTTTATCTCTTCTGAATTTATGGAAACGGGGCCATCCGCCATGAACTCTTCGTTTTTGCGCCCAAAATCCTCCCATAAAGCCCCCATATCCTCAAGAAGGGAGCGGGATGATTGAGACATATCTCGACTGGCCATGCCTTGCAGCAAGGACTCAGTCGACCCTATAGGGTCCGGTCGGCGTCAACCAGACGACAACGCAATGAACCTCGACTCGATCGGCCCGACTCCGGGTCGACGGGCACAGGTAAGATGGGATAAGAGGTTGAAAACTGCCTCAACGGCCCAATAGCGCCGGGGTTCTAGGGCAGGCCCCATGAAAGGGTTCGACAGCTGCCCAGTGCGCAAAATGAGAGCGAGGGGCATGAGCGATGGGCACAAGTAGCGGCTAACACCCTGGCCCCTGAGGGTCGAGGGCATCACGGAGTCACGTTTGAGTCCTCTTCTAACCCGTCTATTGGTATCTCCCTGGAGAGAGGCAACTAGCTGCCGTGACCCAGCGAATGGTCACGGTAACTAGTCTGGTCGGAAAAATGGATTTATAAAGCCAGCCACCAGCTGGTTCACTGGGACCCTGTCAACGGGGAACCAAGGGCTTCACTTGAATGAACCTGATAGCAGCTCATCAAGCACCGCGTTTCAACCATCTAAGAAAAAACGCGGCCTAGCTCTATCCTCCACCTCACGAACAAGGCGCGGAAGGAGAACACGACAAAGCCGAAGCGGTCGCTCGACTAGTCCGATTGCATCGAGTAGGGACTCGAGAACCGACATCGCCAACAGAAATCCAATGACGGGATTGCATGATATATCTCTTTATTGATACGTGCCACTCAAGGTCGATCTGTAAAAAAAAAACTCTTACAGACAAATGATTACAGTTTAGAAAATACAAGAAAGAGAAAAATAAAAATCGACCTGACTAGCGCGCCACAATAAGAGTTGATATCAACACCTCGATGGGCACATACGGAGCAAAGCAACTGTAATGCTTCGTTATCACGAGAAAGACGCCGTCATTTGAGAGCGTGGGCTTCCTTCGACTACCGAAGCAAGCAGATTATCTGTGCCCCTGGGGACGCAAATGCTGCTGGTTGTGGGGACTAGGGCCCCCACAGGAACAAGAGGGACGATGCGGCACCTCTTCCTGCCCCCACGTTTACTGACACCACCTAAGGCGTACAGGGGAGCGGCTGAGAAACCATCTAGGCCTCTCATAAAAGGGCCCTTTAGTTCTCACCGAGTACCTGCAAGCGGTAGAGATTACAGGACTCAGACCCCGTGGCCTGCTATCGTCACTGCGAACGACAATTATAGCAATGACATCTTCATGAAATATAGAACTGCTCCACGCTCCGCCTCTGCAGCCGTCAATAGGAAGTACCAGGCCGCGCAACTTCTAGTCGTAATCTGCACCCTCGCTCTCATCCATGTCGCCTGGCAGGCACTCACACAGTTGCGCTAACCTAAGGAATGTGACCAAATCTGGGAGGAAAAGAGACTTCGGCATGAGTAGGGACGAGAAAGCACAATCTTGTGATTGCCTTAAATAACCGTGCCGCCTTCGGCCGTGGCCTCGGATTCTCCCTGGCACGCGATACGCCAGGACCAAGCCCGAGGGACAGATGCTCCTGCGCCTCGCACGCCAGAAGAGGACAAAAACCTGTCGTCCTGGCACCACTGTGCCTCACCTTTTGAGGAAAAGGAGATTCCCCCTTTCACGGGACCGTATTGAAACAAAGCTCCATGATGGGTCCCGTCATGGGCCCCTCATCCGCACCTGAGGTTGCCTGGCCTGACTGGATATCAGAACCCAAGGGGCTCAGGGCAGCGGTACCCCCGTGACTGTCCAAAAAATGAATTAACCAGCTCATACCAAATAAAGCCAAAGCGTGAGTTTTTCCAAACTCGCCCTCTGGCTCGGGGGCTACACCCGTCGGGTGTGCTCGCGCGCACCTCTATCGGAAACTAGGCAACCAAGAAGCAACTTCGTGTTGTTTGCCGGCATCAACGTTAAAATTCCCCGAACGACTCATCGACTCGCTTGGGGGCTCGAGGGCTACTGTTGGGGGTGAAAAACGGAGGTGCCATGTGGCATCATTCAGAGACCTGCTGACGCCTAGGGTAAACAGGTCCGCCGAAGCACTGCCGAGGTGGCGTCAGTGTGGCCCTCATGAAGGGGATCTCCGTACTGACCGGTTCTCGAGAGCAAAGACCGCACTATCCCCTGCCCGCTCGACCCCCTGGGGTCGAAAGTTGGTTGTGCCCCGCTCGACCCACCGATAGTCGAGAGCTAGTTGTATCTTGCTCGACCCCTCGAGGGGTCAAGATGGCGCCTACCTGTCCATAGAGGCCCAGATGCGCCTCGCCTCACCCAGTTTAGGCCAACCCGTTGTTCGCCTTGCTCAAAATGCCCCGGGGATAAGGATGGCTAATTCATCTCTGTTAGAACTGGGACAATGCAAGCGAGGATAGGACCGATGAACATGCTCTGCCCCTGCCAACTCTCACTAAGTAGGACCCGTCCCTCCGATGGGACGGCCTAACAAGCCACTATGCTTGCAGAGTAGGAGCTCTATTGCCCAGACGAGATGGATACCTACTCCAGAGAGGTCCGGACAAGCACAACACGATGTCTCGATCCCCGACGAGGGGGTCGAGACGAGGCGGCAATCAACAATCGACTACTACCCTGTCTTAAATGCCGTACCGAGCGGGCGTGCACAGTATCAAGGGGTCAAATCCCTCTGCACACCTGCTCCTATCATCACTGCCTACGTCTGCTGACGGAGGCAAGCGCGGCAAGGCATCCCATGCTACGCCCACCTGATGACACCATCAACAATAGCGACGCAAGATAGCGTGGATTGAACTTTGCCTAGGCAACGAGATGTTGCCCGTGCTGCGTCATCCCTTTTCAGTGGAACGCGCCTTCTACAGGAACACAGAGTTTCAGCTCATCAACAGATTGCGGTGGCACGCCTCTACACGGTGCTGACTGGCACAAAGATCGAGATGGCAGGACCCGCACGAATTTAAGACCACGCCGTCGACCGGAGTCCGCGCCGACTTCCACACATTCTCTTCAACTCCTTGTATAGACATTAGTCACACCTCTCTCTCTCTCTCTCTCTATATATATATATATATATAACGTGGGCTAACCCCTTGAGATATAAAAGGGAGGCCTCCTTCTTCTTCGGGGGAGAGGAGGCATATTCACACACACTCACTCACACGCTCACGAACAACCAGAGACTTGGAGACTCCTCCTTTCTCGCCACTGTTGTACACCCCGGTGCAAGTAACACGAGCGAGCTCAAGAACTGGACGTAGGACTTTCCCGAACCAGTATAATCCCCGTGTCCTCTTGCATAGCCATTACCCAACTTTGAAACGTGCACCCCTAGAACAAATTCTACTAGTCGGTGACCTAAACACTGACACTAAGTGACAATGATCTATCATGGCTTCTACTTGTTATCATCTAAATGACAATCATCGTCGACCCAATACAAGAAAATACTAACAATACTTGACAACACAAGGTAACTTTTATCAATTTATAAAGACCACACAATTTGATTGGTTTCGTAGTTTTTTCGCTTATGAACATGGTGTTTTATTAAAGGGAAATTTGTCTACAACACACTAACAAAGCTTGGTTTCTTTCTGAACACACCATCAAAATCGAATTTAGCTGGAACACACTTCGATTGTGGAAAAATCGTCTGTAACATATTATGACCATTTAACTATTATTCTCAACTTTTATATCTCAATATATAAAAAACGTTATAATTTGAAACCTGTCACACATATACATTGTTGCATTCTCTATCAGTAAAAAATGGAGCTAAAATTTTTTTTGACTGTTTTCATTGTTGGATCATTGTTTAAATATTTTATTTATCAAGCAAGACATCCAAACAACAACAAAAATTCTAGCTCTATTTTTTAATAATACAAAATGCAACAATGTATATGTGTGCCAAGTTTTAAATTTTGACGTCATTTATATATTGAGATAGAAAAGTTAAAAATAATAGTTAAATGGTCATAGTGTGTCATAGACGAATTTTTTCACAATCGAAGTGTGTTTCAGCAAAATTCGATTTTGACAGTGTGTTCAGGACAAAACCATGTTTTGTTGGTGTGACTCATACGAATTTCCCTTTATTAAGAGAGAGAAAGATGGTGAACATGGTGCTTTCATAAGCATAATTAGAAATATTTAATTTTAAATCATTTGTAATAATAATGATGGATAATTTAGGCCCTATTTGGATCTCTGTAGTTTTTAAGAAGCTGGATGACCTCCAAACATGCTAGTTTCTATAAACCGGATTATGGTTTTCTAACAAACCAAGAATCTGATTTAATCTAGCAAATGCTAGTTTTTGCCTTATTCTAATATATTGATTACCCAAAAGTTGGTTTATAGATTATAAAAAACAGGATCCAAACATTTACACCTAATTTCTATTTATAAACCAGTTTTCAAAACTGAAAAAAAACATTTTTTTTTAAAAAACTACTATGAATCCAAATAATGCCTTAATAACTTTCTTAGTTGTATTTCAGTCTAATTTCTTCATAATGATAGTGATAGATAATTTTTTATAATGATAGTGATTTTTTTAAATTAATGTGGACGTGGTGTTTTAGAGAGAGAGAGACAGAGATGGGTGAAGGTGGTGTTTTTACAAATATATTTAGAAACATTTAATTCTAATTCATTTATAATGACAATTGTGGGTAATTTAATAACTTTTTTAGGGGTATTTCAGTCTAATATTTTAATAATAACAGTGATTGGTAATTTTATAACTTTCTTAAGGGTATATTAGTCTATATTTTTATAATAGCAGTGACGGGTGATTTTTTCTTCTTATTTTCTTCGATTAATATGAGAAGTTTTTACTATTGAAAGTGAACGTGATGACACCAAGATAGTTGTCTATCCTTGTTGTAAGAAAATGGTTGTTAGCTTTTCCTCCTATCCATCCAAGAATCTGGTATCCATTGGCCTCTTGACTCGTTCGAATCATCCGTCTTTACTATTTTGTTTTTGCTGCCACTATGGCTGACTCCAGGGTGCATTTGATTCTTGGCCATCGTGAGCCACGCCGAAGGTTTGTCAGCCTTGCCGAAGATTATTAGTCATTGATTGGTTGAGGAAAAAGTAGCGGCCTTCGTAGCATTTTATAATAGAAATGTTCGCCATGGGTATGGTGTAAAAATTCCTCGTCACCGCACCTTTTGAGATTTTTATCTGTATATCATTAAAAAAATGGCTTTTACCTGTATGTCATAAAAAAATTCCTTTGCATCTCTATGCCATCTACATAAATTTTTTTGACTCACAAGTCATTCCATCTATTTTTCACCATTTGGGAACCTAGACATGTGGGGGGCCGGACGTATGAAATGTTCAAAATGCCCTCCTCTCTCTCTCTCAATCTATAACCCTCTCCATACCCGAGCACCATCCCGCATCCCTCTGCTCTCTCTCAATCCCTAACCTTAGCTGAGGCAGATTCGACGGGCAGCTGCGGCCAGGCGCAAGCGACACTATGCGGCGAGGGCACCCAGCTGAGCAGGCGATGCGGCACGACGGGGCGCGGGGGCACGAGCTGTAGGCGTGGCCGGCTACGACGACGATGCAGGGCGGGCACGGGCTGCAGGCGTTGTCGGCCGAAGCGAACAAGGGCTCCGGCCAATATTACTAGCTAAAATGTGATGTATGGTTGTGAAAATATAACTTTGACTTACTTTCCTAGACTAAAGGTATTTTAGTCTTTTTATAGCTCTATTAGCCACCGTTACTAGCTAAAATAAACGAAATGACTTGTGGGTCAAAAAAGTTTATGTAGATAACATAGAAATATGAAAGAACTTTTTTATGACACATAGATAAAAGCCATCTTTTTTAATGACACACAGGTAAAAGTCTCACACGTTTTGCTTGGTGAGCTGTAGCGGGGAGTCAAAGAGCTGCCTAGTCTCCGTGGTTCTCTCACACACTGGTCATAACCTCTCCAAACCGACAACCTAAATGCATTCACTCTTAGGAGATTGATTCGTTCTATTTTCGTCCAACCCATTTTTCCATCGCATCGTAAATATATTCCTTTGAAGCGTAGTTATAAAGGACTATTAAACCTTCATTGTTACTGCATCATGCTACTCCTCTCGTGCTCAGTCATCATGCATGCCATCTGCATGAGTCTTCACTTGCCGTGCATAACTCTTGGTGAGTAGTAACGATCCCGCATGCAACCCGGAGAGCACCAAACGACCTGAGCAGCAATATGATGGAGATTACAATTAATAAAACAACATAACATTGCTGGCTAATTGTTTGCTGGTTAAATATCAATGTACTTATTTTCTGCTCTCATAAATCTATCGTCTACCTCTATCTTTTATCTTTTTATTTTTTAATATAAATTTCCTTTATATGATAACGTGTCCTCCATTTATTTTTTTAATTGGAGTCCATCTCAACCTCAAATAGCTGCTATAGTATGTGTGTGTTGTTAATTGTCCTTACCAAATCAAAGTGTACTAAATTTTCTTTTCTATTTTTATTCTGGATTTAATCTCTTTGCGAACTGTAATCGAATATGGACTATTTAGCTTTATCTGGACTGTTAAATCTTCATAAAATTCATCGGTTTAGAGCTTATCTTTTTTCCAATTAATATGATAATTTATGGTCTTGAGAGCGAACGTGATAACTTCTTTTGACCTTCAAATATAAAAATAATAATAGATAGATTCCTTTGAAGTGTAGTTATGAAGGACTCTTAAACCTTCATTGTTACTGCATCATGCTGCTCCTCTCGTGCCCAGTCATCATCATGCATGCCATCTGCATGAGTCTTCGCTTGCCGTGCATAACTCTTGGTGAGTTGTAACGATCCCGCATGCAACCCGGAGAGCACCAAAAACGACCTGAGCAGCAATATGATGGAGATTACAATTAATAAAATAACATAACATGTTGGCTAGTTGTTTGCTGGTTAAATACCAATGTACTTATTTTCTCCTCTCGTAAATCTATCGTCTACCTTTATCTTTTATCTTTTTATTTTTTTGTTCTAAATTTCCTTTATATGATAACGTGTCCTCCATTTACCTCAAATAGTTGCTATAGTACGTGTGTGTTGTTAATTGTCCTTCTTACCAAATCAAAGGTGTATTAATTTTTGTTTTCTATTTTTATTCTGGATTTAATATCTTTGTGAATTGTAATCAAATATGGACTATTCAGCTTTATCTGGACTGTTAAATCTTCATAATTTTTGTTTTCTATTTTTTTTCTGGATTTAATATCTTTGTGAATGTAATCAAATATGGACTATTCAGCTTTATCTGGACCGTCAAATCTTCATAAAATCCAACGGTTTAGAGCTTTTTTTCAGTTAATATGGTAATTTCATGGACTACTCGAATATGGACTATTCAGCTTTATCTGGACCGTTAAATCTTCATAAAATCTAATGGTTTAGAGCTTTTTTTTTCAATTATTATGGTAATTTCATGGTCTTGAGAGCGAACGTGGTGGCTTCTTTTAACCTTCAAATAAAAAGATAATAGATAGATAGATGATCCAAGATATGCGCCAAAACTAATTGACAGTTTGCATGTAAACTCTATTTGTGGAATTGATAGATGTCCAACAACATTATAGCTCATTAAATTAAAGAATATTTGTCTGCTACAAAGATATTTTTGTTTGTATAATAAATTAGTAGTATTCATATTACTTATTTCCTTTGCCTTTTCGATCTCAATAAGCAGCAAAAGTTGTATCAAATTCTATTGGAGCAAGATCCTTAGTCTGGAAATTATGCCAACTTGGTTCTTATGTGTATATATGGTTTGTTTGCCAACGTATGATATCATTGATATGGTCCATGTCTTGTAAGTTGAATATGATTCAAATCACGAGGTAGCAGGTACCAGCTGCAAGTGTCGTCCACTTGTCCACCACCAAAAATATCTTGTGCCGACAATCTACATGAACGCGACCCTTCCCCTATTATCATTGTCATCTTGCTTTTAGTAAACTAAACAAGTCCAACAATTGCCGACACACAGATTGCGTCAATAATATCCTCGGGATAATCCAACTGTGAAGCACAAGACAGTTTGTTATTGTTTGGGTTAGTCTGCATCAAATATATGGTGATGATATCCCATTTTTCCCCTAGAAAATTCAGGTATATGGCTATCACTAACATAGACGATCGTTCAATACAAGATATAGGATATACTTCCTAATAGTGTGTTTTTGGTTGGTGGAAGCAAGCAAGAAAGGAATATAGGATACCTCTCATATCTATGCACTGAGACTGAGTTAAAGAAAATTGAGGCTGCATGTTTGTGCACCAAATTTTTGTAAAATATTTTCAATGGAAATTCAGGAAAACCACAGGGACTTTTGACAAAAAGTAAACCTCTTGTGGTCAGCATAGTCTAGTCACGAGGCCCCACCATGGTCACAGTTTTCTCAAGCATGATAGTTTTGTCTGCCATGCCATGGCCAAAAAAAGGTTCTTTTTTTATTAAAAGAAGAGATATTTATGACAAATCTTTACATTGTACTAATTTTATCTTACGGCTCGTCATATATATTTACTGAGAACCAGACCAACTAACAAGTTGTAATTCATTTTCTTGGATTTGTACCTGGTTAACATTGGACATACTGTAGTATTTATATGAAGCATTTGCTGATTAATTATTGTGACATTGTGTCATGTCATGCAGATGGAGCGATAATAATGACATTACAAGGACAAAAGTGAAAGTTGAATATTGAACCCGACACAAAAATTCATGCCTTGGATCCAAAGCAAGCTAATTAAAGTTGCATATGCAGATCTATGGAGTAATATAACGAGAACAGTGCATGTGTTGTGAGTGCGACACATTATCTATCTCGCAACAATGGTTGAACGACATGCGTGACCAGTGTGGATGATATATGGATGCATGCTCGCTGTCATGGTTGGGCCGTGTAAGTAAAAGTGCATGTAGGCCCCAGGTGGGTTTTGGTGAGTTGATTGACAAAACGATTAAAGGTCTAATATATTTATTGAGATGATGAGCAAGAATTGTATTGCAAAACTACTATGGACAATCATTCAAAGACAAGCTTATGAATATTATTTATAGATCATATGTTCCATAAGACAAAGATTTATTATGTATGACAAACAAGTCAACATGGATAAAAAGAGAAATGGTTGCATGAACCTATTTTGATACGGATTTCCTAGCTTTCAGTCGATGCTTTGTTCCTTTGTCTTTTAATTTTTTTATAGGATTTTTTATATAATAATTAGAAACCGTTGGATATAGAATCTATGACGCAAAAGCGGTGACTGAAAGTTCTAGGAACCTTCGGTTGCTTGAAAATTAGCAACCCCCTTTTGATATGTCTCTTTAATGATATATGCAAAGTGAAGATGAACATCTCTTATTGTGAAAATATCAATCAAAATCAACAAGAAAAAGGAAGCTAGTCAAAAGTGGACATATTATAGGGCACAAGGATTTGTGTGAATAACATCACTTGGCTGCCATGGACCGTACATTGAAGAAGAGCAAGCAAGAGCTTGGCGGCGAAGGACCTATGTGATGAAGAAGAGCAAGTAGAGTTGATTCCGATGGATCGAACTAGTCATGAGGAGCCATACACTTCTAGGTGTCAATTAGTTGTTGAAATAAAAAGACAAGGTGATCTATGGATAAGAAGTGCAATATTGACTAAATGAATTCATTAACCATAGTCATCAGCTCAAGATGGATGTGCTCAAATACTACTCATGTTGATAATTCTCATGAAGCAAAAAATGTTAAAGCATCATGTGAAGAAGACAAAAAATGATCTATGGATGACAGGTATAGCATTGATCAAATGAAGTCAACATTTATAGTCATTAGCTTCATCTAGATTTGCTCAAGTGATAAACATGTTGACAGCTCCAATAAAGTGATAAAAGATAAAGAGTCAAGTATGAAGACCATAAGCTGAAGAAGCATGAAAATGTACTTTTCTATTAAATCTTGAGTATAGGTTTGTCGTTCTATCAAGGGGGATGCAACATCGTGTTTTGACAAAGTCTAAAGTGCTCAATTCCTATGGTAGAAGCCATGAGAGAAAACCCTTCAAAGCTACCCCTTTCAGAGTGTTAGTCTGTGCAAAACAGGTCAGACCGGTTTGGCAAACAGGTCAGACCAGTTTTGGGGATCTAGGGTTTTGGCCCTGCTTTGAGTGTGGTAGTCTTGTAGTCTTTGCTTAAAGCCCTTCTGTTAAGTGTTGGTGAGCTGAGATCAAATTGGTTGGAGTGGAGTATTTTATGTAGCTGTGTTGGTGTGCTGGTCAAAAACAGGTCACACCAGTTTCTGAAACCGGTCAGACCAGTTTTGTCTGACAAACCTAATGGCTATTTTTTTTTTGGAGAAAGGGTTTAAATACCCCTCTGCCCCCTCCTTCGTGTGCTATTGATCCCAGAGCATCTCAGAACATAGCAACGGCCATATTGAGCTCTCCCCAACACCTCTTTGTGAGACTTGAGTGATTTGATGAAACTCTTTGAGTTGGGTTGAGAGATTTGAGTTAAGTGAGCATTAGTAAGTAATCCAAGCCTTGAGCACTTTGTGGCTGCGTCAAGCATTTCATGAAGCAGTTGTTACTCTATGAGGCAAAGCCTCCTAGACAAGCTAGACGTTACCCATGAGCTCCCAAGTTGTGGTGAGCCACGAGTTAGTTGGTGAGGGCTATGATCTTGCCTCCGTAAGGAAAAAGATCAAGCTAGTGGACCGGGGAAAGTGGTTGAAAGAGACTTGACTTGGAGTTGGCTTTTGAGCAGTTCAAGCTTCCTCAACGGAGACATAGGATTCACCGGGTGAATCTGAACTTTGGCAAACAAACACTTGTGTCTCCTTGTTCGATTTGCATCTCTTGTTTGTTTTCTAACTCATATTGTGCTTCCGCTTCGATCAACTTGGGTGTGCTTGTTTGTGTTGTGGAGAGGCTCAGTGCATACGCAAGGAACATCTACTGGAGCCACTACCTCGAGTATCAGTTTGAGTTAGAGTCAACAAACAACTTTTTTGTGTTCTCTATTTCACAGGTATGACCGGTTTTGTACTAATTCCTGTTTTAAGATTTAAAATTGTAGGTTTCGCCTATTCACCCCCTCCCCCTCTAGTCGGCATCAAGGTCCTTTCAGTAAGCTCTGACATTTACAAATTTAGACCCAAACATGATCAATTTACTATAGTTGTGTTTGCATGCCCACCACCCCGCACCATGTCAAATGTTTGGCAGCTACACCTAAATTTCATCGCTGCTTGGTTGGGGAAAAAGCTGTCACGACCATGACTCTCTTCTCAATTGAAAATCTCACCACATGTGTGGCATTCAAAACTGCCATCAGCTAACCACAGTTTGTGGTGCTGCTAGTCTTTGTGTGGCAAGCGTCAGGAATAGTCTAAGTTAGAATGGTGAATGATTTTCATCCCTCTCAGAATTGTGACCAACATGGTCGGCCTTCGATTGGAGCATGTCGGTCTTGGTACGACATGGACCAGAGCTCCACATCGAGCACGTCATTGCCAAAATCAATTCCTGTCGTTCCCAAAGTCGATTCCCATCATGGGTTGTGGGTTGCCAGCATCAAGTTAGCCTGTGTCTGAGCCTTGCTTCTCTTATCTCTCTTTTCTCGACGATCGAATTGATTTGGTGGTGTGCACCACCGCTAAGAGAGGGTTGGTCGAAGCATTAAATGGCTCGAGGCATGAGGTGTCTGTAAGCTTCATGACCATTGGTGTTTGGAAACTGCAAGGTGTGAATGTTTTGGTGATTGAGTAACACATGAAATGGTAACTAATGCCTACATCTAGTGTTGTGGATGTAAAACAAACTATTAACTCAAACATGAATATGGTGAATGTCGCCTTGATGATCAATGGAGGACTCAGTGGAGTGTCATGAAGATCTTTATGGAGAGTCGCGGTGATGGAAATAAATCAAGGTTAAGGATAGCTAGGTCCAAGTGTGTGTGATCACTTGGCTAGTGTGTAGGTTTGAGTCCATAGGAAAAACCGGAATCAAGAGGGCACGAGTCATTCTCTTAGGTTTCTCAAGGGTTAGAGTGTTGGGATGCTCAAGTAAAGCTCTAGGACACTGAAAGGTCTAGGTCTCTAGCCTTGAATCAATGATGAGTTTTGATGATAAATGACAATGCATGTTGGAACTAATCTTTTATATGAGTTTGTGAGTTTAATGTTAGGTTATGTTCTGGCATCAAGCAAAGGTCAAGAACAACATATTCATAAAGGTTATGGATCCATTACAAGATAGTTGATTGATCATATGTTAGGAATTATCATAATATATGGTGAAGATGCTTGACAAAGGATGATGGTAATAAATGTATTGATAAAGGTGTTGGTGGACATAATCAACACCCGTGCTTAATGATGAAGGCATATCACATATTCAAAGGTCAAACACAATATATTATTAATTCATGACAAGGGATGATAGTGTTGATTGTTGATATAATCAACACGTATACATAAAGAAGATCAAGACACTTCATGATTGAGAATTATACATTCCTGTAGTTGATTATGTCAAAATGGTTATGTGAATACTTGGTATTAAATGGAAATATCAATGCAAGTATTAGTTGGAATCCATGAGTTGATATATATTAAAAAGTGATGGTGATCAAAGCAAGGATATTATTATACCAATAGAATATGGATTTCTAGTGACCACTTACAAGAAGATAAAAGTCATGAATTTGGAAATATCATCTTGGAGATCAAATTGATAAAGTGGATACATTATTGATGTTGGATACAAAGTAGTATTGCATGGAAAGGCAGTGAAGGTTAGGCAAGACTCGGCTACGATGGACCATGTGCAAGGGTGAAGGGCAAGCAAGAGGCTTGGCGCCGAAGGACCAAAGGCAATGGTGAAGAGTGAGTTAAGGCTTAGCGTAATGAACCGTGCAAGATCATGTGAAGCTATGGATTATCCACATCACTCATTTAACAGAACAAGAAGATGATATTGATATGTCACAACGAGTGCAATTGACAAAAAGAGCTAAAGGTGAATATACAATGTCAAAAGAAAACCATGTGGCTTGAATATAGGAAGTTGTGAAACTTCATAAGTGGATGAACATCAAGCCAAAGGTATAATACTGGATATATATGTTTATTGATGGTTAATCAAATAAATATACAAAATGATCAATTGCTTATGGAGTTGGCAACCCTCAAAAAGAAGAATGAAGATGATATGAAGGTGTTCCTATTGACATAGATTTTCTAATTGCTATTGAGTATAGGAACGTCGTACTATAAAGAGGGATGCAACTTTGATGGCTTTGCTCTTGTCTCGGTGCTCAAATTGATCCAATAAACTTTGGGGGAGTGTTTAGCCTATCTATGTGTGATTTTGGAGCTTGGTAATATCTGGGTTGGATAGCCCTTCAAATTATCTTTCCGTAGAGTCCAAGATCACCTAAAATAGCCTCCGGAGACTATAGCAATATTCATGGGTTATAGCACATCCTATCAAATTTCTCTATTCGTTGTCTATCTGTGTTGTTCTAGTCGGTAGTGTCGATCCGGAACTCAACAGAACATAATTTTCTTGCCCTCTGTGGTTCCCTCATCGGCAGTGCCGATCTAGGCATCGGCAGTGCCGATGTTGGACATCCAGAGCCCCAAACAGCTAGTTTTTTAGCCTCTCTGTCGGCAGTGCCGATGCGGGGCGTCCAGAGCCCCAACAGCTAGTTTTTTAGCCTCTCCTATTTATATCCCCTTCGGTCCAAACGTTGGGGGTGCTGAAAATACTTCAAAGAATCATCCATTTGAACCAAAAAAATACCTCTCCACTCCCCATTGCTTAGTGCTATACCTTGTGGGTGATATTTGGTGAGAGATTGAGAGAGAAAGAGCAAAAATCCATTGTTGAGCACTTGAGCAAGCAAGCAATCGTTGTGGCATTTGTTACTTTTGGGGATTCATCCCCTAGACGACAAGGCATTGCCCGGTGAGGGCCCAAGTTTGTGGTGAGCCGCGGGAAGTTTGTGAATGTTTCGATTGACCTCCGAAGGGAAAGGAACCAAGAGAAGGAAATTCGAGGAAAAGGGTTGAAAGAGACCGGGCTTAAGTGTGACCGAGCCCCTCAACGGAGATGTAGGACTCATTGAGGAGTCCAAACTTTGGTAAACAAATCTTGTGTCTTCGTGTGATCCTTTTACTACTTATTGCATTATATTCTTGTTCTAGGGTTTGAACTTGTGCTAGCTCTAAATTGCTCGATCTACTTGTGTAAGTTTATCTTGTTATTGCAAGCTTGCTTACTTGACTTATATTGCCTTTTATTATCTATCCCTTCTTTTACATTATAGTAGAATTGCTTAGATTTAATCTTTCGTGTCTGTCTTTACCTTATCGGCACTATCAGTTGTCCCGTCAACAGTGGTCATCGGCATTGCCGATTGGTCCCATCGGCACTGCCAATCGTACTAATTTTTTTTGTTAAGTCTAATTTTGTAGAAATTTATAGTATCGCCTATTCACACACCCCCCCTCTAGGCGACATCAAGGTCCTTTCAATTGATATCAGAGCCTAATCTCCTCATTAAGTTTAACCGCTTGGAGAGTTGATGATGTCGCAAGGTAAAATGTGCCAAATTCTCTATGGTTGTTCTAGCGCCTTGTTTTCTATCATTTCACAATCTTCATACGAGGCACCATATTTCGATGGCACAAATTATGCTAATTGGAAAGCTGAGATGATCTCATATTTTTGGGAGATGAGTCCTAAAATTTGGTGGGTTGTGGATATAGGTTTGTCTCATAACATTGACAGGGAATCTACCACACAAGCACAAGAAAAATGCCTACATCTCGAGGCCCAAGCTATCAATGCTTTATTTGGTGCTTTGAGTAGGGATGTTTTCAATAAGATATACAAGTTGAAGAGTGCACATGCTATGTGGATTCGAATTCAAGAAATATATGAAGAATCCAACATGACAAGTGATAATTCCAACAATGAGTTGGTAATTGAGGATGATTGCTCCACCTCAAGCTCACATGATATTGATGACCATTCTCCTTCAAATGATTATATTAATGAAGTATATTTAAATGAAATTACCTTATGGCCAAAGGTAACATCCAAGTAAAATTAAATGAAATTCATAGTGATAATGATGATGTTGTTGGTGTTGACGGTGATGATAATCATGATAGCAATAGTGATGATGATAATGATCATGAGTATACATATGATGAGCTTGTTGCATTGTTACATAGCATGGAAAAATATATGAAATTAGAGGAGTCTAAAATAAAAAATCTATATGATGAAAATTCTTCTTTAAAAGACTCATTAGAGGAGCTAAAGCGGTCTCATGAGGATCTTAGTAAAACTCATGATAAGCTCAAATATGCTTATGATTCACTTGCTTCTAATGTTTTGGAAAGTGCAAAAGTATATATAAGCAATACACATGAATTAATTGATAATGTATCTACTTATTGCAATGATTTATGTGATAACCCTTGTCACTCCCAAGCAAATGTTTCCCCGAGCACTACATGTGACTTGGATTGCATAGGTGAAAAAGTGAAGCATAAGGGTCATGAAGTCAACAAAAATCACACGAAGAACTTCAAGTCTAACATGAGCAATAATCAACAAAAGAAAAAGGAGTTAGCTCATGTTACGTGTTTCAAGTGTTCAAACACGGGACACTATGCCTCTATGTGTCCCATGAAGATTGATGATGAAACTATACTTTCGAAGAAGAAAACAAGAAGTAAAAGGAAATGCAATAGATGTCATGAGAAGGGTCATGAAATTGTTTCATGCCCTAACATAAGGAATGGTGACTTTGTGTCATCCAAAAGGTGGCTAGCCGATAAGGAAGCAACAATTAAGAAGCAAGATAAGAAAGTGGCTTGCATGAATAAGAAACGTATTTGCTACACTTGTCAAGAAAAGGGACATATTGGTAACAATTGTCCTATGGGTAACATTTCTAAGCCTATTCCTTTCTATGATCATCATTTGGCTAAGAAAGCTAGAAGTGGTAATATTATTGCAAATGTTGCTAGTTCACATAATGCTAATACAAAGGCCATTTGGGTGCCTAAATCTCTTGTGACTAACATACTAGGACCCAATGTCACTTAGGTGCCACGAAATGCTTGATTTGCTTAATAGGTACTTGGAGATGCATTGAAGACTTGAAACACTTGATATAATTTATGTTGAACATCTTAAGTCAAGATCCTTTCAAATTGGTATTCCTCATCACTTATGGAAAGGATGTCAAATATGAATATTAATGGTCTATAACCTCAACCAATGTCATCTCGGTAACAAGTATTTACATTGAAAGTATCTATGCTCTAGCCTTGTCCAGGCTTAATTCATTGTTCCAGGCTTAATTCATTGTTCATGTATATCATCCATTGTAAAGAGTTCACAAATTCAATATTGTTTGATTAAGGAGCATGAGGAACCTATTTGTCTTCTCTTTGCAATGAAAATATTATTGTTAAGACTAACCATGTGCAAGGGAATTGAGAAGATCAAACATGAATAGTAAAGCTCAAAAAGACTTGGTGGAAGAAAATTTGAAGCAATGTCAAACCTCTTCAAGATATTGGTAGACATGGGCAAGAGCTTGAGCCGATGGTATTGGGTTGCTCAAGGCAAGATGGCGGGTGTACCATGAATAAGCTTGTAGAGGGATCAAATATGACTTGCTATATTATAATGATGATGACTAAGTCCTGCTAGTGCAAGTTCAACATGAATGATGATTGTTTGACAATAAATAGGAAATCCAACTATGACCATGCATGAAAAATGTTATAACCATTGAAGATTTTGTATCTATTCTAGTCAATGGTTGAGTTGGACATCATGGAGGGATTTCGAGCTTGGTATATATTCTTGATGGTTTGCATATACAAAAGAATCCAATCTCTTGAAATGATGAGCATATGTGAGGTAACTTTATCTATGTCTCATATAAGTTCTCTATTCTCCAATCAATAAAGAAGCAACTAGTTTTCATTATATGCTTTTGTATATTATTTTATATTACCAATCATGTTTTGATGGATGCACTAGTTATTCTTTGTAATTATTCCTTTGTGATCTTGGTTGGAAATTTCATATGCTCATCATGATTGTTTTAGTATATGTTACCATTTGCTCATACGGTAAATTTTTGAAAAATCACTAAGCCCATAGTTTTGTTTCATGTGGTGGATTGCTATGCTTCTTGTTATCTTCTTTTTAAGCAATCTACTTGATTTAATTTTTTCTTCATATAGAGGGGCACAAATTACATGTTTTGGAAAAGTCAAATGCTCAATATCCCAACTAATTTTATTCTATTAACCTCTCTGTTTTGCACTCATCGGCAGTGCCGGTGATCTCCATCGGTAGTGCTGATGCTCCTATACAAAGGCGTTGTAGAGCACAGACAACTCTCTATTCTCTGTTTTGCACTCGTGACATCCAGAGAGCACCTTTTCTGTCTAATTTCCATCAGCAGTGCCGATCACCCTGATCGGCAGTGCTGATCCCCCTTTCACAGAGAATAAAAAAAGGGTTAAAATCATTATTCTTCATATGGCTTATGGCATGTTGTTTCTCTCAAGTTTATTTATTTTGCCAAAATCCAAGGTATAGGATTTGTTTCCTCCCAGGTTGTTTTGATTATATGCATGTTTGTAAAATTATTCAAATACTTGTATGCACAAATTTAGGGGGAGAGTATACTATGTTATTGGTACATGAGACTAACATGTCTATCAAGTATCATGGTAGTTTCTTTGTTTTCCCTCCATGTTTTAGAAAATTTGCCTATGTGGTGAATGAAGACCAAGGAAAACAAAATGTACCAAATGAATTGAATATCAAAAGGAACAAAGGCAACATATACCTGAGGAGAATAATATTGTGAAGATGATTGCTTACAAGATCAACATAGCAAGTGATGAGAGGAATTACAATCTGTTGTATGCCCATGAACCGTCCTGGGCAGTTTTATAGCCAAGGAAGCAAGATGGCCGTTAGAAAGGGACAGAACAACGGCCATATAGCCGTTGGGAGAAAGGAGCACAGGAAAAGGTGGGGTCAGGGGGTCGGCCGACCCCACCAGGTCGGCCGACCTGGCAGGTGGGCCTCCTGGCAGCCCCCTTTTTCCTATGTGTTCCCCAACGGCTAGGGGATTTGTCCCCTGTTGCCTTTTTGCTCAAAAAGCTCGACAAAAAATCTTTTTAAAATGGAAAGCCCAAAAACCTATTTTCTAAATTTTCAGAAATGCAAATGAGTTTTGAAAAATTCCAAGGTGGCTGGAAAAATTCAAAAATGCAGAAATGCAGTGGTCGGGAAAAAATCAAAATGTGGTGGAAAGCAAATATGCAATTAAAAGAGCAAATTTGGATAACTACCGGTTTAACCTCCCGGCGAGGACTCACCTTTTAAAGTCCGACGAGCGGGACTTTTCTCCGGCGTTCAGCTCGATGAAGCGTTGTCCGGTCCCGGAGATGAAGACACGGATGATGCTTCTTGTTTCACTCGCCACACCTTCTTGGTCTTTGTTGCGGTCGGTGGCTTCTCGGGCTTCGGAGGCTGCGGTTTTGCAGGCTTCACAGCCTGTTTCTTTGCAGACCTCGGAGGTTGCTGCCTTGTGGACTTCGGAGGCTGTTGCTTAATGTGTGACCTTTGCCCCCTTGCCTTCATCAGTTGTTGCTGTGCAACCTTTTCCTTCTCAAGGAAGTTCTTCATGAATGTGATGAGGCTGTCCTTCTTTTTGAACGTGTTGCAAATCTCCAGGAATTGCTGGAGATGAGCACTAGCGTCCTCATTGGCTTTCCCACAGAATGGGCTAGCCTGCACCATGGTGATGAGACCGGTCTTGATCTCGAAGTTCGCATCTCCCACATTGCCAGCTGGTCCCGTAGGGATGTTGGCAGCGGAGGGAGCGGAGAACTCGCGGAGGGTCTTGTCGGCCATTTGCTCAGAGCTTGATGGTGCGGGAATGACAGGTTCGATTGGCCGAGTCTCCTTACGAGGAGGGGTGAGCCTAGCTCGTGTCCTTCTCAGGAGTGACTCAGGATCTTCAGTGAAGTTTGTCGGCAAGTCGAAACCAGTCATACACTACCCTGTTTTCATACAAAATGCAGAAAACAAAGCAAGGTTAACCTGCTTAGGAGATAGCCTTAATAATTGCAACACTACTATATACATTAGTAATTTTTCTTGAATCATACGCCTTCCCCGGCAACGGCGCCAGAAATGCTTGTTGACTTTTGCTAAGCCATATTAATAAATCATTCCCGGCACGGGGCCAGAAACGGTTCACTAATATGTCCCAGAGTCAAGTAGGTAAAATCCGCAAGCGCACGGAGAATACCGCTGTAGCATTTCACCCGGAAGTATTCAGGGTATCGTATTTGTTTATCCCAAAGGAAGGTTATGATCAAGAAGCGTTACTAACATATAAGATCATGTTAACAATTAGCAAGGATATCTAACCAAGACAGGCGGGTACATGATAATAACCGGGTAGTGTGACACACACAGAAGATTCCTACTAAATAAATAAAGTCTAGTGGAGGAAAGACTAGGCTAAGCTACTCCTACTATACATTCCTATACAGTTGCATAGCCTAAGTAAAATACATACAGACCCACACTCAGGTTCAGCAGTCAATAGTATAGCACTTCAGGCACGGACTTACCCCTGCATCCACAGGCGACTTCCGCCAAGAGCCTACGCACTAGCCTAGCGGGGAGGATTTCAAAGGACGGACAGGGCTGTCACCACCTGCCGCCTACCTCAACGAACCAGTAGACTAACGAATAATTGATGCAAATCAGTCACCCAAGTACCATACTTGCATGACCAAAGAGCACTCTGCCCCTCCGCGATTACTATTAACGAGGCAGAGCTACCATACGAATACGATCACCAAACCCATGCTATACTTTATCAGCTAAAACTAAGCATAGAGACTATAACATATAAACTAGACTATAGTAACGGTATATAACTAGCATGACAATAGTAGTATAATAAATATAAACTACTATCACACAAGTAGACTATACTATCACATATATGGATCACAATATCAAACAAGAAACTCATGACCCAAGCACAACTATATAGAAAAAGTATATATATTGATAAGAGCAAAGTCTTACAAAAGGGAAAAGATACAAGAGCCATACCAATTCCAAGTGAAGACTTGGGACTAGAGAGCTCTAGACTCAGCCTAACTCCACTAAAACTCCAAGAACTACTACTAGCAAGAGAGAAATGCTTCTTGTGGTGTGTGTTGAGTGTGAAGGCACACCCTCCTATTTATAGCCTCAATAGGTCGGCAAGGGAGAGTAACCGCCACAGAAGGCATCTCAAACCGTCATCAGGAGTCGCGGAGGAGCCAACACGTGGAAGCCCAGGCGGAGAGGGCGCCCGGCCGGGTCGGCCGACCTGACCAGGTCGGCCGACCTGGGGGTGGCCCCTCCTGGCCTGTGCTTTCTCCAGGTGGCTGTCCTGTGGGCCCTGACGTCGGTTTGCGCGGTATTACA
This sequence comes from Eleusine indica, assembly GCA_030378355.1. NCBI lineage: Eukaryota > Viridiplantae > Streptophyta > Magnoliopsida > Poales > Poaceae > Eleusine > Eleusine indica. The sequence goes on along the minus strand of CM059501.1, from coordinate 41,450,825 downwards.
GGGAGTTACGTCGGTTAAGTGCTGAAAATGGGCCCTTCAATCCGTGTGACGTCCATGTGGCGCTCTCTGATTGGTCGAAAGTGTGTTTTCTTGCCTTTTGAGGTGTTTCCTTCACATTTCCTCCTGCATGCACAAAGTTCTCCAAGTACAAGTGGAACTATATTATTGTGATAAAGCATGCGTGTATGAAATGCCAAATTCTCCTTTATTTGAGTATAGTTGACGGTTAAAAATGGTACTTAACAGCCGTCAACAGAAATCAAATGCATGTGTACTTATGAACTTACCTTGACATGCTTCAAGTAAATAATATTATTTATGATATATGGATGTTATTCTCTATCATATGCTTTTATGGTCATGAACACTTGAATTGCAGGATACTCTCCTCAATTGTTATCAATAACAAGTGCATGCCTCACACAAGTAATTCAAATACTTGTATGCACAAATCTTGGAGGAGATTATCCTTTGTTTTTAAGAAGTTAAGACTAACATTTTGGCAAGCTTATTCTTTGATTTAGTCTCATCAAGGAGAAGTGATGGATTAAGGGGGAGCCTTATATTCATATTTATTATGAAAGGAATAAAGAATGGTGAAAATATCCTACAATCATTCAAGGATATTATTTTCATAGCATCATGAGTACATGAGTTGTTTCTATGCCTACCTATCTATTACTAATGTTTATTATGTTGTATAATGTAGCTCTTTGTGATCTACCAACTTACATTCTCTTTGTTTCATGAAAGTATGCTTTCATATAATTCGCACTTCATGAAAAATATTTATAATATATTTGCCTTCTTGGACCAAACGATATAGTGCAAATTGCTCTCTTGTTTGTCATATTATTAATGCATATGTGTATGTTGAATATTCTACTATGCATAGTTTAAGGGGGAGTTGCACTATGCTTTATGAGACTAATAAGGTTGCTAAGTTTTTACATGGATACATAGTTGTTTTTGTTAAGATGGACATTTCAAGGTATGTATTCATGTTCTTGATTTATCTTATAGAATTGTTCTCGTTTGTTATTAAGCGCATATCATGGGATGTATTCCCTTCTTGCCTTTTTTTAATTATTATGTGCATATGATTTTATTGAATATCTATGTATGTCCATCATATGAAGGAAATTATTCTATGTTTTTGGTATTGTGACTAACTTACTTTGAGCTTCATATGATTTAGTCTCAAATGTGATAAATGAGTGACTCTAAAGTTATTCTTGCTATTATTTCCCATTATTTGAAGATGCATTCTTTGGATTGTACTTTCATGTGATGAACTCCCTATGGTCATATCTGTCGGTGTTTAGATCATCGGCTAGTAGAATTTGTTCACAGGGGTGCACGTTTCGGGCTCGATGATGGCTAAGCAAGAGGACACAGGGGGTTATACTGGTTCGAAGAAGCCCCCTACATCCAGTTCTCAGGCCTGCTCGTGTTACTTGCTCCGGTGGTGGAGTACAACGGTGGTGAGAGAGGAGGGGGCTCCAAGTCTCGGATGCGAGTGAATTGTGTGTGCTGGGTGTGTGTCTGCCTCTATCTGTCCCCCTCTAGAGAAGAGAGTGGGTCTCCCCTTTTATACTTCAAGGGGATGGGCCCATTTACAGAGAGAGAGAGAGAGAGAGCGGGGTTCTACACGTGTGGAGTTGGTGGGGGCGTGCAGAAGAAGGCGAAGTTCCTGGTCGGTGGCATGGTCTTCGGTCCTTATGGGCTCATCGTCCTGGCCTCATGTCAGGGGGAGGGCACTGTGCTTAGGCGTGCCCTCGTTTCCCGTCGTTGGCTCGAGCTCCCCTTGTTACTATAGATGGCATGTGTGCCCATACATGGGGTGGTGCATCATGGGCGCTGTCACATTATCAGAGTGGTGATCAATCTTGATGTCCATTAGTTTGTCCTGTATCATTGTGGTTAGGGATGTCATTAGGTCGTAGCGTCACAAGCTGCCCTGTCATGCCAGCCTTCGTCAGCAGGCGCTGGTGATGATGAAGGCAGCAGATATACTGGAGGATTTGACCTCCTGATACTGTGCGTGCGCAATGAGTATGTCATTTAAGGTCGGGTGGTTGGCGGTTGTTGACCACCGTCTTACTCGACCCCTTTCGTCTAGGGTCATCGCGTCCTGTTAGGCTTGTCCGAGCCTGCCCGGAGTTGGGATCTGTCCCGTCCGGGCAGAAGATCCCAACTCCGGGCAGGGCAATCGAGTTTCTCCGCTCCTCTATCTCCGGCTCGGTCAGGGTTTGATCACCCTGTCCTGTCTAGGCTCGGATCCCACCGATGGGAGTTGACAGAGATAGAGTTTATCTGGTGATTACGAGGGGGGGCCATACTGTCGTCTTGACTGTAGTAGCAGCGGAGCGTCCGTCCTTGCCCTGGAGTGGATAGGCTTGGGCGAGTGGCTGAGTCATCTGCTTGGAAGGGCGAGCCGTGCTCGGGTTCTGTCAGGCGGGACGACTTGTCCTCGACCCCCATTGAAGGGTCGAGCGGGGCGTAGCGAATCCTCGATCCCCATTGACGGGTTAAGCGGGATGCAACCGGCCCTCGACCACTCAGAGGTTGAGCGAGTCAGGGCAGTGGCACGACCTTTGCGGCTAAGGCTTGACTGCCATGGGGACGCTTCCTGTGGGGGCCCACACTAGTGATGTCTTGGTGCGATCCAGCGGGTTCTTTTGAGTCAGACGCATATGAATCCTTAGGTGGCACCACATGGCACCCTGATCCTTACCCTCGATAGTAGCCCCCGAGCGAGTCAGAGAGTCGTTCGGGGAATTTTGACGTAGGTGCAAGCGAAAGGCATGAAGTTGTCTGTGGGTTGCCTGGTTTACGTGAGAGAGGTGCGCGCGAGCGCACGCGACGGGTGTAGCCCCCGAGCTGGGGGACGAGTTTCGGTGAAACTCGGATCTCGGCTTGATATAGCATGAGATGGTCAGTTTGCCGCTCAGTAAGGGTGCGCGCGAGCGCACCCGCGGGATGTAGCCCCCGAGCCAGAGAAGGAGTCCGTGCGGACTCGTTCTTTGGCTTTATTTGTCGGGAGCGGTCATGAGAGTGTTGTGGCTCCCGTGTTCCTGGGGCCCCATGTCTGGGGCCAAGCAGACGGCACAGAGTGCCACAAAGGGGGTGGTTTGTCCGTGGTGTCGACGAGGCCCGTCCCATTTGCCTACAAAGGCGGGACATGATGCTGCTGGGCGGCAGGCTCCTTGTCCTTTTCCGGCATGCGGTGAGCAGGGGTATCTTCTTATGGGACCCAGATCTAGCGCGCTATGCGGTAGAGGGATCCGAGGCCGATGGCTCGCTCCAAAGCAGGCTCTCCATTTTAGGGGGTGCGACGTGTTGTACCGTCTATAGTGCTGGATCCTTGTCCTCACGCGACGCGTGAGAGTTCCTTGTGGACATGCATTGGGCTTGATGCCCGTGCATGGTATTCGAGGCCTGGCCCTAGCTCAGCTATTTAAGAGCGTAGCCGAGTAGCTCTGCTTCACTCCCATGCCTAATGTTTACACCTAGAGCTCCGGGATATCCGGGGCGTGCCCGACTCTTGCTTAGTGGTCCGTCGTCCTCATGGCTTTCGGGTGCGATAATGCCCTTGGTGATGAAGATGAGGCTGAAAAACCCGCCGATAGTAAGTTCCCGGCTGCCCTGGTGCGGCGGTCCTATGGGTTGTGGGAGGGTTGGCACATCTTCTATTGTGTCCTCCCCTTGTTGGGGTGAGGTGGAGATAAAGGGGCCCTCGCATGGAAGGTCACCATGGCTTATTAGGTTCCCTCGAGTTTGTCTTCAGTAGCGTCAGTAGGAACGAGGTCAAGAAGAGGCGTCGGACCGGACTCCCCACCAACATGGGGGTCCTTAGTCTCAAGAGGCAGCTTCAGCAACAGCCGTACGGTGCGGCCGGGCTGCTCGCCTTTTTGTTAGGGGAAAAGGCCGGCCTCAAATAAGGGCGTCTTTCCCTGACGACAAAGCATTACAGGCGCTTTACCTCGTATGTACCCGCCAATGTGCGGGTATCGCTTTTTTCTTTATAGTAGACCCCTCAAGTCGATCTTTTCCTCTCTTTCTTTTTTTCTCGAGTCATTGATACTCGCTTTGTAAAAAGAAGAGAGGGAGTTTGTAAGAGTTGGACTGAAACGGTCTTGTAAGCAAGGAAAAATGAATGTGACCCTGTCGGTGGGTATTGTTTGGCGATGCCGGCCCTTGCGTCCCCGCTCGATGCGGACGAATCGATCGAGGGTCGTTTCGACTTTTTAGTTTTCTCCTTTTGCATCCCGTTCATGGGACGGAGGATAGAGCCGGGCCACGTTTTCGCCTCGGTGGTTGAAACGTGGTTACTCGATGAGCTGCAATCAGGTTCATTCGAGTGGGATCTCTGGTTCCTCGTCGACGGGGTCCTAGCGAACCAGCTGGTGGTTGACCTCATGAATCCGTCTTTCCGTCTCGACTGGTTGTCATGACCATTCGATAGGTCGTGATGGCTAGCTGCCTCTCTTCGGAGAGATACCAAAGGTCAAGTCGGAGCGGGACTCAAACGCTACTCTACGATGCCCTCGACCCCTTGGGGGTCGGGGTACTGGCCACTAAGTGTGCCCATCACTCGTGTCCCTCACTCTGTTTCACGCTCCAGGCAGCTGTCAAACCCACACGTGGGGCCAACCTTGGAACCTTGGCGCCGTCGGGCCGTTGAGGCAGTTTTCAGCCCCTTATCCCGTCTTACCTGCACCGCTCGTCCCTTGCCGGGGTCGAGCAACTCGCCTCATGCCTCTGTCCCGTTCGTTGCTACTCGTCGGCCGAGTCCGCCCAGGTCGGTCACGTTTGTTGCGGCGAGGCCTGACTAGTGGGGTTCGTGCGTGTTTCCTGCTCCAGAATTCAAGGCGCGGTGTGGGGCTTAAATTGGCTCCGCACTGCCAACTCCCACCACCCGAGTAAATAGGAGGGACTAAGCGGTTTACCTGACATTTGGGTCATGGTGGTCCCAAGCGTGGCGCGTTGCCATTCCGTCTTTCTTGGCATGACGGTCAAAGGGTCATTTCTCGCAGTGATGGCAGTAGAGGTGGGCCCGCGGTGCATGGAAGTTTTTGGGATAGTGGGAGAAGTGGAGTTATGGAGGAGCATGGGATACCGCGTCCGCGCGTTGTGTGGGATGAGGGGTTGAGAGGTTTATTACCTGGTGGGTTATGGGCAGATTTTCTGCGTTCAGTTTCGGTCATGCTCCTGGCTCATCCTCCTATTTAAGCCTTGGCTGCCGAATCCTTTGTCTTCCTTTCGCCTTTCTCATCTCCATGCCCTTTCCTCTTCTTCATCTCCAGCGATCACTCCTGCTATAGCTTCGTCGCCATGATGTTGGTGTTCACCCGCTCTACGGTGATGAAGAGGGAGTTGGAGGGACTCGTTCAAGCCGAGCTTCTCGTCCCCCACGCCGAAGCGAAGGAATGGGTGGTGCCGGGGAACGAGATGCGGTCGGAGCCCCCGAGGGGCTACGTGGTGTCTTTCGTCCCATTCCATGAGTGCAGGTTTGGACGGCCAGCGCATGACTTCCTCTGGGCACTGCTTTACCACTACAAGGCGGAGTTGCAGCATCTAAATCCCAACAAGATCCAGCACATCTTGGCCTTCGTGGCCTTGTGTGAGGGATTTCTCGGGATCATGTCCAACTTCGACCTATGGTGTCACTTCTTCCTAGCATCCTGCATCCGGTGCAGGGTCGAGGGCGAGAGCTTTCCGTGCACCATCGGGTGCATGGGCATCCAGCTTCCAGGCGAGTGCACAGGGGAGTACCTTTTGATGCCCACCCCAACCACCCACTCGGGGTGGCACAAGAGGTGGTTCTACTTGCGCAATGACAAGATCCATCCCCTCCCCAAGTTCACCGGCCACGACATCGCCGAGGCTCAGGACAGCTAGCACTAGAGGAAGGGGAAGAGCGAGAAGAAGTGGATCAAGAGCGCGCTCGGCGCCATTGCTTATCTCAAGAGGTCCGGTCTCGACGGTACCGGAGTCGTCGGGTGGTATCACAAGCGGCGGTTCGCGCCGCCGTGTCATCGTCGGCTCCCCATGTTCCTCGTCGACGCCGAAAACCGCGACGTGCTGGACAATGTGATGGCGGAGGAGTTGTTGTCTGACGATGAGCTGGCAAAGTGGGTGAGGGCAGCTCTAAGGCCCAGCGCGCAGGCCTGGCCTACTCCGAATGGTCCGGTGATGCGTCCCGACCTTTGAGCGGTCGATGTGGTGAGAATTTTTGTTCCCCTGCTGGTACACTATCCTTCGCCTCCCACTTCTGTTATCATGACCGTGTCAGGCTTTTGGCTTCTTTTCTCCCCTTTTTTTAGTCCCAGTGGGTGTGCTTCGTCCAGACCCCTTCCCTTCGGCTGGTGGAGGGGAGGGCCGAGAGGACCGCCAACCGCTTCAGAGACATGGAATGGCGAGACACCAAGTGGGAGGAGCGGAAGAAGAAGGACGCCGACATCCAGGCCAAGCGTGAGAAGAAAGAAAGGTCGTGATGGCGACAGGCGCTATGGGAGGAGAAGGAGCGGAGGGGTGAGAACCCGAACACTCTGTCGACTGAGTCGACAGGGGAGGAGGATGAGGTTGAGGATGGGGACACCGCCAATGGCTGGGACGCCCTGAGTGGGTTCAAGGACACCGTCAGTTATAACGGCGGTGGTGGCGACGACGTTGACGGCGATGGTGATGGCGGTGATGATGATGACAACGACAGCGACGATGACCTCAGCGGTGACACCGGACTGGCGGCCAGCCTTAGCTACGCGCCCTTTGCGCGCCCAACTCTAGGGATGGGGTCGTCCCTGATCTCGCCGCCTCCGGATGGGTCGGGACCCTTGCAGGCCACCGCTTGGTCGAAGAGGTAGTGCTGAGCCGGTCGGGATCGGCGGAGGAGCCCCATTCGCCAGCGCCAACCGAGAATGTCTTTGGCGTGTGGACCCTAGTGGCAGGCTCCCACATTGAGGGAGTGGTCCACCCGGCGGAGCTGGAGTAGGAGGTCGAGCCGGCGTGTGTCGAGACACCGCCCATCATCGTGGTTAAGGCCGCGTTTCCCGCGGTGGATGAGGAGAAGCGCCCGTGAGACGAGCCAGCGAGTGGTGATGCACCGGTCAAATGATGGGCCTTGGGCCAAGATCCTAGCCGGCCTAAGCTGTCTCTCATGAAGCAGCTCACAGTGGGCGCGACGAAGGAGGCACGGGCGCGAGACGCCACGGCGGCCGCTGCAGAGGAGGCGCCGGCGCGTGACGCCGCAGCGGCCGCTACGGCCGAGGTGACTTTGAAGGTGGTCATGCCCAAGACGGAGGTCGAGGGCGTTAGAAGTGGCGCTCCAAGGGGCATCGCATCGACGGCCGTTACGGCGGGCGGACGCGATGGGGCCACCGTTCTGGCGCTTGCCGAGGCCGCGATCCCCACCGTCTTTGGTGCGAGAGCCGTCGTGAGCGCTGGTGGTCGCGGAGTCCCGCCTCTGTCGGTGGACGAGCGCGCGCTGGTGGAGGGCGGGCTCAAGTCGATGGAAGATTTGTGCAGCCCCGCCGAGCTTCGGGTCTTTGCCGCGTGCCAGGCGTTGAGGCTCGAGTGTGAGTCCTCGCCCGTGGCATCTCTTCAGGCCTTGGCTGGCGCCCGTCAGGACCTGGAGGAGCGTCGGCTCGGGGAGGATCTTGGCACGTGGCTGGTGGAACTGGAGGCCTCTTTGGAGCAAGTCGGGCGTCAGCTCGTCAAAGCAGAGCACGACCTCGCCCACGCTCGAGAGGAGCGGGACGGGGCCATGGCACAGGCTGCGTCAAGCGTTGCGGAGGTCAATAGGCTATGGCTTGCATTGCAGCAGGAGAAGCTGCACAGCGAGGAGGTAGACAAGGCGGCTCAGGACTCTGTCGCGGTCACCGCTGGCTACCTATCACAGCTGCAGACCTCCCACAATAGTGAGGAAGGTAAACTTTTTGTGCTCCCTTACCTTACGTGCCATCTCCTTTTTGTTTGTTGACTTTGGTGGGTGTTGCGCAGACCTCAGGTCAAAGCTGGCGGCGGTCGAGGGCTCCCTTCGTCAGGACGTCGAGGAAAAGGGCGCGCTTCGCACTCTGATGGGTTGAGCGGCGTGGGAGCTTCAGGTGGGCCTCGCTCTCAACGCCGCTCCCGTTGAATGGATCAGGCGGGGCGTGCGTCTCGGCGTGCATACCGCCTTCAGCGTGTTTGCCACCCACTTCGACGTGGTCGAAGCAGAGTTCAAGGCCATGAGCACAGGCCACGTTGAAGGGCACACTCCCATGCAGATGGAGGCGATCCATGTCCGCACCGCGCCCCCCCCCCCCCACCGACGTCCTGGCTCGCGCGCATGAAGAGGAGGCGCTCCCTAAAGCTGAGGAGGAAAATTAGTCAGTGTTTGCTTTAGTTACTTTAGTTGTTTCAGTTGATTAAACTATTTTGTGCGCTCAGCCTGTTGCCTCCCCTGTTTTGGCCTGCAAAGTTTGAGCACGATGTTGCACTGTCCGACCGGCTCGACTATGAACCCCTTCACTCGTGGCCTACTTTGTTTGCCAATATGGTGAGGCTCGAGGCTGAGAAAAAAGAAAAAAGCAAGAAAAGCGAAGAAAGTTTTAAGGCAAAATAGAGGCATGCCATGTGGGCCCGCTATGCCCTTCCAGTCCCCGAGCGATGATCAACCCCTTGAGGGGGTCGGGCGTCGTTTAGGAGCCAGCAAGGCGTGCAAGGATCGCAGGAAACGGAAAGCTAGGGATAGAATTTACGTAGTTGTGAGATATTCCACGCGTTCTTGAGCTCGTTGCCCTCCACGGTCTTAACCTTGTAGGTGCCGACTCGGATGACTCGAGAGACGATGTATGGTCCTTCCCAAGGTGGTGAGAGCTTGTGTTGACCCCTGTTGTCTTGAACACTGCACAGAACAAGGTCATCCACGAGGAGGCCTCTGTCTCTTACGTTTCAGTCATGATAGTGGCGTCGCGTTTGTTGATACTTGGCCGACTGGAGGAGCGCGACGTCTCGTGCCTCGTTTATTTGATCCATCGCGTCCTGGAGCACTGCTTTGTTGCCTTGCTCATCGTACGCGCGCACTCGCGGTGTGCCATAGTCCAGGTCGGTGGGCAAGATCGCCTCAGACCCGTAGGTCATGAAGAAGGGCGTGAACCCCGTTGCGCGACTCTGGGTTGTATGTAGGCTCCACAGCACGGTGTGGAGTTCAGCCGCTCATCGACCGCTGAACTGCTTCAAGCGGTTAAAGATGACGGTCGGGTCGAAGATTTGGGGCTTCAACCCTTAGAGTATCGTGCCATTTGCTCGCTCGAACTGACTGTTCGTCTTGGGGTGAGCAACGGCAGCCCAGTCGACACGGATGTGATAATCGTCACAGAACTTTAGGAATTTCTTTCCCGTGAACTGAGTTCCATTACCATGATTATGGAGTTTGGGACCCCAAATCGGTGGATGATGTTGAGGAAGAACTTGACCGCTTCCTCGGACCGAATTTTCACTAGCGAGCGTGCTTTGATCCACTTGCTAAACTTGTCGACCGCGACAAGCAAGTGGGTGTAGCCCCCGGGTGCTTTTTGAAGCAGGCCGACTAGATCCAAACCCCATACCATGAAGGGCCATGTGAGGGGGATCGTCTGAAGGGCCTGAGCCGGCAGATACGTCTGGCGGGCGTAATACTGGCAACCTTTGCAGGTTTTGAATATGCGGGTTGCGTCGCCTACGCCAGTTGACCAGTAAAACCCTTGGCGAAAGGCATTGCCCATTGAGGGTCTGAGGCGCGGCATGATGGCCACAGACACCCCCCCCCCCGTGGATATCGACGAGCAGCTTGATGCCCTCGCTGATGGGGATACAGCGCTGCATGATTTTAGTGATGCTGCGCTTATAAAGTTCCCCATCGATCAAGATGAACGATATGGCACGCCAATAGAGTCATTTGGCCTCAGTCCTGTCGATGGGAAGCATGCCCCAAGCCAAGAACTCGATGTATGAAACTCTCTAGTCGCGTGGGAGCTCGGCTCGCTCGACCTGGGGGTCGATTCGCTCGACCCCCTCGGTTGGCTGGTGTTGGTCGTTTGCGAAGACTCCCGAAGGGATCTGCTCCCGACCAGCCGCCATTTTGGCTAACGCGTCGGCCGCCTCGTTGAGGCGTCGCGGGATGTGCTTGAGTTCTAGCCCATCAAATTTATTCTCGATCTTGCGGACTTCCTGACAGTAGAGTGCCATGGCATCGGTCCGGTAGCTAGACTCTTTCATGATCTGGTCGACCACGAGATGGGAGTCGCCCCGGATTTCTAGCCGTCGGATTCCAAGCTCGATGGCAATATTGAGCCCGTTGACAAGCGCTTCGTACTCGACAACGTTGTTCAATGCGGGGAAATGTAAACGAATTGCATTAATCATACGTACCCCGAGTGGAGAGATGAAGACGAGGCCAATGCATGCCCCTGTCCGCATGAACGATCCGTCAAAGTACATGACCCAGTATTCCTAATCGACTGGAGCGGGCGGGAGTTGCGCCTCAGTCCACTCTGCCACAAAGTCAACAAGGACCTTGGACTTGATGGCCGCTTGAGGCTGGTACATGACATCGTGTCCCATCAACTCGAGCGCCCACTTGGCGACCTTGCCTGCCGAGTCCCTGTTCTGTATAAATTCTCGAAGAGCAAAGGAACTCACAATATGAATCGGGTGGGAGTCGAAGTAGTGTCGGAGCTTGCACCTTGCCACCATCACGGCTTAGAGGATCTTGAGGATCTGAGGGTACCTAGTCTTCGAGTCGGAGATGACTTCGCTGACGTAGTAGACGGGGTGTTGGACTTTGAGGGTGTTCCCCTCTCTTTCTCACTCGACTACGAGCGCCGAGCTTACGACTTGGGTCGTCGCGGCTATGTACAACAACAGCACCTCTCCTGGGACCGGGGGTGTTAGCATAGGTGCGCTGCTCAAAATGCGCTTGACATCGTTAGAGGGTGGACTGCGCCTCGGGGGTCCACTCGAACTAGTCGGACTTCTTTAGAAGCCTATACAACGGAAGCACCATCTCGCCGAGGCGCGAGATGAAGCGACTCAACGCCACCAGACAGCCCGTGAGCCGCTGCAGCCCCTTGAGATTCTGGACCGGACCCATCCGCTCGATCGCGGAGATTTTCTCGGGATTGGCCTTGATGCCTCATTCGGAGACAAGGAACCCTAGAAGCATCCCTCTCGGGACCCCGAAAACGCACTTCTCGGGGTTGAGCTTGACGTCGTTCACACATAGTTTGGCAAAGACGCGCTCAAAGTCGGCTACAAGGGTGTCTGCCTTTTTGGACTTGACAACGATGTCATCCACATAGGCTTCAACCGTGTGGCCAATCAAGTGGTTGAAGCACCGTTGCATGCATCGCTGAAAAGTTGCACCGGCGTTCTTAAGCCTGAAGGGCATCATCACGTAGCAGTAAGAGCCGAACGGTGTGATAAAAGATGTCACGAGCTGGTCGGATTCTTTCATCGCGATTTGGTGATACCCGGAGTAGGCATCCAAGGAACAGAAGGTTTCGCATCCCGCCATTGAGTCAACTATCTGGTCTATGCGTGGCAAAGGAAAAGGATCCTTTCGACATGCCTTATTCAGGCTTGTATAGTCAACACACATTCTCCATTTCCCATTCTTTTTTCATACAAAAACAGGATTAGCTAACCATTCGGTATGGTACACCTCCTTGATGAACCCAACCACCTGTAACTTCGCGATCTCCTCTCTGATTGTCCTGCGCTTCTCCTCATCAAAGCGGCGCAGACGTTGCTTCACCGGCTTGGAGCCTAGCCTGATGTTCAAGGAGTGCTCGACGACTTCCCTCGGTATGCTAGGCATGTTCAAGGGCCTCCACGCGAAAACATCGGCGTTAGCGTGGAGAGAGTTGACGAGCGCGCCTTCCTATTTGGGGGAAGGGACGTCCCCACTTTCACCGTCTTCTCCTTGTCTCCCTTGGCGTTGATCTGCACCTCTCTAGTGTCCTCCGTAGGCTTGAACGAGGCATTCTTGTGACTGGCATTAGGAGGCCCCATCTAGAGGTGGGCGCGAATAGCCTCGAGCTCCCCGGCGGAGGCCACCGTTGCCGCCGCGGGGTCACCATTCTCTGTCTCGCATTGGAAGGCGCGCTGAAGGGACGCGCTAACGGTGATGACCCCTTTAGGGCCCAGCATCTTGAGCTTCAAGTACGTGTAGTTGGGTACGGCCATGAATTTGACGTAACACGGACGTCCCAAGAGAGCGTGATACACTCCTGGAAAGTCGACAACCTCAAAGACGAGGGTCTCGGTCCGGAAGTTGGATGGAGTCCTGAATGTAATAGGTAGGCTGATCCGCCTGAGGGGCATGGCTTGTCGCCCCGGGACGATCCCGTGGAAGGGCGCGCCAGCCGGGTGATGGCGCGATCGGCCGATCCCGAGCAGGTCGAGTGTGTCGGCGTACAAAATGTTGATGCAGCTGTCCCCGTCCATCATCACCTTGGTGAGACGGACCTCGGTGATGATAGGGTCAACCACGAGCAGATATCGACCCGATTGCGGTACATGCAGGGGGTGATCCGACCGATCAAATGTGATCGGCAAATCTGACCACTTGAGGAAAGCCGGCGTGGCGGATTCTGCTGCAAATTAAAGAGTACCAAAATTAAATTTATTGATACAACATGCCAATCCACAGGCGTGTCTACTAGCATCGGCCGTCACATAACCCTTTAGCTATATATCTAGAATAGATCATCAACACCTCCTGAAAGGTGTTGGCCTCCTCGGACTCAATGAAGCTCGGCGTCAATGCCGAATGCGGTAGAACACGATGTGGAGGGCAGCCATGGACAGGACACAACAATACAACATTCACACATGTTTCCTCAATACTTTGTTGCAAGCGCCCCACGGGTCTAGCATATTTGCCTAAGTATCCAAGTAGCTGTAGGTAATGAGTTTGTGAGAAATAACTCAATTGGTAAATACTGAAATTATAGAAAAAGATACTAAATTATACTTAAAACTGTTGGCCACTCAAAATGAAAAATACTAGGACGACCAATCCTGTATGCCACTCCATAAAAAGTATTTAAAAAAAATCAACTATCTTTGCAATTTGAGTGGACCTCACACAACAACAAACTTATTTATGTTTTTGTTTTGCTTTGCGTAAAAGGACTAATTCAAGGTTGATGGTGGCGGATAACTTATGCTTATATATTATCTTTTTTCCCACTAAATTAGTAAGATGGTACTAAATTTTTACCTCTTCATGCAGACAAGTGCTCATAGGTCACTATGAGTATATTTTCAATGGCTGAGATGTTATAATATCGATTATATCTGAACAATAAATAGAAGAATGAGACGTGGATCTACTAGTCAACTAACAATTTTGGTTAATATTTCAACCATTGGACCTTCAATGTAGCACAGTAACGGTTTTAGCCAATTTTGTATTTCTCTATTTAGTTATGTTAAAAACTAAACAACCCGATCAAATTGTGTGAAACACATCAATAAAATATGGCTTCATCATGGACACACCAATAAAATGAAATTTAGTTAGAACACATTACGATTGGAGACTCTCGTCTGTGATATACTATGATTGATTAATAATTATTTTCAACTTTTATTATTTTCATATATATAATATGTTAGAATTTAAAACTTAACATATATATTGATATATTTTCTATCATTAAATAATAGAGAGCTAGATTTTGTTTGATTGTCTGCATGGTTTGATAGCCAAATTAAATATTAAAACATAGAGTAAACAATAAAAATAGTTAAAAAATTAACTCTATTTTTTGATGATAGAAAATATAACAATGTATATTTATACAAAGTTTTAAATTCTAATGTGTTTTATATATTAAAATAAAAATTAAACAAATTATTAAACAATCATAATGTCTTATAGAAAAAATCTACGAGATCGTACTGTGTTAACTAAATTTAATTTTGTTAGTATGTTTAAAACAAAATCATAGTTTATTAGTATGCTTAGGATAATCTATATATCTTTAAAAGATGCAACAGTCATTTATTGCTATTTCTCTAACTCTCAGCGAGCCACGTCACATCAAAATCACAGCCATCGGATCATCACAAGGTTCCTTCATCTGACCGCTCATGTCCTATGCATGCAGGCTGCAGTCCAGTCCGATCTCATGTTAGCTTCTGATTGCAGGTATACCGTCCCACTTGGCGCAAAGCAACCAAACAGGCAGCCGTCTTGCCGTGCCCGAGCTCTCCACACCTCCATGCTTCAATGTTAATATGAAAATTACCTTTAATCTGTGCTTCAATGCTATGAAGAACTGCCGAAGGAGAGAGGTCAGGCATGCAAAAACTCCCTCATCGAAAGACTATAATGCCATCAATAGAGATAACTATGGGAGAGAGAAGCCAACCATTATGCAATTAAGAGACCAAGCTAGGATGCGGCCTCTTACTACTCGGCAACAACAACACTCCCAATCAAATATTTCTATAGCTTTTATACAACCAGGCGTTGCAATTAATCAATTGTTTTTTTATTTTACCTCCATTTCCCAGGTGTTGTACATGTTCGATGAAATACTATCTGAAGCTGTGTGCATCTGATCAGGTATCTTCATTAGCAGTTTTGTCTTTTCAGGTACGTAATGATTTATTTCCGTAAAATAGTTTTCCAAATTTTTTTACATCATGATTGCTTTGCAAAAATATTATTGTTGTGAAATCGTCACTATTTTAGAAACTCCATGTAATGTTCATTGTCACATCCATTACATAGCTGTTTTGATCTGCTCACTTTCTCTAAATTTGTTCTTAAACTTAACTCAAAATTTATTCTTGAGATCCGCTGCAACGCACGGAGTATTATCTAGTTTAATCTATTTTTTATGGCAAAGACCAATTATAGAGCAAACCCACCAATTGATGGTCAACTTGGGTGGGTAGAGCCGAACACTCAAAAGCATACAGCCCAGGCCAAATTGTACAGGGCCCACGAAGGCCCAAGATCGCCTCTTGTCGGTCTCCCGTCCCCTTCCCTGTTCGTTGGCCACCAAACCGAACCGCGAAGGCAGCGGCAGGAGGAGATCATCAATGGAACCGGGATCTCCTCTCGACCCAGCCAATTGAATCCGGTGCTACATCTGCCTTATTCCGTCTTCCACGATCGAGTTCTTCTCGAGCTGAGGAATCCCGACACTGCCATGAGAGGATGACCCCCGCGCAGGATCCGTTCTACATCGTCAAGGACGAGATCCAGGACTCGGTGAGTTCCCGACGCCCCCATTGCTTGATACCTCCGCTTCTATCTCTTCTTGCATCCGCAGTCATCTGGATTCATGATCTGATGCCCATTAGCGTAACTGTAGTTTGTGTGGGTGTAACGGCTCACCATGGCACGCGTTGTTGGCAGCAACGAAGCACCAGAGTTGTGGTGCGTTTATAGGGTTATCGTTCTGTCGGGAATCCCTAATCAACATTCTGCTATACTTGTGCAAGAGCAACCGCGAAATTTGGTTCCTTTCTGGTGGATTTGTGCAGCAATCTTGTTACGAGTATGAATGAAGTATTAAACTCCACTTCTTGCCTTCACAGGCCTTTGTTCTTATGTGTTCTTGGCTGCTTCAGTGCTAGTTTTTCAGCGAATGTAGGTCATTATGTAATAGCATTAGGGTCTGGATCTCAGGTGCCGAAATGTTCAGCCCTGGATCCATTGTTGCTTAGTCTGTTTTTTTTTTCTTTACTATACCGCTCACAATGTTGTTTGTTAAAATCACAAGGATGCATGTATCTAGGACGGGGACTCTTTTTTTGAGTGTGTACTACTGTCTTTACATGTTGATTTCATAATGTTGTGCTTAATCGATGACTCAAATTGTTGTTTTTGTTCTGCTCAGAAGCTTGTTTAATATGCCCAATTCATTATTTGCACCTAGGATATCTAGAGTTTTTTGGTTCCGTCTAAGTTTTGACATATTTATCATAGGAGAATATTTGCCTTCAGTGAATCAGTGTTATGCTCTATTCTACTAATTTTGGAAATACCATGATAATATGTGTGACATTTCGAAGAATTAGTTTCAGATCTGTTCATTCAGACACCTACAAGTCATATCTGGGTTCCTAGTTTTCGTTATTTCCTCCTCTTTTGTTCTGCACATAACTAAATTTCTTCTTTCCCTTTTTTGTATAGATTGACAAAGTACAAGATACTTTTAACCTATGGAAGCAGACGCCTGAAAAAGCTGGAGAGTATGTGCATCTGACAAAAGAATTGCTAACCAGCTGCGAAAGTATTCAGTGGCAGGTGCATGGACTTTCCTCAGCTGTTGTGTTGCTACTATGTTATTTTTCAGTCCATACTGTTCAAAAAGCCTCCATCCTAAGCATTGGTCTTAAAACATACTTAACCTTTTTTACATTTTATAGGCAGTGCCAACCACTCACAAAGTGCTTAGTTTCATTCTGAGCTTCAGACATAAATGATTCATTTCACCTTTTCTCACCTTGGCATGATCTAGCACTGATTGCCTGCCCTTTAACTTTCAATAAGGTGGATGAACTGGAGAAGGCGATTTCAGTTGCTGCGAGCAATCCAGCACATTATGGGCTTAGTGAGGCCGAAATTCGAAAAAGGAGGAGCTGGACTAGCGCTGCCCTCAACCAGGTAGTTTTCACAGAATGCTTCTCCCAGCTTGCTGCCAAAATGCTTAAACAATAAGTAAACTGATGTAAAGATCATGAATTGTGTTGCATCTAATGAGGTTGCCGATCTCATAGGTGCTCTCCTTAAGGCGGAATGTCGAAGCTGGTACACAAAAAAGTGTCTTTGGTCGCTCAGTCAACCCTTCAGAATCAAGCAGATCCAAACAACATACTTCACAAGATAACGATGAATTCATTGCATCGGAATCTGATCAGCAGACGCTACTGATAAAGTAAGCACTTATGGACTTTGTTTATGCTTTGATTAATAATTTGCTGGATTGCCAATTTGACACTTCTAGTATAAAAAGCAACTGAACTTCTGTTCAGTTTAATCATGATGATCTATATGTGAGCTCTGAATAATTTAAAATGTTACTGAAGAAACACCATTAACAATTAGATGATCTGATTGAATGGTATTTATATGTTTATCTTCAACAGGAGACAAGATGAGGAGTTAGACGCCCTTAGTGCCAGTGTCCAGCGAATTGGTGGTGTCGGTCTCACAATACATGAGGAGCTTGTGGGGCAGGTACCCACTAACGCCATTAGAAATAGAATTATTCTTTTCAGTTCCTTTGATGCCTTTTCAGTTAATCGTGTGAACTCTCATACCTTTTCATTCGTGGAATTCCTAGTCAACTCCATGTATTATGTTTTTTTATATCCCAAAGCCTTAAAATTCTCAGCATCCCTTTATGTTTCTTACATTGCACAGGAAAAACTGTTGGGGGAGTTAAGCCTCGACATGGAAACTACTTCCAATCGGCTTGACTTTGTGCAGGTGTGCTTTCTATCAATCGCTCTTCGCTAGCACATATTATTGGGATCGTTTATCCTACCCCATTCCCTTTTTGTGATCTGTTCATCTTGCCATTCATGAAATCGTTACGATTCACCTAGTTTACTTTGACTAAAGATTTTAACAACCTGAATCTTCTCCTCTTTTGTTTGTGTGCAGAAAAGAGTGGCAATGGTCATGAAGAAGGCCAGCTTGAAGGGGCAAATCATGATCATAGCATTCCTCGTGTTTCTTTTCATCATTCTTTTCATTTTGGTGTTCCTGACTTGAGATATGGGTGCGGATTGTGTAATTTTGTACTTTGTTATAATGTCACGCGGCTCTGTAATAGCAGAATTCGAGCCATTCATACAAGCGTAGACAGTACATAAGACACCACCATGTAACATTATGTTGATGTACCTCCAAAAAATACTTTTGTCCATGTAGAAGATAATATATTTGTATTTTTTTCTCCGTTCAGTCGTTCAGCTAAAGAAATGACATTAGAGGCTGAAGCTATTATTCATCACTGTATCAGCGCTGTTGACTTTGCTCTTCCATCGTTTCTGAAATGCCGGTCAATAATACTCAATACTCCTATACCACTCAAGAAGCAGACAATTTTGTTCATGGAAGAGGAATGCAGACAAAAATATGTACAGAATGTTCACCTAAAAAATATTTTTCAACCACGCTATGTTTTATTTGTGGAAAAAAATGAGAAGTAAAAACAAACAAACAAAAAGAAGCAGCATTTGTTTTTTTTTTAAGGATCAAGAATCGGGACTGGTATTTTCGAGAAAAGAAACAGGGCTGGTATACAAAAGAAAAAAGAGAATGCTGGGCCAGAGCTCACCTTACCAAGCCCATAACATCAGTACAGACCTCATTAGCCCAACAGGGGGGCATTTCAGTCCGTCACAACAAAACCCTCGCACCCGAGGTTATATAAGCTCGCCTAGGGTTTACGTGACCCGCCTCAGCACACACCTCACCCATCCCCAGCGCCGCCGCCCCCAACAGGTGAGCAATCTAACAACGCGCCGCCGTCTCTTCCCTAGCCCTCCGCTCGAATCCTTGCACTCGTCGGCGGCGACCATTTCTTCGCCGCGGTGCTGAGCCGCCCTTGTTTGTTTTGCGGCGGATCTGATGGATTCGTTGTGTTGTGCAGGTAAAGAGAGGAGGAGGAGGCGAGTATGTCTCACCGCAAGTTCGAGCACCCGAGGCACGGTTCCCTCGGCTTCCTCCCCAGGAAGCGCTCCTCCCGCCACCGCGGAAAGGGTACGCTTCGCTTATCCTCTTTCCGCTGATGTGCTCGTTCGTGCTTCTTCGGTGATTGCTAGATCCTGTTAGTGGTGTACTGAAACTAGAGCTCATATCTTGAGGTTTGCTAGGACAGTGTTTAGCTTGTTTGGTTCTGTCGAGGCGATGATCTTGGTTGTATAATCTTGTTGGTCGATATATTTGCAGTGTAGTCCTTTATTCCGTATGCGTAACATTTGTGCTGTTTTCATTATCATGTTATTGTTACGTATTCAGTTCTTTGTGCGTGCTATTATCTAGTGTACCTGCAGATTTTTCAGTATAATTACAGAACCATGTCTTATGTTGCTTATTTTGCTCGTTCTAGCCCAGGTAGGATGATGATATTTTTAAGTTTTTCATTTACTATGCTCAAATATAGTGCCATGTAAATCTTGTATAAGTTAGAAATGTTCTTTCGTTTGAGTAGTATTGGTTGCGGATGTTACTATTCTTTGAATGTATTACCTGCATATTCATGCTGTTGGCTCTCACTTACATGAACTGCAGTTTGGCAATATGCCTAAATCATTGTTTGTGCTAAATTCAATTTGAGAGAGAATCTGATGATACGTGTCCTGTTGCAGTGAAGTCATTCCCCAAGGATGACGCCACCAAGCCCTGCCACCTCACTGCCTTTGTTGGCTACAAGGCTGGTATGACTCACATTGTGCGTGAGGTCGAGAAGCCTGGATCAAGTATGTCCAATTTACCTTTCTGCTAATTGTCAAATTGTGTTTACTTGTTGACTTTCATGCTTAATGTTTCATTACTGTTTGTTTAAGCACATCTGTATTGGCACAAATCTAACAGCATTAACTATTTGATATTCTGCAGAACTCCACAAGAAGGAAACTTGTGAGGCTGTTACCATCATTGAAACGCCTCCTCTTGTCATTGTTGGTCTTGTGGCCTATGTGAAGACTCCTCGTGGCCTCCGCACACTTAACTCTGTTTGGGCCCAGCATCTTAGTGAGGAAGTGAGGAGAAGGTTCTACAAGAACTGGTGCAAGAGCAAGAAGAAGGCTTTCACCAAGTATGCTCTCAAGTTTGATACTGAAGCTGGCAAGAAGGAAATTCAACTCCAGCTTGAGAAGATGAAGAAGTATGCTTCTGTTGTCCGTGTTATTGCCCACACCCAGGTTACGATCTATGTTTGCTCATTCAATCTGCTCATAAGTCCTAAATACTATAGGTTTCTTGTACTTCTTTAGCTGGCATCTTTACTCTGCTAATGTACTTGTATCTGTTCTCGTAACCCTAAAAATACCATTTCTACTGACATAATTGTTAATTTTTATGATTCAGATTCGAAAGATGAAGGGTTTGAAGCAGAAGAAGGCTCACCTGATGGAGATCCAGATCAATGGTGGTACCATTGCCGACAAGGTGGACTATGGCTACAAGTTCTTTGAGAAGGAGGTCCCAGTTGATGCTGTTTTCCAGAAGGATGAGATGATTGACATCATTGGTGTCACAAAGGGTAAGGGTTACGAAGGTGTTGTCACTCGTTGGGGTGTCACCCGCCTTCCCCGCAAGACCCACAGGGGTCTCCGCAAGGTTGCTTGTATTGGAGCGTGGCATCCTGCTAGGGTGTCCTACACTGTTGCTCGTGCTGGTCAGAATGGTTACCACCACCGTACTGAGATGAACAAGAAGGTTTACAAGATTGGCAAGTCTGGACAGGAAAGTCACGATGCTTCTACTGAGTTTGACAGGTACTATGTCTTTTCAGTTATTTTGGGTGGTCTGTCACTGCTTTAGAGGTTTCATCCAAGTGATGATTCATTTATAGACCTAGCTAAACTTATTGTGGTTCAAGAACCTGTGTTTCTGATCATTCCAGTTCTGAATGTTGTTTTGTGCAGGACTGAGAAGGACATCACTCCCATGGGTGGCTTCCCCCACTACGGTGTTGTGAAGGGCGATTACCTGATGATCAAGGGTTGCTGCGTTGGCCCCAAGAAGAGAGTGGTTACCCTCCGCCAGTCCCTGTTGAAGCAGACCAGCCGTTTGGCCCTGGAGGAGATCAAGCTCAAGTTCATCGACACCTCTTCAAAGTTTGGGCACGGGCGTTTCCAGACCACCGACGAGAAGCAGAGGTTCTACGGCAAGCTCAAGGCTTAAGCTGCTCCTTCTGTGTCCCGAAATGTCTCATTTGTCAAAACAATCGCCACCTGATACCTGTTACCTTGTTTTCTATGGTCCTAAGTTTTGTAGCAGATGTTTGAGAACCTGTTATCTATTGCACTCGTGCACTTTCCGATGCTCGTGTGATTATGCTAGTTGCGAACATTACTGCTCTCGTGAAGTCTGTTTCTTTTTGCATCTAAGCGCTCTTAGGAAGTGTTCCAATTGGTACAGGGTCGCCCTGTAGATATCATTCTCTTTTTTAAGCTTATTTCTTGTTGAGTTGTAGGACACTTGAGCTAAAGAAGTTCGATTATTGGTTTTTTCTCGTATTCTCTGATTCTAGAACTAGATTCACGTTTAAAGCGTGCAAAACTTTATTACGAGCAAGTAAGCATAGACTGTTACTGTTAGTATTGTCGAATTACAGCGCGGGATTCTCTTTTCCGTCTACCGTCTCGCGAGGCGGAGTGTGTCCCGCATCTTATTTTCCGCAGCTGGTTGCTCTGACCAGCCACCTGTCTCGGTCAAAAGGCTTAGCTAAACTTACGCGGTAACGACAGAGCACGGCATGACTGACACGCACGGCCCACCTCTGATGGTCCCATCCTGCAGTGATTCCGGGGTCCCTCCTTATCTCCAAACCTAGCGTCCCATTCCGGCGTCCGCTCTTGGATCCGTGCACCAGGTCTGTAGACCACAACTCACCTACACAATCGACCAGTCCGTGCACCTCTACGACACCGATCCACTGTGCACCGAGTTCACCCGGCCCAGACAACATCCCAAACCGTCACCCGAGGGCAGTACGCCACGCGGCCCGGCCCAGCAGCGAGCACGGACGACGCGGCGCAGCCACCTGAGGAAGCAAGCGAGAGAGAGAATTGCTGGCGCTGGCTGCATCCCATCCCCCACTCCTCTCCCTCTCTCTCCGCGCACAGCCAGGCAAACCAGGGCAAGGACCAATAGGAGCACCCGCGGCGGCGGCGGCGGAAGGCGCGAGGCCAGGTGAGGTTCCTCTTCGTCTTCCTCATCCGTTCCTTCTCGATTCGGCGCTGCTCCGCGTGGTTGGGCACGGTACGGCCGGTCCACGGGCGGTCGGGCGCGGCCGGCCGTAGTGGACCGTGCTGTTTAGGGATGCGGATTCGGGCGTCGCCTCCAACACTGTGTGCGCGTGTCGCTGGCGCGGCTCGCGCACGCGGCTGTTTCCGAGGCGCTTATGGATTTTGTATTTTCCATTTTGAACTCATTTTTGTGTTTAGGGATTAGTGGGTTTTAGAGGCGGCGGCCATGACCGTTTCTGGCTCCGCTGGGGTTGGATGCGTCGCTCTATGGGTGGTATTGCAGAGAATCGATGAATCCGAGGTGTATGCTCTTGTTTACATGTAGGGAGTTTAGCTCCTGGATAAGGTACAGTTCACTGTCAAACTGTTGCTGCTCTATATGAGGCACGCCGGTTTTAAACATTTTGTGCATCTGACTTTTTTTTTTTTTGAGATTGATTTTGTGCATCTGACTTGGTAGTTGGTATTTAGCTATTTCTGTGGAATCGTATTGGTATCTAGCTATTTCTGTTCAAGCGCATCATTTCAAATAGATGTCACTTTAAGGTGATACTGAGTCTTACTGTTTCATGGCAGTTTTCACATCGAGTTCGATCTTGTTTTGTGGTTCGAGTTAGTGTGCCGTTACTTTTGCTGAAGTCGTTCATGTATATTATGATTGTTTTTTTCGGGTGCCATAGCTGATTAGACTTCTCCGCTTGATCAAATTTTCCTTATCAATGTGGTTGCTTCTTCTGCTTCAAAAAGGAGTACACTTCTTGCGGTTCATATTTTACACAGCTTGCACGACACCTAGTTAGAATTATCATCTTAAGGCTTATAAACATCTAAACGAGTAATTGTGTGACCCTTTCACCTTGTCATCCTACTGGGTGCCTGTACTATTTCACCTTAGCGGTTTATATTTTGTATTGAGGCTGCTTTGTGGGTTTCAGAAGGCATAATTTCATTTGACTTGTTGCCTGCTTGTGCATTTTAATCACTCTATATTTCTTCAGTTTTATTCTTCCATAACCATAAGATGGGCATTCTATCTTGAGTACTGCCTGCTGCTTTCATCTTTAGCTTATGTTTCATTGAACTATTGGAACCCTGGGCTGCTTTCTATAGTACATGCATATCTTACTTCTTCATATTTTTGATTTTTCTCTTCTGGAATTTACTCATTGGAGGTCCATCAAATGATATTGTGCTGATACTTTTGTCATTTTTGTCATAGGCATGGATAGATATCAAAGGGTAGAGAAGCCTCGGAATGAGACACCAATTAGCCAGAATGAGATCAGGATCACTACACAGGGGAGGATGAGGAACTATATCAGCTATGGGATGTCGTTGCTTGAGGTGACCACATAACTATGTTCTTGGCTTTGTTGTTATCTGCCATACAATAAGCATCTCTATTCAGTGTACTACAACAACAGCTTGTACATGTTTGCAATTTGAAGGGATATGTT
Source organism: Eleusine indica (assembly GCA_030378355.1). Classification (NCBI taxonomy): domain Eukaryota; kingdom Viridiplantae; phylum Streptophyta; class Magnoliopsida; order Poales; family Poaceae; genus Eleusine; species Eleusine indica. Next base: position 41,427,390 of record CM059501.1, on the reverse strand, counting down.
TAGTCGTATTTTCTGTTGGAAATAATCTTATCATATGGATAAGTATGCATATGTTTGCATGAAGAATAATGAAGAAAATTTTAGAAAGATGTTGGATGGTTCATGCATAATCTTAAGTAGCTGGATATGCATGGTGCTAGAGCAATTAGAAGTAAAATTGGTTTTGTTCATGATCTGTAAAATGCAGTAAATTAGCTGTGATGGGTACTGTAGCTACGGTGGCTACTGTAGCTATCGCCCAAGCAGTCCTATAAAAAGGGCATCACCCCTCATATGTAGAAACAACTAAGAAGAGGAGTAGAGATGTAGATTAGATGGAGAGCTTGTAAGTTCATAGTGTGAAGCTATGAGATCTTGTAGTTTTGTAAGTTTTTGTATCCTGATGTGAGATCAATACTGTTGAGTTGCTAGTGTTTCCTCTTGTGTGATTCAAGGGGAGAGAGTTTAGGCAGGAACGGGTGATTGGTTTCCTTCAATTAGAGATTGTTGAGTGATTCAACTCCCAACATTTTGTGTATTCAGGAGTGTGATTTCATTTATTCTCAGTGTTTCCTTTTACCATTGTAATAAATTCTAACTGCAAGCTGACCTGCTTGGCTCCAATGCTAGTTTTTACTCACATACACTAGTAAAACGATAATTATACGTGGCCTATGAGCTCAGTATTTTCATTGTGTTCACATGTCAAATGTACTGCTTGATTTGATTCTATGGATGTTAAAAGTTTGAAATGCATCAGAAACGTTCATGGTTTATCATGCTTATTGTTTAATGCTCCATTCAATTCATTACTTCTGTACAATTATTTCTCCTAAACTATGTGAGGTTATTCTGTCGGACAAAGAGCACAAAAATTATGTACATTTCACTTTATTTTACAGTAAATGCTGCAATTGATGGATGTATATGTTGTTTTGTCAATTGTCTCAGTGCTTCTGAAGATTTTGTTTAGTTATTGTAGAACAAAGATACCATAACACTATTCCAAATTCTCTTTGCAGTATCATGAACTTCTATTTAACTATAGTTGATTGGATAATTGTGCATACATTCTTTTAGTCTTTCTTGTTATTATGTTTTTTCTTCTGTATTCTCAGGAAAGCGGTCATGATGAGATTAGTATCAAGGCCATGGGACGGGCCATAAATAAGACAGTTATGGTTGTTGAATTGATCAAGGTTGGTCGTAGTAACCTCTTTTGCCTTATATATCTGTTATTAAAACTGTCGGTTGGTTTTTCTTACTGTTGCTTAACTGTTCATCCAGAGAAGGGTTAGTGGTCTTCATCAGAATACATCTACTGAATCTGTTGATATCACCGACACGTGGGAACCTTTGGAAGAAGGCCTTCTCCCGTAAGGATATTTTTACGTAGTTACATTCCTTCAAAGAATATAATAAAGATGCATTGCAACTTTCATATATTCCTTCAATGAAAATAAGAAATATGCACTGAAACTCTGTCAAACTTCTTTGCACAGTCTGGAGACAACTCGTCATGTATCAATGATCACCATAACATTGTCCAAGAAACCGCTGGATACATCATCTCCAGGGTAAGTCAAAAGCCTTGGTCTGGTTGAGTTGCATAGACTGAGAATAGATCCCATTTATGTTTGATGATGTCCGTAGGTACCAGCCACCTATCCCAGCCGAAGAGGTGAAACCTGCTTTCGACTATGATCATGAAGGTGCTAGTCTAATCATTTTCATCTTATGTTATTGCTGCCTCACCATATAACCAATATCTTGGTTCTTGGTCATTCAGAATCATATCCCCCTGGTCGAGGAAGAGGTCGTGGTGGTGCAAGAAGAGGCAGGGGAAGAGGTAACTTGATTTTCATTTTTCTATGAACATGAAACTTCTGGACAATAGCATTGTTGGGTCCCAACTGTGCTTGTGCTTATTATCATTTTTGCATGTTGAATTGCCGTCACGGTAAACTCAGTCATGTGGTTGCTACTTTATATAGCTTTGCATCTTAAAACTGAATTTTGGCAGTCCATATTTGTTATACTGAACAAATAAGCAGCTTAGGATGCAAGTTGGTGTCTATCTGTGATCAGTTATAGCTAATGCATGCCTTATTTTTTTAACAAACAAATTGCCCGTAAAGTTATTTAGGTGGATAAATAATCTGTTTTGTTAATACTTGCATAATGAATGTGAATAGCAATGAGCAATGGTCCCCCTCCGCCTTCTTATGATTACAATGATGAGTGGGAGGAGGAAGGAGAGTATTACAGCAGAGGACGGGGGAGAGGGAGATCAAGAGGGAGAGGAGGGAGGAGCCGTGGCTACTATGGTGGCGGCAGGCGTGGTGGTTATGGACCTGATTATGGCTATGGTGGCAGAGGCGGCTATGGTTATGGCTATGGGGGCAGAGGTGGTTACTATGAAGAGCAAGATGAATACTATGACGGTGAGCCTGAAGAGTATGCCCCTCCAGCTCGTGGTAAGCTCAGTCTGGTGTACATTTTTATTTTTTTTTAGAAGGGGTGTTACATGTTTATGTGGACCTTGCATGCTGCACATCTCATATCTTCTCTATTTTTTGCAGGGCGTGGCAGAGGAAGGGCACCTTTCCGTGCGCGAGGCCGTGGACGAGCCCGAGGCGGTTATTATTAGATGAGCATGGTACATGCTAAGTGTGTGCGCTGAAGCTAGCGCACCAGCAAGCGCTAGTTTGCTGAATTATCTGGTACCATTTGCTCCCTATGTTGTTCTATGGTGTTCATCGGACCTCAATCACCATACTCCAGATGGTACTGGCGTTGTGTGACGACGTGTGTGACGACGCGCAAGGCAAATTTTGTGATCATTCGTGGTTTTGTAGCTAGGCCAGTTACCTTATACACTCTGAAGTAGTGGAGTGTCTCAGTCAGTATCGAACATGGTAAAAATGTTCTCAATTTTTCTATCGCCGTATTTTGTGATGGATGCACGTGGGTCTCGCCCTTTGTTAGCATTTCAGCTGGCGTGTGTAGGTGCCACAGGCGTGTGAATGCCTAAGGGCTGCGCATGCCTGTGTTGCTGACATGCACAGGTGCCTGACGTGCGAATAGGCACTGAGGGCTAGTTTGGTTGCTGCCCTGGTGGTCGTGCCTGAGCAAAACTAGTGCCTGGTGAGGCGTTACGCAGCTGCCTGATCAGGCACGGGAGGAGCTAGTTGTTTGGTTTGCAAATCATGCCTGAGAAGAAAACGTATAGAAAAAATACGCTTTGTCTCACAAAATACGTAAAGCACCTGTTTCTGTTTTCCCTGCTCCAACAGCAAGTACCGCTCCTCGGGAGATCGATTCCCGGTGGCCACCCTCGATGATATAGATCCTTACGACAGCCAAAATGGATTCATCAGAATCTATAGAAGACATTGTCATCAGTTTTTCCCATTTTATCATTTATGCGCTCAATTTCATGAAGTTGTGACCAATCGTGAACAGGGAGAAAAAAAAAAAAAGAACGATTGAGAAAGAAGATGCAATTGCACTCATGGCAGGCAATATACATTGCGATGGCCGCCAAAATTGATTTTTAAGATAGTTACAATCAATTTGGTCTAATGCATTGTGATTTTGACGAATTTCATGGATTTATGACTAGGGTTTGGAAAGGGGAGCATAGCCTTGTGCGCTCCTGGTCTGTGCACAAGCCCGCGGGGGAGATGGTAGCCTGTGAGCGCTGAGCGTGAGATGGAGGGAAGGGACCGGGCTCGACGCCGAGCTATTTGAACGGTCTGCGCGTGTAAAGTTGCGGCCATGGTGGCACGTGCCGAAAAGAGGAGCATGGAACACAGGGAGCAGGGAGGTAGGGAGCACCAGGTATGCGACGCACGAGCTCAGGCGTTTGAATTTGAGCGCCTGAGCCTCATGGAGGTGCCTGACTCGAGCATGATCTCAGTAGAGCAACCAAACACGAAATTGGAGCAACCAACCATCCTCAGGCATATGCAAATATTGTTGAGGGTAGCAACCAAACTAGTCCTTCGGGCCTGTTTGGTAGGGCTCCGCTTGTGGTTATGGTTTCTCTGAAAACCCAGTTGTGCTGTGGCTATGAGCCTGTGACTGAAATCGTTTGATAAAATAGTTTTTTCTGCAGCTTCTCTTAATTTGTATAAGTGAATGAAAAAGGTAATTGTCCATAGTACCCCTGGACATAATGCTTCATTTTAGACATGTTCATATTTCATCTTTTCAATTTTACATCATATGATAAAAGTAATAAATAGAGATATTAAAAATTAACTAATAATTAGTATTACAATTAAAAAACAATGTGTTGACAGCAAAGGTTAGTCATTTATCCTCTCAACAAGTATTTTAATCTTTTTTTTATCCTCTTACATGGATGGGGCTGTATGCATGCGTAGGGGCATTTTACAATATGTTTTACAATATGTTGACAGCAAAGGTTAGCCATTTATCCTCTCAACAAGTATTTTAATCTTTTTTTATCCTCTTGCATGGATGGGGCTGCATGCATGCGTAGGGGCATTTTTGGATGACGCTGGCGTGGATGGGGAGGGAGCCAGAGAAACTGCCCTTTCGTCACTCCTCAATTCGCGTGGATTTGGGTCGCGGCTCCTCCCGTATTTTCAAAGAAGCCGGTGAAGAAGCACTGCATTTGGCGCAACATTTGAAGAAGCCGCGCACGGAGCCGGAGCAGAAGCGCGGCCAATCAGTCCCTTAGCGAGTTGAATGCCCGCGTTTTCTTCATCCATTGCTTCCAACGGTTTTCATAGCCCACCAAAGCAATCTAGTAACATGCAGAGAGTTGGTCGGTTGAAGAACTTGGTTAGTAAAAGTACTGAGTACTGATGGCTTATGCCAATATGGATTCATATTAAACCGCAGAACATGAGCAGCCAAAATTCTATGAATACATAGTAAGTGCATCAAACTTGGAAGAACAACCAAGAAATAGGATTGATTGGCTTTTGTAGGGTGTTGATCTTGCCTTAGACAGGGGCTATGCCCTTGGATTGCCAAGTTGTGCCACTTTCTTCAGCTTGCGAAGTGGCACTAACTTCCTCAGCCGCATGCTCAGGCCTCTGGAGCTTGTCAACAAGGGTCTCCATTCCCATGTACCATAGGAGCCAGATGTAGCTAAGGAACTCCACACCTTCGCCCATGCTCTTTGCATGCAAGTATCCCCTGCATCTTCCAGCTGAATAGCATAGCATCTCCACCCACACGCCTTGGATCACGTCTCACCTCTCTTCCTCACCGTTCAGCAGCTCCATCAAATTTACCAAGTCTGCAAGCTTTCAGAATCCAAGGCCCTATTTGGTTAGCATACGGCTTGGGGGCTCCTGCCGTACGAAGACACGATGGTTCTTTGGTCCAGCGATGGTGGCTCATTGGTATACTCACTACCATAAATAGGCTCCGTAGCGGCGGCAGCCCAAAGGCCGTAGCAGCGTGGTCCAATGCCGCCACTACAGAGCCTGGGGGGACTGTCGCGGTGTGAGCCGCCACCACAGACCCCCCCTCTATCAACCGCCGCTATAAACGACTCATGTTTATAGCGGCGGTTGACAATGTCAACCGCCGCTATGTAGGGAATACTAGCGGCGGTTGACACTATAAATGTCCAGGCTATAAAAGTCGCGTTCGGACAGCTCCGGCCCTCACTTGAACAGTGGCGGCCCAAAAAATTTGGGCAAATCACGAAAATCAAGGGGGAAGGTTTTGAGTTCGTTTTTTTTTTTTTTTGCAGAAATTTGCTCTCTAAGCTAAGGGGAACTCATCCCATTGTTTTTTTGTGCTCTCATTTTGAAATCAAGTAGAATTTTGGGTTTTAAGTTTGTTAGGTTTTTATCAAATTTTAGCTAAATTCATTTGATTTGAATGGTTCTATTTGGTTATAGTTGAAGTTTATGAAGGCATACATCATCTCTTTTCATCACTACACAAAAAAATTATTATATTTAGCTTGTTTTATGTCAATGGCAATCTAGATCTAGTTTGATTTTTGAAAGAGAGAGAAAGTAGTATTAGGGCAAGAGGGATGTTAATTATTTTATTATCTCTTCATAAAAATTAAATAATATATAAAATAATTTAATGTTTGTTTCATTTTATCTTGCATAATATTTCTCACATGTATATTATTTTTCAATGTTTATATATTTAGTGAATATTTAAATTTTTTGTTACACATAATTAATTAATTAATTTTTAATATTTTTTGGCTAGATGGTGATAAAAGTTAAATAATATATAAAATAATTTGATGTTTGTTTCATTTTATCTTGCATAATATTTTTCACTTCATGTAATATTCAATATATATATATATATATATATATATATATATATATATATATATATATATATATATATATATATATATATATAGTGAATGTTTAAATTTTTTGTCACACATATTTAATTAATAAATTTTAATAATTTTTGGGTTTCCGTTCAAGGCCGTTCGCGATGGATAGATCTTAGATGTACGAGGCACGAAGACCGGGTCCAATATTTTTACGAGAAGTTTCCAAATTCATCGAAACGGACGCACAACATGCTCAACGCGAACGGATGACTGATATATATTATCCGTATTTTGATTGCAGAAATCAGAAGCTGTGGAATGATATAGAAGTAATAAAGTCACACTTGGTGCGGAGGGGTTTTGTTGAGGGGTACACGAGATGGACAAAACATGGTGAGAATAGTATGGTCGATATGGACTTTGATGAACATATTAAAGTTGAAGTCGAGGTTGTCAATTCGCCTGGTGCGGATGCAATGGATTCACCTAGTGAAGCTGATTTTGATGTTGAGGAGTTGTTGTGTCACATTGAGCCGTAGGTGTTGATCAATGCTGGTACAACTAAAGGGCTTGATAATTTTCATAGAATAGAGAAAGCACCAAAGGATCCATTATATGATGAATCTAAGGGATGTGGTAAAGAGTTCATCGTGTTGCATACTGTACTTGAGCTGATGAAGTTGAAGGCCATGCATGGCTGGTCGGATGCTAGTTTCACGGATTTGTTGGAACTTATTTCTGATGCGCTGCCGAAGCCCAACTTGTTGCCAAGGACAACATACCTTGCTAAGAAGCTGATCTCTCCACTTTTCTTAGACGTGCAAAAAATTCACGCGTGTCCAAATCATTGCATATTGTATCGAAAGGAGCATCAGGACGCTGTGAGATGCCCAAGGTGCAAACGCAGTCGTTACAAGAGGAACAACAATTGTGACGCCGATGGTGGCGTGAAGAATACAAGTAAGGGGAGAAAGAAGAAAAGAAGTTCTATCATTGATGACAGTGATGATAGTAAGGTTCCTGCCTTAGTCATGTGGTACTTACCCATGGTCGATCGTATCAGACGCTTGTTCGCCAACCCTAGGGATGCGGCAATGATTACATGGCATGCACACAAGGGGGACGGTAAGCTCAGGCATCCCGCAGATGGAACACAGTGGAAAAAGTTTGATGAGGATCATCGAGACTTCTCTAATGAGGAAAGGAACATACGGTTTGCATTGAGTACAGACGGGATGAACCCATTCGGCAAATGAGGAATCCGCATAGCACTTGGCCAGTGATACTAGCAATGTACAACATTCCACCGTGGTTATACCATAAGCATAAGTACCTACTGCTGACCACTCTTATATCTGGGCCTAAAGAACTGGTAACGACATAGACGTGTTCTTAGTACCATTGTTTGAAGACCTGCAAAAACTATGGTTGGAGGGGGTCCGTATATGGAATGAGTATCGAAGAGAGTACTTCACGCTCAGAGCAATTATTTTTTGCACGGTAAGTTATTCCCCGGTACTAAGGGCGCTATCAGGACAGGTCAAAGGAAAGGCGGCATGTTTCATATGCGTTGATGATACATCCCATGTGTACCTTCCAGCATCCCAGAAGCTAGTGTATACGCGAAACCGCCGATTCTTACCAGTAAAACACAGGTATCGCGCGATGGCTAGACACTTTGATGGCAAAGTTGAGAACGACACAGAACCTTGACATTGTACTGGCAGATTCGTGCTTGACCTTGTTAAAAATATCAGTGTTGTTTTTGGAAACCCGGTGAAAGGAGCCAAAAAGGCAAAAGGTCTCACGCCGTTTAAGAAGAAATCCATTTTCTTTGTATATTTCAATTATTAGAAAGAATTGGAAGTGAATCATGCCTTCGACTGGATGCATATTGGGAAGGGTGTATTTGACAGTAGTAGTGGACTTATACTCGACCAACCCGGTAAGACAAAAGATGGACTCAACGCACGTAGAGATCTTGTAGTGATGGGAATAAGATCAGAGCTCCATCCGCAAGAAAGAGCAAATGGAAAGTACTTTCTCCCCCCGGCAGCCTATACACTTATGATTGAGGAGAAAATAGCATTCTGTAAGTGCCTCAGTGGGATTAATGTACCGACGGGTTTCTCGTCGAATATCAAGAATCTTGTAAACATGGAAGAGTTAAAGATAAGTGGGTGCAACACTCACGATTGCCACATAATGCTTTCGGTGTTTCTCCCTATTGCTGTTAGAGCTGTTAAATCACCATGGCTGAAGTTGGCTGTAACTCGCTTTTGCTACTTCTTTAACGCGGTATCGAAGAAGGTCATAACTAAAGACGAGTTAAATGATCTACGGACCCACATGAAGGAAACAATGTGCATACTTGAGATGGTATTCCCTCCATCCTTTTTCGATATGAGGGAACACTTTATGATTCATATTGTTGACCAGATCTCTGCATTGGGCCCCGTCTACCTACATCAGATGTTTCCGTTTGAGAGGTTCATGTATGTATTGAAACGCTATGTACGTACTCGTTCACATCCAGAGGATTCTATGATCGAGGGCTATACAACCGAGAAGATCATCGAATGTTTCTCAGATTACATTAATGATGGTGGTAGATCAATTGTTCTCCTCGTGTCTCTTCATGAGGATAGATTATCTGGAAAAGGTACGAAAGGACGTAGATCGTTCATCGACCGTAACTATTAACGAGTGGACCAAGCACATTTTAGCGTATTGCAATAGACGCAGATTGTGGGACCGTACTTTGAGAAACATCTGTTAGAGCTCCGCCAAAACAACAAGGATGCAACAGATAAATGGATCATAGACGAGCACAAGCGCTCTTTCACATCATGGTTTAGCTCCCTAGATCTTTCAAGTGGCAAGTCCGTGGAAGAGAAAATGTTGAGAAAGTTAGCTAATCGCCCGAGAAGAACCGTGGTTACCTTTCAGGCATACGACATTAATGGTTTTACCTTCTACACCCAACAGAAGGATAAGAAGAGCAAGTGTCAAAACAGCGGTGTACGAGTAGAAGCCATTGACGAAGAGGACCATACGACCTCGTATTACGCGTACATTAAAGAAATATGGGAGCTAGATTACGGTGCAAATTTACAGGTTCCCATATTTAAATGCAAATGGGTGAAGCACCCTAATGGCATCGAGATAGATGAATATGGTTTCACAATTATTGATCTTAACAATGTTGGTCAGAAAGATGAGCCTCGGATACTTGCCAAGACCGTGGAACAGGTGTTTTATGTACTTGATCCAAAGGACGAAAAGAAATACATTGTTGTTCCAGGTAAACAAAGAATCGTTCGAGTGGAGAATGTGGAGGATTGAGATGACTACAATCAATATGACGATGTGCCATGTTTCATAGATCCAAAAAATTTTAAAGTTTTGGAAGCAAGACTCTCCTTTGCTGGCGGAATGCCCTACATGCGCACCGATCTATGCCAAGGAAAAGTTGTTCAAGTATAACTCAAGCATCATGTAATTTTATTTTGTTAAGTATCTTTTATTATTCGAACCTTGTATTATGTTCTAAGTAATTTATGTTTATTTGAATATAAAGATTGTGTAACTTATTTTTATAAGCATCATGTAGTTTGAAGTTATAGGGGCTAAAAGGTAAATATAAAAGAGTTTAGGGACCTATTTGTAATTTTATAAAAAGACAAGAATCAAAGTGTAAAAATATTAGGACTGAAATGTAATTAATAAAAAGTATAGGGTTGTTTCTGCAAAAGTTTAGGACCTAAACATAATTTTAATTAAGTACCAGGGCCTAAGTGTAAAAATACAAAAGTAAAATATAATTAATTATAATGAACTCATGTGTTCTTTCGTAAAATTACAGGGCTAATATATTCTTTATAAAAAAATAAGGGCTAAAATGTATAATACAATTTTTGGAAAATGAATAACATGATTTTTTTTTTAAAAAAACCGACATGTTTTTAGCGGCGGCTAACAAAGTAAACTGCCGCTATAGCTTTGTAGCGGCGGTGTGCTTTGTGAGCCGCCGCTAAAGAGCGTTGCGCAGCGGGGCCCAGCGACATGTAGTTTGAAGTTATAGGGGCTAAAGGTAAATATAAATGAGTTTAGGGACCTGTTTGTAATTTTATAAAAAGAAAAAATCAAATTGTAAAAATATTAGGACTGAAATGTAATTAATAAAAAGTATAAGGTTGTTTCTGCAAAATTTTAGGACCTAAACATAATTTTAATTAAGTACAAGAGCCTAAGTGTAAAAATACAAAAGTAAAATATAAATATATATAATGAACTCATGGGTTCTTTTGTAAAATTACAGGGCTGAGATATTATTTATAAAAAAAAGCAATAGTATAATTTTTAGAAAATCAATAGTACAATTTTTAGAAAATCAATAATAGGGTTGTTTCTGCAAAATTTTAGGGCCTAACATTAATTTTTATGAAGTATAGGGACCTAAGTGTAAAAAGACAGGGCTTATATATTCTTTATAAAAAAATCAGGGCTAAAATGTATAATACAATTTTTGGAAAATGAATAGCACAATTTTTTTTAAAAAAACCGACATGTTTTTAGCGGCGGCTAACAAAGTAAACGGCCGCTATAGCTTTGTAGCGGCAGTGTGCTTTGCGAGCTGCCGCTAAAGAGTGTTGCGCGACGGGGCCCAGCGACATGTTTTTAGCGGCGACTGACAAAGTCAATCGTCGCTATAGCTTTGTAGTGGCGGTGTGCTTTCTGAGCCGCCGCTAAAGAGGACTCCCCCTATATAAAGCAACATGCGGCAGGCCCCTAACCCTAATCCCGGAGTTCGCTTTCGTACGCTGTGAGGCTGCCGAATTTCGCCGCCATCTCCGAGCGCCGCCACCCTCCATCTCCTTGTTGCCCTCTCCGACGCCTCCCCGAGCGCCGCCTTGACAGTCGTCGCGCGGGCCCCCTCGACCTTCCCCGAGCATCACCGCCGTGGGCTCCCTCCTCATCGACAACGCGCGCGCCGGGGCCCTCCCTCCTCGAACTCGCCGACCATCACCGTGAGGGACTCCCCCTCCTACATCTTCTCTCTGGTAAGCGCCGCACCCTCTTCTTCCTTCTCTCTCCCCTCCTGTCCGACGCACTCATGGTAGAGCTCTGTGCTCTGTGCACTGCTGCTGCTGTTCTTCCTCCCCTCTCCCCTCCTGTCCGACGCACTCCTGGTAGAGCTCTGTGCTCTGTGCACTTCTGGTAGAGCTCTGTTTCCTGATTTACAGATGAGACCATTTAAATAGATGAATTGTTTTAAGTGATGCTGAAATAACTTCAATGATTCCGGGTCTAGTAGTTCTCCAATGTTTGTGGCGATTAGTCTATTGGGATACCACTGAATCTGGGGGCTTATATGAAGCATACTTATGAGCTAGTACTTATTTTTATCTAGCCAGAATAAACAATAGAGATTATTTTGGTTTGGCATGTATCCCGTGAATAACAATTCATCTAGTTAGCTTTCATCCAAATTTGATTTACTGTCATCTCTATCAGTGATATAAGATATACAAATATAGTTCAGAGCTCATTTCATAAACCAGAATTACTAGTGACCTACTATCATTCATTCACTCTATCAACAATATCCTGCCTGTTTATAGTCTATAGTAGCATGTATGATTTCCTAAAAGAAAGCAAGCTATTTTTTTTTTAAAAAAAATGGTTAGATGCTAAGAATTTTAAGAGAAAAAAAACTAAATGGATTTCAAGCATTGCTTGTTGACTAGGAATTGCTGGTTCCTTGCATGTTTGTATGACTTGTGATTCAGAGAACTACATGCCGAAGTCTGTTTTGGTTCTGTATCTTGACTAAGCCTTTACTTACAATTCGTATAGGCTAGATGGTCAACGGAGCTTGTTTAATCTGGTAAAATTCAGTGCCTTTCCAGAATAGGTATCCCAAAACCTGATTAAACCCTACATATATAATCTGTGAGTGCAGCAGAAAATTGCTACATCTCTTATCTGATAATTTAAGAGTACTCTCTTGCATGCTCGTACTTAGTATATAACTGATCTGTTGCTCCTGGTAAACAAAAAGAATTTTTCTTTTGCCTGATTGTAGCTCTAGCAATTTGGTGTGTATCCATTAGCTCCAAAAAGAATTTTTCTTTTGCCTGATTGTAGCTCTAGCAATTTGGTGTGTATCCATCAGCTCCTGTTTTATCCTTGTCAAATGCTGTTGTTCATTTTTCTACTATATATATGTGCACTGCTACTGTTGTTATGATATATATGCCATATACTTATTGTCGATCTTTAGCTTGCTACTGTTGATTATATCTGCTAGTGATATATATGGTTCATTTTGCTGTTGTTGTTGATATCTGCTATTGCTGATATCTGCTAGTGATATCTGTTGTTGTTTATTTTTCTGCTATATATATGTGCACTGCTGCTGTTGTCACTGCCATTTTGCTTCCATATATTTAATTTGTTGCCATATTCTTGCCGCCTATGATATATATATGCCATATTACTTGCGGCCATATATATGCCATATTACTTGCGGCCTATAATATATTTGCTTATGATACCTATGCGATGTTCCTATTCTATTCTTCTCTTTGTCTCTGTACTACTTATCTATTCTACGTAGGTGATCGATGCTCAATGATGAAAGGGGGCCAAGTGAGGCTAGTGTAGCGACATGGACCATAGCCTAGGATATTGGATACATGCTACTGTACAGGTCAAAGATCTTAGAGCGTTGGAAGGCCATTAATTTGGCAACCCCTCACTGAGAGCAACTTTTGATTTTTCCATTCTTCTCCTTGTCTCTCTGTACTACTTATCTATTCTATGTAGGCAATCGACCCATGCTCAATGATGAAAGCGGGCTAAGTGAGGCTAGTGTGGCAACATAGACCATATCCTAGGATATCGGATATATGTTGTTGTACGAGTCAAGGATCTTAGAGCGTTGGAAGGCCGTTGATTCAACAACCCGCACTGAGAGCAAATTTTGATTTTTTTTTCTATTATTTTGGTGTATACTCCTTGTTTTCTAAACTAGTCGTCATATCTAACATTAGCTGTCAAAGTCTTCTCGTCATGGCGGACAATATGCTCTCTCAAGAGGAAGACGTCCTCAAGGCGCACTCACAAGCGAGGTCATCTTCAGACGATGAAGGATCAAGCGAACACTGGGAAGAACCAGAAGATCCGCATCCTCCACTACCAAAGGAACGTCGATTGGCAAGCCCGGATCCTGATTTCGTGCCTCATGATGAGGTATCTTGTCAAAGATAATTCTCTCATTTGTTCAACTAATTTGTAAACTAGAATCTACTACTTATATCCTAGGGACCTCGACGAAGTGTCCGTCGGCTATTTGCAGCAGAGGCTGCGACAGATGAGGCCCTCGAGCAGCAAGTGGAAGAGGTGCCTGCCCAAGGGTCAACACACAAACGCAAGCGCGGTTAGCGCTCCGTGAACAAGGCAGAGGGCATCTACGAGGTTACTGCACTAGACCCCAAAGATGGAGAACCGATTGAACCCGCTGGTGTCAACGCCAAATGGCGGAACCGTTGTGGCAAAGTGGTGAGGGACCATTGCAAAATCACATGGCAAGATTGGCGCCAAGTCCCGGATGGCAGAAAAGACGATATGTGGGCTGACGTCACGACAACCATCCGGTTCCAGCCAACAGATCTCGAGAGAGCCAAGAAGGCCACGATGTCCACTCTCAATCACATCTTTCGAGATTACAAGTCCAAGCTCAACTGCCAATACGTCAAGAAAAATCAAACCCCATTCGACAGGCATGGAAATATTAGTCAGCAGGAATGGGATGAGTTTGTTGAGCAGAAGACGAGCAGTGCTTCGAAGGAGCTCAGTGAAAAGATGGTTGAGCTCAACAAGCAGAACAAGTACAAGCCACGGTTAGGTCCGGGTGGATAAAAAAAAGAAGATTCCTATTTGGAGAGAGCAGGAAGCCAAGCTCCGCGCGGAAGGAAAACCTGATCCTTTGCCAAACACCAATGAGCGTACCAGGAATTAGGTATATGGTCGCTCTGAGTTAACCGTTGAAGGAGAGATTATTGTGAAGGATCCCGCGACAGTTGAGGTCGTGCAAGCCTTGAAAGGTCCCATTACGACGCATATGAAGGTCGGTCTGCTTACACCGCAGTATCACAAGGATGAGCTAGCGAAGGCTATTGGGACCAAAGAACATGGTGGTCGGGTATGAGGAGTGTCATCATCGGCAATATGGAAAGAAGGTTTCTTTGATACATCCTCACACCTCTACAAGAAGCATACATTGAACAGGAAAGAGCGAGAAGATAAAGCCAAGGAGGATTGAAGGCGGCAACTTCTTATGTTTGCTATCGACAAAGAATGCGGTCATTTGGATCCTAACCTGTAGGCTGCGATGGATGCCTTCTTACGTGGTTTTTCCACATCCACGCAACCATCCATCTCCACACAACCATCCGCCTCCGGTCAACCATCAGTACCTATGCAGTCAGAAGCAGAGAACATCATTGAGGATACTCCTTGCGAGTTGCATGTGCCATTTGGTTACAAGGGGAAGACGATGAAGGTTGCATCCGACACGGCATTTCTAGGAGAGATGCTCCATAACAGGGATATCCCCCTAGGTTACGTGCGTGTCACCGTGTCAGAAATAGTACCTGGCTATGAGGACAATGAGATCGAATGCCCGATACCTGAGGCAGGTATAGAAACTCTCTAAGATGCCCTCGGCTCTTTCATTATTTGGAAACGCCGTGATGTTGTCCTCTCACCATGAGTTTCTCCACCCCCGTTGTCTGGGCACGGGTCCTTTCATGCAAGCCAGCCAATCAATACAGGTGGACAGCCGTCTCCTATGTCTGCGGCAGCCTCGGGAAACAAGCTCCAATCTTCTCATGCGGAAGCCGACTCGACTCATACTCCTATAATCTATAGTGATAACGAGCCTCTTCCGTAGAGTGTTCAAGTTCAGGCTCCGGTAATCCAAGTCCAGCCTGCACCAGTTGTCGTCAAGGCATCGGTAATCCCAAAGACGATTACCGGATTTGACAAAGAGCCAAAGGACCCAAAAGCAAAAAGTGATGTTGATAAGTACTTGGCTGCATTGAAAAAACGTCTAGCAAGCACCGACAAGCTCGTCCTGCAAGAAGAAGATCCTCGGGATGTATTTATCGTACGATGATCAAATTTTGGAGAATCCTACAGACGATATGGACTATCCAAAATTTATACTCGGTAAACCCCTTATATCAAATAACATGTACAAGAACCTGTCATGGGAGATGTGGAAGTTGCACAACTGGTACATGATGGCGTCAAAGGAAGGAGTCACCAAAATCACTTGTAGGATTCCAAAAGAGGTGTTCAACGAAGATGACAAACAAATCTTATACCTTTTTTAGGAGGATGTCCACTCAATGTTTCGTCTAGACCAAATAGACGTCACCTTCATCACCCTATGATGCATGTAAGTGTCGTGTTCAATGTACTTCGTATTTCAAGCATAATTCCATATATGATCTAATGCTTTTTTTTTGTAGTATGAACTCCTTTTTCCAAAGAAAGGAGACCAATAGAAAAGATTGGAGGGTGGCCTACGTCAACCCAAGCTGGATCAACCAAAGCTCGATCAACCCAACAGTAAATTCGAAAAATTATCCGGATAAGACATCGACAGAGCTTGCTGAAGTGAAGATGGTCTTGACAATAGAAGCAAGGACTTATGTTACAAATTACTTGTACGACTACTTCATGAAGTGGCAAGATAGAGAGTGCATTATGACCCCTTACAACTTTAAGTAAGTTGGACAACTACTGCCTTCGTTATGTATCCTATGTTAAAATTAAATCCAATCATAATTAACTTATTAATAACAAACATTGTTGTAGCGATCATTGGATCTGTCTGATGATATTTTTGAAAGAAGGGTACCTTCTATCGCTCGTCAGCCTGGACTACGACAAGAACTTATACGACGACATTCTGGAAGTCATAGATCGGTAAGAAATTGGTCTACGTGTTTATGGTTTGATGATGTTAATATCATCTACTGATAAGCTTTTGTCGATCGCACAGTGCTTACGAGAAATATGTCGTAGTCGGTGGGGCATGTCATCTTACAAGGAAAAAGAAGATGTACTTCCGTCATAAGATTTGGGTATGACTATACATGTTCTTATCATACTATCCATTCATATAATTATCGTAGGTGTAATGAACTTGTGTTATCTACTTTATAGTGCAATAAGCAAATACGAGGAAGTGTTCATTGTGGTTACTACACTTGTGTGTTCTCGGCTAGCACTTCAACTTACCTGGACCATATCATTGAGGAGTCTCAACAAGAGGTAAGTTGATTTTATTTATGTCCATTTTACTTTACCTGGACCATATCATTGAGGACTCTGCTCATGTGACACAGAAAGCCACAAGGTCAAAGAGAGAATGGGCTGCAAAGATGAAAAGGAACGATGCGATCAAAAAGGGTATAATTCCTGAATCATGTGTTCACTTGAGTACAAATGCCATATATCTAGTTGTAGCTTCTCTTTGTCGTTTTACGTTGAGAGAAATAATTAGTCCAGAAGGGAAGTGCTTTGACTCAAATAGTGAACTAGCAACAAGACATAGGTTTCTTTGTGAGTGGGCTGGTTCAAGAGCACCATATGAGCCTAATATATCGAAAAAAGATGATGACTATGCATTAGAGTTCATACAAAAAATTTTGTAAGCTAGATTGAACATTTTGATGACAAACATGTATATATTCTTTGATGAGATGTAAATATCTGTGATGAGATTCTAAATATCTTTGATGAGATGTTGTAAATATCTGTGATGAGATTTGTAAATTTCTATGTATGTAGAATCTATGATTTCTGTATATTTGATAAATTTTATTTTTTTTTGGAAAATAACAAGTAGCGGCGGTTGATGTTGTCAACCGCCACTACTAATAGCCAATAGTAGCAGCAGTTGAAGATGTCCACCGCCGCTACTAATAGCCAACAATAACGGCGGTTGACATCTTCAACCGCCGCTAATAATGTGTCTGTAACGGCAGTTTATTTAGGCGACAGACCACCCGCTGCTACAAACGCATATTTGTAGCTGTGTCTGCGTAGCGGCGGGGTGACCTGCCCGCCGCTACAGTGCCTTTCCAACCGCCACTACAGGCCATTTTTGTTGTTGTGACTTGAGCATGGTGTTGATATCATCGCTGGCGATGGTAAAAAGTTCTGGCCTGTTGCCACGCAAGCATATCCGGGCGAATCAGAAGGTAAATCATATGGTTGGATACCATTTTGCTGGCACTAAAAGGCTCTTTTGCGGCGGTATCAAAAATACTATAGCGGTGGGTACATAGAAATCTGCCGCTATAGTGGTCATATGATTTTTAACGGCGGTTTACAACGTCAACCGTCGTGAAAAATCGATTATAAAGGGTCGCATGCATCGGCGCGGAGGACGATTTTTGAGCTACAATATTAGTTGTGGCCGATGATGATGACGACTTACACTACTATAGAATATATATATAGTAACACATGCTTGTAACACTTGGACATTGGTGTTGCAATAGATTTTATCGGAACACAAAATTATATGTTACAAAATGACTTTGTAACACATTCATTTTCAAAAAAATGTGTTGCAAGAAACAGATTTAGTAACAAGAAACTAGTGTTACATTAAAACTGTTATAAATATTATTACTTATTATAACATATATAGTATAAGTGTTACAAGAAAAATCTAGTTGTAACACAAAATAGTATTGCAACAAAAATATTACAGGGTTAGAGCCTCATAATCTCTTGCCTGCTATATTAATAATGGATTTAATTTTTTATTTTCTAATAACTTTAGCTTTGGATGCGAAATGTTTTCCAAGTCATGTGATAGTGATTTCATGTTAGGATAAAACTCCATCCTCTCTAATGATTATAAAATGACTATATGCTTATGTTAATCAAAATTCTACCTTAGCCTAGGTGAAAATATCACAAGTTTGAAAAGTAAACACCTGAGTTTAATTTTTTATGAATAATATATTATTTAGTTTTTGCATTATAAGTTATTTTTGGTTAGTACTGCTGAAGCAGCATATGCTTCGATGACAAGCAGCTAATAATCAAAACTCACTTATATATCCACATGTCAAGCAATATTATTAAACTTCTTTTAACAATGATAATATGATTCAACAGTCACTACAACCATCAAAGATATTATAACACTCTCTCTCAAATAGTAACGCATATATGTGTTACAATAGACATTAGTTATCCTTTCTTATATTATATATTCTATGTTTAGAAATCACAATCACAATTGTGTCATAGCCTGACTGGTGTTGCCATCAATCTTAAAGCATGCCACCAGAGTTTAATTCCTAGTGCAAGATATTATTTTATATTTATTATTATTTTTTTGGTAGCAAAAGTGTAACACTTTTGTGGAGTATTAACATATATATGTGTTATAATAGGATTTACTTGTATCATTTTTCCTTATAAATAGTAACACATATATATGTTGCAATAGAATTTGTTTGTTTCATATTTTCTCACAATTAGAACACATTAACATGCTCTAGTAACAGCACAACCTTGATCATTTATTAAATGTGTTACTATAGATATCAGTAATATTTTTTTCTACCTCTAGTTGCCAGAAGGCTGACCTGACATAGTGAATTGGGATGGTGAAGCCACAGTTCAGTGGTCACATGCCAGACGATCGAGGACACTCCGGTCGAATGGCACCTGCAAACTCCACAACGGCCATGGATCGCGTACCTAGTGCCTACTCATGGTCCATTGTCCCCTTAAATTGTTGAATCTCTTGTCACTGGTGCCATCTACTACGAACTGCTCCCACCCTTCTTTCAGATGTTTTAGCACCGACTCTATCATGGCAATGCATACGGGTTGAGATTCGTGCTGTATGTACCAATGCTTGTTGATGTAGTCCTTTAAGCACAGGATGGCGGAAACTCTCATCAGCTTTGTGGGTTTGCTTCTACGACCGGAGAAGGATATGACATTGTGTTGGGCAGCCGTGAGAGAGCATATGGGAGCTCCAGATGCAGCAAGGCGATAACAAAGAAGGAGTAAAAGTTCCAGCACTGTTGTACACCACATCAGGATGTATGTTACTCTGACGTCATTCTCTTTGTAGCCATCTTATGACTCTGGTCGAAGAGCACAGTGGAAGCCAGCCAAAGACATGAAAGGTAACAATAACATTAGGAAACCGGAAACATAGAATATCGAATTGATGTTGCTGTAGATCATAGCAAATGAGGCCGCGAGTTGTGGATTCATCATCAAAATTTTATTATGCGGACTAAACTTCAAGAAAGAGGACATGTTAATAAGGCAACGAGAGAAAGGAGCTGACAAGTCCACAAGTTGCTTCCTCGGATGAGCAGGTAGAACAGGTTCGGAGTCAGACTGTCCGCACCGGGATACCCTATCCTGTCCTCTAGTACGGGGATAGCATTTTTTCTCCTACACCGGGATACGCTATCCCATACGGCACCGTTCCGCACTGCCTCCCGCATGCCAAATCAAGCAGAGGTAACTTTCCTATGCTACCCACCGACTGGTGTGGGGCCCACGCACCTGCGCGCCATCCGTCCTCGCGTGTGGAGAGGAGAGGTGACGGGGACGGCGGGCAGCGCGACGGTAGATCCCGCAATTACGCCGAGCACCACGCCTATGGGCTCTTCTCCCCGGCCGATGTGGCCCCCTCCGCCTCCTCGCCTTCCTCCACCACTAGATCCGCGGGAGGAAGACAGCCGACATGGAGGGGGCCGGATCCGGAGTGGGGAGGGAGGGGGGGGGGGGGCGGGCGGGGAGGGGAGGGGGCCCAAGTTGAGGGCGGCGGCCAATGGAGGCGAGCACCATGGTGAGCACGGTGGTGAGGGTTGTCTTGCCACACTCGAACTTGTCCATCGCCGCACGAACCACCAGCAGCCTCCCGCGCCTCTGCCCCATTGCCGCCGCGCCCGCCACGCAGCTCTGGAGGCACACCGGCGTCGCGACACCGACAGAGGTGGAGAGCCGGACGTGGCTCTTGGACGAGGAGGGCGAGGCCTGCGGGAAGAGGAGGGAGGTGGAGGCCGAGGCGAGGGAGGCCATGGCAGACGGCGGAGCAGCGGGAGGTGGGGGATGATTTGGGGTGGATAGGGAGAGGCGAGGGAGGGTAGGGGTTTACGTTGCTCATCGCAGGATCCACAACTGCCACCGCCTCCGAGCACCACGCCCCGTGGTGGGTGAGGTAGGAGAGAGAGATTGGGGAAGAGATAGATAGGGAGGGGAGAGGCTGATGCGTGGGCCCAATAAAAGGTAGTTGGTATAGAGTACTCCCTCTGTCCCCAATTACATGTTGTTTAGACTTATTCATGAAGATTAAGGAGAAGTGAACAAAGTAGATGCATAAAAAATGAGAAGGAGAGAGATAGAGATGTATTGTAAAGAGAAAAAATGCATTGGAATGCGAGGATGACAAGTAAATAGGGAAAACTGAAGGAGTGTAAGATGACAAGTAATTAGGGACAGAGGGAGTATGAGATATAGAATATGATGGGTACAGGAAAAGTTGGTATAGAGGAAAGAATCTTACTGATCAGGACATAATATTTCTTTTAGAGGATGAATTTAGAGGACCACGAGTGCGGTCAGTGTCAGGATCTACCTCCGTCATAAGTGCGAGCTCCCTTCAGAGGAGATCTATGTTATTACCTCTAGGGGTGCGGGTGCAACCAATGAAATTCAAAATCTAGTTGTAAGCTCCAAATTTTCACCATATAAAGTTGACCATCATTCAAATTTCTTTATGTGCCGCACTCCCTCCATTTTCCTCTAGCTCTGCCACTAGCTCCCTTGCCTCATGTATATTCTTCAATTGACAAATCATATTCTTCTTCTCCTCTCAGTGATACTACGTCCTTGACAGAATCATGTGTTGAAGATTTTTTTTTTCTCGAATACTTAGGAGAGATGCGCATTATTGTATTAAGAAGAACATGCCAAAATAGCACCAAGTTTACAATTCTAGTGGTAGCACCACTAGAAACACGGCAGCCTGAAAGCTGCGAATTCAACCCCTCCGGTTTACAAGGTTGATTACTCACTAAATAATCTACCTAGATGCTTCGAACCTGCCTAGATCCATAATTCGGTGTCGCGCTTAACCTGACCTACCACCATACTTGGAGTGCTCTGCTTGCCATCGAACAGCCTTGCATTGTACTCTTTCCAGATGGTTTAGAGAACCAGTAAGAATAGAGTGTTATAGCCCTTACACTTGTATGTGTGCTGCATAGCAAGCTGTTGATCCCACCAATTCTGCATCGAGGAGGGTTGGCCAAATGAGCAGGAGCACTTTGCCCATTGCATAACATCCCACCACATGGATTTGGTAAAGGAGCAGGTGACGAGGATGTGATCACAAGTCTCGCGCTCCAGATCACATAGGAGGCAAACATCTCGTGTCTGTAGATTGTGTCGTTGACGGCATTCTGCAGTCCAGATGCCACAGAGAGTGGCCAGCCAAGTGAAGATGTTTACGCACAAGGGTGCCCATGAGTCCCAGATGCGTTTGGATCCTTGCAACGTTGTTTTTCCTTTGTGCATCATCGTGTATGACAATTTGGAAGAGTATTTTCCATCACAGGTCCATCGCCAAATAAATTTGTCCGGGTCTTCTATCAGCGCGACGTCGGAGGGGAGATTACGGAGAGGAATGAATTCTGTAATCAGCTGGACCATGCGTGGGCCGGAGACGTCTGCAACCCATTGTCTATTCTGTAAGGCTGAAGCTATCTTGCTAGTTTTTCTGGTGCGTGGCGGCATGGCGTTGAGGACGGCAGGAGCAAGTTCTGCGATCGATTTGCCATCGATCCACTGGTCAGTCCAGAAGTAGACATGTTCACCATTGCCGACTTGCACCATTACAGATGCATCAAAGAAGGCCTTGATTTCCGGTTCAAACCGAAGTTTCAGCTCTGACCATGCATGACCATTCCTCTTCCGTCCGTTGCAGCCACAACCATTTGGGACGCAGTGCGTATCCAGCCATCTTGAAGTCGAGGACGCCCAGACCACCAGATTCTTTGGGGCTGCTAATCAGGCTCCAGCTCATCATGCATTTACCAATAGAAAAGTCCCCAAGACCAGATGGTTTCAACACTGACTTCATGAAGAAATGCTGGCCAGTAATTGCACAAGATTTCTATGATCTATGTGAAGCCTTCCATAATAATTCATTGTGCATCCAGAGCATCAATGGTGAAAGGACCTTAATGTTGCCTAGAGGGGGGGAGGGGGGGTGAATAGGCGATTAAATAAATTTGCAGCAGATGAATCCGGATAAGTTCGGGCAGGGCCGGACTAGTCCTAGAGCTGAATTAGTACTTAAGATTTCTGGACAAATTCAGGACCCGGACTAGTCCTTGGGGTTCCCGGACTAGTCCTTAGGGTTCCCGGACTAGTCCCGACTGTGCGACGAAAAGATGAACAAAAACACATTTTTGACAATCTAGATACAAATCGACTTCTACCAATTTGTTCTAGACATATATATGAGCAAATATACCAAATGAATTGAACCACCAATAAGTATAATGATTGAACAATTCAGTGTAAGTAAATCAAGCATAAATATGAAGAACAAGGTAAACAACTTGTAAACCAATTATGAGATGCGATGATTTGTTTTCCAAAGTTCAGATTCTTCAAGAATACTACGTCTTCATTGAGGAGCTCTAAAGAGCCGGTTCTCTATCAACCCCAATCCTCACCAAGCAATAACAAAGTTTGAGCTCGAGTTTTCTTGCTCTCTTTGATTCCTTCCCTTGTGGAGGTGAATCGAAACCTTCACAAACTTTCTGAGGCTCACCACAAAGCTTGGGAGCTCACCAAGTGATGCCTTGTCGTCTAGGGGATGAATCCCCAAGAGTAACAAATATCATAAAGATTGCTTGCTTATGAACTCAAGTGCTCAAGGATGAAAATAGCTCTCTTTCACTCAATCTCTCACCCAGTCTTACCCACAAGGTCAAGCACTAAGCAATGGGGAGTGGAGTGGTTGTTTCTTGGCCTAAATGTGTGTTTCTTTGCTATGGAACCGGCATTCCAACCGTTGGGGATGAAGGGGGGATATATATAGGAAGTTTTCAAAAACTAGCTGTTATGTTCTGTCAATGCCCGCCTTAGTCCGGCGACAGGGACCGTCCTAGTCCGGACCAACTCAGAATAGAACAAAAGTTACCATTGTTAGTCCCTCAACCGTCTTAGTCCGGGTAATACCATCCTAGTCCGGCTGACCCCAGACCCTATCCTAGTCCAGGTTTGGCCGTCCTAGTCCGAGTCAGGTGACAACAGAACCAAAATGGTTCTGGACCAGCCTGAGCCGTCCTAGTCCGGCTGGACCCGTCTAAGTCCGGGATTCCCCAGAAAAAATGGCATAACTTTTGCTCCCGAAGTCCGATTTAGGTGATCTTGGGCTCTATGGAAAGATAATTCAGAGGGCTATCCATCCTCACTAAGAACAAGCCCCAAATGCACCCAAAGGAATGTTAAACTCTCACAAAAGTTTATTAGATCATTTGGAGCACCGAGACATAAGCAAAGTTATAAACGTTGCATCCCCCTTGATAGTACAACATTCCTATACTCAAAAGTAAATAGAAAACTATGCCAATGCATGAGCATTTTGCCATTTGAACATTTAGTTGTTCATCAACTATCGATAAGCATATATGTCCAACATTATTATACCTTTGCCTTGAGCATGTCCACTTGAGATTTAGATTTGATGTTCATCAGCTCATAAAGTGTGATCACAATCTTTTCTTTCCTTGAGCACATCCACATGATATTTTGGGCTTGATGTTCATCAACTCATGAAGTGTATGTGACCACTTCCATTTGTTCATCCCACTTGACGTTCTTCAACATGTGAAATTCAATCATTGCTCCTACTTTCAATTTCACTTGATGTGAGTAAACCCATGAATACCATCTTCTTGCATTTCACATTTCAACCATTCTTCATATGAGTGATGTAGATAATCCATAGCTTCATATAGTCTTGCATGGTTCATCGCGCTAAGCCTACACTTGCTCTTCACCATTGCCTTTGGTTCTTTGGTGCCAAGCCTCTTGGTTGCCCTTCACCCTTGCACATGGCCCGTCGCAGCCAAGTCTTGCTCAACCTTCACTGCCTTTCCATGTAATGCTACTTTGTATCCATTATCATCAATATGCTCACTATCATTTCAATAATCAAGTTTATATATTCCTTTTCTCAAGTGTCTTGATTTTCTTCTTGTCTTGCTTCAAACTATAAACCAATGATCTCTACTTATCTTCTATATTGTCACTTGATCTCCAAACATATGATGTGTCTTTATATTTATTCACAAGTGTTGATTATGTCCTATATCAACACATTGCACACTACTATCGTTGGTCAAGCATCTTTGCCAAATAACTTATTGAGTCAACTATATCCTCATCAATCTACAAGCTTGTCCATGTTGATTCTCAACACTTGTTATAAACCGTTTGATGTCATAGCTTGATCTTCTTGCTTGATGCTGGAACACAACCTATCATGCAAACTCATAAACTCATATAAAATATTAGTTCCAACAACCATTGTCATCTATCACCAAAACTTATCATCAATTCAAGGCTAGACCTAGACCTTTCAATCTCCCCCTTTTTGGTGATTGATGATAACACAATCATATAATGATGAAAAATAAAAAACATCAAACTCTAGTATATGTCAACATGAACATGAGACATATACTAGAGGGGCTAGTTCCAACAAATGAAACAACAAACATAGAGAGGGCTCCCCCTAAACATGTGCATATAAAAGTTAAGCGAAGCTCTCTCCCCCTTTGTGTATCTCTCCCCTCAATATATCTCTCCCCCTTTGGCATCAAGCACTGAAAAGGGCAAAAAAAAATATATGTGCATGGGAGGAACAAATGCATATAAAAACAATAACTGGGGGTTCATCATCTATCCATGATCCAAAGGATGTGGCTAAAAACGAAAGAATGATGACAAGCATACCTTTGGAGTCACCTTTTATCCACTTTGACACTAAATAATATGAAGTTCAATAAAAAGTTAGTCTCAAGATCACAATGACTAGAAAAATAAATTCCCTCATATGATGAGCATAGATCGATATGCAATAAAATCATTTGCATTTGTTATTTAAAGAGCAAGAGGGGAATATAATCTAGATTGAATTCACTAATCAAACCAATGCAATTTCAACAAGACAAATAACAACATGAATGCATACATTTTGATATGTCCATATTACTAATTAATGAGAGACCATATAATACAAAACTCAATAAAAGCACTAGTCTCATAAAACATAGTATAATCTCTCCCTCAAATCATGTATAGTAGAATATTTAATGAATACATATGCACTTGACAAGTAACAAACAAGAGGGAAATAATACACTATATATCTTAGGTTCAAGAAAGTAGCCATAATATAAAGGATTGACATTAAATCATAATACTTATAAAACATGCTTCAATGAACCATATGGGGATATAGCTCACAAAGAACTACAAATACATAAGGAATAAAATATATGTGGATACTAATTAGATAGGCATAAGAAAAACTCACATACCCACAATATCATGATGAAGATAGTCATAAGAGACAATATACCACTCCATCTTGATGATTTTTGAATTAGTCAATCACAGCTCATAGATTGTCGGCTATTTTTATCATCTCCATCCTCATTTATGTAGCCACCATGAAGGTAAAACTATACTCATTAATCCATCCACAATATCGCTTCTCCTCATAAGACTAAACCAAAGATAAGCTAGCAAACACATTAGTCTCAACTTCTCAAAATATAAGATAGACTCATTCATGAATTATGCTTATATAATTTGAATGACTTGTGAAGGACAAATGTTTGCCATTAAAAACTCATGAGGACATTTTACACGTTCATGGCACGTATAGAGATATGATAAGAAATAATACACATATGTCATGAACAAATATTCAACACCTGATGTATGTCAAGATGCTAACCACATACGCATGCACATGATCACCATGGTAAGAAATTTCAGTGGCAATAAATATGTCATGATAAGAAATATAAATAACAATACATGACACGTGAGATGGCTTGAAAGGGATATAAATAAAAATAAGCCAACTAATCAAGCATATCATGATAAATCATAATATTTGAAGTGAACATGATATGAAGCATGCGTGTCATATATGTGATGTCTTGACAAGATTTGAATAAAACACATGCCATAATAAGCAACCATATCATGGAAAAATATAAAGATTTATGGAAACATGATATGAAGCACTTTCAACATGGCAAAGTATAGTGAAAGACACACAAGTCAAGACAAGCATTGCAATCTCCCATAATATGAGATATCAAGAAATGTCGTGATATCAAAATATAACAATAAACTTATGCAATCCTAAATATATGCATAGAGACATGATGTAATAAATGCATGAAATTAAATCTAGTTCATTCAGTATTCAAGACGAGGATTTGGGTATAGTATGATCAAGAAATACCACAAGATTGATCCTTGAAAAATTAGTTTCACTTGCCAACATTACTTTTTCTCCATATATGAGTTAATTCTCCAAATCCTCTCAAGTCACATAGACTCATGATGAGATCCTCAATATTTTCTTCGAGCCATTCAATATGTCCATAATGTCCATGGACATTCAAATAAAGTTGAACTCAATTCATGATTCACGGCTTGCTGTATTGATCTCATAGGCAATCACCTTCATATTATGCTTTTTGATAATATATTTCCTTCACACTTGATTATTTTTATTTTATTTGGTATATTATCTTTCCTTGATAATCATCCACCACAAAGGCACATTTCCTAAGACAAGGAGAGAAAACAAGACAACTACCAAAAAACTTGATAGATATGTTAGTCCTCAAAATATGATATAAGCTCTCCCTAACATTATGCATACAAGTGATCTATTATATATATATTTGAGCAACAAAAGGAACCACCACGTTCGCTCTCAAAGGCTAGAAATTCCCACGTTAGTCAGAGAAAAAAAGAAAAGAAAATTACCCACCACTGCCATTATGAAAAAATTAGACCAAAATATCCTCACTCATGTTAATTAATTACCCACCATTAATGTGAGGGGTTCTTTTCTTTGTAACGTGAGGGGCCATTTGCAATTTTAGTTGATAATTAAGGTGAGACCATTGTAATTCTTTTTAGTAACTAACGTGAGGTTTAATTAGAAAACAAAAGTAAAATACCCCTATTAATGTTTTTATATTACCCACCGTGTGCTCTGCTTCCATGCATGACATCCCCTGCATCCCCTGTTTCAGTACAACATCACGGTAGTTTTTATTTTGGTTACGCAGAACAAAGATTGGTTACGTGGAACAGTAGAAAGAAAAAGACTACCGTATTATTACATGAAAAGAAAAGGAAATGGAATTTAGCGAACCATAACAACCATATCAACATGAACCATTTATGCTTCACGAAGAGAGATTTTTTTTCTTGACGTGATGGAAAATGAGAAAGCTGTGCAAATATAAAGCCGTTTGTTTTGTCTTCGTAACAACATTGGAAAAAAAAAATATAAAAACATGCAATTTCAAAAAGAAACTAAAAGAAAAAATTAATTTTAGACAACTTCTTAGATATTGGTCACTCATCTAATTAAAATGGTCGATTCCACAAATGTTTTGAAGTATAGTAATATAAGTAAAATTAAAAAGTAGCCTAAATTATCATTGTATAGTAAAAATAAAAACTTATTCTAAATAGACAATCATACATACAGAATAAAATATTCTTACAATATAGTTTTTAAGTAAAATATTTTAAAGGAAGTTTTTCAATTAAACAATATCGTGTTCAATGAGACATCATCTTTTCTTTAAGCGTGGGAGCTTTGACACTAGATCAAAGTCCCTCTCCATGTTTAGTCGCCGACAAAGGGAAGCATTGGAAAACAAATCAACCTCATCACCAGAGAAACATGTTAATCCTATGGAATGTAATGACTCAAATATGACAAACAATGGCATAATATTGGATAATTCTTTGGTGGCGTGAAGAGAGAAATTACATCGGCAGTAATGTCAACCCAGGGATAATTGTTTGCACACGAGCAACCACACATAGGCTATAGCACTAGCATGAGTACACAGGATAGCCAATGAGGATGTCGCACTCACTCTGGGTGAGGGTTCAAGGCAAAGAAACACCACAAGTACGTCAAGTAGCTAAAAGTCCAATATCATATGTCAGCAAACAAGTAGGAAAATTGTTGCCAGATGCTCTAGACAAACGAGTTATTGAAAAACATAAAGCTATCAGCTAGCTAGACCAATGAAACTCAGGAAGCTGGTAAATTAACTGTACCCTAGATCTAAGGAGTCAACTCTTTGAATCTTTAGTTTTTTTATACTTTTACTAAATTATTCATAATTTAGAGTATGTGTAACATCAAAGCTAAGAAATTAAGAAATAGAGAAAGATAATGACAACAAAGTTGACATTGTTATATAAATGTCTTTTTAAATCGTCAAATATAATAATAAGAAGTCTAGCCACGTAAATGCGTGGGCCGTCTTACTAGTTGTATTACTTTTTGCAACAGTGCACATAATCATAACAACCCGAGGGGAACATAGCATATGAGTTGGGCTATGGCAAAAGAAATATAATAGAGAAAAGCAACTTGCCATAAGACATATGAATTGAAAGCACATGTAGATTGTTCAAGAAATATATTAAGATACATAGCAATCTACCATATGAGAGGAGATTATAGTCTTTGTGATTTTCTATTGTCATGCATGAACAAATGCTTGCATATAGGATAACGATAAGATTGAAACAAGACAAGCATGGTCATATAAATTTGGCATCTAGTATCACAAAGGAGCATTCTCTTATAAATCAAGTACCAAGAAATTGTAAAATAGAGCAACATGAAAATGTATATAAGTGAAATCAAGCCACTCTACATTTATAGTAAAATGGAGAAATTTGCATATGAACACGATTACCTCAATAGTCTTGTAATTAGAAAGCTTGGGTTCTTTTTATATGGAAACCATCAATAATATATATCAAATTTTAATTTCTCCATGAAGACCTACTCAACAACATCGATGATATAATGTTGAGTCAAATTTCCAACAATTCCAAATTTTTGATACATGACCGGAATTAGTAGATTTACTCTTCATTTTTAGCTTATCATTTTGAGCTTGTACTAATAGGACTTTGTCATCTTCACAATAAATAAATAAAGTCATATTTGCTCCCTCCACAAGCTTCTTCTCAGCAGACCCACCATTTTGCCTTGAGCATTCCTAAACCATCGGCTCAAGTTCATGCCCATGCCTACCGATATCTTGAAGAGGTTTGACATTACTTCTCATTTCTTTCTCTAAGTCCTTGACCATTTATATCCATGCTTGAGATTCTCAATTACCTTGCATTATTAGGCTTAACAATAATATTTTCATTCCAAGCATGATCATAGAAAAACAATTAAACTCCTCATGTTCTTTATCAAGCAAATTGATTTTTTTTAGCTAAATCTTTTACAAATAGCAACAAAAGGAGCATATGTTACTCATAATCTCAAATATTTTACAATATTGGCTCAAATGTTGACCAAAAATCCAAAGAGGCAAATTTAACCAAAAACAATCAAGTACATTTCAAACCGTTAGTCATAAGAAAACATTTTGAATACCAAAAAGATCAATAATGGCAACTCTCAAAGTTTGCAAAGAGATTTATTTTCAGAATCCTTCTCAAAATGATTTTATGAAAATAATCCTTTTAAATGAAAAACAAGATCCTAAAATTGATATTTTGAAGCCAAAAACATTTTCATCATAAAGTAAGATTTTGTACCATATAAAGATAGGTTTGAAACACATAGCAATTTTTGCAAAAGGTTTTCTAACATTTTGGGTTCTTTGTCAAAAAGACTATTTTAAAAACTATTATGGCATCAATGAGAATTTAGTTACATTTTGGGGCTGCAATACATATGGAATGATATGGTGCTCCCCAAACACATGTTAACCATATCTTAGCTCCAATTGGTACAAATGAAGCATCCAAGAAACATAAGATATGCAAGAACAATAAAAGCCTAAACAAGGCTAGAGACTAGATATTTTCAATACAAATTCATGTTACCTAGATGACATTGGTTGAGGTTGTAGAGCAATATTATTCATGCTTGACATCCCTTCCGAAATGATGATAAATACCAATTAGAAAGGATCTTGACATAAGATGTGCAATATGATTAATCTCAAGTGAGCTAAGTCTTCAGTGCATCTCCATGTACCTATTAACTCATTCATGCTCTTTGTGGTACCCAAGTCATGTTGGGTCCTTGTATGTTAGTCATAAGAGATTTAGGCACCCAAATGGCCTTTGCATTAGCATTGTGTGAACTAACAATATTGGCAATAATAGTACCACTTCTAGTCTTCCTAAACAAATAATTATCATTAAAAGGAATAGGCTTAGGATTGTTACCCATAGGACAATTGTTGCCTATATGTCCCTTGTTCTGACATGTGTAGCAAATTCGGTTCTTGTACTTGCAAGACATCTTCTCATCTTGCTTCTTGTTTGCTTCCATGGCGGTGAGCTCCTTCTTGGGTGACATAACTTCTTTATTCTTCTTATGAGGGCATGAAACAATTTCGTGACCCTTCTCATTGCAACAATAACACTTCCTCTTGCTTTTTCTTCTTTTCTTCTTTGGAAGTGCGGGCTTGTCATGAACCTTGTTCAAACACATGGAAGCATAATGTCCCATGTTTAAGCATTTGAAGCACTTGACATGAGCCAACTTCTTTTCTTTTTCATTCTTGCTCATATCTTTTACTTCATTTTTTTAATGAGCAATCCCTAACATGATGACCCTCCTCTTTTCACTTGAAACAAATAATGTGAATGTTATTCTTCTTTAGGTTTTATCCCATGTTCTTCCTCTTGATGGACTTGCTCATCTTGTTGGAGTTTGCTTCAATTTCATGACCCTTGTGCTTTTCATGATCACCTACACAATCCAAGTCACGTGTAGTGCTCGGGAAAACATTTGCTTGAGAACAACAAGGGTTATCACATAATACATCACAAGAAGTGGATTTATAAATTAAATCACATGTAAGTCCTATGTCCACTTTTGTATTTTCTAACACATTAGAAGCAAGAGAATCATAAGCTTCTTTGAGCTTCTCATGAGTTTCACTAAGATCCTCATGAGAATGCCTTAGCTCCTCTAACAAGTTCTTTCAAGAAGAATTTTCCTCCTTTAATGTACTCATTTTAGATTTCTCTTGCTCCATATATTTTTCCATTCCATGTAACAATTCAATAAGCTCATTATATGTATACTCATGATCATCATCCTCATCATAACTATCATCATCATCATGAATTTTAATTTTTATATTACCTTTGGCCATAAGGCAATGAGGTGATGTTGATGGAGTTGGTGGTTCATCAATAGAAACACTTGATGAAGAATGATCATCATTTTCATGAGCATTTGATGTAGAGCAATCATCTTTGTTCACCAATTTGTCAATGCAAGCATCATCACTTCTAGTGTTGGACTCTTCATATTTTTCTTGAAGTTCAATCCACACGTCATGAGCACTCTCAAAGGTGTAGATTTCATTGGAAACCTCTACACTCACAACACTAAACAAAGTTTTATATGCATATGCTTCAAGATATAAACATTTTTCTTGTGCTTGTGTTTATGGAACATCATCGAAGGCATGAGAAAATCCTATATCCACAATCCACCATATTTTAGGACTCATAGCATGAAAATATGAAATCATTTTAGTTTTCTAATAAGTATAATTAGTGCCATCAAAATAAGGGACTTCACAAGAAGGATATGAGATACATGAAAGCAAATCATTTGAGCAATAATAATTATTTTGATCCATTTCACCTCGCGACATTATTTCTCCAAGCGATTAAGCCTAATTAGGAGATTAGGCTTCGATACCAATTGAAAGGACCTTAATATCGCCTAGAGGGGGGGGGGAGGGGTGAATAGGCGATTAAAATAAATTTGCAGCGGATGAATCTGGATAAGTCCGGGCAGGGCCGGACTAGTCCTAGAGCTGAATTAGTACTTAAGATTTCTGGACAAATTTAGGACCCGGACTAGTCCTTAGGGTTCCCGTACTAGTCCCGACTGCGCGACAAAAAAGATGAACAAAAACACATTTTTGACAATCTAGATACAAATTGACTTCTACCAATTTGTTTGAGACATATATATGAGCTAATATACCAAATGAATTGACCAATAACAAGTATAATGATAGAATAATTCAGTGTAAGAAAATCAAGCACAAATATAAAGAACAACGTAAAAAACTTGCAAACCAATTATGAGACACGATGATTTGTTTCCCAAAGTTCAGATTCTTCAAGAATCCTACGTCTCCGTTGAGGAGCTCCAAAGAGTCGGGTCTCTTTCAACCTAAATCCTCACCGAGCAATCACAAAGTTTGAGCTCGGGTTTTCTTGCTTTCTTTGATTCCTTTTCTTATGGAGGTGAATCGAAACCTTCACAAACTTTTCGAGGCTCACCACAAAGCTTGGGAGCTCACCGAGCGATGCCTTGTCATCTAGGGGATGAATCCCCAAGAGTAACAAATGCCACAAAGATTGCTTGGTTATGAACTCAAGTGCTCAACAATGGAAATAGCTCTCTTTCACTCAATCTCACCCACAAGGTCAAGCACTAAGCAATGGGGAGTGGAGAGGTTGTTTCTTGGCCTAAATGTGTGTTTCTTTGCTATAGAACCAGCATTCCTACCGTTGGGGACAAAGGGGGGTATATACAGGAAGTTTTTAAAAACTAGCTGTTATGTTCTGTCAGTGGCCGTCTTAGTCCGGCCACGAGGGTCGTCCTAGTCCGGAGCAACTCAAAAAAGAACAAAAGTTATCGTTGTTAGTCCCTTAACCGTCTTAGTCCGGGTAATCCCGTCCTAGTCCGGCTGACCCTAGACCCCGTCCTAGTTCGGGTTTGTCTGTCCTAGTCTGAGTCAGGTGATAACAGAACCAAAATGGTTCTAGACCAGTCTGAGCCGTCCTAGTCCGGCTGGACCCGTCTAAGTCCGGGATTCCCTAGAAACAAATGGCATAACTTTTGCTTCAGAAGTCCGATTTAGATGATCTTGGGCTCTATGGAAAGATAATTTTAGAGGGATATCCATCCTCACTAAGAACAAGCCCTAAATGCACCAAAAGGAATGTTAAACTCTAACAAAAGTTTGTTAGATCATTTTGAGCACCGAGACATAAGCAAAGCTATCAACGTTGCATCCATCTTGATAGTACGACATTCCTATACAAAAAACTATGCCAATGCATGAGTATTTTGCCATTTGAACATTTAGTTGTTCATCAACTATCGATAATCATATATGTCCAACATTATTATACCTTTGCCTTGAGCATGTTCACTTCAGATTTTAGATTTGATGTTCATCAACTCAAAATGTATGACCACAATCTTTTCTTTTCCTTGAGCACATCCACATGATATTTTGGGCTTGATGTTCATCAACTCATGAAGTGTATGTGACCACTTCCATTTGTTCATCCCACTTGACGTTCTTCAACATGTGAAATTCAATCATTGCTCTTACTTTCAATTTCACTTGATGTTAGTAAACCCATGAATACCATCTTCTTGCATTTCACATTTCAACCATTCTTCATATGAGTGATGTAGATAATCCACAGCTTCACATAGTCTTGCACGGTTCATCGCGCTAAGCCTACACTTGCTCTTCACCATTGCCTTTGGTTCTTTGGTGCCAAGCCTCTTGGTTGCCCTTCACCCTTGCACATGGTCCATCACAGCCAAGACTTGCTCAACCTTCACCACCTTTCCATGTAATGCTACTTTGTATCCATCATCATCAATATGCTCACTACCATTTCAATAATCAAGTTTAGATATTCCTTTTCTCAAGTGTCTTGATTTTCTTCTTGTCTTAATGGTCACTTTGCTTCAAACTATAAACCAATGATCTCTACTTATCTTCTATATTGTCACCTGATCTCCAAACATATGATGTGTCTTTATATTTATTCACCAGTGTTGATTATGTCCTATATCAACACATTGCACACTTCTATCGTTGGTCAAGCATCTTTGCCAAATAACTTATTGAGTCAACTATATCCTCATCAATCTACAAGCTTGTGCATGTTGATTATCAACACTTGTTATAAACCGTTTGATGTCATAGCTTGATCTTCTTGCTTGATGCCGGAACACAACCTATCATGCAAACTCATAAACTTATATAAAATATTAGTTCCAACAACCATTGTCATCTATCACCAAAACTCATCATCAATTCAAGGCTAGAGACCTAGACCTTTCAAATGGTTCCTACATTACTCTGGTGCCAAAAGTAGCAACTCCAAGCTCTGTCAATGATTATGGGCCAATATCTTTGCTCAACTCCTCAATCAAGCTCATAACAAAATTACTTGCAGATAGATTAACAATCAGTGACTCTAAAGTTGGTCCACCAGAATCAATATGGATTCATCAAGAATAGATCCATTCAAGATTGTCTAGCCTGGACCTTTGAATATCTTCATATTCGTCAGAGATCAAAGAAGGAAATAATAATTCTCAAGCTAGATTTTGAGAAAGCCTTTGATAAAATAAAACATGAGATCATACTTCAAATTCTGCAACACAAAGGTTATGGAGATAAATGGATTCAGTGGATGCGAGAAATCATGTCAATTGGCACATCCTCAGTCCTTTTGAATGGTGTCCCTCGAAAAATTTTCCATTATAGAAGAGGTATAAGACAAGGAGACCCATTATCTCCACTGTTATTTGTCTTAGCTACAGACCTGCTACAAAGTATTATAAATAAGGCAAAAGACAAAGGACTTCTGCAGGTGCCAGTGCTAGTAGGTTATACCACAGATTTCCCAATTATTCATTACGCAGATGACACCTTACTCATAATGGACGCATGCCCTAGACAGCTCTTTGTGCTGAAAGCTCTACTAAATGGTTTTGCCTCATCGACAGGATTAAGAGTAAACTATCAAAAGTCTTTTATTGTTCCAGTCAATGTTAGTCCAGAGAAGATGGAAAACCTAGTAGGAACCTTAATTGCCAGATAGGCTCAATGCCTTTCACATACATGGGATTACCTTTAGGAGTTACAAAACCAACAATACAGGACTGCCTCCCTGTTGTAACCAGAATTGAGAGAAGGCTCGTAGGAACCTCTATGTTCTTAACCCAAGGAGGGAATCTTCAAATGGTCAATTCTGTCTTGTCCTCTTTACCAACCTTCTACATGTGTATAATGAAGCTCCTGATATCAGTTATTAATCAGATTGATAAATACAGAAGGCATTGTTTATGGAGAAGAGCTAATCTGAATGCAAAAAAAACCGCCCATGGCTGCTTGGAAAAAGGTATGTAAACCAAAAGCAAAAGGAGGATTGGGAGTGATCAGACTACACACCCAAAATGATGCTTTGCTAATGAAAAATCTTCATAAATTCTATACTCGAGCAGATCTTCCATAGGTGAAATTAGTTTGGGAGAAATATTATATTCGAGGCAACCTGCCGAGTCGGCCAAATAAAGGATCTTTCTGGTGGAAAAGTGTACTAAGACTACTCACCTCATATAAAGGATTGGCTCAGGCATCATTTGGAGATGGCAAGACAATTCTATTTTGGCATGATCTGTGGAATGGAAATGTACTCAAACTCAGGTACCCTCAACTACAATCCTTTGCAAAAGATGATAACATAACAGTATTCAAGGTCCTGCAAGCAGAGCAAATCATAGATCTTTTTCAGTTACCTCTCTCAGAAGAAGCCTTTCAACAATTCTGTGAAGTTGAAGTTCTTATCGAGGGACTTCAAGTGAGCAACAATACGGATAGATGGTCATACATTTGGGGTAATGCAACCTATTCGTCAGGGAAAGCATACAAGCATATGCTTGGATGTGACAGAGCACATCCAACATTCAGATGGCTATGGCAATCAAAATGTCAGCAAAAACACAAGTATTCGGCTGGCTTTTAATGCAAGATAGATTGAATACAAGAGGGCTTCTACAGAGAAAACACATGGTGTTAGACTCATATGACTGTGAACTATGCATTTTTCAGAGGAATGAATCCCTAAGGCACTTATTCTTCTCTTGCAACTTTGCAACAAGATGTTGGCAAAGTATTGGTATTTCCCTCCCACGTTATTTACAGTCATTACAATGTATCAGAAGAATAAAAAGAAATTTAAGGCTGCCTTTCTTCATGGAGATATTCATACTAATGGCGTGGAGTATATGGATGCAAAGAAATGACTAGATTTTCAACCAAAAGGACTCTTCTGTACAACGATGCAAAGAAAAATTTCAAAAAAGAGCTTGCCATGGTTATCCATAGAGTAAGAGCAGATCTTAAGCAAAGCATTCAATTATGGCTAGACAATATTTCTAGTTCTTTCTTTTCCTTCTTTTGTAGCTTCTCCTCTGTAATATATTACCCTTTTATTTTATAAATATATAACCAATAGAGGGCGACCTCTCCTGTTTAATTAAAAAAATAAAATAAAATAAAAAACATATAGTTTATTCCCTTGTCGCATGTGAAAAAAAAAGTTTCTGATCATTGATCACCTGTTTATCATCCACCATATTTCAATACTTGTCGCATGGACACTGAAGTTGAACGCAGGAAGCAGCAGTTTGACAAGAGTTGTTCGTTGCCGACATGCATGTCTTTTCTTCTCGTTGCTGACACGGCCGGCGCTGACAACCTGCACGTGTGGACGTGTGGTCGATCTGCCATTTGCGGCGCCACGCGGGAACAACACGGACGGAGCCGTTCCGTTGAAATAAAGGAGAGCCGTTCCGTTGTCTTTGTCCGGATGCGAACGCCGTTAGTTGGCCTATTGACATATGCATCTTTCCTTGTACAACAACACGGAGCTAATTGTAACTGATGAGTCCAATACGGCAGGCACATCTGCATCGCAAGTAGTTTGAAATATTCCTGTTAGTTTTCTTAAGGGAAACCTCCCCGACCAATTAATCTTGGAAGCCTTACACACGCACTTGGTATTCAGCATTTGATCGCGTGCATGATCTCCAGCGGGGCTTGTGTTTTAGATCTAAAAAGAAGTAGCAGCATCATTCTCGCCAGAAGGCAGGTGCCATGAAGAAAAAGGTCTCGCCACCGCCGGAAATGATGCCGGATTGGCATTGCGCCGTTCTTTTTAGGGTGGATGAACTATCGAAAAAGAACCGAGATGGCTTAAAAAAAAAACCGAGATAGACTAGGACATTACCGGTCCACGGTACCGACGTTGATGCACGCCTTCTCGTTCGCCCAGATTTGTGCGACCACAGTTTTGCAACCACTATTTATTGGGGAAAAAAAAAAGAAAAGAATGATCCTATCTCTATTTCGGGTTCAAAGAATCCAAGAATACACACACACACACACAAAAAAAAAAAAAACCAGATCAAAGTTTGAACATGACATATCCGTGTATTTTTCTGATCTAAAAATGTTCTCAGGTGTCAACGGGCGTGAAAGCATTGCAGCGTCGTTGACGTCTGGTCAACCGGAGCCGATCATTTTGTTGGTTCGTCTGCGTCATCCTGAGGTGCAGTTCTCATGGCGGCGGCGGCGACGGCCACCAGCCAAAGCCCGGCCGAGGAGCTGCCGGCGGCGAAGAGTGCTCGACGTTTCCGTCACCTCCTCCGAAGCTGAAGAACACTGGGAACGACGAAGAGCTCGACGCCGCCCCGGGCAGCGCCGTCGTCTGTTCAAGAAGGAACCGCGGCGGCTCGCCGGCGCCCTGCAGGAACCTGGCGTACTCCGAGTACTCTCCTCCCCCTTCGCCGGCGCCGCCCACCACCGCCTCCTGCGACTCCAGCACTGCCTCCGGCCGCACGGGCGGCGGCGGCGCGTGCGTGGAAGGGAGGAGGGAAGCGGACTCGGGGAAGTTGAGCTTGGCGCGGTTGCCGCGGAACCCGAGCGCGGCGGCGTCGTACGCCCGCGCGGCGGCCTCGGCGGTGTCGAAGGTGCCGAGCCACACGCGCGCCGCCTTGTGCGGGTCCCGGATCTCCGCCGCCCACTTCCCCCACGGCCGCTGACGCACGCCGCGGTACCGCCTACGCGGGGCGGAGGAAGACGGGGAGGGGAGGTGCTCGCTCGGGCTCGGTGGTGACGCCGTCGGCACGGCGGGCGGCGACTGCTGCGCCGGCAGTGCTGTTGATGCTCCTCCAAACTCTGAATGCAGGGCGCAGAAACAGAGTAAGGAAACAGCGTAGTCATGCTGATGCTTAAAGGTTGCATGTTCTTTTAGGAAGTTAAATATTGCATCTTCACTGATATGTGAATCATTTCAAATACTTTCACACTACACATTATTGGGGTCGAAACAGACCATGTCTACACATTATTTCTGGATAAGAAATGATCAAATGGAACATAAGCAATTAGTTCTTTTATTTTATGTACACAAGTCTATTCCTCTGTTTTCTAGGAGGTGAGGAACACATGCTTCATTGGTAGATATCTGAGTTTGGTTAATCATCTATGTGACATCACTGTAATATCTGATTATTTTCTTGTAGTATGTGATAAACGAGGAGTCCTGGCCACGTGGGTGCCAAAATATGCGATGAACATGCTTTTTTTTTCCTGTCGGATTTGTTGCGGTGTAACAATCACACAAATGGTATCCGTACGTGTCAACTTACACAGGACAAAGGAGCGAAGTCTAAAAGAAAAGCATGCACATAAAAAACTTTGATTGTTCTAGCAAAAAGGAAAACATGGGTTACGACACTATTTTCTGTTCGTTTTGTTAACTACTTTGCTCAAACGCATGTTTCATGCATGTGTTTGTAGTGGTGGAAAACCATATCTATTATGGCTCGTGAGAAGTGTGAGAAACAGAACATGTGCATCAGGAACAGAGCACAACGACAAAAGAAAAAGGAAAGAAACCATTTTCTATGACTTTGCCCTAATATGTTTCATGCATTAGGGTGAGAAAAGGAAAGAAACCATTTTGTTAACTACTTTGCTCAAACGCATGTTTCATGCATGTGTTTGTAGTGGTGGGAAACCATGTCTATTGTGGCTCGTGAGAAGTGTGAGAAATAGAGCATGTGCACCAGGAACAGAGCACAGCGCCAAAAGAAAAAGGAAAGAAACCATTTTCTATAACTTTGCCCTAATGTGTTTCATGCATCAAGGTGGAAAAAGGAAAGAAACCATTTTGTTAACTACTTTGCTCAAAAGCATGTTTCATGCATGGTTTATAGTGGTGGAAAACCATGTCTATTATGGCTCATGAGAAGTGTGAGAAACAGAGTATACGCACCAGAAACAGAGCTAAGCGACAAAAGAAAAAGGAAAGGAACTATTTTCTATGACTTTGCCCTAATGTGGTGATGAGCATTCAAGTTTACATGAAGAACCACGGAAATAAACCTTGGAGTAATGTAACAGTGACACGGCGAGACGGTAGCAGGGTATTAGCAATTGCAGCTGAACTGCTCTGCTTCTAAAGGCAGATAAAAATTTGCATACTTGCTACATGAGCTACGAGAGGTGGTCATTACCGCCACAAGCTGAAGAAGCTACGAGAGGAAGCTCTGCTTAGCTAATTACCGTAATAAGCTGCCGATGATTGAGACGGTGAGGATGGTCCGTACCCCCCCCACGCTAGCTCCGGCGAGACCGCCTCCTCCGCACTCGCCGCCGGCGGCGCCGCGGCACCGCCGGCGACGACCCTGGACAGCGCGGACACCATCGCCGACATCTCCCTGTCGTGCCATGACGACATCATTGGTGGCGCCGCGGTCGTCCTACCCGTAGGCGCCGCCGCCGCCGCCGCCACAGTCGACTGCTCCTCCTGCGCCTCGACGCCGGCGAGTCGCCGGTACTCTCCTGCTCCGCTTCCCGGCGCGTTCGCCACCTTGGCCGTGCAGCACATCAACTTACGTGAGAAGGCCACCAGCTGCTAGTACGACGAACGAATTAAGCAACGTGACGCTTTTCTATCCTTCTTTTTTGGCTCCCCTGCCTTATATAGGCGGCACACGAACCGCCAAAAATAATTCCTCTCATTTCTTTCTTTTCTTTTTCTCAAAAAGAATAGAAATTCCGCCGTTCTATCTACAGTGTGAACAACAGGAGGTGCAATGCACTTGAGTTCATGTTCCTCATTCGTTTTACATTGTTCTAACTTATACATTGGCCCAAATCGTAGCCTTTTTTCCCCTCCCTTTTGGATCGGTATGATGCGAATTTGCTTCGTCCGTACAGCTCGGCGAACTATAAAAAGGAAAAAAAAAACAAATGGGAGGCAAATTCGTGAGCAAATTGCCGTCAAATATTAAATTGAGAGTTTCGCTTGCGGCAGGTTCACACTTATGGTTGACCGACGGGTTTGACCACAGTGTCTTCAGTGCCTGCCATTTTTCTTAAGCAAGAAGGAAGTCAAGTCGGCAATTATACATTTGGCGGTGAGTGAACGAGGCAGTGTGATAGGTGAGTAGCAACTTGTCGGTAACTAATGTGCAATCCAGAGATAGTAGTCGCAATTAATTTAGTGTTGTAATGAACCGAGATACTGGTGGTAGCCAAATCCAAATCGGGAGTTGTCTTCTTCGAGCGCGTTGGAATTTTGCACTTTACCCCTTCAACACCAAACACTTTCCCAGTTCGCTTCCGAATGGAGTCCTCACTGGCGCACGTGCCCAATAGGACAGCGACAAGGTTCTTTTCGCTTCACGGCGCCTTCTGCACTCGCGCTGCTTGCCACGTGTCGGAACCACGCGGGCTGCTGTTCTTTTTGCTTATTAGAGGTGTCGATGAACTTTTTGTTTTGTGAGAAAGTCGACGAGTGAACTTTTGCCACTAGCTAGACACTAGTAATCGGTTGCCGACATGGATGTCCTCCAAAGCCGCGCCGAGGAGAAATGAATTTGTCAAATGAAAATTAGAAAGTTGCATGAACTCCCTTAAACTTTAATGAGAAGGGACCCAGATTAATTCGACTGAAATAAAGCTGGTGTTTTGTTCGTCCGGGGCAATAAACCAGGACCTATGCATATCCTTGTGATTCAACTGGACTCGATTGAATCGAATGATCAAGATGCGTCATACCTCCGTACAACGACCGCCATATGCATCGGTTCGAGAGGGAAAAAGGAGTGTGATCAGGGCCGGCTCTATATTCTCGAGGGCCCTAGGGCAAAGCTTAATGCTTGACCCCTTAAGAAAATAAACATTGGGACATAATATGGTTACAACAAACTTTTTGAACAAAGAGCTAATATGATTACCTCAAATATGTTCTGGCTGCTGCTAGTTAGGGGGCCTGAGCTGAGTGAAATTTTATTGGAATTGGATTGAATAGTATATGTACACACAAAAAAATCTAGGCCCCTCCTTGGCCTGGGCCCTAGGCCGTTGCACTCATGGCCTAGGCCGAGAGCCGGCGGCCCTGAGTGTGATGGGTGTGAAATGGCACCGGCTCTTGCGTCTTTAAACGTTGAGGCATCGAAAAAGTAGTAATTTTCTGTCTATAAATAGTAATAAATAGTGACGGTATTTTTACAATTTATCCGAATACTATAGTAAAAATACCGTGCTGATTTTGATGCATCATAAAACACTATACCACATGTACCGTAGCATTACATCTACACATTGCATATCTTTTGCGATCTACTGATGAAAAAGACGATTAAAGTCATACTTTACCTCTAAAGGTGGAGGATCTCAATCCACGTGGAGTTGTTTCATAGAGATCCGTGACACATCTGTTGTGGTTGAGTCAGATCGAGCATGATATGATTTGCATATTCTTTCATATGTGGTAACCAGGACTAGTCAATCATTTTCATTGTAACGGGAAGACACGTGTCAATTTATGGTGCAACTGTGCATGCATACCTTCATTTCTGTGACATAAAGTGTTGATCTTCATCTTTCGAGACTGCCATATCACATTATCATTATTTTATCAAATCAGTATTGTAGAGTCTATCAAGGGTCCAGTACATTATGGATGCATTTGGTTGCTTGGCTTAACGAAGCGCGGGCAAGAACTAAGCCGTGACCAGCCAAATCAGGTTACATAAGGCCATAACACTTGTTTTTGATTGTCTGACTAAGTGTAT
Organism: Eleusine indica; assembly: GCA_030378355.1. Lineage (NCBI taxonomy): Eukaryota > Viridiplantae > Streptophyta > Magnoliopsida > Poales > Poaceae > Eleusine > Eleusine indica. The sequence goes on along the minus strand of CM059501.1, from coordinate 41,384,758 downwards.
TCTGTTCAACGAAGCATGTGTTTAAATTGGTTGGCCAGAGGTCTTGGCTATCTCAAACCACTACGTCACGTGCTGGGTGCAGGCAAGCTGAATCCTGATCAGAGATAAACGGTCAATTCTCTCAACCCTCCTTAACTTGGCTAGAACTCTGTTTGCATTGATCTGCCCTGGCTAAATGAGGTTGTGCATACAACCAAAAACATAGATCTTGTACTATGCTCACCTGGTTAGGGGATAACCAGATAACCATACACACCCTTCATCCTACATGTACCTCGTGGGAAATTATGAATCACGGGGACATACACGTGCGGCTTGCCGTGGCTATTAGGATTTAGGAATATGTTAGGTCTGGTTGTTTCATATTTCGGTCGGGGATTCCTTGATTAACATATCTCTAATCTTATAACAATATATTTTTTTTCTTCTTTTAATTTCATCATTATATATCTATATGGTGACGTGTAGGAGATGGACCGGCCACATTTAGATTCAACCTTTCAGCAAAGATATCTCGATCGACTTGGACCAGACGCGGCCATATGAACAAAAAGCACTGTGCTGGTTAAGACATATCGATGATGTGACTCGCACTACCACAAAAGTGGTCTTTAGCGGCGTTTGAAAAACGAGTCTAGCGACTGTAATATTATCCCCCGCCGCTATAGTGTTTTAGACATTTTTAATGACGGTTTAAGACTTGAACCGTAGTTAAAAAATAATTTTTAGCGGCGGTTCACGTTTTGGACCGTCGCTAAAAGGAAATAATCATTGACGGACCAGTTCGTCACCCGCCGCTACTTTGGACCTATAAACCCTTTTCGGCCCACTTCACTCACAGACCACTATAAAGAAAAGGAACAAACCCTAACCGCCCCATTTCCTTCCTCTCCTGGCCGCCTCCCTCCTCTCCTGGCTCTCGCACCACACCACCTCCCTCCTCTCCCACCACCAACTGCCTCCCTCCTCCCTCCTCTCACACCGCACGTCGCCTCCCTCCTCTCCCATCACCCACCGCCTCCCTCCTCCCTCCTCTCCCACCACACGCCGCCTCCCTCCTCTACCACCACGCCGCCGCCCTCCTCTACGACTACGCCGCTGCCGTCCTCTACTACCACTACGCTGCCGACGGCCCAATCGTGGGAGGAAGCGACGACTGCGAGGGGGAGCAGATCCGCCCATCGCGTGATGCCTGCCTCCTTCCCTTCCTCCTCAAGCGCGGCGGTGGGTGGGTCTGCGATGGCTGGATCTAGGAGGCGTGACGGCGAGCGGGTCTGCGACGGCCGGATCCGGGAGGCGCGACGGTGGGCGGGTCTACGGCGGGCTGATCCGTGAGGTGCGATGGCGGGTGGGTCCGCGGCGGCCAGATCCGAGAGGCGCGGCGGCAGGTTTATGGTGGCCGGATTCGAGACGCGCGGTGTTCCTAGATCAGGTCCCGGGCGGCATCGACAAGCTACCATGCGGCGTAGATCAAAGCAGTACAGGCGGATCTAGTCTAGACATGGCAGATCCGGCCGGTGGCGGCCGCCGCTGCTAGGGTTCATTTTTTTTTATTTTTCTGGATTTATTCGTAGCAGCGGGTCACATTGTCACCCGCTGCTACAATGATGTTTTCAGAAACGGGGTGTTTCGTCCACGGACGACCCGCCATCCGTTGCTGTAGCGTTTTTTGAACCGCCGCTACAGGCGGTTTTTGTGGCAGTGTCGGAAACCTGTGATTGGTAGTTGTAATGATGTACTATAATACTGATGTAACATATGAAACTGATCATCGGATAGACGGAGAGACAAAGACGGAAGCAAGACGGTGGCAGTGGTTGCAGATGAGAGAGCCTTGCTGTGTCTCTTCTCAAAATTATCGTCAACACACTACTGACCTTCTAATATTTCATCAATTAATGTTACGCGCTTTCGTGACAAGAGGAAACTGCAGAAGTACTGTTCTGTGACCACCATTAGTGACGACTTCTATTCTCTTTTTTTCCCCTTTTTTGCTCCCTTCAGTAAAAAAGAAAAAGAAGTCGTCACTAATGCACCTTCGCCTGATGAACATCGGCAGTTTGGCACAGGAACAGTTGTGAGTGTATCACCGATGGCACCGATATGCCTCCAATTAATCTGCCAAGATGAGATCCACCTTGACATGTCAAACAGAAAAAAAAAGCTACTATCGTAACTGGAAGTCAAGTGCCATGCCTGTCAGCTCCAGCATGTCAAGATCTTAAACATAGCACGATGCTACAATCAGCTGCCTTCGCCTCTGACTTTATGAAAATTTCAGTCCATTTAATAAGGTTATTTTTTTCAGACGGTAGAATGTCCGTCATGTGCTACATCCTGCGCATCCGCGTTGCTCTAAAACAAAATCCGAGAGTTCTGTTCTACCGATGCGGTGAAAGATCTGGGTGGCACGAGACCACATACACAACTTTGACCTCCAAGCTGAGATGGAAAAGAACTCAAGTTGCAGTGGCTGGTTGTCTAGTGATGTGCAAGTCTAGATGTTCTTCATTTGAATTTCGAAGAACATGTGTAAACTTCCACAGTATATAAGGTGATTGACGGGCGTTGTTTGAAGTCAAGAGGATGAAATACTGCTGGAACGTGCTAGGCTTTGCGATCAATGGGTAGGGTCATCTTATCCTTCATGAGATTAAATCTGCAAATATTCGTTCAGCGATGAACTTCGTGTGGTCAGTGTGCTATCTTTGACTATCTTAGTCTGACTGTGAACCAAGTGTGCCCACAGGCTAGGAGCATGAACAACTAGCTATAGTATACATATCAACATCGGACACCAGCAATATGCACAGAAACAATGATTTGGACCACGAACTCTTAGGTGTATCTTCAGACCCAGGGAACTAAATTACAACGAAAAAGACATTCCATTAAGTCAAAGAAATCCATATCTTGTGCCCTCTGATTTTTGACAAAGCTGATTCAACATTGATACTGTCGTTTTCTTTTACCACTATAAGGCTCAATATGCTATGAAAGTCAAAATTTTCAGTAGCGCAGTGAACGGTAAGCCTTTACCCAAAACAAAAATCCGTTGATACAAAATGTGCCTCACTTGGTCAGCAACTCCTACATGGCATGGCTACAGTGAAATGTTCTGCATACAACTTTCCTCTTGTATTGGTTATCAAATACCTAATTTATCATCCAGAGCTTCAAACTGAAAAGAGAGACACGGAAAATAGGACATAAATTAAACTCTAGATTCAATTGTTGAATTGCCAGTTCACTCTCAAAATACATTGCATTATGAGTTGTGATAATGCCAAAGAGCAGCTTCTGAAAATCAAACGAGTAATGAGTGCAACTGTCCAAGCATTATTAATTTATTATTCAGTAATAGCTGTGAAAAAACTGCACACCATCAATAGATGGAATGTATAAAATTAAAACAACATAAATACTAGGACCAAGTTTCTTCGTCCATGTTGTAGTTGAAATGCTTGGCCCGTGGTGGCCTTTAAACCATTTTAGTTTTGCATCATTCATAGTTTTGTTTGCTCGGCCCCTTTCCCTTTGCTTTGACTTGTAAAGTTTTAGCCCCGAGCCTTTCGAGGCTTCGTCCCATCAGTGATCGCCATTGCCATGTCCGTTGGGGCTCGCATGGCATTGCGCCGTCCGACCGAGTGGACTTCGAATCTCTGTTAACCATGACTTACTTATTTTTCGCTATGGTTGAGTCTGGGGTCAAGGGTATTGCAAATTTTAGCAAAAAAAGGTGCAGTGCGGTGCGCCTCCTAGCCCCCGAGGGACCCTCGACCCCCGGATGGGGGTTGATGGTCGCTGAGGAGCGATGGGCGTGCGTGGAAATTGAAATCGATGTTGTTTAAGGATAGAATTTACGTAGTTCTGATATATTCCATGGGTTTTTGAGCTCCGTGTCCTCCAAGGTCTTGAGCTTGTAGGAGCCGGGCCGGATTACTCGAGCGATGATGAATGATCCTTCCCAAGGCGGCGAGAGCATGTGTTGACCTCTGTTGTCCTAAACCCTGCAAAGAACAAGGTCGCCGATTTCTCACATTACGGTCGTGGTAGCGACAGAGAGCTTGCTGGTACTTGGCTAAGTGAAGGAGCGTGATGTCTCGAGCCTCATCAAGCTGATCCATCGCATCCTAGAGTGATGCTTCGTTGCCTTGCTCATTGTATGCGCGTCTTCGAGGCACGCCGTAGTCGAGGTCCGTGGGCAAGATCACCTCGGATCCATAGACCATAAAGGAAGGTGTGAAGCCTATCGCTCGACTCTGAGTCGTTCAGAGACTCCAGAGCACAACATGGAGTTTGGCAGCCCATCGACCACTGAACTGCTTCAAGCGGTTGAAGATTACGGTGGGGTCGAAGATTCGGGGCTGCAGCCATTGAAGGATCATACCATTTGCCTGTTCAACCTGGTTGTTTGACTGGGGATGAGCAATGGCAGCCCAGTCGACCCAAATGTGGTAGTCATCGCAGAATGTGAGGATTTTCTTCCTTGTGAACTGTGTGCCATTATCTATGATTATGGAGTTCGGTACCCCGAATCTATGGATGATGTTGAGGAAGAACTCGACTTCTTCCTCGAATCGGATTTTCACAATGGCTCGGGCTTCGATGCACTTTGTGAATTTTTTGACCGCAACAAGCAAGTGGGTGTAGCTCTCGGGCGCTTTTTTGAGCAGCCCGACTAGGTCCAGCCCCCAGACCATGACGGGCCATGTGAGGGGGATGGTTTGAAGTGCCTGAGCCGGCATGTGCATTTGGCGGGCATAGTACTGGCAACCCTTGCAGGTCTTGACTATATGGGTGGTGTCCACTACAGAAGTCGGCCAGTAAAAGCCTTGTCGAAACGCATTGCCCACGAGGGTTCGAGATACGGCATGATGACCGCAGACCCCTCCAAGGATGTCGACAAGGAGATTGATTCCTTCCTTGGTGGTGATCCAACGCTATAGGACCTTGGTCACGCTGTGCTTGTACAGCTCTTCGTTGACCAGTACGAAAGACTTCACGTGACTGTAGAGGCGCTTTGCCTTGGTCCCATCGACGGGGAGCGTGCCTTGGGTGAGGTAGTCGTTGAATAGGATCCTTCAATGCGCTAGGGGTTCGGCTTGTTCATCTGGGAGATTGACCCGCTCGACCTCGGGGTCGATCGGATCGATCGGCGTGTCGATCAGCTCGACGGGCGACTCGATGTCCATTACCTCGGCCCCTTGCAGGGGCGATGCTTTTTTGACCCCCATGTTCGGCTCGCTCGACCCTTATCGAGCCCCTCGATGGTCTTGGGTCAGATTGAGGGTTCGAGCTTGTCGTTGGCCAAGATTTCGGGTGGGATATTTTCCCGGCAGAAGCCATTTTGGCGAGCGAGTCAGCTGCCTCATTGAGGCACCTGGGGACATGCTTGAGTTCGAGTCTGCCGAACTTGCCCTTGAGCTTGCGGACCTTCTAGCAATAGAGTGCCATGATGTCATTGCGGCAACTCGACTCTTTCATGATCTGGTCAATCACGAGTTGCCAGTCGCTACGGATCTCGAGTCATCAGATGCCGAGTTCGACGGTGATCTTAAGCCCGTTTATGAGGGCTTCGTATTTGGCTAGATTGTTCGATGCGTAGAAATGTAAGCGAATTGAATACTTCATATGTATCCCGAGTGGTGAGACGAAGATGAGGCCAACGCTGGCACCTGTCCGCATGAGCGAGCCATTGAAATACATGACCTAGTATTCTTGGTCGACCGAGGTGGGGGGAAGCTGCGTCTTAGTCCATTCTGCCATGAAGTCGATGAGCTCCTTCGACTTGATCGCTGATTGCGGGAAGTAGGTGATGTCGTGCCCCATCAGCTTGAGCGCCCATTTTGTCACCTTTCCTGTGGTGTCCCTATTCTAGATAATTTTGCGCAAAGGAAAAGTCGTTAGAGTCAAAGTTGTGTTGCAGCTTGCATCTTGTGATCATCATGGCGTAGAGGATCTTGAGGATCTACGGGTATCGTGTTTTTGAGTCCACGAGCACCTCACTGATGTAGTAGATGACATGCTGGACCTTCAGCACCATTCCCTCCTTCTCGTGCTTGACCACCAGCACAATGCTAATGACCTGGGTCGTTGCCGTGATGTACAGCAGGAGTGGCTCCCAGGGGGCTAACGCGGTCAGCACCGGGGGTTGCTTAGGACGCGCTTGACCAAGCATGATCTGTGCCTCGGGCGTCCACTCGAACTGGTTGGACTTCTTCAGAAGTTTGTAGAGTGGGAGGACTCGCTCACCCAGGCGTGATATGTAGCGGCTCAGCGCCACTAGGCACCCATCCGCTTGATAGCGGATATCTTCTCGGAGCTGGCTTTGATGCCTGACTACGAAACGATGAACCCCAGGAGGATGCCTTTCGACACCCCGAAGACGCATTTCTTGGGGTTAAGCTTGATGTCATTTTTGCGCAACTTAGTGAAGGTGCACTCCAAATCAGTCATGAGCATATCGGCTTTTTTAGACTTGACCACAATGTCGTCCATGTAAGCCTCGACAGTGTTTCCAATGAAGTAAACGAAGCACTTTTGCATGCAGTGCTGAAAGGTAGTCACATAGCAGTAGGAACCGAATGGCGTGATGAAGGAGGTTGTGAGTTGGTCGGATTTTTTCATCGTAATCTGATGGTACCCAGAGTACGCATCAAGAAAACATAGGGTTTCACACCTCGAGGTCGAGTCAACTATATGGTCGATGCACGGTAAAGGAAAGGGATCCTTCTGACAAGCCTTGTTTAGGTTGGTATAATCTACACATATCCTCCATTTCCCATAGTTTTTCATACAAGAACAGGGTTAGCTAACCACTCAGGGTGATACACCTCCTTGATGCACCTAGCCGCTAAAAGCTTCGCGATCTCATCCTCGATAGCCCTGTGATTCTCCTTGTCGAATCGGCGCAAGCGTTGCTTCATCGGCTTGGATCTTGGCCTGATATTCAAGGAGCGCTCGGCGACCTTCCTCGAGATGTCAGGCATGTCCGAGGGTTTCCACACGAACACGTCAGTGTTCGCACGGAGAAAGTCGATGAGCTCGCCTTCCTATTTGATCATGAGGGATGTCCGATCCTCACAGTCTTCCCGTTGTCACCCTCGGTGTCGACCAACAACTCCTTCTTCCTTTGAGTCGACTCGAAGGAGGAGGCCTTGTGGTTGGATGACGGTGCATCCTCGTCGACCCGCTCGTGGATGGCCGCGAGCTCTCCGGTTGATGCCACCATGGCCGTGGAGGGATGGTGCATCCTCTAGTTCTCTGTCTCGCACTGATAAGCACACTAGAGGGATGCGCTGATAGTTATTACCCCCTTGGGCCCAGACATCTTCAGCTTCAGGTAGGTGTAGTTGGGGATGACCATGAACTTGGCATAACACGGTCGCCCCAAGATGGCATGGTGAGCTCCTGAGAAGTCGACCACCTCGAACATGAGGGTCTCTGTCCCAAAGTTTGACGGAGTCTCGAACTTGATGGACACGTCGATCTGCCCGAGGGGAACGGCCTAGGTCCCCGGCACGACCCAAAACAGGGTGCGTGTTGGCCTCAAGAGCCTCGATGTATAGAATGTTGAGGCTGCTGCCTCCATTCATCAACACCTTCGTGAGACGTGTCTCAGCGATGATGGAGTCGACCACAAGCGGATAGAGCCCCAATCGTAGGACCAGATTTCGGTGGTCCGAGCGGTCGAAGGTGATCGGAAGTTCCAACCATCAGAGGAAAGAAGGGGTCACGGGCTCAGCCGCGAAGGCCTCGCGCGTCTACTGTCTCGCACCTCGGTGCCCGGAAAGATCATGAGGTAGGCCTTGGTACTTGGGAACCCTCTCCTGTTGGCGTCGTCGTTGTTTCCAGCATCTTTTGATGCCAGATCCGTCTTGTCCTTCGGGTCCTTACCCCTGCCGTCTTCTTCCCTGATGAATTTCTTCAGCAGGGATAGTCTTTGAGCAGGTTGGCGGTTCCACCGGTTGGGGCAAGGACTGTTCCACTTCTTCTTGAACTGGTTTGCGGTTTCACCGGTTGGCGGTTTGGGAGCCTTGCGGTCAGCTGCCACCACCGTTCGGTCATGGCCTGGCCGCATCTTGTTCTTCTTCTTGGGGCAGTTGGAGGTGCCTTCGCTGGCGCCTTCCTCCTGCTTGCCCTTGTCTTTGCCGTCTGGGGTGCGGTTGAGGACCGCCCCCATGCACTCCTCACCAGAGGTAAAGCTTGCGGCAATGTCCAAGAGTTCTTGAGTCGTTCAAGGGCTCTTACGCCCCAACTCGTGGATGAGCTGCTCAGACATGGTGCTCGAGAGGAAGGTGCCTGCGATGTCGGCGTCTCCAACGTTAGGCATCTTGTTGCACTCCTTGGGGAAGCGCCCGATGTAGTCGCGGAGGGTTTTGCCGGCCTTCTACCGGTAGTTCTTGAGGTCTCAGGGGTTGCCTAATCGGACATAGGTTTCCTGGAAGTTATCGATGAAAATGTCCCTCCAGTCGGACCAGTTGTAGATCTAGCCCTCGGGAAGGTGTTCGAGCCAGGACCGTGCCGAGTAAGCGAGGTACAGCGGTAGGTTTCGGATGATGGCATAGTCATCCATCGCCCCGCCCGCCTGGCAGGAGAGACGATAGTCCTCCAACCAAAGACCAGGGTCCATCTCTTCGGCATATTTGGTTATGGTTGATGGTGCCTAGAAGCGCTGGGGGAACTTGTGACATTGCCACCTCAAATGAGGGGTTAGTCAAGGATCGATACTCAGTGACACTTGACGAAGCAAGTGTCCATCAATACATAAATGAACATAGAAAATAGAGTGCAATGTCAAAATTAAGTTGTTACAGTATAGGTTCAAATTTAGGATACATAAAAGAGTTTGAAGTTCGAAAACGAAATCTTAGCGGAAGCGAATAATCTCGACGATACATATCTTACAACAATTCATGGCAGCCCATAACCATAAATCATTCATCGTTCTCCTTAGGAGTAAGGGAAACGGGAACCCATTCCATGGTCCATCCCTTCGGGGGTTCACCATCCCACTCCATATGATTTCCACTCTCGGTGTACACAACATGTGACATACCAGTACAAAAACTTGAACAACAAACCCTGAGCAACTAATACTCAGCAAGACTTACCCGTCAAAATGGCACGCCAAGGCCGACACCTAGCATGTAGGGGGCTAACCAAAGGTTGTGGAAATAATTGCAAAAACAGCACCAATGGTTTATCCTTATTTTCAGATTTTAGCCAAGTTAATAGAGTTTTTGCATAAAATAAATATTGTGCATCTATACTAGAGCAAACATTGTTGCAATACAATTTATAGAAACACAATATCATCATTATCATCTCACTTGTTTTACTTTGAAATGGCAGCGATCTCACAAGTGGTACTCAATAACCGCGAGGGACGGCGACTCGAATCGATTTACATCCTGCAGGAGAAACACAAATACACGACGCATGCACACTCCGAGGAGTCAGTACGACAACCTTTCATGAGATACAACAGGGTTGGTCCAGGTCCCACTCTTCCTGAGTACACGTCACCCCATGCGATGCTTCCATCAAAGCCATCCATGGGTAGCCCATGCACTCTCCCTTCCAACACATACCCACATTCCACCGTACCCGCTTCATCACCAGAAGAAGAGTACGATATCGTCCAACCACTGCGGTAGTCAAGCTACGTAGGTTTACTAGTGCCCATATCACTAGCATGCATTTGGTATTGTTCAAACTTGGTCACGGGTCGATACGAAGGGGTTCTTAATCGACACAAACGGGGCTATGGCGAACAAGGGCCAACCTTTTCACCTTGGCCTACACATGCACTTCCCCGTTCGGTCTTCTTTTTATCTTTCCTCATCATAATCTCGAGAGTGGTAAAAGTAACTCAGCCACCATAACACGAGTAGTCCCAAGACTACTCAATGCTTATCACCTAGACTCGTAATTTAAGCTTAGCATTTTCTAACAGGGCTTGTATAAACTGAACCCATCCCCATAGGATTTGGTGTGCTATATGCAACTAAGCTTTAATCAAATCCCTATACGTAATGCACAATACATGACACACACATATGTGTTACAAAATAAAAGTTTCAAAACATAGGAGTGCACTGGGGCTTGCCTTGGTTCACATCAAGGTTAGCACTCTCTGAAGGATTAATCTCAGCTCTGGGCTCCTCCGGAATAATCTCCACCTCCACGTTCCCATCCTTGAGTCCTTTTGGATAAAATGCAATGCATGTAAGGATAGAGAGGATTGATGACACTTCCTCAACAAATGCATGTTATGACGTGATGCATGTATAAAGTGCAGGGGTGCATTGGACAAAAACATGGAGGTTTGTTATTTTACTTTTTTCAATTTTTGCATAATGCAGGTTAGCTTTATAGCAATGACAGTGCAAGACGAAACAAAATAAACCTAACTAGATGAGCATAACCAAGATGGTCAGAGGCACATCAAGACAAATAAAGCCTAAAATAATCAGAGATTAAGTTGTTTTTATGACTTGCAACACAAACCTTTATGTGGTAGATACTTATAGTTACACTTATGCCATTATTAGAATTAAAGCAAAGCTTTTATTATTAAACATGGTTCTGGACTATAAACATCTGGGAGAAAAATATATGATGTGGGGAACACTAAGCAAAATTTTTATGCCAAAACTCACAACAAGATTATGCACCAATATTTATTTTTAATTAAAACGGTGGAAACACTAAAACATTCATTACAGAAGAAAAACATAAAATTTAAATATGACATTCGGTGAAATGCCTGGAAATGATGAAATGGTCATGCATGCAAAATATGATAATTATATCTTGGACTAAAAATTAATTACGATTTTATTTTGATTTTTAATCATTACATACATGCATAAATAAATATGTGCTTTTAGGGTGTCTCAGCATTTATACAAAATACTACGCATTACAGAGAGTCCAAACATTATTTTTACGCATTTTTCTATAAAGCTAATATTTTTTGTGCCGATTTTTGAAGCTCCATTTATTTATTTGGCTAAGTATTTAAAGAAAAAGGGACTTTTTCCGGCCATTGGGCCATTTTTCACGTCAGCCCACGAGGCTAGGCAGGGCGCGGGGAGCTCTGTGGGCCGGATCTAGCCCAAGCGCGGCAGTGGCTCGAGGCGACAAGGCCCACCTGGTGGCTGGCTCACTCAGAGCCAAGTGAGGCCAAGGCACTCGAGCGCGCGCTGGCGCTTGCGGCGGCGGCACTTCCACTGCCGCACGGCGGTGGCTCGTCGGGGCCTCAGCAACCGAAGGCTGGCAGAGGTGTGTGGGTCCAGGGCGCGGCGCTTGCGGCGGCGGCACTTCCACTGCCGCACGACGGTGGCTCGTCGGGGCCTCAGCAATCGAAGTCTGGCAGAGGTGTGTGGGTCCGGGGCACGACGCGCACAGGGAGGCGAGGGAGCTCACCGCCAGTGGCGGAGATAAGGGGGGGGGGGGCGAGCAGGGCCTGGCCCCTCCTAATGATCCATCTATACCATATTAGTTTCCCTAATATTTTATACTAATCGCATGGTTAAGCAAGCATAGGCCCCTCATATGACCCGTGAGTACAAGACACTGCTATTCCAAGCCCAATCAGCCCATCGAAATGGCCTTTACCCACCGTCAATTGAAAAGAAAACTAACAGATAGGCAACCATCTATGAATCTACCTCCTTCCCCAGTCCCAACCTCATCAATCCCGTGTAAAATTTCTCTTGTTTATTCGCTCACCGCCGCCGACCGTACGTATAAGGCCCGTGAGCCATGGTTTAGTAGTGTTGCTCTCGACAAGCCGCTCTTCTAGCTAGTTGTGCAGTTGTGAGCTCCAAAAGGTATGTTTGTGTTCCTGTCCATCTAATTGAGGTATGTTTGTGTTCCTGTCCATCTAATTGAATTTTGGTGTCTTAAGGCGTTGATCATCAATCTAGGGTAGGAGACAATTAGTTATATTAGGTATTCCTATTGTATTGAAGATGTCAATTGTGTAATCAAACTCCATACTCATTTTATTTAAATTTCAGAATGACGATGGTAATTGATAGTTTTCTTTAACTAGTTGTTTCAAAACTCATGTACTCTATTGAAATAGCTTATTGAAAGTGAACTCATGGTCCCAAAAATTTTTACACCATCAAAATAGCATGAACTAAGAATTGTAACTACTCGTATATAAACATATAAAAATTGTGGGAGAGCATGTATGCTTTAGTCCCATTATATATACACATCAAATCATTTTTTTTTCAAAGGTTGTCAACGACATTGGTGGGTTGCCCACCCCCCTATGCTCAATTCCTAGCTCCGCCCCTGCTCACCGTGGCGGCTGCGCAAGGGAAGGCGGCGGATGACGGCAGGTCGAGGCGATTGGCGGTGTTGGCGACGGCGTTCCCACGGAGGCGCTGCAAAACTTGGAGCCGACCGGGATTAAGGCGAGGTGCAGCGATGCAAAGGGAGCACGGGTGCAAGGAATCGTGAGATCTCTCACCAAGGAGGGGATGTGACATTGGAGCACGGTGGTGGGAGGTGGGGAAGAAAGAGCTCGATTCGACGAGCTCCGATCGAGAGAGCGGACGTGTTTGCACAGGCCGAGGGAGGACGTCGAGGCGAAGCTCCCAATGGGGTTGGTCATCGGCAGAAGGCGACAGAGCGGTGGCGCGACGCGAGCTCAAGCTCGCGGGCAGCAATGGCGGGGAGAGAGAGCAGAGAGAGCAAGTGAGAGAGAAAATGGGAGCGTGGTGGGGAGATAAGGGCGACTAGGGGGGGGGGGTGCGTTCGGACCAGGACCCGGCCAAGGGGGGTCTTCGGCCCGTCAGCGATGGCCACGCGGTGCACGGCAGCTCGGCGTCGCAGGCGGCACACAATGCCAATGCGTGCTGTGTGGCTGACCAGTGGGTCCCACTTAAGTTCAAAATTCAGGAAAACAGAAACGCTTAGGTGATTTTAACCATATTTTTGGAGCATTAAATTAACTGAAATACAAAATGTTTTTGCATAATCTTGTCGAGAACGATTTGTAGACCAAACCTAGTGACATGCAGAAGGAGAGGTGAAATTATTTGCAAGATATTGAATTTGGAAAATGGCTTGCTGATTAGGGAAACAGAGAGATTTAATGGCTTGGAAATCCTTAACACTTAAGCTTTTTGTAAATTCCAATTGGGGCATCAAATGGGTTCCAAACTTAAAAAGGGTTCCAAATCCATGAAGAGAAATGCTTGGAGTAGCTAAAAGTTGATGATGTAGTTCTGGAATATAAAGTTTTATAGGACTTATTTAATTTTAAAGTTGCTTAACTGACAAGGCTGAAATTTGCCCAGAAACTTGATATTTGGCAAAAATTCCAAAAGTAGTAGTTTTTGTCCAGATTAAATCAAGCCAAAATTATGTGTTGCTCCTAAAGATTTGATATTAACCATGAGTATGATCTGGTTCAGTGAATTGTTACAAAATTTGAAATTTGAATTTTTAAAGTGACACTGTGTTTGAATTATTTGGACTAGTTGCCCAAGTGAAAAAATCACTGAGAATTCTTCAAAATTACTATTTGGTGCATAGATCAAAGTTATGAATTTTATTTGGCTCACTTATATTAAGAAATTTAGACTTTTTGTTCAAGGCTTATTTCAGTCAAATTCAAATAAATTCAAATTTGAGCCATTATGTTGTGATTTTCTTTTTGTTATATCTTCCTTGTTTGCCTAAGGTGCTAGGGTGACACTATTGTTGTCACTGAACTCTGCACTGTGGATTCGCGAGCTGAAGACCCCCGGCCCCAGAGGGCTGGGGCTCTGACTCTTGTCCTCGTCGGTGTGGTCGTATTGTCCGCCGCGGTGAGACTGGCAACCCCTTTCCTTCTCTAGTCGCTCCCTCTCACGCCGGTGCGCCCTGAGGGTCGAATGTGCATCCCGGTTAGGACCGATTCATTCATGGACAGAGGGCTTCTCAGGGACGCCCCCCCCCACCGGGGGGAGCCTGTTGTACCGTGGGTTGCTGTGAGGCCGCAGTGCCCCCCCCCCCACCCGACTCATTGGGAAGCGATGATTTGCTGACTGGATTGTGCGCACGCTGTTGCGAGCTTTTGGCCTAAAGCTCAGTGGCCTTGGCTAGTAGAGCCGCCACCTCCCACTTTGCCTGCTAGGCCTCGGGCATCGCGGGCTCGGGAAGAGTCTAGAGCAACATAGCACCAACAACTATGTTTTGCCCCGCACGAGTGAACTACGGGGGTTCTTGGTTGTTGTTGATGACGCATCGATGAACGTCTCGGGTGGTGGCTCGGGCATGTCCTCCTGTGCCGTGTCGAGCCAGCTCGTGATCGATCGCGGCTTGCTCATTCACCAGCTGACGCTTGGCCTGCTCAAGCTCATGTCATCATTCTTGTAGCCGCTCGCGGGCATCATCTCGCTGGGGACCTCCAACGGTGACCGCCAGCTGAGCACCCGTCCCGTCGCGCACGGGCACGGGCACGTTGACGACTGGTCCTCCAACGGCGCCCGTTGGAGGGGTGCTGGGTACGGGTCCCGTGATGCCGCCCTTCGTCGGGCCGCCTACCACGGGGCCACCCGTCGCGTCATTGCCGGTGGCGCCTGCGTCGGGCATAGGTGTGAGTTGCACCATGTGGCACTCTCATGGAGAGTTATGACTCTCCGCACTACTCTCAGTGTCGGAGTCCTCCTCGAACCCCTGATCGAGTAGGAAGAAGAAGGACTCATTTGGGTGCTCGATCATGCCTATGAACTCGCTGTTTGTGAAGGCCAAGACACCATGGTGGGACCAAAGGCCTTGCAATTCTCCCGCAGCGTTGCGGAGGCCGTACGGGAAGGTCTACCGGAGGTTCTTGTCGAGAAGGCCTGGGAGGAGTGGCCTGTCCCCGAGGAGCTGACCGTGGATGTTCGCGAGGGCGAACGCGAAGCACCGGAGGTCGTCCTAGGCCAGCGCGGGGCCCAAGTAGCACTTCAAGTGGAACCACAGTTGGTCGCTGTAGTTGACTGGGGTTGCCCGGATCCCTAGAGACCCTTGGTCTTGTGGGCTCCAGCTGAACGACATTCATCGCCTCGGCGGTGATGGTTGTGGCTACTGAGATGGGGTTCGGGAGCGACTCGTTAAGGAGCTTTAGCGTCCCGTCCACTGTGATCATGAGAAACCACATGGATATGTATCATGGTTTGCAATATGTGATGAGTAATTGACTTGAAATTGTTGGTGGTTTAGTTGAAATGCGGGGATTTGAGGATTGCTGGAGTTGTGCATATCAAGGTTTTGACTAACCGGAGTTGGTAAGGATGTTGGAGAGTTTGCAGGAGATGGAAAATATGTTTGCTTGTCTCATGATGTGTAGGTCACAGGAGTCAACTTGGCGGTCAACGGCAAGAGGATCGGGCACAAGTAGAAGACTTGGGGCCAGATGATCAGGAGGGCGGGTGGAGTCAAGGGTGATCCATACCGTACACGCGGAGAGGCAAGAAGCACGGACGGTTTCACGGTTGAGCCTCAAAACCGTGGTGGGGATGAAGACAGCATGATGACCAAGTCAAGGTGAGCGAGATGCCGATACAAGTGAAAAGGGAGCCTGATGGACAGGGACCGGGAGAGACTTGCTGGTGGTCAGGATCGCGGGACAAGGTGACACGCGTCGACATCGAGAAGTCACGCTTTGAGAAGCGTGCAAGGCGGTTTCCTGGTTTGGGCCTCAAAACTGGTGGCAGTGCTTGGTGGTGCACGTGGCACCATCACGGACCTTTCTTCGAGGCGAAGCAAAGTCGTAAAGGGCCCGAGAGTGTTCGGGCGACGAGGAGAGAGATGGACAAGTTTGCCCCTGGTAGTAGGTGGCAGTGTTATGTAGGTCAAGGGTAGAGTGGTCATGTGGACAACCCCTAGGCCTATATAATGAGAGGTAGGGCTGGTGGAAGAGGTGTCTCTCTTGCCATTAGCCTTGCTATGTTTTTCTTCTCATGTGCTAGGAGAGTGCTTTATCTATAAAGAGGAGAGTAGTGGGTGTGTGGCAGACATCTCTTACCCTTCTCAAATAGTGGGAGGATGAGGGTGGCTTCCTAGCCATGTAATCATGTATCTTGAATTCTTGAATCAATGATATGAGATTCATTTTCCTGGTCAAGATCTTCTTCTCTCCCTAAATCCTGAATTTCTCTTTTTCTCTATTTTTGGAGCTATTTTTGTGGGAATTTTTGGTCTCCTTTTTTGATGAGTTTTTGGGTCGGATTTCTTGAGAAACTTGTTGCTATGAGGAGCAAGAACAATCCTATATGGATCCTTGATCGAATCAACAGCTCTAGCACCTTTGATTTGAAGGATTTCTCAAGTTTCCTCATTTTGGTGTTCTTAGCACAAGATCTAAAATTTGTGATGATTCCTTGAGCAAGTCGATTTGATCTTCTAGGATTGGGGTCCTGATGTGTTGAGGATTCACTGGTCCAAAAATCGCATCATTTGGAGTTTGTTTGATTAGTTTTTGACCAAGTTTTTGCCTAAATCCCGAAACCTTTTCCTGTTCTGTCAGGGTCAATCGGCACTGCCGACAACCAGGACCGGCACTGCCGGTGGGTCATCCGAAACCCGCACCAGCACTACCGATGGCCAGACCGGCACTGCCGATGCATTCTGTCTGCTGCTTTTGAAACTCCCACACCAACACTACCGATGGGTCTTACCGGCATTGTCGATGGTACCAATCGGCACTGCCGATGGCACCAATTGGCACTGTCCAAGGCTTTGATCGGCACTGCTGATGGTAGTCCAGTTTCACACTGTTTTGAGTGTTTTGAGTTCTCTTTTGTTTCCGTTGTGTTCTGCTACAGTAGTTGATCATTCCTAGGGTTAGCACATCTATGTTGGTGTGTGTAGTCTTGGTGATCGGTTTAGAGGTTGGCTCGGGTGGTAACCGGGACATAGGCCAAGTTCTCCTGGAGAATTTTAATTGGCTCCTATTTACCCCCCCCCCCCTCTGGTCGTCTTTTTGATCCTTCAATTGGTATTAGAGCCGGTTTGATCACTAGTTGACCTTAATTGGCTTTGTGATCCGAAGGTGACATGGAGAAGCGTGCGGTCAAGCTTTGGATATTCGATGGAGAGGACTTTCCCTACTGGAATTCACGGACCAAGGCTTATCTCTTAACCCAAGGATGTGCAATTTGGGATATCGTGGAGCAGGACTATGCCATACCGTACGACCTCAACACTGTGTCAGTAGGTGAGTTAACCAGGTATGAAAGCAACTCCAAGGCTGTCAATATCCTGCTTTCTGCTCTAGGTAGGAATAAATATGACCGTGTTGCTCATCTTGATGCTGCAGACACCATTTGGGCAAAGCTTTTCACGTACCATGAGGGTACCAATCAAGTCAAGTCTATGCGTAAGGATTCTTACAATAGACAATACCAAACCTTTGCACGAAAACCTGGCGAGTCACTAGATGACACTTTTCGTAGGTTTGAGGCCATTCTGTGAAACTTGCGGTCTTGTGGTAATCTTGTGTACAATGATAACAATAGAGCTAAGCAACTGCTATATTCACTTGATGAAAATGCTTGGGGGTTAAGATTGCTGTACTAGAAGAAACTGCTAAATTCAATACCCTGGACTATGAGCAGCTGTATAGCAAGCTAAAATCTCATGAACTGTCTAGGAAGTCTCATCCTAATCTTGCTAATTCTGCTTCCAGCATGGCTTTGCTTTCTAGCTCTCAGAAGGGTAGTCACAGTGGTGCTTCTTATGGAACTAACTCCTCACTTGACATCATCTTTGGAGTTTGCTCTTTCTTCTCTTGTTGCAGCTTCCGATGAACAGATGGAGTGCATTCCTAATGAGGAGCTGTCCTTACTCACAAGGAAGTTCAGGAAATTCTACAACAACCGCAAAGAGAGAAGAGGAGGTGGTTCAAGAACCTGCTTCGAGTGTGGTGACCCGGGACACTTCATTACTGACTGTCCCAAGAAGAAGAAGAAGGCCAGGTACCACGACAACAACATTGAAGATTTCAAGCAGAAGAAGAACCGCTTCTACAAGAAAGGCAAGAACTCCAAAAAGTTCGCCAAGGCCATTGCACGTGCCTGCGTTGCCGCCTTGAGCGATGTCGACCTCACATCAAGCGATGGCCTTACAAGCTCTGAGGAGGAGGTTGAGAAGCCATGAGTCAAGAGGAAGGACAACTTCACCGGGCTTTGCTTCATGACAAAGAACGACCATGACACCGACTCTGGCTCTGACTCCGACACAAGCGAGGTACCTCCCACTCTTGATGAGCTCTCTTCTGAACTTGATCATCTGCGCGATGTTCTGCTCATGCAAGATGATAAGCTTTGCAGGGTTGTTCGTGAGAATAGAGAGCTTAAGTCTAAATTGGAGAGTGCTGAGTATGAGATCACTTCACTTAGGTCTAAGCTTGCTAGAGATGACATTGTTGCTGAGTGTGAGTCTTGTCAAGTTGTGATGAATGAACTTGCACAGAGGGAAAGTGTGCATGCTCAAGTTGCCAGTCAGCTTGAGAGTGCCCTTAAAGAGATTGATGAATTCAAGGCTAGACCACTCTTTTGGGTACATGTCAGAAGTGCTCCAAGCTCACTAGTGAGTTGGAAGCTCAAACCCTCAAAGTCAAAGAGCTCGAGTCCAAGCTGTTAAATGAGACTCGCTCTAAAGTTCTCCCACCACCATGTGAAGTGTGTGTTACCCTTAAGGACAAGCTTGTAAAAACTAGAGAGGAAAACAAAGTCCTAGTCCAAGAAAATGACTATCTTGTTCCTAGGCTCCAAAGAACCCTAGTGAGTGAGGAGAAGATTAAGAGTACTTGGCAAGAGTCAAGGAAAGTGGTAGTAGGTCAACCTACAACTTGGGCTTGGGATTTGAGAGGTGTGACAAAGAGAGTGAAAATGTGGGTAAGTTAGTGCTTAGCTCTAGCTACAAGGATAAGGAACAATCTATCAAACCCATTGACACGTACTATCCACCTAACCCTAATCCTTCTTTCAACCCAAAGCAAGCTAAGAAGCCAAAACCTAAACCCACTATGCAAGTTAAGCCTAAACATGAGAGTGTCTACATTTGCATGTTCTGTGGTCATAAGGGTCACACGGATGAGTACTGTTATAGGTATAAGAGGATTGAGAGGATGCAAGCTGAGTTAACTAGAAATGTGCATCATGATGATTTTGATGGTTTTTAGTGTTGCTCTTTTTTTCATGCCTATCATGGACAGGGTCATTCCTCATATAGCTTTGATTCACGAAACAGAGGCTTTGTGCAGCAGTGCTTTGGCATCCCACGTTTTCCCTATCATGGTGAGCGTCGCTTGCGTGGATTTGGCTCTCACACAGATGATTTCTATCCTCACAACCCCAGGTTTGAGTCGAGACGCTTTGACAGGCCATGTTTTCCCCATTGTGGTTCTCGTCCCATGCGTTCGAATGATAATGTACAAAGAACTATGATGACTACTACCGGTCGTATGGTGAAGTGCTGGATTCCCAAATACTTTTTGACTAACCCCAGCACTGAGCCATCGACTTTTCCTTCTCGTTCTTTGTAGGCAGCAGGTGGAGGCCTGGAGAACAAGTGGCTAATGGACTTAGGGTGTTTGCGCCACATGACCGGAGATGCACAGTGGTTTTCCAGCCTCACTTCCTTGAAGCGCCGGGAGTATGTGACCTTTGGAGATGACAAGAGAGGGAGAGTGAAGGCAAGAGGCACGGTGAAGTAAATGAAAAATTCACTCTCAATGATGTTTGTTTGGTTGAACATCTCAAGTACAATCTCCTCTCTGTCTCTCAGTTGCATGATGTTGGTTTGGAAGTACGCTTTAAGAAAAATGCTTCTTGTGTTCTTGATTCGAATGGCTCTTTGGTTTGTGGGATTTCTAGCATTGGGAAAGTTTTTCAGGCTGATTTTGCTGGTTCTCCTGGTTCTCACAAGTGCTTGTTTGCTCAATCTTCTTCTGAGCTCTGGAAATGGCATAGGAGACTAGGTCACATGAGCTTTGACTTGCTTTGTCGCTTGAGTGGCTTAGGTTTGATCCAAGAATTTTCTAAGCTCAAATTTGACAAGGATTTGGTTTGTGCTCCTTGTCGTCATGGGAAAATGATTGCCGCTTCTCATCCACCAATCAATTTGGTGATGACTGAACGCCCTGGAGAGCTGCTTCATATGGACACTGTTGGTCCTTCTCGGGTTCGTTCGGTAGGTGGGAAGTGGTATGTTCTTGTGATTGTTGATGACTACTCTCTCTACTCTTGGGTTTACTTTCTTGAGAGCAAGGATGAAGTGTTTCATCACTTTCGGAGCTTAGCTTTGAGGTTGTTCAAGGAACATCCTAGTGCATTACGAGCAATTCGCATTGATAATGGCACTGAGTTCAAGAACTCCTCCTTTGATGCTTTCTGTCTTGAGCATGGTATTGAGCATCAGTTTTTAGCACCTCGTGTCCCTCAGCAGAATGGTGTGGTCGAAAGAAAGAACAGAACCTTGGTGGAAATTTCTTGGACAATGCTTGAAGAGCATAGGACTCTGACGCGGGTTTGGGCTGAGGCCATTAGCACCGCTTGCTATATTTCCAATCGGATTTTCTTGCGCTCAATTCTTAATGTGACTTCCTATAAGCTATGCTTTGGGAGGAAGCTATCAATTTCTCATTTGCGTGCTTTTGGTTGCAAGTGCTTTATTCTCAAGCGTGGCAATCTTGATAAGTTTGAGTCAAGATCTTCTGATGGCATCTTTCTTGGCTACACCCCTCATGGCCATTTCTATAGAGTTTTGAATTTGGAGACTAACACCATCATAGAATCCTACGATGTAACATTTGATGACTCAAACTCTTGTGCAAGCAATGTGATTGAGACTGCATGTAACAAGGAGATGGAGGAGAGTATCTTTGTAGAAGAGGACCTACAGGGCTTGGATGATGACGATGATGAGTCATTCCATCCCACATCCGAGCTTGTTCCTGTTGCTTCTACCACTCCACCAGAGGGTCCAGAAGCTTCTACATCAACCTCAGCAGCTGTCGAGCCAGCTCCAGTTGTGGTTGAGGACGAGGTACGCTTTGATAGAGAGGCCCCTCACCATATTCAGCGTCAACATCCACCTCAACAGATGATCGGTAATCTCTATGAGAGGACAACAAGGTCAAGGTCTGCACATCTCGCCTGCTTTACTAATTCTCTCTTTGTTGCCACATTTGAACCTCGGGATATTGGACACGAATTATCTGATGAACATTGGGTTAATGCCATGCATGAGGAGTTGGAAAACTTTGAGAGAAACAAAGTGTGGACCCTAGTAGAGCCTCCTGTTGGTGTCAATGTCATAGAAATCAAGTGGGTTTTCAAAAACAAGCATGGGGAAGATGGTGAGGTTGTTAGAAACAAGGCTAGGCTTGTTGCCCAGGGTCTTAGTCAAGTAGAGAGCTTAGACTATGGGGAAACTTTTGCTCCTGTTGCATGCATAGAAATCATTAGGATCTTGCTTGCATTTGCTGCCTCTAAGGGCATTAGACTCTACCAAATTGATGTCAAGAGTGCTTTCCTAAATGGTTTCATAGAGGAAGAGGTTTATGTGAGACAACCACCTGACTTTGAGCACCACAAATACTCAAACCGTGTGTGCAAGCTTCAAAAGGCTTTGTACGGGCTAATGCAAGCACCTAGGGCATGGTATGCTAGGCTTAAGACTTTCTTACTAGAGCATGGGTATGTCATGTGGTGTGTTGACAAAACCTTGTTCACTCTAAAGCATGGCAATGACTTTCTAATAGTTCAAATTTACGTGGATGATATCATCTTTGGAGGTTCCTCTCATGCTCTTGTGTCCAGATTTCAGGAAGCCATGGAAAGTGAATTTCAAATGTCGATGATGGGCGAGCTCACCTTCTTTCTTGGACTTCAAATCAAGCAGTGCAAGCAAGGCACCTTCATAAATCAAGCCAAGTACACGAAGGATCTCCTGAAGAAGTTCGACATGGTCAATGTGAAGCCGTTGTCAACACCAATATCCACGACAACGGCACTTGACCCTGACGAAGACTGTGAAGCGGTGGACCAAAGGGAGTACAGGAGCATGATTGGCTGCTTCTTGTACCTGATGGCAACAAGACCCGACATACACTTTGCAGTGTCTTTGTGCTTGCTTTCAAGCTTCCCCAAGGGTGACTCATCGCAAGGCTGTCAAGCGCATCTTCAGGTATCTTAAATACACCCTTGAGTTTGGTCTTTGGTACTCTGCATCTTCATCTGTTGATCTTATTGGGTATTCGGATGCGGACTTTGCTGGGTGTAGAATTGATAGGAAGAGCACTTCTGGTACTTGCCATTTCTTGGGTACTTCTTTGATCTGTTGGTCTTCTCATAAGCTGTCGAGTGTAGCCCAATCCACCATAGAGGTTGAGTATGTTGTAGCTGCTAGCTGCTGCTCACAAATCCTATGGATTGTGTCCACTATGAGAGACTATGGGTTAACCTTTAAGGGTGTTCCACTCATATGTGATAACTCTAGTGCCATATGCTTAGCCAAGAACCCAGTCCTACATGGTAAGGTCAAACACATAAATGTGAGATTCCACTTCGTGAGAGATAATGTTGAGAAGGGAGATGTTGAAGTCAAATACATCGACACCAAAAACCAATTGGCTGATATTCTCACCAAGCCCCTAGATGCTTCGAGATTTGCTTTTCTTCGAGGGGAGCTTGGTGTTTGCCATCCTTATGGCATCATTTGAGGGGGAGTTGGTGTTCTCTTATATATATGTATCTTACCTTTTATGCATTGCATCTCATGTATGATATATGCATTTGTAGATGAGCTTTGATTCTTATGCCTTCTTGTATTTCTCATTATGAGCTATTGCTTTTACACTTCATAGCTCTATGATTACGATTAGCAAAGTTAAATGCTTCTTGCATAATTGTTGAAGCTCCTTAGGATTGCATTTTCATTCATTACATGTTTGTTCTTTTGCCTCTTTGATGAGTTCATTGCCAAAGGGGGAGAAATAAGTGCCTAAGGGAGGAATTGTTGGGTCATGCAAATAATGCTAAGAAACTTAAAATGGCTCATTTTACATTCATGTCAACTACCACAAGTTGAGGGGGAGCATCCCAATTTTTTAAGCGTTTCTTGAGCTTTTTTGTGATCCTTGCGCTTTGTTTGGCAACTCTTGGTCCTTGTGATCCCTCTTATGCTAGATGGCTTTCTTTCACCTTTTCTTTGGGTTGAGCCATTTGGATGTGCTTATTTGAGTTCGCATTTCAAACTCTTTTCTCAATTCTATTCTTTATAAATTTGGTGTTGTCAATGTACTCATTAAGGGAGAGATTG
Source organism: Eleusine indica (assembly GCA_030378355.1). NCBI lineage: Eukaryota > Viridiplantae > Streptophyta > Magnoliopsida > Poales > Poaceae > Eleusine > Eleusine indica. Next base: position 41,361,433 of record CM059501.1, on the reverse strand, counting down.
AGAAACCATGTGGATATGTGCCATGGTTTGCAATATGTGATGAGTAATTGACTTGAGCTTGTTGGTGTTTGAGTTGAAATGCGGGGATTTGAGGATTGCAGGAGTTGTGCATACCATGGGTTTGACTAACCAGAGTTGGTAAGGATGTTGGAGAGTTTGTAGGAGATGGTAAATATGTTTGCTTGTGTGACATCCCCACCTCGAAACGAGGGGTTAGTCAAGGATCAATACTCGGGTGACACTTGACAAAGCAAGAGTCCATAAATACACAAATGAACATAGCAAATTGAGTGAAATGTCGAATTTAAGTTATTACAATTTGGGTTCAAATTTAGGATACATAAAAGAGTTTGAAGTTCAAAAACAAAGTTTTAGCGGAAGCGAATAATCTCGACGATACATATCTTACAACAATTCATGGCAGCCCATAACCATAAATCATTCATCGTTCTCCTTAGGAGTAAGGGAAACGGGAACCCATTACATGGTCCATCCCTTCGGGGGTTCACCCTCCCACTCCACATGATTTCCACTCTCGGACAACATGTGACATACCTATACAAAAACTTAAACAACAAACCCTGAGCAACTAATACTCAGCAAGACTTACCCGTCAAAATGACACGCTAAGGCCGACACCTAGCATGCAGGGGGCTGACCTAAGGTTGTTGGAATAATTGCAAAAACAACACTAATAATTGATCCTATTTTCAGATCTTTAGCCAAGTTAATAGAGTTTTTCATAAAGTAAATATTTTGCAGCTATACTATAACAAACATGGTTGCAATACAATTTATAGAGATACAATATCATCATTATCATTTCACTTTGTAATTTGAGGTGGCAGCGATCGCACAAGTGGTACTCAATAACCGCGAGGAGGAACCCAAATACACGAGGCACGCACACTCCCAGAGTCATGTACAACAACCTTTCGTGAGATCACCCTAGAGTCGGCCGGGTTTCACGCGCTCCCGGGTACATGTCCTCCATGCGATACCCGGTATCCGTGGTTAGACCATGCACCCTTCCACTACTCATACCACCCAATGCCACCATGCACTTATGATCATTCCCAAAGAGCGATGAAGGACCGTCCAACTACTATGATAATCAAGCTACGTTGGTTTACTAGTGCCCATATCACTAGCATGCACTTGGTACTGTTCAAACTTGGTCACGGGTCCACACTCGAAGGGGGTTCTTAATCGACACAAACGGGGCTATGGCAAACAAGGTCCAACCTTGTCACCTTAACCTACACATGCACTTCCCCATTCGGTCTCAAATTAATCCATCATTTTCATGTGAGAGTACAAGTGATAAGTCCCCGAACCATCCTATATTAACTAGTCTCCATACCACTCGATTTTTCCTACCGATGACTCCATATTAAGCATAGCAAGTTCTAACGAATGGTTGAACAAGTATACTCATACCCATAGGATTTGTCTTTCCTACATGCAACTCGGGTTTCAAGCATTTCCTACACGTAATGCACAATACATGACACGCATACATATGTTACAAAATAAAAGTTTTAAAACATAGGAGTGCACCGGGGCTTGCCTTGGTTCAGATCACAATTAGCACTCTCAGGAATAGTTGCCTCAGCTTCGGGGTCCTCCGGAACTATCTCCACCTCCACGTTCTCGTCGTTGAGTCCTAGTGGATGAAATGCAATGCAAGCAAGGATAGTGAGGATTCGTGGCACTTCCTCAACAAATGCGTGCTATGATATGATGCATGTATAAAAGTACGGGTGTGCATTGAAAAAGGACATGGAGGTTTCTCATTTTTACTTTTTTTTAATTTTACATAATACAAGCAAGCTCTCTAGTGGTGACGGTGCAACGGTTAAGCATGTTTAAACCATCTAGGTGAACATACATGATGATCAGAGGCAAATCAATGTAAATAAAAGCTAAAATAATAGAAAGCAAAGTGTGCATGTGATTGCCATACAAACTTACATGCTCAAGTTAATTATATTCACAATTGTGCCATTACTAGGAACAAATTAAAGTAGTTATGGCTAAATATGGTTCTAAAGATAAATGACAGTGAGAAAAATATATGTGGTGTGGGACATTATATGAGATTTATGTACCAAACATAATGGCAGGAACATGCTTCAATATTTTCTATTCAACTAAATGTTACGAATACTAAAATATTAATTACAGAGAAAATACTTGAAATTTAAAGGTTCCACTTGGTGAGATGCACGGAAATGATGAATCATACATGCATGCAAAATTTGAGATTTATATTATTCTTTGTTAATTAGTTATGATTTTATGTCTATTTTCAATCATTAAATACATGCATAAATAAATAAGTACTTTTGCTGTGATTTATCATTTTTGTAAATACTAGGCAACCATATAAAACAAACAAAATTTATTTTGCCCCTAAACTCAAAGTATAACTTTAGTTATGAATTTTACAACCACAATCTATTTATAGGCAGTATTTAAATGAAAATAGAATAAGACAGATGGTCGGGCCAATAGAAAACGAGCCACACAAGGCCATAGAGAGGAGGACACAGGGGATCCCGGCTGGAGCTTCAAGCTCCCAGGCACGAGTCGCACGGGGGCTGCCGGCAAGCGGCGGCGCTCTCACCGGACTTGGCCGAAGTTGAGCCAACGGCGACGCGAGGCACTCCGTTGTGAAGATCTCAAGATGGCAAGTGCGATTAAGGTGACGATGAGGCGAGAATCTCACCATAATGGCCGGCGGCGAGCCACGAACTTGGAAAAATGGCTTTCGGTTTTTGAATTTTTGCGGCTCGCTCGGTGACATGCACGGGTTGAGATGGGGTGGAAATGAAAGAGGACGACGAGACGAAGAGCTTTAGTCGGACGATCTATGCCAGGAAGACTCGAGGTGGCCGGCGGCGAGCTCGCCTTCCGGATCCAATGGTGGACAGTGGTGGCGGAGAAAAAAAGAAGAAGAGAGAGAGAACCCAAAAAGGAAAAGAGTGGAGGGCCAAAACCGGGGTGCCGACCCACGGTTTTGCCCACGCCGGGCAGACCAGGGGCCTCCCTGCTGATGTACGGTCACCACACAGCGTAGTGGCGCCAGAGGATCGGGCCCACGCCGGAGGAAGAAGAGAGAGGCGCGGCTGACAAGCAGGTCCCGTGAAGATTTTTCTTTTTTGTTGGTTTTCCAAAGTGCCTTCTCTTCACAATTTCATATCTTTATTTCTATAGCACCACTGAGAAAACTAAAATTATGTACGTGTTCATAATGACTTGCTCTTAATTTAGAAAATGAGTTTATACTACAAATTGATTTCAAATTTGAACAGAAATTTTACCAATTGGGCATGTTTTCAAGTGTTTAGAGATTTATTTGGGGCACTTCTGGTTACAAAAAAATTATGGAATTTTGTCCAAAATTTTATTTCACTTAGTACTACAACGTATATTTTTGGTGGTCATAGGTTTTATTCAAAAGTTGTGACTTGCAGTTCAATGTTATTCAAATTTGAGCAAAATTCATGCAAAAAGGTTTCAAGTTGCTCTCAAAATTTTTGGATGAACTTATGTTGTGTAGGGTTTGGTTCCTAGGATGCTAGAGTGATACCGTGGGTGTCACAGTTCTCCCCCCTTAAGAAAATCTCGTCCGTAGATTGAAACGATTAATTAACGGTGAGAGGGGGAAGACCGAACCTTAAGTATGAAGCTAAGACTTCCGGAAAATGAGTGTTCAGAAAATCTTCTTGTTCCCAAGTAGCTTCTCTTTCGGAATGGTTGCTCCATTGAACCTTGTAGAAATTGATGGTCTTGTTTCTTGTTACTCGGTCTTTTTGATTGATAATCCGGACGGGATGTTCAGAACACGAAAGATCCTCCTTCAATTGATCCATTCCATCAATGATGATATCAGAGGGTGCCTTCAAACATTTCTTGAGCTATGATACATGGAATACATTGTGCACTCTGAATAGTTTTGCCGGTAATTGCAAATGATAAGCAACAGAACCACATTTTTCAATGATTTTGAACGGACCGATATAACGTGGTGCAAGTTTTCCTTGTATTCCAAAACGCTGCACTCCTTTAGTAGGGGAGACACATAAATATACATGATCTCCTTCCTCAAATTCCAAGGGACAACGTCTCTTATCGGCATAGCTCATTTGATGAGATTGTGCCGCTTTCATGTTGGCTCGAATGGCACGCACTTGCTCCTCAGTTTGGGTTACTAGATCAGGACCAAAAATAGTTCTCTCACCGGATTCCGACCAGTTCAGAGGTGTACAACATGAGTGGCTATATAATGCTTCAAACGGGGACATTTTTATGCTCTCTTGATAGCTACTATTTAGGAGAATTCTGCGTAAGGTAGGTGTTCATCCTAGTTCTTTCCACTTGTTAATACACATGCTCTCAACATGTCTTCCAAGAACTGATTCACTTGTTCAGTTTGACCATTAGTTTGAGGGTGATATGCAGAACTTCGAATTAAGGTAGTGCCCAAATAAGCATGCAATTGCTCCCAAAAACGGGCAATAAACTGGGATCCCCGATCTGATATGATGGTTTTTGGAACACCGTGCAAACATAGAATGCGGGAGATATAGAGTTCGGCATACTTCTTAAGCTTGTAGTTGGAACACACAGAAATCAAGTGAGCTGACTTGGTTAATCGGTCGAAGATAACCCAAATAGAATCATGTTTCTGCAAAGTGAGAGGTAATCCAACAATAAAATCCATAGATATGTCTTCCCACTTCCATTTCGGAATACTTAGTGGCTGCAATAAACCTGCTTTCTTCAAGTGATCAGCCTTGACTCGCTGACACGTATCACACTGAGCCACGTACCGTGCGATTTTTGTTTCATACGAGTCCACCGAAACCTTTCCTTCAATCCACGATACATCTTGTTGCAGCCAGGGTGGATAGAGTATTTAGATAAATGGGCCTCATCCAAAATTTTCTTCCGTAGATCCAAATTCTTTGGCACAACGAGGCGGTCCTTAAACCACAAGACACCATCGGCGTCTTGCTGGAAACATGTGACTTCTCCATCTTTTAACCATCGTCGGATGTGTGCCATACCTTTATCTTTCTTTTGTGCAGCCACAACTTCTTCTCGAAGCGTGGGAATGAGAGCTAAATTGTATAACGCACCATGAGGAACAACACGAAGACTTGGTTCATTCTCTTCACAACATACGGTGGTGGTCACTGGCTGAACCGAAGTGTGGTTGCATTGAGACTTCCGACTCAATGCGTCAGCAACCACATTTGCTTTTCCTAGATGATAATGAATTTCCAACTCATAATCCTTTATTAATTCTAACCATCTCCGTTGTCTCATGTTCAGATCTTACTGAGTGAAAATATATTTGAGGATTTTGTGATCGGAATATAAATTGACAATATTTCCAAGAAGGTAGTGTCTCCAAATTTTTAGAGCAAGAATGACCGATGCTAACTCCAAATCATGAGTGGGATAATGCTCTTCATGACGTCGGAGCTGACGGGAGGCATAGGCAATGACACGACCTTCTTGCATGAGAACACAACCCAAACCCATACTAGAAGCATCACAATATGCATCAAAAGGTTTGGTGAGGTCGGGTTGAGCTAAAACGGGTGCTGTGGTTAGATACTTCTTGAGAGACTGAAAGGCTTCTGCACAATCACTAGTCCATTCAAATTTTGATTCCTTTTTCAGCAGCTTAGTCATTGGTTTTGCTATCTTTGAGAAGTTTGAAATGAACCTTCGGTAATATCCTGCGAGACCAAGAATATTGCGAATGTGCTTGACAGTTTTTGGAGTCTTCCAATTCAACACATCTTGCACTTTACTCGGGTCAACAGCAATACCCTTATCTGAAATAATATTACCCAAGAAAGGAACTTGATGTAGCCAAAACTCACACTTACTGAATTTGGCATACAATTGATGATCTCAAAGTCGTTGAAGCATGATCTGAAGATGTTCAGCATGTTCTTCATCAGACTTGGAGTAGACAAGAATATCATCAATGAAAACAACCACAAACTTGTCCAATTCCGGCATGAACACAGAATTCATCAAGTACATGAAATAGGTAGGAGCATTTGTTAGTCCAAAAGACATAACGAGATATTCATAAAGACCGTACCTCGTAGAGAAGGCCGTCGTAGGAATATCCGCAGCTCCTATCTTTATTTGGTGATAACCAGAGCGGAGATCAATCTTGGAGAAAACTTTGGCATTAACCAGATGATCGAATAGAAGATCAATCCATGGCAGAGGATATTTGTTCTTGACAGTGATTGCATTCAATGGCTGATAGTCAACACATAACCTTAGTGAGCGATCGTTCTTCTTGACAAAAAGAGTTGGACAGCCCCATGGTGAAGACCTAGGGCGAATGAACCCTTTGTTCCATGAGGTCTTTAAGTTGCTCTTTCAACTCTGCTAGTTCATTGGGTGCCATTTTATACGGTCTGCGGGAGACTGGAGCAGTACCGGGCTGAAGCTCAATTTTAAATTCCACTTCTCGGTCAGGAGACATGCCGGGTAAATCTTCAGAAAACACATCGGGATACTCACATACTACTGGAATTTCAGCTAGACTCTTGCCAGTGGCCTGATACGCCTTAGGTGCAATCATTGGCGGACGGGACAAGTGTATGACGGCAGGGCCATGGAGATAAGAATCCAAATGAATTTTTCAAGGGTCGATATGTAGCACGGCCTTATTGTTCTTCATCCATTTCATACCCAAAATAACATCTATGCCTTGACCAGCTAATATTATAAGGTGCGATGGGTATATTAATTTGCCAAGTTTGAGTGGTGCGGTCACAACACATTGGTTTGCAATAATTTTACCACCAGGAGAGGTAATGACATAAGATGTTTTGAGAGGTGTGGTAGAGAGATGCAATCTTTCAACACATGCCATGCTAATAAAATTATGGGTGGCACCAGAATAAAAAAGAACAAGAATGGGGTTGTCTTCGATAGTGAACATACCCGCAAGCACATCTTCTCCTTCCTGAATATCCCCGGCTGTAGTATGGTTGACACGGCCGGTCTTTGGTGCATTTTTGGATGCCGGAGGATGCTGGTTGGTGGTGCTAACTCCACTACCTTGCTGTCGTCTTCGCTTACAACACTCCTTTGCATAGTGTCCCACTTCACCACAATTGTAGCACGGCTGCGAGTTAGGCCTTCCACCTTGGTAAGCTTGCTGTGGAGGGCGGTAGGCTTGTGTGCACTTCTGTGTATAACCATAAGAAGCTCCCTGATGCTGTGAATTAGGTGGACGGTATCCTCCGCCAAAGAGAATAGCAGCACGAAAACGTTGACGGGTTGGTGAAGTGAGGGCCAACCAATATTTGATGGGAGGGGCACCAAAAGAACTCCCACTCATATTCTTCCTCTTCTTGTCATTTTCATGATCACAATTGGCATCCTCTTGCACAATAGCTGCACTCATTAGCTCATTGAAAGTACAGTTGTTCAATAAGGCCAGATGCTGACGAAACCGGTCCTTTTTCTTCTCATCCGTGTCCACATGATAGGTTGCATACTGGGAGAGGTAGTTAAACTTCTTGGTGTACTCATGCGCGTTGTTGGAACCTTGCTTCAAGTCCAAAAATTCCTAAAGTTTCCGCTGCATAAGGCCAGCGGGAATGTGATGACCACGGAAAGCAGTGCGGAAGGTGGTCCAATTCACCTGTTGTCCAACTGGGAGTGAGGCTAGGTAATCTTCCCACCAAGCACTCACGGATCCACGGAGTTGCTGAGCTGCAAATAAGGTCTTCTGCTCTTCAGTACAGTGGAGAAGTCCAAACTTTGACTCAATGATGCGAAGCCAATTATCTGCCTCCAGTGGATCACCAATCTCAACAAACACTGGAGGGTGTGTAGCCAGAAAATCTGCATAGGTGGTCTCCTGGGGTGCATTGTGAGCTTCATTATGCCCACCTTGCAGATGATGTTCTGATTGGCAATGAACAGCGCAAAGTCCATCGGCGGTGGTGTGGGTGGCAGATTTTGATCTTGGTTTTGGTTCTGATTCTGGTTTTGGTTTCCATCTTGCCCACCACGGCGGGAACTTTCAGGGCGGTCCTCGTACAGGTCATTCATCCTCCTAGTGTTCACTATTCTGCCAAAAATTTATTTACACTATTAGATCAAGTCACATGAGGTGAAAAACATTGCTTAATTCTAGACCATGGTATAAGTAAATAAATTGTAGATCTGAGCATAATATTACAACAGCAGCGATGTCCATTCATACTTGTCCAAAATATCCATCCAAAGATCATACATAGGATTTACTTAGTGGCGGATGTTACAACCATATTACCAAAAACAAAATGGCAGCGAGCATAATGCTACAAGCCGCATGGGAACATCCGTAATGGGGTTAAGCTCGTGTTCTTCTCATGACACTATGTTGCTCGGAAGAGCACACATTTTTCCTAACGAACGTGGCGTATCCCAAAATCAAAAGGCCATGTGTCTCATGGAGACAAGGTCCACTACAAGTTACTCCTACCATAGTTCCATAATTACAAGACCTAACAATAAGAGTTTAGCTCATCTAAAGCTACTCTCCCCGTGGTGCGTGGCTGCCACCATCAGAGAGCATTTCTTCCTCCTTCGGAGTTGGGGGTGCCTCATAGTCAAGTCCCGAGTTCTCTTCATCTCCCTCAGCGTGTAGAGGGTTAGGAGGGGCCGCTTGGACTACTTGCTGCCCGAGCACATTCCCGAGGTGGTCCTCAAGTTATATGACAGTCTCATGAAGCCATCCAATCTGTTGTTGTGCGTGGTCTAGCTGAGCTTGGAGTTGAAAAATCTGCTGGTGGTTGGCTACCAACATAGCATCACGTTGGGCGAGCTGCTGTCGCACCTCGACGAGTTCATCCTCAGCTTCGAGACGCTGGTCATCCACTAACTTCACCATTTCAGCGGACTCGCCAAGTTGCGCACCCAACTCAAGGGCTTGGCTCGCAAGTTGGTGACCATTGATGGATAATGCAGGAACCATCCCCTCAAACTCAGCGACACGCCCTTCCAGCTCAGCGTTGCGCAATTGAGCATCAAGGCGCTCTTGGTCACTGAGTATGAGTTGCTTCTCCAACTCCTCGATGCGAGCAGCCATAGCGGCGCTCTCAACGGTAGCCTTAGAGGTAGTTATCTGCGGGAACGAGTCAAAAGTTGATCATAACTTTTGTGTCCATCATAAAACATGCCAACTGGGTCAGCATACTAAGATTTTAAAAGATGCAAGTAAGCAGAATAACTAAGAATCATTTGTCATGCTTCAACCGGTTCTAAAACTACATCTGAAATCTGTCTTCCTAATGACAGTCTGCACAAAAATCCTAACTGCTCTTTCTGGGTGCAAAATCAATATTTTGGGTTCATACCAATGTTTTATAACATTTCTGTAGCTTTCCAATGCCTACTCATACAGCCTCATAGGGTCAGCAGTTTAGGACTTATGACCCTTTTAAAGGTTCGGTCGACTGCTGAAATCTTGTTCTGGACAGAAAAAGGTTGGCCTGAAGATGGGTCCTAAATTCTGGTTTCTGAGCTCCATATCCAAAATCTCAGAACACAAAAGTTATAGATAATTTCAGAAACTTTCCAGAAAGTACTAGAACATAAAATTTGGCTCAGTAGTTTGAGAGTTATGTATTTTTGAACTCGACTGAAATTTCTGAACCCTCAGTTTTCAGATTGGGGGTTAGTTTACATGGTCAAAGCTCATAACCAAGGTATCGGGAGATTATTTATATTTAGTAGAGGTCAATTAGGGTAATTAGGCTCTTTGAGAATTTTGACTTTGCATTTTTGTTGATATTATCTAATGCAATATGCGAAGGCAAACATGATGACATGACAATATGTTGTCCTAACGGCCTCACCAACAGAAAAATTGGTCAATATAGCGACCATACGTGATCTCGGTGGCAAACACGGTCTCTCAATATTTGATTAGTCGTTTGCTAACGAGCTAAGTATTCGTGGTTACCGTACCTGTAAAAAATGGATTCCAGAAACAATATATCAAATTCAAAAGAAACGAGTAGAAAATAATCCCTTATTATTGCCCGAGGGCCGGGCACTGATGTTCGACGCAATCAGCCCATGTTCACACCATTGTGCTAGCTTTTTATGTTACTGTCCATATATCGGGACACATACCTGCGTTAACGATGCCGTAGATGCAAGTATTTAAACAAACAACCTCCTACAGTTAGCTTGCCACCTGAACCATAGCTAATAACATCCTTATTAGGGCTTACTACTCGTACCTCACCATAAGCGTTGGTTTTTGAAAATTAGCGTTCATTTGTGGTATTAATCTCGAGCCGGCTCTGATACCACGCTGTGACATCCCCATCTCGAAACGAGGAGTTAGTCAAGGATCGATACTCAGGTGACACTTGAAGAAGCAAGAATCCATCAATACACAAATGAACATAGAAAATAGAGTGAAATGTGGAATTTAAATTATTACAATTTGGATTCAAATTTAGGATACATAAAAGAGTTTGAAGTTCAAAAACAAAGTTTTAGCGTAAGCGAATAATCTCGACGATACATATCTTACAACAATTCATGGCAGCCCATAACCATAAATCATTCATCGTTCTCTTTAGGAGTAAGGGAAACGGGAATCCATTCCATGGTCCATCCCTTCGGGGGTTCACCCTCCCACTCCACATGATTTCCACTCTCGGGGTGCACGACATGTGACATACCTGTATAAAAACTTAAACAACAAACCCTGAGCAACTAATACTCAGCAAGACTTACCCGTCAAAATGGCACGCTAAGGCCGACACCTAGCATGCAGGGGGCAGACCTAAGGTTGTTGGAATAATTTCAAAAACAGCACTAATAATTGATTCTATTTCAGATCTTTAGCCAAGTTAATAGAGTTTTGCATAAAGTAAATATTTTGCATCTATACTATAACAAACATGGTTACAATACAATTTATAGAGATACAATATCATCATTATCATTTCACTTTGTAATTTTGAGGTGGCAGCGATCTCATAAGTGGTACTCAATAACCGTGAGGGACGGCGACTCGAATCGATTTACATCCTGTAGGAGGAACCCAAATACACAGAGCACGCACACTCCCAGAGTCACATACGACAACCTTTCACGAGATCACCCTAGAGTCGGCCGGGTTTCACGCGATCCCGGGTACATGTCCTCCACGTGATACCCGGTATCCGTGGTTAGACCATGCACCCTTCCACCACTCATACCACCCAATGCCACCAAGCACTTATGATCGTTCCCAAAGAGCGATGATGGACCGTCCAACTACTATGATAATCAAGCTACGTCGGTTTACTAGTTCCCATATCACTAGCATGCACTTGGTACTGTTCAAACTTGGTCACGGGTCCACACTCGAAGGGGGTTCTTAATCGACACAAACGGGACTATGGCAAACAAGGTCCAACCTTGTCACCTCAACCTATACATGCACTTCCCCATTCGGTCTCAAATTAATCCATCATTTTCATGTGAGAGTACAAGTGATAAGTCCCCGAACCATCCTATATTGAGTAGTCTCCATACCACTCGATTTTTCCTACCGATGACTCCATATTAAGCATAGCAAGTTCTAATGAATGGTTGAACAAGTATACTCATACCCATAGGATTTGTCTTTCCTACATGCAACTCGGGTTTCAAGCATTTCCTACACGTAATGCACAATACATGACACGCATACATATGTTACAAAATAAAAGTTTTAAAACATAGGAGTGCACCGGGGCTTGCCTTGGTTCAGATCAAAGTTAGCACTCTCAGGAATAATTGCCTCAGCTTCGGGCTCCTCCGGAACTATCTCCACCTCCACGTTCCCGTCGTTGAGTCCTAGTGGATGAAATGCAATGCAAGCAAGGATAGTGAGGATTCATGGCACTTCCTCAACAAATGTGTGCTATGATATGATGCATGTATAAAAGTACGGGTGTGCATTGAAGAAGGACATGGAGATTTCTCATTTTTACTTTCTTTTAATTTTACATAATACAAGCAAGCTCTCTAATGGTGACGGTGCAACGGTTAAGCATGTTTAAACCATCTAGGTGAACATACATGATGATCAGAGGCAAATCAATGTAAATAAAAGCTAAAATAACAGAAAGCAAAGTGTGCATGTGATTGCCATACAAACTTACATGCTCAAGTTAATTATATTCACAATTGTGCCATTACTAGGAACAAATTAAAGTAGTTATGGTTAAATATGGTTCTAAAGATAAATGACAGTGAGAAAAATATATGTGGTGTGGGACATTATATGTGATTTATGTACTAAACATAATGGCAGGAACATGCTTCAATATTTTCTATTCAATTAAATGTTACAAATACTAAAATATTAATTACAGAGAAAATACTTGGAATTTAAAGGTTCCACTTGGTGAGATGCATGGAAATGATGAATCATACATGCATGCAAAATTTGAGATTTATATTATTCTTTGTTAATTAGTTATGATTCTATGTCTATTTTCAATCATTAAATACATGCATAAATAAATAAGTACTTTTGGTGTGATTTATCATTTTTCTAAAATACTAGGCAACCATATAAACCAAACAAAATTTATTTTTCCCCTAAACTCGAAGTATAACTTTAATTATGCATTTTACAACCATAATCTATTTATAGGCAGTATTTAAATGAAAATAGAATAAGACAGATGGTCTGGCCAATAGAAAATGAGCCACACAAGGCCATAGAGAGGAGGACACAGGGGATCCCGGCTGGAGCTTCAAGCTCCCAGGCACAAGTCGCACAGGGGCTGCCGGCAAGCGGCGAATTGGAAAAATGGCTTTTGGTTTTTGAATTTTTGCGGCTCGCTTGGTGACATGCACGGGTCGAGATGGGGTGGAAATGAAAGAGAAGCGCGAGACGAAGGGCTTTAGTCGGACGATCTATGCCAGGAAGACTCGAGGCGGCCGGCGGCAAGCTCGCCTTCCGGCTCCAATGGTGGACGGTGGTGGCGGAGAAAAAAAGAAGAAGAGAGAGAACCTGGAAAGGAAAAGAGTGGAGGGCCAAAACCGGGGTGCCGACCCATGGTTTTGCCCATGTCGGGCCGACCACGGGCCTCCCTGCCGGTGTACGGTCGCCACATGGCGTAGTGGCACTGGAGGGTCGGGCCCACGCCGGAGGAAGAAGAGAGAGGCGCGGCTGACAAGCGGGTCCCGTGAAGATTTTTCTTTTTTGTTGGTTTTCCAAAGTGCCTTCTATTCATAATTTCATATCTTTATTTCTATAGCACCACTGAGAAAACTAAAACTATGTACGTGTTCATAATGACTTGCTCTTAATTTAGAAAATGAGTTTATACTGCAGATTGATTTCAAATTTGAATAGGAATTTTACCAATTGGGCATGTTTTCGAGTATTTAGAGATTTATTTGGGGCACTTCTTCCTACGAAAAAATTATGGAGTTTTGTTTAAAATTTTATTTCACTTAGTACTACAACATATATTTTTGGTGGTCATAGGTTTTATTCAAAAGTTGTGACTTACAGTTCAATGTTATTCAAATTTGAGCAAAATTTGTGCAAAAAGGTTTCAAATTGCTCTCAAAATTTTTGGATGAACTTATGATGTGTTGGGTTTGGTTCCTAGGATGCTAGAGTGACACCGTGGGTGTCATAACTTGTCTCATGATGTGTAGGTCACTGGCGTCAACTTGACGGTCAACGACGAGAGGATCGGGCACATGTAGGAGACTTGGGGCCAGACGATCAGGAGGCCGGGTGGAGTCAAGGGTGATCCATAACGTACACGCGGAGAGGCTTGAGACACGGACGATTTCACGGTTGAGCCTCAAAACCGTGGTGGTGATGAAGACGGCGTGTTGACCAAGTCAAGGTGAGCAGGATGCCAATGCAAGTGACAAGGAGGCCCGATGGACAGGGATCGGGAGAGACTTGCCCATGGTTAGGATCGCGGGACAAGGTGACACGCGTCAACATCGAGAAGTCGCGCTTTGAGAAGCATGCAAGGCGGTTACCCGGTTTGGGCCTCAAAACCGGTGGCGGTGGTTCGTGGTGCACGTGACACCATCACGGACCTTGCTTTGAGACGAAGCAAAGTCGTGAAGGGCCTGAGGGCGTTCGGGCGACGAGGAGAGAGATGGACAAGTTTGCCCCTGGTGGTAGGTGACAGTGTTATGTAGGTCAAGGGTAAAGTGGTCATGTGGACAACCCCTAGGCCTATATAAGGAGAGGTAGGGCTGGTGTAAGAGGTGTCTCTCTTACCATTAGCCTTGCCAGGTTTTTCTTCTTATGTGCTAGGAGAGTGCTTTATTTGTAAAGAGGAGAGTAGTGGGTGTGTGGCAGACATCTCTTACCCTTCTCAAATAGTGGGAGGATGAGGGTGGCTTCCAAGTCATGTAATCATGTATCTTGAATTCTTGAATCAATGATATGAGATTCATTTTCGTGGCCAAGATCTTCCTCTCTCCCTAAATCCCGAATTTCTCTTTTTCTCTATTTTTGGAGCTATTTTCGTGGGAATTTTTGTTCTCCTTTTTGGATGAGTTTTTGGGTCGGATTTCTTGAGAAACTTGTTGATATGATGAGCTAGAACAATCCTATATAGATCCTTGACCGAATCAATAGCTCTAGCGCCTTCAATTTGAAGGATTTCTCAAGTTTCCTCATTTTGGTGTTCTTGGCACAAGATCTGAAATTCGTGATGATTCCTTGAGCCAATCGATTTGATCTTCTAGGATTTGGGTCGTGATGTGTTGAGGAGTCAGTGGTCCAAAAATCGCATCATTTGGAGTTCGTTTAATTAGTTTTTGACCAAGTTTTTGTCTAAATCCCGAAACCTTTTCCTGTTCTGTCGGAGTCGATCGGCACTACCGACGACCGGGATCGGCACTACCGGTGGGTCATCCCAACCCTGCACCGGCACTGCTGATGGTCAGACCGGCATTGCCGATGCATTCTGTCTGCTGCTTTTGAAACTCTCTCACCGACACTGTCGATGGGTCTTACTGGCACTGCCAATAGTGCCAATCGGCACTGCCGATGGTAGTCCAATTTTACACTATTTTGAGTGTTTTGAGTTCTTTTTTATTTCCGTTGTGTTTTGCTGCTATAGTTGATCATTCCTAGGGTTAGCACATCAAAAGTTGGTGTGTATAGCCTTGGTGATCGGTTTAGAGGTTGGCTCGGGTGGTAATCGGGACATAGGCCAAGTTCTCCTAGAGAATTTTAATTAGCTCCCATTCACCCTCCCTCTGGTCACCTTCTCGATCCTTCAGACCACGAAGTCCAACGTATGACCCATGTCCTCCAGCCACCTTGGGTGCGGTGCCTCGATGCCAGGCGTGGGGACTGGAGGCGGCGGCTCCGCCGGTGCGCCGACATGCTCTAGTGTCAGTTTGCGCGTGGCGACGAACTCCAGGCTCCCGAAGAACATGCTAGTGCTGGGAGCCTAGAAAGTGGTGTACCTAGCCATCCGAGCCGGAAAGCGGTCGACGATCAAAGTGCGCAAAGTCCCCTACCTGGCGTGCCAACTGTTGGTGTTTCGGTCACCGGCTAGTAGAATTTTTTCTAGGGATGCGCACTTGGACTCGGTGATGGCTATGCAAGAGGACATAGGGGATTATACTGGTTCAGGGTACCCCCTACATCCAGTTTCAGAGGCTGCTCGTGTTACTTCCACCGGGGTGTACAACGGAGCTGAGAGAGGAGGGTTCTCCAAGTCTTGATGCCTTGAGGAAGAAGATGGGCCTCCCCTTTTATAATCAAAGGGCGGGCCCACATTACAGTGAGAGAGAGAGAGAGAGAGAAGTGAACACGTGCGGGAGTCGGCAAAGTTGTGCGGAAAGAGGCGTGGACTCGGGTTCATGGTGTGGTCTCCGGTCTTCACCGGCCCTGTCGTGTTGATTCCATTCTTGCAGTCGTTGCACCGTGACGTGTCCCCGCCTTCCGTCGATGAGTCGGAACTTATCATCCCTGTAGTTGGCATGAGCCGGATAAACCGGATGGTTGGGCATGGGAAATAGCCATAAGGCCGCGCGTCGTCCCGTCGCGCCCGTTCGTCAGGCGGTCCTTGATGACCCCTGTTAGGGGTGTCATCATGACGGACGGTGGGACAGCATCAGGTTATATCCCATTGGGCGGGTCATGATGGCGATGAGGGTAGGTTCGCCAGGGGGTTAGACTCCCTGATACTATTGCCGCACGCGTGGTACAGTGTTTGTGAAGATGTTGGGGGTGGTTATTGACTCCTGTCCGGCTCGACCCCTTCCGAGGGACCTCGGTTTGTCTTATAGCGTTTGGGTCAGAGTGCTTGGATGCCATCCTGCCCCGTCAGAGTCATGATATCGAGGCTTCTCCATTCCGTTACTCCCGTACAAAAATCAAGTTTGGTACACGATTGCGAAAAAGCCTTGCTGACGTGGCCTAATTTAAAATGAGTTTTAGTTCAGTTTTAAGGGAATTGTTGGAGGAGGATATAAAATTTAGTCTCATAATTTTTTGGGCTGCTCCTAAAAAAAGGTTTTTAGGAGTAATTTTTTGGGAGACTCTTGGAGATGCTCTTATTCCACGACAGCAAGCGGCTGGTGCCATGGTCGGGTATGGTGACATCCATTTTTGCATCCGTCTGCCCCCTGCCCGGATTCCTATATGCCTTGCTTTACACCGTTAGCTCCCACCGAGAGACGCTCCGTGGCTTCATGTGAGTGAACGACCCAGGTTTGAACCACTTGGTTGCAGGAGAGAAATCGACAACCTCCGTGGTTATGAGCTCCTCATCTGTGCTAGGACCTCGCTGCGTAATTCTTACTACCCAGCTTGACCATCGTTGTATGTTGTTAAGCCTTCTCTTGTACCTCCTGTTCCCAACATATACTACGGCAAATTCTTCCCAACTCTCTTCTTGTTTTTCGTACAGTGAAGGGTTTCTGGCAATGTATTCTACTATGGCAAAATGAAACACTATATACGATATCACAATTTGTTGGTGTCAATATAAAAGCTCGCTAGTAGTCAATACTGTATTTTACTGCCACGCATAACCAGGGCTGTCCCGGTGAAATCCAGGACCCTGTGCAAAGTCCTAGCATGGGTCCCAAACTTTAAAACTTTTTAATGCTTCTTCAAAACTTTAAAACTTCAACCTCATTCATATTTTCTAGACTAATTTGCAAAAATCATATGGATTGAAAGTTAGAACACTAGATTTACAAAACTAAATGATGTGACAATCACGAAATAAAGAAAAAAAATGGCACCTAGCATGAACTGTTTTTTTCATGCTATGGCTTGCAGCAATGGTGGCCACCATTGGTGACCGCATCATCGCAGGCCTACTACAGGAAAGCCTTGTCCGCTGCCTGCAGCACGCCGTGATGTCGTCCACTAAAGTCGGCAAGCGGTGAGTTGCCAAAAATCTTTGAGGTGCTAGGAAAGAAATTAAAATCAACAACCTCCGTGGTTATGGGCTCCTCATCTGTTTTAGGATCTCGATTCCTATTTCTTACTACCCAGTTTGACCATCATTGGATGTTGTTAACTCTTTCCCTTGTACCTCCTATTCCCAACATATACTATGGCAAATTTTTCCCTAACTCTCTTTTTGCTTTTCGTACAGTCAAGGGTTCCTGGCAATGTATTCTACTATGGCAAAAGGAAACACTATATAGGATGTCACAATTCGCTAGTGCCAATATGAAAGCTAGCTAGTAGGCAGTGGCTGTATTTTGCTGCCATGCATTAAACGATACCTGTTTCTGAAGATTAAACCATATCTTACAGGATCTTTAAGAGACAGAAAACATATATTGTACGAAGGATTTGATTTCATATTCAAAAGATATATTTGCTGAATGTGGTTAATCCCAAATCTAAGAATTGATTAATTCATATGGCTTTCACAATTTCATACAGCTATATTTGTGCAGCAGAAAGAAAAGATTTACCTGGACACTGTCATTTTCGTTTATGACTCCTTAATAAGGAAAGCAAGCAAATAACTTTACATGGGTTCTGCATGCAGCTGCAAAAACAATTCATACAATGATAAGCGTAGAAAAATCATTAAGTGTTAGGATCAAGTGTGACTGTGAGTCGGTCTTCTGATTAATGGTGGTAATTAAAATTGGACTTCATTTTCTCTTATGTACCGGCAACAAAAACATGTAACTGATGCACTTTTAGTTGCATCATTTTCGATGTGCTCTTACTGAAAGTGCATCTAGGTTCTTAATTTTACTTTAATAATTAGCGTCAATGTAATTAAGAATGGACTAATATTTTTATTGAGCATGTGTGTAAATGACTATCTCAAATTGATGAATGAATTATATTTAAAGAAAAAGAGAAAAGAAGATGGTTATTTGCCGTTTATTGAATATAAAAAATGCACTCAAGAATAGAGATCATGAAGTTTTTACTTTTATCTCGAGTGTAGGAAAACCGTACTATCAAAAGGGGTATAATTTACAAGTTTTGGTAAAGTCAAAATGCTCAAAATTCATTTGATTCCATTCTATCGGCCCTCTATTTTTCTCTCATTAGCAGTGTCGATTTCCCTTCACAGAGGCGCTATAAAGACTAGACAACTCTCTAGCCTTCTGTCTTGCCAGCATCAGCAGTGTCGATGTCCTCATCGGTAGTCTGGCTCTGCTGGACTGCCGGTAACCTTCAAACAGAGAGATCCTTGCTGTCTGGCTCTCTAGCTGTAGCTGATCGGTAGTGCCGGTCAGACCGGCATTGCCGGTCATGCCTTCCACAGAGCCACCTTCTCTGTCTGGCTCTGGTTAGTTTCATTGGCAGTGTCGATCCCTCTCTACAAAGAACATGTTTCCTCGGGTTCTCTGGTGGACATTAATCAGCAGTGTCGATCAACCTGATCGGCAGTGCCGGTTAGGGTCTCACAGAGACCAAGTTCTTCTCTGTGCTTGCCTAACGGCAGTGTCGATGCCTTGATCGGCAGTGCCGATATAAGTCGTGACAAACCTCTACGGTGGTCTAACACTTGTAAGAAACCCTAATGGTAGTGCTGATGGATCCATTGGCAGTGCCGGTGCACGGCGTCCAGACATAGCAATGGCTCTTTTTGGGGCCATAGTATATAAGCCCCAACACTCACTTCGGCCAAACCTCTCTCCAACCTGAAAATCAAAAGGCATATTTGAGCTTCACTCTCTCCACTCTCCCTCTCCAAGCCAAAGCTTCATCCTTGACCTAGGGTTTGAGCAAGATTTCTAGTGATTCAGAGCACTCATTCCACTCTTGAGCATTCAACTTCACCAAGCTTGTGATTTGCACTTGTTACCCTTGGAGCTTTGCTCCTAGACGATTAGTGGTGCCCCTAGAGCTCCCAACTTGTGTGGTGACACCTCGAAAAATTTGTATTACTTATCCCATAAGGGATTTGCTAGTGAAAAACTGGAGCTTGATCTTTATGCTCACTTGAGTGAGAACAGGGTTAAAAGAGACCCGGTCCTTTGTGGACTTCTCAACAGAGACATAGAGTTCTTTGTGAGCTTGAACTTCGAGAATAAATCTTGTGTTTTTATATGCTCCTTTACTACTTGTTTTAATATATTCTTGTTCTAGGGTTTACTCTTGTATTAGTTTTTAGATATTTGATCCACCTGCATAGCTTGTTCTAATTGTTGCTAGCTTGCTAAATTGACTTATACTACCTGTTGGAGTCTTCCCTCTCATTTACTTAGCTGTGGAACCAACTTAGACTTAGGATTTTTGCAACTGTTATTATCTCATCGGCACTGTCAGCAGTATCCCATCGACACTACCTGTAGACCTGATCAGCACTGCCGATCGACTGATAAAAAATTATGAAGTCTATTTTCGTAGAATTTTTACGTTTGCTATTCAAACCCCCTCTCTAGTCAACTTTCGCTTACCCTTCCCAGGAGTTCTCAATCTAAACTGATATGTTGCACCACGTAGATGATTCGTCCTGGAGGAACCAGACAAAAGAAAACCAGCGCAAACCATCAAATGTCTTACAGATTTCCTTTTGCCTCCTAATCCAAAATCCAACTAGATCCAAGGAACTTCGTCCAAAATCTCTAATCACCCTCATCTCTCCGTTCTCCATAGTCTTGTTTAAACTAGGGTCAGTTTCTAGCACCGTGTCAGGAATACAACCAGTGTATATATACAGGCGGTCTTATTGTGCCAATTTGTGGACCAATAATATCGGAAGGTATTTGTTGTGCTGTCAGTTTTGATCTAAATGATTGTACCTTTATACTGACTATCTTATTGCCATAACATTGGATATATCTGGAACCAGGACGAGTTATCTCAATCCACCGAAATATTTGAATACTACAATTTTCATTGTAGCATCCGTAAGGAACCAATTTAAGATACTATGCAGTATAGTGCAGTTTTGATCAGAACCACTGTGTTTGGTAGGCCTAGTATTTACACTGTATATTGTTGGAAGAAAAATAACACCGCTTCTGTGACCAATACGTCATCAGTTTGTATCATACCATTCCTTCTACACCATTGCTCGTGTGTACATAGTAGCATTGGATAAACATTGTTCTCCAAGTGGCATTCCTTAGACACGCGATATATATTGTCTGTTATCTATAATCCTTTCTGAACTTCTAATCTCATCTTAAATCCAAGAGCAGTGTTCCTGAACCGAATGAAGATGTTGCACAGCATTTCCAGCTATGACTAATAGATTCTTCCTTGGTGACTATCATGCCTATCGCGCATTTGCAATATCTTTTCAACTCTGATGCATTCACTCAGGCCATCTCCTAATGCAACATATGATCCATATATATTTATACTACTATACGCCTGTGTGTGAAGTAGAATGCACGAACCATTCAATGCACCACAAGTCATACAGCTAATAAATCTGTCGGGAATAGATCCGTCATACAGTGCCAAACTTGAGACTACTAATTACTAGCTCCAGGTTACTTTCAAGGGGGTGCTTAGTAATGAACACTATGTCTTAGAAGCTATTTAACAGAGCCAAACATGTAAGATTTCAGTGTTAAAGAGAATACACAAAGAATAAAGAGGAGAGATGTTCATTGGCGCTCTCAAATTTGTGCAGCATATTTTTTTCCCTGGAGAAAACACATGTTTTCTGTACTGGCGCAGGGGTTGGCCTTCATCCTATAGGCATAGGATAGAAGTAACAAGCACATATGGTGCGATGTCCACTAGAAATAAATCTTTACGGACAAGAAAAAGGCAGTAAGTTTGTGCTAAATAGACAAACCATCATTTCATCAGGGAAAGGAAAGGAAACGACCATTATCTCAACCTTAGTACACACAAGAACCGCACATATACTTCCATCAGGACACAGACGCAGCATCCTAGAAATTAACTCCCATCTTCTAGACAATGCTACCAATGATGAGGGTAGTGGGTTGCTGCATTGATGAAGATAGTTTGAGTAGGAGACCAAGCAAAAAGAGAGCACGACTCCCTTATGTATCAGCGGTGGCTCTATGACCACTGCGTGGAGAACCTGACATGATCCTTCCATTGTCCATCACGCTGCCCGTCTTGGTATTAGGAATCTGATGATCATGCATTGCCAAAGGCAGAATGAGGTGAGACAGGTATGGCAGGCCTAACCATGAACTGGATAAGATGGTAAACCACCTCACAGTAGCATATTTGGGTGCTATAGAGAAAAAGGTGGATATCTTTTTTAGTGGAATACAGAAAAGTTGTGATCAACAAATATATTATAAAAGACCATCAAACAAAGTGCAAGGTAGTAAGCTGTAAGGCAGGGCAAACTACGCTAGAATAACAGGACATGAGGTCCCTCCAGAGCCTTGACAAATAATAGCAGAAAACCAAAAACTACAACCATCAAATGCACAGAAGTTCTCACTTCTACTTGGAGCTCATATCAGAAAAAAAGACTTTGCCATTGAAATAAAAAATAAATAGATGCCTATAAGAGATGCATGTAAAAGGCATAACACTTGTAGAAAAGCATATTTCATAAACGCACAAGTGTAAGCAGAGCTTCAGCAAATAATCAGATGTAAAAATGTTTGGTTGTATGAGCATGATCTGGATGCTAGCAAATTCATTCAAAATGGGCCACATTGTAGAAGTCTATAACTGCCTACATAGATGTCTTGCATGGGTAGAGACAGGAAACCATTTACAAAAGTTAGTCCCAATATGATAATATAGTTAAATTTAAAACATGAGAAAAATCATAGAATTGCATCATGGGTCATTGGATATTGATGCTGCACAAATATAGATATGAGACTCAATGGATAACTCATGGCCAGAACAAAAAACTTGACCAACCTAGGAGCAATTAGGTGGCATTTAATTAAGAAACAGGCAATCAAATTCACGAACCTGGGTTGTCAGGGTGCACACCACACCCTTGACCAACTGAGCTAGCCTTAGTTCCTCACGGCCTGAACAAAGAACCCTAATTTTCTCCAAGGGTATGCCATTGGCAATCAAGATCTTCAAGCTTTTAAGAACTATCACATCAACTTCTTTACATATGATTTCAACGAGCTTAAGATGACCAGATGCATATACTTGTCCTGATGGCTCATGACTTTCTTCTATTTTCATTAAATTGTTGTGTACCTGAAGCCAACAAATATCTTAATATAACCAAACAAAAATCAAACAATAAAGTAGGCATGAATAAAAATACAGAACTACCTTTAGGGGTATAAGAGTAATCTTCTCAAGAAGAGGTGCATTGTGGAGAAACCAAATTAGCGCACTGAATTCAGCAGCCACAAACCATTTCCGAAGCACTAATGTCTTTAACTTGGTAAATGTAGGGCAACACTTTAAATCCCTGTTGAAAACACTCTAAAGAAATGGAATGACAGAACATCAAAATTGCTAACCAATAAGATGAAGTAGAAGAAACAGACACATACACCTTCCATTTTTAAATTATTGTTGTCAGGACAACAATTTTAGTTCAGTTCTGAACTAGACTTGTTCTCCTAACGACATCAATTGAAGAATGGAGAGAGTACTACTATCAACATATATGTGTGATGAAAATATTCGAAAGCCTGGTCTTTTTTGGAGGTACCTGTAATCCATGAAAAAATATCATATTTTTGACAAATTGAATTAGCCATTCCAGAGTTAAATCACACAGTAAACACAAGTTAACCCATTTATTTTGTTGGAAAAATATACGGAATCGCAGAAGAATCAAACATTTTCCATTATGATACAGCATGGAGGTCTTGCACAAACTACAGGGGACATCAAATTGAAACATGGGGATTGGAAAGGTACAATTGAAATACAATCTAAGCATGTGTTTGTCATTATAGCTGAGAGCATCTCCAACAGCCTCTGTAAATCCCTTTCCAACAGACTCTTTATCCGGCTCTTTATTTTTAGTCGCTCGGTATTCTGGCTCCCCTGCTCTGTATCTTTGCCGAGTCGCGGTCGCTCGCCATCGCCCTCCTCGCGCATGCGCGTGCCTTTCCCGCGTGACGGATTCCGTTGCCGCAAGTCAAACTGCTCCTCGGCGTGCTTTCCTCTGCTATCTCCGCACCAAATTTCCTAGAGCCGAGGCAAAATGCATCGCCAATTTGGCCCGCCAAAGCACCAAGTCGACGCCGCCGGGTTCCACTGTGAAGATCGTCGTAGCTATCCTCAAGTTGAGCCTGCTGGCCTGGAATTTGCAGAGAAGCTGTTGGCTGGACTTCTCCCATCGAGCAGATCCCGCAAGGTTTGCAGGATCCAGGAATGATTCAGTACGAGGCTGCGGCCCGGGGTTGGGATGATGCAGAGTCCGGTGGTGTTCCTGCCACAGGCCGTGATGCTCGAATGCCGCAGGAAGGATCGGTTACTTGAGACCTTGTACTTGTCGCACAACCAGCGGCAGGAGTTGCACTCCATTCGATCAGGGCAAGGACGGACACATGAACAGACGGCTGCGGAGAACCTATGACAGGCAGAATCGGCTCCGGATTAAAAAAAAAATCATGCTCACGTGAACTGTTTCAAAATAGAGAGTCCAAATTTGGGCTAGTCTGTTGGAGAACCTTCTACTTTTTATGTATTCCTATCTTTACAGAGGAGACAAATTCTTTAAATTTGACTCATAAAATACATAGGCTGTTGGAGATGCTCTAATAGTTGCTACGTTTACATTTACTGCAGGAGAAATAGTAAAACTGAAGATAATACGTGAGTTGTGGGGAAAGCAAGTGCAAACATACCAGTTCAGGAAAAGCTGACAAATACAAGTGAGTAGCTTCCGTCAATCCTTCAAGAAACACACAGCCGTAATCATCAGGCCCGTAATAGTAGTAACAACCGTAACAAAAAGCATTCCCACAATCATCGTCAGTGCGACCATTTATACATCTATCATCATAGAAATGGTCGAATCTGACTTTTGCGGTTTCCAGCATTGGCATGCTTTCAAGCAATGGAGCTCTTCCAACATTTGTAATGAACTTGAACGAAACGAGATTTGGAAACGACAATCCAGTGCGATAGTTGCTGTAGAAGAAGCAGTACTTGATGCTTAGATGCTTCACAGATGGGGAGTGCATACCCAGCGACCCAACTGAGCACTCCACCATCTTGAGTTCCTCCAGCGCCGGACACCCCGAGAAATCAAGAACGCGGGCATTGCCCTGGACACCGGCAAGCTCTAACCTTGTGAGGTGCTCTGAGGCGAGAGGCCCATCCGACAGCGTGAAGAGAAGCTGAGGAGTGATCTGGACACGGACATCGAACTGGCCCGGAGGCATTGAAGCTGTTGCCTTGCCGCTCCACGGCGGGGAGGTCGGACGGGTCGACTTCCAGATCGAGATCGAACTCGCAGGACTCAGGGGCGCGCCGCCGCGGCGGTGGCGCAGCAGGCCGTCGACGAAGCGCCCGAACGCTTCAATGCCTCCGGGCCACTCTCTGCAACCGACGATGCGGACGGCGGGTGCGGATCGCCAGAGGTCGCGCCAACGATGCGCGAGCACGCACGTGCGCACCGCGTCGTGCGCCGGGAGCAGGGAGAGGATGTGGTGGAGGACGCCCTCCGGGAGGTCGCTGATGTGGTCCGCCCCGCTAGCCATTGGTAGGTGCTTCGTCGCCGGCTGGGTGCTCGGTCGAGCAGGTGGTGTGCGCAGCGCCGGCGCGGAAACAGAACAGAGGATAGGAAAGTGTGGGTGCGTTTGGATCCTCAGTAAAAATTGTTCTAATCTTGCTCAGTAAAGAGATGCATTTGGTAGTAGTAGAAAAAACTAACTTAAATTGTTTTAATCTTACTCAACAAAGAGATATATTTGATAGTAATAGAAAAAACTAACTTTTGAAAGTTATCTAGCCTACAGCGACAAGAAAAAGTTTACTCTTTCGAGAAAGTAAAATTGGCTCTCCTTCACCTGCTTACAGATGGTTACCTAGCTTCCATGATGAAAACCAAATAAAACTCATTGCTTTTAAAGATATATCCATATAAGCTAGTTTTAGACTAGATAAGGTATATTTAGAGATCCAAACACACCCCTGTGTCGCTGAAGTGAGAGAGAGTTTGGCTGGGGCTTCTCTGCGCCCCTTTTCTGTGCCGATCCGTGTGCCTGCACACGTGTCAGCATTCGAATGCATCTCGGTGCTAATAGCTGGGCCCATCAAATTTTGTCATCATGGTTTTATGCTGAACAAAGCGGCGGCGTCTGCTTAGCCCCCTCGTCCCGTTCCCTGTTACCTGTCAGCCATTCCCGTCGGCCGCCGGTCCTGTTTTCAGATACAAATATAAATTCAATTACACCTAGACATGACAACTGTAAATACAAAGATTACAAAAAAAATGCATTGCTTCCAAGAGTTCACAGAAGGCACAGCCGCATGATCCAGCATTCAAATCAAAGCCAATAATCCCATCAAAAGACAAAATCAAAGCCAGCAATTGCTTGGTCTCGTATTGATGCTAGCTAAATTGAACCACTGATGACCTCGAATTGGACATAGCCACGCAGAATTCAGAACCGTAGCGACCCAAAACGAGCTTCTTGTCGTAGAGTTTGTTCTTAGCAACACAAATCGAGATACTCAGCACTTGAATCAAGGTCCCTAGGATGATATGGATCTTGTTGATGCCTAAATCAAGGTTCACACCACCGAACTTGAGTTCTGTGGAATCCCAATCTCTTGTATTGTCAAGCAGATCTCCATGGACAGAAGCACGGAGACGAGGAGTTATCGAGCACTACCGTAGGAAGAGTGAGAAAGACATTTAATCTGGCACGAATGCTTCTTTTCAATCGATTGAAAAGAGGACATCCTTTCAATCAACGATATTTTGAAGAGAGAAATATATTGTTTTATTTGTTATTTTTTATTTGTAAAATTATTTATATTAACTAATATTATATATAGACTATAGAAAAGTTTTATCTTTTTGTATCTATTGAATCTAGATCCAAGGGCTAAAAGCGGTAATTAAAAGAAACTTTCATTTTTAATCAATTAAAAATTAGACGCTCTCTTAATCTGGTGTCAGATGGTGATGGAAAGAAATAGTGGGCCTGGCTGTAGGCAACGAATGGACTGGATGCCTCCACTTTAGAGGACAGATAGATCGGCACACAAACGTCGGCACAGGGAAGCCGCAATCTTGTTTCAATCATGGTTTATAAGAAAAATATGCAGATTTGTACCCTCTGGCCTCAAGTAAATATGATTTTTTTAAAAAAAAAACATGTTTTATTGCGTAGGTTGAATTAAAAATAATTGATTCACGCAATTAAATATTTCACAAAATAAAAACTATTTGGACAGTATCCTTCAATTGACTATCTCGTGATAAAATCGAAATCTAATAAAAAATGTGAAATTAGACAAGATATCATGTTCAAAACAGTTCAAAAAAGTCTTTTTTTGCCACTAGGAATTGAGGATATGGCACTAAAGATGGCCACAGGCTGTTTATTTGCACGTTTTGCACCAAATATGTCATTTAAACTAAAATTTTCTCCTTGGAACTTGGTTTGCTTCTGGAGCTAGTAATTTTTCTCTCTCCTCGATCTCATGCCTATCACCCAGCAGCAATATATTTCCACTCCTTATTCACTCGACTGCTTCTTAGGTGATACATAAAAGATATGTAGGCTTGGTTTAAAGAAGCATTTATTTTATGGAAGCATAGAAATGCCACTAATAATGCTAAAACCTGGATGGTGGTTTATGATGTATCTTCATTTACTCTTTTTAATTTATATAGTTTGCCTCATATATTTTTTGTACAACTAATTATAGATGAACTCAAATGAACCTATTAGAGGAGTTAACAATGTCATTAACTTTTTATAATCTACCTTGATCGATATACTGTTTTTTTTTTGAAAATGCAGAAGAGCTATGCTTCATTGTATTATAGAGAAAAAGAAATGTCCCCTACATGATCCTCACTCATATGGGGATCAAATATGAGTAAGGTAGTTACACAATAGCCTGAGTCGGATACATGACTGAAACACACACACACACAGACACAAAGGACCTGAGGCTAAGCCGCTGAGGGTGGGATCACGAGATTAAGCTCTCGTAGTTTCCTAGCCCTAGCCAAACACCAAGGGCTGAGCTCATTTTTTAGCTCATTTAGGATTGTTTGACTGAGGTGTTTGCACTTTTAGAGACACAGGCATTTCGGTGCTTCCAAATGGACCAGGCAGTAAGGATGATCAGTGAGTTAACTCCTTTCTTTTGTTTCTTCCTGACTTTCTTCATTGTTCTGCGCCATCAGTTAGCAAAGTTGTGTTCATGTTGCCGCAGCACCGAGTCTGCAAGTTGTAGCAGGTTCAGTAAAGTGAACCATATTTCTCTTGCCACCACACAACTAGCGAGAAGATGTTGCACCAGCTCTTCCTCTTGGTCACAGAGTGGGTATTTATCTGGATGATCAAGCCCTCTCTTAGCGAGTCTATCAGCCGTCCAGCATCTATTTTTGATAGCCAACCATAGGAACATTTTGCATTTAGGTGGTGCACAAGTTTTCTAAAGACGACGCCATGGTTCAAAGGTCACAGCCCAGAAGAGTTAGGCATCATATGCAGATTTGGAAGAATAGCATCCATTTGCATCTAGCCTCCAGATATATTGATCGTCTTGGTTAGTCAAAGTGATACCTCTAAGGCAATCCCATAGTTGAAGAAGTTCCCTGATGTCGTCCCACGATAGACCACCTTGGATTTCCTAAGTCCAGTTGACATAATTAGGAGCATCAGCCACTATTTGTTTGTTACGGTTCTTTGCTGGAACGCGTGCAAGCACTAGTGGGGCTAGACTTTCAATTGAGTGACCATGCACCCATCGATCAATCCGAAAAAGCTTCTTCTATTCCCAACTTCATTGGTGACCGTAATGGCAAACAAAGCCAGGGAGTTCAGGTGACATGGTAGTTCAAGATCTGCCCATTGGCTTTCAGCTCTTGTTTTCTTGTACCACTGCCACCTGATTTGCAAGGCCCAAGCCATAACCTCCAGATTTGGTATTCCCAAGCCACCAAGATCTAGTGGTATGGTTACTTTCTCCCAGGCCACCAAACAGAACCCTCCATTAGCTTTTGCCTTACCCTGCCATAAGAAACCTCTTTTGATCTTGTCCACTGCTTTAAGAAACCACTTGGGCACGTTGATGTCAATCAGTAGGTGGATCGGCATGGCGGTTAGAACAAACCATACCAGGTTGGCACGACTTGTTCTGTTCATGAGTGTCACCTTCCAACTTGGGAGCTTGTCAGCAATTTTTTCAATTCATGGGAGTAAATCCAGCTTTCGAAGCCTAACATTTGAGAGTGGAAGTCCCAAATAAGTACATGGAAACTCTGAGATTGTACATGGCAGGTTATCTTGTATGGTTTGCAAAGGAATTTCCTCACATCTGATTGGTATGATATTGCTCTTTTGAATATTTGTCTGTAGGCCTGAAGCATCCCCGAACACTAAGTAGGTCTCTGGTGAGCTGCAGCTCTTCTGCTACCAGTTTGATGAATAATGCCACATCGTCAGCATAAAGTGATAGACGTTGTCCCCCCACTCTTGCAGAAACCGGCTGAAGTAATCCTTCATTCCCAGCCTTCAAGACAAGGATGCTAATTTTAGTTCATTCAGTCGTATTAATGTAGACGAAGAACATTAGTACTAATCAGGAATGTATTATATGAAATTAGCCATTAATGTACATAAAGATATGTATAAAGTACTATAAATGTTAGTTTTCCCGATAAAACTTGACTATTCCAAATTCTGAATGTTGCCTGAAGACTTCGTCGACTACTAGGATTTTTTTTTTCACCTTCTTCCTCCCTGAGTCACCCGCCCGGCCGCCCCTAGGGTTCCCTCCCACCGCCGCCCCCGGGCTCCCCACCTTTCTCCCCTCCTGCAGCTGCACTAGTGGCGGATAGGAGAGGGAAGCCCCTCCTCGTCACTTATAGTAGTAGCAATAGAGTCTAGCTGTTGTCGTGGGCCATGTGCCACCACCTCCCCTCCTCCCGTCGGGCCTCCATTGCCGCCTGCTTCGAGCTCTAGCTCGTCGCCAGTGTCCTCTTCGGTGAGCAATCAGGGAAGGGAGATCCAATAAAGTAGTTGTAGGTCCTCCCCTCCACCAGCCGTTCCCCACCTCTGCTCCCATCGTCGGCGCCGGTGGTTCCCCTCCTGCCGCCAGATCTATGCCTCCGGGTGCGGGATCCGGTGATGGAGTCTTCAGATCCGTGGTCTCCGCCATGTTCCCTCCTCCCCTTCGCTCGCTCCAGCTCCACCCCAAGCCGATGCAGGGGACTCCTGCCTCCACTGGGTCGCCCATTCTCCCTGATGGCGGACCCTGGCCCTGTGTTGTTCCCTCTGCTAAGTCGCCTTCATCCCCATGATTGCGGAAAACCACGCCCTTGCTGCCCTTTTTCGGAGAAGAAGACAGCCTCCAACCCACTGATGTCGACATCTCAACTATAACAGTTCGACTAGTGATGATTCTCATCGATGTCTTCCTCTTCCCCCAACACTCTAGATTCAGACTGTGTGTGTTGCTCTCCGATTTCCTTTTCTTGCAGGGTACCAAAATCTTCAATCGAGGTTACTTTTAGTACCTAGGTCCTCTACGCACTTGATGACATTCCATACTCACGTTCTGAAGAACGATGACCGCTACGGGTGCTTCAATTGATGCGACGCGGGTCTAGTATGTCTAGCTACTCAAGTGTTGTCAACCAAAGGTGTTGTTTCTGCCTCCTTCATGTGTCCAGGTGAACATCAATCATATCCTTCACCGACGCTCCCCCTCCCCCCCCCCCTGATGACACTTTAGGAACTAGCCCATTCATAGCCGTTTTTACTGTACTATATACTCTGCTCTTTGAGAGCCTTGTCATCCACACCCTTATAGGAGTGCTTTGTCTCTGGAGCGTGCTCGCTCCAGTGTCTGTAATCTTTTGTTGAATGAATACACACATGAAGTTTGTCAAAAAAAAAAGAAAAAGAAGACTTTGTCGATTTGATAGCATGCAGTTGTTGTTAGGTTCTAATTCTTTACCTAGGTAGAATCTAGAGAGGTAAAATGTGGGTAGTGGGTGTTCTAGTGAGATCTGATGAGAGAGAGAGAGGGAGAGGGAGAAGGGGAGTGCACATACTAGAGGAGTTGAAGTGTGGAGCGGCCGAGGAGGAGTCGATGGCCGGAGTCGATGCAGAGGCGGCGGCGGCAGCGATTTCGGCCATGTCGACGGTGGTGTCGTGTCGGGGCAGAGGCGGCGCTGTACGTCGACGTGGCGACAGCTTCTTGTCGCTAGCTGCGCCTGTCCTTGGGATTGGGTTAGGGTTCTGTGAGAGGCGAGTGTGGCGGCGTCCAACTTCGTGTAACATGCCCCGACATCCTCCCCTCTTTTATGTGCACAGTGCGATGGGGGCCCACCAACTGGAGGAGGATTGGGGCGCCCCCGATCTGGGTGTCGGGCCGTTGGGCCCAATGTGGAGATCTACTAATATTCTCCTCCTAGATCTCATTTCATCATGACTTTACATTTTCCATTTCATCACAGATTGACGCATAGAGCATGTTTCATCATCACAGCTAATTGCCGATAGATTCAACAGCTACTATATACATCCCTATTCAGAAACAGATACTTTTCCTTTAGGCCGTAAGTCCAGAATCATAAGACTTCCCTTAACCCCATGCCGGCTACGTGCTCCTTGAACACGCTAGGTGGTAGTCCTTTTATGAGAGGATCCGCAAGCATTCTTTCAGTCCTTATATGCTCGAGACTTATAGTGTGATCCTGGACTTTATCTTTCATAACATAGTACTTTATATCGATGTGCTTGGTAGCACCACTGGACTGATTGTTGTGAGCATACATTACTGCTGATTCATTGTCACAATATAACTTCAGTGGTTTCTCAATACTGTCAACCACTCTTAGATCGGGTAAAAACTTCTTTAGTCAGTTGACCTGTCCTGTGGCCCCATAACATGCTATAAACTCGGCATACATCATGGACCCTGCTGTAATCGCCTGTTTGGAGTTTTTCCATGAAATAGCTCCTCCTGCCAGGGTATACACATATCCCGATGTTGATTTTGTGTTATCTGTAGCAAAGTCTGAATCAAAATACCCCATCACTTGGAGTGAGTCTGATCTTCTGTACACTAACATGAGGCCTTTCGTACCTTACAAATATCACAAGACTTTCTTTATTAACTTCTAGTGCTCTAGGCCTGGGTTACTCTGAAATCTGCCAAGTAACCCGGTGATAAATACTAAATCAGGGCGTGTACATACTTGCGCATACTGCAAGCTTCCCACAGCCAAAGCATATGGTTTCATTTTCATTTCATTGAGCTCATATTAATTCTTGGGTTTTCACCAATCCCCAAATCTTACGCCCTTTACTATTGGAGCAGGTGTAGCACTGCATTTGTGCATATTAAATTTCTTCAACACCTTCTCTATATACGTCTTTTGAGACAATTTTAATGCTTAAAACATATGATGCTTCACTAAGATGTTTCATGTCAAAATTTGAGGACAGAAATTTCTTTGTTTCTTGCACTAGACTGATACCACTACTGGCTAGCAGAATATTATCCACATATAAAACTAGGAAAATTAATTTTCTATTCTTGAACTTTGCATAGATGCAATTGTCCTCAATATTTGCTTTAAATCCATATTTTTTTTATTGTTCCATCAAACTTCAAGTACCACTATCTTGAAGATTGCTTTAATCCATAAATGGATCTCTTTAAACGACATCCCATATTTTCTTTTCCTTCAACAACAAAACCTTTCGGTTGTGCCATGTAAACTCTTTCTTCTAAATCCTCGTTTAGGAATGCCGTTTTTACATCCATTTGATGTAATTCTAAATCATAGTGCGCCACTAGTGCCATTATAATTCTGAAAGAATCTTTACAAGAGACTATAGAGAATGTCCCATTGTAATCAATTCCTTCTCTTTGCATAAAGCCTTTTGCCACAAGTTGTGCCTTAAACTTTTCAATATTCGCTCTAGAGTCATATTTAATCTTATAGATCCATTTATAACCTACTGTTTTATCTCCTTTAGGAATTTCTTCTAAGTCTCAAACTTCATTAAGACTCATTGATTTCATTTCATCTCTCCTAGCCTCCAACCATTTAGATGAGTGGACACTTCTCATGGCTTCTTCATATGAGGTGGGGTCATCCTCCATATGATATTCTTCTATGTTATACAATTCATAGTCAGTTGCTATTGCCGACTTTCTAGTTCTTTGAGACCTCCTAGGGGCCTCTTCATTTGGCACAATTTCTGGTTGAGGCTCTTGTAGAGCTCTTGTGGCGCATCATTTGTTTGAGGCTACTGTTGCTCCCCGTCATCTGTTGAGGTTCCTCTTCTACCACAGGTGGAGTGACAACAGATGCTGGCACTGCAACGTCAGGTATCACAGGCGCAACATCAATAGGTAGTGATGAGAAAGGCTTTTGACTCATAGGATTGAGTACATGTACCCGCTTCTCCTCAAGATCGATCTCTCGAGCTACCATGCTCCCCTTAGTCATTTCGTCTTGTAAAAAGATGGCATGTCTTGTTTCTACAAACTTGGTATATCTATCTGAGTGGTAGAAACGGTAACCTTTGGACTTTTCTCGGTAGCGAATAAAATGATAACTTACTGTCTTGGGATCCGATTTCCCAAGACTTGGGTTAAATATCTTAGCTTCTGTAGGACTCCCCCACACTCGGAGGAGTTCTAGCGACGTCACTCTTCAAGTCCATAATTCATACGGCGTTTTGGGCACCGATTTACTTGGAACTCTATTGAGAAAATAAATAGCGGTTTTTAAAGCCTCCATCCATAAACTCATTGGCAGTGTGCAGTAGCTCATCATGCTGCGCACCATATCCATCAAAGTATGGTTACGCCTTTCTGCTACTCCATTTTGCTGTGGCTCGCCTGACATAGAATACTGGGCGACTATGCCATTTTCTTGTAGGAACCTAGCAAAAGGTCCTAGGACTTGTCCATAAGGTGTATGCCTACCGTAGTACTCCCCCCACTGTCAGATCTTATAATTTTAATCTTTAAATCATGTTGATTTTCTACTTCTGCTTTAAATATCTTGAATTTATCCAATGCCTTTGATCTTTCTTTGATTGGATAAATATAACCGTAGCAGGAGTAATCGTTTGTGAATGTTATAAATGAGTCATAACCATCCGCACTCTTGATAGGAAAGAGACCACAAATATCTGTATGAATGATCTCTAATATTCCTATGCTTCTTTTTGTGTCTTTCTTAATTTTCTTTATGTATTTTCCTTTAATGCATTCAATGCATTGTTCTAAGTCTGTGAACTCTAATGGAGGAAGAATGTCATTCTTCATAAGTCTCTCAATTCTCCCCCTCGAAATATGGCCTCAACAATAGTGCCATAATTTTGATGAGACGTTTGGAGTTCTTTTTCTTTTCTTGTTAACTTTATATGACGAAGACACGTGGTCATTCGTATCATGCACATTATCATTCATATCATGTACCGCATTCACATTATCACCAAGTGACAACAAATAAAGCTTATTTTGCAAAGACGCAAAACCAATGCGTTCATTATTGAACAAAAGTTTACATTTGCCATTACCAAAATGATAACCATATCTATCAAAATCTAGACGCAATTCACTTATTAAGTTTCTTTGTAATGAAGATATATAAAAAACATCACTAAGCTTAAGAATAAAGCCATCTCTAAGATCTAGGTGAAGATCCCTACAACTTCAACTTTGGCTTCAACTCCATTAGCCACTCTGATCGAATCTTCATTTCTTCTCGTGGTTCTCATCGTACTGAACCCCTGTAAACAATTTGTAACATAAATAGTTGCTCCTGAATCAATCCACCATGTAGATCTAAAAGGATTCATTTACAAATGTAATTATGTTCTCACCTTGTCTCTTCATGAACAACTTCGGCTAGTTAGGACAATTCTTCTTGTAGTGTCCTTTCTTCTTGCAGTGGAGACATGTATCCTTGTCCACTATAAAATTGTCCTTGCCAGGGAAGATGCTTCTGCTTGCCTTGAGACTTGGAGGTAGAGACCTCCTGCTTTTGCTGCTTGCCCTTGCCCTTATTGTCTTTAACATAGTGGACAGAACCACCATTTTTGTCTTTAATTCTGTCCTCCTCTTGGACACTATTAGTAATGAGCCGCTCAAAGGTCCATTTCTCTAGATTCATGTTGTAGTTGGAGACAAAGTTATCAAACTCCTTTGGTAAGGACAGCAACACAAAGTGAATCAGGAGGTCATCCTCAATCTTTAGTTTCATGGGCTTTAACTTTGCAGCTAAACTGCTCTTCTTTAGAATGTGCTCTCTTATTCCACCTCCAGTGTATTTCTCAGTCATAAGCTGTCTGATCATTTGTGTGGCATATGTCTTGGAGGACCTAGTAAACTAGTTCAGAACCCTCTGGAGATAGCCCTTGACAGTCTCTTCATTCTAGATTGAGCCCATGATAGCGGGCTTAATTGTATTCTTGACAAGAGCCAAGCACTTTTTGTTGTCAAGGGTCCATCTTCTATGCTCAAATTGAATTCGAGCTCTGGTGGG
The DNA here is from genome assembly GCA_030378355.1 of Eleusine indica. Lineage (NCBI taxonomy): Eukaryota > Viridiplantae > Streptophyta > Magnoliopsida > Poales > Poaceae > Eleusine > Eleusine indica. Next base: position 41,326,313 of record CM059501.1, on the reverse strand, counting down.
AGTATCACCACTCTATCTCTTTTTCCAAGCAACATATGTCTCATCTATGCCTCTGACAAGCTCAGAAGGCTCTGTGGGACATTGGGTAGTCATTACCCAGTCCATCTCACCCATAACAAAGGCAAGGTCGACCTTTCTCTTCCACTCTCCATAGTTGTAAATTAATCATGAGATGTGAGAACAAAAATTACAGATAATTTCTAACATGCTATGTATTAAACCTACATCACCATTGGATAGAAAATAGGCATAATACATAAACCATCATAGTATGACATTGCAATTAACAAAGTTGGTCAGAAAAATTACAATGACATATAATCTAAAAATTAATGCTCCTAAAATTAAATTCTCCCATTGGTTCAAAATTTAATTTTAGAAAACATCAATTTTATCAATAATCAGCAATTCTGTAATCTTACAGTGGAAACATATCATAAAACATGCATGTAGTTGCAAAATGATCTATCTTTACCATCTGGAAAAATAATCTCGTTGGTTCATATTTTAATAGAGGCAAATAATCAAACTTTACTCAAATTCCATTCGAATTTGAGAAAAAACAGTCAAAAAACTGGTGGCCCAGCCAAGCCAAGCCGCCCTCAGCCCTGCCTCGATCTCAGCCGTCCGTCGAGATCGACGGCCAAGCGCGCCGCCAACCCTCTCCGCCACCTCTCTCTTCTTCTCCACTCACGGCGACGAGCAACGACAAGCAGCAAGCGGCGAGGCGGTGGCGGCAGAGCAAGCGACGGAAGAAGAACGGCGCCACCGCGAGCCTCTTGCCGGCGCGCGTTCACCCAAGGGTGAGCACGCCGCCGTCGAGCGGCCTTGCGACGGCGCTCCATCACCTCTTTCCCGAAAGCGTCGGTGAGCGGTGATGGTGATGAGCAAGGAGATCTGGGTAAGAGCCCAGATCCTTCTCTCTCCTTTTCTTTTCTTCCCTTTCCTGAAAACACGGTTAGGGGTTTGGTTAGGGTTAGGGTTTCAATCTTTGGGGTTTCTTTCTATCCTTCCTGATCCGATGGTGTTCTTCCTCGTCTAGATTTAGCACTAGTTAGGCTCTTGATACCAATGTTAGGCTCTAATTCTTTGCCTAGGTAAAATCTAAAGAGGTAAAACATGGGTAGTGGGCGTTCTAGTGAGATCCGGTGAGAGAGAGGGAGAGGGAGAGGGAGAAGGGGAGTGCACATACTGGAGGAGTTGAAGGATGGAGTGGCCGAGGAGGAGTCGATGGCCGAAGTCGATGTTGAGGTGGCGGCGGCGGTGGTTCCGGCCGTGTCGACAGCGACGTTGTGTCGGGGCAGAGGCGGCGTTGTATGGCGACGACTTCCCGTCGCTGGCTGCGCTCGTCCTTGAGATCGGGTTAGGTTTCTGTGAGAGGCGACTGTGGCAGTGTCCAACTTTGTGTAACGTGCCTTGGCGTCCTCCCCTCTTTTATGTGCGCAGCATGACGGGGGCCTACCAACTAGAGGAGGGTTGGGACGCCCCTTATCAGGATGCGAGATCTAGACGTTAGGCCGTTGGATCCAACATGGAGATCTACTAACAGTTGCATGCTAGAATGTTGTTAGTTGTCGCAGCAAGAAAGAACTTGCTGAAAACATTTCTAGAGAGCATAGCAATTAGCAAGGCACATGCGCGATTTGAGCACTTGAGCAGCAGTTCCCAGTCATGAGTAATTCCCATTTGCCTCCTTTTCCGAATACACCATTCAACTCTACTTCTTTTCCCAGCTTCTTCAACATCCCATGATCTCCTTGACTCCTTCCTCGGGTATGAACTGATGGAGCTGTTATATTGTTATCATTGATCGTATATTTGGTGAAAGTTCACATAAAAAAGAACTCAAAAGGTCCGTCAAGAAAGTCAAGGTCCTCAAAGGAATATTCATAGGAAAGTGCGCTAATCTGTCAGCATCAACAACTTCTATTGAAAACTACTAACAAAAAATTGTATAGTTATCCCTCAAAACACACACACACACACACACACACGTGTACATTGGTCGTGGAGGTTCTGAAGCCAAATGTCACAGGACAGGACTATGTACAAATCGATGCTAATGCTGCATAGATGCAATGTGTTCTCTGTTTTGTCCACATTAATCTTCCATGATGTCTGAATCTGCATGATATTACTCTAGATAAACATTATATGTGTACTTATTGTTGACCATGAAGCTTCATACAGAACCATAGTAGTGTACATATAGCCTGCGATCATACGAACACTCGTCAATTTAGGCATGGGATTTTATGGCTGCATCCATGATCTCCTTTGGCTGTGTGCCTATGCTGATTTTTTTTTTTTTTTGTGTGTGAACTGGTCGCGAGACAAATCTTCCTCCCTCGTCTGCATCGCAATCGTTCTAATCTTGGCTAAATCCGCTTTTGCTTTTGTGTGCCCTAAAGAAAGCATAGCACCCATTTCTCTTCCTGGAATAGACAAATGAAAAGAACTGATTAGACGAATGAAGAGTACACTTTTTTAATAAAGGAACGAAGAGTATATTAGAAGAATATAGGAGATCTTCTGATGAGTTGAATTAGATGCGCCCTTTGGTAGTTCTTAGTGGGAAGATAATGATTTGGTTGAATTTGCTGAATGGGACATAAAGCATGTACGCGACCATTTGGATTGCAGCTGATATGCAACCGACACTAAACTTTGCTTTCCATCAATAGAATGGAAAATTAGGCAACAAACGAACAATCCATATAAGTTATTCAATCACATATTAGATGAATGATTGGTTCCAACAGCCAATTATGGTGCTACATTCGAGATTAGCACTAGTCTGACTTCTAATGTCTATCTCGATATATGGAATTCAAACAATGAAAACCATGACTATTTTTCTGGATTATTGAACTTACAAATATCACTAATACCTTCGTTTTTTATTGATGACATTAAGACATGGTTTTAGTTCATTTTTGAACTAAGAAGGTTATCATACGACCACAATTAAAACTGGAGAGAATATGTTGGGAAGATGATAAAAATTTGTTAGACGGCTCTGTTTATACAATGTGATATCCTCTGAAACCCTCTGTGGCTCTATTGGGGGACTTGATCAGCCCCTGGAAGAATAGAGGTGAGTTGAAAAATGATCAGGTGCAGTAAGTCTCCACTAAGCCCAAAAGACTCCACGCCGAGAAGAAGGAATTGACTTCAATTCATGACTCCGTGGTGTTGACCTGACCAGTTCATTCTCCCGTTCCAAACTTGACGACTCGATGCTGGCGTCTAGGACGGGGCACATGATACGACCGGTTACCATAGAACATGGATGTGCTTTGATCCAGTCCTGATACCATGACCATCCATTTATTAGTTGTATTGTACTATGTGGTTTTTTGTGTGTACATCTGACTTCGTAGATATGGATTTTCCAAAAGTGTGTATTTCTTATTGTGGAATACTAAAAGTATGTTCTAGAAGGGATCGTTGTCAGCATACACTTTGCGTAAGAGCTTTATTCTTTCTTGGGATAATAAATGAAAACAGATAGTACAGTAATTCTCGTATAGTTTTTTAAAAAATTGAAAAGTGTGGAAAAGTTGTGCATCTAGAAGCTGAACACTAGTTAGCCCCTTGAACTAAAAATAAAATAAGTGAAGGCTTTTCTTGTGTTTAGTATAATGCACAGTGAAATCTAGCAGAAAAGAAATGACACTCAAAGATAAACTAAACTACGATGAACGAAGCCTCGTGTTGTGGCCTTAACCTTGCGACGCAACTGAAGCACATTACTAGCGTTTGTCTTAGACCAGTAATGAACCAAGAATGTAATTATATGTTTAAGAAGAAACATGAAACAGAGGAGGTACCTGCTCCTGCTCCTGCTGCTGACCGGAGCTCTCGGGTTACTGCCGCCCAAGCCACTTCCGACGCTGCCGGTGCTGCTGTTGCTGTTGCTGCTGCCCGTGCTGCTGGTCCGGCTGCTGCTCCCCGAAGCCTCGGTGAACTCGCTCTTGGTCCACCTCTCTTCGTCCTGCTTCTGCTTCACCTCCTGTTTCTTCTTGGTCCCCTGCTTCTTATTCTCCTTCTTACCGGCGGCATCGGGCTTGGGCGAGACCTTCTTCTTGCCGCCGCCTTTGCGTCGGCGGATGGATAGCGGCAGGAAGAAGCTGATGAGCAGGCCCGTGTCAAGGCTGACGCTGCGCTCCATGCTCCGGCTCCGCTGCCGCCGCACCGCCACCGCCCTCTGCTGCTTCCTCCCCTGCTTCGTCGTCTTGCTCTGCCTCGTTCCCTGCTCCTCCACCACATCACCGGTATCGTCGTGACCATCTCGCGCCACGTCAGCAGTGTTCGAGGTTGGCTGCGCCGGCGGGGCAGGAGGAGGCGGAGGGGGAGTGGGGATCGAGGCTGAAGACGACGACGCCGGCGGCGGGGAGGAAGAGGAGGATGAGGTGGAGGGGCGGTGGCGGTGCTCGACGATGTCGCGGAGGGAGAGCTCGTACGCCGACTCGGGGAGGCCCCGGACCAGGTCCAGCATCTCGCGCCGGTACCCCGCGATCACCTCCGCCCGCGACGTCGAGCTCCCCGCCGACGCCGGGAAATACGGCCTTTGGTGGTGGTGGTCGGAGTCGTGGTGGGCCCGCCAGAGCTGCGGCGACGGCGTGCCGGAGGAGCTGTGGTGGTAGTAGTCCGGTGAGGCCTGCAGCGAGGCCTGCAGCCACCGGACCTCCTCCTCCTCCGGGGGCCTCGACGGCTGCGCGCGGTCCAGCACCCGCGCCGGCGAGCCTGGGAAGCTGAACTCCGGCCGCCGCTGCATCGCAGCGAACTACTCTATAGCTAGTAGTAGGCTTGATTTGTCTCTCCCCTAGTACAGAGCTGTACACGCGCACGCACCAAGAGAGAACAGAGAGAGAGAGAGAGAGAGAAAAGAGGTGTCGCGCGCGGGGAAGGTTGGAGGAGCTGGTTGGTTAATAACGGAGCCCGGGCGCAACCAGGGACACCAGAGGAAAAGAAGAGAGAAGCAGCGGAGCGGAAAGGAAAGCGATGGCGGCGGGTTGGTGCGTGGCGGGGATGGGCGCCACCTGCACGGGTCGACGTCACGGTAGTAAATTCGCAGCTGCGATGGTGCGGTTTCGGCGCCATTAGCACGGCAGGCCGGCTTTCGTTATTTGTTTTTGTTTTTTTATTTCCAGGGTGGGTCGGGAGAAGTAAATGGAGACAGCGCGCCGTTCACACTTCCCACTTTACAGCGTGGAACTGGACGTGCAACGGGGGCTTACCTCATCAGCTCTATGGCTGCTGTCGGTGATCCGAAACGATGACACGGCGTCGCGTCGAAACTAACTAACTCCCTTCATCCTAACTTATCACAAAATATAAGTATTTTTAGAGTAGGATCTTATCAATCAGCTATTACTCATCTCTCTCTCTCCACCGAACACTCCCGAACAGCCATATTCCTCTGTTTCTCTTTCCCACCGACAAAAACGACTTGATCCCCGTCGCACTTTGCACTGCGCTGCTTGCATCCCCTCTCCTTCCCTCCGACGTGCTCCAACAATGGGAGGGGCGGTGGCCGACGCGGGAATCTCTAGCAGCGGATGCTAGCGCAAGGATCTCTGGCGGCGGCGGCCAACGCGGGGATCTCTGACGGCGACGATGGCTAGCGCGGGGATCTATGGCGGCGGTGGCCATGGACCCCCCTCCCACCCTAGCGCCGCTCCAGTGCCTCCTCACCTCGTAGCCAGACCATGCCGCGAATGTCGACCAATCCGCAGCCTAGGTCGACGTGAGATCTCTGTTGGTGGTGCTCTGTAGGGTCAACAACGTAGAAGCGGAGGCAACTCGGCTCGACGGGGCGGAGAGGGTCAGCATGAGGCGGCCGTCGGCCGGGTTCGTGGCGCAGAGCAGAAGCAGCGGTGACACCATTATGGGGACTAGGGAGAGGATTTGGAAGGATCATGCGTGGTGGAGAGAGAGGAGAGAGGCATTATGAGAAAAGGGATGGCTGCATTGATTAGGGGTAATATGGTTATTTTACTTATTCTTTATTTTTATATTAAAAAGCTAGAAATGCTTATATAATGAGATGGAGGAAGTAATATTCTGATGGCTTTAAATTTTGTTTCGTTGGTAACGAACCGTACAGTGACGTGGCCGTGGCGTGCGTTGCGTCCACGCGGTACCATTTGTGTCTTCAACGACGGAAACGGAAGAATATGAGGGCCTCTGAGGGCCTCTGCTCATCCTTTCCGCCATGTTCAAGTGCCGGGTCGACAACCGTGAGTAGCCTAGCCACCAGCCACACACGCTCGTTTTGCGTGTTGTCATGTCCATCCCGCGTTGGGTATAATACGTGATTGCTACCGAAAAAACGTGTGCATCTTCAATGAACAACCGTCATGTGTTGAAGCCCACTCGTTTGCAACCGCGTTTTATCAGAGAGAAATACTCTCTAACATGCACAGGCACACACACGCGCGGTCGTTTTATTAGAGAGAAACTAGTCAACCTGTCCGCACATTTGTGCGGCTAGTTTTACATATTATCTTAAATATTATGAAAATTATTATTAATATTCGATCAATTATTGAGATATGATTAAAAAAAGAAAACAACTTGCTAGACATGGGCTTGTATTTATTGATATTGCTCTACTCATTCAAAGCTTAGGTAATAAACCAGAACTATTCAACTATCATGGCATTATAATAGACACTTAAATTATTAAAATAGTGATTACCATATATAGACAAGAGATAATTTTCAAATAACCTTTTTGCGCTTGCAACAATTTAAACATTTCTTATAACATAATCATATTTCTTAGCATATATAATTAACTATGAAAAGATAATGTATATTTCTTAACATAATCATATTTCAAATGACCTTTTTGCCCCTACAACCAATTTAAATATTCCTTAATATAATCATATTTCTGAGAATTGTTGTAGTTAATATACATTATGAAATATGATTACTATTGTTAATATTTTCTATGAAAAAAATAATGTTTTTTACAAAAAATGTAAATATCACATATTGTATCATTATGATTAACAATAAATATATTTTTGTCAAATATGTTAAAATTGATTTCAAAAATGATTATTTTTTAAGTTCTCTCTTCCTCATACAAGATAATCAATATTCTAATAATTGAAGTGTCTACTAGTTAATTACCATAATTCTATAGTGTCTTTTAGCAATTGCAAGATTGAATAGTGTACTAGAGCAAATACCAACATTGAAGAATGTTCATGGGCAAATTGTGCCAATCAGAAAAGAGTTCCTTGCGTGTTTGGCTCTCTGGAGCCTTCTAGAACCAAAGATCTACATTCTGAGACGTCTGACGTTGCAAATTAAACTTCCCTGACCACATGTTCTTTTTTACTGAACCAGTCGTTTTCACGTCACTGGTAACACACGATGAATACATGTATGTGGCGGGGATAGAGGCGATCATCAGCAAGAAAGAAGGAAAGTCATGGCTTCTAGATGAGCGTGCTTTTTTTTCTTCTTATTACTAGGAAACTAGACTAGAGGAGCGTGCTTGTCTTGGTGGATGGGGCGCCAAAGGGTCTGCAGAGTCCACCAATCTAGAACGGATTGCAAACCGGGCTACATTTTCCGTTGGGGGTAGAAAATTCACTTTTGTTTGAATTCTAACTTTTTCTTGGCTTTCTGTCACTTGACATCAAGTCAGGCGCTGGATTTCCACGACATAGAAAAACAAAGAAAATTTGGACCATGCCAGGAGTCTCCTATATGTTCACTATCAAGTACGGGGATGTATATTGTTTGTGATGATTAAGTCTCATTTACTAGTAGCCCTTTAAATATAGTGCGAGCTATGCTAGTAAGTAGCATTGCGTACATCATAGTTAATTTTATAATGTAAAAGGAAATTAGTCCGGTGTGGCATGTTATTGAACAAATTGCACATTTGTGAAATGCTTTATGGTGTCTAATTCACATGTGCTAATTACCTATTTAGAATTTCAGATTTTAATGATCAAAGATATAGTTGCATGACTTCGATCAAACCTAAAATGGAAAATGGAGGGAGTACACCGCAATCAATAAAGATTTTGTTTGTAGACTAATAAGCTAGTATGTGCAAGCGGAAAATGTTGGGCTGATATTGTGTTGCATATTGTCAACAAAATATTAGTACACTCCATGAAGAGATGGACAAGATTACGAAAGCGATGCTTCTAAGAGAAATATTAACGTCAAGCATATCTGCGTGCGTGCGGCCATCGTTTACTAACGATCTGGACTAGGCATCCCTGTACGTTATTGTCCGCTCTTTGTTAATTACCTCTGAATTCTGAAGCATCGTCACGTCTACGACATATATATAATAATTTACGAGCAAATTAAATTAATCCAACTCTTCTTCGTCTACTACTTATCATATCCACCGCATAACTCGGAATGGATCGTCTGCACGTGCATTGAACTAAAAATCTATGTTCAAACTTATGTGTATCAACAGTCTGAACGAATCTTGAATGACCAAACAAGACAACACACCAACTGCGTGCTACATCGTTGATCGTTTATTTTGTCATGGAGAGGAGCGCATCGACCTGTTGAAACGACCTTGAATAAACCAGTTCAAAGTTTTCATAACATTAGAGTTCTCTCTCTAGATCGCTCTCTCTCTCCCTCTCTCTCTGCACATAAGAGCAGTAGCCCCCATCCGTCTGAATGTAATCTCTATCATCAGCCGTCATGTGAATACCGTGATTATCAATTTATCATGTCACTAGTCACCATAAATTGAGGTTTTCCATAATCAGTCTTCGCTGAACATTTGACATGTGTGGTTACATAGTCGTCCTTGCAAGATTTGAGCGTTCATTACAAGTTGAATGAGGACACTGATGTCGCAAGATCGTACACGCGTGGTTGCCATCATCTGTTGAGGTTTACGGTTAGGACCCTACTCGCAATCCAACTCGCCCTCATCACCATGTACGTCTCCACTCATCAGAGACTTGTTTGCTCCTCTCTTTCCTACCTCTACCATGAAATCATAGGGAGGCTAGCTCTGAACGGCAGTCCTGCACATGGCGCAAATATATGGAGAAGGAAGGTGGGTGGATGGGAAGCCGTCGGTCGAACGCCAGCTGATCCATATGTTCCTCTCCGTTGAGCAGCCAGCTGCATCAAAAAGGGTCTAACGGAGGGAACAGGCGCAACCAATGGTTGTCCGTGGCCTGCAAGCCGCAGCGTCTGCATGCCGGTGAAGGAGGAATGCCCACACACGGGCTGACCTGGCCATGTTCATCTCAATCTGCAGCCCATGATGCGAACCGAGTTGAAAATGGCTACGCCTTCATTCAGGAGGGTGGCCACGTCAAGAAAAAGCGATGTGTCAACTGGAAAGATGGGCCACGTCGGCTGAAATCGTGAGAGTGGAATTAGTCCTTCCTATATCTATTTACTACTTGTGCTCAAAAAAAAAATATCTATTTACTACTATACGAAGAAATATACTATGTCCCTCAAAACATGAAAGTATACTGTATCATCGGGAGAGCTGAGAGCATATGGTTTAATATCTATTTTTTCACCTGTCCAATCATGCAACAATATCTGTGATAATAAAATGCATGACCAACCAAATTTTCAAGGATTATGTAGGGCATGATGTTTGTTTTCCTTTCTATATATGTGCACTGATGGTATCGCAATAAATTAGGAATAGCGATATTAGCCAAATGAACTAGCGAATAAGAGTACTACTCCCTCCGTATTGAAAAAGTGGTCGTTCTGACAGCTCTCCGTAGCTGCTTTATAGTTAATTTTTTTTTGTCTGAAACGTCAGGATTTTATGAACAGAATAGTACACATTAACAAATGGATGCTTGCTGGCCATCAAACACGCCTAGTTGCACGTGGAATGTCCAACTCAATTTCCATCCCTACTGATGTCATCCTTCATTATTTACAATGTATGAAATCCACTAAATCATACATGGCAGATTTTGCAGTACCTCGAAGTATTTATGGACTGTCCATTTTCACTAGATCGCTGACCTATTACCTCCTATGTGGTAATAGTTCATTAATATATATTTTCTTTTTTTTTCTTCAAAAAGTGCATGATTACAAGTAGATATGCTTTTAAGTTGTTAGGATTTTGCATGGAACATGTTAGGCTACCAATGTACTGTTTTTTGGAAAGAACGTAACCTACTATTTGTACAAGTTCCACATACATGTTAGTAGGATTTTGTTTATGCATACAAACAACACTACGTGTCGATGTCTTGTTGCAATGTACGCGCTAGGATTTCTGTTCTCCTTTATTTTTTATTTCCTTTTTTGCCAACACGGCACAAATGTGCCAATTTTCCAAAAGCCTTTGCACGATACAGAACCGCGAATGACTCGATTAACAGAGATGTCGGACTTCCAACGCAACAAACGAAAACTTTGTTATGTGACATCCATGGTACATGCACTGGGCTGTGGCTTTCCTGTCTCCTTATCCGTGTCTCCGAACACGTGGAGCACATCGGTTCGTCCCCCTCTAGAATCAGCCTCGTAATAGTCTCGCGTCGCTGCCGAATAAACGGTGCCGTCATCCCTCAGCGTTCTGCCTTTTCTTCCCCCTCTATTCAACGAGAGGTCACTCCGGCCTGTGGCAGCTTGATTTGGGCGGCATGAAGGACGGCACGGCGGCGGAAAACTCGATTTTGGTTGTGATGTTTCACGCTCGACTTCGGTAGTGGTTCATGATTCAGCTGGTGCAGCAGATCTCGAATTGGATGGATAGGAACTTGATTGCGGCTGCTAGGAGTTCATTTGGAGCAACAAGTATTTTTGACTGCGGCAGCAGATTAATCTGAGGTCATCATGGTGGGTAATGAAGTCGAATACCATTGATTTGCGCATCGAGTAGAGGTTACCGTGGTAACTGCTGTGAACTCTGGATTTGGTCATGGATGTCTTCTATGGCCGATCGTAGAAGCAAGTATTTTCTTCCCCATCACCGTTCAGACCTATAATCTGAATATCTGATTTCAGTTTTCCCCGACATTCTTTTCTCGTGATTTCGTTAACTATGGCTGTCAGACCAGAAGGAAACAAAAGCTTTCGGAGGCTGACGGAACCGTTTATTCATGTTCCTGTAAGTTAAGCAGGGAAAGGAAAAATTAACTGTGAGCCTAGCTTCTGAAGGGACGAACGGATGTGCTCCACGTACTGGAGACAGGGAGCCGCAGCCCATGCACTGCATGCGCGATTAATTAGTTTGCTAAGCACCTCTGCAAGGGTGCAAGCGCAAACAATAATTATCGCCACTAATTTCTCCTTTTCCTGGTATTCACTGTACCCACCTTGCCTCCCTTTTGTAATCACAGATCCCATGCGATTTTTCAAGTTAGAGTGCAACAAAAGATTCTTTTTTCTTTTCTCTCTCTTTGAAAATCAAAATGGTGTGGATTCATTTGAACTCTTATACTGTGTGTGTGTGTGTGAGAGAGAGAGAGAGAGAGAGAGTTTTCACTGTCAACATCTAAATGGCCGCATAGGACGACCTTCCTTTAAGGTTCCGTTTTTAGAAATTTGCTGTACTCGCTTGTGATGTGGCTAAACGAGTCGATCAAGTTTCGCGCAATTCCGTCACGGCATGTCTCAAAAGCCTCAAGTTATATTCTTATGGAAGAAGCTCAGTTATGCTCCTTCCGACCTTCCCACTGTTTAGAGTTCAGGATATAGGATATCTGTTTTCATTTTACTCCGGATTGATTGATCCATCTTCTTCCTACTCGTATTGTTCATTAGTTCAGTCGGAAACTCTTAAGGCTACTGCAGATGAAAAGCAGAACTTCTGTTCCTATAAAACAGGTGGAAAAAACGCCATGCATGATGTGTTTATTGTACCAACAATATATACTCAAATCGCTCTCAGTCGTAAAGGCGATTGAGTTTGCTAAAAAATCTGCAGCTCTTCGAGAAACAAGATCGTTGCCAAGATTTGGCTTTACCAAGCCACAAGAGTTGATCAACAGGGAGATTCGGTGATGGCGACATTTTTTTTTTCACCAAGTAGCTGGTGGATCATGGACGTTATATATATCTGCATCCTAAAAGATCATATTGATCGCTCCTAATATACACTATAGGAAAATCAATCTTTGTCGTGTGCCTGAAATTTTACGTGTGTTTTATTTCGGGCACACGGTAAAGATGGTGTTTGCCGTGTGCTAAATTAAAACACACAATAAAATCTTTATCGTGTGAAAAAAAATAACACACGACAAAGATGTGTGTTTGTCGTGTGTTTTTCTTGACACACAGCAAACACGCTCTTTGCCAAGTGTTTTTTTTTCCTAACACTTGGCAAAATATAAATTTAAATTATATTTATAACCGTAAATTAATTTAAATCAAAAAATTTTGAACTACAAAGTTGTATACTTTTAAAGACTTATAACTTTTATTTTGATCATTTGTTCATACTCAATTTAATCCAAAATATTGTTTATAAAGTCTAATAGTCTCATATAGTTTCATAAAACATTCGATGAAACATATAAGATTAGTGAATAATGTTACTACCACTTTGTCAAATGAACAAATGACCGAAACAAAAGTTGTAGATCTTAATTTGTTATACAACTTTATAGTTCAACATTTTTTATTTGAATTAATTTAGTCAAAAAAATATGTTAGAAAATATATAAATAGGTTTTTGCCGAGTGTTATTTTCTTGGCACACGGCAAAGATGGTCTTTGTCGTGTGCCATATATAAAGCACACGATAAATATGGTCTTTGCCGTGTGCCCCATATAAGGCACACTACAAAGAGGTAAAATATAAAAAGCGCGAACATGAGCTGTAGTCACAAATCAATGTGTGGTGTAGTGGTCGGGGGTTCTATGCGTGAAGGTGAGGTCCCGGATTTGAATCTTGGCGGGCGCACTTTGCCGCGTAGCAAGCGAAAAAATACCATGACTTTGAGTTTTTTTGTGATTTAGATTTTGCTGAGTGCAAGTATTTGCCAAGTGTTTTTTGACACACGGAAAGTCTTTGCCGTGTGCCCGATATAAGGCACACGACAAAGCCGGCTTTGCCGACAAATATTTTGCCATGTGAGAGATACCGGGTGCAGCCCATGACAAAGATTTCGCCGTGAGTATTTTACGCTTTGCCGTGTGTCCTAAGCACACGGCAAAGGTTGAGTTTCCCGTAGTGATACAAGTAGAAACTAGGAAAAACAAACGATTCAGTAAATGGTACTGGCACCACCCTCACACAGTCAGGCTGTAAGTCGATTGGTTGCATCTTAAGAATGACATTCTAGGTCACGAAGGCGAGGGCGAGCTCCCCGCGGACGCCGGGTATATGACCGGTGGCGCTCGTGATGGTGGTGGGCCCACACTAGCGGCGACGGCCAGAGTTATGGTTGTTTGTAGTCTGGGGATGCCTGCAACCATGGTTAACAAAACCACGGTTAACCGGCCGATTAACCCGTTTAACCGGAAAACCGGTTCAGGCCGGCTATCCCGATCGGCCGGTTAACCGCCGGTTTTGATTTAAATATTTTTAAAATTCAAAAAAATTTATATATATTGAAACCGGTGAAACTGAGCAGTTAACCGGAAAAACTGGTCGATTAATCGGTGTAACCGATCGGTTAACCGCCAAATGTGAATTTAAAAATATATTTTTGAAATTCTATAATAAAACTATATAACCGATCGGTTAACCGTAAAACCGGTCGGTTAACCAGTGCAACCGGCCGGTTAACCGGTTATCGATCGCCGACTCTTCAAATCGATTTTTGCCCGGTTAACCGGCCGGTTATGCCGGTTTCTGGTTAACCGGTGAACCAGTCCCGATCTGTTTTATCGGTTCATTCGGTTATGTAAACCTTGCCTGCAACTACCGGATATCGTCCTCCGATGAACTAGTCGGCAACAAGTTCACCGGTGGCTGCACCATGTTCCGGGCCACGCGCACCGGCCGGTTAGCCCGGGATGTGTATGGGGCGTCAGCTCTCACCTGCACAAGTTGGTGTGGCGGTAGTAAATCACGTTCATAGTGCGTTTTCGGCGCCATGAGTATGGCAAGCAGGCTTTATGTTGTTTTATTTTCGGGAAGATTAAATGGAGAGAGTGCGCCTTTCATACTTTTCACCGTGGAAGTGGAAGGAGTTTCACTGTTACAATTTGGCTCTATAGTGATGAAAGACTTTTTGGGTGTTTAAGAGACTGCAACTACGCGCAGGAATATAATGACGGACATCACAGGACCACCAGTACGGTGGCACGAACCACTATTATATTAAACGACCCAGTCACGGTTTCTGTCAGGCCCACAACTAGGGCCTAAAAACCATTTAGCTACGGGCCTGACAATCAGGCCCGCAACTAGGGATCACCACCTTCTATAGGCGGCAGTGCGGTGTGGCAGTGCAACTCCCACGTGCGCCACATCACCACTAGGGTTAGGGTTAGCTCCCGCTGCCATCTGCTCTGCCTCCGGCCACCTCTTCTCCTCCTGAGATGGCGAGCAAGGGCAGCTATCGATGGGGCCGGCATGGAGGGTGTCGCGGTCATGGTGCCTCCGGTGTGGGGGGGGGGGATCCTGGCGAACAGGGCACCGCCATGCTCCCCTCCTCCTCGTACTCCGTCCCCTCGTCGGCCACCGCAGCACCGCTCCCCTCCTAGATCTGGCGAGCGTTGCTGCCAGATCGACCCTAGGAGCGGCATCGGCGGCGGTGCCCGTGGGGGTCTTGGTAGCTCCGATGATGGAGGCTTTCCTCTCGCAGGCTCCCTCTCTTCCTCCACTGGCTCCAGCGATGGAGGTCACGTGATGCGGCGCGGCGGGTGGGGGACGAAAAATGGGCAGACGGGGGCGGCACGTCGGGGACTGCGCGTCTAGAGTTGGTCCCAGCACCGACTGGGACCGCTCTTCTTTTGTAGTTGTGATAAGGGCGTCAACGGCGGTCCTTTTTTAGACCACCGTTGACGCCTTTTTCAAGTTAAGTAGCACCTTGGCCAGTAGCGGTCCCATGACCGTTACTAAGAATGTAAATAAGTAGTGACAAAGACCCAATGATGATTTTGTTGTCCGCCACTCGAGACCCCCTTTAGCCCGCTGCTACAGAGCGTAATTGTATTAGTGTTTAAGCTAATCTGCTCTCAGCTGCCTGTGGTCGTATGTGATCAAAATGCCACAGTTTGGAAAATACTCTCTCCGTTCTAAAACTATTGTCGTCGTTGATTGTTTTAGTAATCTTTCACCATTCATCTTATTGAAAAAGTTAAAGATTATCATACATCTTTTCTAATTTATTTTATCACTAGCAAAAGTTAAAATATAACTAATTTATTTATATTAATATTTTGTATAAGACAAATGGTCAAATATAACAAAAAAAAATCAATAAACACAATAGTTTTAAAATGAAGTAGTAACAAACTGTCGGTTTGAATTTTTTTTTGTTTATTATATAGTGAACGGTATACTTAACGGTGACGTACTCTTCCGTGGTACTGCTGTGTGTTTGACGAGGGAAACATACGGGCTCCACTCTCACTTTGTCGACTTGCTCAAGTGCTTATTTTGTGCTCAAATTATATCACTCCGTATTCAATAGTACTGGCACAGCAGTTGCCCTTAGCAAGGATGAACCTGTGGTGTACTTCGAGTGACACAGAATCAAATAATGAGTTCATGACACCTAAAATTTTATATTTATTTACATCATAAGCTCAGACTTCGTTCTATCACTTAATCAGAGCCAATATATCATATCTATCCTAAAAACATCATAAGCTCCTGTGTCATTTTATTAAAGTAAAAAATAATATATCAAACTCTATAATTGAAATATTCAATATGAATCATGATAGCTATGTAGCACACATGTCTAAATCTGTTTTAGTATGAGCACTTATGATACACTAAGTTACACTCGACGTACTCACTTGTGATGTCCACATCTCTTGCGACTTAACTGATCATTTGGTTACCATCTCTAATACAAACAAAGTGTCATTATCTCCCTAGTGATACTCTTACATTTCTACTTATTCTGACACTAATGAAAGATTACAAGTTTGAATATTTCTATTCAGAAACATGATCCAAGGCTTCCTTCTAATGATTACTCACAACCAATGTGTCATATCTACCTCTTCAAAGTAACAGACTCTACTAACTGAAACATGCAACCCGAATCATTAAAGCTATGTAGTACACATGTCTACATCGACTTCAGCATGACCAATTAGCATAACTAAGTTGCACTCGGTGCACTGACTTCTGACGTCCATGTTCCTTGTGACTTCGTTGACCTTTTAGTTACTATCTCTAGTGCGAGTGAAGTTCGTTTCTTTATCCTAGCTAGTCGAGAGTATCATGGAGTTGCATGTCTGCTAAATAGGGATCCATCTATAATTTATTTTTTGGTCATGTGGATTGCATAACTGTATGCAACAGCATGGATGTCATGGGTAGACTGATCCATGATAGTGAAAGAGATGTTTGTGTGGATGACACAATCACCATGATCTATGATGTGCAAGGACAATAGAGTAGTTCCTCGTCCGCTACCACCACAACCGCCATGATCTATGCTGATCCAGGGATAATGGAGCAGTCCCTCGTCCGCTACTACTGCAACAATATATGAATGACCTGTCAGACATGATCAACAAAGAACCAAAGATGGTGGCTGCATATTGATGGAGAAGTGATCTCTGATTTCCACAATGAAAACAAATTGCTACCACAGTCTACTTGGCAAATACAATTCATGTCGACATGAGGATGATAGAGTGTTTTCTGCTCTCGTTATGATGGCAATGGACTCCTTATTCCATAATAGTTTAGTGGCCATGATCTGTCATAGCCTCCAATTATGATGATCCTAACGATAACCATCATCGACCCAACATATAAAAACAATAACAATACTTGACATGGGGATGATGGTAATTTTATCGATTTATAAAGGTCATACAATTTGATTGGTTCGTAGTGTTATCTGGTGGAACATGATGTTTCATTGAGAGAGAGATATAGGGGATGAGTGAACATGGTGCTTTTATAAATATATTTATAAATAATTAATTCTATTTTATTTGTAATGGCTAAATTAATAAATTTTTTAAAAGTATTTCAGTCTATTTTTTTTCATAATGACACTAATGGTTAATTTTTTTCTTCTTATTTTCTCCAATTAACGTGGGCATGGTGTCTTATTAAGAGAGAGAGAGAGAGAGAGAGAGAGAGAGAGAGAGATGGGTGAACATGGTTCTTTTGAAAATATGTTTAGAAATAATTAGTTCTAATTTATTTATAATGGCAATGATGGATAACTTAATACCTTTTTTAGAGATATTTTGGTCTATTTTTTCATATTGATAGTGGTGGGTAATTTAATAACTTTACTATGGGTATTTCAGTCTATTTTTTCCATAATACGAGTGGTAGGTGTTGACACTTCTTAACATCGTATCAAGAATAATTCTTGGCATGTCGTTAGAAATGATTGTTGGTGTTTGTTATCCTTTAAGAATAAAGTGAATTAATCCGCAAGCGCATGGAACACCATTGTAGCATTTCACCCGGGAGTATTTCAAGGTATAGTATTTATTTTCCACAAGGAAGCTAGGTGTAAGATTATCTTGGTTTAACAAAGATATAACTACAGGAATTATACCAACTCACCAAAGACCGGGGTAAGGATGTTCAATAATAATAATAGGGGAAGTATCACAGGAGAAATCCACACTAAGATAAATAAAGAGAACGATTAAGCTTAGTCGGGAGGACAGCGAGTCTAAGTCTCTGATTCCTAAAATATACCTTCCTAATTTATCTAAGTCAAGCATCAAATCCTAGTTACACGGGTTGAGCACTTACACCAATTTCTTGGTATAGCCTCAAGTATTTTACCTGTTAGCTCGCTTTGGGGCACAAAAATGATCCACTAATATGGGTCGGTAACTAGCCTCTGTACTAGTGGGTACGCTATCGCTAGACAACCATGCTTGAGACTTCCCAAACGTGGTGGATTACTTAAGGGACGGACAGGGCTGTCACCACTTGCCACCTACCACACAGCCCATTGGGACGAATGCAAATCCAGCTAGTGTTAACTTAGGCACCGGGACTACGCCTTCACTAGATATTCTCCCATTGGCCTAGCGGAAGAATAGCCGGAAAATGACCAAGTCTAAGTCCCAGAAAGAACTAAACTTAATTAAATCCTAGCCAAGAAACCCGTGAACTACGCAACAATGTTTCTTCCAGATAATTATAACTTGAGGAAATGACTAAATGAAAACAAGTACTTGACAAGATATAAAGGGAAAGATATTTGTATTGATAAAGGATAAGCCTTACAAAAAGAGAAAAGATACAAGAGAGCTCATACCAAGACTCTGAGACTAGTCTAGAATCTCAAGCGATGCTCTCGACTAGACTCGAACTCCCGACTAACTAACCTACTCTACTAAGTAGCACAAGTAGTGGGAAATGGACTCCTTGATGTGTTTCTTCATCGATTCTTTTCTTCTGTCGAATTTCGCTTCTACTTATAGGTGGCGATGGACCGAGAGGCATTTGTAGGTGGAGTGGAGTTGGTAGCTCAAAGTCAGTCCACGGGGCGGCCACGTGTGCCGGGCGGCCGGGCATGCCGGGTGGCATGCACCACCGGGCAGCGAGCAAGGCCGGGCGGCCCTTGGATCATGTCGGTTTCCCGACCGACCTTCTCCCGAAGGCTTGGATTGCGTCCCAAAGGCAATTATTGGTCGGTTTCCACCGACTCTTCATTTTGGGGCCGGTAGGCTTCATGGGCCTCATTGGCTAGCAACGGGGGGCCGCGCGGCAAGGGGGGCCGGGCAGAAGCCCTTGCCGGGTGGCGGCCTTGGCCGGGTGCTGACCCTTGCCGGGTTGCCCCTTGACTTCGTCCGGTTATGCCACTTGATGACCTTGTTTCCTTCACCATATTTCTTGTATCTTGGCCCGGGAAGAGAAAACAGCTTCGTGGTGGAGTATTTTGCAGAATCGGCCGGGTGCTGATTTTAGCCATAAACGACCCTATCGGCTAGGTCCTGATTTCAGTCATAAACGACCCTGCCGGCCGATGAAAATGGCTGTTTCATAGTGGTGATCGGCCGACGGGGCGTTTCTTCATGTTTTTGCATATTTTGGCCCTTTTATAACTGCAAACACATATCTCACAAATACTCGTGGAATCTTATTAGTTTAAATAAATATTTATTTAACTTTGGTCTTTACCTTGCATTTCCCGACCGGTTGGTGGCTGATATTGGGTTTTATGGGCTACCAACACCTCCCTAAGCTTAAACCTTTGCTCGTCCCAAGCAAATTAAACTTAGAAGTGATGGATCAGGAGTTACTTCAATATTAGCACCCTGCATGTATCAAGTGCACAAACACATACTCCAACACAATATGGGTAAGTGTAAACCAGCACAATTTGGTCACTAAGTCATTCTCATTATATAGCGGGGCTTATTGGCATTTTATAACCTTGTCATAAGCGGTTGAAGTCTAGAACAACTAGTTTAGACTTTGTCATGCAATCTCCTACTTGATCATGAGTCCAAGGTTTTTATAATGCTGCAAAAGATTGAAGATCTTCCCTTTTGGTGCAATCTTCACTATGACACTCATATCTCAAAAGGTGTATTTCCTTTCCAAATGCTCACCCTACTTTCTAAGAGTTTGGCTTAAATATGTGGAGTTTGGTAGGATGACACATTTAGCACGCATGTATTGTTAAGCTAAGAGATGGTCCTAGTGAAAAGACATTGCACTTCCTCATTCCAATCATTTAGGAATAATGTCTAGGGGAGAGGGAGAGAATGGACTCACGCGAAGGAATGGGCTAGCACAATTGCAAAGGTCTTGGGTGCAGATTTATCCCAAAGATTGGATTTTTATGCTAGAGCGAAAGAGTGGTCCTTTATTTTTGCTCAAGATATACTTATTTTAGTTTTGAATGAACCTCGAAAGTTTTTGATATAGCACATCCATGAGAGCTAATAAACTTTTTCTTTCTTTTCTTTCTTTGTTTCTTTCTTCCAGCTCTCATGGTGTAAAGAAGCTAATTCAATGGTTCAAATATTTTTTTTGGAAACTTTTCCTGAGCAATTATTTGGGAGGACCATAAGCTAAGAGATGGTCCTAGTGAAAAGACATTGCACTTCCTCATTCCAATCATTTAGGAATAATGTCTAGGGGAGAGGGAGAGAATGGACTCACGCGAAGGAATGGGCTAGCACAATTGCAAAGGTCTTGGGTGCAGATTTATCCCAAAGATTGGATTTTTATGCTAGAGCGAAAGAGTGGTCCTTTATTTTTGCTCAAGATATACTTATTTTAGTTTTGAATGAACCTCGAAAGTTTTTGATATAGCACATCCATGAGAGCTAATAAACTTTTTCTTTCTTTTCTTTCTTTGTTTCTTTCTTCCAGCTCTCATGGTGTAAAGAAGCTAATTCAATGGTTCAAATATTTTTTTTGGAAACTTTTCCTGAGCAATTATTTGGGAGGACCATAATCTTTTAATGGGATCAAAGGCTTGCAAAAAGAAAGATTTTGGTTAACATGCTTGATGGAGTGGATGCATGATTCCGATGTGGAAACCGCATAACCAAGCATGTGAGAACTCAAAGTGATTGGCTTTGGAAGTGCAAGACATTCATAAGGATCAAATCCTTACTATACTCAATGCATGCATAAATGGCATAGACATGGTTTTGCTAATCAATATTTTGCCATGGTAGGAAATTGTCTATCAGAGAGAAGATGTGCATCAAGTAGGGGGGGGGGGTTTGTTGCAGCATGGTTTTGAAAGAAATCATTGGACTCTAATCATAAGGAAATCACAGACTCATCCAAAACATGCAATATCATAAACTCCAACAACTAGACTTGGTGTTTATTAGCCATTTTGTACCTACTAAAACATACAGGGACTAGCGTTATCATCATGCCAGTCTACCATTACCCACAAAAATGAGGAGTTGAGGTTGTAAACTTGAGACTTAATGGGAGATAATAGAGTAACTTTTCATCATTTCCATAGGCAAGGTAGAGACCAAGTTCTCAAATTTTATTTGAAAAGGGAAATCTTTTTGTTTGTTTTGGTTTGGCAAATTTTTGTGGTTTTCCTTGAAAGCTAAAATCTTTTTGTGTTTTTCTTAAATAGCTAAAAAGGGAGCGAAATGATTCAACTAGAGAAAGGGGGCGAGAGGGTAGAACAAATGGCGCACCTTGGTTTGGGTACCTCCCCAAGCTTAGGTCTTTGCAAGACTTATGACGTTCACTACGGTGGTTGATACTCGATGTTGAAGTGGCCAAACAGTTGGTCCATCATGGAGATGTTTGTCTGAAGTTGTTTTGACATTTGTTGCTGCCATTCTTGTTCTTTCCTTATGGCTGCTTATATTTATTGAGTTCGCATGTTGGTCTCATAGGCATTGGCAGCCAAGTATTGCATATCTTCTTGCAACTCTAAAAAATTGTATGATGTGAATCGAGCGGAGTGTGAGGTTCCTATGCCTCCATGAGGTTGGGGGTAATTTCCCATCTCGTAGGGCTCATAGTTGTCATGGGAGGAAGTAGTGTACTTTGTTGATGAACTCGCAAAACCGGGAAATCGTGGTGTCTCCCAATTGTATTGGGGGCCTCCCGATGCACCCATTTGAGGTGTGTTCATTGTTGTTTTGTGCTTCTGTTCCTCTCGCCGGAGTTGTGCTCTCCTTCTCGGCCTATCCCCTGCAATACTATGTCGTGCACGCTGCAAGGAATCTTGCAATTTGTACATGAGGTGCTTTTTACCGATAATGGTGAGCCGAGAGTTAGGCAATTCAATTTGTCTGTCATACCCCAGATAAAGCATGAAGTACCTTTGTTCTCCTCTTTCAACAAGTGGGTTGCAAGAAATGATCTTCTCCTAATAAAGGGGCGCTAAGGAGATGATCTATTCTAGCTCTGTGAAGCGCGCCAACCTTTCTAGCAATTCTAGTGACAAAAGGGGTAAAAGTAATAGGTCCTTGTTGCCTGAATGCTAAGGTGAGGCTATGGTCGATGAGGAAAATAATGGGGTTTGTTTTTATTTTCTTGATTACAACATGGATATAGGCTTTATCCAAACTATTCACCGAACGTACATCACCCCGAGGGGTTAAGTAGTGAGTGATAAAATGGTGAATTATATGGAGCGATGGGTTGTGGATGTCACTAGTGCGTTCTTGCCCTGTAATGGGATTTCCTATGTTTGCCCAAACTCCTTGTGGTGTGAACCTTTAAATTTATCAATGTCTATGGCGGCCTTACGGTCAAACCAAGATAAGTACTAATTTCTTTTAAAGACCGTTCGTAAGTTTCACCAAAAAGACAAAATTCATAGAGAGTGCCTAATTTGTTTGATTCATAGGCATGAACTTTCAAGTTGCAAAGAAATTTGATAGTGAGCCATTTAGAACCATATTCATTGAGGTGATAGAAATCATACCGCCCCGCCGTGTTGAGCGTGTACTCAAAATCAGCGAGGATGCCGATTCGCTCGAGGAAGTCATGGTCGAACTTCTGCACAGACGTGATATCCTGGTCTTGTATGGCGGTGAACTTGCTTTGCTCGTCGAAGTCGTTGAACACCATGTTCTCTTTACTCTCTATGTACTTCTCAAATTTTCCATCTTCTCCTCCTTGTTCACTTGCTACCGTTGCAGCCTCGGATATGGACATTGATTCCGAGTGGTAACTCATATCATGCCTATATGAAGCTTCAGCTTCTGAGTGCTCACTTGAGGTGCGTCTCCCACGACTTGAGCTTCTGCTGAACTTGGTGTAGAGGCCCCTCCAAATGTTTGCCATTCCTGCAAAAGGGTTACGTGGATGCAATACCTGAAGGACAATATGATAATAATGGTTAGTGGTTAGTCGTTCGGTTAGTAGTCCAAGTGTTAGTCATTCAAACGTGCAAGGGAGGCAACAATCTTTTTCTAGTTGGTTTTATTCAGCACACTTTTATTCCTATGTTCAAAGTGCACTTACTAAGGGGAACTAGTGAAAAGAAAGAGTGCAAAGGGAGAAAGATGTAAGGGAGAAGAGTGTTTGCAGCTAAAGGTTGAGGGGTGAAGCATTTGGAGAACAAGCCATGGTATTTATAGGCTCGAGGGGAGCTTGGAGGGCAACATCCCACGCCGGGCGGTGGGTCACGCCGGGCGGCGGCCCATGTCGGGCGACAGGTTCTCATCCTCCTTTTGCTGCATTATTGCTTTGGTGGTGATGGGAGAGAGCTAGGTCCATGTGCCATGTGATCCACTTGCTACCCTTGGCCAAACTTTGTTGATAGTGTGGGGAGCAAGGAGGGATTGATGGAATGGCCAAAGTTGGATGTTTGCAATGAGTGCCCTGCCATTCATGTGGCCTAGGGGAGTAGGATGGCAGGTGGGTGTGGGTGGTGAAGGAGTGAGGTGACTTGTGTGGCTCTCCTTCATTTGGTTTCACTCATGGCGGGGTCTTAGGTGAGAATTTTTCACAAAGGAAGTGCTAGCCACACCTCCTCCACTCATGGTCTTTATCCTTGCATCACAAGAGCATGGAATCCGAGAAAAAGTATGGACGGGCAGCACAGAAATCACCCAGCCGGGTGGTGATTTTTCATGAAAAATGACCTCCCGGGTGGTGAAAACTGACTGGATTATTCTGGCCGGGTGGTACAAAAGTTACCCAGCCGGTGGTCGTTTTTCGTGAAAAATGACCTCCCGGGTGCTGAAATTTGACTGGCCGGGTTAGAGTCCCGGATCATCACCCGGATAGTCGTTTTTGACGAAAATTGACCCCCCGGTCGAGAAATTTGGCTGAGACATCACAATTATTTTTAGCCTAATGTAATCATTAAAAGAAGGAAATAAAAGCAACCTAATTTAGTGGTATGTATAGGAGAAGGGGGGATAAATATCGGTTACCTTCCGACAAGGGTCCGGATTTTTCGTCTCGAACAAGACATCCTCCGTGTTCAGTTTTGTGCGGTGCCTTCCGTGGATGGAGAATTTTCCATGGTCGGTGCAACTTCTTTCTTCCACCATACTTGTTTGATTTTCTTGGGCTTGGCGGTGACCTTTTCCTTTACTTCTTGTGGCTCGTTCTTTTTTTTTTTTGGATGGTGATTGTGTGCACTTGACTTTAACCACAGGTGCACCCAATTTTCGTGCAATTGGGTACACCTCAATTTTCTCCACCGTGTTAGGATATTTAGCATAAAAGATGCGTACCTGATTGCACTGTTTCATTCGGGGCTTGAAGGCAAACTTCTCTTCGTTCCCATTAATGTTAAGGTGGATTGCTCCAGCCCCAAAGTCAATGTTGGCATTTGCGATGCTAAGGAATGGCCTTCCTAGTATAAGAGGTGTCTGCACATCGGCCTCCATATCTAGCACCACAAAGTTGACGGAAATGAGACAGTTCCTTATCTTCACGGGTAGGTCCGCGATGCCCGCTGGGTAGCAAACTGATTGGTCGGCGAGCTGCAAGCACATTGCTGTAGGGGATAATGAATTGACATTAAGTTTGTCATACACCACCTTTGGCATGACGCTCACGCTTGCCCCCAAATCACAAAGGACATTGCTGAATTGTTGCATCCCGATGGAACATGGGATGTTTGGGCATCCCAGATCTCGCTTCTTTTCTGGGAGAGAGTTCAAGATGGAGGCACTGCATTAGAGAGTTCAAGATGGCGGCACTGCATTCCTCCGTTAATTTGATAATCTCAGTGGATGGCATTGGACGTTTATTATTAAGGATGTCCTTTAGGTACTTGGAGTAGGTAGGAACCTGCATGGCATTAAGTAGCGGTCTATTGACATATAGTTTCTTTATTACCTCTACAAATTTCCCAAATTATTTATCCACTGTTGGCTTGCGTTGGCGAGAGGGAAATGACAACACTGGGGTATCATAGAACTCAAGTGGCGCCTTCTTGAGAGGTTCCTTTGCCTCCTTAACTTCAATTTCTTCTTCATCCTCCGACTCTGCATTAGGTTCTTTGTCCTTCCCTGCATTGTTAGGATTTGGCAGATCCTGTGTAGATTTTCTGCCTCTAGTTGTAACGGCATTAACATTTTCTTTGTGGCTAGCTTCCGGCTGACCGGGGAGTTTGCCAGAGTTAGGCTTAACAATAGAAGCGGCCAGCTAAGCAATTTGTGTTTCTAACATTTTATTATGACTAAGCTGGTTTTGCAGAGAGGTATTGAAAGCTTCCATGCAAGAATCAATGCTTTGTAGGACTTTATCAGTAGCAATAAATTTTCTACTAATACTTTCATTGATTTTAGATTGTCCTAGAACAAGATCATAGAAGGAAGGTTCATTACGAGTGAAGTTTCTGGAGTTACCCATATTCTTGTCAAAGGAGAGGTTTGGCTTGGACTCCCATCCAAAGTTGTTCGTACGGGGCCTAAACCAGTTCTTGTTGTTGTTGTTGTTGAGGTAGTTCTCTTCTTCTTCTTGAGTTTCTGGATAGCGACGTCCCATATGTCCAACATTAGCACAAACTTCGCAAGTCATGCGAGAGTCTAAGGATTGGGCAGTCTGTGGCGAATCCATTTTCTTCAAAAGTTGATCCATCTTGATTGCTAACTTGTCAATACCATCAATTTGGTGGACTCCCCTCATCTTGGGTTGCGGCTGGTTCTGCCTCTCATCATAGCCACTATAGTTGGCGACCATCTTTTCTATGAGAGTTTGGGCTTCTTTGACCTTCAGGGAGAAGAAAGAACCTCCAGCGGCTGCATCAAGGTGCTCATGAGCGGGACGGTTGAGCCCATATTAGAAGCTTTGGATTAGCAACCAATCTTGCATTCCATGATGTGGGCATGCCAAAGTGTACTCTTGGAAGTGTTCCCATGCCTCAGGGATGCTTTCATCGGTCAGCTATTGAAAACTTGAAATCTTGTTCTGTAGGGCATTAGTTTTGCCTAGCGGGAAGAACCTGGCAAGGAAAGCACTAGAGCACTTGTCCCATTTGGTGAGCTCTTCTTGATTGCTGTAGAACCATTGCTTGGCCTTCCCCAAGAGTGAGAATGGAAAAAGGCGAAGACGGATGGCTTCAGGGGTCACATCCCTCATGGTGAAAGTGCTGCACACCACCAAAAACTGTTGGAGGTGGGCGTTTGCGTCTTCCGATGCCTTGCCACAGAAAGGACTGGCCAAAACCATATTGATTAAGGCCGATTTCAGCTCATAGCCTCCATTCCCCATGTTCAGGTTCGGACCGGTGTGGATGTTGTCTGCAGATGGGGCAGAGTAGTCACAGATCGTTGTTTCAGCCATTGTTGGTTGAGCAGACGTTGACGGGACTCGCTGCTGAGCCTGTGTGATCGGAGGTGCTTCAAGAGCAAGTACAGGCCGAGGAGGGGTGAGTCATTGACGCACTCTCCTCAACAAAGCCTCCGAATCGTTGTGGTAGTTGTCTGGTAGGTCGAAACCTGTCATAAAGCGTCCTATTTACACCATAAATAAACAGAACAAGGGCAAGCCCATAAAGGAAAGCGGTAACTTCTTGATAGAAATATCTATGTTAAATTTCCGATATCTTAGCCTATTACTTCTCTCGTAACGGCGCCAGAAATGCTTGTTGACACTTCTTAACGTTGTATCAAGAAAATCACTATTCTTGGTATGGCGCCAGAAATGATTGTTGGCATTTGTTATGCTTTAAGAATAAAGTGAATTAATCCGCAAGCGCACGGAACACCATTGTAGCATTTCACCCGGGACCAAGGTATCGTATTTATTTTCCACAGGGAAGCTAGGTGTAAGGTTATCTTGGTTTAACGAAGATATAACTACAAGAATTATACCAACTGACCGAAGACAGGGGTAAGGATGTTCAATAATAATAATAGGGGAAGTATCACAGGAGAAATCCACACTAAGATAAATAAAGAGAACGGTTAAGCTTAGCCGGGAGGACAATGAGTCTAAGTCTATGATTCCTAAAATACACCTTCCTAATTTATCTAAGTCAAGCGTCAAATCCTAGTTACTCGAGTTGAGTGCTTACACCAATTTCTTGGTATAGCCTCGAGTCTTTCACCTATTAGCTCACTTCGGGGCATGAAAACGATCCACTAATATGGGTCAGTAACTAACCTCTGTACTAGTGGGTACGCTATCGCTAGACAACTCTGCTTGAGACTTGCCGAACGTGACTAAAGGGACAGACAGGACTGTCACCACCTGCCGCCTACCACACAGCCCGAGGAGCCGAATGCAAATCCAGCTAGTGTTAACTTAGGCACCGCACCTACACCTTCACTAGATATTCTCCTGTTGACCTAGCGGAAGAATAGCCGGGAAATAACCAAGTCTAAGTCCCAGAAAGAACTAAACTTAATTAAATCCAAGCCGGGAAACCCGTGAACCACGCAACAGTGTTTCTTCCCGATATTTATAACTTGAGGAAATGACTAAGTTAAAAAAAGTACTTGACAAGATCTGAAGGGAAATATATTTGTATTGATAAAGGATAAGTCTTACAAAAAGAGAAAAGATACAAGAGAGCTCATACCAAGACTCCGAGACGATTCCGGAATCTCAAGCGATGCTCTCGACCAGACTCTAACTCCTGACTAACTAACCTACTCTACTAAGTAGCACAAGTAGTGGGAAATGGACTCCTTGATGTGTTTCTTTATTGATTCTTTTCTTCTGCCAAATGTCCCTTCTATTTATAGGTGGCGATGGACCGGGAGGCATTTGTAGGTGGAGTGGAGTTGGTAGCCCGAAGTTGGTCCGCCGGGCGGCGGGCAAGGCTGGGCGGCCACGTCTACCGGGCGGCCAGACATGCCGGGCGGCGGGCAAGGCCGGACGGCCCTTGGATTGTGTCGGTTTCCCGACCGACCTTCTCCCAATGGCTTGGATTGCATCCCGAAGGCGGTTATTGGGTCGGTTTCCACCTACTCTTCATTTTGGGGCCGGTTGGCTTCATGAGCCTCATGGGCTAGCAACCCCGGGTGGCAACCCGAGGCCGGGCGGCAATAGGGGCCGAGCGGCAGCCTTGGCCGGGTGCGACCCTTGCCGGGTTGCCCCTTGACTTCTCCCGGTTAGGCCACTTGATGACCTTGTTTCCGTCACCATATTTCTTGTGTCTTGGCCCGAGAAGAGAAAACGGCTTCGTGGTGGAGTATTTTGCAGAATCGGCCGGGTGCTGATTTCAGCCGTAAACGACCCTGTCGGCCGGGTCCTGATTTCAGTCATAAATGACCCTGTCGGCTGGTGAAAATGGCTGTTTCATAGTGGTGATTGGCCGATGGGGTGTTTCTTCATGTTTTTGTATATTTTGGCCCTTTTATACCTGCAAACACATATCTCACCAAAACTCATGGAATCTTATTAGTTTAAATAATTATTTATTGAACTTTAGTCTTTACCTTGCATTTCCAGACCGGTTGGTGACCGATATACCAGCAAAATTAAAGAAATAAAAATAAATATCATATTATTTATTTTCTGGCCAAGAAATGGATATATGGCTTATGTTTAAAGATTAATTTCTTTATGCCGAAGACTCAGCCAATACAGCAAACAGAAAAGAAATGTAAAATACAGAGCAAATGCTATAGATGCACAAATCAAAGGTTCAGTCAAGCCCATTCCTGAAATAAAGAATATGTAGAGATGTTAGTCACTAAACCATGCAAACAATAAAGGAATAAAGGAATGAAGGTCGCCAGACGCCTGCCATGTACAAAAGGAGACGAGCGCTGGAAGCAGAAGGCATCGGAGAAAACAGACGCACTAAAAAGCAGTCAGAGTGTTCCCTCCACTCCACCAATAGCACCAGTAGTTGTAGAAACATACCTTGTATAATTATCAAGACTATCACCTATACAAAGCTTCCAGAAAGGTACTCCCGTTCTGGTACAATAGTTCTTGGGATTTCCGAAAGGAAAAACCATATGTAAGCATGTTTGTTTAATGAAGTATGTTTTGTTTGAATTATCTACTAGTCCTGTTACTTGAGAGAAGTTTTATGCCATGAACCCTATAGGAGAAACCTCTGACGGTACTTCTCAGGTAAGCCGCAGGTCCGGCATTTGCCGAGAACCTTGTGACCGTAGAGAAGTGTTCCCTTCAGGTAGAACCCCAGATGATAAAAACTTAGCTCATATAATTAGTGACTAGAGATAATTTGGATAAACAATATCTTCAAAGAACTTACATGTGATAAGTATGGTGAGTACCGAGTAGGATATTACAACGTCTAATAAATGCACCGACTGTCGAGAAGGTCTCGTCAACCTGAAAAAGATCTTAAAAAGTTAAAAAATATATAAAAAGAATAATTAAAACTAATCATAATTAATGTTAATTAAATCACTGTCATAGCGCCTCCCGCTAAGACATATATTTAAATTTTGAAAAAATCTAGGAGAAAAAATTGAAGAATTAGAATATTTAAATCTAGAAGTACATGCAGGAAAAATTGTTACAACTAAGAACAATAATAATATAAGATGCAGGTTAAACCCTTACGAAGATCATAGTTGGCATACAACAAATAGTCAGGTAAACTTCCTTGTCGATCTAATTTATAATTTCTACATCACTTGGGAAAAAGACAAGATGATCTAAACAAAAAATTTGAAGCCTTAAATAAAGAACATAAACTACTCTTGTTAAAATATTCAGAAGTTAGTAACAAAATAAACATTACCCTATCATAAGAAATTAAGGAAGACCAAAATATAACATGGAACAACATAGACTATATAAGAGAAGAGAAAAATATAATCCTCTCAAAAGAAAAAATAGAATACCATCAAACGGATAAGTAATCTGAAAATTTATAGTTGAAATTAGAAAGTTGGTAAACAAAATAAAAGCCCTAATTTTATCTTAATTATGACTAAATATAATCAAGCTTTAAAAGAAACATCAAAATATTTATCACCACCCGTGGGATTTTCAGACTACGAAACACCTAAACAGGACTCTAAAATATTGATAAGACAAATACCATACTCCAATTATTAATACAACTCGTAGAAAAACTAAATACTGAAAATATTAATAATGAATTAATTTTAGCCTCTTCTGGAACCTTATCTTCACCTAAAGCTATAAACTCAGAAAAATGGACCTATCTAAAAGCCTCAATAGAAGAGACAATAAACCCATCCAACTCGTAAGGCAAACCTCAAAACCATTATCTTTTATGCATAGAATGGAAAATAAATATGAAGATATAGATAACCTAGAAGAAGTAATAGATGAAGAAAAAATTTAGAAAAATACCAAAAAGAAGCATTAAGAAAAATTAAACCTGAACAAATTTGTCAAATGGGAATATTTGAAAACCGATGTGGATTATATAGAATATCTAGAGAAGTTGAATTAAGTGTTGTCACACATCCTGTTGAATTAAGAATTGTAAGTCAAGACATAGAGCGAGAACTTAAATATTCAGGTTATAAATATATACATCAAGGTACGTATATTATTGGAATAAAGGGAATGACTAGAAATAAATTAGGAACCAAAGTATTGGTCACCCTATTAGATAAAAGATGGGATACAATTAATAAGGCCGCTTTAGGATTCCTTGAAGGAGACATGAATGAAAATAAACTAATAACTTACATAGCCCCAGATTTAATAATGCCAATACAAGAATTCATAGAAAAAATGTATTTTGGTTTTCTAACAAAAGGTTATAAAGAATTCAAGGGTACTAATCTTTTAATAAGCATTGAATTCATAGGCAGATTGACAAATAGAAGTGGAACTAGCTATGGAAGCTATGGAAGTAGAACCTAGAAGTTCCAAAAGAGGAAGAGGTTACGGTGAGACTTCCATAAAGCGCGAAGGAGATATGGAACGACCTTGTAGAGCATCTGGAATATGGCCTCCAGAAAGAGATGAAAATCCTTATAACTATATACCAGGACAATATAAATTTATGGGATCTAAAAGAAGATAATTTGAGAGATCAATAAAATTTCAAAACCAGAAAAGTGACGGTGCAGTCCTGAACCTTTCAGCGCCTGATCCTATAGATTGGCCAAACATGCTAAGTGTATGGAAAGGACTGATAGTGCAAACATATATTCGAAACCAATTCAACATAGGTAACAATGTAGAAGACATGATAACCTACCTAGAAAATTTTCTAGGTGAATTTGCAAATGTATTATGGGAACAATGGGTAGAAAATAACCCAAATCAATATGAAGAATTAAAAAGGGTTGGAAGTAACCCACATAATTTTACCAATGTAGTATCCAACATTATCATAGCTGAAAACCCAGAGCTAGGATATACTACATTACAAAATGAAAGGTTAAGAGGAATAGAGAAACTAACATTAACAAATTGGAAAGGCATAAAGGAATTCTCTCAACACTATTTATATAAAAGCAAGGATATAATAAAAGAGTAGTTGAAACATATTTTAATAAACTGCCTGACCCATTAGGATCTATGATATTTGAAGACTATAAGAAGAGACTAGTGGTGTAGTAGTAAATATATCCCAACCGTAACTTTAGTTTTAAAAAAATTAAAAATAATCTGCACAAACATACAAGCGCAAAGATCTATGAAGCGTGCAGACTATAACTTCTGCAACAAAATAGTGCAAATTCCATTATCACATGGAGAAGAAAGGAATAGAAACAAAAGGCACTACAGACCACAAAGAAGATATAATAATAATAATAACTTTAGGACAAGAAAAAGGTATTATCTAAGAAGATCAGATAATCGAGCTCCATATTTGCATAAAAGAAATGTAAGACGTAATGATCCTAGGAAAACCTACAATAAAACATGTAGGTGCTTCATATGCAACTCACCAGATCATTTAAGTAGAACTGGTTCGAATAAAGACCAAAAAAGGTATTCCAGTAAGCTTGAAGAGCAAGAAAGAATTTTAATCATAGATAGTGTCAATGAAAATATACTAGTCTGCGATGATGAAATAAAAGATGATGAATCTATATATTCAATAATAGAAACCGATGAAATAAAAAACGAGGAAATAGTAGAATCATCAAGTGATGATGAGCTGAACTTTATTGATGATCTAGCCGGATTACAATTAGAAATGATGAATCAAATAGATTGCGAACATGATTGGGTCCGAGGAAAAAATGATTATAATATTAAATGGTCTTTCTGGATATACTATCCAAACCAAGACAATAGGGCCATGTGCAACATTTGTGTAAAGCAAGCTTGTTGCAAATGCCTAAAATAAAAAAACCGGAGATGGAGAACAGAAGTAGAACTAGAGCGAGACGAAAAAATAATGGCTAGTAGAGTATGAAATTTAGAAAACAGAATAAATAAACTTGAAGAAGAATTAGAAATACTAAAAAAATAAACCCTATTGAAAAGAAGGATAAAAGGCAAGTTGGGATTACAGAATATAAAGATCAAAAGATAACAATACGAGAGCCGAATGGAGACAAAGTAATACAATTAAACGATCTAATATCTAGCTTTGGCAATAAATATATAATAAAACTACCGTTCAAAGAAATATTAGGTATAAGAATCCCTGTTAAAATAACTTTAAAACAAAATATTTCTTATATAATCTTAGCACTACTAGATACTGGGTGAACAAAAAATATCATCCATGATAAATACTTTATGAGGTGCCCTGATAAATACTGGCCATTATTTTTTCGTCTGGCTCTAGTTCTACTTCTGTTCTCCATCTCTGGTTTTTTTTATTTTAGGCATTCGCAACAAGCTTGCTTTAAAAAAATGCTGCACACTGCCCTATTGTCTTGGGTTGGATAGTATATACAGAAAGACCATTTAATATTATAATCACCTTTTCCTCGAACCCAATCATGTTCGCAATCTATTTGATTCATCATTTCTAATTGTAATCCGGCTAGATCATCAATAAAGTTCAGCTCATCATCACTCGATGATTCTACTATTTCCTCCTTTTCTATTTCATCGGTTTCTATTATTGAATATATGGATTCATCATCTTTTATTTCGTCATCGCAGACTAGTATATTTTCATTGACACTATCTATGATTAAAACTCTTTCTTGCTCTTCAAGATTACTGGAATACCTTTTTTGGTCTTTATTCAGACAAGTTCTACTTAAATGATCTGGTGAATTGCATATGAAGCACCTACATGTTTTATCGTAGGTTTTCCAAGGATCATAACATCTTATATTTCTTTTATGCAAAAATGGAGCTCAATTATCTGATCTTCTTAGAAAATACCTTTTTCTTGTCCTAAAGTTATTATTATTATTATTATTATTATTATTATTATTATTATTATTATTATTATATCTTCTTTGTGGTCTGTAGTGCCTTTTGTTTCTATTCTTTTCTTCTCCACATGATAATGGAATTTGCACTATTTTGTTGCAGAAATTATAGTCTGCACACTTCATAGATCTTTGAGCTTGTATGTTTGTGCAGATTATTTTTAATTGTTTAAAAACAAAAGTTATGGCTTGGGATGTATTTACTACTACACCACTAGTGTCTTTCTTATAGTCCTCAAATATCATAAATCCTAATGGGTCAGGCAGTTTATTAAAATATCTTTCAACTACTCCTTTATTATATCCTTGCTTTGCAGTGGTAGCGTTATATAAATAGTGCTGAGAGAATTCCATTATGCCTTTCCAATTTGTTAATGTTAGTTTCTCTATTTCTCTTAAGCTTTCATTTTGTAATGTAGTATATCCTAGCTCTGTGTCAATGAACCGCTTTACCACGGAGACGATTCCGTTCCAGGATCTTTCTCGGGTGACGACACACGCTGTGACGCCCAATAGTACAACACGTGACAAAATAATATAGTTGCAACAAGAACATATATAAAGTACAGAGTTTTACATAAATCTAAATTGAAGTTACAAATCAGAGTTTTAAAAGTACGGAAGCAAAATAGTTCAATAGTAAATAGAAGCGAAATAGTTCAATAGTAAATGAAATGGTTCGATGAAAACTTAAGATACCATCATGCTCTCATGACGATACATAGAAGTAGATCCGGTCTTGATAAGTGTCATGCCCACGACACTGTGCCGGCAAGAAATAGGATACTCCTCCTATGGACTGCAGGGTTCCCACTCGACATTCCAAAAGTCGGGAAACTGGCCATCCTGATTATCTGAAAAACCACAAAGAGCTACGCTCTGAGTAACTAATTTACTCAGCAATACTGACCCATCAAAATGGCCATCTACAGCCGACTCCTAGACATGCATAGGCTAAGGTAGAGTTTATGTTGCCAAAAAGCCAGCCTAAGAGTGGATCCTTATTTTTCCAGTTTTAGCATCAAGTTAAGTTGCCATACAGAATAATAAATTAGTTTACACTAAAACTACAACAATCATGGTTGCAATACAATTAGAACAATTCCAAATAGCAATATTGAACCCATCCATCATATTAATGGCTTCTATCAATGCTCCGGAGCAGCGATCAAGTGGTACTCGTTACTGTGAGGGGCAGCAACTCGAATCAATTTATATCCTACAGGAGAAACCCAAATACACGGCGCACGCACACTCCAAGGAGTCACGTACGACAACCTTTCACGAGATACAACAAGGTCGATCCGGGTCCCACTTTTCCCAAGTACATGTCACCCTAAGCGATGCTCCCGTCGAAGCCATCCATGGGTAGCCCATGCACTCTCCCTTCCAACACATACTCCATTCCACCATAACCATCTTCATCACCAAAAGAAGAGTGGGGTATCGTCCAACCACTGTGGAAATCAAGCTACATCGGTTTACTAGTGCCCATATCACTAGCATGCATTTGATACTGTTCAAACTTGATCCCATAGGACCGAACACGACTCGTAGCCTTAGGTTACTCGGATGGGGCTACCTCTATGAAGACAAACTATCCTTCCCTTTCCACCTAGTTGCCCGTCCGGTCTTCGTTGTTATCCCATCCAAACTTTCCTTCAGTCAATATCATTCCCTAGTGAAAATATTTCCTATTCTACGAGTGGTCTCCATCCCACTCGACACTAGTCGTCCTAAATTAAGAAGAACGACTACCGTCCTGAGGCTATCATCAGGTAAAGGAGACCTACTTCAATACTAGGTTTTCAAACAACTCCTATAAACTTAATGCACAGACAAGCCTACATCCCTAACTAGTGACAAAATAAAAATGTAAAATGGGTGGGATGCACCGGGGCTTGCCTTGGTCCTGCTCCTGGTTAGTCGAAACACCACCGGGTCCTTCTAGCTCCTGCTCCTGTCCCGTCTCCACGTGGTTCACCTCGTGATCTACATGATGCGAATGATGTAATGCATGAGAACCATATTCAATTCATGGCACTTCCTCAACAAATACGTTAAAACATCAATAATACATGTAGAAGTGAACCGGGGGGGGGGGGGGGGGGGGAGGGGGGTCGATTAGTTCAGTAGATGCACCGTATAAGGTACAGGTATAGGATGGATTTAGTTGGTGAATTTCCTTCATGGATTCCAGTAACTTATCGCGATGACGTTGTATAAAAGTATAGTGTGGGTACAATAATAGAACAAAAGGTGCAACGTGTACAATCCATCAAGGCATTACCTTCAGCTTATATGATGTTTGACATGAAAGAAATAACAGCCAACCCAAAATATCGGAATTAAATTATAGTGCTAAGTGAATTAATAGAGCTACAAGACAATTAATTATTTTACCATTGTTCTGGAAATCAAATGCACATGATGGATTTACTGTAACTAGGACATGCCAAGGGTGAATTATGGTCCAAGTTTCATTGACATGCATGGGGTCAATAATTTTAATTTATTAAAACAATGAAAACGATAATAAATAAATTACAACCAAAATATAGAGAACTATCACTTTTCACTTTGCAGGATGTTTATGCATGACAAACTAGAATTAAATACCAAGTTTCATTAATTTATCAATTACAAAAAATTCCTTATGAATTATTTAGTGTGTTGCCCAATTAATTTAGTTGTGATAATAATACCAACATGCAAGAGGGTTTGATATTTTTCCCCAATAGTACAAAAAATTTTGTTTGATCTCAAAATACCTAATAACGAATTAGTTATGCATTTTACAATTTTGCTAGTAATTTCTGGAACAAATAAAGCGAAGGAAAAATACAAATCGCCTCGGCCAATCAGATCCGGGCCACACGGGGGGCCGCGGCGTGAAAGGGACCAGATCCGGGGCCATGTGGCCCGCGGTGGGGCATCGCCCGATCGCGCCGGAGGCAGGCGGCGCCGCCGGCGGAAGTTGGCCGGCATCGCCCGACGGAACTTTCGGGCGAGGAAGCACGAACCGCGCACGGGGGTGGGGTCAGAGGGAGGTGGGACTCACTAGAGCGGCCGGTGGTGAGCGGCGGAGGTGAGGGATGGGTCGCCGGTTTTCAATTTCTGGCGGGCAAATGGAGGCGTCTCGCGGGCCAGCGAGGGGTGGAATCGGGGAAGGAGGGCGAGGCGCACGCGCTGTGCCGGCGGATCCGCGTCGAGGGGTGCCGGAGTGGCCGCGCCACGAGCTCCGGCCGGTGAAAATGGAGGTGATGGTGGCGGTGGATTTGAGGCCTCGAGGAGTAAATAGGGTGGGGGGAAACCAAAATGGGGGGGGGGGGGGGGGGAGGGGGGGGGGGGGCGGCCTCGGGTGCGGGGCAGTCGGGCTGACCAAAGGCGCCCACCGCCGGCGTACGGTCACCACGTGGCGATGAGGCACGAGGCGCCCAGGCCCGAGCGAGAGGTGGAAGAGAGGATGGTGGCTGACGTGTGGGACTCGCTCCCCTTTTCTTTTTTGTTGGTTTTCAAAACAACCCCCATTTCATATTTTTATCCCTTGAAAAATATTGATCCTATGCCAAATCTAAAAATATGGGCATGTTCAGAAAGATGTGCTTGAATTTATAAAAATGATACCGTTCGGTGGTTGCTATGTGAATTTGAATGAGAAATTTTCAAAGAGGGATAGTTTTGGACCTTTTAGGCATTTATTTAAGCCACTATATTAAAGGATAAAATTCTGAGAAATTGCTCAAACATCTAATTTGTTCCCCTCTATGACATATATTTTTGTTGGATATGGATTATGTTGAAACATTTGATCATCTAGTTCAAATGTCACTCAAATTCATTTGAATTTCATTCAAATTGATTTCCCAGTGAGTTCAAATTATTTGTGTGAGTCTCTAAACATGTCAAGGTTGTGATTAAGGTACTGGACATGAACCCCTGACACCAGAGGTGTCACACTCTGGGTCTTTATCTATGATAATGTTGGATACTACATTGGCAAAATTATGTGGGTTACTTCCAACCCTTTTTAATTCTTCATATTGATTTGGGTTATTTTCTGCCCATTGTTCCCATAATACCTTTGCAGCTTCACATAGAAAAGTTTCTAGGTATATTATCATGTCTTCTACCTTGTTACCTATGTTGAATTGGTTTTGAATATATGTTTGCAGTATCAGTCCTTTCCATACACTTAGCACGTTTGGCCAATCTATAGGATCATGCGCTGAAAGGTTCAACACTAAACCGTCACTTTTCTGGTTTTGAAATTTTATTGATCTCTCAAATTCTCTTCTTTTAGATCCCATATTAGTTTGTCCTGGTATATATTTATAAGGATTTTCATCTCTTCTGGAGGCCATATTCCAGATGCTCCAAGGTATTTCCATATCTCCTTCACGCTTTATGGAAGTCTCACCGTAACCTTTTCCTCTTTTGGAACTTCCAGCTTCTACTTCCATTGCTTCCATAGCATTATCTAGGTTATGTAGGCTTTCTTCATCTAAAGAGTTTATAAATCAGCATTTTGTTCTGAGTCAGGGTAATTTTTATCTTTGTTATATATAAATCTCTTAAAATTTGCTCCTCTTCTTCGTAGCTTTCTAATAATAACTTCTTATTTATATCCCGTTGTTCTTCTTCGCTAGTTGGTTTGTCATCTCTCTTTATCTGTTCTGTTTTATTATTGTTCTCCTTAATCTGTAAAATTGTGTTTGGATTATCTTTCTTTTCTGCTCTTAATATTTTTAGCCTAGATAACTCACGGATAAAAAATATTTCCTTTTCTCTGATCTTAGGCCAGTCTTGTGTCATAGTATTATTGTATTCTAAGTCTATTTTTATTAATTTTTCTTCATAGTGAGCTATTTCTTTGTTGATATCAATCCTTTCCATAAGCTCAGATAGGTTTAGTTTTTTCTTATCTTCAATTTTGAATCCTCCAAGACATGATTCTATATTACCGGCAGAGGAAGAAGTTTTATAATTTGTGAACCAAATGCTAGTTTCTCCTTCATGATTTTTATAGCTTATGTAGTCAACTGGTTGTTTTAAGTCTTTTCTTTCTATAAAGTCACTGATATTCCATTCCTCTCCTGCTCTTTCTTCGGAGCTTATTTTTAAGGGGCTCATAAATTGTATTCCTTTTGATTGCATATTTTTTATTACGCCATCAATTACTTTATACCTAGTTCGACTTCTGTTTGTCAATCTGCCTATTAATTCAATGCTTATTAAAAGATTAGTACCCTTGAATTCTTCATAACCTTTAGTTTTAAAAACCAAAATACATTTTTTCTATGAATTCTTGTATTGGCATTACTAAATCTGGGGCTATGTAAGTCATTAGTTTATTTTCATTCATGTCTCCTTCAAGGAATCCTAAAGAGGCCTTATTAATTGTATCCCATCTTTTATCTAATAGGGTGACCAATACTTTGGTTCCTAATTTCTTTCTAGTCATTCCCTTTATTCCAATAATATACATACCTTGATGTATATATTTATAACCTGAATACTTAAGTTCTCGCTCTATGTCTTGACTTACAATTCTTAATTCAACAGGATGTGTGGCAACACTTAATTCAACTTCTCTAGATATTCTATATAATCCACATCGGTTTTCAAATATTCCCATTTGATAAACTTGTTGAGGTTTAATTTTTCTTAGTGCTTTTTTTGGTATTTTTCTAAATGTCTTTATAGATCTATTACTTCTTCTAGGTTATCTATATCTTCGTATTTATTTTTCATTCTATGCATAAAAGATAATGGTTTTGAGGTTTGCCTTACGAGTTGGATGGGTTTATTGTCTCTTCTAATGAGGCTTTTAGATAGGTCCATTTTTCTGAGTTTATAGCTTTAGCTGAAGATAAGATTCCAGAAGACGCTAAAATTAATTCTTTATTCTTATTTTCAGTATTTAGTTTTTCTAAGACCTGTATTAAAAATTGGAGTATGATATTATTTTGTATTATCAATGTTTTAGAGTCCTCTTTAGGTGTTTCATAGTCTGAAAATCTCACAGGTGGTGATAAATATTTTGATGTTTCTTTTAAAGCTTGATTATGTTCAGTCATATAATTAAGATAAAATTAGGGCTTTTATTTCATGTACCAACTTTCTAATTTGAATTATATAATTTTTAGATTCCTTATCCGTTTGGTATTCTATTTCTTCTTTTGAGAGGATTATATTTTCTCTTCTCTTATATAGTCTATGTTCTCCTTTGTTATATTTTGGTCTTCCTTAATTTCTTCTACACTTTGTAGGTTAATGTTTATTTTGTTACTAACTTCTGAATATTTTTCCAAGAGTAGTTTATGTTCTTTATTTAAGGCTTTAAATTTTTGGTTTAGATCGTCTTGTCTTTTTCCCCAAGTGATGTAGAAATTATAGATTAGATTGACAAGCAAGTTTAGCTGACTATTTGTTGCATGCCAACTATGCTCTTCGTAAGGGTTTATCCTGCACCTTATATTATTATTGTCCTTAGTTGTAACAATTTTTCCTGTATGTACTTCTAGATTTAAATATTCTAATTCTTCAATTTTTTCTCCTGGCTTGTATACCACACAAATATTATATAAATATTAAGGGAGGAGATTTAGGTGGGTTTTTTTTTAAATTTAAATATATGTCTTAGCAGGAGGCGCTATGACATTGATTTAACTAATGTTAATTATGATTAGTTTTAAATACTCTTTTTTATATCTTTTCTAATTTTTCAGGATCTTTTTCCTGGTTGATGGCACTGTCTCAACAGTCGATGCGTTTATCAGACGTTGTAATATCCTACTCGGTACTCATCATACTTATCACATGTAAGTTCTTTGAAGATATTATTTGTCCAAATTATCCCTAGTCACTGATTATATGAGCTAACCTTTTATCGTCTTCCCAAGAAGTTTCACCCGAAGGGAACACTTCTCTATGGTCACAAGGTTCTCGTCAAACGCTGGACGCTTTGGCTTACCTGAGAACTACCATCAGAGGTTTCTCCTATAGGATCCTTATCATAAAAACTTCTCTCATGTAACAGGACTAGTAGATAATTTAAACAAAATATACTTCATTAAACAAACATGCTTACACATGGGTTTTCCTTTGGGGAACCCCAAGAAGTATTGTACAAGAAAGGGAGTACCTTTCTGGGAGCTTTGTACAGGCGTCTTGATAATTATACAAGGTGTGTTTCTACAACTACTGGTGCTACTGGTGGAGTGGAGGGAAGACTCTGAGCGCTTTGTAGTGCGTCTGTTTTCTCGATGCCTTCTGCTTGCAGCGCTCGTCTCCTTTTATAGGCGCGGCAGGGTTCTTAATTTGCTGCGGATAAACGTCCCCGGGAGCTGCCGCTTTTTTTAGTGCATGGAGCAAACGCCATGATTGTAAGGCGGTTTATATATACTTAATATATCATGATTGTAAGTATAGGCAACTTACAGAATCCAGATTATTACGGCCAAGCCCACGACGGAAACAAAAGGCACACATTGATTATTACGGGTGTAATAACTCTAGCAATTAAGATCCCCCTCGATGCAGAAAAAGGATACAAGCAGGTGCAACTCCATGGCATCTTTTATATCGCACAAGCATTCCTTTGGCTTCTCCAAGAGGGCGAGGCAGTACTCAAAAGGATCAGCTTGCTGGCACTACCACAAATCTGCACTGTAGCGACGGGTCAATACATACTGTAGCGGCGGGTTGGCTTGTCTGCCGCAGTGCAAGCGCAGGTAAAAATAGAGATTTATTGCGGCGGGTCTTATATGAACCAAACAAACTGCCGCTGGAAACATTATTGTAACGGCGGGTGACATTGTCACCCGTCGCTACCACAAAACGAAAAAACAAAAAAAAATCCCACGGGCCCCGGCCTAGGCCCATCTGCGCCCACTGGCGCTGACCTAGCCCCGCGCATCGCAGCCCACATCTAGGCCGCCGCCGCATCGCATGGAGAGGGAGGGGCGGGGCGGGGCGGGGCGGCGGGGGGGGGGGGGGGGGGCGACCAGATCTGGCCGCCGCGCCGCCGTGGAGAGGGAGAGGCCTCCCGAGCCGCTGTAGTCGGGGGAGAGAGAGCCAGGGGGAACCGCCTTGCCGCGTGCCGATCCGCTACCACCTCGGGGACAAGCCTTGCCGCGCGCTGACTGGGGGGGGGGGGGCGGCTGCCTGTCGCTGGCCAAGGAGGGCGTGAGGCCGGGGGGTGTGAAAGTGCATCTAGGCCTCCGTGTGGGTTTTGGTTGATCAATGATGAACAATTAAAAGACTAATGATATTTGCTAAGTATATGAGTAGGGCGAATATTTAATGAATCAAAGACGACCCTCCAAAATGAAAAGGAAAAAGGAAGAAGGCAACCGATGACTCCTAGTTTTATTCTTACTTTTTGAGTCATAGGTATACCGTACTATCAAGAGGGACACAACAAAGAATATGGTGAAATTGACCAAGTGCTCAAATTTCTAATACCATATTGCATTCCCAAAAGCCTTTAAACCCTATCTTCTCTCTGGACCCGGACTAGTCCGTATTTGGCCGGACAAGGCCGGCATGGGCTAGAACAGAACCACTTTTGGTTCTGGAGTCGACTCAGCCAAACTAAGATGCCATGTTCCGGACTAAGATGGAAATCAGGGTAGGCCGGACTAGGATGACATCAGCCTGACTAAGACGGCTCAGGGTGAAACCCGGGAGTGCTGTTTCTGGTCTTGGGCTCATCCGGACTAGGCCAGCTTTTTCCGGACTAGGGCAGGTACATGACCCATCCGGACTAAGACGGCTTGGGGCGGACTAAGCTAGTAAATAACCATTCCAGGGAGTATTTTTCTTAGGGACTTGTTTGGTTCGCACTAGGACGTGTCTTCTCGGACTAGTGCGGGTCACTAACACTTAGCCATTTTTTTGAACTCCAGGGCCAGATTAGTTCGGCCCCGATACCGGACTAAGACGCCCCTGTCTTTCCAACTGCTCTATTTCTACACCTGACTATAAATATACTCCTTCATCCCCAAAGTGTCGTTGGCCACTCTATTGAGATGAAAAAGTAAATCTGAGCACTTTTGAGCTTCTCCAAATCTCTCCCAAGCTTGCTACTTCGATTCTTAAGGAATTGAGAGGAGATTTGTAAGGATTTGAGTGAGCCACCTCATATTGCATTGGTGCACTTCGGTTTCTCTTCACCATTGGTATTGCTTGTGTTTGTTACTCTTGGGGATTCATCCCCTAGACGGTTAGGCATCCTCCCGGGGCTCTCAAGCTTGTGGTTGAAGACCCGAGAAGTTTGTATTTCCCTCCTTGCAAAGGATTAATAGTAGAAAACCGAGCTTGACCTTTGTGGTTGCTTGGAAGAGGTTCTAGGGTTGAGAGCAACCCGGTCCTTTGTGGACTCCTCAACAGAGATGTAGGTTCCTTTGTGGGACTAAACTTCGGTGAACAAATCTTTGTGTCTTGTGTGCTTGTTCTTGTTCTTATTGTTCTCCGTCACTATTTAAGCTATATTATTGTGCCTGTCCTAAATTACTTGTGTAGGTTATTCACTAGCTTTCTTGTACTGTTTTAAGCTTCCTAGTACTTGCAACTTCTTGTCTCTAGCTCCTGGTAGTTTATTTGCTCATTAGAAATCCATCTAGAGCTTGTTCCTTAATCTGTTGTGTGCAGGACCCGGACTTTGACGCTAACCCAAGCGGACTAAGATGCCAGCCCGGACTTAGACGCCAACACTTGCGTCTTAGTCCGTTCTCTATCTGAACTAATTATTTTAATTAGTGGTTTGCAGTAGTATTTGCCTATTCACCCCCCCCCCCTCTAGGCAACATTCAAGGTGCCGCCTGTCGCCGTGTGCCGACCGGGAGGGCGCGAGGCTGAGGGGTGCCGCCTGCCGATGGGGAGGGCGTGAGGCCGGGGGGTGCCGCCTGCCGCTGGGCGCTGACGGGGAGGACACAAGGCTGGGGTATGCCACCTGCCGCCTGGCACCGACAAGGAGGGCGCGCCACCGAGGGGGCCGCCGGGCGCTGCCACGAAGATGCGCAGGTCGGGAGGGAGGAGAGAGAGGGTGGCGGCTGAGGGAGAGGAAGAGAGGAGAGAGAGGGTGGTGGCTAAGGGAAAGAGGAAGGGAGGTGGAGAATGACTTAGGATTTGGAGAGGGTTAGGTTTTAATGGGGAGGCTGGGCCAGTTGGGTTGAACTGATAGGCCACGGAGAATGACTTAGGGTCCATGGACCACGTAGAATTCAAGCATCTCTTTCACGGCTGGCTGGCAATCCACCGCGGGCGTCGTCTGCGCCAGGGTGACGGCCACCATGGTTGCCATTACACCTACCAGGCTAACCATCACCGTTATACAGCGGAAACTACTGCACCCACCTGCCATTGATCGAGCCTTTTATTTTGCTACTGCCGCTGCGCTTATATAGTGCTACAGTAAATTGTTCTGCTGTGTGGCGAGTGTGACCAGCTATTTCACCAAGCTGTGCTATTTATATGCTGGCCTGGCTACAAGCTGCGGCCGGAAACAGACTCGTCATGGCCGCGATACTGTCAGCCACGGAGTTGCTTCAGCTGACCACCGCATGGTATGCCATGTGTGTAGATTCTCATGAGTTCATACTCGATGATAAAACAAATATCACGCATTTCTTGCTCCATAATAAAAATAACTCTCATGCGTTCGCATCCAATGCTCCAAAGTCAAATAGAATCGCATAAGCACTCCTCTGGTACCCAAGCCACGACCAT
Organism: Eleusine indica; assembly: GCA_030378355.1. Classification (NCBI taxonomy): domain Eukaryota; kingdom Viridiplantae; phylum Streptophyta; class Magnoliopsida; order Poales; family Poaceae; genus Eleusine; species Eleusine indica. The sequence continues at coordinate 41,282,282 of CM059501.1, read as the reverse complement.
GAAGCAATCATAAGGATTTATTATATGAGTTATGAGCACAGGTACGTGTCACATATGATGCGATCGCCTTGCAGTCCGGTCGCGGTGTCTGCCTGCGCCATGGCTATATGCTGCTGCAGGCAGCCATGGTCACGACCACTACCATCATGACCGCCATCACCGCCATGGAGCGGGGACTGCTGGTGCCAGCCACCTGCCATTGCTCGAGCTTTCAGGTTAAGGCTATATGCTGCGCTGGGTGCTGTATGACTACTACAGGAAATGGGCACCGTAGCGATTGGTCAAACCCCACTCACTACGAGAAAACGGATGGTTGCTGAGTGCCCCGCCCTTTGCCGAGTGTAATATACCGGACACTCGGTAAAAAGAACATTCGCCACGTGCCAGTGAAAAGCAGTTGACCAGCTAGGCACACTCGGCAACCTTGTGAATTTGTCGAGTGCGAGACCACTTGTGAACGCGCCCTGTTAGGTTGATCTCTAGGTTGGGCCCAACAGCCCAACACTCTTGTGAGCGCGCCCTGATCGAGGGTGCCCAGCCTACTGGCTGGTGGGCCCCCGTCACACTGTGTAATATAAAAGGAGATGAGGGCCGGGGGCATGCACACCAAGGTTGATCGTGCCGTACTCCTCCTGATGTGGACAAGAGTTCTTGATCTTTCGAAAGGTTCTTGGTAAGTTGATTTGGTTGGATGTGACACACAAATCGATCCGGCTTCAGAACATCACGTTCTAAACCCCGCAATCGCAGCACGACGTCCCCTCTGGTTATCAATCGTCCCAGGACGATTGACCTCGCCGAGAAGGCTAATTCCTGCCTACAAATCAAGAACACAAGCAAGAACAATGAAGAATGCAACACAATTGCAGATGTATGATTAAACTCATGAAGTTGGGGTCTCACAAACCGATGAACAGCGACACTGTTTATGAACAGAATTGATCTAAACAAAACCCGAACCCTAATGGTGCGGTGGCGGCTGTATATAAAGACCCTAGGTCCGTGCAAGACCCTCTGGACGCGCCCCTAATTGGGCTCAAGTAGATACAAAGCCCAAAGGCCAGAAATAGGTGACGCAGCACCGACACAGATTCTGGACCCTCTCTTGTTTCGATGATTCCTGATGACTCCAGATGAATTTTGATATGAGGCCAGTGGCATTGGAAAGTTTTCTCCTTATCTTTCCGTGCATATATAGAACATCCAAATCCGAGTCTGTATGCGTCCTGAGCGACCCTTTAATTGCAGACTGGTCCTGTGCTCCGAAACAGACTCGAAGTCGGTTTTGATTGGGCCTCCACTTTGGCTTCCAAGCCCTTGCTAGTCCTCCACGTTTCTAACTCCTTCTCCCATCATCTCCTGGTCCCCTCCATGGTTCCTAATCATAAAATAATCATTAGGTAGCAAACCATTCTCAAAAGTAACATATAGCGAAGAACGTAGGAACGAGCTCACCTCTAAATTTAGTCGTCGTGCACGAGCTCTAGTCATTGGACCTTGCAAGTCCAGAATTGGAGGAGTGTTGTGTGTATCCATAGGAGTGATGTCCTCATCATCCTCCTCCTCTTAAAGTGGAGTCGTCCTCGACTCAAGCTCATCCTCCTCTCCCAAGTATGGTTTCAAATCTGAAATGTTAAAAGTAGGACTAACCCCGAACTCGGGAGGCAACTCAAGTTTGTATGCATTATCATTAATCTTCTCCATTATTTTGAATGGACCATCAGCTCTAAGCATTAGTTTAGACTTTCTCAATTCTGGAAATCTATCCTTCCTCAAGTGTAACCACACTAAATCTCCTACATCAAGCTTTACTTCCTTTTTACCTTTACTACCAGCAATTTTATACTTTTCATTCATCTTTTCAATGCTAAGGCTAGTGGTCTCATGCATTTACAAAATAAATTTAGCATGCTCCTTAGCATCAACATGAACTCTCTCATTAATAGGTAGAGAAAGTATATCAAGTGGAGTACGGGGATCAAAACCATACACTACCTTGAAGGGACTTACCTTGGTAGTAGAATGTGTTGCCCGATTATAAGCAAACTTAACATGAGGCAAGCATTCTTCCCATTGCTTCAAATTTTTCTTCAAAATAGCTCTCAATATAGTGCCCAAAGTGCGGTTCATAATCTCAGTTTGTCCATCAGTTTGTGGATGACAAGTTATAGAAAATAGCAACTTTGTACCCAACTTATTCCAAAGCATGCGCAAAAAATGACTCAAGAATTTTGCATCACGATCTGAAACAATAGTAGAAGGCATACCATGCAAACGTATAATTTCTTTGAAAAAGAGGTCAGCAATATAACTAGCATCATCAGTTTTATGATATGGTATAAAGTGTGTCATCTTAGAAAAACGATCCACAACAACAAAAATGCTATCACTCTCCCTCTTAGTCCTAGGCAGTTCTAAAACAAAGTCCATAGAAATATCCGTCCAAGGAATAGAAGGAACAGGAAGTGGCATGTATAAACCATGTGGATTCACTCGAGACTTAGCTTTTTGACATGTAGTGCAGCGAGCAACAAAACGCTCAACATCTTTCCTCATCCTTGGCCAAAAGAAGTGCGTGGCCAAAATATCCTTCGTCTTCTTAGCACCAAAATGACCCATCAATCCACCTCCATGCGCCTCCTGCAAAAACAAAAGACGAATGAAACCAACTGGAATGCATAGGCGGTTAGCTCTAAACAAGAAACCATCATTCAACACAAATTTGTTCCAAGCACGACCTTCTTTACAGTGCAGCAATACATCTTTAAAATCAACATCAGCAACATATTATTCTTTAATTGCCTCAAGTCCAAAACTTCTATAATCAAGTTGAGAGAACAAACTATATCGCCTAGATAAAACATCAGCAATCACATTATCCTTCCCTTTCTTATGTTTAATAATATAAGGAAAAGACTCAATAAACTCAACCCATTTAGCATGCCAACGATTCAAATTGCATTGAGAACGAATATACTTAAGTGATTCATGATCAGAATGAATAACAAATTCTTTGGGCAACAAATAATGACGCCACGTCTCTAAAGAACGTACAAGTGCATATAGTTCCTTATCATACGTGGAATAATTCAAAACAGGCCAAGTAATTTTCTCACTAAAGTATGCAACAGATTTACCATCTTACATCAAAACACCACCAATGTCTATACCACTAGCATCACATTCAAGCTCAAAAGTCTTACCAAAATTAGGTAATTGCAGCAATGGTGCATGGGTAAGTTTGTCCTTCAAAGCATCAAAAGACTCATGATGTACCTTACCCCAATGGAAGTCAACGTCCTTCTTTGTCAACTCATGCAATGGTGCAGCAATGGTGCTGAAATCTTTGACAAAGCAACGGTAGAAACCTGCAATACCAAGAAAACTCCTCACCTGCGTGATAGTTTTCGGTACAGGCCAGCTCTTTATAGCTTCAATCTTCGCCTCATCCACCTCAATTCCCTGTGGAGTCACAACATAGCCAAGAAAAGAGACTCGATCCGTGCAAAAGGTGCACTTCTGAAGGTTACCAAATAAACGTGCAACTCGCAAAGCATCAAAAACAGCACTCAAATGAATCATATGATCATTTATGGATTTGCTATAAATCAAGATATCATCAAAATAAACAACCACAAATTTGCCAATAAAAGGTCTTAAAACCTCATTCATCAAACGCATGAAAGTACTGGGTGCATTAGTTAAACCAAAAGGTATTACTAACCACTCATACAACCTGAATTTGGTTTTGAAAGCTGTTTTCCATTCATCTCCAAGTTTCATTCTAATTTGATGGTAGCCACTACGCAAATCAATTTTAGTGAAAATTATAGCACCACATAACTCATCAAGCATGTCGTCTAGCCTAGGAATAGGATGACGATACCTAATAGTAATGTTATTAATGGCTCTATAATCTACACACATACGCCAAGAACCATCTTTCTTAGGAACCAAAAGTACAGGAACAGCACAAGGACTAAGTGATTGACGAACATACCCACGATCCAAAAGGCCTTGGACTTGTCGTTGTATCTGCTTAGTCTCCTCAGGGTTGGTCCTATAAGCAGCACGGTTTGGCAAAGTAGCACCAGGAATTAAATCAATTTGATGCTCAATCCCTCTCAAAGCTGGCAATCCCGGGGGTATCTCAGCTGGGAAAACATCCTCATACTCCTGTAAAAGGTTAGTGACAACATGAGGCAAAGCACTAGAAGCAATATCACCAAACGAAAACAAGGCTTGTTTGCATATCAAAGCATAGCAAATATCATCAGCAGAAATTTCAGCAAGCTCAGATTTTGTGCAAGACATAAACGACCTTGTAATTTAATTTCAGCACCCTTAGAACTTGAAGAATCATTAACATTACTTGGTGTAGAATCAGAATAACAGGGCCTTTATTTTCAGGGCCTTTATTTTTCAAACTAGTAGCTCTTTCTAAATCAGCTTATACAATTTCAGCAGGGGTCATTGGTAACAAAGTAATTTTAGTTCTTTTATGCATAAAAGTGTACGTATTACTTTTACCATAGTGTACAGCACCATTATCAAATTCCCAAGGTCTACCCAATAAAAGTGAACAAGCTTGCATGGGTACAACATCACAATCAACAGAATCCACATAGGAACCAATGGAAAAAGGAACTCTACAAGTTTGTATTACCTTAGCTTTTCCAGAGTCATTTAACCACTGAATGTAGTATGGATGTGGATGTGGGCGTGTGGTCAAATCAAGCTTCTTAACCACATCAGAACTCACCAAATTGTTGCAGCTTCCTCCATCAATGATGACACGTGCTCGGCGGTTCTTGATGACGAAGAAAATCTGGAACAAGTTATGTCGTTGCATCATCTCGGGCTGCTGGATTTGTGTGCTAAGCACACGCTGCACAATAATATTCATGTGGCCCGTGGTATCTCCGGCTCCAAGGACAAGGTCACCGCTGGTGGCAGCGACATCCTCCTCCTCATCCTCCACATCGGAGGTGCTCATGTAACCGCCATAATCTGTCGCCACATATGCCCGCCTACTTGGGCAATATTTCTGCACATGACCAAGACCATGGCAGCGGTGGCACTGAATCCCTTTAGTGCGTCCCGTCGCAGCAACAGAGGAGGCACTACTAGCCGGTACATGCACAGAAATTTTACCTGACCGCGTAGAAAGGACAGGGGCTGATCTTGGTCTACAGAAACAACACTACCTGGCGGGGGCGGCCAGAAAGATGGCTTGGGCAGCCCCGAAGTCCTTGTCGGCCGTGGTGGGTAGAAATTGCTGCACTTGCTATACTCCTCAAAAGCCTGGAAAAGTCCCTGTGATTCTTTCTCTGCAAGCATAGCATACTAGAAACACTAGTTGAGGGTATAAAATTCTTTATAATCAAGGATGTCCTGAATTTCTTTCTCAAATCAGAATAAAAGCGGCAAATCTGATTCTCTACTTTTTCAACCACAGCACAATGAATCAAACCCTTCTGAAGCTCACTAAAATACTCCTGAACAGTTTTATCTCCTTGATCTAAATGCTGTACTTTATTATGAATTTCTCTATAAAAAGAAGGAGGAACAAAACGATCACGCATTTCTACCTTAAGTTCTTCCCAAGTAGTAGGCAAATCAGTTTCAGCAGCTAGACCACTCCACCAAACAATAGCAAAGTTCTTAAACTCACTAGTGGCTTGTCTAACTCTATGTTGTTCAGGAACAAGGTGGGCATTAAATTTTTGTTCTACCGTCATTTCCCAATCAAGGTAAGCATCACCATCGTACTGACCCAAAAACGAAGGAATTGAAAACTTAATTTTAGCATACGGGTCATCTGGAACATGGTTACCTTGTGTGCGACGGTTGTGGTTGTGGAAACCACCCATACCTTGAGGGTTACGTTGCAAACGACGTCGTAACCTTGCGGTCCTTGTAGCTGACCTATCGACGATGCCATCAGCCTTATACACCGTTGCTTCATCATGATCGTCTTCAACGTCGTTGTTGGTGTTGGTGTTGGTGTTGGTATTGGTGTTGATGGTCTTGTGAGCGGTCTCCAATTCGACAACCTGATCGGTTAACTTAGAGACTCTCTTATCCAACCACTCAATGCTTTCTCCCAGGTGAAGCTTGGTGACGGCATCGGTGACGGCCCTGGTGATCGTCTCTACCAAATCACTCTGAACCACCTGCAAAGCCTTCTGTAGCTGACTTTGGCTCACGCACTCATCAAATTTTGAGGATGAAGGACCCTCTCCATCGCTTCCTGACATCAGAAACACCAAAATAGGAAATAAAAAGTGAAGGTTATCCCTACAAAACTACTAAGCGGTGGTGCCTCTCAACACAGCAAAAGGAAGCTTCTTGCAAAGCTCTTACAAAGTTCTAAAAACAACAAAGCGAAGGATGCCAGGGAGGTGTGTTCCATGATTGCAAGGGTTACAAAATAACCTATGTGCTATCCAGAAGAAGTATGTAGAGCTAGGAAGGCCAAATATATATATGTGAGTGGCACACAAATCAAAAACAGATAGTAAAGCTGAATAAGTGCCCAAGTAACTTGTCTCTAGTTGCTGGTCTAACTATGTCCTAGAACAGTAGTGAGAGCAAAGAAGAAACAAGGAGACCAAGGCACACAGTCGATAACAGGGGCTAAGTGTAAAACAGCCAAACTCAGAAATTCCAGCGGGCTAGATGGAGCACTAGTAGGAATCCCAAATTTCTGTTTTTTTATTTTATTTTTTTGATATTTTTCTCCAACTCACTAACAAAGGGGGAGAAATTACAAAAAATTTCAGCTCAAACAGAGCTAGGACGTGGCCTATAGAAATTCTTGAAGTTTACCAAAACGTCGGGTTTCAACTTGAATGAATTTTTTCTTTATCTTCGCATTTTTTTTGAATGTTTTGACAAGGGCACACAAGGCGTAGCATAGTGTGGGTCATCTCAACTTTTTCTCAAACATCTCCTATAAAAATTTCAGCCAAAACGGACAACCTAGCGAAAAATTATGGCCGTTTTATCGAAGGGGTGTCGGAATCGGTTATGAAGAAACCCGGGGTTTGAGTGAAACCCGAGTCGGGTTTAGGGTCGGGTAGGGATTTCTTTGGCGGGGTGGATGCAGCGGAAAGTAGAATTTGTTAGAATTGGTTCGAGGTTTTGAGGGCGGGTTTAGGGTGGGATTTGGGTGGGCGTGTTGATCAATCTACCCTAGCACACAAAGCCAACAAAACCGAGGATGGTGAAGGGGATGGCGGCTAGGGTTGCAAGGGAAACACTACTGACGATAAATACACAAACTAAACCAGCAACTAAACAAGAACTAGGGCACAAACTCAACACTATGGACTCTGAACACGTGGTTATGGGCGGGGGAATTTTTTTTTTGGCTTTTCTGTGGACGATAGGAAGAACACGAAAACTAAACTAAAGGCTAGTGCGAACCAGACGGTGCACCAGATGCTCTGATTACCACTTGATGTGGACAAGGGTTTTCGATCTTCTGAAAGGTTCTTGGTAAGTTGATTTGGTCGGAGGCGACACACAAATCGATCCGGTTTCAGAACAGCACGTTCTAAACCCCGCAATCGCAGCACGACGTCTCCTCTGGTTATCAACCGTCCAAGTACGATTGACCTCGCCGAGAAGGCTAATTCCTGCCTGCGAATCAAGAACACAAGCAAGAACAACGAAGAATGCAATACAATTACAGATGTATGATTAAACTCACGAAGTTGGGGTCTCACAACTCGATGAACAGCAACACTGTTTATTAACAGAATTGATCTAAGCAAAACTCGAACCCTAATAATGCAGTGGCGGCTGTATATGAAGACTCTAGGGTCATGCAAGACCCTCTGGATGCGCCCCTAATTGGGCTCAAGTAGATACAAAGTCCAAAGGCCAAAAATAGGCGATGCAGCACCGACACAGATTCTGGACCCTCTCTTGTTTCGACGATTCCTGATGACTCCGTATGAATTTTGATATGAGGCCGGCGCATTGGAAAGTTCTTCTCCTTATCTTTCCGTGCATATATAGAACGTCCAAATCCGAGTCTGTATGCGTCCTGGGAGACCGTTTTATTGCAGACTGGTCCTGGGCCCCGAAACAGACTCGAAGTCGGTTTTGATTGGGCCTCCACTTTGGCTTCCAAGCCCTTGCTGGTCCTCCACGTTCCCAACTCCTTATCCCATAATCTCCTGGTCCTCTCCATGGTTTCTAATCATAAAATAATCATTAGGTAGCAAACCATTCTCAAAAGTAACATATAGCAAAGAACGTAGGAACGAGCTCACCTCTAAATTTAGTTGTCGTGCACGAGCTCTAGTCATTAGACCTTGCAAGTCCAAAATTGGAGGAGTGTTGTGTGTATCCATAGGAGTGATGTCCTCATCACCTCCTCACCCATAAACCCTAGCCAATCCAGAGGGACGCGGAGCCAGTGATGAGAAAGCTCCACGTCGCCGCCACGTTGACACTGTACATCTCCACCGTCCTTGGGCAGTGTAGGTGGAGGCCCGAGGGGTGGCACAGAAGACCTCGCCTGATGCCGCTCGATGTCGTCGCCCTCGCCTTCATCACCGGCAGGAACGCCTTCATCGACTACCTCATCGATGCACCCTCTCTGATGGCGCATAATGAGGAGGCCACCACATCGAGTACCGCACAGCTGACCGCCACGCAACGCCACCTCTCCAGCTCCGCCTCCGATTGGTATCTCTCACCCTCTCTCCCTTTCTAGTTTTCTCTCTCTCTCTCTCTCATTTGTTGGATCTGAACCCATGAACATGATTAGCCTACTGTTCTAGTCGATGCCTAGATCCATAGGTCTAACAATGGTAATAGAGCAATGGTTTGTGCATCCATTAGAGTAGAGTAGGAAAGAGGTCGATTCGGATTGGCCAAAGAAAGAAAGAACCCGTCCCAAACCCTAACCCTAACCCTAGGGTTAAAAGAGAAAGAAATAGAGAGGTGTGGTAGAGGATCCGGGGCACACCTGTTTTCTTGCCGTCGCCAAGGCCGCCACCTGCTCGCCAACGTGGGAAGAACACAGGCACCGGTCGCAAAGACCCTCGACGACGGCGCGCTCGCTCTTGGGTGAACGCGTGCACCGGCGAGGACCCTCGACAACGGCGTGCTTGCTCTCAGGCAAATGCGCGCGCCGGCGAGGGCCCTCACGGCAGCGCCGCTTGCCCTGCTCCCCTTTCGACCCGCCTCGCGGACGAGGGTCGCCGACCACTACAGCACACTGAGAGAGAGGTGGAGGGAAGGAACGGGAATGATTTAGGGTTTGGGGGAGGAGCGACCGGGGCGCCGGTTTTGAACGAGCAAAAAGCTCGCTCAGTTGTCCATCGCGATTGACGGCTGAGAGCGATGCGGGCATGGGTGCTATGCCGCACTGGGCCGAATCGATGGCTCACGCATTGGCTGTCGGGCCGAATTGACGGCTCAGGCACAGGCTAGAGCGCGTGTGGGCAAGCCGGGCCGGAAGTCGCATGCAGCGCTGCGGGGTGTAGCGATGGGGTCGTGTGTGCACATCCTGTGTGGGCCGTTGCCGGCCGAAATTCTTCTGGCCATGGGCCAAATGTTAAGATAGTGAACAGTAGCATAATTTATTTCCTTTTGGCAAGTTTTAGCTGAAATTTGAATAGAATTTTTGATGAGATTTTGAATGAATTTGATTATTTTTTGCTTCTGGAAAATTTGAACCAACGGGATAATTTTCCAGAGAGTAAATTAAGATGATTATGCTACTGCTCATGCATGCTTATGACGTTTTCTGCTGCGTATTGATGATATATAATGAAAATTGGTGTTTTCTAAAATTAAATTTTGAACCAACTAGAGAAATTTAATTTTAGGAGCATTAATTCTGTTCTGTGATGTTGTTTTTTTCTGACCAACGTTGTTAATTGAAATATCATAGCTATGGCGGTTTATGTAACAAGTCTATTTTCTGCCCAACGGTGATATAGGCGTAATGCATACATTTGATAATATGTTTTTGAATGTTGTTCTCATTTTGTCATGGTAATTTTAGGTCTCGCCTTGATGGGTGTGTTGAAGGACATTCCCACGCTAAAGGGAGACGACTATGGTGCTTGAAAAGGCAAGATTGACATGGCTTTTGTAATGGGAGAGTTGGAGTTGGTTTTGACTGAACCCCGTTCTGAGGAGCCCACTGACCCTGTGAGGGGGGCTAATGAGTCTGATGCTGACTGGAAAAAGAGGGAGCATAATTTTGCTCCCATAACAGCTGCCTATGATTTCAATCATAGGAAATGGACCGTAGACAACAAGAAGTGTTTGTCTTTGGTAAAGAACACGATTGAGCCATCCATATTGGGCTCAATCCAAGATTGTGATAATGTCAAGGAGTACCTTGAAAGGATAAAGAATTAGTTTACTGGTACTTTAAAGACTTATGCTACTATGTTGATCAAGAAGTTGGTGACGCAAAAGTATACAGGAAATGGCATGAGGGATCACATCCTTCGCATGGTAGACCTGGCCAACAAGCTGGTGTCAATAAAGTTGCCACTCCCAGATGAGTTTATGGTTCACTTGATTTTGGCTTCTTTGCCTATGGAGTTTGACAACTTTGTTGTCAACTACAACTTTGGTCCTGAAAAATGGACATATGATAAGCTTATTGCCAAATGTGTGCAACATAAAGAAACAATCAAGCAGACAAGTGGAGGTTCTTTGAACTATGTCAAGGACAACAAGAAGAAGAACTATAACCCATCCACCTCAAAGGGAAAGCAGCATCAACATCCACCATGAGAGTGGACAGTGGAGAAGGATCAGTGTCTCCATTGCAAGAAGAAAGGAGACTACAAGAAAGATTGTTCTAATTTCCTGAAAGCATTCATGGGAAGAAAAGGTGAGAACGTTGTTACATTTGTAAATGAATCCTTGTATATTGATTATTCTAGATCCACATGGTGGATTGATTCTGGTGCATTTATTCATGTTGCTAATTGTTTACAGGGATCCAGTTCGACGAGGATCATGGGAAGAAACGAAGGTACCATTAGACTTGCTAATGGGGTTGAAGCAAAAGTTGAAGTTGTTGGGGATGTGCTTCTGGCTGCTTAGAGATGTTTTTTTATGTACCTTCATTGCAAAGGAACTTAATAAGTCTATCGCATTTGGATTGTAACGGATATCAGTGTCAATTTGGTAATGGCAAATGTGAACTCGTGTTTAATAATAAATGCATTGGTCTTGATATATTGAAAGACAAGCTTTATTTATTATCATTGTGTCATAATGTGAATTCCATACGTGATTTGAATGTTGATATGAATGTTGATGTATCCTCATTGAGTAAAGTAAAGAAAAGAAAGAGAACTCTAAATGACATCTCATCAAAATTATGGCATTGTCGCTTAGGCCATATTTCGAGGGGCAGAATTGAAAGACTTATTAAAAATGATATTCTTCCTCCATTAGAGTTCTTGGACTTAGAACAATGCATAGATTGCATTAAGGGAAAATATGTAAAGATAATAAAGAAGGATGCTAAGTGAAGCGCAGGAATATTAGAGATCATACATACGGATATTTGTGGTCCTTTTCTTGTGAAAAGTGTGGGCGATTATGATTCATTTATAACATTCACAGATGATTATTCTTGCTAGGATTATACTTATCTAATTAAAGAAAGATCAAAGGCATTGGGTAAATTCAAGATATTTAAAGCTGAAGTTAAAAATCAACATGATTTAAAGATAAAAATAGTGCGGTCTGACCGTGCGGGGGGGGGGGGGGGGAGTACTATGGTCGGCACACATCGTACGAACAAGTTCCTGGATCTTTTGCAAGATTTTTGCAAGAGAATGGTATAGTTGCCCAGTATTTTACACCGGGTGAACCACAATAGAATGGAGTAGCTAAAAGGCAAAATCGTACATTGATGGATATCGTGGATAGTATGATGAGATACTCCACTCTACCGTTGAGTTTATGGATGGAGGCATTAAAAACCACCATTCATAGTCTCAATAGAGTGCCTAGCAAGTCGGTGCCTAAAACACCGTACGAGCTATGGACAGGAAGAGTGCCTTCGCTAGCTCACCTACATGTGTGGGGGAGTCCTGTAGAGGCTAAAGCATTTAACCCAAATATTGGAAAATTGGAACCCGAGACAGTGAGTTGCCATTTTATTGGCTATCCTAAAAAGTCAAAAGGATATCATTTCTACTGTGCAGACAGATACACAAAGTTTGGGAAATGAGACAAGCCATCTTCATCGAGGATGATATGATGAGGAGCTTGAGAGATTGAGAGATTGATCTTGAGGAGAAGAGGGTATATGTGCCCACTCTAATGATTCAAGAACCATTCTTCTCTCTATCTGCTAACGCTGCGCCTGCAATGCATGACGTTGCTGAGCCAACGCCTGTTATGACTCCTAGTGTGCCGACAGAAAGAGAAATTGAGGAACCTGTCATTCTGGATCCAATAGAACCCGTTGCCACATATGAGAGGGAGCCACAACATCCTTAAGGGAAAAATGTACCAAATGTGGAGGCCCCGAGAAGGTCCCAACGAGCCAGAAAATCAGCTATTGCTGATAACTGTCAAGCCTATAGTACAGAAAAATTTCATATGGAGGATGATCCTGCCACATATGAAAAGGCCATGAGCAGCACCCATGCATCTGAATGGTTGGAGGCCATGAAAGATGAAATGAAGTCTATGCATCTCAATCATGTTTGGGACTTGGAGGAAATTTTCAACGGAGCCAAAACAGTAGGCTGTAAATGGATCTACAAGATCCAATATGACTCTCGAGGGAAAATTGGAAAGTTTAAAGCGCGGCTTGTGGCAAAAGGCTTCATGCAAAGAGAAGGAATTAATTACAATGAGACTTTTTCTCCAGTCTCTTGTAAATATTCCTTCAAAATTATAATGGTCCTAGTGGCGCATTACGACTTGGAATTACATCAGATGGAAATAAAGATGGCGTTTCCGAATGGGATCTAGAGGAAAGAGTTTACATGGCACAACAAAAAGGTTTCCAAGACAATGGTACTTGAAGTTTGATGGAACAATAAGGAAATTTGGGTTCCAAGAAAATATAGAGGACAATTGCATTTATGCAAAGTTCAAGAATGGGAAATTTATTTTCCTAGTTCTGTATGTGGATGATATTCTACTCGCTAGTAGTGATATCAGTCTACTATATGAAACAAAGAAATTCTTATCCTCGAATTTCAACATAAAAAATCTTGGTGAAGCATCGTATGTTTTGGGCATGGAAATTCACCGGGATAGAAAAAAGTTTGCACTGGAACTGTCTCAAAGGACATATATAGATAAGATATTGAAGAAATTCAATATGCGCAAATATTGTGCCACACCTGCTCCTATAGTGAAGGGCGATAAATATGGGGATTTTCAATGTCCTAAAAGTCAATACGGGCACAACGAAATGAATGTGGCTCCATATGCTTCGTCTGTTGGGAGCCTACAGTATGCACAAGGGTGCACTCGCCCTGACTTGACATTTGTCACCGGGTTACTTGGTAGATTTCAAAATAATCTAGGCATAGAGCACTAGAAATTAATAAAAAAAAAAGTCTTGCGCTATTTGTAAGGAACGACAGGCCTAATGTTCAAATATAGAAGATTAAAATCACTCCAAGTGGTGGGGTATTCAGATTCTGAGTTTTCAAAAGATAATACGAAGTCAACATTGGGGTGGGAAATGTATCTGTTTCTAAATAGAGATGCGTATAGTGGCTATTGATTCTATCGAGATCGACCATGACGATGAAGCATGCTCTATACATAAATATCTGTGGTAAAATGGAAAATGAAAGTAAATGAAAAGGTATGAGATCAAGGGAGAGAATGTTAGGTTGATCTCTAGGTTGGGCCCAATGGCCCAACACCCTTATGAACTCGCCCTGATCGGGGGTGACCAGCCTATTGGCTGGTGGGCCCCCATCACACTGCGCAATATAAGGGGATGAGGGCTGGGGGCACGCACACCAAGGTTGACCGTGCCATAATCCTCCTCACCCATAAACCCTAGCCGATCCAGAGGGACGCGCAACCAGTGACGAGAAAGCTCACCGCCGCCACCACGTTGACACTGTATATCTCCACCATCCGCGGGCAGTGTAGGTGGAGGCCCCAGGTGTGGCACAGGAGACCTCGCCTGACACCGCTCGATCTCGCCGCCCTCGACTTCATCACCGGCAGGAACGCCTTCGTCGACTACCTCATCAGCGCACTCTCCAATGGCGCAAAATGAGGAGGCCGCCACATCGGGTGCCGCACAGCTCACCGCCGCGCGGTGTTGGATATAAACCCTCTCTCCTTCTCTAGTTCTCTCTCTCTCTCTCTCTCTCTCGCATTTGTTGGATATAAACCCATGAACATGATTAGCCTACTGTTGTAGTCGATGCCTAGATCCATAGGTCTAACAACCACAAACACTCAGAAAAATCATGGAGGGCACTCGGCAAAAGGGGTCATGTGACCCTCATGTTAGCCGATAGGCGCCTTTGACCGGCGGCCGTCAAGGGTTTGCCGAGTGTCCCTAAGGAGTCACGTGGCCCTCATGTGAGCCGGCCAGCGCCGTTGACTAGTGCCTGACAAGGGTTTGCTGAGTGTCACCTTTTGCCGAGTGTCTGGAGGTAGACACTCAACAATATCACTATTGGTCGAGTGTTTGCCCAAGATACTCGGCAAACTATTTTTTTTGCTCTCCTCACCTGCAAACTTTTTTCCCTCTCCACTTACACTACTTGATATACCATGTTGCAAATTGGTATTTTTTGGTGTTTTTGATATATTTTATTAGATTCATTCATTTAAAGGTTTTTTCTTGATTAAGTCAATTTTGAACTACAAATGAGTCAAATGACGGAATAAAGTGCATGGAAAGTTAATATTCGTGTTAGTGCGTGCAATGTGAAGCTGTATCCAGGAAATAAAAAGAAATTTTGCGCATCTTGCTGATGAAATATCACAAGAAAGGTACAATCGAATTGTATTTAAATTTTATAAAAAGCAAATGAAGTCAAACAAATATTGAGAATTGTGAGGATATCATGATATCATATTTGGACATTGTGAAAAATAAAGTAGAGAAGCCTTTGCACAATTTGTTACATACGATGCTTAGAAAATCAAAAATCTCTAAAAGACGTTCATACAGTTGAAAATGGGTTTATGAGAATTTGATTCAAATTGATGTTGACTTCAAATATTTTTGTATAGGTGCTAGATCATATAAATTGTGTCTTGTAAAAATTTGGTTATTTTTTGAATTTATTTGAAATTTATAAATTGTTTTTGAAGTTCAATTTTTTTTTGCTGAGTGTCTGGCAGGACACTCGGCAAATAGGCCCTCGCCTTCACTCAGCCCTTCACCTTCACTCTCTAGCTCCCTCACTCCATCCTTCCCCGCCCACCACCTCTACTCGCCGCTGGCCCTCGCTTGTGGCCCACGCCCTCGCTCATCGCAGGCCCCCGCTCGCCGCCTCCCAACCCCCGCCCCTGCTCGCCACCTTCCCCCTATCCCTGCTCGCAACCTCCCGGCCCCTGCCCCCGCCCCCATTCATTGCCCCCGCCAAAGCTCGCCACTCACCGACGCCACCCCCACTCATCGCTTCCACGCCTCTGCCCCCGCTCGGCGGCCCTTTCATGTGCGACGGCCCCGCGCCCCAGCTACAGCAGCTGACCCCATGCCTTCTCTGGCCACCGATCTTGTTCCTACCCCCACTCCTGCCCCGGACCCCACCCCTGCCCCGGCTGCCGTTGCCCGCTCCTGTAGTTGGCACTTCGCCTGCCCCGCCGGCCATCCTGGCTGCTCTCCGTCGCCCCCACCAGGCACCAACCACACCCATCGGGTCTGCCGGCCCTGCCCCATTTCGGTTCACCCTGCCACTGACTGCCTCTCCGCGTCGCCATCCTTCTCCTGCTCCGTGAAGGTAGACCTACGTCCTTGGCATTGTAGATGTTGGCCATCGTGTCGTTGTTGTTGCCGGTCATCATGTCATTTTTTTCTTCTAGGTGTTGGAAACCTCATTGTGTAGGGGAGGTCATGTCGAATTTTGCATTGAAATATTATTTTGTATTCTCTTGCAGGGAGAAGCAACGTGAGGCGTAAAACACGGTTCTCATCATCCTCGACATGTCATGTTGAAGCACAACACGGTGAGGCACAAAAGACCCATTCTTTCCGTTAAAGTTTGTAGGTCACATGACATAGACATCTCCCATTCGAAAGAGATACGGTTAGATATATGCAGATATTTGCATATCTATAATCGTATGTGTTCCAAATTATCCCTGATTTTTTTGGGCAACTCAAGTATGTGTATATGGGTTAGTTTCCATGCTCTACTCCGATCTGAAGTAGAATTTTGGCATCAGCTCCCTGTTGTTCTCCAGATTCACAATCTCCTTGTCAGGATGTGAATTTGGAGAACAGCGGGAAGGTGCTGCCAAAATTCTGTCTTGGATTGGACTAGAGCATGGAAACTTACCTCATCTATATATCTTGGGTGAGATTAGGTCCTATCTTCACCCAGTAGACTATAGAGATATTTGCTAGATACAATTGATTGTTTTATTTTACGGTGATATGTTAGAGGATGGAAGACCATGAGTGGATGTACACGGGATGTCCAAGTATCGATTCGATGACTGATGAATGGATTGAAAAGACTGATGCTTTCTTGAGCGAAGCATTTGCAAAGATTGAAGGGAAGCCTCCTTGAACTTTCTGTCCGTGTGGAGTTTGTGAGAACCATAAACGACAAAGAAAGTATGTCATGGGTAAACATCTCATCAGGAATGGATTTGTGAAGGGCTATTCCAGGTGGACCCATCTCATCAGGAATGGATTTGTGAGGCACGTCGTGAGAGAGACAAGGTCGTGAGGTAACACATCGAGGCTTGTGATCTTGATGGCCGGGTAGGGGACATGTTACATCACTATAATGAAGCATGTACAGAGGAGGAGCCGGAGCCAACTGCAAAGGCGTCTTACCAAATATTGTTAGCGTCACAGTAACCCCTTCACAGGCATACCAAGGTTTTTCAACTGAATGCTATTGCGGGCCTAATGGCCGTAAAGTCCCAGTTTAGCCTGAGTCATGCCTGTTTTGATATAATTTTGACAGTACAAAACTCAATTCAAATCGCATCGGGAATTGGGTTCAATCTAACCCGCTGCCGACCTCAGAATCCTGCATGTGGGAAGGCGGGAACGGAGCATGTTCCAACAGCCAGAAGTGACGAGCCGAGGTGTAAACGGTCTACGAATCACCGGAGACCTGAACAGATACGCGACCATGCATAAATTAACCATCGGCTGGAAGTAGTGCTCTTGGATCCGAAGAAGCACGGTGGCCACCGACGTGGAACTGCAGGAGAATGCGGCAGTGCCCGCATGAACTTCAAATATTTTAGGGGTACCGGCAGTTCGTCTCGTCTACATCTTCAGTTCATCGCCCATTTTTTCAAGCCACAACAAGGAAAAACAGAGGTAGAGCATGACATTGTGACCAATGAACCGATTAAAGACGACAACAACAATTTTATTCTCTGATTCGACCAGCAACAGTACAACCTGCACCAAAGTGCGAGACACCATACACTATCGACGCTGAGATGACACAAATTCAAAAACAACTGCGGTGTACTAGTAGTAGCAATCCATGAAGAAATGCGACAAAACACTTATGGAAGCAAACATTATTAGAGACAGAATCAAGAACAAACTAATCAAAAAGTTACAGAACCCAAATTATTACGGCCCAAGCCCACGACGGAAACAAAAGGCGCACATGTAATAACTCTAGCAATTAAGATCCCCCTCGATGCAGAAAAAGGATACTAACGGGTGTAACTCCATGGCATCTTTTATATCGCATAAGCATTCCTTTGGCTTCTCCAAGAGGGTGCGGCAGCACTCAAAAGGATCAGCTTGCTGTACCACGCAGACTTCAAGCATCTGACTCACGGCTGGCTGGCAATCCGCCGCAGGCGTCGTCTGTGCCACGGTGACGGCCACCATGGCCGCCATTACCACTACCATGCTAACCATCACCGTCATGGAGCGGAAACTGCTGCAGCCACCTGGCATTGATCGAGCTTTTTATTTGGTGCTGCAGCTTCGCTTATATAACGATATAGTATATTGCTCTGCTGTGGCGAGTGACGAGCAACTTCACCGTGCTGTGCTATTTATAGTCTGGTCTGGCCGCAAGCTGCAGCTGGAAACAGATCCCGTCATGCCCGCGTCAACCACGGTGTTGTTTCAGCAGACCACCGGATGGTATGCCATGTGTGTAGATTCTCATGAGTTCATACCCTATGATAAAACAAATATCATGCATTTCTTGCTCCGTAATAAAGATACTAACTCGCGCGCGTTTCCATCCAGTGCTCCAAAGTCAAGTAGAAGATAAGCACTACTGTGACACGCAAGCCACGACCATGCAGCAGACATAAGGTTTCATTATATGAGCACAGGTGCGCGTCACATGAGGCTCAAAACAAAAGGTGATTTGAGTCCTAGGCTTAGCGTTAGATGTTATTATATTTATATTATTTTTGGAAAAAAATAACAATAGTCTTTAGATATCGAGACTTATTCTCGGCAATATATGTACTTACAGGGCTACGCACGACACAAAGAACTTGGTGGTTAGCAGACATGATGATTTATACAGGTTCGGGCCCTCTTGACGAGAATAAAAACCCTATATCCTGCATGTGATATTCGGGCCCTCTCGACGAGAATAAAAACCTATATCCTATATGTGGTATTGTACTGATAATTATTGTAATACATGTCTCTCCTCATAGGGTGGTCCCTGCCGCCTTATATATCGACATGGGTTACATGAAAAGTTCTAGTCGTATGCTACAAGAAAAATATAGCAAGTCTATCTCTATTTCCTTGTATGTCAGATTTACTCAGTCGGTTCCTTTTCATGGGTCATCCTATTGCACAGTGACTTTAGCCTAGTTATGGATACCAGTGACGTATGTATTTCACACTAGACTTGTCTTGCGGTGTCATCTAGATCCTTGAACTATCAAAATGTCATTTGGGTTCCCTGATCTTGTTAAACTATGTCATCTAGGGTTTAATGTCTATTGGTGTTATTTTCATTTGTTGTTTCTTGTTCTTTGTACCGGAATGTTTGGTGGCTTTTATAAGTCGGGGCTCACTACGGGAATCCATGATTTGCCGAGTGCTCCAAGCACTCGGCAAAGAGGACACGACGACCAAAGTGTCAGCAAAGTACTCTTCTTCAAGCTTTGTCAGTGCCACACGTACATTTCGAGCCTCTTTGGCTTTGTCACAATGAATCCCATTAAAATGTTGTTAGGATTCACCATTGGATGTATGTACAAGCTTCTCAGGATGGTATCGAATTTCATTTTTGTGTCATGTCATCTGTCTTGCGGTTTCCTCTTTTTGTGTCATGTCATCCTTGGTATGAATGGAAGGTACCGTAGAATTTTCACGAGAACCGTGAGCTGCCTCTTTTGACCATCATCGAAGTCTACCTCTAAGTACCTAGAGGCATTACACTTTGGACAACACTTTTCTTCTTGATGTTATTTCCTAAATAAGACACGTCCATTCGAACAAGCATGAATCTGCTCATATGGCATCTTAACTGCACAAAGTACTGTCAGCCTCATACATGCACTTTGGCAGAATGTGATCTTCCGGAAGTAGGGTGCCAAAGACTGTTAGCGTTACATCAAAACAGGCATGACTCGGGCTAAACTGGGAGTTTATGGCCATTAGGCGCGCTATGGCATCTAGTTGTGAAACCTTCGTATCCCTGTGAAGGGGTTGCTGTGCCGCCGACAACATTTGGTAAAACGCCTATGCAGTTTGGCTCCGGCTCCTCCTCACTACGTGCTTTGTCATAGTCATTTAGCATGTCTCCTACCCGGCCATCAACATCAAAAACTTCGGTGTGTTGCCTCACGACTTCGTCTCTCCCATGATGTGCCTCCCCATGGTGCGTCTACCGGGTATAGTCCTCCATAAATCTATTTTTCATGAGATGTTTACCCATGACATACTTTGTTTGTCCTTTATGGTTCTCACAAACTCCACATGGACAGAAAGTTCGAGGAGGCTTCCCTTTAATGTTGGCAAATAATTGGTTGAAGATGGCATCTGTGTTTCGAATCAATTCAGCAGTCATCAAATCTGTACTTGGGCGGCGCGAGAAAAATCAACTCATGATCTTCCATCCTCTAACATATCACCGAGCAATATAACAATGAATTACATCTAATGAATATTTGTACAATCTAATAGGTGAAGGTAGGTCCTAATCCCATCCGAGGATGTGTAGATGAGATCAGTTTCCATGTTCTACTCTAATCCAAGATAGAATTTTGGCATCACCTCCCAATTGTTCTCCAAATACATGTGCTGAAAAAGAGATTGTGTATCCAGAGAACAACAGTGAGATGTTACCGAAGCTCTGACTCGGAGGTGAGTAGAGCATAAAAACTAACTCATCTACACATTCTCGAGGTGTTCAAAGAAACGTGGATAATTTAAAATAGATACGGTTATAGATATGAAAAGATATGTATTTCTCCATTTGTATCTATTTTGAACAGGAGACGCCTAACTAGGTTATGTGATCTACGAGAAGGATACGAAAAGAGGGGTCAAATGGATATGCTCACCTAGGGATAGGAGCTCGACGTCAGGCGAGGCGGTGAAGAGCGTGTTGTAGCTGCAGGCTGACGGGCACAACCAATGGTGCCTGCAGATTGCAAAAGAAATAGTTCCAGGTCATCATCTAAAACATTTAGAGGGATATATCTAGAATCATGTACTACGGAGAAAATAAAGCACAGTTGCAGTAAAAAAATGGAGCGATCAACCAACTAATCAAATAGGGGCTACGCAATCGCATCCTAGCCAACCAACTACTACTGCTCTTTGAGTTTGAGCGCGATTGATCAACAGGGTATCTTGGAGGTGAACCAGGTCATGACATGCAGCGGCTAGAGAACTCCTTGCCGTGTGTAGGGATGAGAGGCATTCCGGATTTACATTTTGAAGCTTTGAATTGATAGTGGGATGTCTGTGGTGATTTACCAATCCACCGTCTCGTTACTGACTATGAGATAGGGTGTGTGTTTCTATTCTTCTCAATCACTATATAGAGTACTAAATATTAGAGGTTTACAACTTGCATTCATTTCTGCTGTATGGAAACTGCATGTGCATCCTAGAGTGCATTTGTCCCTATGGCTAATGTCTAAAAATGAAACTCACACTAGAGATAATGTAGAGAACAGGAAATCCATAGATAGCAACTTGTGCTTGGTTTGCTTAGAGAAAGAGCATGAGGGTACCTGTAGCGGGGGCGGGCGGGCTTGTGGCGGCAGGGTTGGGGCGCCGGGGTGGGCAGCCTCGGGGCAGCAGTGCCGGGTCACCAGAGCGGGCAGACTCAGGGCAACAGGGCGCAGACGCGGGCGGGCTGGAGGGATCAGGGACGGGGCATGGGGGCGGAGGCTGGACGCCGAATATTGGGGACACGATGCGACGGGCCGCCGAGTGTCGGGTTCGGAGCCGGGGAGGCGGGGGTGGGGGCACGGAGGGGAGGCGGCGTCGAGCGGTGGCGCGGCGGGTGTGGGGGCGAGGGCAGGGAGGCGGGGGGGGGGAGGGGTGGGGGGTGGGGAGGCAGGGCAGGAGGGGTGGCGGGGATGGGGGCCGGTGGGGGGAGGTGGCGGGGGCAGGTGCGGGGAGGCAGAGGCGAGTAGGGGGAGTCAGCAGCGGTGGCCGAGCAGGGGCGCAGGGGGCAGCGAGGGATCGAGGGAGAGAGAGAGAGAGAGAGAGAGAGAGAGAGACTTAGGAAAAATTTTAATAGATCTGTTTGCCTAGTGTCTGGGCCGACACTCGACAAAGGGTTGTCTTTGTCGAGTGTCAAGACTGGACACTCGGCAAAGGGCCATCTTTGCTGACTGTCTGGCCTGGCACTCGGCAAATATAATGTTTGCCGAGTGTTCTGAGAAAACACTCGGCAAATTTTTTTTGTGAACTTAAAAAAAAATAGAAATTTCAAATACATTTGAAAAATAACCAAATTTTTGTGAGACACATTTTATATGATCCAATACATATACAAAAATATTTGAAGTCAACATCAAATTTGAACATCCATTTGACTCAAATTTTTAACAACTTATTCTCAACTATATGAATCTCTTTCCAAGATTCTCCGATATCTGAGCATCGTGTGCTTTTTTTCTCTATCTCTAAATATAATATCATGATGTCCTGATAATTCTCGTAATTTTCTGACTTTGTTTGATTTTTTTAAGATTTAAATACAATTCAGCCACACGATCGTTGTGATATTTCATGAACAAGATGCGTGAAATTTCCTTTTATTTCCTGGATACGGCCTCTCATTGGACTCACTAACATGAATAATAACTTCCCACTCACCTGTAGTTCTAATTTAACATATTCAAGAAAATACTTTTAAATAAAATAAACAAATTCAATATAGGAAACAGACCGACAAATTTACCAACTTCAAACATTGAGTACAATATAGTGTAACAGTGGAGGGAAATACTTTTAAGGACATAAGAGAAACAAAATTTGTTTGCCTAATGTCCCAACAAAACAGTCGGCAAACAATATATTTGCCGAGTGTCCATCTTTTGACAGTCCTCAAAGAGGACCACGTGAGCCGATCGGCGCCGTTGACTGGAGGTCATCAACCCTTTGTCGAGTGTCCCATCTTTGCCGAATGTCAGGATCAAGTTTGCCGAGTGTTTTCCCTGTGATACTCGACAAAGGTCACATGTTGCCGAGTGTTACTTAGAGGATACAATCGGCGAACAAGCTGTTTACCGAGTGTCCCATATTTTGCACTCGACAAAGATGTAGGCACTCGGCAACCAGCCATTTTACCGTAGTGGCTCCTCTCCTTTTATCCGAAAAAAAAATGTTCCTGCATCTAGGCCTGACTCTACATATCTTTGGGGAAGGAGGTACAGATAATCAAAGCTTGTCGGCCCTGGTGGAATTGGTCTCAAGCTCCGCCACTACTGCCTAGGTGGCCATGCCCATGATGACAGGTGTTGTGGCTCCTCCATGCCTGCACGTGACTAACGGCCTGGGCCTCTCGTCCTCTCTGCTCCCGCCACCGTACTCCGCCCAATTCCACCTGTCACCAGCGCCGAGGGTGCCACCGCGGCCTTGGCGCCTCCGTGCCTGCACGCTACTGCCGTGCAGCTCGTGGGGCTATAGCCGGGATAGCCGCTTGCCGAGGCCCCTTACGGGTGCTACAGGCGGGGGGAGTTCGTGGCTGCAGTTATCGTCGCCCCTCCCTCCTACCGTGGGTGGTCGGGCTGTTGGTGGTTGGCCCGCCCATAGTGATGGGCTTGCTCGCAACTCTCTTGCTGACAGTGAAGTTTTTCGTGGCTCTGCTGGTAACGATGGAATTTGCCGTGTTGTTGGTGCTGCGTGTGACACCTCGGGCGCTCGTCTTTCACGTATCGTGCGCAATGCGCAGCAGAGCATAGCTGGCTCTATGTCTTGCGTGACTGAGCAGATTTGTGGGGCTTGTCTAGGCAAGCCATCCTACAATGACCTACTCCTCCATCAAAGTTGTCCTAGCCCACAAGCAAGATGTCAGTTGTTGATCGGGGTTGGCGTCATTGCTTCAGAAGCCATGTGCTTGCAACCGGATGCAAAGTCTCCACCGGATAGCATGATCCATCAGTGGGAGTGTCGTTCATGCTATCTGAGAAGGATGAAGGGGGTTTGATTCAATTGCCTTGCTCGAGACCATGAGGTGGTGTCATCCTGCAACCCAAGGAGATGTTGGTTGTGCCATCGCTACCGCCACATATCCATGGCTTACCAATCCTATTGCTCCAAACAGCCTTTGATTCAAAGCTTGGGGTGCACTTTTACACCAATGAGCAGTTCTACAAGTGCAGGCTTTGTTGTTGATGATTGCCTGCTGCAATTCAAGCACACTTCACCATCGATTGTCCGTGAGAAGTCATTGGATCCGATTGTTATAGAGGCCGACCTCATGTTGCTGATGTGCCTTTGGCAATGGTTCCTCAATACCACAGGTTGCTACAATCTCGTCGGTTCCAAACCTCCTTCCCGTTGAAGAAAGGATGAGTCACAACCATCCCAATGTTGATGATTTCCATACCCCATCGATAGTTAGATGTGAAGTGGAGTAATCGATTGGACATGAGCTGATCAAAGCCTTAAGCAGCCTCATGCATACTGTGGTAACTTTGTCCTTTGACTTCCTCCATCCGGCAAAACACAACACCCAAGAAGGAATCAATTATGGTGCATCAAGAGGGCAGTGTGCATTGTAGTTGACATTGGAAGCTCAAATTCAAACCTCTAATACCAGATGTCATGTTGGTTCAGAATATATTGACAAAGAAATGGGTTGTCGTGAAGAAAGATGAGCAGCTTATTGCCTTGGCTAGGCTTTTGGAGGCATTGAGGTGGCATCCTCAGTTGCAGTCAACTTTCTGCCAGTTTGACAATCTTTAGCCAGTCGCCTCGTTAGTTGTTTGTTGATGTTGCTTTGTCTTTAGTTTTGGTTTGCATTTCTCTCGAGCTTGGTGATGACCATGGCTCGGGCCAGGCACTCACGCTGGGATAGTCTGTGTAGTCTTAATCTTATGATGTATCCCTTCTTATTCCATAAAATAAGCTAAGCTCCAGACTTCTATGCAGCATCCAGCCAACAAATCCTTGATTATACACCATTACTATTTAGATGCTTCAGAATCCTGAAATTAGTACCCTGACAAACACTTTCGATGGTTACAGAAAAAACACTGGTTTACATCTAATCTTATTAGTGAAAGATATGAGCAGTAGTTGAAGATACTCAGAGTATACCCAACGTAATGCGACAACGGTGTGTGTCAGCAATCACCAGTCTATGTGGAAATTGGAAACAAACACTACAAGGTTTTAGGGCTAATGTTACGACATCAATCGCAACAATATGATTTTCGTTGCAATAGATATGGGTAATTGCAACGAAATGTAATTTTGGTTGCGATAGATTGGATATATCGCCATGCTTGCATGTGCGTTGTAATTAGGGCGATGTTTTTGCTACGCTTTCCTGTAATTGTTGCAATAAGGCACAACAGAAGAATAAGGTTTTGCAATAAGAGGCATAGGTATAGCAACGAAAGTCAATGTGGTTGCGATTGCATCTTACATATTGCAACGAAATTATTAGTCATTGCAACAATGCATAGATATAGCAACCAAAATTGATGTGGTTGCTACTGTGTCTTACATATTGCAATGCAACTGTTCATTGCAACTATGCATAGATATAGCAACGAAAGTCGATGTGGTTGCGACTACATCTTACATATTGCAACGAAAATGCTTGTCGTTGCAACAATGCACAGATATAGCAACAAAAGTCAATATCGTTGTGACTGCGCCTTACATATTGCAACAAAAATGTCTGTTGTTGCATTATCATGGGATTGCAATGAAAATTAAACTAAAGTCGTCGAACAAGGTATTCTTTCTAAACACATTAAAGTAAAGTCAAAGGGACAGTGACCACTCAGCCTACTTTGCTCATAATAATTGAGAACATCATTAAAACAACAAAAAATATGAAGCATTCACAAGTTAAAGTACAATCTGAGTGAATACATCATTACAAGTGCTCGAGTGATCCAACAAACTTAAACTATAATAAACATCAAAGACTAGCAATAAAAGGGGGTGGCTACTACTTGAAAGATGGGTAGGGGCGGATAAATAGAGGAGCTTGCAGAGGTATTTCGAAACGACGCCGGGTGAAATTGAACCGGTCATATCGCTTGACATGACCGTGGAGATCATCAGCAGGGATCTTCACCATTTCTCCATCCATATGGTCCTAAACATACAGACGTGGCGGACCCACTTCCTTGTCTCCTTTTGGTACAACATACCAAAATGGATAATTTGCTCCCAGAAAAAGAGAGTGTTCACACTACAAACCTCTCAACTCCGTCCATCCACCATGTACTCTCTCATATAATTTCAAGCCATCCTCTGTCATGCACGCTGACTGCTGGCTCTGTAGTTGCCTATCGGTTTGTCTTTCCCAAAAATCTCGCCATAGTTGGATGATCATAAGATGGTTATGTGCTGACCGCACAAGAAACATCATCAGCCCACGTCTAGAGTGTGGTGGACGAGCAAAAGAAGGACCCTGGACCCATTCAGGAGATCCAATGGGCTTCCTGGCCAGGTTCCAAACCCTCAAGGTTCCCCATTGGCAGAGTGCCACCATGTACCCTTCCTAGTAAGCAGCATCCATAGATCTGAATGGATATCTGTGTGGAATTAGTAACACCATCCATATGCCATCAGACTTCTCATGGTACAGGATGTCTCCTAAAGGAAACAGAAGGATCACAAAGGGACCACCATCTTGCCTGGATGTCTTAAAGAGGACTGTGCACTCGATGAACATAGGTCCATGACCACCAGCATCATTCAAGACAGCAGACAACAACTCCTCATTTCCATCGTTGTTTGACGACAGCGGTGGCAGTGGGATACTCTTGCCAGTGATTGGGTTGACCAAGCTCAGGGAGAACTCCTGATCAATAGTGATGAGCTAGTCATCCTTCGCAACCAACCAACTGTGTCCCTTCAGCACCTCAAGAACTGGCTGATGTGAGGTCATCCCTTCCTCGATGATATGCAGTCCAAAAGATCCAGAAATAACATCGGGCTCTTCTATCTGGCCTGCTGGTGTGGATGTCGACGTCAGTAGCATAGGGACACTAGGTTTTAAGCCATGCCAATCTTGCACCTGATTGCATTCTTGCTTTCCAATAGTCAACAACCTGATGGCAGCAATCCCATCCACCAATCGGACAATACTGTCTGATAGAGCAAGAGGCAGCGAATTCCATAGGCCGAACCTGGAACAATGGCATGAATCATTCAAGCCAAGCAGATAAGAGGCCAAACAAATCAGGCCCGTCGACCAGCAAGTTCAATATGGGTGACGACTCAGGGCCTCAAAAATCAAGGGGCCCCAAAGTTTAGTTATTAGCATGGAGTTAATACCACACTTATTTTAGTGTATGAAAATCACATGACTACACAAATTATGTGAATATTCAGTGGAAATAAGATATAGAAATTCATTCATTGATTTTTTGCATTGAGATTTTGGATTCGTAAAAATTGATAATATTGTAACAGAAACTACAGGTCAAAAATTATGCTAA